>NKDA01000002.1:2400000-3690000 GCA_002872375.1 Eulimnadia texana
TTACATCGTGGACAAACGGGTTCATATAACTGAGTTGTTCGCATATGTCCAGGCCATCGACAACTCGACCGAACACAGTAGTGTAAGGTAATAACATGTAGGGCCCTCTGCTGAGTATAACATGAAATTCAGTTCCTACGTAGACCCTACTCTGCTTTTTGTCCATACGTCTCATCCTGAGGACACCCAATTCTTCTTTCAGGAACGAATCATCCGCAGCGTACATCTTTGCCACCCCAGTTTCTTCCATTTTTCCACCGCAGATGTATTCAGCTTTCTTACGCTGTATGACTTAAACATATAATTACATAGATCATATTAAACGTTATGAGTTATTACCTGGAAGATATGCGTATCCTTGTATTTCCCGTTTTTGCCCAAGCAAGTATTGATGAAGGCTTCGCACATCATGGGTGCTGCTTTGACTTCTAGTAAGATTGTAACTTGCCCTCCGAAAGCTCCACCGTCCACTTCGAATTTCATAAAACAATGGACTTGTCCGCTAGACAACGGACGAGTGACTTGTTGTCCATTCTGTTCAGTTTCACTGGGACTTTGATGTAGAATAGTTGCAAAGCTATTAACCGATTTAGTTCTAGTTTTTGCTTCAGAAAATTTTTTCCGAATGCTCTTTTCTTCTGGTCCTGATGCTGCTGTTGGTTCATTGTTTCCGGTTGCTGGTAACACAGTTTTCAACATGGGCGTCATAGCAAATGTGGCTACAGTTATGTTGGGTTGATTTTCATCAAACGAAAAATCGATGATCTTGTCTGTATTATAATTGCTGGAACTATTCGCATTACTAATCAGATTCCAGCGCAAGTTACGTATCGCATCAAACTGAGCGATAAGTAGCTCAGAATCTTGAAGATGCTTACGTGATTCTCGCGCACTTTTAGCGTAAGTCTTCTTTACAGAGTGAATATCGATAGCATTCTGTTGTAAGGATTGTTCAGCAACGGTGAGTAGCGATTCCTCCTGAGCTACGTGCAAGTCATTGTCTTCCATTAGATTGTTCAGCTGGTCCTGAGCAATCTTAAAGGATTTGTAGACATGGTCCAAAACCGACTGTTGGAACTGACGTCGATACTGAATCGATAGACTCCAATTAGTCTTGCATGCATTGATGTCTTCGTTTAATTGTTTCAGCTCCTCGTAAACTTGACTGTTCTCTACCATCAAGAGTTTATGTCCTGATGGACTGCACTGCAACTGGGCTGCTTTGCCGCAAGGGAAACACCACAAAAAATTTCTATAAAGTATTCGGAAACTTTTATCTTATGTAAATATGGCGAGTGTGATACAATTTACCTGACTGTCTGAGTTTTCCTGCCACGGACTTCTATATGTCTCAGGATATAGCGATTAGTTTTCATGTCTGAAACTGTCGAAAGTACTGGTGTTCTGTCTCGGCACATCGGACAATTAATAATTTGATTTTTCACACAAGCCTACGTTAGTCAAATAAACATAGCTGTAATTACAATGAAATGATGGAATGGTATTTACCTTGATGCACTTCAAACAAAACGTGTGAGTACAGTTCAGGAACTTGGGTATTCTATCTTCATCGTTGTACTCCTCCTGACAAATGCTGCACTGCGTCAAGTCGTCAAACTCATCTTCGGAAACTTCTAGTGCGCTAGCCATTTCGGCTCAAACCGACTTACTCCTGTCAGAATTGCTTTGGTAATGATAAAGTTTCTTGCACAGAGCGTGTTGGTCGGTGCTTTTGAATTTAGTTATCTCGTATGTGGTGCTATCTATTAGTATTTTTTTTCTACAAACAACAAAGTTCACGCGATAAGGTTCTATGAATATTTTTCGGTTTTCCAACCAGGAAATAATTTGTACTGTGTATTACAACAATTCACAGGCTAAATTTATACTAGTTTTCTATGATTCGATTATTCATTCTTGACGTTTGTTTGTTGAATCGCATAAGTAAACACGATACAACTAACTGCTTTCAGGATACTGACGTTCTTAATACTCTCCATTTTACTTCGATTACCTGATAAACCCGTTGGTTTCCTGAGACGTCTAGAGTATGTTTAACCAGTAACAAGTATAGTTTGGCAAAGGCCAGTTTTTGTTGTGGCAGTTCACTGAGTAAAAGTTAACTCTTAGTTGTAATTTGCAACTAGTCTTCTGTTTTATTTATATTTTTACAGAGGATAGAGTTTGTGAAAACCAAGAAACCTAATCATAGTTATTTAACCATGTAGCCTTGACCTTCATAATCAAGAAGTGCTTTCCAACGTTTATTAAGCAGGAACTATTAAGATGTAAACCATGGACAGTCATCGACATAACGAGTCATCCAACAACCTGTAAACGCAGCGGATTCGCACTCAATACTTGTTAAAGATTACTGAGATTTGGAAAGTGAAATCTGAAATTATGTATACTCAAACTTTAAGACTACCTGTTGCTTTAAAGAAATAGTGACAAAAGTCCTCTCCGCAATTACAGTATATCGAAAATTGACATGAATTTGGCGACTCAGTTCTTCTATTAATCTTGACCTGGTGGCGCCGCGAGTGGCAGAAATGTAGCAACAAGACAAAGCTTTTGTTATCATGCAATCTGTCGGATAATACCCTTAATCAGTTCAGTTACGTTCTGCACGTCCTCCAAACCAGTAGTTCAGAAAATACAAGCAATTCTTACACCTAACACGTCTGTGTCTTTATAAAAGACTATACATTAACAGTCATGTTGTCTTTGTACGGCTGGACTATCCTGATTTCTATCATCGGAGTATCAGGACTGGTCATCAAATTTGCGAAACAGTTTTTCTCCACTAAAGAAGATAATAGAAATCCTCTATTAGAAGATATCCGTCTACCTGTTAAACCTTTGGAACTGAATCAAAAGCAGCGTGATGCCATACTGAAAAAAGGTTAAAAGTAGTTCTCCTACATTCCCACCGCAAATTTTTAACTCGGTGTATCTTTTGCAGCGTTTAAGCCAGCCTACGCTGATGAAGACTGGGACTGTATCATAATTGGAAGTGGTATTGGAGCACTTTCGACAGCTGCTCTTCTGAGCCGATCACGGAAGAAGGTTCTCGTTCTGGAACAGCATGACCAAGCCGGAGGAGCTTGCCACACTTTTACAGACAAAGGTTACGAGTTTGATGTGGGAATCCATTACATTGGAGAGATGGACGAACCCACCGTAACTAAAACTTTGGTGGAGCAAATAAGTAATGGACAGATCCAGTGGGATCCTATGGGTAAGGGAACTACTCTGTTGCCGTTTACGTAACTTCAGTGTATGATTTCGTAGATGAGGTGTTTGATGTAGTAATCATCAAGGCATGTTCAGATGAACAGAGAGAGTACAGAGTCTCTTCTGGTAAAGGAAAATGGCAACAAGTTCTTAAGGAAACGTTCCCTGAAGAATCTAAAGGTATCGATGATTTCTTCGCTCTAATTGAAAAAGCTTCCTCCAGCATGCTTCAGTTGATGGCCATTAAACTGCTGCCGCTATGGATTGTCAAACCACTGTCCTCCTTTGGAATCTTCGAGAAATTCTTCACTTTTTTCCAGCTGAACCAACGTACAACTGAACAAGTGGTTAAGGTATCCTATAAGTCTTTCTTAGTAACGTGAAATAACACCTTCAGTTTCAGAGTTTGACTGGGAACAGAGATCTACAGCTTCTGCTTATGTACACTTGGGGGACACACGCCACTCCGCCAAGCAAAACAGGTTTTCCAGTCCAAGTTCTGACCATTAAACACTATGAGTGCGGTGCATCCTACCCGAGAGGTGGAGCTTCCGAAATCGCCAAGAATGTCATCCCAGTGATCGAAGCTTCAGGAGGTCGGGTTTGTGTCAGAGTCAATGTGAAAGAGATCCTGACTGAATCGGGAAAAGTAGTCGGAGTCATCGTCGGTAACTCAGGCAGTACTTATAGAATCCCAGCCAGGATTGTAGTTTCTGACGCTGGAGTCCATAACACAATAAAGAGACTTCTGAATCCTCAAGTAGCACAGAAGTCGAGGATGTGGGGTTTAGCAGACGAACTAAAACCAGGCATAGGGTGCTTCATTGTTTTCATAGGTCTCGATGCCAGTGACCAGGATCTTGGACTGAAAGCGCAGAACGTCTGGGCTTTCTTAGGAGATGATCCCGAAGAAGTAACTACCATTCCTACATGAATTATAATTTAACACGAAACTTTTTCTTTACGTAGGATTTTCATATATTCAACGAAAGTACCATCGACGAAGTCCTTGATAAAGACTACCCTTTGCTGTTCATAGGATTCCCTTCAGCTAAAGATTCCTCATGGAAGAATCGCCATCCAGGAAAAAGTACAATCACCGTTGTAGCTTTTGCTCCGTGGGAATGGTTCGAGAAATGGAGTGGACAGTTACCCACCAGGCGTGGAGACGAATACAATGGATTCAAAAATGCTATGGGACACCGCATAGTCCAACAAGTTTGGAGATTGTTTCCAAACATCGAGGTAGAGCAGTGTTTTACTTAATGGAAGTTAAATCGTATCAAACTGCTTTTCCTAGAAACATGTGGATTATGTGAGCGTTGGAACTCCTGTAACTAACGAGCATTACTTGGCCGCCTATAAAGGAGGTATTTACGGTTTAGACCACACAGTCAGGCGCTATCAAAGCGATATGGCCGCCATTTTAAGACCCCGAACTGACATTAAAGGTAGGTGTTTCACTTAACTATGATCAATAAATGCTATTGAATTTTTATTATATTTTTCAGGCCTTTTCCTAACAGGGCAAGACGTAATTTCCTCTGGTTTTACTGCTGCGCTTTATGCAGGGCTGTTATGTGCTGGGGAAATTTTGAACCGCGATTTGTTTTCCGATTTATTAGCTTTACATGAAAAAATTCAGTTAAAGAAGAAGAGTGTGTAAATTTATTAAATTTAAACATAACATATATTTTCCAAAATCCGTTATTGAATTTGTATTCAGACGTAAATAAATTACCAAATGTTACAATTTTGCATAACATTTCTAGCACAGTATAAGTAAATACAGTACTGAGGCTCTCCTATATCCCCGTGCTAAGGCCGCGAACAGGAAACAAGCGCCGGATTTTTGCGGACAGCCGCCGTGGGAACGACTCCAAAAAGGCAACCTGGATCTGTAGTTCCCATAGCTGCCACCCGCAGATTTTTGGCGCTAGCTTCGTGCTCCCGGCTTAGCCATGGCCTTCTAGATAAACTAACAAGGCCGGAGTGATGGCTATCCTTCCCGTGCATTTAGTTTGAGGCTGGCGTGCTGACACAAGCTGGGGGTCAACTAGCGCCACAAGCGTTAGCGTCTGAAAGCTTTTAAGGCTAAACGTATGGCGCGTGGCTTGAACTGCTGTTTCCACACTGGAGACTCCCTAAATTCAGTCGCTTATTGACTAAAAATCTGAGACGCATAAATTTAGACGCATAAAAAGATAATATGAGTAGCAGTCCTTTACCAAACGTAAATGTTCCAATGAGTAAAGATTCAAATGGAAAAAATGGGAAATGAAAAATGAAAGAAGGAAAAGAGATGTAGGCATAAGAAAGTATTAATTTAACGAAGTTTCGTGCGAAAAGCAGAATTATGTGAGCTATTGTAAGATTGACTAATTTCAAGGGGAAAAACATATAGCAATTTATGACATGTAAATAGTAGTCCAGCTGTATTCTGCCATTATCATATGAAAACAAAAAAATGGTATGGAAGTGTATAATTAATATGTTGGTTTATAATATATAAGTATAATAACCGAGTTGTACTGAACGGGTATAATTCACCAGTACTGCAAAACACATTGAAACTAAATGTTTAGTACCAACAAATGTCAAGAATTCCTCCAAACAAAATAGGACATTAAATCACTCTAGTTATAACACATTGTGGTTAATTTGATTTTTTTGTTATTGTTGTTTGTTATTTTTTGTTGATTTGTTTGCTTGTTTTTTGAGTTAGTTTCCTGGTTTTATCAACTATTAGTGGAGCCCAAATGTTCTTAACGCTAAGTAAAAATGTTTACGCAATTATACTGGGAAGGTTATACAGTAAGCAAACTCACGCAACAAAATTGCAATTAAGTTACAGTTCGGCTTATAGATGGGGTTAGTTGACCACCCAGGCCTGGGTTTCAGAAAAAACTCTCATCGCTCAGGCCTTGTTTGTTATCTAGATGGCCATGGCTTAGCATGGGGAGATTGAACAGCCTTAGGGTACGGAATCTGGTGAAGGTTCCGAGAATAGCGCCCCCAGCGGCAGAAACTAATTAAAATTAATAAAACCGTATAATAGTGTGTCATGTGTCAAAAAACTGGAAAAATCACGCGCGTTTTAAAAATTTCACTTTCCCGTCTTAGCTCCAAACGATAACCGAAATAAAAAGCAAAACTTGCGGGCCACTATACTTTTCTGTCAAAAATTTAAGTCTTCTTCTAAAACTAAAAGTCTTCAACCATAAATGAATTAATTTTTCTCTAAACTTGAAAAAAATTGTTGGGAGTTACAATTTTTATCACCTTAAGATATTTTAAATTAAATTGGCAACTATAAAAGCTACGAGATTTCTAACGGGAGCCAGCGTTGCCTGGTAGATTTTATTCAACCAGCTTCGCGCACTTGGCCAGTTGAAGCCGTCGGACAGTTTGACACATTTCTAATGTGCAAAAGCAACAATTTACCTATATTTGCAAAATTTTGATACATTTATGTAGTGTCTTTGAAGTGATACAGTAAAATTGGATTTTCCTCCAAGATTCGGTAAGTATATTTGCATAAATTAAGAAGACGTTTTAGATGTTAAACAAAAGTAGTCTGGATTTCTAGGGATTTTATCCCTAATTTGCATATTTTTAGATAATTTCTTTGTAGGAGTGAGTTTCCTTGTTGAATTCTCTTCCATTTCGTGTATAAAACTTTTGCTAAAACTTTGTCGTTAATTTTTAGTTTTATGGAAACTGTCTTCACGTCAAGCTTCTGTCTTAAAGTATTTGTTTTCTTTCGATTTAAAAATACATACTTGCATTTCCAAGTAAATTTATATATCAATTGATAGGCGATTTTACATAGTATTTAGAACTGCAAACGTATTTATCATTAAATGTAAAAGATTTAGACAAAAAAATAATTTAAGTTCCCCACAAATGCCTTGGCCGTAAGAGTCGTTTAGCAGAACCCGCACCTTAGTGTATACTTCTATACTTTGAGTTCTAGCAGACGACATTTTCCATTGTTTACTTCCTGCCTTAAGCCAATTTTCAGGTTTTGGCTTTGACGGAATTTTGAAAACAATGCCGTCTACAATGGACCCTATTCGTAGAGAACTTAGAAATTTCTTATCAATAGCCAGCACAAGAACAAATGAGGCTTCAGAGCTCGAACTAATTCGAAGCGCAACGTATCTGCTGAAGAACTTCCCGCCCTCTCGGGAAGCTGTTCTCGATATCTTTGCTCGAATCATTAACAACTCTGTCAGCACGTATTTTTCTTCTAACTCAGCTCCTCATAATCCAGCAAAGAAAGGCAGGACAGAAAATTCAGAAGCCGTTCAGATGATTCACGACGTTCTGTCCACGTCCATTAAGCAAAACCCGAAAGGCTGGGCCCCGATTGTTTCTGCGTGGGCCCTGAAACTGCTCGGACAGCTTTCGTCTGAACACGCTGGTTATGTCAACAGTCGTGAAGAATCGGTAAGTTATTTTAACCTTGCATATAAAAACTGTATGTCAATTGAGTTTACTATTGACAGAATCGGGAGAGGTCTTCAGACCTTAATGATATCGTCCAGCTCTGGCTGTCGTGCCAGGCCTCCCGAATTTTAGCTGAACTTACGATTCAGTGCCTCAACGAACTTTCCGCAGCAGAAACAGATACCTGCATCAACGCACTACTCGAGAACAGCATGGATCACGGCCCTGACTTTGATTGGGTTGTAGCTCATATTGGTGGTTGTGTAGCGCACACCATCGCTACTCGAGTGCTTTCATGTGGTCTACAGGTGTCGTTAATTCAAATTGTATAAAGTTTAGATTTTAAATGAATATTTAATTGCAGGATTTTGCAAAATATGGTCTCGAGCACAAAACTGCATCTTCGAAACTTCACTCTGTAGTCGGAATCTTGTCTCATCTCGCAGCTTCGCACAGTATTAATACTCATCAAGCTGTTACAGATCTTTTCAAGTGGAGTTTGCAAGAAAATAACGAGCAGGCTGTTGCTGTGGTAAAAAATATTAATAGTAGCAAAAAAAAAAAAATCTATGTAATTTGTAATATGCTACAATTTTTCAAAGGTTCCATATTTGCTGAACCTGAGTGCACTCTCTCGTGAACTTGTGGACGTCATCACAGGAGAAATCGTCAGCTGCATTGACGATGCTGCTTTGGACTCGCTTGCTAGAAAGGGACCTATCTGGTGCTCGCGATTTTTCAGCAGTCCCGAAGAGCTCGTGACTCTCGTAATCCACCACTTGTTATGTAGCAGCCAGAATGGGTTCGAGGTCGTGAATTTGCTCTTAAGGACTGGGTCTGATCAGTTTTCGGCTGTGCCAAGAATTAACGAAATTAGTTGCAAAATCATGGAGCTTCTCTTAGCAGAGCTCGCACAGGCAGTTCAGAGTTCGGGAAGTTCAACGTTGACTGACATCCCGTTCCTGCGTTCGCTCGAGCCCCGAGTCGAGTCGCTGTGTCACCTGTTCATAGATTCGGATTCGTGGCAGTCCGCAGTCCTCGTTCGCATTGTCACGCTCATGTCCATACACTGTGGGCCGAACATTTCTCGACAAGTTTGAAATACCTTCATTTATCAGCACTTTACAAATATGTATGTATATTGTTATCATAGGTTTTAACGTTTCTGCTCCAGAGGATAGAGGAAAATCCCATTATACCCCGGCTCATCGAGGCCGTGCAAGAAATCAACAGTACTAATGTTGTGGACGCTGTTCACGATGCCTTGGAATCGAACCGAGCCTATCTTGAGAACATTCTGCGGAACATACTCTTCTTTGTCAACATGGAAAGTGAACAACCTCAGCTCGTCACCGTTGCCAAGCACTGCACTTTTCACACAGCGGTTCGAGTCAACCTCCACCTGTTCACCAGACTCGTTGCGCTGGACGGACAAATTCCTTCGTTGGCCTGTCGGGTACTGGAGAACGTTCTTCTTCCCGCAAACCTCAACATCAAGCTTCTCTCGAGCTTTGGCCACGCTGCTGTGACCCATTTCTTCAGCGTTCTAGAACGAGACTTTAGCCAGGTAAAATAACCAGCTTCGATTAAATACATGTGAATGGGCACAATGCATTGTATTATAGGAAACGGAAAGATTAGCCGACATTCGAGCGGTCCAGTCTGTGCTGGTAGCTTTAAGTCGACAGCCTAGTGGCCAGGCTTTAGTCCTTCGTCTTCTTTTGAAAGGATCGTTCAGCAAAGAGTGGAAACAGTTATTCGGAGCAAAGGTTTTTTCTGTGATATCTTATTCTTAGTTATATGAAATATATGTGTTGATGAAGGTTACGAATGCAATGAAAAGCAGCAGCAGTTTGAAGACTTCCCTCTTGGAACAGAACATGAATTTCACGTCGAGTGTCACGGTTCCTCTGCGACATTCTTCCGTCTTCCACGCTGGCATCATCGGAGAAGGAATCCGCAAGAACGATGCGTTATCATCGGGTCTTTCCACCGATCAACTCCGAGTCCGGGCTGATGTCAACACTCTCATGGAAACTCTGCTCAAATGTTGTCACTCGATCGGTCAGGGAATGGCTCAGCTCTCGCTTCTATTAGTCGAAGTTGTCTCGCCCGATGTGATGTTTAATGGTCTGCCGTGGCCGGATGAAGATTTCACGAAGGTAAATTAAAAAATTTACAAATTTAAAACCTAAATTTAATCTTGATTTGGTAGGTTACTGTTGAACGGGATCTTCAAATCCGACGTTTCGTCTCGGAACACGAATACATTTGGGATTTTTTCGAACTGCTGGCTCTTAACAGACCGTCCTTCTGCTACTGCTCAGTTCTGATTCGCGGACTGCTTGCCGTGCTCATCTCCCATTGGGCCAATTGCCAAGAAAAGGCGGCGCTTCACAACAGCAGCCAGTTAGAAATGACTTGCCGCCTGTTGAGTCTCATGGCGCTGGGACAACTCCTCCCACCCCCTCTCTCTTACCTCCCCGAACTCCTACCCCACATCACCCCGCATGAGGTGTACGTCCTCTTAAGGGATGTGTGGGCCTTTATGAGGGACAATGTGCCCAGCCCTGCACTTTTTGGCGAACACATGTGGAGGGATTTCTCAAACTTTACTATGGATCCACGTTACACAGAAAGGTTGCGGCTGATATTGTTGGCTAATATCGAAACCCTCGGAGAACTTTATCCCCGTTTCTTCCCTTAAATGAAATTAAACCGTGTAGGATTGTTCTGTAATAAACGAGAGGAAATGCTTGTCTTGTTGCTAAGGAGAGAATCATTAGCATTCATGATAGGAGGGAAAAGTTGCGTGCAAAAGTTTCTCTCTGGAGATAAGTTTAGACTCGTTTACGTGAGCCATTTTCTTGAATGACACTGAAGATGATCCCTGTGGTTGCTGCATAATTAGCAGTTGCGACATAGAGTACTTGTTAACTGACCAGCACAGTTCAAACCACTAATTAACGATGGCATGATCGAAGATATTGAACAAAAGGATAGGAATGTGTTGTGCTGAGTGTGCTTGAAATAACTCGTGCAAGTGCAAACTAACTCATTAATGATTGCTGTTTCCCGTCAATCTCAACACTGGTTTTATGTACCACACAATTTCACTCGAAATCATATATCAAGCATGCAATATTAATAACGCAGTAGATAAAAGAGAGTTGTATATAATGGGGTACTCGAATGTAGATTCTGCGTTACTCGCCTCTTGAAGGTAATATCGACTGTAGTTAGTCTCATCCTGCCCAATGCAAGATTGGTCACTTTATATACTGCACAAGCTGTCTCCCTGCAGTGGTTAATCTGTCGCATGCTAGCCAGATTGCGTGTCTCCATTACATGAAAACTAAATACCGCAATTCCTATAATTCCGTCACGAATGTGGAATCTAACTAAGCGTCCAAATTTCATTGGAAATGCCTGCAGATCTTTCTTTCAGACCCAATGTCTTTAAGTATATCTACTAAACTTGCAATTCATAAATTTCACATTAAAAAACGCAAACTTTTCTACATAAAATCAGTGATGGACTTAAAACCAAAACGTACGCAATAATTGGCTAACTTGTTAAAAAGGTGCATCAAAAATACAGTTAAGCTGCACTAGAGCAAAAACAAATATTTCGCCCTCCTTGGAATCTTTATTTTCTTCAATATGGTCAATAATCTAAGAGGATCTCAAGCTAAGTTTCCTACAAACCCAAACTGATTTTCGGGAGATGTGTCCCCTGTAATGAAAATACTTGAGCTTTCATGAAAACCGAAAATTGGACACAGAAGCCGGCAATCCCTGTTTTGAAAGTTCAATCTGTAGTTAATTAACTGCCCTAATGCGTGACCAGTTTCGAAATATGTGATGATTAAATTGTCACGTCAAGCTACTGCTCGATTTAATCAGTTGCAGCAACAAAGTTTAAGGACAGATATATAAGAGGCCGCCCAGGTTCTGGATGAAGTATGCGGTTTGCGAAGCTGAAGTTCTCTCAACATGCCTATAACCATATCTGTATGTATATATATATACATGATATGTTATATATCTATAACCATGCGTTGTTTTATCACTTTGATCTTTGCGACAAGCAGCTGGGGAAGAAAAGATGTCTGGAAAATTGGCTATTTTGCGGTAACGAAATTTTCGTAAAGCTTTTAACTTGTTTTTGTAGTAAAAGAACGTATCCGCTTTAGAATCCCTCCGGGTTCCAGTTGAATTCGATGCGAGAAATGAAACGGAGGTAACAGGATACTTCGTGGATTTGGTCAGGTGGATTGCTGCGTATAACAAAATAAAGTAACGCCACAATAATTTAATTAGTTGAAGCATGATTATCGTAGCCATCAAAATCTTTGTGACTTTTCACAGTTTGTCTTTGGTTCAAATTGAAAACCCAGAAAGCTTTACCACTATTGCTGACGAGATAACTACTAAGGTACAGATTACCGAATTACATACTTTTTCTATTCGCATTAGACGAACTGTCGACTTTAGGGCATGGATTTAGCTTTACCTGCATACGGGGCAAAAGCAGAAAGAAACGAACTCGCCAGGTATGTTTTTCCTGTGGATACTTCTGGAGACACGTTGATTCTTCCGTATCCGAAACGTGAAAACGACCCTTGGAGCTGCCTGAAGCCTTTCACTCTTAACGTATCATTGCTTTAAACTATTTTACATAAAAAGAAAACTTTGATTTGGTCAAACTTCGTAATTATCTCACTAGGTCTGGTTGTGCGTAGTAGCATGTATCGTTGTCATGCCGTTTATTTTGAAATTCACCGCATCCGTAAAAGATCACATTAACAGCACCCTTCACAGATAAAACCTTGGCAGATGTCTTGTCTGCTTACTATGGTGACGATTCAAACTGGGACCAGGTCATGCACCAGGCCGTATTTGCCATAAACACCGCCAAGCATGAAACAACGAAGTACAGCCTTTCCGGCTGGTGTACGGTAGGCGCCCAGTGCTACCCGAACAATCGTCTTTCCCATGGCCAAGCAAAACTCCCGAGACGTACCCTGAATTTCTGGAGCGGGCAGAGTGCACCAGAAAGTCGGTACTGGCCTCTACTGAGAAGAGTCGGGATCGGCAAAAACGGTTATACGACCGAAAGCGATCTCAGGCTCGCGAGTACCAAGTAGGCGAGCTTGTGCTGGTAAGGCGGACCCGTAGGATCGCTGGCCGGGGCAAAAAGTTGCTACCAAAGAATATTGGTCCCTTCGAGATTTTAACCCGTTTAACGAATGTGACCTACAGCGTGGCAGATCCCCCAGGTCTCTATACCAAGAAGAGGAGGCGCGCCTTCCCTGTTCATGTCGCCCAGCTGCAGCCCCACCGCGTTGGTTACTGCAGTGACGGTCCGGAACAGATGCAAAAAGACGCCCTGTAATTGGAAGTGGACCCAGACTCGGATCAGGAAACGGAGATGGAAACGGAGATCGAAGCGGAGACGGAGGCGGATAGGGTGGAAACGGATGCGGAGGAGGGAACTAGGAGTGTTGCTGCACCGAATCAGGAGCTGCCTTCTTCGACAAGCGTCCATCCGCTTGTGGAGGGTTGCGAAGCAAAGGATTTACATCGACCCCGACGAACTCGCCGCCCTCCAAAGCGGGTTGGAGGACTATATCTGCGACGACGGAGAAAGTTAGGAAGGAACCCACTAACGAATCTCTCTCCGATTCCCGATAGAAAAATGATACGGTAGTCATACGTATGAATGACCCTCTGAATGGTCCAGAATCATATTTCGTTTTTGCTAGCTGGACCGTACGAAATTGGCCCACTTTCGTACGGTTCATACGCGTGGATATGTCACCTTAAAATGGATCAGTCGATGAAAACAGAATATTCTGGCACTTAACGGCTAGCTGATAGCCGTTTATTTTTTTAGCGCTCTTGCGTTTGAATGCTAGCAGAAAGCCGGGTGATTATTTTTTATAACTAGATGAATTCGGGCGATTCCGGCGCCTTTTCACTGGCTGAAGAGCGACTGAATTTTCTTAAAATTTAGAAAAATAATGCACTAATCACCCGTCAGAATGACCCTATGGATGGTGCATGATCACACCTTGAATTCTGCTAGCTGAACCGTATAAAATTGGCCAATTTTCTTACGGTTCATACGCGTGAATAAAATCAGCGTCAAAATGAATCAAACGATGAAAACAGGCTATTCAGGCGCTCTACCGCTAGCTGAAACCTGTTTTAGTTATTCAGCATTCTTCTGTATGAAAGCTAGCAAAAAGCCGTGTGATTATTTACTGATGACTAGGTGAATTCATGCGTTTCAGACGTCTCTCCTCTAGCTAAAAGATGTCTGAATTTCCCTAAAATTCTGTGGTTATACCTTTAGCTGAAAGCCGTTTTAATTAACCACCGTTCATACGTCTGAAAGCTAGCAAAATATCGGGTTTATCATTATTTCATACTAGCATAGTTTCAGCGATTCAGACGCATTCAAGCTAGCTTAAGCTTGAATGAAATTTTCTAAAAATTCTGCAGTGTACACGCTTAAGAACTGACTGACGTCTGCTGAAAAGTTGCTTACTCCTGTAGCCAAATACTTGAATCTCACACGTTTTCAAACGTCAATTTTATGACGGAAGAGTACAAGAAAATTTTGTATTGAAATATACCAACACAATTAAGTTATGCAAGGCGAGAGACACAGATGCAAAGATAAAGATTATCAAACGAATTAGATAAATAAGATTCGTCGGACAAAGAGGTGTATCGTTCTCGGCATGGCTCTGAGGGCGGACGGTGTACTTGTGTCCCAGGGAAGGCTTTCCTGCTGCATACATTAGAAAGAACATGGAATATGACTGCATCGCAATAAGAACCTGTCCACAAACTGGAGACATCCTATATGGAATAAAAATCCACAAGGTTAAAGATGGTAGCAGTAATAAAGTAGTAGTAATATAAATTAGAATAACCACACTGCGTTACCTGTATCTGCTGATTATCTGTTACATCAGTTAGAAGAAGATGCAGCTCGAAAATTTTGCTTTTTGATTTCCTTTGAGCCAGTTGACGGTACAGGTCCTCTCCGCAATCCGGTAAAAAGTTAAAACAGCTGCAGAGATCAAGCGATAAGACGCCAATCGTCTTATCATGAGCAAATTCGCAAAGACAAATTGTTTCATCTTTGATAACGCGCAAATGTAGAATAACTCGGTGCTACCGAACACCTTGAAATTCCAAGACGAAATGAATAACCTACAAGACTCAATACGTCCTCGCGGCAACAAAGTGAAAAATGAAGTGAAAGTGACTTGAACATTGTTAATCGCATACTGTGCGCGAAATTTACAACATTATCAGTGCAAAATTCCAAAGAAAAGAAACTGTCTGTCAAAGACTGTCAAAAAAGATTGTCCAAAGGACTGTCACCAAGGGAAATCGCCCGCCACCCATTCTCAGCACTTCCCTTCCAAACTCTCTGACCCTCCAATATTATTATTATACATTTATATGTACTATATATATTATATTATATATTATATGTACTATATATAACATATATTAAATAATTACATTTACTTATATGTATATATAAAAGTAAATATAATTATTTACTTACAGTATGGTGAAAAAACTAAAAGATAATATTTAAAATTAGATATGTAAATGTTTTCATTCATATTCATGTTGCTTATTACACGTATGTATACGTGTGGTCATGTATTTATTCGAAACATCAAATCAAAATCGATAAGAACAATTCTTGAAACTTCAGTACAACCGTGTGCAGAGATGGTACAACCAAACTATTTCATCGATTGAAACAGAACAAGTTGCTCAAGAATACTGCAAAGAAACCTAAATTATTTCACGAGCTTGTAAACTCAATCACTTTGTGATAACCGCTTTGGAAACGTATGCTACCAACAGGATTTTTTCCTATTTTAAATTCTTGATAAAATAAGTCCTTGCAAGATCCTTAATCAGTCCGCTTTTGTTTCCATTATTATTTTTGCCTCAGATCTGACTGCTTTTAAGTTTGTAAACATTCATATGTTACTTGTCAGTGGTGAACATTTACACGGTTTGACGAAACACTTCTAAAGATAATCGAATCATCCTGTTTGTTCACACCCAACGTTGTACAGGGATTTAACTAGTGGGATTCTTGATGAACTTGATGCTGGTTGGATCTTAAGATTCATGTTGCTATTATGCATTATGGCATTTCTTACTGTGATCTAGAGTCATCTCGTTTTGTTAGGGCAAGTGGTTTCTCAAGCTTTTTCGAAAACATCCCGACTGAAAATTCTCATAGAGTATGTAGAATTTGGAACAGAGACTGAGTGAGATCTCAGTGAGAAACTCTAAAAAGTTGTGAGACTCACTGAGATTTCACTGCGTCTCTGTTCCAAATTCTACATACTCTATGAGAATTTTCAATCGGGATGCTCACGTTCTTCACACATAATACGTTTAGGACTAAGAAACCTTGCTTAAGAATAACGAGGTTCTTGATTGAAAAATTCAACTAGTTGTCAGGTATCTCAGGTATTGCAGGTGTTCAGTGTGCTTTCAAACTGGGTCACGGACCTAAGTAATTCTTGAGAATTCTCAGTTGAGTTGAACGACATAACCGGAAATAAGCTCTGATTCAGAACTCAATTAAACAGTTGTGGAATTTATGCCGATTTCTTTTCCATTTGATTTTTGCATGACTGAATAAATTAAGGAAATGCAAGCTTAATTCTATACTTATTGACGCTTGAGTGATATATGACATTTGTACTACTTTGGAAAGTTTAGGGTTACTTATAAAGTGAAAGGGCTGAAAAGAGACTTTCAGCCGGTATTCATTCAGTTTGGCTTTCACTGCGTATTAAAATTAGCATTTCATTCGATAGTCACGCAGCTCTGTTTCACAGGTTACTCAGCTATGATTCACCCATGATTGAAAGGATCCTTTCATTATATGTTATTCACTCAATATGTTTTCACGATGTACACGGCGACCTTTTCAATTGATGATGAAATCTAGCATTCAATTCGTAAGTCACTCAGTTTGATTTCATCCCTAATCAGCTATGAACTCAGTCACGACTGAAAGGTGGCTTTCATTCAGTATTCACTCAGTTCCGCTTCACATAGTGGTCAGCTATCGTTTCATTAGATAATGAAATCCAGCATTTCATTCGATCGTCACTCAGCTCGAATTCACAACGTGTTCGGCCATGAGTTCAGTCAGGATGAAAACATGGCTTTCATTCAGTATTCATTCAGTTTACTTTTACACAGTGGTCAGCTGTCGTTTCAAGCAGTGTGAAAGCGAGCCTTTCATTCGGCTGTCACTCAGCTCGATTTCATAGTGCACTCAGCTATGAGTTCACTCAGGATGTTAACATGGCTTTCATTAGTATTCACTTAGTCCAGTTTCACTTAGTAGTCAGCTGTCGTTTCATGCAGGGTGAAAGCGAGCCTTTCATTCGGCAGTCACTCAGCTCGATTTCATAGTGCACTCAGCTACCATATCAGCTATCAGTAAAGTTTATCTTTCAGAGGGTCCTCAGCGTTGTCTTATCAAGAAACCAATTCACGCAGTGTTAAGCCCCTTGTTCAGAGGGTACGCTTTTGGCCACCAAACTTTGTTCAGCTATCTTCATCTAGTGATTCACGCGGTAAGCTAGTGTTCATCTACCGATTCATGGGTTAGCCAACCGTATGAATTTTCTATCGGGTTGCACATAATTCACCAAGTGTGTTTAATCATTTTCATTTTCTTCTTGTCGTCATTCGCTTCGTTTTTTTCTTATTTTGAAAGTTCCCTGTACCTGTCTATTATACCGTTTCCTTTTATTGTTCTTTAATTCTTCTACTTCTTTCATTAAGAGCAACTTAACTGATGTCTAGCTTCCGTATGTTTTGTAAATATGTCACGTAAATCCTTGCAAGTTTATGCGAAGTTTTCAGCTCGGGACGAGCTGGATTTACAGGAAGGGCCGAGTGTGGCAGATGGTAAGAGGAGTCATCGCTAGAGGCGTGCGGAAGAAAACGCGCGGACAAGGCGGCAGGAGAAAGCGTGAAAGCGGAATGAGATCAAACGGGACGGGAGAAGGGTTGCGATTTTCAGAGAGAGAAGACGTGTTCGTTCATCTATTTTGAGACTTGTTAGTCTCTTAAATACATATCGTCACAATACGCTGATACGCTCATTTGTAAATCAAAACTTAACTTGAAATAAAACTATTCTAGACCCAAGCGCTTGTGTTGGACATCTACTACACGATTTAGTTATGATCTGGAAATTTTAGATTATCCTAGTTTGTCTGATCACCCGTTTATACACTTCGAAATAGAGTGTAAGACACGAAAGAGGGTTGAAAACGTTGTTTTAAAACTACCATATTTCGAAAATAGACAAAGCGTCTTTGAAACAAGCACTCGTAGAACGATTGGACGAGTACGAACTGAGTGATATCTCACAGAGTGGAATAGATTCCTCTGTGAGAGAAACCCACAGTTTATGGACAGATGAAGTTGTGACACTCCCAATACCTTCCATGATAAAAAGCCGTGCTCGGTCGCTTTCCAACGCCATCTCTCCCTCAGCATTTAAACTGCTTACCAAAATACTCGTGACGTCACTTGTCAAAACTTTGAAGTTAATTTAAAAAATCACTAGTATGCTGGATTTGCATGAAATTTGGCAGACAGGTCCTTCAATTCCTTACCAGTTATGAGGTAAAAGTTCCAGTCATGAGTCTTATTAGGTTTAAGGATAAAGAGGAGAACATACGTGAACTTCCATGCGTGTTTTCTAAAATCTCTGACGTGACTGGGTATCGTGCGTGGTACCATTCGATTCAGCTTTTTGAGCTCTTTCAAGATCACCCAGAATCTTATATAGCTCTCCATAGAGAGAGCCAAAGTGCTCGACTAAAGTTTAACGAAAAACACGACTGACGCGCCTGTTTCCTTTTGTGTTACGGCGGGTCAGAGGGACTTTTCACCCACCATTCTTTATTATTTACTAAATATCCGAGGAACTCAAGTTTTTGAACATACGTGACTAACATCAGCTTGCTGTAGTGCAAAGCAAACTGCGTGGATTCACAACTAAAAGCTCCTCCTTCAGGATTGCCTTTGTAAACTAGGCAAAGCAAGTAGTATGCTGTAAGTGAGTATATTAATTTAGAATTACACTTCATGCCTCTATAATAAATGAAGTGTATTTCTACAATGTTATAAATAAACTTAAAGTATCTGCCGTAAATGAAATAGCCTGAAAGAAACGCGCAGTCACCACACGACATCGCTACGACTCGTTGACAGAATGAAGAAACGTTCTGGCAGATTTGATCAAATCAGTCCAATGTTTCTACAAAGTTACATTTTACAAGGATTCTCAACACGAGCACGCATTAAGTTCTGTTATGTATGTTATGTTTTCTTTTTGTAGCCTTCTGTCGACGACTCGCACAGTACCGGATTAAAGCATGGTCTTTCGGGGCTGTAGCCCAGGGCCCCAAAGTTTCAGGGGGCCCCTGACTACAAGTGGACGTATTATTTATATTTCTTTTTCGCCGTGTGATAATTGCATACACCAAAATAAAAGTACAGGATGCGTTGTTAACTGTTGTAGATAAGAGTGCAGTCTTTCTCCATCAGTGCAAGATGCGTTGTTAACTGTTGTAGAGACTTGAGTTAATGACTATATAGACCATAACGAGTTCATTCTACTACAACATCTTCGAAGCTACACATTCCAATCGATTTCGAATTAGGTCCAAATTTACAATTGAGCAAATTAGCTTGAAGAGTATGGCGAAATATAATGTTAAGACCAGGGCCCCTAGAAAGGTTAATCCGGCTCTCGCAGCGATGTCGTGTGATGACTATGCGTTCCTTTCACGCTGCTGTGGGTTTACCTGAACACTGACCACTTCCGTTGAGTCACAGACGTAAACTCGACAGTATTTACATTTTTTTTCAATAATAAATTCACCACTATTGTAATATCGGGTTGCAAAGGCGGAAAATTCAGGGCACTTTTTAAAATTACTCTTGGTATAGTTTTTAGCACAAGAATTAAAGACTTGCCTCGAATCGCGTTACTAAGTGATGCTATAACATTTCGAGTCAGAATTTACTGCAGTTTGGGCCTTTTAATTCGCAAAAAAGAACTGTTAATATTTACACTGAGCCTTATGGTAAAGTTTTGTTTATCACTACTTCGAGCTTCCAATTATCGCCACTCGCAGGGTCACTTTATTTGGCATATAGTCTATACGGAAACCAAACAAAGACCATACAAATGTAATCAGTTATAGGCTAGTTAGCCATTTAAATACTCGGGGAAAATTTTACCTAGAGGCGATGTTTTATCCTGAGCAAGAAATGCTCCTTTTGTTTACACTAATGGATCAAAGACTAGTACAGGAGTCGGTTGTGCTTATATAGTCACTAGCTGTGAGGGCGTTGTCTATAGTAGAAAGACTACACTGTCCTTTTATTACACAGTATTTCAAGCGGAATTGTATGCCATTTCCCGAGCTCTAAACTACATAAAACACTTGTAGGTGCGCAGCATACACGGATTCTCAAGGGGCATGCAAAGCGTTATGCAACCAAGAAAGAGTACCGGAACTAGTGCACTATGTTCGGCGCATTTTATTCCTACTCAATGAACGGGGTTCAGTTACAGTGCAATGGGTGAGAGGGCACAGTGGGATAGAAGGTAACGAAGCTGTAGACACACTGATAAAACAAAAGGGAACTATTTGGGAGGGGACACTGAAAACTGGGGGAACTTTTTTCGCCATACGGAGACTATCCAAAAGCGAAAGCAAATCTTACATTTTACGGGGAAAATTTCCCCCCTTACCATCCCCACTTTGATAGTCTCCTCATCCTCTCATTTTACCTCCCCCTGAGTGACCTTAGCGGTTAGCTCATTAACCTGCTTGACCACTCTTTCCTAGAAGAAAATTTCACCGAGTCCTATTTCTTACTGAAATTTCTTAATATTTACTGTCTTCACTTTCATTTCGGACTATTGTGTTCGATCCTTGCACTTGGACTTGGCGTCTAGTTAGTTCTTAGCTGCTTGTTTTCAAAGACGGTTCATCGAACTTCCACTCCGCTATTGGCCATCGTATACAGCATATAAAGTGCGAAGATTTTTACTCTTGGCAGACCCGTTATAAGTGATGCTGCGATGCAATGCTATCGTAGTTTGCGCGTCTGAGGTAAGGAAAGAAATCATTGTATAATTGATATAGCTCATACTTTATTGTTTACTATTATTTTTTTAACGACAATTGACCTGCTTTATTTGTAATTACGCAGATACTTATTTTAATGTGGTCGTGTGCCAAGGACAAAGACGATATTGGGCATCATCAGCAGATGTTCGTTTTCCGTCGTTTTCTCACTTTCTATATAAAGTTAAAGCATTCTTATTTTTGAATAACGTTCTCTTGAAAAATCGCTCTTACTAGTACTTTTTACCCTAGAACCCCCTGAAGAAGTTGCTGCTTTTTTCACGCCCACGGATTATTTTCACCCGCCATACTCGCAGCGTCCAGTACTCTCAAACACCACGCTTGGAGCTACACGGAGCAAGCCTCTGGTACTTCACTATGGCGTCTAGTCACCGAAGCCGAGAAGCCTCCTGACCAGCTGTTGCTAGTTTTCGAAACCTTCATTTTACGTTCTACCTCTGCTCGTTTTCAGCTATCCGCATTAGCTATCCATTTGCAACTTTTGATAAAAATGTTTAATTCGCATTTATTGTGTTGTAAAATCGTAATCTTTTGCATTACTTGCAATACAAAAGTAGAAATTGTACCAATTTGCTGTATTCTCATAGGTCCATAAAGTGGTAGCTACCCAGTGGTGGGTAGCATTGGGTATGAATTGAATGGGTATATTGCCAAAAGCAAAATGCGACCTAAGGCTAAGGATCGTTATAAGCATTCCTCATAATTCCCTAGAGGATTCCTCTTTCCCTTCTTGACCTCGTAGTGACCTGAAGTGGATTTTAAAAACAGGGGGACTTTATAGGATTTTTATATTCCCTCTGTTTTGGGGAGACTTAGTCAACCTTTTTTTCTAACAGTGCATGTTAGCAAAAGAAGATACAGAAGGCTTAGACCACATTACAGACATACCGATACCCGCATACTTTTTTAAGGCTGAGATATCGACGCTCCATTTTTAAAGAATGGAATAAAGAATGGGAAATATCAAATACGGGTGTTTTAACGAGATCTTTTCTTTCCCACAGTACAAGGGGCTTTTATATTAGATACAATAAATCCTTCGTTTCGGCTTATGCAGATTATACATAACAGGCCACTCGGGTCGAATAGCTACCTAAAACGATTTGAACGAACTCAAACAATAAAGTGTGAATGTGGACATGAAGACGAATCTATTATGCACTTTTTGTTTGAATGTTCAAGGCACTGTAGACCACGTTCTTATTTTAGACAAATTGTACTGAAAGAGTTAAATGATGGCCTCAAACACCAACCCAGCTAGGGAGAAATGGAAGTTTATTAAGAACGCTTGACAGTTTTATTTAAAAAAAACAAAACGCCTAGACTTTCAATTTAAATCGCAAAACTAAAATAAAACAGGCCCATACTCGCAATTAGCGAGCGACCTCTTAGATTAAAAAGAAAAATACAGGAAATGTCAAAGTAAAACAATGCGAAATCAGTTTTACATGTCAAATCACGAATAAAATCAAAACCAAAACATACATAATAATCGATTCTAACCTAAATTAGTGTATCAAAAATTCAGTTCTGCTGCACGAGACCAAACAAATGTTTCATCCTCCTCGGCGTATTTGTTTTCTGCAGCGTGGTGAATAATCCATGAGGATCTTATGATCTGAATACCCAAGTTTCCTACAAACCAAAACTGAGTTTCGGGAGAAAAGTAATGAAGATATTTAAACTTTCATGAAAATCGGGAATTGGACACAGAAACCGGCAATCCCAGTTTTCAAAAGTTCAATCTATAGTTAATTAAGTGCCCCTAATGCGTGACCAGTTTCGAAATATGTGATGATTAAATTGTCACGTCAAGCTACTGCTTGATTTAATCAGTTGCAGCAACAAATTTTAAGGACAGGTATATAAGAGGCCGCCTATAAGTTCTGGATGAAGTATTTGGTGCTTGAGGTTGAAGTTCACTCAACATGACCACTTTAACCATCCGTTGTTTTATCACTCTGATCTTTGCGACAAGCAGCTGGGGAAGAAAAGATGTCTGGAAAATTGGCTATTTTGCGGTAACGAAATTTCCGTAAAGCTTTTAACTTGTTTTTGTAGTAAAAGAACGTATCCGTTTTAGAGTCCCACCGGGGTTCTAGTTGAATCTGATGCGAGAGATGAAACGAAGGTAACAGGATACTTCGTGGATTTAGTCAGGTGGATTGCTGCGTATAACAAAATAAAGTAACGCCACAATAATTTAATTAGTTGAAGCATGACTATCGTAGCCATCAAAATCTTTGTAACTTTTCACAGTTTGTCTTTGGTTCAACTCGAATACCGAGGGAACTTTACAGCTATCGCTAACGAGATAACCACTAAGGTACAGGTTACCGAACTACATGATTTTTCCATTCGAACTGGATGAATTGTCGACTTTAGGGCATAGATTTAGCTTTACCTGCATACGGGGCAACAGCAGTAAGAAACGAACTCGCCAGGTATGTTTTTCCTGTGGATACTTCTGGAGACACGTTGATTCTTCCGTATCCGAAACGTGAAAACGACCCTTGGAGCTGCCTGAAGCCTTTCACTCTTAACGTATCATTGCTTTAAACTATTTTACATAAAAAGAAAACTTTGATTTGGTCAAACTTCGTAATTATCTCACTAGGTCTGGTTGTGCGTAGTAGCATGTATCGTTGTCATGCCGTTTATTTTGAAATTCATCGCATCCGTAAAAGATTACATTAACAGCCCCCTTCACCGATCAGAATCATCAAGCTTTACGTCGTTGACAACAACATCAGCATACGTTCTTGGAGTTATAACCAACCAAGGTACATCCTGATTTTTCTTGTCTTCACGAACGGTAATTCAAACGCCTCATTAGGTGGATACCTCTCGCAGAAAACGCGTTCGTTTCGCCTAATTACGGGGATTTGGTGTTTGGCCGCTTTAGTCCTGGTCAATGCGTACAGCAGCTTGCTAATAACGTATTTGACTGCGCCAGTGTTGCCATTATTGGTAAACAGTATCGAAGACTTGGCTCGAAGGGACAATGCTCAGCTTCTTGTGGTGAAAGGGAGCTTCTCGCAGATTCAGCTTTCGGTTAAATATACACAGAAACCTTTGATACAGCTTTTTTCGATTTTAACTAGGTTTATCTATGATTATTTTTTACGTTTCGTGATAGACCGCAGATGGAACCTTAAAGTCGCTTCGTAACAATATTGCTAGACTCCCTGATGATTTCTGTGGAACCATTTGGGAACCGAAGTTCGATTTCTGCCTGAAACGTGTTGAGAATGGCGGCCATGTCTTAGCAGTGGTAAAATTAAAAATTCAAGATAGCTCGCAAACGATTATTCATATAATTTGACACAGAACTTTGAGGTAGCCGAGACCAACGTGAACGTTGAATTTGGGAAAACTAAGAAGTGCACCATGACGTATCTTCAAAATACCTATTCCACGCACCTTGCTGGTTTCATAGTACCGCTGAATGCTACCCACGAGTTCAGGAATGCTTTCGACATCGGGTATCCTACACACTTGATAACATTTATATTTTTCTGACTGATATTCGTTTTAAAGAATAATGCGAGCCTTTAGCCACGGATTATATGAGAAATTTCAAAGCAACTATTTCACTGACATTAAAGCCCCTTGTGTCGGCACGAAACCTCAAAACCAAGAACTGAGAAAACTTTCTCTCGTAGATTTCACCAGCGCATTTGTTTTACTCGGCACGGGGTACGGGATTTCTTTCATTGTATTGGTTTATGAAATTGCAATGAAGCGAACGTCCAGGAAAACTTGAGCCTACAAAATTAAACCAACCGTAGTGAAACATTCGCAGATCAAGTAGCCTTTCTAGTGATTTTGAAAGATAAGCATGAATTTGAAGGTTGTTCTTTAGTGCTGTTTACAAAACAATGCGATGCACCTTAATACATTTACAACGTGCTGTTTTATTTGATCATACAGTTTTTAGGCTTTTCTTTATTGAAACCTCTGTCATGTCTAGTCAAAATATATTACTGCATGGAAAAATCAAGTTTCACGAACAAATTTCACCCGTAATTTGCGATCCTGGATTGAGTGCATATTTCTATACCCAATTGTATCCACGTTTCTCACGTTCATGTATTAATGTTTCCTAGACGGCTGAAGTAAACGAAGTAGCTACCACTAATTCCTGAACTATCATCCCTATCTGTTTCGAGTCAAAACTTGGCAAACCAGGCAATGCTTTTAAATTTCAAAATCACAGCGTCCCTGTCGGCAACGGACCAAATACAAATAAAACTTTTGAGTACTAGGTTAAATTTTATACCAAACGAAAGCTTATTGATTGTAATCTGGCCTAAACTTGAGCGCTAACTGAAAAACGCAACAGTTAATTAAATATATTGAGCGAAAAAAACACTCACCTTTCTGCCGCCATCTCAGTTGTTGTGTTTACAAGCACCTCAGTGGCGCTGCGGTGGTCGGGGTGTGAATCAATTAATTAGTTTGTGACATTAAACTGAAACCACTTAATTTTATAATGCACGTATGACAGAAAAACAAGTTTTGGCTATGTTTATTTATTTTATGAAGCATCGTTTAAGCACAAATAATAAAAAACAAACTGGGCCCCGGTCGCGTCATAGAGCTTTTTGCCTCGCAGGGCGCGCATCATTCTGGGTGCTGGTTGCACCTTGCTGGGTGAATTGGCACAGTCGTCCCCGGGTGATAATGACGATGGGAAACACTCCCTAGTATACTAGACCTCTTCGTCCATATTGCACCAGCCTTCAACTAACAAAGTAAACCGACGGAGCTTTGGACTTTTTTTTTTGAAGCCAAGTTAACTGAAAATGGGAGAAGCCTTGATCGAACGCGATCGGTTTGGGTTTCAAAACTGAATTGATGGCGTACTAAAACGTCAGTGCCTTCAGTCGGCTTTATGAAGTACTAAATGCACCATATCTGACGTTCAAACGTTGCAGAAAATGGCAGAAAAAAAGCACGAACAGCTTTCTACAAATCTAACGCAGAAAACACAAGTATTAAAAAAAAGAACAGATCATCGGACTTGATCGATTGGACGCTTTCCCTATGTCAATACGTTTGCTACGGCAAATTTACAACCGCTTAGCTCGGTTGTCAAAAAAGAAATGAATCAAGTAGTGGAAGAAGTCCCTATTAGGTGGCACGCGAAATCATTACGGCATTAATTCGTTTGAGACCCTTGCAAATCATCTTCGACCAAGGCTCTTCCCCTTTGAAAAAATTATCCATAGTTTTCCTAGATAACAACCAGGTAACGGATAGATAGAAGTAACCTAGTTGTTAACTAGAGAAAATACAGCTATTCAACTAACTAACAATGGATAATTTTTTCAAAGGGCCCTTTTTCCGCTAACTTGGCTTTTGGGTTTTGCAGCATAGGGACACCCCAAAGCTACGTCTATCTAGTTTAATTATCGAAGGCGCCAGCACTATAACCTGTGTCCTCTTGCTTTTTGCCACACACATTACAACCATCCTAATTGACTTGATAATCTAACCGTTTCCCTTTCTGTTTCATGGGTTCTGAGGCTATAGCAACATCGATCAAGAATCTAGATGTTTAATGAGCACGTGGGAGTAGCAACCCACAACAGGGAAGAGATGCGTATATATACGGGATACCCAAGAGGTGAAATCCAATTTCACGGGTTTCGAAGATGCTGTTAGTTTCAGTTAGTACCTTCTTGGTCTTTACCAAGTTTCGCTTTGGCATGAACGAAGCGTTACGCATCGGCTATTTCTCGGTTTGCAAAGACAATCAACTAAATTTATGTAATATTTTATTAACTTGTTGATTGCCGCTCCAGAATCTTGATGGCGTTATTGAGAAAGATGGTGTGAACAACATTACTCAAATTTCCGGTCATTTTGTAGACCTAGTAAAATGGATCGTAGCAGATGCAGCATTCAAGTAACAAGTCGATCTTCATTAAAAAATCAAAATTGTTCCAAATTTTCAAATTTGTCTAATTATTCCTTGGTGAAAATCGAACACTTGGAAGGTTTCGATGCCATTGCGAATGACACGTATTCGAAGGTATTCCTGTGTGACATGTTAGTATTTTCCCATATTTACTACATTTAACCAGGATATCGACACGGCACTACCTGCATACGCAGTGAAAGCAGAACGAACACGTCTGGTCACGTTTTTGTATCCATTCCAGACCACTGAATACACGTTGATCTTGCCGTATCCAAAACTTGAGAGCGATGCTTGAGCTTCGTGAAACCGATTGCGTTCCCTGTAATGATTCTACCAGAAAGATATAATTTCAGGAAAGAGGAGTGAAACTACTTCCATAAGTTGAGATTACAAGAGTTTCGGTTCTATAACTGAAAGACAGAGTTCCAAACTACGGTAGCGGTTTAAATATTTCAAAATTTTCCATATTGTCCCCTATTTATGATCCTTTTTGGCTTTTCACTTATCTGCGTATGAATCTTTCCGAAGTTTTGTCGTTACGTGTGTTTTCATAGGTTTGACTTTGCAGCGGAGTGTGCGTTTTATTAATACCATTTCTTCTGAAAATTGCTGTATTGATGAAAGCAACTGACGGTAGCTTGCATTCTACGTCTTGGGCAGATGCACTATGGCATGCCGAAACCGCCACTCACCAATAACTTCTACATCATTAACTTTTATAGATGCACTGGTATACGTTCTAAGGGTCATAACCAACCAAGGTTTTCTACGCACAATGTTTGACGGAAGCGTACACAAATTTTAACCACTGACTTGTTTATTCTAGGAGGACACTGGGAGTCTAAAAGACGCATCTCGCGGCCAGTTGCAGCAATCTGGTGCTTGGGTGCTGTGGTGCTAGTCCATGTTTATAGCAGTTTGCTTATTACCTATTTGACAGTCCCTAAATTGTCACTCTTGGTTCGCAGTATCGAAGACCTGGCGAAAAGAGACGATATTCAGATACTAGTGCAATAGGGAGTATATATTCAAAACTAGCTTGAGGTATATATCTCCTATAATTAGCTTGCAGCCAACGGGCTCGGATGGAGGAGTTTTCTTTTTCTGTATATTATGCTGTCTGTTTATAGAACGCAGAAGGTTCGCTAAAACCAATCCGCGCTAATATGAAGAGGCTTCCCGACGATTACTGTGGTACAGCCTGGGAGCCCAACGATAAGACTTGTCTGGAACAAGTCAAGAAACGAGGCTTTGCTTGGGTGCATGTATAATTACTGTTTCAGTGTTTCAGTTTTGTTCAGCTCCCTAAACGTTTGCGTATTATATTTGGAATCTAAGACTAAAGCAGCCGCATATATAGATATAGATATAGACTTCAAAACATTTAGAACATGCAGTATGAATTTTATCCAGAGTACATTCTTTTCTCATTACGCCGCTTTTATATCTCAAGTGAATATTTCACACGACTTACGAAATACTTTGGATTTCAGAAATACGTTGGTATTACCAAAAAATTAAAAAGCGTTGCATCATTTTTCTCTCAGCATCCTGCGAGCACTTAGTTACGGGCTGGAAAGAAGTTGGAAAGCTTCTACTACCAACGAAAGAGTCTCCCTGCACATACATGCAGGAGACTGTTGGTTGGTTAAGATACCTCTTGATCCAGATTGGACTCGTAAACCATTTCAAACACTTCTAGTTTAACTATAGTTTTATTCTTTTAATTAATTTATTTTTCGTTTAGCGAGTCGATCCAGTCTTACTCCTGTTTTAGTCTTCTCTCTGTCAGTAGTGGTCTGCTTTCGCCGGAATTTGACTCAAAGCCGATATGATAACAGTGCAGCTATTAGTACCAGTAACCCGTTTATTTCAGCAACTTAGAAAAACAGTAACACCATGCACAGGCCGTAAGAAAAGTGACGAAAAAAGGTTGTAGAGAAGAAGTATGTTAAGCCAGGAACATAACGTCAAAACGTAGTGCAATATTTTCTCCAAATTTTACTTTTCTGTTATTGTCTTTTGGTTGGACTATTATAGACATTAGACTATTAGACATTATAGAGATATAAACGAAAAAAAATAAACTACTCGATCAAACACAACAGCAAATTGTATAATTTTATAAAGGTACACAACACTACATTATATTTGTAAAGCAACAGTTAATAAACTTTCAGATTCCATGCTGATTTTTCAGAACCATTAAAAAAGGAAAAGCTGCTTAGATGTTTTGATCTGCAAATCCTTTACTGCGGCTGATTCAATTTACTGGTTTAAGTTTTACTGTACGATTCCTTCATTGCAATTTCATAAACCAATACAATCAAAGCAATCCATGTCCCGTGCCGAGTAAAACAAACGCGCTGGTGAAATCTACGAGAGAAAGCTTTCTCAGTTCTTGGCTTTGAGGTTTCGTACCGACACAAGGAGATTTGGTATCAGTGAAATAACTGCTTTTAAATTTTCTATCTAATCCGTAACTGAAGGCTCGCAAGATTCTATAAACAAATATCAGTAAAAATAATATAATGTGCTCAAATGTGTAAGATACCCAACGTCGAAAGTATTCCTGAACGCATGGGTTGCATTCAGAGGTACTATGAAACCACCAAGGTGCGTGAAGTAGGTATTCTGAAGATATGTCATGGTACATTTCTTAGTTTTCGCGAAGTTAACATTCACAACGGAGTCGGCAACGTCAAGGCCCTCAAAGTAAAAAATAAAAATAAAGATAATCGTTCGGGAGCTATCTTGAATTTATTATTTCACCGTTGCTAAGACAAATCCACCATCTTCAACAAGTTTCAGGCAGAAATCAAACTTCGGTTCCCAGATGGTTCCACAGAAATCATCAGGGACTCTGGCCATATTGTGACGAAGCGATTTTAAGGCTCCATCTGCGACCTTTTATTACAAAGCACGAAAAGAGTTTGCTAAACCTAATATTGTTAACGCGTAAAAAGGGTGTAGGAAAGTTTTCTGTATATCTACCGAAAGCTGACGCTGCGAGAAGCCCCCTTTAAATGCAAGAAGCTGAACATTGTCTCTTTGAGCTAACTCTTCAATACTGTTAACCAATAATGATAATCTCGGCGCTGTCAGATACGTAATTAGTAAACTGCTGTACGCATTGACCAGGACTAGAGCGGCCAGACACCAAGTCGCTGCAACCAGGCGAGATGAACGCGTTTTCTGCGAAAAGTATCCGCCTAATGATGCGTTTCAGGTATTATTATCAAGGCAATAAAAATCTGATTTTACCTTGGTTGGTTACAACTCCTAGAACGTATGCTGATGTTACTGTCAACGACGTAAAGCTAGAAACTTCTGATCCGTGAACGTTATTCTCTTTTATGGATGCGGTGAGTTTCAAAATAAAGGGCATAGCAACGATACCAGTTACTACGAACAGCCAAACCTGTTGAGATGATTATGAGTTTTGACCAAAGATTTTGTTCTTAAATATAGGTTTGCTTTTTAACATGTCGACCAGGTCAAACCATGTTATAAGCTAAATCTAGTGAAGTTTATATCTAAATCTCTAGTGCTACTAATGCTCTAAGTACTATGTATGTACACTCGTAAAGAAGGGCAATATTTTATTTCGGACAGTATTTACAAATGCTTCATTAGTTCTGGCAGGACTAATACTGTTGTATCTTAAGGTAAGAGAACAAGTTGTGTACAGTAAAATTAATCAAGGAGAATGCTTATACGTTGAAGATTTAAATTTACTGCGTGTTACTCAAATAAAAAGACATTCTTAAGGATGGAAATAAAACCATGTGCAAGAAAAGTTCTTTTTTGACATATTTGCCACCTTGGAATAGAAGGTTGCATATTTCAGTAAAAGAAGTAGAGGTGACGTTTTATCCTGAGCAAAAAAAATGACCTTTTCATTTACACTGATGGATCAAAAACTAATAAAGGAGTCGGTTGTGCTTTTATAGTCACTAGTTGGGAGGGCATTGTCCATACTAGAAAATATACGCTGCCCTTTTATTGCGCGGTATTTTAAGCGGAACTGTATGCAATTTAACAAGCTCTAAACTAGATAAAGTACTTGGAGGTGAGCAGCGTGATTTTGTACGCGGATTCTCAAGGGGCATGCAAAGCGTTATGCAACCATTAAGGAGTACCGGAACTAGCGCACAATGTTCAGTGCATTTTATTCCTACTCAGTGAAAGGTGTTCAATCACAGTGCAATGGGTGAGAGGGCATAGTGGAATAGAAGGCAACGAAGCTATAGACATTTTAGCAAAAGAAGCTACAGAAGGCTCAGACCACATTACGGACATATCGATACCTGCATCTTTTTTTTAGGCCGAAATTCGCCGCTCTATTTTAGAAGAGTGGAATAAAGAATGGGAAATATCAAATACCGGTGTTATAACGAAAGTTTTCTTTCCCACAGTGCAAGCGGCTTTTATATTAGATAGAATAAATCCTTCGTTTCGCTTTAGGTAGATTTTAACAGGCCACTCGCGTTTAAACAGCTACCTTAAACGATTTGGTCTAACAACACAATGTGAATGTGGACATGAAGACGAATCTATTATGCACTTTTTGTTCGAATGTTCAAGGCACTGTAGACAGCGTTCTTATTTTAGGCAAATTGTACTGAAAGAGTTAAATGATGGCCTCCAACACTAACCCAGCTAGGGAGAAATGAAATTTTATTAAGAACGCTTGACAGTATTATTAAAGAAACGAAACGCCTCGATTTTTAATTGCAGTCGTAAAACCTACATAAAACAGGGCCATACTCGCAATAAGCAAGTAAGCTCTTAAATAAAAAAAGGCAATATTTGAAAAGTGAAAACAGTTCCGGCCAGAAAGATACCTTAAGAGTGAAAGGCTTCATGCAGCTCCAAGGGTCGTTTTCGCGTCTCGGATATGGCAGAATTAACGTATCTCCATAAATTTCCAGAGGAAAAAGATACTTTGCGAGTTCGTTTCTTTCTGCTGTTGCCCCATATGAAGGCAAAGCTAAATCTAGGCCCTAAAGTTGATCAACTCGTTCAATTCGACTGGGGAAAGTGTATAGTCCAGTAATCCGTACCTTAGTAGTTATTTCTTCAGTGATAGTGGCAAAGCTCTCTCTGTTTTCAATTGGAACCAAAGATAAACTGCAAAATGTTGCAAACATGTTTTATTTGCTACGATAGTCGTTCTTCTATTAATTAAATGATTGTGGTATTTACTATATTTTGTTATACGCAGCAATCCAGACAACCAAATCCACGAAGTACCCTGTTACCTTCGTTTCATTTCTCGTATCAGATTCAACTCGAACCCCATCTGGACTCTAAAACGGATGCATTCAATTTTATTTAAAAGACAATATTAAAGTTTCGTGTAAGATTCTTTACCGCAAAATACCCAATTTTCCAAATATCTTTCGTCCCCCTGCCGCTAGTCGCAAAGATCAAAGTGATAAAAGAAGAGATGATTAACATGGTCATGATGAGTGAACTTCACATACCACACACTTCATCTAGAATCTTGGTGGCCCCTTATATACCCGTCCTTAAACGTTGGTGCAGTAACTGACTAAACCCAGGGGCAGCATGACATGAACATGTTTTACCATCATTCGTGTCGAAACTGGTCACGCATTCTGGGCAGTTAATTGACTATCGATCGAACATTCAAAACCATGATTGCCGGTTTCTCTGTCCATTCCCTGTTTTCATGAAATGTCAAGTATCTTCATTATGGGGATTTCCCTCCACAAATTCAGTGTGGGTATATAAGATACTTTGTCATTCCGTGCGTAAAATCCTCTTGCATTATTGACTAAACTGTAGGAAAGAAAGACGCCAAGGGAGTGAAACATATGCTTGCTCTTTATGTCCTCTCGCGCAGCACAACCGAATAAATGATATACTTACCTAATCAAGTAAACCAATTGTTACTTATATGTTTGATTTTGATTCCACTCCTCCTGATTGATGTATAAAATTAATTTTGCGCTGTTTTTACGGTGAAATTTTCTGGGTCACAAGTTTCCTAGATATACTCAAAGAAAATTAAAGTCTGAAAGAAGGACTGCTGTTAATTCCAGTGAAATTTGGACTCTTAGCTTTCACGCTCGTGTTGGATACCAGTATTTAACATTCAGTTTGGAGGTGGCACGCAACTTGGTTAGCATGCGACAGATTAATCTACTGTAGAGGAACGGACTTGTGTAGTATATAAGGCTACCAATACTCCATCTGGGGTAGTCCATGACAAAATGCTGTTCACTTTCGGTTTAGTCATCCTCGCCTCTGTAGTTCATTGCTTAACCCAGGATGATGTCCTACGGGTTGGTTATTTTGTGGTACCAAAAGCTTTCTTAAATAGAACTTTTTAATTTTCAACTAGATCTATTTTATATAGGCCCCGGACGGTGTTATTGCTACGCAAGATGACAATAACGTAACTCGAATAACAGGGGTCTATGTTGATTTAGCAAAGTGGATTGCTGCCTACCAAAAGAAAACGTAACATACGTTACTAAAATAGTGAATTCTGAAAATAAATTTGACACGATATTTAGATACTCTCTGGTGGAACTAGAAAGTCTGGAGAGTTTCAATGCCATTAGTAACGAGATCCATCTAAAAGTGAGTCTAATCTTGTATCAAACTATTTGCTTTTTAAACTAGCTCCAATTTAGGGCATAGATATTACTCTGCCTGTATATTCGGTAACAGCAGAAAGGATGAAAGTAGCAACATTTTTATTTCCCGTCCAGACTGATACATATACTCTGATCGTTCCTTACCCGAAAAGAGAAAGCGACCCATGGAGCTGCTTGAAACCATTTTCTACAAGCGTAACTACTATCAGATCACTTTATCCTAGAATAACGAGAAAAGTTTTTATTTTGCGAGGGTTTAAATACCATTAATTTCAAATTTTCGGAAATCTCAAAATAACTTTTTTCGTTTCACTTTGTTTCTTTCTACACACTTCGTTTTGTTCATTTAGAGCTTCTTAAGTTAACGTAACTTTTCTTCCTACTTCATTCAAGCAGCCTAAATCCTGACACTATCATAATACATAGGTATGGCTTTGCATCATCGCTTGTGTCATAGGAATATCAATCCTTCTTCGACGTAGTGCTTTGCCTAAAGAGAAACGTACAGGTGCTCAGAAAATACTGGGTTTTACATCAGTTTCAAATACATCAATGTACGTTGTTGGAGTTTTAACTAATCAAGGTTTGATCGGTTCAGTATTTATTTTTGTTATTTTCTTGATTTTAAGTTTTGTACACCAGGTGGACACTGTGAGAGCAAAACGCGAACTACTCGATTTCTTTCAGCCATCTGGTGTCTTGCTGCCTTGGTGCTCGTTAACGCGTACAGTAGTTTGCTAATTACTTATTTGACTGCGCCGAAACTTTCTCTTCTGGTCGAAAGCATTGAAGAACTAGCAAAACGAGATGATTTACAAGTACTGGTTCAAAAAGGAACATTTATTCGACGTCAGCTTGAGGTTTGTAAGTCTTTTACTCGGTCTTTTAACGCGTACATTCCTGAGCTTATTTCAGAACGTCGAGGGTACGTTAAAACGAATTCGTACCAACATGGAAAGACTGCCTGATGATTATTGTGGTACGCCATGGGAGTCCAAGGAAGAAAAGTGCTTCAAGGATGTAGAAAATGGAGGCTTTGTCATGGTGTCGGTAAACAGCGTTTCCCATTATATAAGACACACGCGTGTTATCTTTCAGCAGAAATCATATTGTTTAGCTCTTGAGCTATTTAAGGTCGCCATGGTTGGGTATTGCTGGCTCGTGCAGGTTACCACCTTGCATCAGATCACGTTTGTCATACTTCTCATGAATTAGTATATGCACCGATTTATAGCCTTACAGCAGAATCTCTTTCCTAAACGTTGTTTCTAATTCGCTTTCTTATGATATTTTTCACTTTAGCCTATGCAGCGTATTGAGGCTCTGATAAACGGAGAATTTAAAAAGTCTAAAACGTGCACAAAAACTTATCTTCACAACACTTTCTTCTTTGGGATCGCCGGATTTATTGCTCCTTCGAACATATCCCATGAGTTGCGATCCGATCTGGACGTCAGGTATGTATCTTTGACGCGTTTACTTTCAGTACGGTTATGTTTCTTTGTTTAGTATCCTTCGAGCAGTAAGTTACGGATTGCTGGAAAAGTTTAAAAGCTTCTATTTCGGAACAGTCAAGTCTCCTTGCGCCCGTTTTAGATCACAAAGTCAAGATTTGAAAAAGCTGTCGTTGATAGATTTTATCAGTGCTTTCATCATTCTCGGAATGGGATTTATTTTGTCCTTCACTGCTTGTACTTTTGAAGTCGTCACAGCGCGACGACTTAAAGGGACGAGACAGTAGTAGTTCGTGCTGTCAAACAAATAGTGCGCTTTGTGCAAGTTTTTACGTAATATTTCCTTACTAATTTCAGCATGGATTCTAAAAGTAGAAAGTAAAGTAGCATAAGTACACATAACACCATTTGTTAGTCACAGTCACGTGTTTTGACACATTTCGATCCTTGCTTTCTGCGCTGGTAATACAAGAATGTAACGAAGTGCACAAGTTTGCACAATATTTGATAATCTTAATAACTCAACAGATACTTCACTTTATGCGGCTTTTACTTCTACAACTATGATTACGTAATGCCGTTCATCTACCACTGTGCCCTGACTTACGATAAGTTCGGACTATTTTCAAAGGGGCGTCTGAAATATACTTCACACAAGTGATTACGTTACTGACGGTTGAGGATTTCTTAGGCAAAGTTTGGTGCTGTCCTGACGGAACACAATTTGGCAACTCAACCCATCCTACATTGTGTATTTATAATAAGCCAGAGAACGTGAATAATAAAGAGAAAAGCGCTAAAGATGCAAAAAATGCAAAATGCATGCATACTCTTTGCGAAAGAAAAGGCATGATATCAACCTTCAAAACCAACTGAGTTTTTGAAAAATCAGAGATAGGAATTCGGTTCTTCAGTACGAAGTTCATGGAATAAACCATCATATTAATACAACAAAGTCAAAACTGTTTGGGAATAGATGATTTTACAGTAATGGAAAGACTAGAGGCAGCTATCTTGGAGCATTTCCATCAGGCAAAATTGTAATTTTGTTTGCAAAGACATTCCGCCAAAGTCATTCCGCTTCACCCTTTTTTACGTATGATGGCGAATGAAGTCAAGATAAGCCAAACAGTGTATACCTTACAATCGCAGCCCTAGAGTAATCGTGATACTTTACATCGATTGCCTCTTTTTACATTCTCCCCACTTTCACGAAAGGTTAGCTGTATCCCTTATCACGATCGAATAATAGAAATCTGTTTCAGAAGTCATAGGGGAATTTGCCGAAACTGCGTAGATTGAATATTGACTTGCCAAACCCTTTCGCGTTTGCCATCAGTCAACATTTTGAAGTTCACTCATGTTCAAGAGTATGACTTGCCGAAAATTTCTTGAAGATTGGCTGAGCACTGAGTGCTGTGATTCTTCTATGTCTTTCATACTTTCGTTCAATTTTTTTCTTTTTTATTATTCAATTAATTTATTAAAATTTTTCAATTTTTCGTTTTACTAAATGAAAGTAAGTTAATATTTCAGAAATTTAAGCAGTTTACCATGTTGGTAAACAAACAAGAGGCTTCCTTATACCCATCACAAATGTAGATCTTCCATTCGTTGTACGCAACATTGAAGGGATTCTTCACTGGTACCAGTGGTAGCTATCTAGTTGCAGCAATAGACTGTAAGACTTTGAACGACAACACCTGAGGGACTGAGTTATTCATGAAAACGTGAAGGGTTGTTGCGTAAATATCCGAAAAGTGGGCCGTGAACTTCGTTCGTGACTGCTTGTCATCAATTAACCAGTAAAGCAATCTGTAATCTAAACAAGAGGTGGCACGTAAACCAACCAGCATATCACGCACAGACAACACCACGGAGATATAGGATTTCACAGTACATATAGTCGATCCTTATATATAGTATGTAGTATATATAAATAGTATATATAGTATATCGTATAGACATAGTATCCTTATATATATATGTATACTATATATATATATATAGTATAGTATATATAGTCGATGGTACTGGCGTTGTAGTAGCTCTAGGCAAAATGTTGACTGTCTTTACACTTATCCTCGGTTCAGTAGTTCGTTGCTTCATGCAAGAAAAAGTCTTCCGCGTTGGTTATTTTGCGGTGAGAAACTCTGTACTTGATTTCGCACTACAAATTTGAGCTAGATTCATCCATATAGGCCCCGGACGGCGTAATTGTTGAAGAAGATGGCCCCAACAACACAACCCAAATTACCGGGATTTATATTGATTTTGTAAACTGGATTGCTGCAAACAACGAAATGAAGTCTTATTTAATACATCACAAAGACTAGGAATTAAATATGTTTTATGATAAAGGTGTTCCATGATGCAGTTGGATAACAATGGAAATTCCGAAGCTATCAGTATGGAGATAACTCTGAGGGTATAATATGCAAATATTTATTTTACAAGTTTATAAGTAAACTATCTTAATTTGAGGACATCGACCTTGCCCTACCAATCTAAGGAATCACGGCAGAAAGGACAAAACGAGCCACGTTTTTGTTTCCCTTCCAAATTGCAGCTTATACGTTGGTTGTACCGTATCCAAAAAGAGAGAGCGACCCTTGGAGCTGCTTGAAACCGTTTTCTAGAACCGTAAGTGTTATAGTCTACTTGAAACTGATCGAGCATTTTCGCTGTAATTTACACGTTGATAGTTCTGATCTCCACAGACCATTAAAATGATTCTTTAATAAACAAATTCGCATTCAAACAGTCTCAACTTTTGTACAATATTCAGGTATGGCTTTGCATCGCTGTTTGTATTGCTGTAATAACAATCTTTCTGAAAACTTACTGCTCCAGTTCAGGATAAGCGTACAGGCGATAACAAAATACCAGGTTTTACAACAGTTGTTGATGCATCGTTGTACGTTGTCGCAGCCATAACCAACCAAGGTTTAAATTATGGAAGCTTCCTTGCTGTTAGGTTGCTCCATTTCTAGTTTTCTACACCAGATGGATACTGCGGGAGTAAAACGCGAACTACCCGACTTATTTCAGCCACTTGGTGTCTTGCGGCTGTGGTGCCTGTTAATGCATACAGCAGTTTACTTATGAATTACCTGACCAAACCCAAACTATCGCTTATGGTGGAAAGCGTCGAAGAATTGACGAAGAGAGATGATATTCAAGTTTTGGTTCGAAAAGGAACACTCATTCAGCGTCAGCTTGAAGTTCGTAACGGCTTACTAGCAAATAATTGCCACCTATAATTTCTTCTGCTTCTATTCATCCAGAATATTGAAGGATCACTCAAACCACTACGAACCAACACGGAAAGATTGCCAGAAGATTACTGCGGTACCCAATGGGAGTCCAAGGAGCAAGACTGTCTCAAAGATGTAGAACGTGGAGGGTCCGTCATGATTTTGGTAAAGGAAAGAGCTAAATTATCACACGGTGATCATAGTTGACCACTAGTACTGCTTTTCCCGACTTACGTATCTGTACAGTTCCAGTGTCTAATTTGTTATTTTTTTTTTCTCTCAACTGTTTGGATCTAACCCAAAGCAACGAATTGCGGACGATCAGACTAGAATTTGCAAAATCTAAAACATGCACTAAGACTTACCTTCAGAATACTTTCTTCTTCACGATGGCTGGATTTATTGCTCCCCACAACGTATCGCATGACTTGCGGAGTGCTTTGGATATCACGTATACACGTTTTAGATAATTAAAAATGTACGCTATATGATCCTACAATTCATCTATAGATCCTCAGCTCGTAAGAAATCAAGTTTTTTCGCAATTCTACGGAAAAAGGATGCGCATTTTTTCCAAACCGACAGAAATGAAAACTTCATGAAAAAATACGTCTTTTGACACCAAGAACGCCGTTTTTGATGCATTTGGGCAATCACGGGAAGCGAAAAATGCTCCAAAAACCAAAAGCTGCCTTTTCCACGTATTCCGCCATGATACAACTATACTTGGCATTCCTTGGGGTAGATGACGCTGAACTTACCACCTTTTAAATCAGTCTTGCTGCATAATGTTTGATTAAATTTTTTTATCCCAAATCAAAAATCAGTTGCAGTAATTCAATACACACATTTGTGTTTTCTTAGCTTTCACGACAAAGCTCTTTACAACGCCATCTAGGATTCACATATTCAAGCTTCCAATTCGCGACCCTTTTTCTCTTCCCGTGGTTGTACAAATGCATCAAAAACGATGTTCTTGGTGTCAAAAGACGTTTTTCATGAAGTTTTCATTTCTATCGGTTTCGGGGAAAATGCACACCCGTTTTCCGTAGAATCGCGAAAAACCTTGATTTTTACGAGCTCCAAAACAGAAAAAATTTTTTAGCGCCCTTACTTTTCGTCATAGAACAAAAATTAAAAAAAATGTTTTGTTTACCTCAGCGAGACAAACAATTTGGTGACAAGAAAGTCTCAAACTTTAACACAGTTTAAGAGCAAACTTGAAAAAACTCGAAAGAATGTCTGTTTTTTCTTTACTTTTCAGTTCATATTACTAATAAACCACTTGTGGAAAACTGAATAAAAAGTAGTAAGTTCCGTAGAGCTATCTAAGTTCTAACTAAAACTATTTTTTTCATATTTTTGTGTCAAACACAAGACCTGCAAAACACGATCAAAGAGAGCGCGCTTTGAGGTCAGGTTTTGGGTCTGAAAGGAACGTGGCGCAGGGATACTCCCAGACCGTATTATAACGGCAGACTAAATTGGAAGAAACTGCGTTTTACACAGCTATAACCTACGTGGACTGCTTTCTCGGTTTCAAGATCCTTTCCCTACTGTTCGCTTTTCTTTCTTCCTTTGGTCTCCTGATTCACCCAATCTACTGTTGGTTTGACCTTACTGGTTTAACGTTCACTATACTAAATAGCTTTTGAAATAGAGCATGGGACAAAAATGATATGCTTGATGCTTTTGCTAAACTTGTATTAAAATCAAGTATACAAGAAACTTGTGAAGAAACTTTTGTTTTTTTGCTTTGAAACTTATTTTGAGCTTCACAGACTAGTGATCTGATCTGATCAGTCAGTTGGCCTGAGAATGGTCTCGACAGGATGCATTCCGCAGCAGACGATTCGAATTGCTCTGTTCTAAGATTAAATGATTAGGATAAATTTCCTTGGCTACGTTATTAATCCATACGTATTTGACGACGGAAATATCATCAATATAAGACAACTGTTAGATATAACTACACAAGTTACTTACAAGCCTACTGCCAGAACAAATGAGTCACAACATAAAACATTTAAGGAAAGCCTGTATAGATACAGAATGTCCTGTACTTGTATCGAACCAACTATAGCGTCAAGGAATCTCGCCTTTCTCGCCCGGAATTATTTGAATATCTAGAATTATATATATAATTATATATTATAGAGATATATTATAATATCTTGAATTATAGAATATAGTTCTACGTAAAAAAAAACTGAGAACTCCTTTGAAACTAGAGCAATAGCAAATTAGACTAATTTCGCCCTCATAACCTGAGTCTGTTCCCAGTGCAAACTACGATGCGCTAACCTATTAGTGTACGGCTAAAAGTTGTTATTGCTCTCAGATGATAGTGTCCGTAGTTTACGTATAGTAACGTTACGTGTAGTAAGTGTACATATACTGTGCACATGATTTAATTAAAATTTATCGTACTGAAATCAAGATGAATAACTGTTCCCAAGTTCACTAGTTCATAATTTAGACGTTTGGCTTAGGCCTTTGCATTGTTGTCATCTTTGAGTTCTTGAATATTTTTGTATAAACTTCGTTTCACTAGAGACGACTCATAAAACTGTTCAAATTGTCCAATCCGTTAATGAAACTGAACATGAATGAATGTCATTTAAATCATTTATCTCTTCATTAACCAAATGACTGTTAGATACATTGTGCAAAAAATCGTTCATGAATAACGTTACTAGGTTAATTACAATCAACACAGGTTCTCACTCCTTGTCGTTGGCATTTTAATATTACGTTAAATAGGTCGAGGTAATCGTTAATTAAAAAAAAACAGCGAAATTTCTTCTTCTGCGAAATTTTGCAAGTTTCAGTAAGATGGTTTAGACAAACGAACCACACTATGTCCGTGAAAGGACGAACTAATAAACTTTTGCCTGTTTGAGTCGTCGCCCAGCAAAAACTTCATAAGAGAAGGCGACAAAGGACAGCACGTATCCGATTCCGAGCAATATGTAAGCGCTGGTGAAATCTACCAACGAGAGCTTCTTCAGTTCTTGACTTGGATTTGATCGAAAATGTGAACAAGGAGATTTTCCCGCTGCGTAATAGAGGCTATTAAATTTGTCGACCAATCCATAACTGATTGCTTTTAGGATGCTGAAAAACAAAACAGTAAGATAAAGTTTTTTTTTCGAAATAAAAAATACCTGACATCCAAGGTGTTACGCAATTCATGAGAAGCATTCAGTGGGATAACGAACGCACCGGACATGAAGAGGAAAGAATTCTGAAGATAAGTTAGTTTGCATGTTCTAGTTTTCTTGAATTCGTCGCCCATGATGCCCTCCGCCCGATCTTTAGACTTGAGATTGAAAATTTACTTTTTATAATTATGAAGAACGAATAATGAAAAATCTTTCCAAATGAAATAGTGCGAAACCAAGCGACCAAAATCAGCACATGGAGGGGGACAACTTTGTGAATTACACCCGTGTAGGACAATTAACGAGGCTACCCAAAGTGCAAATCTGGGCACGGATGTGGGTGCTAGAGAAATTGTGACTCAAAGACCAGGTAAAGATGACGCCTAAGCTTCAAATTAGTGTTTCTCTAAATATGCCTTATCGTATGCGGGAATGGGAATTAAACTCTGAATTTGAGTTAAGCATTCCTTCGAGTCTCTCTTCGTCTCAGGCAAACAGTAGTGCTCTGAACTGAAATTACTCGAATTTGAAATGTGGAATAGGTATCGTTCGAATTAGGTTGTTCACATAACTAACAAAGATTATACAAAATTTTTGAGAATGAGCACGTACCCAGATATGATAATACATTAGCGTACATCCTGTGCGTATAGTAGAAAAAAATGAACGGGTTTTACTTCGACCAAGACGAAACCTCCATTTGCTACATCCCTGGCGCAGTCCTGTACCTTGTTGTAATCCCAGCGTGAACCGCAGTAATCTTCGGGTATCCTTTCCATGTTGGCCCGAATTGGTTTCAACAGACCTTCTGCATTCTGTGAAATGTGAATACAAAATCAAAGTTGAGCTAATGCACGGCGGATTAAATGGGTTAGTCCCGAATAGAAAAGTAATACGGTTAAGTACCGAATGACTAGGTAGCTGAACACTAGCTTCCCTCTGAATCACTACTTAACAGTAGCTGAGCTTACCTTAGTTGCTAAAACTGAACTCTCTGAATCGGGGGGGGGGGAGGGGGTGAATACTGTATGACTCAGTTCTTGAAAACTCAAGCGTACGAACCATGTGAAAGTGGGCCAATTTCACACTATCATCTAGCTGTATCCATGGTAGCCATGCACCACTCAGACGGTTATTTTGACGTTTGACTAGAGCATCTTTTTTCTGTTGGGTCACTCTGCTTGTTACTTGTTGTATTTAATTCAGATGTTTCTGATTTGTTCTTTATGAGATTTTGAACAGTTTAAAGAGCAAGTTATTGGTCTGAGCTAAAACGCTCACACTACTACTCATAGTTTTTTAATGTTTGCTTCTATTTATAAGATGATCAAGTAGTTTGTTTGTGTTTCCAGTAACAAACGATTTTCGTACAGTGGCGGTATTAGAACATTTTGATTTAACTAAACTTATCGAAAATGTCCGTGTATGGAACTACGCATAAACTAAGACGTGCCATGAAAGCTTTAAAAAAAATAAGCTAGTTTGAGAGGACTGGAAGAAAAAAATGTCAACTGTTCTGCACTTTACATGACGAATCAGTAAAAAAAAAAAAAAAAAAAAACCTCAAGGTAGCGGCGAACGAAGGTTCCCTGAACGGCCAGCACTTGAATATCATCTCTGTTTGCGAGTTCTTCAACGCTTTGGACCAGAAGAGAAACCTTCGGTGCTGTTAAGTACGTAATTAGCAAACTGCTATATGCATTAACCAGTACTATAGCAGCCAGGCACCAGATGGCTGATATGAAGCGCGTAGCTCGGGTCTTAGTCCCCAGGTATCCTCCTAGCATGTGGCACTGAAAGTACATGGAGGAAATGTAACGATAGGAAGGGTCTCTTACCTTGATTAGTTATGACACCAATAACATACATCGAAGTATCTGAAAATGATGCAAAGCCTGACATTTTGTAGCCACTTGTACCAGTCTTCTTAACGTCAGCAGCATTTTTAAGAAGGATTGGTATTACAATAATACAAACTGCGGTGCAAAGCCAAACCTAAACATAAATTTCAGAGTTAACTTTGAAATGGAATCCATCGTCCTTCGTTGGGAACTGACCAAGTACAAAAAGGAAAGAAAAACTGTATTTGGCTTTTAAGAGCACTGGAAAACAAAACTCAGATAATTAGTCCGAATGCAGTATCGTAACTCGAAGGATTCTAAACGTCTGAAACCTAGATATGTATAGACTCTATGCGAAACGATAGTAGCACCAAGCAGCTGCAGCGGCCACAGTTAGAAAAATCGGGTCGTCGGCTGTTTTATGACAAGCTTTTCAGTGTCATACGATTTAACGCTGTTTTGCTTGTCCTGAAACAGCAGACGACGTGAGTTTTCCAACTGTGGCCGCTGCAGCTGCTTGGTGCTACTATCGTTTGGCATAGAGTCTATATAAACTAGAGTTTGTTTCCATTTATTTAGGACAACGGTAATTTTATAGTTGAATTACGGTGAAAGAGAAAGGCTTCAAGCAGCTCGAAGGATCGCTTGCTCTTTTCGGATAAGGTAAGAGCAACGTGTGTTCATCAGTCGCTACAGGGACCAAGAATGTTGCAAATTTCGTCCTTTCTGCCGTAATTCCAAAAGTCGGAAGAGCAAAGTCGATGCTCTGTAAACAATACAATCTGATTACCAAACAACGTTAATACAGTGTTACTTACTTTCAGAGACAACTCGTCACTGACGGTTTCAAAGCTCCCCGTATAATCCAGTTGTATCAGAGAATAGCTAAGCATTCTTTTCAAGATTATTTCCGGATTTTTTTTAAGCTAGGTATGCTACCTCTTCTTGTTGTCTGCAGCAATCCATTTTGCTAAATCAACATAGCACCCGGTAACTTGGGTTATGTTGTTTTCGTCTTGGCTAACGATAACACCGGCTGGATTCTACATGGAAAAATTTCCTTCTTATTTAAACTTTAAAGTTACTGAAATTTTTTTTTACCTCGATATAGCCAATGCGAAATTCATTTTGCAGCTCAAAACAATTAAATGCCGAGATGAAGGCGAATGTAATCACTAAAGTCAACATGTCGAGTGCTTCTCCAACCTGAATACTAGATCTACTTTATATACTGTACAAGTCCATATGCATCCATGGAGGAATGTGATTGTGACATGATTATCGGGAATGCACGTGATCTGTTGTTTAAATTACGAACAGCTCGTCACATGCATACAGCTTAAATCGACTTGCAGGTTTCGCAGCTGACCATAATTACGTTTTCATGGGTTTAGCTGGTACTCAAATCTCGCTATGTGGGGGAATCATCTCTTGGGTGTTTCCCCCAATGCTCAGTGCCTTATGACCTGTGTGGCCATATCCTGCAAAATCCCAACTCTTGGTACACAAAATGCGAACCGACTTTATTATCGATACTGACCTGCTATATCTTAAATGATTTACTGCCGACGGCTCTCACTTCCAGTTTACTACATTCATTTGGCTATCCGAACAGTGACATTTTATGACATTTATCAAATGCGATAAATTAGTCCATTTCATGTTTACCATGTGATCGCTACGGTTAGGAGGGAAAACTCGACCGGGTGGACCCCGGAAATCCTCGGCGCAGCGTGAGTTCTGCTATGTTAGGGGAGACCGTCAGCTTCGCAGAGTTAGGGTGTACCCAGAGTGCTCCTCTGTTTGTTGTCATATCTGAATTATGTGTTATTTAGACAAGGCTTAGGTACGTGCAGCATGTGTGAAGTTGGTGCCAACACGCAATGCTGCGTTCGTGAAACCAATCGTAAAGATTCCTACAGTATCAATAAATGAATAATACAATCGATAAGTTTGGTTGAAACCTCAAAAATGGAATTAGTTTCTTAAATCGAAATTATGGGTTCAAACTTCGCATCTGATGTTACGGGAGGCACATGACCTGTTTTAAGGGAAAACGGCAGGGTGGGCAAGGCGTGCACTGCGACAATTTAAATATTACAATGCGAAACAGGCGGTGAAATAATACTCTAACGTCTGGTAGCATTGGTAGTACTGGAGATAATTGACATCCACAGGCACAAGTTAATGTAGGTCTTGCAAACCAATGTGTCGAGATGTCAGGAAGCTTCTTATATTGGCGCGCGTGGAAGTTCGTTAAAGTTAAATTGTTATCATAACTTATCTAGTGCATTCTGAACTTGATTTTCAAAATTTGAATTTCTTCAGGTATCATGGAGTACAGACTTTTGTTATTTCTATGAGATGACGGAGCAAAGTTCGCTGTTAAGCTATCCTTGTCATAATATGCTTACCGATAACGTAACAGAACGAAACATGTCACATATTCTGCAAGTAAAAGACGGTTAATATCTAAATATTGGTAATCAGGATTTATCAATTCTAAGCTTAGGACATAACACAAATGAGCCTGTAAAGAAGCTGACATAGCATATTAACACTAAGGCAACAAATGTAAGAGAAATCTTGCTTGTGAGCCGGAGAAGGAAGGCTGGATGGATGAAGATTTGACGAAGAATGCTGTAGACTTGACTAATTAATTTCAAACCCGCAGAATTTTCATACGTACGTCGCCACAGAAAGGGGCCGGGTAACGATCGAAGCGTATAGCTTTATTCCAGTTTTGACAGTGGAAACAGAAAAAAGGAATATTTAAAAATCATGTATGGGCGGGCAGACATTAATTAATACCTTAGTGCCTGTAAAATTCACTGCAGAATCCGGTGGGAATTTTTTTTATTTTAATATCATCACCGGACTTGGAATAAATCACCAAAAAGAGATACATACTTGCGCAATAGCTATTGTTGGCTTCAACCTTATATAGTGCCATAGAAAAGCGCACCACTCCTGGGCGCTTTTTGAGAAGCTCTGAATTTTGAGTTTAGGGAACTTAATTTCACCGTGATTTTCTAGAAATATGAGTGAAGTACAATTTTTTTGCAATTCTATCTTGATTTACCTGTTCTTTTTCTGAATCTGTGAGCAAATTGGAACGTAAACGATATAGTTACTTACTATTGGACGGATTGGACAAACCCGTGTCTGCAAATATCACGCGTTACGTGCAATATATGTAAGCGAAAACTAGCATTATTACGAAAAAATCAATGCTGTGTAAGTAATAATTAATAACAGTGAATACGTTAACAGAAGCGTGCAAAGAGCATAATCAAGGGGGTGAAACTGCGTAAAAATTCACATCATTTGTCTACGTGTGCAGCTCCGACAGTAATTTTTTCTTGTTTACTTCAACACATTTCTTTAAAACTCGGCTGCATCGTGTAACAAAACATAAATCAACGTTAACAGCGTAATTTTCTCGATCGGAAATTACGAAGTGATATCAGTAAATGTAATATTCTCTATATACAGATATATGTGGCAGGGGAACAAAACCCTCACTCCTTTGATAATTATAAAATGACTAATCGTACGATAACGGTGGGAAATCCATTTCCTACTATAATGCTTCCTGAGCAAGTTACATCAAAATCATTAAGTTTTTCTAAACAAATCTTACGCGCTAAATTTAAGCACTCCAGGGCGTTGGTCTTGCCAACTTTGGACGAGTTGTTTTTTTTTTTTTATCAAGACGTTTACAGAGTGTTGCGTTAAACCTTTTGGCAAATCGCCGATTATGCAAGCTTACACAGGCGAGCTATTTTTTTCTTATTTTGAAAGGAGGTTACAGAAGTTACTAGTATAATACTTTAATGTGAACATGGCGTTATATTTATTATCTCTCATCACGATATTTAGTTGAATAACCATAGCAAAATCTGTATCCAATCTTTCCGGTATGTGAACTGAGCTTAGTTAAAGAGATGAGGGATGAAGACTCTCCCGCACATCTCCAGCGGTAAACTTGGCTTTCTGCTTGTGGCCACCTCCCGGCATGTTCAGATGCGTGGGGACCATCCTTTCATTACCTGGACAGTACGGAACTGGCACAGTGCTCTGCATAACTGAATGGAGACTAAGAGTTCCTTTGCACCCGTAAATTTCCAGTTGATTCAAAAGTACATTCGAAACTTGCAATGTGTCGTGTTCTGCGTCTCCTACAAACACAAGTCGAAACAGAAACCTTGATTCCAGTTTAGAAATCAGTCAAAAACCTTTGGTTTCAGCAGCTTCCAATCTTTCACAACACGACTGACGGTCCCTAGAAGATGTGAAATTCTGCATGTCGGTCGACTTGAAGTTCTGTACAATTTCCCGGCCCAGGGAAATGTTGTTTCGCTCAAGCCTTGGTTGCTCTGAATCAAAAAGTTGACTCTAAACGTGTTACTGTGTGGGTTAAATAACTGTACCTGTCGCTTCAGCTTCAGTATCGAAGTAGAAGTCCTTGTTGGGGATTCTTGTTACAAATTCTGAGTGCACCGTCTCAGCATCATCCTTCCAAGTGAGATGGTCAAAGCTTGAACTGGCATTCGAAGCGCAGCTTTTACATGAAAATGGCTTCAACGATGGCGTGGTTGACTGGAAGCGCTGCTGATGTTCAAAGGCCTTTTGTGTTCGAGCAAAAGGTTTGCTCAGCATGTGTTTGGTCAGACTGATCATGTTTTATGGTTCTGCAACTCTGACAAAGCGCTCAGACATTGCACGAACCCTTTCTTTTTAAACCCCTACATCTGGCTGCCTGCCTAGAAGTGCTTGTCTCAAGGTCTTCATGCACGTGATCGGCGTATGCGAAAACTGCGTATGCACTATTTATTTGCGATCCCGTGCCGAGACTTTCTAGGAACTGGGCAGTTTATAAGTTGCTTCGCTAAGGTCTGCCAAACCCGAATGAATTCTGAGAAACTATACGCTGCGACGTGCTTTGACGCATCGTCCATTAAATGCTGGAATCACAAACTGAATATATATAGATACATGCTGACTTTGTAATACGTTGGAACTCGCCATCTTCCAGCCATAAAGAAAAAATTGGTGACCATTCGTGTTAACCTCAAAATGTTCGTAAATGCCAACGCAAAGGTCAATAAGCAATCCACGGGAGGTTCAGTGAGATCCCCTGTATGATTTTCGAACGGAATTCGGCCCCTGGTAACTCGTAGCCAACCTCTCACAGATTAGAAACAGGAGGCATTCATCGACATGGAATTATCGAACAGATAAATCGATAGCCAACTTAGAAATCCAGCTCCCTGACTGTGTGAGATATTTTTCTGATAAACATTTAATCAAATATGTAAAAGATATATGTATCACATTTCACACATAACATATGTATATTATACACATATTCCTTCATAAGGTACCAAGTTTAAAACTCAAGATCTGTTGGTTCGTTAATTAGCATTAGAACCGATATATAATAAATCGCATAAAGATGATGTAACTCATAATCACTCATTTATTAATTGCTCAAATTCTAATTAAATACAACAATGTAAACGGTGAAACGTCCTTTCGGTTTATGTCAGCAATAGCTTTACAACAATCTGTCATACAGAGTAGAGACATTTTTTGAAAAGTAAATTATGCACTTTTAAGTGAAAACTGTGATTAGAAAAGCTGCAAGAAATTTTTAGCACTTCATCGACTTGCACCTTGCATTGAAATTCTTCGTTTTCCTGTCTCGCTTAGCGAACTGTTACACTTGCTGTGAATCTTTCTTGGATATGTCGTTACTGCATTCTGTAACAAATGAAGTTTAGTGAACGTAGATTGTACAGAAGGTTTGACTGTACCAATAGGATAGAGAGTGTCTTGCAGGTCTCCCGCAGTGAATTTGGCTTTTTGACGCCAGCTGCTTCCAGGCATGTTCAGGTGAGTTGGAACTTTCCACTCGTTGACTGGGGCGTAGGGAAGCGGGACGTTGCTCTGCATGACCGAGTGAAGACTAACAGCAGTAACGCAATCATAGCCCTCCATCTGTGAAAGAACTTCTTGAGAAACATCAACTGATTGACCTATAAATAAAGGGTTTCATTAAAAACACATTATAGTTACTTGCAATTGATTAAGAAACCATCAGCCTGTGTCATCCCGATGTTTAGTTGGTCGCCCATGAAACTGGAACCGAACACTGAGCCGATTTGCCCGTTAATCTCCCCGCAAGCCAGGTCACGGTCCCTGGATGAGGCGAAGTAGGTGTTGTCGCCCGACGTGAAAATCTCAACTTGTGATGCTGTAGTCAACCAGCAAACTCTTTGTCTCTGACGACAAGGCATAGGCAACCCTGTGAAAAATATATAAATCCAATATCATATAAAACATCCGAAGTGTACAGTATATACTAAGTACCTTGAATTGACTTGCTCATTAAGAACCTATTCACAATTTTTGCCATTTTCAGGAAACCGTAAACGTTCGTGTGTGGTAAGAAGTGAAGTTCAAAACATAAACACGGGCCATTGCCTTGTGCGGAACCTTTTTATTCCGCACACTTGGCACATTGCCCGCTGGATTTCAGACAATTTAGAGAACACACAGTAACAAAGCAACTCTTACTTTGTTATGTTCCAAGCGTAGGATAGTGAACATTAGCGCCAATACTTATTAGTGTCCAATCTCAGGACTACGTTTGCGTAGCACTTACGTTACAATCCCAACTGAGTGTACGATGTTTGTATACTTCAAGTATTTACCGTCAACAAAAAATTAGCGCTAGTATCGTGCTAGACGGGAGATGGGAGCTTCTGCGTTACTGTACGTTATTCGTTGTGCAATCTCACATCTTAACAGGCGCTTTATTTATAAACTGAGCTTTCAGGTCCTCGAACACGTGATCTCAGCGTGTCAAAACAAAAAGAAGTTGGCCGAGCAAAGTTCTTAGAATCTTCATGTGCTTTTTTTTGAAAATTTTTGAGACCTTTTAAAGGCAAATTTAACAGTTTTTGTGTCGCCAAAACTTGTGTGGTAAACTTTTATTTATCTAAATTTACTTCTGAATAGCTCTTTAGTGATCTGAAATCCTTATTTGCAAATACCGTGTACCTAAAAGGCTTCTGTTTTCTTAAGGACACATTGAATGTTTCTCCATAAACTTCGATCTCTCCATGGATTCAACAGATTTGTTTCATGTACGAACAATACGCTGTTTATTATTCCGTTAATTTAATTCATCCGTCTACGAAACACCGAAGCCGAAAAAACTAAAATACCAGAAAAACAAAGATTTTAAAATAGACTTGAACTTGATAATGAGACCTTCAGAGCTGTATAGTCAAGTTCAGTGGCTTCTGAAGATGGAGACAATTTTGTTACACTTAAAAATTTATCAATATTGTAATACTGAGACGAAATCAACAGAAATATGTAAACATTCAATTTGTTTATTTATTCGACTTTGTGAGAAAAGGCTAAGAAAGACACAGAGCTATTCTCCATAAGAACTCGCAACTGGGGCCGAGCAAAAAGTTATTATATGATACAGCATGTTGAGAAAAAGAGCAGAAAATGACAGAAAAAAATAAGAAAAAAAAACAATTAAAAAAGTAATGAATTGCGACAGTTTGAATTTGTTGTTAAAGTGATCGATATTAAAGTGCGTCTATTCATAAACCGAGATCACAAAAAACGGGATTCTTCGATCAGCACGCTCGACAAACTCCACGTCTTCCACCAATAAAGAAAAAGTTTCCTGTATGTTACAAATTAAAACTGGAACCTAACAATTATCTAGGAAAAAGAAAAAAGATATTTACGGAGCCAAACGAAACGAAGGGAACTTAACTATCACAACAAAATGCAGCGGGACAGAGCTACAAGTGTATGGCTCCGATTTCTTATCAGAGAAGAAAAATGTACAAAATACATGATTTTAAGCTTCAGAATCGTGTCGAGTGGGCGATTTCTTTCTGCGGAGCTCAATGCTAGCAGCAGCAGCTTTAACCACAGCGTCCGGCAGCCCTTCTTCCGTGATTTCTTCGTGCGTGATGATGATTGGCCGAGGAGAACGAAGCTCTACCCCTTTAGCTAATTCCGCAGCATCCGACTGGCTTCCAGATTTTGCCTCCACCCCTGAGTGGCTGCCGATTGGTTGACAGAGCTTGTGGGCGGATCCTCTGGTTTAGCAATTGAGTGAATGGCGTGGAATTTCAGCCTGCGGATCGTAGAGTCGATTTCCAGTTTGTTGTTTTTAGAATCTGCAACGTCTTCAGAAGCAGAGTTGGACCCTGAATCATTTTCCGATTCCAGTTTCTTAATACCGGTGCACGCGGCGATGGAGTTGGACTTGGAGAGCGGGTGCTGGGCGAGTAGAGTGACCCTCGGAGGGCTGATAACCGCCACTTTGGGGACGCTGTTGCAGAGCGGTGAGATTCCCAGGTTCTTCTCAGCCGAGCGCGGGTGCAGGCGATCCGGAGACAGGGCCCTACGAAGTAACGGAGATCCCGGCTCGGCTGACTTGGGCCGGCTAAATGCTTTCTTCGTCACCGGGGAGACCGAGAGCGAAGCTCCCGGACTAAACACTTGTGTCGTCTGCGAACTACCAGGGTGGTGACCTAGCGGAATAGCTAACGGACTCGGAGATCTATAAAACAATTTCGCGAATTAAAAGTTTAGAATCAGATTCCAGGTTCTTGTTCTACAAACCTTGTCGGAGACAGTGGGACAACGGGTTGCGGGGACGGTGAGGGAGTTCTAGCGAGCGGGGAGAGCGGAATGTGCCCCGCAGATTTCCTCCGACTGTGCGAGTGCATGATCTTCGCCACCGAGTGAAGTTTGTTCTGCAGTCCGTGAAGTGTCGAGGGCCTTGGGAACTGGACTGCCAGACCGCTGGCCGGGCTGTTGGGAGCAGAGGAACCCGGAGAACTGGACGGAGAGGACAGCGGTGAGTCTGAAGGACTCGCCTGAACCAGGGGGGCCCTCAAAACAGGCGGGGAGTGAGAGACACGGGTCGGGGAGTTGAGTGCCGACTCGTGCGGCAGCGAGCGGTTCAGCGAAGAGAAGCTACGGCTCTGCGATAAAACAGGAGAAGAGGCTCCGGCTGTTAACTATGAAAATACAAAACAGAATTTTTAATTAAAATTTTCATGATTTTTAGTTGGAAGGGCACTTTTTTTTAAATCACACGAGTTAGTTAAAGAAATCCACGCAATTTTTTTCCCGAAGCGAATCTGATGCTGGACTTAAATATTAGTGAAAGCAGAAACCATACACGTTTCACTATGTTTTCTGCCAAAGTTCACTCGCTGAAAATAAAGCAAGAATCACAAATAACTGGAATTGAATTGCTATAAGAATTAAGCGATTCCTATAACTACATCATACACACAGCGTCAATTACCATTATGCTATATATATAGTGATGTCTTTGAGGGATAAAATGTTAAATTTTAAATTTAATTCGATTAAGTTAGGACCGCCACACAAAGCTTTGATGTAGGCCTACCAAAAAGGGATTGGGATGATCGCGCGGCAGTACTGGAGCGGAATAAGGGCTCCGCATTAGTGACTGCAAAATAAAACACCATCATAAAACATAACTCGAAGTTGACCTCTGTGAACACTATTCACCCGTATATTATTGAATATTAATAATATCAAATAATTAAGAAGTTAAGCAAATGTTTACCTGGTGTATTTCAGCACTAGCGCGTTTAGTACTGAGCCTTCGGAAAAGCGAAAACTTTCTACGGCTGCTAGACTGATCGGGACGTCCTTTAGACCCTGGCGGTCTGCGGTTGAAAGCTCCGTGGACGTGTCGATGATGCGAGCGTTTCGCCAGACGACTTTTGTTCGGTTCGCGACGTCTACCTCCCGTGCGGATCGACGTCTGATCCAGCGGAGTGGCGCGCAGCGTGGCGTGGTCCCCTCCAGAAAGCAGCAGCTGCAAAACCTATGAACGAACATTTTTCTAAGTATTTTTCATTTACCAAGTTACGCAAAGTTGTGATACCTGCGTATGGAACAGCCCTTGAACGGGTTCTCCGTTGATGTGTGTAATCAAATCACCGGGTCGGAGACCAGCTTCGAAAGCAGGACTTCCCTCGTCGACAGCCATAACCAAGTGATGAACGGTGTAGAAGTCGGTATCGCCCAGATAGACGCGAATCGCGCGCATAGTGAAACCGAAACCGTTGGGTCCCCTCCGAAGAATCACCGGCGGCTTGAGACTGTTGATCAGTGGCGACATCTCCCGGCACGGAGACGTGTCGCGCGAACTGGCAGTGCTCGAACCACCCGGCGATTGAACCGGCTGGGAGCTCAGCTCCTCGGTCGGGATCATTAGAGACAGACCAGACGCAGAAACACTCTTAATGACAGAACGAGACCTGTTTTTGAATCCCGCGCCTCCACCTGAAAGGTCGTAAAAAATTATTTTTCCAAAAATTAGAAAAATAAAGGTTTTAGAAATAATTTATTACAAAGTGAAGTGAGTCGCGGTCTGGCGGTAGCTAGCGCTGCAGGAGGTGGCATAGGAGCACAGGGAGCAGAAGTAGTAGTAGCGGTAGTAGTAGTTGTAGCAGTAGTCGTAGTAGCGTGTGCTTCTGAAGTGTTTTCTGAAGACGCTCGATCCGCTTCGTCGACAGGAGAAAGTTCCCGAATAAGATCTGAGCTCATGGAGGTCATCTCGCTTTCGTCGACCGATATCGAGAACCTCGGTAGCGACTTGAGCTCTCGGTGTAGTGACTCTCTGCGCTTGATCTGCGGGGAGGAGCTTTCCTCGTTCTCGGTCAGCGATGACTCGGCCCCGGACTGCGAGACCAGCGACTGATTCCTGCTGAGTTCTGGGGTTCCTCCATTAGAACTACCCACCGCAGAAACTGAAGATTCCGACTGATCAGAAGCTCCGGAATCGAATCTTCCGTCCTTAAAGAGTCCGTGAGATTTCTTGTATCGCGGAGAACATGAAGAAAACGAACCAACGAGCGGAGTATCATCCATATCGTCCGTGTCTTCAGCGCCGATTTCGTGACAGTAGCGATCGACGCGCGTGTCGAAGTAGCTCGTATCGTCGTCCCCGTCCAACTGCGGGACAAACTCGACTTTCTGACGAAGGAGCGAGTTCCAGTCCATGTTGTGAAAGAAGGGATGCGCTTTGACTTCGCCAGCTCCCGCTGTACCCAACCGATCCCTTGGATTCTGCTGGAGTAGCGAGGTTATCAGGCCCTTAGCTTCGGGTTGGACGGGCCAGTCAGACTCTTCAGGCCATTCTATATCGTCGTTAACCACGTGAGAGAAGAGTTCTTCAGGCGTTTCTCCGAAAAACGGGACACAACCGATAAGAAATTCGTACAGAATGATGCCCATGGCCCACCAGTCGACAGGTTTTCCGTATCCCTGCCTTAAAACCACTTCAGGTGCGATATATTCAGGCGTACCAAAGACTTGTTTATCGGAAAATTCGCGCGTTTCGCGGTCGATGTAGCCTTCGTAGAGATTCGTGGCCAGAGACATTAGCCCCATTTTGCTGAGACCGAAATCCGTGAGCTTTATATGTCCCATAGCCGTGATGAGCAAGTTGTCCGGTTTCAAGTCTCGGTGAACGATACCGTAACTGTGGAGATACTCAACAGCCAAGACGGTTTCTGCGAAATAGAAACGCGCCATGTCGCAAGGGAAAGGTCCCATGTTCTTCAGCAGCGTAGCGCAGTCGCCTCCCTCGACGTACTCCATGACCAGACAGAGGTGTTTCTTTGTCTCGAAACTGCAGTACAGCGACACGACGAACGGGTTGTCGGTGAAACAGAGAATGTCGCGCTCTGCGAACGCCTGTTCCACCTGATTCCGCAATATCAAGTTCTGCTTGTTGATCTTCTTCATGGCGCAACGCTGACGAGTCTCACGGTGTCGCACTAAATACACAGCGCCGTAAGCTCCGTTCGATATCAACTTGACGATTTCGTAGTCGTTTTCCGAAGGAACTTTTTCTATGAAACCAAAATCTTAGTTAACTTCACAAAAACAATTATCTAAAAAAATACCTTTTTCTTTAGGTGTTGAAGCTTTGGCTGGTGTTGTAGTAGCAGTAGTAGTAGCAACTGCAGGTTTTTCTGGAGTGGAACAGCATTTTTCCAGCTGATTCAGATCTTCTTCAAACTCTTCGAGCAAGTCTCGGTTCAGTCCCAGTTGCGTGACAATGTACCGAGGGATATCAGTGACCTCCTGCGTTACCTTGACCTGGCCTTCAGCTTCTTCCAGCATGTGGTAAAACTCTTCGGGGTCGAATTCCAGGCATTCGAGCAAACGCGCCGGCCGAGAGATGACGAGCATGAGCTTTCGGGCGATGCGACTCAGGTGCGGCACAGTGTCGATGGACTTTTCCTTGGCTTCAGTGACGAGTCGCTCGATGTTTTCCGACATTTCGTAGAAGTAGCCGCTGGTGATGAGTCGCTGCTCGGATTTCTGCAGACAGTCCCTTGCCAACTCGACAAGCTGGTGCTGCACGAAACGAACAATGGCAATGGCGTCTGTCGGAATGTCTTCACCACTCTCAGTTGTATCAACTCGAGAATGCTCTTCAATATACGATTTCAACCTTTCCTCCATTTGTTGGGTAGCCTAATACATCACACAATCAAACTAAACTTACTTCATTAAGTTCGAACAGTAAGACTTACCTTAGGAAACCTTTCCTTGTACAGCATGTTCATCATAACGACTTCGCTGTCCAGAACAGGAGACCGGACGGGTGAACTGTTGACCAAAACATTCATTTAAAACTTATCCTTAATCGCATATTTTTTTAATAAACAGATAAGAAAAGACCAACAAACAGAAAAGTGAAGAAAAAAGTTGAGCTTACTCCAGCGTGGCGATACAGAGCCAAGCCAGACTGTATTCGAGTTCACAGTGTGGGGGCAATCAAAAGCGGGGAAGCCACCGAAAGTTTCACAAATAAATGGAAAAACACACCAAGAATAAAGAGAAAAATACAATTTCACAACTGAAATCTATTAAAATTTGTTACCTGAGGCTTCGCGAACGGGGACGGATCATCGGTGAGCGCCTTCCCGCCTCGTCTTCGGCGCTGGGGTTGCTCTCGTTGGACGAGAAGTGGCGCGACAGCATCCGCATTTCTTCCGCGGTCGGGACGGTGGGCAGTTGGTGGAGCCGCTCTTGACTGGAACACTGTGACTGTAATGGTCAATAAATGCGGCCCGCGGAGAGGCATGCATCAAACATAAATCTCGGAACGGAGCAACCGAAAATTCGTAAAAATATTCAACAGCAACAAACTTAAAAATCTTTCAAGCGATAAGAAGCAACCAAGTTATTATGAAAAAATTACTGAAATTTTTTAGACTTACCGATACGCTGGAACTTGCTGGCGTAGTCCCATAACCCGAGGACGGGAGTGACGCGACAGACCATCTCCGTCCTTCCGCCCTGCACGATCAGATTGCACAAATAAAATCATTTTGATTAACACCATTAGCGATAATAGTCCTTTGTTACGGGGTGCTGATAAATACACAGGATTTTTAGCTTAAAGACACGGGTTTCCCCTTAATGACACGGCAGGCTCGCCGAGCCGTGAATAACGCTGGGACTGAATCATTAGTACTTGCTGAGACACTCAGTATATTTCGTATTAAATATAATATATCATAAATGTAATAATTCTTAAGTTAATTCAGGTTCTTAGCGACACGGCAACTCTTATTCACACAGCAGATTTTTACTTTTTTTAATAACTGGATTACAGAATTTGAATTAATTATTCCAGTACAATTATCCCAAGCTTTGAGCGAAACGTATAACTGGATTACCGGGTTAAAGTTATAATTTATTCCGGAATAAAGTTGAGGGAGTTGCTTATTGCCACGGAATTTTTTTTTTCCGAAGTAAACTTTCTTGTAAATGAAGTTATTAATTAGTGAACGCAATTTGAAGAGTGTGCCGAATGTGGCTACAAGAGTTTTTAATTAACCAGCCGTGACAGCACATTTATAATAAAAGTTTCATTAGAAAACTTTCTCCTAAGCTCAGCGCTTGAATGCTTCCATTAGCATTAGAGTCTGTAAATAACATATTTAGTAGTAGTAAGTAGTAGTAGTAAGTAGTAGTAGTAAGTAGTAGTAGTAAGTAGTAGTAGTAAGTAGTAGTAGTAAGTAGTAGTGGTAGTAGTATCACTATTGTTACCACAAGTAGTGCTAGCGTTGTACTAAATCTGTCGAATACGTGGACAATAGGTTAGGTATGTAGTGATGATCTGTCCACTGATTCGACAGATTTACTGTATATTGTTGTTCATTATTAGTATCATTATTAGTTTAACTATTACAGCTTTTTCTGGTGTTACTAAATCTGTCAAATCCGTGGACAGCATATATCTAATGTGTTGAAACGAAGGGCCTGTCCACAGATTCGACAGATTTACCACATTTACTCTTATTCTCACAATCATATAACTATTGTAAAAAAAAATAACCGTTATTTCAAATCTGTCGAATCCGTGGACAGTGCGTCAACCATGTACTCATACAAAGGATCTGTCCACCGATTCGACAGATTTACTATGATCTCATTAGTATTTCGGTTGGATTACTTTTTGATCGGGACGAAGGCGAAGTGTTGACTCGGCGACATGTTGCGCGGGCTGTCGAGCGGGCTCCCTGTGACAACAAAACCAAAACTATTACAACTTCAAACTACCTGTGTCTCGCTCATCACAAAGTTTGTGTGTGTCACATGTATCCTCGTGTGTGTAACTTTGTGTGTGTTATTGGTGTGCAACTGTGTGTGTACGTGTGTGTGTAAGTGTGCAAAAAGTGTGTATGCAGGTGTGGAAAATGTGTGCGAGTGTGTAACAAGTGTGTGTAAGTGTGTAAAGGTGCAACTGTGTCTTAGTGTGCACAAGTTTGTGTGTGTGTAAAACGTGTGTGTAAGTGTGTAACTGTGTGTATCTAAGTGTGTAAACGTGCAACGGTGTTTCTTAGTGTGCATAAGTTTGTGTGTAGGTGTGTATTGGTGTGTATCTGTGTGTCTTAAGTGTGTGTGTGTGTGTGTGTGTGTGTGTGTGTGTTATACACCTTGCGACATGGGCGAGTGGCATCGCGGCAGAGTGGGCGACGTGCTGCTGATGAAACTTCGCCTGTGCACCGCGCGCGACGACCTCCGCGGCAAAATCAAATCTCTCTGCAAATTACAATCAAACTCAGTTAACATTGTAATTTAATTTAATTCGCTTATATAATTAAGTTAATGAATCGGAGTTAAGAAACCTTAAGCAAAGTGACGGTGGGATGCTTGAGAGATATCGGATGCGCAACGCTGAGCGGCAGACTCAAGTGGGAGCGCGCGTTAATGTGGCAACGCGCCACAGCGTACGATTCGCTCTGCGACATCTCAATCAGAAAAACCTTGCCGCCGCGAAAAACATTTGTAATCGAACGAACTCTTTGAATAACACAAGTCTACCGGGTCATTTAATTGTATAATTTACAGATCAGGACTGTTAAAAGCCATGGTTTCTTAAAGACACCGACTCCTAAAGACACAGTTTCTTAAAGCCACGGCAGCTTGTTTTTAATTTCAGAAACCGTGTTAACTGTCAGCTGCTTAGCTAAGAGCCACGTCATCATCAAGCTTCGTCATATTTATTTCTTAAAGCCACGGCAGATTGAAAATTGTGCATACAATAAAAAAAATTAAAAAATTCGTTCAAGGAATCTGTTTCCCTTGACGTCACGTCAGCTTAATGTCACGATAAAATATTGACGAAGTAGCAACTGCTTTAATATTGATTTTAATCTACCTTAAAGCCACGGATTTTTTTTTTTTTTTACAAGACAAGATGGATTATCCCTTAACGTCACGGTGTTCACTCCGTTTTTACCGCCACGACAGGAAGGTAATTTGTTTTCTTAGAGCCACGGCAGGGTCAGAGGACATGTTTCTGAACGTCACTCCGGAAGTGGATCCTTATTGCCACGGCATTTCAAAACTATTACGAATCTTCCCGCGGCACTTTTTAAATTTGACCTGGTTTTCCCCTACAGTTGCTTCATACCATCGTGCCACTGTTGCTATTGTCATGGAAATAAGAGCCACGGCAGGAATTATTGACACATACTGTTGCCACGGTTACAGTTTAATAGAAAACGCAGCAGGACAAAAGCAATTCCCTCTGCTAATATTTTCGATGGACGTAAAACGAAACTGCTTAATGTCACGGCATGTTTTCCTCTTCTAAACTGCACGGAAAGATCTTTTTCTTGTAATATGGCAACACTCTACAGCCTTTAAGAGCCACTCTAGCACTCAAGGTGTCACTTGGTAACGATTCTCCGTGTCGGATCGTTACCTTAGTGTCACGGAAAGGACCAGTCCTTAAAGGAAAACTTAACAATAACATTTCAGGAACCCTTAATGGTACGGCACTTTCATAAACACACATTTATAACAAGCAGAGTGAATGGGAACATTGTCCTTCAGCAAAAGCAAGCTTCCCAACAGCCACAGCATGTTTATCTTAAAGCCACGGTTGTTTATCTTACGCACACACCGTGTTTAGCCGTAACTACCACACAGAAGATTCGTCAGGAAAAACAGGTACGGTAAAATATTATTCAAATGACTAAAGCTTCTTAAAGCCACGGCAGATTTTTTCCATGTCATTTTTAAAGTCACGGCATCTTTATCTTAGAACCACGGAACATTCTACAAGAACAAAGTTATTTAAATGATTAAACATCCTTAGATCCATGGCAGATTTTTATAGTGTTAATTTTAAAGCCACGGCATCTTTATCTTAGAGCCACATATGACTCTACACGGACAATGTTATTCAATGACTAAACATCCTTACAGCCACGGCAGATTTTTTTCCGTGTTAATATTAAAGCCACAGCACGTTTCTCTTAGAGCCACAGGACATTCCTCGATGAAACCAGTGAAAACCAGGTAAAGATAATCAGCCATGCAAATGACTTGCTATAACTTTTTGACACAAAACTGTTGGCGTCACGGTTAGTTAGAGCCACGGCATGTTCTTCCCCCCATTCAAGCAACCTTGTGGGAAAAACTTGGCTGGGAGGCATGAGTCTCTCTCTTCAAAGTGCGTGGGTGGTATATCGAGATTCACAAGATTCTTGAAAAAGATTCTTGTACTAAAAGAACCTATTCCAAACGCCCGCCTCTCTATAGCGGACACACTTATAAAATCAACTTGAACGAATTTGAAATTTAACGTACGTCAAAATGTTTCTTGAATTTTTTACGGATTTTCAGAAACATTTTCAAGTGAGATTTTCCTATAAACGTATTTGATACTCCCGTCCGTAGTAACGGGGCTGGTCTTTAGTAGCCTTTTGGGAATAAGCTCTGTAAGCATACCATTCTGGTATAACTTCGGGAATAGCTCTTTCTTCCCTATGTGCTTTATCCCCGATTCGCGAATTTATATTGGAATAAGTCCTGCAGAGTGGGAAAGTCGTCTTTTTACTTAAAGTTTTGACTTACAACGGAGCCGGAGATGAGGAAACGAAGTTTCATTCTCGATCTCGACGACGACGACGACGAGTTCGAGTTCATTTCCCCTCGAGGAAACGACACGTTCCCTTCCGACAAATCGCTCATCTTTTCGCACAACACAAACTTTTCCCTCTGGACTTGAAAATTCACTTCGCAGAACTACACGCCGCCATTTTAGGACAAACCAAGAGGCAGCACTCAACAAGAACGTCCGTCCTCCAGACAGGCAGACAACAGACTGAGCCGCTAGTTGAAAAACTTCACGCGAGTGTTCATGCAGTAGTTTCTGCTTTTCACCCACTGAATCAACAAACAAGTGCCCGTCATTAAGGTCGAGACATTATTCCTCGTGGCGACTGGGTTCTCTTTTGTTTTCACACAAGTTTTGCCGTACCCTCGAATGCGGCTAATTATATCAAAGAAAAACGCCCAGTTGGCCGAGGGAAACCTACAATTGTCTTGTACTCTGCACTCAGACGCAGGGAATGACCTAGATAGGATCTAGGCCCAACCCTAGGCCTAAACCGGGTTAATATCCAAGCCACTAGAGGTCCTCAAAACTCAAACACCCTTCACTTTCTGACTCTGAGAGAGTGTGAAACACTCATCATATGCAGAAATTGTGAAAACGTATGATAACAGGTAGATAACTTGGTATTCGTAAGGTTAAGTTAGTCTCGGACCTCATAATCGAAAATCAATCTCGAGTTTAATCGACTGAGTTGATAACACGTGATAACAGGATGATAACACTTAATAAACAGGGACAGTTGTAGACCCCTCCACGTCCAATGAGAGCCAATCGATAATCTTCCCGCTCCTTTTTGCTTTGCCGATAACTTTGAATAGGAAACAGGGAATCTATCAGCAAAAAAAGTTTTCCAGAGAGCAACCCGCAAGATGCGGATTCGAATCCGCGGGTCCTAATGATTTGTTTCCTCTATAACCGGGTTCCCACTTTTCCTTCTACTCGGATCCCTCGGTTTGATTCCGCAGTACAAAATATGACCTAGACGTTTTCATTGATCGCACTTTAGATACGTTTCTCCTTTGCCCAGTAGTAGGGTCGAAACTACTAACTACCCCAGTGTACTTAACCCCGGAATGCGGTGTTATCAGCTGTTATCACCGATTCATCTGATGTGTTACGGACAAGTTATTATCTGCTGTTAACAACATAACCTGTGTTAACAACGTGTTATCTGATTTTATTAGCTAGTTGTCTGCTATTCTCAACAAGCTATCTACTGTTAACAACATGTGACTTGGTGGTTTTAACAAGTTATCCGGTGTTGACAAGTTATCTAACGTTATCAACGATTTATCTGGATATTATCAACGACTTTTCTGGTGTTAACAACATGTTATATGCTGTTATCAACATGTGCTTTGGTGTTTTTGAAAAGTTACCTGCTGTTAGCAAGTTATCTAATGTTATCATTGTGTTATCAGCTGTTATCAATTTTTCCATAAATAATATAGATTGAATAATTATGTAACAATTTTCATAATAAATAGAAATATAAACTTTTTCCTTAAGTTTGATTTCTTCTAGTTAAATTTTTCTTTCAGTGTTTCTATTATCTACTTAACAATTATTATCTTTCTAACAAATTATCCGGCGTTAACAAGTCATCTAACTGTATTGTCAAGTTTTCTAGAGTTATTAACAAGTCAGTTTTGTCCTATCAACAAGCTATCTAGTGTTATCACCTTGTTATCTGCCGTTATCAGCGTGTTATCTAGTGTTAGCAACATGTTTTCTGGTGTTATCACCCTTTGTTCTGTTGTAGCCGGGTGATGTTTAATCTAGCATGTTATGACGGAATCCGCCCCCGCAACAAGGGGGACCTGTTAGAGCCACGGCAGACCTTATTGCCACGGTAATAGTTCTTACAGCCACGGCAGGATTATCTTGTACCCGCGACAGATTTCTTTAGACCCACAGGAGCTTTGCTTTGAATCATGGCAAATTTGGTTAAAGTCTCAGTAAAATGTGTTTAAAGTCACGGTAATTTTTTAGAGCCACAGTATGTTCCCCTAGAGTCACGATAGATTTTTAGTGCCACGGAAAATTCCTTGGAGCCACAGCTAGATTTCTTAAAGCCACGCCTAGTTTTCTTTAAGCCACAGCTAGATTCCTTAGAGCCACGGTTAGATTCCTTAGAGCCACGGTTAGATTCCTTAGAGCCACAGCTAGATTTTTCAACACTTAAGCTAGATCAATTAAAGGCACTGAATATTCCTTAGAGCCACAGCTAGATCCCTTAGATCCACAGCAAATTTCCTTACAGCCACAGTAGATTCTCTCTAACCCTCAAACTTTAGCTATCGAGTTATCACATGTTCTCTCTTGCCGCAATTTACTCAAGCTTCCCCACAAGAGTAGTGAACCTCCTTGTCCGTGTCTCTTCGATTTTCCGTGTCTTTCCCTGGTAAAAGGAGCCACGGAAAAAAAAGACACACGGCAGGGACGGGACGGGAAAACTAACTTAATAAGTAAAAATCTCGCCGGGCACGTAAAACACGCCCAACCAAACTCGCTTCAACCAATCATAAGCCCATAAGTAAAGTTACACCCAAAAAACAACCAACCAAAATATTGATTGCACAAAATTGACAACCAATCAAAAAATAGACAAAAATAAATATAAATGACCCGGTAAACTTTACGGAGTTACAGATTCATTCGTTACTATACTTCTCTATTCCGCTTTTATTTTTCACTCGTTTGAACCGGTTTGAACCGTCTGAACCGGAGTAATCAAGGTAGCACAGGTAGCAAAAGGTAGCGGGGATAGCGTTAGACGATACTGGGAGAACCCCGGACCCGGGTAATGCCTTATACAGTCTCTCGATGTACTGCAGAACAAGCGCTAGGCGCATGTCAACTCGATGCCTCTCAGCACGGTGCGGTTCACGGTTCGCTGAACCGTTTTTCGGTTCGATTTCGGTTCACACCACACACAGAGAGGGTCCTTCTTTTGATGATAGCCAATGCTATAAGCTGTTACAGGTTAGTGTCAGGGCGTGGTGAAAAGTCAATAGCCCAGTCCTCTACCCAGGCAACGTCAATATAAAACTTTCTTTCTCTTTTTTTTTTTCCCCTGTGCGATAATAACTTAGGGAAAAAAGTAGAAGATTTATGTGTCCACTTACGCAAGAGGCTCCCGTTAGCGATGGTGCCGACTGTCCCAGCGTCGAGTTGCGGATCCTTAGTAGATTCGAATCTGCAGCGGAACCTGGAAAAACAGTACATTTTATTTAATAACAATAACAAAAAAAAAATGAATCAAATAATTCTGTAATAAACGTGACAAATTAAGACAATAAACAATAATTAATAAAACAATAAATTCTATAACAGACACATAATACGAAATAATATTAAATATATAATTAATCACACATAGAAAATATTACATTATGTAACGATAGACATAAAAGTAAACAAAAAATAATAAACACTACATTATGAAAGAATAAGTCTAACAATTATTATAAACAACACGTAAAATATTAATCAATATTCAAAAGACAAAAAAATGAATAAAATAACGCCGTAATAAAAGTGAAAAATTAAGATAAATAATCAACAATTAATAAAATTAAAATTAACTAATGGGCATAACACGAAACCATATTAGTTAAATAATAAATCACACACAAAAACGTGAATAATAAATCCTATATAGTAATACGCTAAGTTCATTATTAATTCATGTTATACTACTAAATTATTATCATTAATTTAAACGAGGCATTTAATTAGGATCGTTTTGTGACAGTCAGTGCGTCTCCAGCAAACGAAACGCGTGTTATTCAAGACCCACAACTGCTGCTGGTATAATTCCTTATTGTCGCAAATGGGATTTTGGGGTTGGAGGTTTCCATGGAACAAGTCACGTGTCCTGCTTGTTATTTACTCTTGCAGGAAATCACGAAAACGCAGAAGCAATCGATGGAAACCTTTGTATTTAGTCATTAAGGAGGAAACCAGGATCTCCAGTAGTCCTATCAAACTATCAATAATAATAGTTGATAGTAGTAGTAACTGATGATGGAACTAATGCTTGCTATAATTTGATAACGTGATACTACGATACCGTAGACTTGTGTCCTATTATCATAATTGGTACCTAATGATATGGTAGTTTGCTTCAGCATTATTGTTAAGGATTTACTATACTTTTCTATTATTAATATTAATAATAAAACTTAGTATTTTGTACGGTCTTGTGAAATTATTTGAATACTGCAATGCTAATGTTAAATATGATTTTAAGTGCAAAATTTTGCATATAGTGGCACCCATATCTGAAATGCCTATTTTTTCAGCATGAAATCTGAATACGATTCATTGATACAAGATTATAAAAATTACGTTATACAGTTTTAATATTAATATTTAACTATCAATAATTCACTCAGTAGAAGTAAAACGGTTTTTAAACAATAAATTATCATTTTAAATGTATATTATTATTAATATATCATTAATCCAGTATTAATTAACATTTTACGTTTCATTTTCAATACCAGCAGCATTTGTTTGAGCAGACAGCTTGATATGATAAACAATTAATTTAACCAATAAATTATCATTTATAATGTAGAATATTCATAAATTATATATTTCTTGTTGATCAACAAATTTTACTGTTTATTTCAATACCAGCAGCGTTCGTCTGAGCAGACAGCTTGGACGAGGAGCTCAGGGTGAGTCCCGCACTTTGTCGAGAGCCTGCGGCCAGCGGTGAACCCGATGCGACGAAGCTCTCGCGGCGTCTGCGAAGATCATCTGACAACTGGCGGGCAAAGGCGCGCGGACGAGACAGTAGGAGCGCAGCGGCGGACGGAGACGCCACCATCAGTGGGTAATCCACGTCCAACGAACGACGGCATGGCAAAACGTCCACCTGATCCACCTGTATAGATATAAGGAAAATACATTTCAAGATAATAAAAATAAAATAATAAAACTAAACATTAATGAAACAGTATTTAATTTATTTCAAAATTTAACTAGCTTGTCTTAATAATACTATGAATTTATATCTAGTTTTAATTATTTAAATTTCAGTAGTTTGCCTTTATGTTAAATAATTTACTTTAATTAGAGTCTAAATCCACAAATTCCCAAAGTAATAAAGCTGCACCTTGAATGTAAACAAATATTTTTTTTCAACAACGCCATCTAGCGGAAAGAACACGAACTACGTACAGCATTTGGCACCGCGTTTCTAATTGTTTATTATTTAGTCCTTTAAAAAAAAATTATAAAAAGGAAAGTGCCCAAACAAGGCGATCCTTGAAACTATCTCGAGATTTTTTGTCTCCTTCTTTATAATCTTTTCAAAATTACAATACTCCATAATGGAGTTCTTTCTCTCTTTCCAAGTTTTCGTGGGTTAACCTCCCCGTAACAAAAAGCTATTCAACTCGGAAAACTTTTTGACAAATACAACTTTTCCATAACTTGATACATCAAAAAAAATTATTCAATACTAAAGTATTGTTTGTTTGCGAGGTCCCAGTTATGCACAGAGTCAATAAACCACAAGCATCCTCTATGGGAAATCAATACTGCCGGATACGGTGACACGTATGTCTCGGAAAAAAGCATTCATTTGTTTTGATAAACACGAAAACTCCATGGAAGAGAGAGACATGTTTTCGCAGCAAAAAAGTGTTCCTTTGTGTTTCTCAAAAACTTTCACCTCGACAAAAGGGTTACACGGCAAAACACCAGTAAAAAGAGAGAGAGAGAGAGAGAGAAAGTTCAAAGTCAAAGTTGCTCGTGTCCCCGTAAACTGCAATTAAGCTTTTCGACACAATTAGTTATCATTACTATGGTAACGGAGCGTGAAAGTGATAAGGTCTTGATCTTCAGTCTCGAAAAACAGAGACAGGGAGAGGGAAAAAACAATGAGCGACGCCAGCGCCACTGGCGGCATTTTTGGAAACTACAATTGGGACTCTTCACAGATGTACCCAAGAGTTTACCGCACGATTACAATTATAGGGCAAGTTCGGACAACTTGGAAAAAATAAATGTTGTCTTGATCACGTGACCAGTGCGAATCGATCAGATCTTGTGCTTACTTTCCAGCGTTGCCACATGAATTTTTAAACTTCAATCAGTTTTTAGCGGCCAAACGGTAGATTAATTGATATAGGGACACTATATATATTCGGAATCTCCGTAAAAAGTTCTATAACACATATTTTTCCAAGTTGTCCAGAGTTGTCCATTAAATAAGAGAACCCGTGTGTGTGTGTGTGTGTGTGTGTGTGTGTGTGTGTGTGTGTGTGTGTGTTGTGTGTTCTACTTCATTTACCGGGGAGAGGAGAGCGGCATAACGGGAATAGATGGGAATGGCCAGCTTGCGGCATCGAGGGCGAGTGGCCGGGCTGCTGCTACCGCTGCTGCAACTGACCGCTGGTGACCAGTTGCTTCCCTCGCGCACGGACGATTCCTCTTCGTCCACTTTCTCCATGTTCTTCAGCTATTGCACGTCCCCCACAAACTTTTTCATTCGTCGGCGATAAGAACTCGTCTGTTCCCCAGGCCAAGGCTTAAGAACCTTTTTATTCAATGACCTTGTCACCTTTTTTTTTCCTCTTGTCTCTCTCTCTCTCTCTCTCTTTCTTAAACACTATACTTGTTTTCCTTGAGAATTAAAAACACAATAATGCACTCTACAGCCATTTTTGGTTGTCCAGGAACGAGGTGACGTTCCAGAACTATTTCCAGGATCCTGGAACACTCTTCACTCTTGAAAAAAAAAAAGTCCTGGAACGAGTTCAAGAAACAGTAGCACCACCAAGTATCACAAGAATAGCTTTTTTTCAACTGTGTTTCTTTTCGAATTTCTTTACGGTTTATCCATACTGTTCCACAATATGGTGATCTGGAACACACAGACTGACCACTTGGGTAAATAATTATGCCTGGTTTGAAAACGTGGCTTGTTTTTCTTTTTTTTTAAAAAAAAAAAGGGGGACGCGAAGGGCAGTAGGTCCCGCGTCCTTCTGCGCTCGAAACCAGCGAGAGACTGAGACTTCGCCTCGGTCCCTAAAGAGAAAAGTCTCTCGTTCCGTTTAAAGGCAAGGGACCTTTCTGTCCTGACGTCATCATAAAGGGGGGGGGGGGGTTGGCAACTTACCAAACATTAGATCACAAATTACAAATACCGATCAGATATGATAATCTGATGACATGTGATAACAACAACAGCAGTAAGATGATCGCTTTGTCCTGGATGAAGGGTGAATGATTTGATAACAAAGTGATAACAGTGTGATAACACCACAGTCCATAGTTTAATATAATATTTTTACAACTTGCCCTCCATGAGAAGCAAAAGCTTTAATAACACAGTGATAATAGGATGATAACAAGGTGTTAACCGCATGATAATACCGATCGTAGGTAGATAACTTGTGATTTTTATACCAACTTTCCTCAATGAGCGGTGAATACTTTGATAATACAGTGATAACATGTGATAACAGTTATGTCGTGATCCGATACAAACTGCAGGCATTTGCTGAAATAGGTAAAATGTGACAAAAGATCCGGTTTTGCGTAACGATTACTCGATCGAGTACAAGGTTATTGGGTTTGTGTTTTCAATTAATTCGGTTTTTAATGCAATTATTATTTTTTTTTCGGATGAATTAATTAATGATTTAATGGTTAAATGGGATTTATGTACAGCAAATCATGTACGTTGAAACTCCGTAACTGAGTATTTGTACAAAAACGGTTACTAAGCGTTACATGCTTGACTAAAACAGAACGGTTGCTTTTCTGTACGGTTAGTGTTAAAATAGGATTGCACGAAAACGATTACTACACATGTTGTCTGATTACCTAAGGCAGAACGGTTACTTTTCCATCTGATTCCTTTCAGATTCTTATTACGCGAAAACGGTTCTCTGCGTTACCGGATTACTTGATCAGGACGGTTACTTTTAGTTCTGATTACTCCCATAATCCATACTGTTCCACAATCCGATTACTTCTGTAGCCAATACTCTTCCACAATCCGATTACTCTTCATTCCGATTACTTCTGTAGCCAATACTGTTCTACAACCTGATTACTCTTCTTTCCGATTACTTTTCCTAACAGATAATATTCCAGAATCCGATTACTCTTCTTCACCATCACTATTCCAGAATCCGATCTTTCCCTCACCATCTCTGTTCCAGAATCTGATTACTCTTCCTTCCGATTACTTCCCATTACCGATACTGTTCAAGGATCCGATTACTCCTTTCCCCGATTACTTTCCGTAACCGATACTGTTCCAGAATCCGATTACTCTTCTTCACCATCACTATTCTAGAATCCGATCTTTCCCTCACCATCTCTGTTCCATAATCCGATTACTCTTCCTTCCGATTACTTCCCATAACCGATACTGTTCAAGGATCCGATTACTCCTCTCCCCGATTGCCTCCATAACCGATAGTGTTCCAGAATCTTGACTGTGCACTTTCCGCACTGTGATTATTCCGCCCCACTAATCATCCACTTCCCACGGCTTTCGGTGAGGGGCCCCCACATCCTCTTCTGGGAAAATTAAAGGGGAATGAATTAACTTTTAATAGAACCCCCATGGGGGTTTCAACTTCCAATTAATCGTCCAATGAAAACCGTTCAATTATCCGCCAATCAAATCCCTTCACTACAGAAAAATATATAGATAAATTAAAACCCCGCCAAATTAAATTAGTTTTATAAATATTATTATTTGACTACTATAATTAAACAATTTATTACTATTTAAAAATTTCTTTACAAAAGTTTTAATTCATTATTTCAAGATTTAATTAAAATAAATGATATTTTTAATAATATACATTATAATAATTATGAAATATATATTAATATAAGAATAAAATAATTTATAATTTCCCAAATGATAAAAGTGTGTCAAAAGAGACAGGCACGTGGGAATAACAAATAAATATAATAATAATAATAATATAAATATTCAGAACAAATATTTTAATTGGTCCACAAACAAGGAAAAAAATCGCCCAACAGCCAATGGGAACGTAGAGAATAAACAGAGCAGGATTCGCTCATTACAAACAGCTGACGCAAGTGTTATCAGCTGTTATCAAGTGTTATCAGCATTATCAACCACCAGTCTAATCGACGAAACGAGTTAAATAAGCTGTGGGGGTCTCGAACTTCATGAAAACGGTTGATAACACCTGATAACACTTGATAACATGCTGACCCAATGCGATTGTGATGGATCGGGGACGTTATGGAGATTTGCTGGGAGTTGCAAAGTAATCTGGCATCTTCTTAGTATCTCTGTCATCCATAGATTACATATTAATAGACAAAATCCTAGGATCCTAGTTTCCCAGGATCGATAAGCAAGCAATCCTGCAGGAATCTAATCTTCAAAGACCAAAGTTCCCGGTGGGATCACATGCTGAAAACAAACGCAAAAGGGATCACTGGATTTGTAGACAAAGTTTTTTTTCCAGTTTCAGTTTCCCTTTTTTCCCCTCTTCCCTTATCCCTCCCCCGCCCCCTTCCTAGAAAAAAAGGCTTCACTTCTAAATTTTCCCTTTTCCCTTTTCAGACCTCATTATTCCCTTTTTCCAGGGGATTTCCCTGTAAAGCGAAAAAACTGTTTCTAGATCAACTTAAAAAAAAATCCCGCAGGATCGATCCAGAAAGAAAAAAAAATTAGCCAAAAAAACGTAGTTCAACGACTTTCCCTTTGCAAGGTTAAACTCCCATTGAGATCTTTTGGCTTATTCTTCTTGCGAAAAGTCAAAACACAATTCACTGTATCTTTTGTTCTGCTCAAAACTTTCAAGGTGATCCTTTGGCAAAGGATCGATTTTTCGTTTCGTATAAACACAAACTCTTACAGACTCGTCACGAAGGCTCTCGGCAAAGTTTTTTTTTTCCGGTACGCCAAGCTGACTCACTTATTGACTCAGCTCGTGTTTACGTGAAAGTCAATGGAGAGGTCCGCAAAATTTTCTATGAAAATTCCTGAAAACCGTCATAAGAGTTGCAAACCCCTCTACCTGGATACTCACTAGATACCTACATGCACAAAAGTGTAGTGATAACAGATGACGGCACAGAAAGAAGTGGATGGCCCAGCTGCTAAACTCATTTCAAACTTCTGAATAACGAAAAAATTATTCATATTTAGAATACAAGACAAAAGAATCTTGGCAGAGAATCAAGAATCTCTATGAATATGAATCACGCCAGCAAGAAGGGTCGTAAAAATCGATGATTGGTCTCGTCTTAGGCGAAACAACACCTAACGGGATTTAACCTTGATTTTTATATCAACCCTTGGGTCCGGCGATTTAAAATACGTCGTAGAGTATCAAAACAGAAACCAGTTTACCCACTGCAACACAAAAACAAACGACAAACTTGAAAATTAATTTAGAAAATAGAAAAAGTACTACCTAAAGAGATAACATGAAAAGTTACGTAGATGGTACTCTAGTAGTGCCTTTTACGGTGACTTTTCGTAGTAGTCTTCATTTGAAACTATATCAGTTCAAGGTCATCAAAAAAAGGCACCCCAAAAAGGTAGCGTCATTTGGGGCGGATCAATATAATGCAGAATTAATGAGGTTATCCTTGCACAATTTATGCAAAAGACAAGCCTGGTCGAATAGCACGCTATACCAGCTGGTTTCTCATGCAAAATACAAACCTCCTCTTGATGCTGAAGCCACAGGCGGGCCGTCTCAACAGCCCGACAAACTTTGGCCCGGAGTTGGGGGTCGGCCACTCGACTCAGGTCCTCGGGGAGCAGGGACGCAAACACCGTGAGCGGGGTATCGCTCGGATACATCTATTAATCAAGCACGAAATAATCAGACTAATGAATTGAAATCAAAAGAAAGTAAACATTTATTATAGTGCACTATAGTAAAACTATGTACTATGTTACAAAACACTTGAGTACCACACTATGGTGTTACACTATAGTTGGAAACAGTTCTTCCACTTTGCGGGGAAATTCCCTGAAAAAGAGAAAATAGGGTCTGAAAGGGAAAACTAAGAGAAGAGGGAAAAGGGAAAATCTAGAAGTACTGCCCGTAATCTACCACGGAGGGGGGAAAGGGGGAAATAAAGGAAGAGGGAAGAAAGGGGAAACTGAAAGTGGAAACACTAGGTGAAAACTATAGCACTGCAATAAAGTAAAACTATATTTAAACTATAGTGCAGTATAGTAAAATTATAGTAAAAGTATAGCGCACTATGTTGCGAAATATAGAGTGTCACACTGTAGTTTACAGCTATAGTAAATTTTTACTTGGGAGGCTAGAATTCTTACGTTCAAGATATCTCGCATGTCGTGCTTCTGCGCCAGGTCTCCGAGCGTTTGGACCGAGCGGGAAGTCGGAGCCGAGGCCGACCTGCCGAGAAGCGCCCGTTTCCAGCGGTGGAGCGGACCTGTCCAGTTGAGCCGCCCCGAGCCCTCGCGTTCCCGCTGCGAAGACATTCTCGAAACTTTCCGTCCGGCAGCTCCGCTTTTTCGCCCAACTAGATTCACCAGTAAAAGAAAAACATTTAGTGAATTCAACTAAAGCTATCTTTTCATAATTGCCTTTTTCATTCAATAAAGTGTTACTCATTTTCGAACAAAGAATTCATTCGTGAATAGTGTTTGGATAAACGGCGGGAGTAGACTATACCCCTACCATAGTAGGCAACAGACTGTGTCCAATACATAAAGTTCACCTATACGTCTACCACGTAAACGTACACAGATGCCAGGCGCAAACGGTCGTCTGGAACCATTCAGGCACAAGCGGCCGTTTCTCGTCCCGAGTTGCCCAACGTTAAGTCCTCGACGACCAATACCCCATACTTTTACCCCATGTTATCTTTTTTTTTTTAATTTAAAATTGTTTACAATGATATCATAAGAAAATTTTATTAAAATTAAACTTGTCTAATTTACAGAAGTAAACGATATCTTCCGTTTGTCTAACTCCAATTGTTTTCTCCGTTCACGCTTCTCGAGCAAGCTTGATAAGCTCCGTTCATGTTGCCTACTACAAATAAAGAATCAATAAAACTATATCATTAGAATTTTTTTAAACGTTGATTTTGCAATGAATCTCGCACATAAGAAATGTAATCTCGTTTTGCGGTTCGTACTTGGTGCGGCTAATGAGCAAAAGTTTTAATGACCCTTTCTTTGTTTTTTGCTGCGCCTTACAATTTGCCACTCTCATTAATCACTCCTTTTTTTTCCCTATCAGGATGCACAAAAAAGTGGCAGAAAACAAACGCTGCAAAGGAAGAGTCTCGACATGCGGGTGACTCCTCCGAAACAAAACGTGCGAACTTTGGCAGAGAAAACGCGTCGGAATCCAACGCTCAGAAGAAAAAGACGACAAAAACAAAGAGGTAAAGATAATCAAATTATCATCAACAAAGAAGCTTCATCATCAGTTTCGTTTTCGCAGAAGTTACAGATTTTGAAAAGGACAAAGGGTATCCTAATCGATAAGCCAGACCAAGTTGCAAAAGAAAACAAAGAAAAAAGGTTGGATTTTTTTACCTTATCTTCCTTTAGGGTTATGGCTGAGATTCTAGGACAATTCGTTCATGTTGAATTTGACGTTTATCTTTCATCGAAGACAGTGTAAGAGGTCAAAAGGACGAAACGACGTGTCACGCCGCAAAACCGAGCCAAAAATTTTGACAGAAAAAGGAAGTCCGCTATGACAATAAATCATACACCACCTAGCGGCAAAGCTATGAACTAAATTAAATTTTATTATTATTATTATTATTATTATTATTATTATTATTATTATTATTATTATAAAATATGTTTTGGCATTTATGAATGTAATTGATTATCCAGTCTGTTACTGATTTACTTTTTAGAAATTTCGAACAGTATGTTTTAATGTTAGGGAGCGTGTGCTGGAATAGTGAAGGGAGAAATTAAAACATACAGTAAATTCAGGCTAATGTGAAACAGCAATTTAATTTTGGACAAGTTGGAGAATTAATTGTGAATTCACTCTGTTGTAGAAGAAGCATGTTCCCTCTGTTGTGGAAAAGACTTGTTTTCTCTGTCATAGAAGAGATTTGTTCACTCTGTTGTAGAAGAGACTTGTTCTCTCTTTTGTAGAAGAAGCGTGTTCGCACACACTACAACACTACTACAACACTATACACTACTACAACAGAGAGATATCTCTCTGTTGTAGAAGAGACGTGTTCCCCTCTGCTGCAGAAGAGACTTGTACACTATGTTGTAGAAGAGTCTAGTTCTCGTTGTTTCAAAATAGACTTGTGACAGTACACTCGCCTGTAGAAGAGACGTGTTCTCTCTGTTGTAGAAGAGACTTGTACACTTTGTTGTAGAAGAGACAAGTTCTCGTTGTTTTAAAATAGACTTGTGACAGTACACTCTGCTGTAGAAGAAACGTGTTCTCTCTGTTGTAGAAGAGACGTGTTCTGCTGCAGAAGAGACTTGTACACTTTGTTGTAGAAGAGACTAGTTCTATTTGTTTCAAAATAGACTTGTGACAGTACACTCTGCTGTAGAAGAGACGTGTTCTCTCTGTTGTAGAAGTAACTTGTACACTATGTTGTAGAAGAGACTAGTTCTAGTTGTTTCAAAATAGACTTGTACAGTACACTCTGTTGCAGAAGAGACGTGTTCTCTCTGTTGTAGAAGAGACGTGTTCTGCTGCAGAAGAGACATGTACACTTTGTTGTAGAAGAGACTAGTTCTATTTGTTTCAAAATAGACTTGTGACAGTACACTCTGCTGTAGAAGAGACGTGTTCTCTCTGTTGTAGAAGTAACTTGTACACTTTGTTGTAGAAGAGACTAGTTCTAGTTGTTTCAAAATAGACTTGTACAGTACACTCTGCTGTAGAAGAGACGTGTTCTCTCTGTTGTAGAAGTAACTTGTACACTTTGTTGTAGAAGAGACTAGTTCTAGTTGTTTCAAAATAGACTTGTACAGTACACTCTGTTGCAGAAGAGACGTGTTCTCTCTGTTGTAGAAGAGACGTGTTCTGCTGCAGAAGAGACATGTACACTTTGTTGTAGAAGAGACTAGTTCTATTTGTTTCAAAATAGACTTGTGACAGTACACTCTGCTGTAGAAGAGACGTGTTCTCTCTGTTGTAGAAGTAACTTGTACACTTTGTTGTAGAAGAGACTAGTTCTAGTTGTTTCAAAATAGACTTGTACAGTACACTCTGTTGCAGAAGAGACGTGTTCTCTCTGTTGTAGAAGAGACGTGTTCTGCTGCAGAAGAGACATGTACACTTTGTTGTAGAAGAGACTAGTTCTATTTGTTTCAAAATAGACTTGTGACAGTACACTCTGCTGTAGAAGAGACGTGTTCTCTCTGTTGTAGAAGTAACTTGTACACTTTGTTGTAGAAGAGACTAGTTCTAGTTGTTTCAAAATAGACTTGTGACAGTAGACTCTGCTGTAGAAGAGACGTGTTCTCTCTAATGTAGAAGAGACTTTTTTTTCGCTCCTGTAGAAGTAACTTGTACACTCTGCTGTAGAAGAGACTAGTTCTCTTTGCTATAGAAGAGTCCTGTACACGTTGTTGATGAAGAAACTTAACTCTATTGTAGAGGAGACCTGTACACGTTCCCGTATGAAAAAGCATCCCCAGTTCACACGGAAAAACACCGGAAAGATCCCGATAAAAATTTTCCCGGAAAAATACCGGAATAACACCGGGAAGATACCGGAAACATTCCGGAGAATTACGGGGAAAGTCCCGGTAAGGTTATCGGGGAAAAACACCGGAGTAACACCGGAAATATTTCGAGAAAATCCTGGAACACTCCCGGTATTCCTATCGGGGAAAAACACCGAAAAAATCCAAACATAACCCCAAGATGACATCGGAAAATTACCGGAAAAACGGGGTATAGTTCCCCGGGAACCATCCTAGAAATTTCCCGGGAGTGTCCCGCTCATTTCTGTTTGACGTGTTCAGTTTGACGCGTTCGTCCGCGTCAAAATTTTCACGTAAGGGTGCTGTTGACCTTCAAGCTGTTTTTCGAATATTTGAATGGTTGAAGTTTCATTCTAAAATGTGTTATTATGAATCGAAGCCCCCGTACGACAAAGTATCACCCCCCAGTTTACACCCGAAAAAAACGGAAAAACAGCATAATTTTCAGTGCCAGTTAAATAAAATTAAATCAATTATAATATATTATATGCTTATGATATGTTCATAATTAAATGTAAAGTTAAAATTATAACGAAATTTTGCGACACTATTTCTATATAGTGTAAAATTGTTATATTAAATTATGCATTAAGTATCATAACACAATATATCATTATACCATATTACGTGTGCTATATATTGGAAAGTGTAAACATTACCTGTGTTAAATAGTTTATGTAAGTAATAAATTCATCATGCGTAAATACAAATGAACTATTCGGCAACGTCGTAAGACTTTTTTGTCAGAAGAGCATTCTAGATGTCGCCGAACGTCGTCCACAGGCAAAACAATGCGCATGTCAAGTTTTCTAACTGAATCCCGCAGTTTAGTTTTTTGAAACTATAAACTACAAAAATCGTCAGAAATTAGACGAGGCTTTCTTGAAAATGAATACTTGGTTCAGCATTTCTGAAAGCTACCGCTGGGAACAGGTGAAACAAAGAAAGTAAGTACTAGATTAGTAAGTTTACGAAAGTATATTCTAAATGTTGTCACGAATAAACCATGTGTCACTACATTTGATTGTCATGCAGACGGAGTGGATGAAGAAAACGTGAATTGGGGAACTGTCTGCATGCAGAAGTTTTGACGACGCACAACAAGAAGTATCCCTCATCGGGACAGCAAATGTGCGCGAAGACGGCATCGTTTCCGTACGCTGATTTGACATAACTCAAAGTCTGCTTCAGTGTGACTGTACATATTCCATATACTAGAAAGATTATCAGCAGAATAAAATTACACAGTTTTCAAACTAGTTATTGTCTAGCTGCTATTTAAAATATATTTTGTTTTGCATTCACAGCTAGCAACCTGACGGCCGTATCCACCCTGTGTTAGTTTGCTTAAACATTGTCTATCATCTGAACTGTGTCCCAAGATTTCGGCGATAAAAGTTGAAAGGTAGTGTTGTCCAGAAGGTAGTTAAGTTGTATCGCATCATTTTAAATATACTTTTTGCTGGAGCCAAGTGCCCTTTGCAGTCAATTCAGCGACCTTCCTGCAAGTTTGGTTGTTAATAAACAAATTTCTATATTTCTTCTGCTTAGGTACCATTTAACGCTGCGGAATTTATTAGCTAGACTCTCCCTACGAAAGACCTGATCTCTGATGGTCGGGACGCAAAGAGCATCTTCAAGTTCTGTTTATGAGGCCAGAAGATCACACAGGATGACACTAGAAGACTGGAACACATTTGTTCTCGCTACAAAATTTCCTTGAATTGACCTAAATTTTTACTATTGGGGATATGTTTATTTCGTGTCTCATGTTGCATTGATTGTATTATTGAAATAAAAAAATACACGATTTGCGTGATAACAGATTTCTTATTTTGTATAAAAACCATCAATAAGCCATAATAAGGCGCAGAACTACGTGAAAAACAATTGTAAATTACCTGGTCTTACCTGTAATATACCCGGTTTTTACGCCCAAAATACCTCGGGAATAGCCCGTAAAAGTCCCGGAAATATCGGGAAATATTAGCGGAATATCTTCATTTTTCCGGGAAAAGACACCGGAAAGACACGGCAGAATCGTTCCAAAAGTCACGATAAAAAACACTGGCAAAATACCGATAAAACCCCCTGAAACCGGGATTTGACCGGCAAATTTGCCCCAATTGACACGGATCAAACACCGGAATTTTCCCGGAATTTTAAAGGTACTTTTTCAAACGGGTTGTTGGTGTAGAGACGTGTTCTCTCTAATGTAGAAGAGACTTTTTTCCGCTGCTGTAGAAGACACTTGTTCACTCTGCTGCAGAAGAGACTTGCTCATTTTGTTGTAGAAGAGACTTGTTCTCTGTACTATAGAAGAAGCGTGTTCTCTGTGTTGTAGGAGAAACGAAACCGTATCGTGGATTGCCGAGAAGGATTCGCTCCCAGCGGAAAATTAAGGATGTCGGCTATATCCTGAACAATATCCGTAACATATCCTGAATATCCTGAACCACGTCCGATCGTGGATGAGTAACAAAAACTGTGTTGAGAATTGTGAATCTTGATTATTGAGGGCACCATTAAGTATCCTGAAAAGCGCTTTTTCAGGGACGCTGTTAAGTATCCTTAACATGTATTATTCAGGGATTCCAATGTCAGGGTCCTGAACATCCTGAAAGTGGACCAATTTTACTGCACTCAGAGACCTGATTGTCATCCTGAGAATGCCCTTTTCAGGATATTTTCCGGATCCTGAAACTATCCTTAATTTTCTGCTGGGCTCTCCAGTATCGAAGACTATGAAGCATAAGTCTCTCTATCTCTGAGTGGTATATGTTCTTAAAAACGTGAATAGACAACTATTTGGTTTAGTGGCGACTAAATGACTTAAAAAAATACTATGCAAGAAAAATGCTTTGTTTGAAAAAGATTGATTGGATGGCTGAATATTATAATAGCAATTTTGATTGGATGTGAGAGGGGAAATCTTAAATGTACTGTGAAAAATTAGATTTTGTAATTATGGCGGACACTTGGTAGACTTTTGAGAATTTTCAGAGACTCCAAGGACCAGCTAAAGACGACAAATAAATAAGTTACAATATTTCATCAACCCGAATATTGTGTATCTGGCCGTGCTAGATATTCAAGTACAGTACACATTGAGTTCTTGAATTATGAAATATGAAGTCATAAAATATCAGTGAATAGTAGAGATTCTGTCGTCCGTATATGACCCACTGGATTACTGGTACCTTTACGAAATATTATGTATATATATTAATATGTATATTATTGTAGCAAAATTTAGTCTGTAAATAAACGAGGACTTACCTGATTTTTCCACAGGTTTACGAAGGATTTCTACGTAAGAAGCAGGGAAAATCGTGCCAACGTTGTAGCCAATATTTGAACGAATAATACTATCAGCGAAAGGGCACAAAACTACTTTGAAAAGAAAATCGTCTACTTTGCGATAAATTTTGATTGTAGCCTTTCCTGTTGGTTCAACAGCGACTGCAACTGATCACTGATGACTGAGGAACGTATCTGTAAGATAATTTGAATTACTTTGTTCTAACACTATTTCATACGTTATAAATTAATAATAAAAAAACCGTAATAAGCTCCAGGTAATTGACGACAAAAATGTCATCCATATACCTTTGATTATTTGATAAAAACCTAGCAAGTGACTTACTAGATTTCACAGTAATCAGAATATACTTTGCTCTTGGCTTGGATTCTTGCTTAAACGTAGTACAAATTCCTACTAATAGGTGGCGCTAGTTTAGAATTCAAAAATCCTATACATCGTCTGCTTCCCACATGTTCAGTTAAGCAAACGCAAGCTTACAAACTTTGAATTTCCCATACTGTACCAAAAGTACAGTTTATTCTAACTGAACCATTTTTAAAGTCATAAATAAATCATGGACGGGTTAGACGACCTGTTTAACGTGTTTACCGAGGAAAAGTCTGCACCGAAACCTACGATTGCACCTTCTTTGACGAATGCGTCAAAGTCAAACAACCCACAGACTGTTGCAATTAAAAAGTAAAACATCATTTTCATAGAACTTTTGTATTGTAATTGTGTTTTCATATGCAGGGAAACGTCTGAACAAAACGTGAACGATGGCGAGGCCCCACAGAAACGAGCAGTTAGCGATTCAGAAGACGCAGAATCTGTCATCCCAGAAATCAAGAAACTCAAAACCGAAAGTGACGAAATTGAGGATGAAAAGTTACTTGAACTTGGTCCGAGGATCGTCATACACTCTGTGGAGACGTTAGAACAGTGCACGCATGAAGTTGCCGTTCAAGCTGACACAGAATACGCACCTCTGAGACCTCACGTCGGACCTCCCGCTAAAGAGTACCCCTTCTCGTTAGACCCTTTCCAGAAAGAAGCTATTTTATGTTTGCAGAATTCGCAATCAGTACTCGTTTCCGCACACACGTCAGCAGGAAAAACTGTAGTCGCCGAGTAAGTAAATTGTTAAGCTGAAAAAGTTGATGTTTTTTAAAACTGAATGTTAAAATTGCAGGTACGCTATCGCCATGTCTTTAAAGGAAAAGCAGCGTGTCATTTACACAACGCCTATTAAAGCACTGAGCAACCAAAAATTTCGGGAATTTAGCGACGAGTTCAAAGACGTGGGACTGATGACTGGAGACGTGACGATCAATCCCAGCGCCAGTTGCTTAATCATGACAACTGAGGTAAATGATTATCTTTAAATAACTCAGTGTATCATAATTTGTGTTTTTTATTCACAGATTTTGAGAAGCATGCTGTACAGGGGCTCGGAAGTTGTTCGAGAAGTGGCCTGGGTCATTTTTGATGAGATCCACTACATGCGAGACAAGGAACGAGGTGTCGTTTGGGAGGAAACTATCATCCTGCTACCAGACAACGTTCACTACGTCTTTCTGTCCGCTACGATACCCAATGCCAGGCAGTTTGCCGAGTGGATTTGCCACTTGCACAAACAGCCATGCCATGTTGTCTATACTGATTATCGTCCTACCCCTCTGCAGCATTATATTTTTCCCGCAGGAGGCAGTGGCATCTACTTAGTAGTCGATGAAACGGTAAAAGTTGATCGTTATTTTTATATTAAGTTCAATTCTTCCACTTTTAGGGGAAATCCCCTGTTTTCCGGGAAAAATGGCACTAAGAAGGGAAGAAGGGGGTAATGGGGGAAAAACAAGGGAAAATGAACAAGTTTCCAAATCGTCATTAAATTTGGCTTTTCTCTATAGCGACGTATTATTACGTGCAGTTGTATTTCTCCAACGTTTTAATACTTTGCTTCTAAACTGAAAATTGATCCAAAGCATACAAACCAATCACCATATTTTTCATTATTTGTTCGTGAAAGTGAAGGTTGAGGTAAAACGGGAAAATGAGAGGGGAAATTCAAAGTGGAAACACTGATATAGTTGCCACTTACTATCGTTTTACGTTTCAGGGTCAGTTTCGAGAAGATAATTTCGGTCAGGCCATGTCGATCCTCTACAATTCAGGGGATGCAGCAGTTAACGACCAGCGTGGTAGAAAAGGCGGATTCAAAGGCGGAGAAGCCGAGTCGAATATTTTCAAACTCGTCAAAATGATTATGGAGCAGGACTTCACGCCCGTCATCGTTTTCAGCTTCTCGAAGAAAGAGTGCGAATTCTACGCGACCAAAATCGTCAAAGTCGATTTTACGACTAATGACGAGAAGAAACTTATAGGAGAAGTCTTCAATAACGCGATGGAAGTCCTGTCGGAAGAAGATCGCAAACTACCGCAAATAGAAAACGTTCTTCCACTACTCAAACGAGGAATTGGAATTCACCATGGAGGTTTTTAATGTAGAAAATAATTCCTAATAATAACTAAAACTTATTTTTTTATTGAAAATAGGATTGCTGCCCATTTTGAAGGAAACTGTCGAAATCCTGTTTGCCGAGGGACTTATAAAAGTTTTATTCGCGACTGAAACATTCTCGATGGGACTTAACATGCCCGCTCGTACAGTTCTCTTCACGAGTGCCAGAAAATTTGACGGGAAAGACTTTCGCTGGGTAATACAGTCTTGATACATATATATAATTATATAATATAATAATTTACACTTGACAGATCTCTTCGGGAGAGTACATTCAGATGTCGGGTCGTGCGGGTCGTCGAGGTCTGGACGAGAAAGGTGTTGTCATACTGATGGTCGACGAGAAGATGAGTCCAAACGTTGGACGCAACCTGGTTAAAGGCAAAGCAGACGCAATGAATTCAGCTTTCCATTTAACATACAACATGGTGTTGAATCTTCTACGAGTCGAGGAGATCAATCCAGAGTACATGCTTGAGAGGTCGTTTTTCCAGTTTCAGCAGTACGCAGCCATTCCCCAGCTAGTGGAAAGTATGTTTTTTTGACAGTTGTATTATTATATAGCATTAATTATGTTGATTTTTAGATGTGAAAGCGAGAGAAAAAGAATTCAGAAACTTTTCTGTTCCTCGGGAAGACGAAGTTTCTTCGTACTATGCCATTCGGCAGCAGCTCGAGCATCTCAACGAAGAGTTTCACCGTTTCCTTGTTAAGCCACAGTTTATTGTACCGTTCCTCCAGCCGGGGAGAATGGTTCATGTAAGTGATTTTTAATAATAATATATGTTGAAATATTACTGAATTTAATTTATTCAATTGAATAATTATTTCCAGGTGAAGAATAAAAGCGACGATTTTGGTTGGGGCATTATTGTGAATTATAAAAAAGAGCAAGTCAAGTCGAGCAGCACAGAAAATGGCGGCAGCGGGAACAACGCTTCCTCCATGGAAACAGAGACGGCTTACATCGTCGACGTGTTGCTGTACGTTTCCAAGTCAAGCGCGGATAAAAAGGTATCGGACCCGTTCGAGTGGAAATTTTTCGTTTCAAATTTAAATTGCTTTTAAAACATTATTATTATTATTATTATTATTAACAGATCGTGGCCTGTTTGAAACCCTGCAGCGAGAAGGAAGCTGGCGAAATGCGAGTAGTCCCGACATACTTGCACCTCATCCGCAGGATTAGTTCTGTTCGCTTGTATTTCAACGAGGACCTGCGTCCCGCTGATAACCGAATGGACGTCTACAAGAAAATCCAAGTAATTTAATTCATTTAATTAATAAACTGGTACTCAATTAACCGAGTTATTATTTATAGGAAGTTCACCGTCGTTTTCCCGATGGCGTACCGCTGCTCGACCCTATCAACGATATGAAAATTAAAGAAAAAGAGTTTCTGGAAATCGTGCAGAGGATTAAAGCCTTTGAGGAACGGCTGAATGCCCATTCGTTGCATAAAGACAAGAAGAGCGATGTCTTGTACAAAATGTATCAGGATAAACAAGTGGTAAATTAAATGAAATTAATATAATTTGGTAACTAATACGTGGAGTAGTAATAGTGATGATAGTGAAGAATGGTAATATAAGAAACAGCGATTTTGTTACACGTTATTATTATTATAAAGTTAATTTATGTATACAAAATTTTAATATGGAAAGGTAATTACGATTTCAGTGGTAAATTATGCATTGTTTATATTATAGAATAGGTAACATATGTAATAATGATAAATAATAATTTAATACATAATAATGAATGATGATAAGTGAAATTCTAGTAATATTATATTAACTGATTTATGTGGAAGTAAAACAATAGTAACATAAAATCAGAAGAAAAATGTTACACAATTCGAGAAAGAATTTTTATAATGATAATGAGTAATCTAATAATTCTTGATTGAGCCAGTTAGTGATTTTTGACTAATATATATATATATATATTTTGAAGTTGGCCAGCCAATTGAAAGAAGCCAAGGACGAACTGAAGAAGGCCAAGTCTTTGCTACAGATGACAGAACTCAAGTGTCGCAAGCGAGTCCTGCGACGACTTGGCTACTGCACTGCTGCCGACGTTATCGAACTCAAAGGACGAGTCGCCTGCGAGCTGTCCAGGTTTTGTATTATTATAAATAATACATATATTATTGTATACGTATTGTTTTATCTTATTTTGTAATTAATTTAAATCAGTTCTGTGATACGCTAATTAATTTTTTTTTTAGTGCTGATGAGTTGTTGTTGACTGAGATGATATTCAACGGGCTGTTCACGACCCTGGATGTGACGCAGTGTGTTGCGCTACTCAGCTGCTTTGTCTGCGACGAAAAGGCCGCCGAAATGCCCAAACTCTCAGAGTCACTCTCCGGCCCACTGAAACAGATGCAGGTACTCTAATAGTAGTAATAGTAGCAATAGAAGCAATAGAAGTGGCAGTAGAAGCAGAAAACTTAGTGGTAGTAACAGTAGTAGTAGGAGAAAAAGTAACAAGAAGTAGTAGTGGTGGTAGTAGTAGAAGTAATATAAAGAGTAGTAGTAGCAGAAGTAGAAAGAGCATTAGTAGTGAAAGTAGAAAGAGTAGTAGTTGTAATAATAGAAGCAGTATAAAGAGTAGTAGTAGCAGAAGTAGAAAGAGTACTAGTAGTGAAAGTAGAAAGAGTAGTGGTTGTAGTAGTAGAAGTAGTATAAAGAGTAGTAGTTGTAATAGTAGAAGTAGTATAAATAGTAGTATTGTTGTTCTTATTATTCCTGTTGTATTTTATTGTATTGTTGTTATCACCACAGCTGTTTTACTACAACTACAACTACTACTAGTACTAGCATAATTAGTACTCCCATTACGTCTACTCTAGTTGTTACTATTATCGTCTTTTCTCTCTGGGAATACAGGATCTAGCCAGGAGGATTGCCAAGGTGTCTGTAGAAGCCAAGCTGGAGCTGGAGGAAGACGCCTACGTCGAACAGTTCAAGCCTTACCTGATGGACGTCGTCTCGGCCTGGTGTCGCGGCGCTCCCTTCGGAGACGTCTGCAAAATGACGTCTATCTTCGAAGGCATTTTAATTATTATATAATATAAAGCTTTGTTATTTATTTAAGGATTTTGGGTTATCAGGAAGCATCATCCGCTGCATGCGACGACTGGAGGAGCTGCTGCGACAAATGGTCCAAGCCGCTAAGAGTATCGGCGACACGGATTTGGAGAATAAATTCAGCGAAGGCATCAAATTAATCAAGAGGGACATTATCTTTGCCGCCAGCCTGTATTTGTAACCTTCCCACCCTCCCCCGATAATACATTGGAAAATTCCGGAAAAAAAATATTTATATAAAATATATTAAACAAAAGAGAAAAATTATAGGTTTCCCATAGACTTTTGGTCATTGGGAAACGACCGAAGGGACTCGATGGGCTCCATTAGCAAATAGCACGACCAAGTCGAGCAGATTACACAGTGTTATCACCCTGTTATCGTCTATTATCAGTCAATCGATGACTTCTTTCGTTTTGGAGATACGCGGCCGATAACGATGTTACCCACCACTTGTGTCCAGCGCTAGAAAGAAATAGGTATAAAAGATTTATTATTTATTTTATGGAATCAAAGTTAATTTTATGCAATTTTTTTCAGGATATTTGTGTGTGTGTGTGTGTATGAAAAAAGTCTGAGAAATCCTCCGTTTTGACGTCAGTGAAAGGTAAAAATTCAAATAATCGATATATAAAAGCGTGAGATTAGATGATAAACGTAGAAAAGGTATACTACTCTCTCTGGATCGATCCTACAGGGCTCTGTGTGTGTGTGTCTGTGTCTGTGGTGATTATAGTAGGGAACAAACGCGGACATGCATGTTTCTTGTAGTATTGTGTGCAAGGGAAGCTGGTCCAATGATACATTGTAATGGATTAGACGCCAGACGAATCTAATTTTTCCTCTCCCCGACTCCGTAAGCGTCTTTTTGAAGAGCCCAAACCACAATAGAATGTTTTGCTCTTAACTGTGTTATCAACTGTTGTCGTGTGTTGTCGCTGTAGTTTGAAGCGAGGGGTTCAACAAACTACTAGTGCTAAAGATAGTTCCAAGTTTCTATTCCGCTTCTGCACAGCTTAAAGAAATGCTTTAATCAGTTGAATGAAATAGAAATAGAGTGAATTAAAGTTTGTGGGCTTCAAAGAAGTTTGTTGTTTAAAGTTGAGAAGTTTGAATCTCAATTAGGGACGCGTTGAAGGATCCGACAGGATCCCCAAGACGTGATTCATTGGCCTCGAGCTTTATTTTGCTTCTTTTTTAAACTCTATTTTTGAACTATTAACTATTAACTATCGATTTTACCACTAATTAATCATAGATTTACTCTAATTAATACAGTAATTAAGCATAAACTGTGTTTCCACTTTCAGTTTCCCCGTTTTTCCCCCTCCGTGCCAGAATACAAGGCTGTGCGTCCAATTTCCCCCTTTTCCCCTCTTCCCTTGTTTTCCCCTTTTTTCCTTTTGTACTAGAATACAAGACTGTACTTCCAGATTTTCCCTTTTCTCCCTCTTCCTTTATTTTCCCCTTTTCCCCTCCATACTAGGATACAAGACTGTACCTCCAGATTTTCCCTTGTCCTTCTTCCCGTATTTTCCCCTTTACCCCTCCATACTACAATACAAGACTGTACCTCCAGATTTTCCCCTTTTTATCCTCCGTACTAGAATACAATGTTGTACTTTCAGATCTCCCCTGTTCCCTCTTCCTTTTATTTTTCCCTTTACAGACACCATTTCCCCCCTTTTTTAGGGAATTTCCCTGCAAACTGAAAACCACTGAGTGTAAAGGTAATATTTAAATATTCAGTGTTTTTGTTTGAAGTGAAACGGGCAGCTGTTCGCTTCGGTTTCTGTGTGTTTTGTCCGGTAAACGATTTATCTCAGTTGTCTGCACGGTAGCCTAGGAAAAATACGGGGATAAAATAAATAGATCCCGAAGAAATCTAGTGGAAAAGTTGGCAATTCGTCCTAGTATTCACCATCATTTGTTAGGGACAAGGAAATAGCCAGTAGTTAGTATAGTTTACGCATGGATAAACGATTCGCTAATGGCGAACCATTACTGAACTATAGATTTGTAAGAAGCACTAGGTTCTAGAACCAAGTTTTCCCAAGAAATTCCCACGCTTCCGAAATTTTTCCCACAAGTCCCAAAGTTTTCCCACGCCTCCAAAAAGCACTAGATTCTAGAGACAAGTTTCCAAGGAATTCCCATGCTTCCCAATTTTTCCCCGTAACTTCCCAAATGTTTCCCACGCTTCTCGAAATTTTCCCATGGCTCCCCAAATATTTCCCACGGCTCCCAAAAATTTTCCCGTAGCTCCCAAGTTTTTCCCAAGCCTCTCAAAGAAATTCCCACATCTTCCAAATTTTTCCCATGCTTCCCAATTTTTCCCCGCAACCTCCCAAATGTTTCCCACGCTTCTCAAAATTTTCCCAAGCCTCTCAAATTTTTTCCACGACTCTCAAAATTTTCCCATAACTCCCAAAATTTTCCCATCCTTCCCAATTTTTCCCCGTAACTTCCCAAATGTTTCCCACGCTTTTCGAAATTTTCCCAAGCCTCTCAAGTTTTCCGCACGACTCCCAAAATTTTCCCATAGCTCCCCAAATATTTCCCACGACTCCCAAAAATTTTCCCGTAGCTGCCAAGTTTTTCCCAAGCCTCTCAATGAAATTCCCACACTTCCGTAATTTTTCCCCGCAACTTCGCAAATGTTTCCCACGCTTCTTAAAATTTTCCCCACGACTCCCAAAATTTTCCCATAGCTCCCCAAATATTTCCCACGACTCCCAAAAATGTTCCCGTAGCTCCCAAGTTTCTCCCAAGCCTCTCAAAGAAATTCCCACACCTCCCAAATTTTTTCCCACGGCTGTTGTATGGCGAAATTATATTTTCCCACTGTTTTACGAAGTTCATCATCATCAGTTGGAATTGTTATGCATTTAGAAGGTTGTCTGGGCCACGTGGGAATCGCCCTGTGGGGAGAATTGGGAAGTTTTCCCACGGGATTGTGGACGAATCCCCATTCCATCCAACTTAGGGATTGTAATTATCTGACGTGAAGGCAAGATGATAGCAGCCCGGCTTATCTTTCAAGGGCTCGTGAATCTGGGAATCAAGATTCTTGCCCACATCCTCAAGAATCTTATCTTGGCAAGAATCTTGGGCAAGAATCTTATCTAGAATCAAGAATCATGTGATTTCTAATATAAAAACTGGAGCCCGAAATGCATCACAAGAGCTTTGTCTATTAATAAACTTTGTATTTTTATAGTAAAAAGATGTTATCGTCGTGTTATCATCATGTTATCAGCGTGTTGTCAAGTGTTATCAGCTTTTTTGTTGTTAAAGTGCGTTACCTTATATGTTATTGATTCACTTAGGTAAGGACGTGTGCACCTTTAAAACCCTCCATAAGCTTTTGCTGGAACACGTTTGATGGGTGGGGGAAAGGGAGGGAAAAGGTGAGGAAAAAGGGGAAAAGTGGGGAGGAGATGGGAAAGTTTTCCCGACCGTAAAGCTGGTCGCTAACGAGAGGATCACGAGGGAAACCTGGAGCGTGTTCAAGGGGTTTGCTGTATTTACCGAAGAAAGTTGGGGGATAACATGATGATAACAGTGATAACAGGGGATGATAGGATTGAGGAAACAGTGTAAAGGTTGATAACAGTGATAATAGGCTGTTAAGTAGTGATGATAGACGGATAGCAGAGTTGTAAAGGTAAGTAAGAAGATGAGTTCTTGAAGTGGGTGTTGATAACACGCTGATAACAGGTTGATAACAGTGATAACAGGGGATGATAGGATTGAGGAAACAGTGTAAAGGTTGATAAAAGTGATAAGAGGCTGTTAAGTAGTGATAACAGACGGATAACAGAGTAGTAAAGGTAAGTAAGATGATGAGTTGTTGAAGTGGGTGTTGATAATACGCTGATAACAGGGTGATAACGTGATGATAACAGCGATAACAGGTGATGATGGGATTGAGGAAACAGTGTAAAGGTTGATAACAGTGATAAGAGGCTGTTAAGTAGTGATAACAGACGGATAACAGAGTAGTAAAGGTAAGTAAGATGATGAGTTGTTGAAGTGGGTGTTGATAATACGCTGATAACAGGTTGATAACGTGTTGATAACAGTGATAACAGGGGATGATAGGATTGAGGAAACAGTGTGAAGGTTGACAACAGTGATAAGAGGCTGTTAAGTAGTGATGATAGTAGGATAGCAGAGTTGTAAAGGTAAATAAGAAGATGAGTTCTTGAAGTAGGTGTTGATAACACGCTGATAACAGGGTGATAACGTGATGATAACAGCGATAACAGGTGATGATGGGATTGAGGAAACAGTGTAAAGGTTGATAACAGTGATAAGAGGCTGTTAAGTAGTGATAACAGACGGATAACAGAGTAGTAAAGGTAAGTAAGATGATGAGTTGTTGAAGTGGGTGTTGATAACACGCTGATAACAGGGTGATAAAATATGATAACACGATGATAACAGATGATAACATAATGATAACAGTACAGCTGGAGCATGCTCAACAGTTTCCTATTGGGTAGCTGCTCAGCATATAAGAGAAGCGCAGGTAGCACCGGGGCTCAGTAGTACTCGGACTCTCCGAGTGAGCGCACGTGCCAGTTTGTCCCGCTTCGGCTAAACTAGCCTAGCTCCTTGTCTGAGACATTCCTATTATCCCGCTAGGAATAGCGTGCTAGTTTATCCCGCATTGTTTTTAATAAACTTATCCTGGGACTGAGTGCACACACGCGCTATTCTGTCACGGTTTGTTTCTGAACAAACAAAAACTTGTTGGACTAAAGTGAGCAAACGTGCGCTACTTTGTCTCGTTTGCAACCGTAACAATACTACTCGCCTAAGCTAATTTGGCTCGGGTTACCTCGTGCAGCTGACTATTACAAACCGCGCTAATTTGTCTCGCTTGGTTTAAAAACAGCTCGCTTCAGCTTTAAAACGTAGGAGCTAGTTTGACTTGGGAGGACTAAGGGGCTTTTTTTTTAACGTTGCTTTTCTTTAATTTTGGACTATCCGTGCTAACTTGTCCCGGTCTAAAAAGCAATCCTGGAACAGTAGGGGAGCTAAAATGGCCCTAACATGTTCGTGATCTTCCCCCTGGAAGATTTACTTCAAACTCCAACTATCAGTCGCTGTAAAAGCATCAGCGCCCCTTCGACCCCACAAACCGAGACCGGGCCAAACGAGCCGGGCTTATTTGTCGCACCACGTCAAAAACCAGACTCGCGGGACATTTTCCCGGGTCAATTTAGCTCGGGAGACGCGACAGAACCCGAGTGGAAGAAATCGGAAAAGAGCGCGAACCGTTTTTGGCTCAATTTTTTAGCCTGCGACAAAAGTAGGCGCAAAGATCGCTTTGAAGCGCGTGGCATTAGAAGTTGTCCCGTGACACCCGACGGGCCAGAAGCGAGCTATCTTAGCCCACTTGTCCCCAACAGATCCACCATGAACCCCGACTGCGTTCTCAAGGATCTCATGCATCCGAACCATGCGGAAACGCTGAAGAATCATAGTGCCGTAACTATCAAACTACTCAAAACAGGTAACTTGAAACTAACTCTAGTTGACTTACTATTGAAAGTTGATAGTTTGGAATGAACTATTGATTGATTCAGGGTTAAGTTGTTAACAATAATGTCATAACGAAGAGGAAGAAAATGGCGGGAAAACGTGATTACGTGCCTAATGTAGTCACTTCTTGATGCAACGCACCTATCACATAATACGAATCTTATGTAATTTTATCAGCCTATCACACTTTTATTTTGGTCTATTTATAGTTAATTGTAATTATATATATTGAATTATAGTAATTACTCATAGTGGGAGTTGATGACCAAACAAATGGAGTGTGCGAGTAATCAATGAAGACGCGGAAGAACAAGTAAGAGATTCCGTTGCCATGGCAACCGGAACTTGTATACAAGAGATGTTTTTTTCTTGACCACTATAGAGTCCGGGGGGGTCAGTGGAGATGTTAAAATATGGAAAAAGGTCACGTGAACTGGTCATTTGCTGGCCTGGTTACCATGGTTACGCAGACGACACACAGGTGTCATCACATATGCTTTGTCCGCAGGTACTAAAAGCGCTCGATATAAAGCTATACGTCCTGCAATTTGCTTAAGCTATAGTTGGCGGATTTCATTACCTGGTCACGTGACAGGTGGGAACTACCCAATCAGAGAGCAAGGGAAATCCATTAATCCAATATAAACCTGGTTTGAATTGAGGATGCTTTTGTGTCGTGTGATTTGAAACTAGTGATTCCAATTTTTGCCGGGAAAATTCCCCGAAAAAGGGAGAGAAGTGGTCTGAAACGGAAAAAAAAACTAGGAAAGAAGGGAAAAGGAGGGGAAATGAAACTTTAGGAGTGTGGCTGCGTATTATAGCACGGAGGGGGAAAAGGGGGAAAATAAGGGATGAGAGAATTGGTGGGGGAGGAGGGAAACTTAGAACTATATCTTTCTATTCGAGCACGAAGGGCAAAAAGGGGAAAAACAGGGAAAAAGGGAAGGTTTGAAGTGTAGCTTTACGTCATAGCACGGAGGGGGATGAAGGGGAGAATAAGGGAAGAGGGAAATGAAGGGAAAAGGGAAACTTTGAAATATAAGCCTTATAATATAGCACGGAGGAGGATAGAGGGGAGAATAAGGGAAGAGGGAAACTGAGGGGAAAGGGACATTTAGAAACATACCTTCATATTTGAGCACGGAAGGGAAAAAGGGGAAAATAATGTAAGAAATGGAGGGAAACGAGTTAACTTTAAAGTATTGCTGTGTAATTTAACTGTAGGTGTTTATCGGATAAGGTAACGGTTTCTTGTAATTCGACTATGCGTAATTTAATTATATTTAATTTAAGTATGTTTAAATAAAATTTGTGTAATTAACGGTAACTTATTTTCGCTGCGCTTTCTGGACAAAGTATCGGAGTTTACGCAGCAACTGTCGACGATTCAGGAGCAGCACGCCGAGCAGCTCCAACTCCTCGTCGAAACTTTCCGTAAGAAGAATGCGGAACTCCGCAAAGAACGGTAAGTGCTTCACATTCTTTACGGCCTTGGCATCTTCGTCTATGTAACACAGGGCTTCCCACTTTGCAGGGAAATTCCCCCCAAAAAGGGAAAATGCAGTCTCAAAAGGGGAAACTAAGGGAAGAGGAGAAAGAGAAATTCTGAAGTGTATAGGTTTGTACAGTAGCATGCAGTGAAAAAGGGGAAAAAAAGAAGGAAAAAGAGAAAACTAAGGGAAGAGGGGAAAGAGAAATTTCGAAGTGTATAGGTTTATACAGTAGCATGCAGTGTTAAAAAGGGGAAAAAAAAGAAGGAAAAAGGGAAGAGGGAAATGAATACAGCTTTATACTTAAGCACGGAGGGGAAAGAAGGGAAAAGGGGAGAAAGGAAAGTGGATATAGCTTTATATTCTAGCACGGAGGGGAAAAAGGAGGAGGGAAAATGTAATACAGCTTTTTGATTTAAAGGGAAAAAGGGAAGAGGGAAAATGCATGTAGCCTTATATATATTAGCTCGGAGGGGGAAAAAGGGGGAAAGGGAAAACTGCAAGTGGAAACACTGATATGACAGCCCGAGAATCATTCTCAAGAATCATGCAAGAATCTCTGCGACTCTGCCGACCCCCCCAGTGATTTAAAGGGCCGTTATTCTGCTGGCCTTTTAATTAAGACTTTGCGACTTGAGATGTTCGTTAATTAATTTCCACCTTATCCACACACTGTATTTGCTTGATTCAGGATTCATAGGATTCTTTAAGATTCTTGGATTCTTGAAAGGATTCTTGGCGTTATTAAATGAGTCTAAGTTAAAGTTAATTAGAAAAAAACAGTTGAAAATTAGTGTTTTATTATGTCCGTAGGGAAATCACCGCCCTACTCCCGCCGTTTACCTTCAATTAAAACACCTTGAATAATTTTTGGGAATTTAATTGAATTAAAAAGATTTAAATTTGAGTTAATTTAACTTAGTTATATTTATTATAAACATATTTATTGTTATTATGCTGATTGGTGGAGTGTTTGTGACTATATTTGCGATTTTACACCTCATTGACCAATGAGGACGTTTTATCCCACTTGCATTTTGGCAAGACTCCAAGAATCAAGGCAAGAATCACGTGATCTATGGGACAACCAATCAGGACTTGGGAAAAAATTGCCTAAATCCTCCAATTTAAGGCAAATAGGCATTGAATAAGAAACAGCTGACTGAGCAGATCTGGTAAATCTTCCCTTCTTACGAGCAAATGTTTTGCATAAGGAAGAAGGGGGGTCAGCAACTATAGTAGTAGTAGTAGTAGTAGTAGTAGTAGTAGTAGTAGTAGTAGTAGTAGTAGTAGTAGTAGTAGTAGTAGTAGTAGTAGAATTAGTTGTAGTAGCAGTAGTAGTAGTAGTAGTAGTAGTAGTAGTAGTAGAATTAGTTGTAGTAGCCGTAGCAGTCGTAGTAGAGTCAGTGTTTCCAGTTCCAATTTCCCCTTTTCACTCTCTTCCCTTATTTCCCTCTTTTTCCCTCTTCTCTTATTTTTCTCCTTTTAGACCCCATTTTCTCCTTTTTTAAGGAACTTCCCTGCAAAGTGAAAACACTGAGTAGAGTAAGTAGTAGTAGTAGTAGTAGTAGAATTAGTTGTAGTAGCAGTAGCAGTCGTAGTAGAGTCAGTGTTTCCACTTCCAATTTTCCCTTTTTACTCTCTTCCCTCATTTCCCCTTTTCCCCCTCCGTGCTAGAAGACAGGCTGTAGTTCTGGATTTCCCCTTTTTCCCTCTTCTCTTATTTTTCCCTTTTCCGATCCAATTTTCCCCCTTTTTAGGGAACTTCCCTGCAAAGTGGAAACACTGAGTAGAGTAAGTAGCAGTAGCACGAGTAGCAGCATCAGTTGTAGTAGCCGTAGCAGTCGTAGTAGAGTCAATGTTTCCACTTTCAATTTCCCCTTTTCACCCTCTTTCCCTAATTCCCTTTTTCCCTCTTCTCTTATTTTTCCCTTTTCAGACCCCATTTTCCCCTTTTTAAGGAACTTCCCTGCAAAGTGGAAACACAGAGTATGTAGTGCACTGTAAACAACTGTAAACTGTAGTACTAGTAGTAGTAGCAGTCGTAGTAGAGTAAGTAGTAGTAGTCGTAATAATAGTAATAATAATAATAAATAATAATTCAATAATAAAACATCTAGAATAATTATAATAATTCTGATTTATGACGTAAATGAAGATATTTTTAGTATTTATTAACGTATATTTATTATTATTAGTTATTTTTTATATTTTAATTGTACATATATTATATTAATTAAAATATATAAATAGAATTTATGTATTATATGTATTTGAGCTTTACTTTTTTTTGCTATTAGTTAATATCAAGGGGTCCGAAACGTCCAAAAATCTTCGTACACCTAGGTCATGTTATCAATGTTATCTCCATGTTACCTCCATGTTATCATATGTTATCAAATAGTCTTCCTACTTGTTTCCTCGGAGTTTCAGACCCCTTGCATATAATATTAAATTTTGATATTCAGTAATAACTATGTGTATATACTGTAAATATATTACATCTTATTATAGGTTTACTGGGTGTGATTTTCGCTGGTTGTAGTACCAAGTGTTGTAGACAATCCTCTTATGTGGACAAAGCCAGACATTTCTCCAGGATTTCTCCAGGTTTCCTACCAAAGCAGGATCTTTTCTGGAGAAAAATCTATAAAAGAAATTAGATAGGATTTAGCTGGGAAAAAAATTCACGGTTTATTTCCATTTTAACGATGTAAATAATGAAAGAATAATATTTAAATAATAATATAGTTCATTAATTATTAATTAATAATAATAAAGGATAATAGGTACGAGTAATAAAATAATAAATAATTTTAAAACGGGTTATGGTGTAATAATATATTATGCAATAGATATTTATAATATGAAATAATAATATAGTAATAATATAATAATAACATGGTAACATATCGAGTGCTATTTCCAGTGATTTTTACAGTGTTTTCATCCATTCGAGTAATCCCGACTGAAAATTCTCGTGGAGTCAGTGTTTTCACTTTGCAGGGAAGTTCCCTAAAAAAAAGGGGAAAATGGGGTCAGAAAACGGAAAAATAAGAGAACAGGGAAAAAAGGGGAAATCTAGAACTACAGCCTGTCTTCTAGCACGGAGGGGAAAAAGGGGAAATAAGGGAAGAGAGTGAAGAGGGGAAATTGAAAGGGGAAACACTGACTCTACTACGACTGCTACGGCTACGACAACTAATTCTACTACTACTACTACTACTACTTACTCTACTATGTGTTTCCAATTTGCAGGGAAATTCCCTGAAAAGGGAAAAATGGGGTCTGAAAAGGGAAATATAAGAGAAGAGGGAAAAAGGGGAAATCTAGAACTACAGCCTTTCTTGTAGCACAGAGGGGAAAAGGGGAAATAAGGAAAGAGGGTGAAAAGGGGAAATTGAAAGCGGAAACACTGACTCTACTACGACTGCTACTGCTACTACAACTAATTCTACTACTACTACTACTACTACTACTACTACTTACTCTACTTTGTGTTTCCACTTTGCAGGGAAGTTCCCTAAAGAAGGGGAAGATGGAGTCTGAAAACGGAAATATAAGAGAAGAGGGAAAAACGGAAAATCTAGAACTACAACCTGTCTTCTAGCACGAAGGGGAAAAAGGGGGAAATGAGGGGAAAGGGTGAAAAGGGGAAATTGAAAGTGGGAACACTCCATAGGGTATGTAGAATTTTCAGTCGGGATGTGTTACGTGTTATCGTCTGTTATCATATGTTATCAGTCGTATCACCAGTACTCCTACGTCCTGTATAGGCCTAGCGGATGTTTGATGCTAAAAATAGCACTATATCCCCTGCTATATGCTGTGAATAGAAAACAAACATTTTCTGCTGTTTATTTTTGAAATATTTAAATATTCCGCCGCCATGACGAGATTTATCCGATTACGGAAGCAGCCCGCATTTTCTGATTAGATCCGATTACTTCCGGTTAACTTCCGGTCAACTTCCGGTCTGTAGGAAGTGGTCGGTAATGATAACTCGGTCATAACAGGTGATAACTCTGCAGGTTTGAATTTGTTTAGAGAATTCCGACAGTTGCGAACCCTCCACCCCACCCTTGTGTACTTCTCTGTGTCACGTGACTTTGCGGACGGACCAATCACGCGTGAGAAAAATTGAATGTCAATTCCGTGCCGCACGGAAAAGACGAATCTCGTGTGTCACGTGACCAAAGGAACCAATCGCCAGAAAGAGAAATCGCATTTTTAGAATAAATTTATTGGTCCAGTAAAATGTGAAACTGTAACGCGATTGGTTGAAACGAAATCACGTGACGTATTGTTTACGTACTACTGTTGTCACTGCTACTACTATTACTGCTGTTAGTGCAAGTGCTAGTATTAAAATTAGTAATAGTGCTATTCTAAGTGCTTCCATATACCTAGTTAGTTGATGCTACTATATGTGCTATTGCTACTACTACTACTATTACTGCTGTTAGTACAAGTGCTAGTATTACTACAGCTACCATTAGTGCTCTTACTAGTATAACTAAAGCTTAGTTGCTGGTCTCTGCTACTAAAGTTGCTACTACTACTATTGTACAAATACTAATAAGTACTAGATTGTGGAGCTATTAGTATTGGTGCTAGTGTTACTGCTACTAGCACTACTAGCGCAAGTACTGCTAGTTGTTAGTCCAGTTACTACTACTGCAAGTACAAAATGACTTCTACTACAGTACTGTTGTCGTTACTATGAAAGTTGCTACTACTACTAGTGCTGGCATTAGTATTAATAAAATTTATTAATTAAGTAGTGCTACTACTACAACCACTGTTACTACTTGTACTACTACTACTACTGCTACTACTACTACTACAACTTTTGACTACTTACCACTAGATACTGCTCACTACCATAATGCTATTACCACTGCTATTCCAGTTGCTACTCTTCTTACTACTACCACTACTACTATTACCGCAACTGATGTTATTACTACTAACACTACGACCTTAACTACTTTTTAAGTAACTCCTCCTCCTCCTACTACTACGACTGCTACTACTACATTTACTATTACAGGCCTTCTGGGACTAGTACGCTGTTCCAGGCTTGGGAGACTCTTCTTCAGGAAGTGGAAGTCGACTCAGCACTAGTAGCAGAGACTGCTAACTGCTTAGGGCGCCAAGTAGCACGCCCCTTGCTAGAAGCTACTTTCTATCGTAAGCTGGAAGCGCGCAAGATCTTCCAGCAGAGGGAAGCACTGGAAAACGCCCTCAGCAAAGCTGCTGAACAACTGGACATGGTAAACTAGCGTTGATAATCAGTGATAACACGTGATAATAGGTGATAACACGATGATAACAGAGGGAGTCGCGAACCCCCGTGCCGTATGTTTCAATGAATTGATTGTTGCCATGGCAACCAAGCGCTTGTTCATTTGGTAGTCCACACTGGGGGTCCGCAACTCTGTCGTGAGGTGATAACAGGGTGATAACACATGATAACAACTAATAACTTAAGTTCTACAGCGATTAGTTAGGATAGGATGATAATGCGATAACACGTTGATAATACTGATAACAGGTGATAACAGGGTCGAGCTTGTGGAACTGTGGTTAGTTGCTAAACCCCCATTTGACACTTTTGCTAACAGCTACTCCCGAATCAATAGAACAAACGAAGCAGCAGGTCGAGGTGTTATCAACTGTTATCAACGTGTTATCTACTAGCCTTTAGTCGTCTGCTTACGAGAATTAGCAGCTTGCTAGTAGACTAGCTAGCAGTTTAGTTGTCGTTTTAGTAAGCTTGCTAATAATTAGCCCTTAGTGTAGTGCGAACTTAGTATAAGTAGTAAGTAGTAATAGTGAAAGTTGCTAGTTCACTAGAACCACTGATTTGCTCAGTAGTTTTACTTTAAAGCTTATTGTAGCTTAGTTAGCTAGTTTTTGCTAAACTATGTTAGCCGGGCTAGTTGTTTAGCCACCTTGCTAGTTGCTAGTTTGTATGATTGCTATTTTTTTAGCAAGTCGTTAGTTTGGAAGTAATTTCTGGTTACTGGTTACTTATTTGGTTGTGTAGCGCTTACTAGTTCGTTGCTAACTTCCGTACTACTTATGTGCGACTTGCTTACTAACTTACTACTTAGTGGTCACTCGGTAATTTTCCAACTACTTGCTAGTTAACTTACTCAGTACGTACTCACTTATTGACTGACTTACTACTTACTACCAACTGCTGGTTTACTTACTACTTACTACATTTACTATCCCTGCAAAAGCTACTACTATCACATGATTACTTTTCTCGTTAGCTTTTTCCTGTTTTTCAGTCCTGTTACTAATTGTAGCTTTCTATTGATTGCTTACGGAGCTCACTACTTACTTACTACAGCTCTTTACTACTTGCTTACTAACTTACTTACTAGTTACCAGCTACTTTTCAACTTAGATACTATTTACTTAATTTGTTAATTTTTTACTACCAACCTCCTCTACTAGTTACTTACTGATTTGCTACTCATTACTACTTTACTAACTTAACCAATGCTACCGTACTAGCTTACTATACGTACTAACTTTTCTATTTCTGAAATACCGACTACCAACTAACCACATAATTGCTTTTCTCGTTAGCATTTTCCTGTTTTTCAGTCCTGTTGCTAATTGTAGCTTTTCTATTGATTGCTTACAGAGCCACGGGCTGTACGAAGAAGCTTACCAGAAACATTTGCTGTCGCCCAATACATTGACGTTGGCCACATATGTGGAAATGCACAATAACTATGTCCAGGACGTTCACGCTGCTAACGCCATGGCTGATCAATACTACGCAATCATACTTCCCCAACTCATTGAGGTATTCGCCCTTTTGCCATCTGAGAACACTATCTGCTAACTGGATCTTATTAAGATAGCAAAGCCTTCGTTAGACTGAAAGCCGGCATGCAGAATCTACTCTCTAGTTTTGTTCCGCGATTTTTATGAGACGTTTTTTCAGGAATATTTCAGGATCGTTTACAGATTTTTTGAAGGATTTTTTTTTCAGTTACTTTTTATGATTTTAACGGTTTTCAGATCTTTTCAGGGTTGTTTCAGTAATATTTCAGGGATTTTTTCAGTTACTTTTCAGGATTTTTACGGTTTTTTCAGGATTTTTTTACGATTTCAACGGTTTTTCAGTACTGCTCGGATGTTTTCAGGATTGTTTCAGTAATATTTCAGGATTTTGTGTTTTTTCAGGATTTTTTTAACGATTTCAACGGTTTTTCAGTACTTTTCAGATGTTTTCAGGATTCAGTTGTATTTCAGGATTTGTACGGTTTTTTCAGGATTTTTTGTGTGATTTCAACAGTTTTTCAGTACTTTTCAGATGTTTTCAGGATTCAGTTGTATTTCAGGATTTGTACGGTTTTTTTCAGGATTTTTTATGATTTCAACGGTTTTTCAGTACTTTTCAGATGTTTTCAGGATGGTTTCAGTTATATTTCAGGATTTTTTTCAGGATTTTCATCATTTTAAAACGACTTCTACAGAATTTTTTTGAACTTCTTCGTGATTTTTAAAAGATTTTTTCACGATTTGTACGGTTTTTTCAAGACTCCAGATTTTCAGGATTTTTTCAGGACTTCTTATGTGAATTCTTTGGAATTTTTCAGGATTTTTTTTTCAGGGTTCTTTCTTTCTATTCAAAGTTATAAGAATGCTGATGTCTACGGCGTAGATACATTACTAATAAAACTTCCATTACGGGGAATCGATGATTTATAACCACATTCTACGATCCCCAAACTTTTGCCACAAAAGAAAACTTTTCCGTTCACCAGCACGTCCTCCACATACAAAAAGTTGTCACTGATAACACGTGATAACATGTCGATAACAAGTGATAACATGGACTCTGGGGAATTGTGGAACCTCTGGAAGGATCGATAGAATGAAATTTGCCTATGACAAGTGAAGTAGAGCAGAAATGCAAAACAAGTTGTGAACTTGTATGGCGTTTGACAAGTCAGGAAACAGAGGAAATTTCATTAAAATCCTCTTTTTTGTTGCTTGTGGGATATCTTAAAGGGATCTCTTGTATAAGGTACTGCAGGATTTTTCAGGAATGTGTGTGGACAAAAGTTTGGATTTCCCTGGAAATTTCTAGGATTTTTGAGAATTTTTTTCAGGATAGTTTTCAGGATTCTGTCGGATTTTTCAGGAATGTGTGTGGAAAAAAATTTGGATTTTCCTGGAAATTTCTAGGATTTTTGAGAATTTTTTCAGGATAGTTTTCAGGTTTCTGCCGGATTTTTCGGGAATGTGTGTGAAAAAAAATTTGGATTTTCCTGGAAATTTCTAGGATTTTTGAGAATTTTTTTCAGGATAGTTTTCAGGATTCTGCCAGATTTTTCAGGAATGTGTGTGAAAAAAAATTGGATTTCCCTGGAAATTTCTAGGATTTTTGAGAATTTTTTTCAGGATAGTTTTCAGGATTCTGTCGGATTTTTCAGGAATGTGTGTGGAAAAAAATTTGGATTTTCCTGGAAATTTCTAGGATTTTAAGGACTTTTCAAAGGATTTATTTCAGGATCCTGCAGAACATTTGGATTTTTCTAGAAATTTCTAAGCTTTTTTAAGGTTTTTTTTTCAGGCTTTTCTCAGGATCCTGCAGGATTTTTTTAGTTTTTTTCTTGAAAAATCCTAGTTTGACGCTGCAGTTCAATTTTATTTATTACTGTATATTCTGATTATGTTATTAATATTTTATTTTAAATAGGAACTGGAAGGCGTGTATTCGGATCTCAGCTGTTGCCTCGTTACTGCTATTCATCAAGGATCGGAAGCCATGGCCAAACAAGTCCGTATCTCAAAAATATTAAAATCTTAAAATTAACTATAATTAATTTAACAATAAAAATATATAATTTTTTAAATTAACTAATTTCTTTTAGTCATTTTAATCTTGGACTAAGTAAAAAATTAATAAATTGCTGTGGTAAAAATAGTACATTAATACTAATAATAATAAACTAAAATTAACTATTTGAAAATGATTAGAATAATCATTTCAATATATTATAATAATTTATTGTACAGTTTTAAGATAATAAACTACTAAAATTGTGTCATTTTCAGGGGTCTGAAACTCGGAGGAAAAATGTACGAAGGTTGATCTGATAAGATATGATAACAAGAGATAACATAGAGATAACAGGCTGATAACAGTGATAACATGACCTAGGTGTATGAAGGTTGTTGGAAGTTTCGGACCCCTTGATAATTTTATTCATACTAGTCTAATGCAGTAGAATTTAACTGTTAGTGTTATAAGGTTTTTGATTCTAAAATAAATGCTAATATAATACTGTTTCGCTTCCGTACTCTAATTAACTTGATGTAAGTTAATTATTTAGTTAATTAGATGAATTAATTGTTCTTTTAGGGAGAGGATATGTCGAAACGTTATTCCGGTTTGGTGTCGCAGTGCAAAACTGTCAACGCGTCGTCGGATTTGAATTCGTTCGTCCGTTCGGTGGGTCCGACGCTCGGCGCCGCGACGCAGAGCGTCAAGTTCGCCTTTAGTCCGCCGCGCGTACCGACCAACATCCCCAACGCGGATATCCAGGTGTGATAGTAGTAGTGGTGGTGGTTGTAGCACTGGAAATAGTAGTGTTAGTAGTAGTAGTAGTAAGAGTTGTAGTTGAAATAGTAGTCGTAGTAGTAGTAGTAGGAGTAGGAATTGAAGTAGTAGCAGTAAGAGTAGTTAGTAGTGTTAGTAGTACTAGTAGTAATCATAGCAGTAGTAGTAGAATAAGAAGTAGTAGTAGTAGTAGTTGAAGTAGTAGTTGCAGTAGTAAGTGTAACGGTAATAGGATCGCTAGTACTAGTAGTAGTCTTGACAATAGTAGTAGCTAGTTGTTGTTGCTTTAGTAGTGTGTTAGTAGTGGTAGTTGTAGTAGTAGTAATAGTATTAGATGTAGTAGCGGCACTACTAGAAATAAGTAGTCCCATACTATAACTACTAGTTTTGCTACTTTTCTTTGCTAGGCTGATCCGAGTTTGCTACTGGAGGACGAGCTAATCTTCGATCGACTAGCCGGCTTCTCGCTTCGAACTAAGCACGACTCGCTGAAGAGAGAAGTTAGCGAACTAGAAGCTCAGATACGTCAGCTAGTCGACTGCATCGAGACCCTCAAGCGCATACAACAAAGGTAACTAGCTCGTAAGCAATTACTACTAGCTCCGTAAGCTTTAAGAGCAACTTAGTAGTAACAGTAGTAGTCATGATAGCATGGCCATAGAAGTCGGTATAATAGTAGCGGTAGCAGTAGTAGCAGCAGAACTAGCGGTGGGGTAAGTAGTAGTACTAGTAATAGTAGTAGTAGCAGTAATAGTAGCAGTTGTAGTAGCAGGACATTGACAGCTGTAGTATTATTCAGTTGTAGCAGTAGTAGTAGCTTTTTTTAACTGTGGATACTTTTAGCACTATCGCTTAGTTGTAGTAGTAGCAGTAGCAGCAGTTGTAGTAGTAGTAGTTAAAGCAATATTATTTGCAGGAAATTAAAACCAGTATCATTACTCAAATGTAGCTGTGGTAGTTGTAGTACTAGTAGTAGTAGGATACCGAGTTCAGTAGCACTACTCAACTGTAGCAGTGGTAGTTGTTGTAGCACAGTCATAGTAGCGGCAATCAGTGTTTCCACTTTGGAGGAAAATTCCCCGAAAAAGAGGGAAATGGAGTCTGAAGAGGGAAATGTAACGGAAGAGGGGAAAGGGAAAATCTAGAAGTACAGCCTGTGTTCTAGCGTGGAGGGGAAGAAGGGGAAAATAACGGAAAAGGGAAAAAAGGGGAAACTGAAAGTGAAAACACTGGCGGCAATACCAGTTGATGGTAACATGATAACAGATGATAACAGCCTGATAACCAACGACAACATTTTCTTGCTAAAATATTTGCATGCTCTGATTGGTTTCCTTATTTCGCATGCTTTCCGCCCATTGGTCCGTGCAAATATGCTCCAGATCTCTATTTACACTGTACGTCGCCAACATTTTCCCACGGAGATTCTTCCAAAGAGGCTGATAACACCTGATAACACCCGATAGCAGTTGATAACACGCAAAAGTTTGACGAGAACAGACTGCAAAGTTTCCCACGAAGATTCCTGCACCGTTTCCACTTTTCAGTTTCCTCTTTTCCCCTCTTCCTTTATTTTTCCCTTATTCCCGTCCGTGCTATAATAAAAGGGTGTATTTCTAGATTTCCCCTTTTCTCTCTCCTCTTCTTGTTCTCTTGTTAGACCCCATTTTTCCCTTTTCCAGGGAATTTCCCTCCAAAGTGGAAACACTGGGATCCCTATCCCGTTATTCGGAGGATTTCTTTCAGATAACAGAGTGATAACAGTTGATAACATAATTTTAACCGTAAATATTTTGATTACAATAATAAATTCGTGCAATTTAAATAATTTCTTACAGTAATTACGTTTTTAAATAAATTAATAATTAAAAAGTAATTTAGTAATCCAATATAACTTATAAAAGAAATAATAATAATAATAATAATAATAATAATAATAGCAATAAATAACGAATAAATTAAAGTTTAAACTATTTAAATATTATTTTATTTTTACTATAATAAAAAAGAGTATAACTTTTATTTTATGTTATTTTTCCAGTGTTTCCACTTTGGAGGGAAATTCCCTGGAAAAGGGGAAAATGGGGGTCTAAAAAGAGAACAAGAAGAGAAGAGGGAAAAGGGGAAATCTAGAAATACACCCTTTTATTATATCACGGACGGGAATAAGGGAAAAATAAAGGAAGAGGGGAAAAGAGGGAACTGAAAAGTGGAAACGCTGTATTTTTCAGTCTTTTTTGTGTGTTTATGTTTGTTGAATGACGCCATGGAGGCGCATAAAACTGATACCCAGACGCCATTTTCAGACGCAAGCTCACCCAAGTCCCTCCGTATAATTCTCCAATTAAATCCACACGATCTATCCCTGGCTGTTATCACTGGTTATCAACGTGTTATCATCAGTTATCAACGATTGTAATCTAACAATAGCGAATAGATAAGGTCTGAAGTCCCAGCTTATACAGTGAAGGTAAATAGGTCTATGCTAAAGCGACTAGTTGCTAGTTTTGACTGTCTATTAGTTAGAGCTAGTTCAGAACGCTATTCTTACTACTTAGTCTTCGCGGTATCGAATACGAATAGCTCTCTACTAACACGACTAGTTGCTAGTTTTCGCTCTATACTAGCATTACTAGTTCGAGCTACTACTTTTACTGCTTAGTCTTCTCGTTCTGTTCCATATAGGAGCCTAGCTCTCTACTAACACGACTAGTTGCTAGTTTTCGCTCTATACTAGCAGTACTAGTTTCAATTAGTACTTTTACTACTTGATTTTCCCGTCATGTTCAGTATAGGAGTCTTGAAGCTATCTTATACAACAAAGCTAAATAGGTCTCTACTAGTACAACTATTTACTAGTTTTCACTCACTACTAGTAGTGCTAGTCGGGATTACTACTTTTGCTAGTTACTCTTCCCGTTCTGTTGCCTAGGAGCCTGGAAGCTAGCTTATACAACAAAGCTAAATAGGTCTCTACTAGTACAACTATTTACTAGTTTTCACTCACTACTAGTAGTGCTAGTCCGGATTACTACTTTTGCTACTCATTCTTCCGTTCTGTTGACTAGGAGCCTGGAAGCTAACTTATACAACAAAGCTAACGAGCTTCAAGAAGAGATCTGCATTAAGCGACTCGACCTGCGTATGACACAGCTTCATTTAGCCGCACTTAAAGCTCAGGTAAACAAAACTTTCCCACGCTTGAGGAAATTTTCCCACGGTCGCCAAAATCTTCCCACGCTCATATTTCCCAAAATTACTTGCAATAAAAAAATCTAAATAATAATAGATTTCGTGAATTTATATTATTTCATCTTAGATTTATAATCAACATGATAATAATAAAGTTTCAATAATAAAATATTAATATAAAATAAAATAATAACAATAAATTTCAGAAACAGAATCTTTCGTAAAATGTGAAAAATCGAGAAATTGATATTAAATTATGGTTGATGCATTGTTGTAGTGCTGTAGTACTGTTGTGGGGTTGTTGTAGTGTTCCAGGAATGTGGTTGTAATTGGAGTGGCTTGTTAGGCTATACTTATGGCCAATGGGCGTCTTTAAAAAAAATACAAAAGCCATTATTATTTATTTATTCATATATTATCACTATTTATATCTAATATTTACCACTAACTGTTATTATTATTTATTATCACAATTTACCATGATTTACTATAATAACTATTATTATTATTAATATTATTATTATTATTAAAAATAATTTCAACAGCGAGACTTGTACGGAGCCAAAGCGGAGAACTTCACCGAGGGCTCGTCGACTTTGTCCCGGGACAAGGAACGGGACCGCAAGCTGTCCTCGTCCTCAAGCACCAACTCCATGAAGACCAAATGGATGAAAGCTTTCCGTTCGCTGGCAACGGGCACCACGGCCTCTTCTTCAGTCACGACGAACAGCACCAGTGGTACCACTGCCGGTAGCGCCGCCAACGTCACTAGTACTAGCGGTAACGCTGTTGCTACCGCTGCTTCGGCTAGCATGGCTGCCATGTCACTATCCATGGGCTCCAAAGAGGATAAGTAAGTATACGTTTGTGGTATCAGTGATACGCATGCTAATTTTTCGATACGTAAACGCTGTGGTATCGATTTGATGACTCCTAAGTTAATTGCAGTGTAATTAATTTTGCAATCTATTGCTTACAAGTAACGGGATTTGTTTTTTATGTGTATTTCTATGGTATCGTATCGCATGGTATCAGTAGTTATCGCTGTTATCATGTGTTATCAACATGTTATCGCTGGTTATCAACCTTTAGAATACGTTATCGTTACAGTATCGGGTATTTTCTAGTCAAAATCCAGGTTCAGGCTGCATTCTACAATCTGTTATCACGTGTTATCATCATGTTATCGCATGTTATCGCCTTGTTATCATATTATCCGTGTTTCTATCTCTGCGTGTGCCGTGTGTGCTGTGTTGATGATTATTTTATTTTTCTTCAATTTTTTCTATTGCTCGTCTGCAGGGGCTCCCGCCTCTATCAAGCAGTAATGGCGGTGATGGCTCTCAGGTACGCCTTTCCTTATTTCATTTTAAGTCCTATTATCACTCCTTACCGCTGCATTTCTCTATTAACCGACCTTCTCTTGGGCTGCGTGTCGTGTTATCATTCTTAACAAACCAAGTATCTTGAGCGGTTAATAGCCAATTCTTCATTCATACTCTCTATGCTGGATTTAAATGTACAATATTATTAATAATAAATTATTGTGATGTATTTGACATAGGAAAGGCACTAAAGATAAGCGTCCCGGTTCTGATTTATCCAAATTCATGCTCGACAGTCGCCATATCTTTCTGGAGAACACTTACAAAAAAATCACACCGTGTGACGTCTGCTCTCAGATTCTCCGGGGTATAGACTTGCACTTTCCGGCTTAAAAGCTTCGAATCAAAGTTAATGAGTGTGTTATCTATGCTTTTTGTACGTACAAAAAGGTCATTCCCGCCAAGGTCTGAAATGTCGTCTGTGTAAAATCAATGTCCACGTCGACTGCAAAGAATCTGTGGGTCGCTGTGTGCCCAAGTCCCGATTGTTGCGACGACAGAAATCCACATCGGAAATCGAAACCGGAGTCAGTGAAGCTCCGGATGAAGAAGCTAACCCAGGTAATTCATTATACATGTCCCAGAGGTAAGTAGATATTGATCGATTTTTTGTTAAATCGATTATCGATGAACAGAAGAGGTAGACCAGACGTACGCCGTTTTGAAACAAGCGGGCGAAATGAGCACTACAACCGGGAGCAATCGCCGACTGGCTGCGGTAGATGCTGGTCCACAGCAGGATTGCTCGTCGACCAATAGGAGAAGCAGTAGACCCTCAAACGCACCAATTAAAAACGGGAATCCAAATTCTCTAAGCGTGGGACCTCCCCCAGCATTTCTCTCATCAAGTTCAGGTAACCAGACGCGAATTTTCCAGCTCGTGAGGATTTTGAAGGAACTTTACCGTATTTTGGAAAAGTGGATCAGCCGCCATATTTAGCCGGCGACGCCATTTTGGGGCGGTTGATTCAATTTTCCTCATGCGGTGAAGCCAATTTGTGTGAGTGAAAAGGATCCTTCTCAGGATTTCTTTTGAGTTGCTAAGCTAGTTTGCATACAAAACAGAACCTGAATACTGTTGGCGAGGCCAAAGAAGGCTGATTATACATTCGAATAGCCACTCGTGGGATTCCGAGGTCGAAGGTCAAGAGGATGGACCCTATAACCTTCTCTGTGAGAACCCGTTCCTCATTTGTTTAGTAGCTGCTGCTATAGTGTTGCTAACGTAGATTTGCTGCTACAAGAAAAAGATCTGGAGCATTTGAGAATCCTGGATTATGGATTCTGTTGGATCAGTGTTCGGCATGAAGTAGAAAGAGTAGTAATAGTAGTTTTTTTTTGTTATCGACGAGAAACCTTGTTGTCCCTTGCTGTCTGCACCATGTGGGATCGTTTGGAGGAGGGCAAAAAGGCATATTTTGCTTTATGAAACACTCCCTCCCGCAGAGAAGCTCCATTTTGGTCCGTAACAAAAGTCACACGCTTGTTAAAACAGAATCAGTATTATCGGTTGTTAATATTGTTAACATTGATAACAGTGAGGAAAGTAAGGAAAACTGTCAGCATTACCTTTGGCTATCATCCTAGATCTTTGATTGATTATAATCTGTATCTTACGTGACTACACTAAGAACAACAGATAACTGCGTATGAGTGTTATCATGTGTTATCAACATGTTTTGACCTGTCATCACCTTACAGAAGTGAGAAATGATTGAGTAATTATGGTAATTGTAGCACCGCACAGTCCCCGGCGCCAGAAACTGAACTTGCGGATGAAAAGCTTTTCACTGGACGAGTCCGGTGAACACTTCAACGGCCGACACGCAACACGCTCCAGCAAAGCCAATAGCGCCCAAGGATCCTCGTACAGTCAATGTAAAAACACCATAACCTCAAAGACTAACTAAATCATAGACTTGATGCATGTTCCACGAAAAGAATCGCGAAAAATGAGTGAAGCCGAGCGCGCCATTTTGGTTGTAGGTCTTTGCACGACAGAGATGCCTAGCGTCCGGCTTCAGCAAAAACTTAGGAGTGCTTAGTCTATGCGTTTACTTAGTCTGTGACCGCATACATATGTAATCGTTTCTTGTACTTTCTACTAACTTTCTCCATTAACTTTTTTCCCGGGGTTTTCATGTTAAAAAACAAACCAAGTTCCAAATTCATAGACTTAAAGCATGTTCTGTGAGAAGAATCGCTAAAACTGAGTGAAGCCGAGCCCCGTCTTGATTGTGGATCTTAACAGAGCAGAGTCACCTAGCGGCCGGCTTCAGCAAAGGCTTACGGCGTGCTCAGTCTATGCGTTATTTAGTCTGTGACCGCATACATATTACTCGTTTCCTGCACTTTCTACTAACTTTCTCCATTAGCTTTTATCCAGAATTTATAATTATTAACTTTTATTAGCTAAAATCTTATGTACAAACATTAAAAAAATCCACAGATTGATTATATCATAGACAAAATGCATGTTCCATGATAAGAATCGCCAAAACTGAGTGAAGCCGTTCCGCCATCTTGATTGTGGATATTACCAGAGCAGAGTCACCTAGCGGCTGGCTTCAACAAAGGCTTACAATGTGCTCAGTCTATGCGTTTACTTAGTCTATGACTGCATACATATTAGTTATTTCTTGCACTCCCTACCGAATTTCTCCATTAACTTCTTCCCGGCATCTTGATACTTATACACGAAGTTCTCAGAAACGTAACACGAGCTAAAGAGTTGAGCTATGCTTTCGCTTTTGTACACACACAGGCTCGTCTTTCTCATATAGAAGGTGTACAAACATCATATCTTCTTGCTTTTAACAATAAGGTTCTGCTGTGCTCCTTTTGTGTAACATCAACTTTGCACGCGGGGATGTTTTCCTCTTATGTAGCATGCTCTTATCCAATTCAGCTATTCATTTATGCATCCGACGTTATTGATCTATCCCGGTTGATACTCACCTATTCTCGATTTTTCCCTCTTTCTCTTTCGTACGTTCTCTGTCCCGGGCTGAAAACTATGAACAGCGCCGTCGAGCCCCGTGCATAACCGGCGATTGCTCAGCGCCCGCAATATCCGGATGAATTCTGTCGAACTTCCCGACGAAAACGAAAAATCCCAGAGTTCAGCCAGCGCCTCTCCCTGTCCATCGCCTGTACTTATTTATTTAAAACATTAAATTTTCAGTGTATTGAATTATTATTTCTCCAAGAAACCTCACCGTCTGCTGCCGAACAATCTCTACGTGGTCCTATTCAATTTTAAAGCACGCCAGGCTGACGAACTTGACTTAAAGTAAGTATAGTCCAAGGCTTTCTCAGTAAACTTTTTTTTCGGGTCCAGCACATTCTCGGTTATCTGTTTGCAGGGCCGGATACAAAGTGACAGTTATTGACTCGAGTGATCCTGACTGGTGGCAGGGAAAATGTTTCGGCAAAGTGGGATTTTTCCCCTCGAAATATGTTACGAAGCTCACTCCCGGGGAAAAACCTTTACAGGTGACGCACAACATACAAATCGGGGATCCTGACACGGGACTCAGGCTACTAAGGGATCAGGTATAAAGTCTCAAACTTGACAAACAAAAATTTTAATTTGGTAAACATAATTAAGCCGCTGTATCTTTGACATCAATATTGTCTTTATACGGCAGATTGTGATACAGATTGGCGACGAGCAAGACGGAACGGTGACTGTTCGCAGCGGGGACCACAAGCAAGGCCTCTGTCCCGTTCAGTATCTTCAAGAAGTCTGATTTGCGGTCTAAAAAATCATAATTCTATATTCGTTTTTTTTCACTCTTAGAAATTTATGAAAAATCAATCTAGTCATTTTATTTGAATATTTTCCGGAGGGAAGATTTGAATAGTCGTCGCCACCTGGTGGCGAAATGCAGAACTAGTCGCAGGAATCGAGAAAATTGATATTACTTTGTAGCACGCTAGATCTAAGGCACTTAATGAACTCTCAAAATTATGGAATCGATTCATACTTATATCGAGAAGCACATATCGATTTACCATACAATATATCGACGACCACCTTCACCCGTGTGCTGTATCGATACGTAGAAGTGCTCTACGATTAATATATCGCAGTAATAAAGAAAAACTACAATTTCAACAGTATTTTGTGTGTATTTAATCGAACCCCAAAGTGAAACTTACGAATTACGGGACTCTGTCCATTGCCCCGTGATTTCTCAGATTTGCCATGAGTTACACCGCAGTCGTGTCGTTGATAATCTTGTGGGTAATGGATTCTTTGACGTAGACCAGATTGAGAATCAGCGTGGAATTGGTTTCGGATTGGGTGTAGTTTTGCGTTTCGCTAACTTTGAACAATTTATCCGCGTAGAAACTGTTGCCCCTGACAGTCATCGTCTGATTGAGGGCCATGGTGTCGTTCTTGACAACAAAAACCTCCATCGACGAGGGTTTCGTGATCTGGTAACCTGGTAAAGGCTGCAATTTTGCTTCCAGTGATAGATACTTGACTGGAGAAGGTCTGACACCAGCCACGAAATCATTGAACATCTTGTACTGCAACGTGGTACTCAGTTTCCAGTGTCCGTCCGTGTCCACGTACATGTCCGATACTGTTAGGACATCCACGTAGGACAAGGGAAAGAGTGTGAAGTTATTGATGATCCACACAATGCTGCTGTTCTGTCTGTTCAGCGTCGTAATGCAGACTGAAGTTCTAGAATCCTGCATAACAGACCTAGAACATCACAACTCAATTTAATTGCATTTTAAAATGATTTGTTAATTCAATACTTACATAAGAGCCAGCAGGAAGGATAGGAATTTGACTGTAGTAGACATCTTGACTGTGTGCAAAGTGCGTTTGAAGACAAAGAGAGAAATTTTCTGCACTTTTAACGATTGAGTGGAAGGTGACGAATTGTGTATTTTGGACGAGGTGTGCGTGACTTGTAACGTGAACAAACAATTAAAACTAAATGCTCTGACCGAAACCATTGTGTCACGAGGGGAATATTGTCCTATAAGTGGCGTACTCTTACAAGCACGCAACAGGGGGTCGGCAACTCTTAAGGAATCATGAAATTTTCAAGACTCTCTTGTAGAAATGATTCCCTAATATATAAATTAATATAATACATAATAAAATGTATAAAATAGTTAGTAATAATAATAAATAACGTAAATAAATATATAATAATTGTAAATGGGTACGAATTTATATAAATATTCTTATCTATTCATGTCCAAGTTGTAGTATTAAATATAAATAATTATTTTAATTATATTTAAACTCATTAAGTCAATTATGTTGTATTTTTATTGAAGTTTAAGGACTGAAATTAAGAAGTTAAATTTTTTTGAGGTTTGAGAACTGTTTAGAGATTTTGCTGTTCGTTCTGCAGCGGGAGACAATTAATCTTGTCGATGAATTCCTCGATGCTGTCCGTGAACCGAGTTTCCAACCGAGCCTGCAGTTCCAGAAGCAAAGTGCGAGTTTTTTCTAGTTCCTCTTCATAAATTTTCAGCTTCTCTTCAGCCTAGGTTTGATTATATTGAAATGTAATAATAATAAATCTCGTGAGTAACCGTACTTCTCGTGCACGAGACTTCCAGGCTTCGAGTTCTTCGTGACTGGCTTTGTTGTGGACCAACGAAAGGATCTCGGCTTCGAGAATCACATATTTGTCTTGCATTAGCTCTACACAAATCAAAACAACTAATTAAATTTAGTTAAGTTCTAAAAATTCTATTAAATTACCTGATTCAGCGTCATGGGCAGCGAGTTCAGCCTCGAGCTTCGCACACTTTTCCGTTAACTTCTCCGATTCTTTTTTGTACTGCTCACCGATCTCGAGGGCCTTGGTGATGCGAAACTCGAGTCTTTCCCGGTCTCGGCGGAGCTCTTCGATAGTCCTGAACAGAAAACAGAATTTTTAAAATCAAATTTTTATTGTAAATTATGTTAGAAATTACGCATTGACTTGATTCCGAGCTTGTTTGCACTCCGTGATAAAGTCCGGCATGGTTTCAAGTTTATAGGTTGTCTCGTCTAGCGATTTCTTCAGCGACAAACATTCTTCAGTCTTCACTCCAAGTTTATACTGCAAATTAAATCATGGAAAAAGATTATCGAGAAATTACAAGCATAAACTAAGGAAAATACCTCGAGTTCTTTGACCGCAATGTTTGCTTCTTTGAGTTTTTTATTCGTGACGAGACGTTCGCTCTCGAGAAGCTGGAACTTTTTCTGGAGTCCCGTCAAAACTTGAGTCCTCTCTTGTTCGGCCACGTCAAGGTTTCTCATTAAAGTTGAATTGCTCTGTTCCAGATCAGCTAACAACATATCCTTTTTCTCCAGAAGCTCCCGATATTCCTTGCCCAGCTCCTCGAGTTCTTCGACACGTGCCTGAAATCGAGTCATTTTTTCCGTTAATCATTAAAGTTTACTTGTTATATTGTGAAATAAATACCTCTTTTTGAGCTAAACGGGTTGTTAATTCGTTAACAAGAGACGTGAGAGATCCCATGGCGTTTGTTTTGAATTAAAAATGAAGACAAGTTTGAGCGCCTGAATTTTCAAAACGTCAACAAGAAACAACAGGTGTGTTCTAAACAGACTGGAACATTAATTAAAAATAAAATTGTTATTAATAATTAAATAATGTTTTTTAAACCTTTCATTTATTATAATTTCATTGAAGTATACTTACGAAATTGACAGATCACAGAAAAATATCAAAATAAGTTAATTCGATATCATTGAATAGTAGTTCAACTATTTGCCGCTAGATGGTAGATAGAAATCATCGTTCATATTGTCACCGCTAGGTGGCACGCGAAAATAGGCGCCTGCATCCCCCTGTCGGTCAGCCAAACACGCGGGGAAATTTGTCATGAAATAATCTCCATGTTTATCGCCACAGTTTAAAATCAAGTATGTCTTCTTTTTCTATAACTCAAACAGTGATAAACTAGAAACTAATACAGGTTTTTTGAAAACAGAAATACTGTTCGAAGAAATTCTCGTTCTCGGGACGGACAGGACGGGACGGGACGAGGAATCGTGGGCTCTGTTCATCACCACTGCTCAGTACTTGGCAAGGAAGCCATAAATTTGACTAGAAAAGACGAACTGGTAAACCACACTGGATGAAGTGTGACAACAAGATCACGAGTTTATGAACCGTTAGTATACTACTGCACTCGCTCAATTTTCCTGTTCGAGAATCGTTACGTCAACAGATTTCCTCATGATGAAGAACGGGAAGTATGAACGCGAGAAAACAAAGTTCATCACTGACGTCTTGAAAAACGTTACTCGTCAGCACGCTGAAAATGTTAGACAACATTCCCGCTGTCGACAAAAGCGTTGAAACCTGTCCCGAGACTTCCTCATTTTGACTTAGTTTCTCGTTCACCGAGATTCTCCTCGTTCCCTCTTCCCGCTACACATTTCGACGAAGACTGCGTCAACCGTCGCTCGAGACTGTTCGGCACGAGTTGTATAAGTATTATAAAATTTATTTTACCGAATCCAGTAATAATACCGAATAATTTAATAATAATTAAAATAAATCCTTTTAGAACTATTGTAATTAAAATTAAATATTATTTTGGCAAGTTATTCTTAATATCTCACAATTAGGATAACTAAGAATTACTACTGGAGGAAAATAACGAATACAAGCCTTAAATTTTGATCTCGGATGTAGTAATTAAAGTTAATTTAAGTGAAACTGTAATTCAAAGTAAAATATTGTGTAAAATTCTCGCATTTTGCAGCAGGTGCGGCAGCCATTTAGATGCTATCAAGTTTTTATTGCTTCTTCATGATTTTCGCATAGTTCTCTCTGCTGAAACACGACATTACATAAAGCCACGTTATATAATTCATCACATTTTTAAAAAACATCATAAATCAATCACTCAATAGTCTCATCCAAATAATATATGAATTTTATTTCAATAATACTACGTCTGTATTGTTATTAGATCAGGAAATAGTACAATATTTCATCGCTAGATGGCGTATACATACAGTAAATAGTTTGCAATTTTGCCGCTAGATGGCGTTGTAGCACTTGAGGCAACCAGCGCCCGCGTTCCACAAGGAATGGAACGCACGAGCTTCAGTCGGTTTCTGTCACTCGGACCGAAAGGGGTTTTGTTGTGCACGCTCCGGACCTTGGTTTTAGGAAAAAAACAAACACCACATACAGTGAAATTTATAAAATTTATTATAAAAATAAATTAACAAGTGTAGGAGTTTTGTGAAAATGGGTTTTGTGCCCTTGATAGCCGTTCTGTTAGTTCTCCATGGATACGTTAGAACCGAGTTAAGTGGTAAGTTTTGAATTTTGTTATTTGAAATGTGAATGGGTTTATCGGGTTGTTGGGATCTGTGAATGCAATTTATGGAGTATTGTGCCAAGAGGGAAAGGCGAAGCTTTTCTTAGAGTTGAGCTCCACCACCGTTTTCTTTTTCATTGTCCGTTTTTCTTTTATGAAAAACTCATGAATATCTCTGCTGGACTCCAATAGAAAGTCACACACACGTGGGCTGAGCCACAGGTACGGCATTTGCAAGATTTACAGCACTCTAGGAGCCGTACGAAATTCAGAATGACGGGACAGTGAAAATTGAAAATCACATTGGTACGTTATTCCTAGGATTTAAATGGCTCTACAAGCCAGAGATAGAAAAAAATGACGGGACAATAGGATTTGATCGTTACGTTGGTACGTCATTCCTAGGATTCAAATGGCTCTACAAGCCAGAGATAGAAAAAATTGACGGGACAATAGGATTTGATCGTTACGTTGGTACGTCATTCCTCAGATTCAAAGGGCTCTATAAGCCGGTAATAGAACAAAATGACGGGACAATAGGATTTAATCGTTACGTTGGTACGTCATTCCTTAGCTTCAAATGGGTCTTTAACCCGGTTGTAGAAAAGAATGACGGGACAACGGGAATTTTTTTTTCGTTTGGGAATGATTCTTGAGACTTTTCAAGAATCTTGAGAATGATTCTTAAGATTCTCGTTCCCCGTGTTGTTGACGAATAAATCAGAGGTCAAAGTTCATTGCCGCGGTAAGTGAATTGCCGAAACAACCTTCACAGCAGGTTGTCCTACAACCCACTTAATCACTCTTCACAAGATTCAAGATTCTCGATTCAAGATTCAAGATTCAAGATTCAAGACTCTGGATTCAAGATTCTCGGTTCAAGATTCACTCTTCACAAGATTCAAGATTCACGATTCAAGATTCAAGATTTAAGATTCAAGATTCAAGATTCAAGATTTAAGATTCACGATTTAAGATTCACGATTTAAGATTCCAGATTCAAGATTCAAGATTCCAGATTCTGGATTCCAGATTCAAGATTCTCGATTCAAGATTCTCGGTTCACGATTCAAGATTCCAGATTCTCGATTCCAGATTCTGGATTCCAGATTCAAGATTCTCGATTCAAGATTCTCGATTCCAGATTCAAGATTCTCGATTCAAGATTCAAGATTCTCGGTTCAAGATTCAAGATTCACGATTTCAGATTCTCGATTCAAGATTCTGGATTCCAGTTTCAAGATTCTCGAATCAAGATTCCAGATTCCAGATTCTCGATTCAGGATTCTCGATTCAAGATTCAAGAATCAAGATTCTCGATTCAAGATTCAAGATTCTCGATTCAAGATTCCAGATTCTCGATTCAGGATTCTTGTAAGATTCTTATAAATTTTAAATAAATTATAAAAATTTTTTTAGAACAGAAAAATGACTGATTGTTTTAACAATGGCGCCTTGCGTGTTGATTGTTTATGTTGCCCCGTGTGACGTGTATACAGAGGAACCGTTTACGCTATTCGGCCCAGCACTAATTACCATTCACCGGGGTCCTAAAATTCTACACCGAGGTCCTATTTTCTAAGCCAGGGGTCTAAATAGGCTTTCCTAAGTCAGTATTAAAGGAGGGTGACACTGATAACAAGTGATAACAGCGCTAAGTAGTCAGAAGTGAAGAGTATACCGGGTCTTAAAATTCTACACCGAGGTCCTATTTTCTAAGCCAGGGGTCTAAACAGGCTTTCCAAAGCCAAGAAGAGTCAGCAGTAAAGGACGACGACACTGATAACAAATGATAACAACGCTAAGTAGTCAGAAGTGTAGGCTTTACCGGGTCCTGAAATTTGAAGTTGGGGTCCTATTTTCTAAGCCAGGGGTCTAAATAGACTTTCCTAACTGGAGAAGAGTCAATAGTAAAGGATGATAACAGGTGGTAGGTGAGAAACGGATGTTTAAAGTGTGCATAGCACAACCATTAGAGGTTGAGGCATTTGTTTGCCGTCTGCATTTCCGCTGTGCAGTCCGTACAGCGTTGCCGCGTTCCTCTAAAAATGAGGAAATTTGTCAAATGAATGGAAATTGTCATAAAAGTGTCTGGAAAATGAGGGAAAAGGGGAAAAAGGGAAAAAGAGGGGAAAATAATTCCCCTAAAATTTTTTGACAAAATTAATTACGAGACAAATTAAATTATTAAATTAGGAGAAATTAGTTAAAGATTAAATTATTAAATTAATTAAAACGACAAAATTAATTTAATAATTAAATTAATTCAAATTTAAAATATCAAATGAAATAATTTGAAAAATGAGGGAAAAGGGGAAAAATGTGGAAAAATTAATTCCCTCAAATTTTTTATAAAGTCAAATACGGCGGAAATATAATTTAAAATTCATTTGAATGAAAATTAATTACTTAAAAAATGTCATAATTTGAAAAATGAGGGAAAAGGGGAAAATGTGGGAAAATGAATTCCCTGAATTTTTGTGGATAAATGAGATATATCGTAAGTATTATTAACAATTAATTTGAATGAAAATTGTCATGAAATAATTTGAAAAAGGACGAAAAAGTGAGAAAAATGTGGAAAAATGAATTATCTTAAAAATTTTAACTTTAATTAAAATTTAATTTAAAATTTAAAGATAAAAATAATTTAAATTATAAATCATGAAAAATTTAAAAATAAAACTTTTTAAAAATTGGTCATAAATATTTTTAAATAATTTTTGAAATAATTTAATTAATAAATTATTAAGTTTTTATTACATAAAATTTTATCTTTAATTTAATTTATTAAGTTATTAATAAAAATTTAAATAATTAATTTAAAAAATGTAATTTATTTTATTTAATTTAAGTTGGGAAATTGCTCTTATGTTCAAGGGGGTCCGAAACTTCGAGGAAAAGTGTACGAAGATTATTTGATAACATACGATAACCCGGAGATAACAGGCTGATAACAGTGATAACACGGCTTAGGTGTACGAAGATTATTTGATAACATACGATAACACGGAGATAACAGGTTGATAACAGTGATAACACGGCCTAGTTGTACGAAGATTATTTGATAACATACGATAACACGGAGATAACAGGTTGATAACAGTGATAACACGGCCTAGTTGTACGAAGATTATTTGATAACATACGATAACACGGAGATAACAGGTTGATAACAGTGATAACACGGCCTAGGTGTACGAAGATTATTCCAAGTTTCGGACCCCTTGCTTAGGTTACATATATTTTAATTTTATATTTAATTTTATTACCCTGCAATTAAGTTTAATGATTTTTTTTAATATTTCACGGGAAATGAAGTCATTAAGTTCACGCCGTGCTGGAAAACGGTTTAGTGGAATTTTTTTTTCGGCTCAAAAAGTGGAAAAGACGACGTTATAAGCCCCAGGCTATAGCGATATGGGGTTCTGAACCGTTTTTTTGGGGACAGTTCACCACGGTTTGAACCGTCGAACCGTTGAACCGAACTTTTTTGCTCATAAAATGGAAAAGACGATGTTATAATCCCGAGACTATAGCGATTTGGGGTTCTGAACCGTCTTTTGGGGACGGTTTACCACGGTTTGAACCGTCGAACCGAAATTTTTTGCGCATATAATGGAAAGGACGACCTTATAGCCGTAAGACTAGAGCGATATGGGGTTCTGAGCCGTTTTTTGGGACGGTTCACCACGGTTTGAACCGTTGAACCGAAATATTTTGCTCATAAAATGGAAAAGATGGAAAAGACGACGTTATAACCGTAAGACTATAGCGATATGGGGTTCTGAACCGTTTTTTGGGGACGGTTCACCACGGTTTGAACCGTCGAACCCTTGAACCGAACTTTTTTGCTCATAAAATGGAAAAGACGATGTTATAACCGCAAGACTATAGCGATATGGGGTTCTGAACCGTATTTTGGGGACGGTTCACCACGGTTTGAACCGTCGAACCGTTGAACCGGAAAACCGCAGTCTGTCACACTGAACCGTGAACCAAAAAACTGAATGAAAACCATTTCTGAACCGAACCATGGGTCGCTTCCAAGATGAACCGTACTGAACCGCGGTTTGAACCGTTCGTTTTTTTCTGAATGAACCGTCCATACTAAACACCTACGGTTCATTTCACATTAAGTTTAAGTTAATTTATTTTAATTGAATGTTTTTTGAAGTTTTTTTTTTTGTGAGCGGTTCATTGAGCGGTTCACGCGGCGGTTCAGTACGTAACATTAGCGGTCATTTGCTTTGGAAAGCCTCAAATTAATTGTCCGCTCTTCATTGAGCTTAATAACTACGCACAAGCGATTTCCTTTCAGAAAACTGGTTTTTCTCAACAAATAGCTACAAGCTGTAGGCTGATAACAGGCGATAACAGGCTGATAACACACGATAACAGGTGACAATAATGTTAGAAGGGTCGGAAAGTGGACTAACTTTGTGAATAGAGTTGTCTGAAGCAGGGTAATAGGTGACAAAATTAGATAATAGGTTGATAACAGCTGATAACAGGTTGATAACACATGATAACAGGCGACAATAATGTTAGAAGGGTCGGATAGTGGACTAACTTTGTGAATAGAGTTGTTTGAAGCAGGGTAATAGGTGATAACAATAGATAACAGGTTGATAACAGGTGATAACACATGATAACAGGTGATAACAAGGTGAGAAGTGTCGGAAAGTGGGTTAACTTGGTGAATAGAGTTGTTTGAGGCAGGGTGATAGGTGATAACAATAGATAACAGGTTGATAACAGGTGATAACACATGATAAAGGCTGATAATAGTGGATAACAGGTTGATAACACATGATAACAGGTGATAACAAGGTTAGAAGTGTCGGAAAGTGGGTTAACTTTGTGGATAGAGCTGAATGATGCAGGGTAGTAGGTGATAACATGTTGATAACACACGATAACAGGTGATAACAGGCTGATAACAGGTGATAACACACGATAACAGATGACAACAAGGTTAGAAGTGTGGGAAAGTGGACCGACTTTGTGAATAGAGTTGGTTGAAGCAGGGTAATAGGTGATAACAATAGATAACAGGTTGATAATGCATGATAACACATGATAACACATGATAACAGGTGACAATCCTGTTAGAAGGGTCGGAAAGTGGGTTAATATAGTGAAAATGGATAACTGAGGCAGGGTAATAGGTGATAGCACTTAACAACATGTTGATAACCCTTGATGACAGGTTGATAACCTTTGATAACACGATAATTGCGACCTATACAAGTCCATATACTCGTTCAAAACAACTGATTTCAAGTCCAAGGATCCGAAACTCGGAGGAAAAATGTACGAAGATTATTTGATAACACATGATAACACGGAGATAACAGGATGATAACAGTGATAACATGACCTAGGTGTACGGAGATTATTGGAAGTTTCAGACCCCCTGTTTCAAGCCCAAGTTCTTGTTTTTTTAGACGTTGACAACAGTGGATAACACGTTGATAACCCTTGATAACAGATTGATAACCTTTGATAACACGACAATTGCGACCTATACGAGTCCATGTACTCGTACAAAACAACTGATTTCAAGTCCAAGCTCTTGTTTTTTTTCAGACGTTGACAACAGTGGATAACACGTTGATAACCCTTGATAACAGGTTGATAACCTTTGATAACACGACAATTGCGACCTATACGAGTCCATGTACTCGTACAAAACAACTGATTTCAAGTCCAAGCTCTTGTTTTTTTTTCAGACGTTGACAACAGTGGATAACACGTTGATAACCCTTGATAACAGGTTGATAGCCTTTGATAACACGACAATTGCGACCTATACGAGTCCATGTACTCGTACAAAACAACTGATTTCAAGTCCAAGCTCTTGTTTTTTTTTCAGACGTTGACAACAGTGGATAACACGTTGATAACCCTTGATAACAGGTTGATAGCCTTTGACAACACGATAATTGTTACCTAAACGAGTCCATATACTCGTACAAAACAACTGATTTCAAGTCCAAGCTCTTGTTTTTTTTTCAGACGTTGACAACAGTGGATAACACGTTGATAACCCTTGATAACACGTCAAGGAAAGGGAGTTATAGTTTAGTAGGGATGGATGTATGCAGCCACATATGGCGACCACTGATGGCGGGAAAAGTCTATTTCCAGACATGGCGGTTTGTAGCCAAAGGCTTTTGGGGAAGTTGTATCAAAGTGAACCAGCAGAAGAGAAAAATGGTTGTTGGGCTCTTCTTCTTATTCTTCTTCTTCTTTCTTCTGCTTGAAAATGACGAATAAATTGTGGAAAAAGAAGGCAGCTTGTCCAGAAGGCTCTCGGGCTTTTATAGCCGATAAATATGGATGAGCTTTTGTTGCTAGTAGAGTCGGACATCTTTTGAAGCAGAGCATAACTAATCTGCAGGGGGGTTGGAAACCTGGGAAAGGTCCGATAACACGTGATAACATATGGGGAAATGGAATGTCAAGTGATAACACGGGTAGGATGGTGATAACATGATGATAACAGCGTTTGTTTGGACGGAGCTGGACTTGGATAAAGGGCTGGAGGTGGTTGAGTTTGGAGCTTTGTTAACCACGGATAACACCCGATAATGACGAGTTTGAGATGATAGAATGATAGTGTGGTGTCTGCAGATATGGAATGTCAAGTGATAACACGGGTACGATGGTGATAACTTGATGATAACAGCCTTTGTTTGGAGGAAGCTGCACTTGGATGAAGGGTTGGAGGTTGTTGAGTTTGGAGCTTTGTTAACCACGGATAACACCCGATAATGACGAGTTTGAGATGATAGAATGATAGTGTGGGGTCTTTAGATATGGAATGTCAAGTGATAACACGGGTAAGATGGTGATAACATGATGATAACAGCGTTTGTTTGGACGGAGGTGGACATGGGTAAAGGGTTGGAAATGGCTGAGTTTGGAGCTCTGTTAACCACTGATAACACGTGATAACTCCCTGTTGAACAGTATGATAACATAGCCCAATGTCTGATAACACAGATTATAAAGTGATAACACGGATTGGAGGTTGATAACACGATGATAACACGTTTGATAATCTTATGCTTCTGAACCTTTCAGAGGAATGCGTAGCTTTTTCGCTATGTTTTAACTGTTATTTGCCTGTGGATATCTGACCACAGGTACGATTTTACTTTAGCATTGCACTGGACCGTAGTGGGGTTTTCGAAATTTGGTCGGAAAGATAGAAAATCCCACTACGACCCAGTGCAATGCCAAGTACGAGAAGGTACACTGGGCCGTAGTGGAGTTTGAACAAAACTCACCAGGAAACCCCACTACGGTGCGGTGCGGTGCAGGACTGTTATCACGTGTTATCACATGTTATCAGTACGCAGTAGCGAACCCCCTGTCACCATTGGGTTCTTTTATGGAGGAACATGTGTGTCAAGCTGGTCGCCCTAATTGGCGGGCTAGTTTCCTCTTTGGAAAAGCGAGGTCATTCAAGGTCAACGCCTTCGTTTTGGGAAAATTTAAAAATTTAATTCGTTAATTATTAGAAAAGAATTTTAATCGATTAATGTATTGTAATATTGTAAAAAGTTTAAATTTATTGAATTAATTTTTTATTATCCTTATTGTATAACAAATCTGTCGAATCCGTGGACACTTACTTGAGGGAACCGTAAAAGGAATAGCTCTGTCCACGTATTCGACAGATTTAGAATTATTGCTCTACTACTACTACTACGACTACTACTACTACTACTACTAGTACTACTAGTACTACCACTACTACTACTACTACTACTAATTTTACTACTACTTTTACTACTAGTACTACTACTACCACTACTTTTAATACCATTACTACTACTACTACTACTACTTTTACTACTACTATTATTACCACTTTTACTACCACTACTACTACTACCTTTGCTACTACTTTTATCACGACTACTACTACTACTTTTACTACTACAATAACAACAACAACTACTACTACTGCTACTACTACTACAACAATAACAACAACAACAACAACTACTACTACTACTGCTAGCATTACTATTACTACTACTACTAATACTACTCTTCTCTAGGGATTTTTCTAGATTTTTTCCCTGCTTTCTTGGCTTGATAAATGTGTGGGAATGCTGGGTACATTCACCAAGGTCTTCCGTAAGTGTCTGCAGTGATTAATTGGGGAATTCATTTTATCGCACCTTTTTTCCCCACTTTCCCATTTTTTCCCCCCACAGCCGACATTGTTTCATGTTTTTTCCCCCTTTCTTGAAGAAAAATTGATAGCCTAGGTGATAACAGAGTGTATCGTCATTGTATAACAAATCTGTCGAATCCGTGGACACTTACTCGAGGGAACCAAAAACGGAATAGCTATGTCCACGTATTCGACAGATTTAGAATTATTGCTCTATTACTACTACTACTATTACTACTACTTTTACTACAACAACAACAACAACAACTACTACTACTACTACTACTACTACTACTACTACTACTACTACTACTACTTCTACTACTACTACTACTACTACTTCTTCTACTACTACTGTATTCCTCTTGTTTCTACTTTTCCAAGGGGTCCGAAACTACGTGGAGAAGTGTACGAAGATTATTTGATAACACATGATAACAGGGGGACAACATGGATATGGCAGGTTGATAACTTGTGATAACATGACTTGGGTGTACGAAGATTATTGGAAGTTTCGGACCCCTTTGGTGTTATCAGATTATCTTCAGGCATTGACGTGAGTTGCGGACCCCCTGGGTGATAACGGAGAATGTTATCAGACTTATTTAATGCACTTGGACGAGTTGCGGACCCCCCTTTTAGGACTCTCAAAGTGTTATCACGTGTTATCAGATTGTCGGGGAGGGGTTAAAGTGAGTTGCGGACCCGTCCTGGGTGATAACAGAGAATATTATCAGAATTATCTTAAGGCACTTTGGATGAGTTGCAGACCCCCCTTTTTGGCGCCTCTTAGTAACTAACCGAGATTGTTATCAGGTTGTTATCGGATTATCTTTCAGGGGGTTTGGGACAGTTGCGGACCCTCTGTTGGGTGTGGACCAATGTTGTGTAGAAAGGGCGACAATGGGGAATGCAAACGCTTTGTCCAAGGCAAACAATGTCAGTCTGAATTAATTTCAATTCAATTTAATTATAATTTTAATAATAATAATATATAATAATTCATATAATATCAAAATAAATAATAATATAATAAAATATGATAATAATAATAATAGAAATAACAGTGATAATTTGAATTTGATAAGTAAATAATAAATAATAATAGTATAATAATAATAATATATAATAATTACTGTATTATTAAAATAAATAATAATATAATACTAAATAATAATAATAATAATAGAAATAACTGTAAGAATTTGAATTTGATAAATAATTAATAAATAATAATATAATAAAATATAATAATAATAATAATAATAATATAGTAATAATAATATATAATAATTATTATATTATTAAAATAAATAATAATATAATAATATATAATAATAATAATAATAATAGAAATAACAGTAAGAATTTTGAATTTAATAAATTATTAATAAATGATAACATAATAATATCTAATAATAATAACAGAAATAACAGTAATAATTTGAATTTGATAATTTATTAATAAATGATAAAACAATAATAATATGTAAAAAAATAATTAATAATTAAATTTGAGAAAGTAGCGGACCCCCTCTTTGTCGCATTTGTCGCCAACGTATGGAGATGAGAACATCTGGTGACACGTGTCCCATTGAAGCTTATCGGAATTCGCTTGTCACGTGTCACATGATGAATGAACGACCGCGGTTTTGATGAATTTTTCATGGAGTATACTTTTCTACTTATACACCCCCCGAGAATAGATGGAAACCCCACTACGGCCCAGTGCAAACCTGAAGTAAAGACTGCACTAGGGCGTAGTGGGGTTTTTACTTGAGCATTTCCCAAACCCCACAACGGTCTAGTGCACCTTCCCCATTTAGCATTGCACTGGGCCGTAGTGGGATTTTCAAAATTTGGTCAAGAAGATAGAAAAATACTACTACGATCCAGTGCAATGCTAAATAGGGGAAGGTGCACTGGACCGTAGTGGGGTTTTCAAAGTTTAGTCAGGAAGATGGAAAATCCCACTACGATCCAGTGCAATGCTAAATAGGGGAATGTGCACTGGACCGTAGTGGGGTTTTCAAAATTTGGTCAGGAAGGTAGAAAATCCCACTACGACCCAGTGCAATGCTAAATAGGGGAAGGTACACTGGGCCGTAGTGGGGCTTGGATAAAACTAACCAGGAAACCCCACTACGGTGCAGTGCGCATTTTTAATCTAGACTCGCACTATGCCATAGTGCATAGGTCTCCAATCAACTTCCAACAAAATCTCAAATCCCACTACGGGCCAGTACACTTCCCTACTATATGACCGCACTGGGCCGTAGTGGGTTTCTACTTCCCCTACCATTTAACCAGTTTTTAACACAACCGAGCATCATAGCCACATGATAACTTGTTGATAACAGATGATAACACTGTTTACGTGGTTTGCAGACCCCCTAGCGTAGTTTATTCGCGTATTTTTGGTGAAGGATCAAGGGGGTTCGGAACTCCGAGGAAAAGTGTACGAAGATTATTTGATAACACGGAGATAACAGGTTGATAACATGGAGATAACAGGTTGATAACAGTGATAACACTGTCTACGTGGTTGCACACCCCTGGCGTAGTTTATTCGCGTATTTTTGGTGAAGGATCAAGGGGGTTTGAAACTCCGAGGAAAAGTGTACGAAGATTATTTGATAACACGGAGATAACACGTGATAACACTTGAGATAACACGTGATAACACATGATAACACAGAGATAACAGTTTGATAACACGGAGATAACAGTTTGATAACACGTGATAACATGGAGATATCAGGCTGATAACAGTGATAACGTGGAGATAACAGGTTGATAACACGTGATAACACGGCCTAGGTGTACGAAGATTATTGGAAGTTTCGGACCCCTTGTGAAGGATTTAGTGTTGTTACGGTGTAGTGGTCGCGCGGCCATAGCGGAAGTTGTTTCACTTTTGTGAATTTTCGTATGGCCGTCATAAATGTCAGTGTTGTGTTTACATGTTTACTTTTCTACCCTTCGTTTTAGTGTATACGTTATGTGGGAATGTAACGCTTGATAACACACTGATAACATGATGATAACAGTTGAGTACTGAATGACTAGGTAGCTGAACTACTAGCTGGATAGTAGCTGAACTTACTTTAGTGGCTAAAAATGAACCCTCTGAATATGGGGTTGAATACTGCATGACTTAGTTCGTTGAAAATTCAAGCGTACGAACCGTGTGAAACGTGGGCCAGTTTCACACTGTCAGCTAGCTGAATCCGTGGTATAGTACCGAATGGCTAGGTAGCTGAACACTAGCTGAATAGTAGCTGGACTTACTTTAGTGGCTAAAAGTGAACCCTCTGAATAAGGGTCATCTAGTCATCTAGCTGAATCCATGGTATAGTACCGAATGACTAGGTAGCTGAACGCTAGCTGGATAGTAGCTGAACTTACTTTAGTGGCTAAAAGGGAACTCTCTGAAGTTGTGTAAAAATTCAAGCGTAATAAAAACCGCGTGAAACGTGGGCCAGTTTCACACTGTCAGCTAGCTGAATCCGTGGTGTAGTGCCGAATGACTAGGTAGCTGAACACTAGCTGAATAGTAGCTGAACTTACTTTAGTGGCTAAAAGTGAACCCACTGAATAAGGGGTTGAATACTACATGACTTAGTTCGTTGAAAATTCAAGCGTACGAACCGTGTGAAACATGGGCCAGTTTCACACTATTATCTAGCTGAATCCGTGGTATAGTGCCGAATGACTAGGCAGCTGAACGGTAGCTGAATAGTAGCTGAACTTACTTTAGTGGCTAAAAGTGAACCCTCTGAATAAAGGGTTGAATACTGCATGACTTAGTTCGTTGAACATTCAAGCGTACGAACCGTGTGGAACGTGGGCCAGTTTCACACTATCGTCTAGCTGAACCCACGGTAATCATGCACCTTTCAGAGGGTGATTCCAACGTTTGACTATAGCGTGTCTTTTTCTATTGGTTATAAGTCAATTCAAGTTGAATTTTGCTAGATTCCTGATAAGATTCTTAATGAGATTCATGATAAGATTCTTGAAGATTCTTGAAGATTCTTAATGAGATTCATGATAAGATTCTTTAAGATTCTTGATAAGATTCTTTAAGATTCTTAATGAGATTCATGATAAGATTCTTTAAGATTCTTGATAAGATTCTTTAAGATTCTTAATGAGATTCTCGATAAGATTCCTGGTTAAGATTCTTTAAGATTCTTGATAAGATTCTTAATGAGATTCTTCATAAGATACTTTATGATTCTTAATGATATTCTTGATAAGATTCTTTAAGATTCTTGGTTAAGATTCTTGACAAGATTCAGACCCTTCGTTACCTTTTCGCATGTCTGTAACCGATAAGACTATCGTGTGCCCATGTAGAAAAGGAAATAACATGTCATCAGGTCAGAAAAGCCTCAAATGCCCACAGGTCCTTCTGGAAGGCCACTGGGAGGTGGTGGGAGGCCGTGGGAGGTTGTGGGAGTGAGTGGGAGGCTTTAGGGGGGTCCTGGGAAGTTATGGGAAGCTGTGGGAGGCCGTGGGAAGTTATGGGAAGCTGTGGGATGTTATGGGAGTAAGTGAGGTAATGAGGAGGTGGTGGGAGGTGATGGGAGGTCTTGGGAGTGGGTGGGGGCTTTGGGAAGTCCTGGGAAGTTATGAGAAGCTGTGGGAGGCCGTGGGGAGATTGTGGAAGGCTGTGGGATGTTATGGGGAGGAAGTAAGGTTATGAGAAGGTGGTGGGATATGATGGGAGGTCGTGGGAGTGGGCGGGGAACTTTGGGGGTCCTGGGAAATTATGGGAAGCTGTGGGAGGCCGTGGGGAGATTGTGGAAGGCTGTGGGATGTTATGGGGAGTAAGTGAGGTAATGAGGAGGTGGGAATAGTTGGGAAGCTATATGAGGTTATGGAAAGGCTGTGGGAGGTATTTGGAGGAGGTGGGTGTTGCTGGAAAACTGTGGGGAGGTGATGGGAGGTCTTGGGGAGTTGGGTAGATTGTGGGAGTGGGCGGGGGAGGCTTCGGGTGGTCGCGGGTGGACGTAGGGAGGTCTGGGGAAGTCATGGGAAGCTATGGGAGGCTGTGGGGAGAGTGTGCGAGGCCGGTGGAGATATGAGGAGGAAGTGGGGGTTGCTGGGAGGCCGTGGGAAGAGTGTGGGAAGTCGTGGGAGGCTGTGGGGGATATACAGAGGTAGTGTATAAGGTATAGAGAGGAGGTGGGATTAGTTGGGAGGGTTTGGGAAGAGTGTGGGAAGTCGAGGGAGGCTGTGGGGGATATAGGAAGATAGTGTATAAGGTATAGAGAGGAGGTGGGAGTAGTTGGGAAACTATGGGAGGCTGTGGGTAGAGTTTGGGAGGCCGTTTAAGGTATAAGGAGTGGGCGGGGGCTTTGGGAGGTCCTGGGAAGTTATGGGAAGCTGTGGAAGGCCGTGGGGAGATTGTGGAAGACTGTGGGATGTTATGGGGAGGAAGTGAGGTTATGAGGAGGTGGTGGGTGGGGGCTCCTGGGAGGCTGTGGGGAGAGTGTGGGAAGTTTTGGGAAGAGCGTTGGAGGCTATGCGAAGGCGGTGGGATATATTTGGGGGTTGTGGGAGGCCGTGGGAGGTTATGGGGTGGCAGTGGGGGGTTTTGGGGGGTCAGGTGGATTGTGGGAATTGTATTTACCGTGATATGTGAAGCATGACGTCACTTCCGCTTGTTTTCTCACTAGATTTTCCACGGGAGAAAAAGGATTTCCCGCTTTTTCTACCCCATTCCCACCCCTTGGGGGGTCGTGTGGGGGATGCGGGGGTGGAAAAAAGAATCTTGAGAATCATGAATCTTAAAAAAAGAATCCCGGATGCTTTAAAAGTGTAAGAAAGACAGAAGATGCGGAAAAGAATGCGGATTTCTGGCACTTTGCTAATGGGGGTGTGCAACTTCTCAAAACTTCACCCAAGAATCATTTCCAGAATCAAGAATCTTTGAGATTCTTATCAAGAATCCCTGTTCTGAAGACCCCTATATTAGGAATCAGGATTTGGATCAAGATTCTTGTCCAACATTTTTAGAGTTACGGACCCCATACAGCGTAAAGGTAATGGAGGGTTTGCAACTTTGTAAACTAAGCCCAAGAATCATTCTGAGAATCAAGAATCTTACAGATTCTTGTCAAGAATCTCTGTTCTAAAAACCCCTGTATTAGGAATCGTAGGATTTTGTTCAAGATTCACGCAAGAATCTGAGATTCTTGTTCAAGATTCTTAGAGTTACGGACCCTCTGTAGAGTAGGCTTAACGGAGGGGTCTGCAACTTTGTAAATGAAGCCCAAGAATCATTCTTAGAATCAAGAATCTTGAAGATTCTTATCAAGAATCCCTGTTTCTAAAGACCCCTCTGTTTATATATATCATCTTTTGATCAAGATTCATGCAAGAATCTGAGATTCTTGTTCATGATTCTTAGCGTTGCGGACCCCCTCCAGGATAGGCTTAATGCAGGGGTCTGCAACTTTGTAAACTAAATCCAAGAATCATTCTCATAATCAAATATCTTATAGATTCTTGTCAAGAATCTCTGTTCTAAAGACCCCTGTATTAGGAATCATAGGCTTTTGATCAAGATTCACGCAAGAATCTGAGATTCCTGTTCGTGATTCTTAGCGTTGCGGACCCCCGTCTACGTTTTGGTGACTAATTAGGTGAAGTCGTAAACAATTGACTGGATTCATTCATAAAGAAGTCGTAAACAGATCCATTCATTCGGAAAATTTGTTGCCAAAAGTGCATAACGCCGGAAAACGAGGTACAAGGTGACTGAAAACATCTTCATTAATCAGTGGGTAGAATCTTACTTTCTAGTAGTGTTTCCACTTTTAAATTTTCCCCTTTTTTCCCTCTTCCCTTATCTTCCCCCTTTTTCCCCCCTCCGTGTAAGAATATACGTGCAAGACTGAAAACCCTTGCTGGAAACATCTTCATTAATCAGTGATAGAATCTTACTTACTAGCAGTGTTTCCACTTTTCAATTTCCCCTTTTTCCCCTCTTTCCTTATCTTTCCCCTTTTTCCCCTCTTCCGTTATCTTTCCCCTTTTTCCCTCCTCCGTGCAAGAATATACGTGCAAGACTGAAAACCTTTGCTGGAAACATTTTCATTAATCAGTGGTAGAATCTTACTTTCTAGCAGTGTTTCCACTTTTAAATTTTCCCCTTTTTTCCCTCTTCCCTTATTTTTCCCCTTTTCCCCCCTCCGTGCAAGAATATATACGTGCAAGACTGAATACCGAGGGGCCTGCAACTGCGAGGAAAAGTGTACGAAGATTATCTGATAACACGTGATAACACGGGGATAACATGGAGATAACAGGTTAATAACAGTGATAACATGACCCAGGTGTACGAAGATTATTGGAAGTTTCCCACCCCTTGATCGATAGTAATTTGGTAGGGATCAATCGTTAAGTATCGATAGTTAATTTACTCGTCGTTATCCAATAATCGATTATTGAAAATACAAAATCGATATATTAAAGTATCGATATGGAGCAAATTAATCATCAATAAATCATTAGGAATCGATTATTCGTTCAATTATCGACTATTAATAACTTTGAAAATAATAAATCGATATCTTGAAAGTATCGATACAAAGAGCAAATTCAGTAATCGATAGTAATTTGGTAGGGAACAGTCCTTAACTATCGATAGTTAAGTTACTCGTCTTTATCTGATAATCGATTATTGAAAAATAATCAATCGATATATTAATCATCAATAAATCATTAGTAATCGATTATTCAGTCAATTATCGACAGTCAATAACTTTGAAAACTAATAAATCGATATATGAAGATATCGATACAAATCACCTTGTGTGAAAACTGGGCGTTTTCCCTCTCTCCATTCCACAACAATAGGCCTAAAGAGGAAAATCCTTTTGAGCGAAAAAAATCAAAATATTGAAAAGAAGTGGTGACCCAAAGAAAATTTTCCTTAGGCCTATCGGCCTACTGCGGTGCGTCCTATTGTCAACACCCAATCCATTCACTATTTTCTATTCAACTGCATAGGCGTGAAATTTTTTCCATTGTCCCCAATAGGCCTATTGTCACTTTCCCATGCTTTTTTTCCCCATACAGTGGGAAAAATCTTCGCTACCGGGGCTGGATTTCGATTGGGGACGATTCTTAATGAGTAGCGAACCCCCCCTACGATTTTCCAGATTATTAATTTTCCTTTTTCCCAACCCCCCAGCGTTTGAACTGTGGGAAAAACTGCGGGGAAAAATTTTGTATTATTGCACTTCTTCTAATATAAAAAAATCATATGAATCAGGAACTGAACCTAGAGAGCAGTGTTTCCACTTTTGCAGGGAAATTCCCTGAAGAAGAGGGGAAATGGGGAGAAGAGGGTTAAAGGGGAAATCTAGACATTGTATATTCTAGCACGGAGGGGGGAAAAGGGGAAAGATAAGGGAAGACGAAGAGTAGAGGGTTAAAGGGTGAAATCTAGATACTGTACATTCTAGCACGGAGGGGGAAAAAGGGGAAAGATAAGGGAAGACGAAGAGAAGAAGGTTGAAGGGAAAATCTAGACATTGTATATTCTAGCACGGAGGGGGGAAAAGGGGAAAGATAAGGGAAGACGAAGAGAAGAGGGTTAAAGGTGAAATTTAAATATTGTGTATTCCAGCTCGGAAGGGGAAAAAGGGGAAAGATAAGGGAAGAGGGGAAAAATTCTGAGGATTCTTTACTATGATTCTCGAGATTCTTGGCTATGATTCTCTCGAGTAGCGGACCCCCTCCGTGCAGTTAGTCTATGGGAAAAGAAGTCATTAGGACGGAGATTAATTAAGTCTGACGTGAGTTAGGACGCAGGAGACTGGCTGCACTTCATAAATCCTCCCGCGGCCCAAGATTTATGCCATCCTTACACATTTTGCCCTGCTCTCCTTTGCTCTGCCACCACCAAACACACTGAAAAAAGTCTCAGATATCCTTTTTTTTTTCAAATCATAATTTGGTAAAAATTTCTGTCTTCATTAATCTATTTTTGGATAATTTTTAAAATTTTTTAATTAGGGAATTTTGTTAATTAATTAGATTTTATTTGTGTTTTATATTTTCATTTGATATTTCATTATTTTTGAAAAAATTTATTGATACAAAATGTTCTCAGATATCCTTTTTTAAAATCATAATTTGGTAAAAATTTCTGTCTTCATTAATCTATTTTTGGATAATTTTTAAAATTTTTTAATTAGGGAATTTTGTTAATTAATTAGATTTTATTTGTGTTTTATATTTTCATTTGATATTTCATTATTTTTGAAAAAATTTATTGATACAAAATGTTCTCAGATATCCTTTTTTAAAATCATAATTTGGTAAAAATTTCTGTCTTCATTAATCTATTTTTGGATAATTTTTAAAATTTTTTAATTAGGGAATTTTGTTAATTAATTAGATTTTATTTGTGTTTTATATTTTCATTTGATATTTCGTTATTTTTGCAAAAATTTGTTGATACAAAATATTCTCAAATTTCTTTTTTTTAAATCATAATTTGGTAAAAATTCCCGTCTTCATTAATCTATTTTTTTGGATAAATTTGAAAATTTTTTAATTACGGAATTTTGTATAATTAATTAGATTTTATTTGTGTTTTATATTTTCATTTGATATTTCATTATTTTTGCAAAAAATTTGTTGATATAAAATATTCTCAGATTTCTTTTTTATCATAATTTGGTAAACATTTCCGTTTTAATTTTCTATTTTGAGTAACTATTTTGTCATTGTTTAATTAGGGAATTTTGTTAATTAATTAGATTTTATTTGTGTTTTGTATTTTCATTTGAAATTTCATTATTTTTTGCGAAAATTTATTGATACAAAATATTCTCAGATTTCTTTTTTTTAATCATAATTTGGTAAAAATTTCCGTCTTAATTTTCTATTTTGGGATAATTATTTTGCCATTGCTTAATTAGGGAATTTTGTATAATTAATTAAATTTTATTTGTGTTTTATATTTTCATTTGATATTTCATGATTTTTGCAAATTTTTTTTTTTATACAAAATATTCTCAAATTTCTTTTTTTTATCATAATTTGGTAAAAATTTCCGTCTTAATTTTCTATTTGAGTAATTATTTTGTCATTTTTTTGTAATTAGTAGATTTTATTTATTAATTGGATTTTATTATTTTTGCAAAAAAATTCTTGAAAAGTTATTTTAATTTTATTATTTTAATTACATTATTATAATTTTGGTGAAAATTTCTGTCTTCATTCATCTAGTTTTTGGATAATTTTTTCCTCATTTTTTTAATTAGTACATTTTATTTATTAATTGGATTTTATTATTTTTGCAAAAAATTTTTGATACCAAAAATTCTCAGATTTCTTTTCGTCATAATTTTGTAATTTGTTAATTTGATAATAATTCATGATTTGATAAATCATTTTTTAAATTAGGAAATTCTGTTAATTAATTGGATTTCGTTATTTCTGCAAAAATTTTTTATACAAGAATTCTCAAATATAGAGGATATAATTCAATAAACAAATATAATTTAATAATATTTTAATATTTATATATACTTATTATTAAATATAAGATATAAATATATTTGGATATTTTTTTTTCACTTTTTTAATTAGGAGGTTTTATGTAACTTTGATACTGGTAATGATTTTATTAATTAATTAGACGTATTTGTTTTGTAAAAAAATCTTAATTAAAAAATTCTCAGATTTCTTTTTTATCATAATTTTAGTAAAATTTCCGTCTTCACTCATCTAATTTTACTTCATTCTTAATTTTGTGATACAAATTTTTTGATAATTTTATTGATTAATTTAATTATGATATTAAATAATTTAATTTGATAATTTTTTTGTCAATTCTTTTAATTAGCAGATTTTATGTAATTATGATATTGGTACTGATTTTATACATTAATCAGATTTTATTTTGTATTTTCTTTTCACATTTTATGATATTTGTAAAAATAGAAATTCTTCAGACAAAAATCCAAGGGGGTCTGAAACCCGGAGAAAAAGCGTGCGAAGATTATTTGATAACACGTGATAACACGGCCTAGGTGTACGGAGATCATTGGAAGGTTCGGACCCCTTGGTTGATATTTATAATAATTGATAATTGATATTTAACTAATTTTATAAATATTTGATTTTTAGTAAAGTGTTTATGGTTATTACTTACGACATTGACTTTATTTCTTCTTATTGTTATTATTATTTAATTAATTTATTATTAATTTTTATATATATTTATTTTTACTATTTATTATTATTATTATTATTATTATATTTATTATTATTATTTATTAACTTCGTTATTATTTTATGAATTTTCTTAGTTCTTTATTGGTGTGTTCTTTACAGGTGTGATAGTAGTAGTGGTGGTAGTTGTAGCAGTGGAAATGGTAGTGTTAGTAGTAGTAGTAATAGTTGTAGTTGAAGTAGTAGCAGTAGTAGTTGCAGTAAGAGTTGTAGTTGTATTTGAAGTAGTAGTAGTAGTAGTAGTAGTAGTAGTAGTAGTAGTAGTAAGAGTTGTAGTTGAAGTAGTAGTAGTAGTAGTAGGAAGAGTTGTAGTTGAAGTAGTAGTAGTAGTAGTAGTAAGAATTGTAGTTGAAGTAGTAGTAGTTGTAGTAAGAGTTGCAGTTGTAGTTGAAGTAATAGTAGTAGTAGTAGTAGTAGTAAGAGTTGTAGTTGAAGTAGTAGCAGTAGTAGTTGCAGTAAGAGTTGTAGCAGTGGAAATAGTAGTGTTAGTAGTAGTAGTAAGAGTTGTAGTTGAAGTAGTATTTACATTTTTCTCTCAATTTTTTTAAGATTCTTGAAATTCAAGAATCGTATTTAAGATTCTTTGAGAATCTTGAAAGGTAGCGAACCCCCTCTTCTGGATTTTTTGTCAACTCTTTGGTGCTATAAATATAAGTGACGGGACTCTTGAGTGTGTGAAAACTTCTCTTAATAATTTTAATAATAATATTTTAAATTATTTGTAATATATATTATAGTTATATTATACAAGTATATATTATTATTATATATAGTATTAAATATAGTATATGTATATACATATTATATAACTAGTAGTAAGACTACTACTATTACTACTACTTCAATCACAACTCTTACTACAACTACTACTTCTACTACTTCAACTACAACTATTACTACTACTACTTCAACTACAACTGTTACTATAACTACTACTACTACTACTACTACTACTACTACTTCAACCACAACCCTTACTACAACTACTACTTCTACTACTTCAACTACAACTATTACTACTACTACTACTACTACTACTACTACTTCAACCACAACTCTTACTACAACTACTACTTCTACTACTTCAACTACAACTCCTACTACTACTTCTACTACTTCAACTAGAACTCCTACTACTACTACTTCAACTACAACTACAATTCTTACTACCACCACTTCGTGTACAAGTATTATATATATTATATAGAATATTCTACAAGATATTACAAATAATTTAAGATTGTTAATCCAAGATTCTTAACTGCGAATCTTAAGATTCTTGAGAGATTCTTGCAAGATTCTTCCCAGATTCTTTGAGATTCTTAAAGATTTTTTAATGAGATTCCGGAAAAGATTTAAGATTCGTAATTTAAAATCCAAGATTGTTTACTGTGAATCTTAAGATTCTTCCCAGATTCTTGGCATAAACTTTCAAGATTCTTGAGAGATTCTTGCAAGATTCTTGTGAAACAGATTCCCAGATTCTTCTATCCGAGATTCTTACAACTGACACTCAAGATTCTTGCTGAAATTCTTCTCAGATTCCTCTATCCAAGATTCTTAGCACTGGATTCCCAGATTCTCGCAAGACTCTTAACATCAGATTCTCAGGATTCTTGGCGCTAACTTTCAAGATTCTACAAAGATTCTTCCCAGATTCTTCTATCCGAGATTCTTAAAGCAAACACTCAAGATTCTTGCTGGGATTCTTCTCAGATTCCTCTACCCAAGATTCTTAGCACTGGATCCCAGACTCTCGCAAGATTCTTAACAGTAGATTCCCAGATTATTTTACCCAAGATTCTTAGCACTGGATTCCCAGATTCTCGCAAGAATCTTAGCACTGGAATCCCAGATTTTCGCAAGAATCTTAACAGTAGATTCCCAGATTCTTAGCACTGGATTCCCAAATTCTCGCAAGATTCTTAACAGTAGATTCCCAGATTCTCGCAAGATTCTTAACAGTAGATTCCCAGATTCTTCTACCCAAGATTCTTGCTGAGATTCTTCCTAAGATTCTTGTGATGGGCCAGTGGGTTGATTGCAGACGAAACATTCTTGTTTTGGCAGTCGACAGTCAACGGGCAAAGGCGGATTTATGGAACAGCAGAATGCCCTTTAACTCTCATTAAAACATTCCAACCGCCATTTTTTCCTTCAAACTATCAACTATTTCCAGCGTCAAACTATTCTCAGTACAACTGTTACCAAAAAACCTGAAAAATTCCAAAAATTTCACGTCCAAATTAAAGGCAAAAAGGGTCCGCTACGTCAAATAGTGTTATTGTAAAGCAAATCTGTCGAATACGTGGACAGCAACCTTTAGTGTGTACTGATAGAAAGGATCTGTCCACTGATTCGACAGATTTATGTATACTATTGCTGTTACTGTTTTTATTGTCATTGTAAAGTAAATCTGTCGAATATGTGGACAGCAGCCTTTAATGTGCGCTGATCGAGAGGATCTGTCCACTGACTCGACAGATTTGTATATTATTATTGCTATTATAACTTTTATTGTTATTGTAAAGTAAATCTGTCGAATACGTGGACAGCAGGTTTAATGTGCACTGATAGAAAGGATCTGTCCACCTATTCGACAGATTTACCAGTACAGCTCCTCTTTTGGGCAAAAAGGGTCCGCTACCTTTCATACTCTATCACTCTTGTTTCAAATTTGTCGAATATGTGGACAGTAGGTTAAGTGCGCACTGATAGTTAGGATCTGTCCATTGATTCAACAGATTTTCTGAACAATATTTTCATTATTTTTATAAACCAAATCTGTCCTATACGTGGACACCTATTTGAAGGTCTTATTGAGTGATCATATCTGTCCACCTATTCGACAGATTTACCAGTACACCACTTCTGACATATTCTTTAAACCACATTTATTATTAGTAGTAGCAAATTGTAGTGGTAGCAGTAGTAGTAGTAATAGCAGTAATAGTAGTAATAGCAGTAGTAGTACTAACAGCAAAGTAGTAGTAGTAGTAGTAGTCATCATAGTAGTGGTAGTATTAGTTGTAGTTGCAGTTGTAGTAAACGTATATTATATTATATTATATTATTATATTCGTTAAGGTACTACCAAGGGGTCCGAAACTCGGAGGAAAAGCTTACGGAGATTATTTGATAACACGGAGATAACAGATAGATAATAGTGATAACATGACCTAGGTGTACGAAGATTATTGAAAGTTTCGGACCCTTCGGTACTGCAAATGAGGAACCGCAAAGCAAGGGGTTTGAGACTCGGAGCAAAAGTGTACGAAGATTATCTGATAACATATTGATAACGCGGAGATAACACAGAGATAACAGGTTGATAACAGTGATAAAATGACCCCAGGTATGTACGAAGATTATTGGAAGTTTCCGACCCCTTGGGGAAAAGTGGAATTCGGAGGAAAAGTCTACGAACATTATCTGATAACATATGATAACAAGGAGATAACAGGTTGATAACAGTGATAACATGACCCCAGGTATGTACGAAGATTATTAGAAGTTTTCCGACCCCTTGGGGAAAAGTGGAATTCGGAGGAAAAGTCTACGAAGATTATCTGAGAACATATGATAACACGGAGATAACAGGTTGATAACACTGATAACATGACCCCTGGTGTACGAAGATTATTGGAAGTTTCGGACCCCTTGCCGCAAAGTGGCCAGTGGCAACTTTGTACTCGAAAATTGACCAATTGTTCCAGTTTTTCTGGGATAATTTCCTTTTTCCGGTTTAAAGTGACCGCCGCAGTTCTATTTGAATACAAATGGGTCATTGACTACTTTTTGAAATAATCAAATTAATATAAGTAATGTGGTTTATTGTGTGTGAGAAGAGAGAGAGTCGCAATCGGAAATCTGTCGAATAGGTGGACGGACGGGTTGCGTAAGTAGGTGCGGTCTAAATTAGTGTCCAAGGATTCAGCAAATTTAGTTTATATTATTAATCATGGTAATGTGATGTCCAGTATGAGGGAAGAGCTGTAATCGCAATCTGTCGAGTAGGTGGACAGACGGGTTGCGTAAGTAGGCGATCTAAATTAATGTCCACGTATCCGACAGATTTAGTTTAGTAGTGGACATATTTAGTTGTGGACAGACGGATTGCGTAAGAAGGCGATCTAAATTAATGTCCACGTATCCGACAGATTTAGTTTAGTAGTGGACATATTTAGTTGTGGTCAGACGGATTGCGTAAGTAGGCGGTCTAAATTAATGTCCACGCATTCGACAGATTTAGTTTAGTAGGGGACATATTTAGCTGTGGACAGACGGATTGCGTAAGAAGGCGGTCTAAGTTAGTGTCCACGTATTCGACAGATTTAGTTTTTTTTAACTACGATTCAAAATAAGATGCCAAGTATGAAGGAAGAGCCGTAATCGTTAAACTGTCGAATAGGTGGACAGACGGATTGCGTAAGTAGGTGCGGTCTAAATTAGTGTCCAAGGATTCAGCAGATTTAGTTTATATTTTTAATCATGGTAATGTGATGTCTAGTATGAGGGAAGAGCTGTAATCGCAAATCTGTCGAGTAGGTGGACAGATGGGTTTTGGTTAGTGGGGCCTTTAAAATTGTGTCCAAGGATTCGTCAGATTTACTTTCCGTAAACAGCAACACCTACAATTATAACAAATCTGTCGAATAGGTGGACAGACCGATCCTGTCAACAGACGCTCTATATAACTGTCCACATATTCGGCAGATTGACTTTTAAATTCATAAGAATAACACTGGATAAAAAAAAAAGTATTTCTTGTTCAAGGTTATCTGCGGTACCTTTAGGACATTATTTCAGGTCAGAGGTCAAATAAAGAAAAATTCTCACGATTTGGGGGCTGGGAGTGGGAGGTGGGTGGGAAGTTGGGAAGGGAAGTGGGACCCTGGGAAAAAGTTGGCTTCTTAATTTCCCTACCAGAAAACGGATGCTTAACCACAGAACGTGCCGCACACCGGGGATCACTTTTCATTGTTGTATTTAAAAATCTGAAAATTTTTCGTTCCATTTTTTTTTCTGCAGAGTCTGTTGCTTGGGAAAAGCGTGGGAAAGTTTGGGAAGGCGTGGGAAACTTTGGACTATTGCGAAATCTTGTTGTTGGTTTTTGAATTTAATTTTTAATGAAATTTTTCCCCAAAAATCCCGCTTGGGGAAAATGTGGGAGAGTTTTGGGGACCGTAGGAAAGTCCGGGAAGACGTGGGAAAGTTTGGACTATTGCGAAATCTTGTTGTTAATTTTTGAATTTGATTTTTCATGAAATTTTTCCCCAAAAATCCCGCTTGGGGGAAATTGTGGGAGAATTTTGGGGACCGTGGGAAAGTCCGGGAAGGCGTGGGAAAGTTTAGAATTTCGTTGAATCTTATTTTTGGTTTTAAAATTTGATTTTTATGAATTTTTCCCAATAATACTGCTTGGGAAAAGTATGGGAGAGTTTTGGGGGGCTGTGGGAAAATTTGGGAAGGCGTGGGAAAATTCGAAAAATTGCTCGCATCGATTATATTATTATGTGTTTTTCGGAAAATGTGTTTTAATCCATTTTTTCCCAAAGATAATGCTTGGGAAATGCGTGGGAATGTCTTGGGGGACCGTGGGAAAATTTGGGAAGGCGTGGGAAAATTCGAAAAATTGCTTGCATCGATTACATTATTAAGTATTTTTCGGAAAATGTGTTTTAGTCCATCTTTTCCCAAAGATAATGCTTGGGAATTGCGTGGGAATGTCTTGGGGGACCGTGGGAAAATTTGGGAAGGTGTGGGAAACTTTGAGACTTATGCGATTTTTTAACATTTCTGAACTTAGATTTCATAAACCAAATACAAAAATTCATTAAATTAGTCTTTTCTGAACAATAAATGTTCGTGGGAAAAATAATAGAAGTGCCAAAATGGGGAAGGTATGAAGTGCTTGGCTTGGGAAATGAATTGTGAAGTGCTGAAGGGTTTTTTTTATTTTCTTAAGGACTTTCCGTATGTGCTTTATCTTGATGGTGGCCTATCGTACTATAACACCCCGCACTTGAAAACTGCCATAAGTCACAAGCACTACTATTTTTTTCACTATCAATCCTTCGCCAACTACTTCAAACTTCCATTCTATCTCAAAATGAATGGGGCTTTTGTTTTTATTTGAAAAAAATATATAGCTTAAACCTCCTTGAAAAGTGGCTCAAGTACTTTATGAAGTGAGTGAAAACACAATAGATCTGCTTAGAAACCTAATTTCTAAAAGTCTGGTAGTATTAAATTTTGCATTTAGTTCAAGAAACGGTCACTAGATGGCGCTAGCTGCGCTGCTTTTTTTGGGCGCGCTTTTTAATTTGCCCCTTAAAATTCGTAGCAGAAATAAGAAATCTACGATTCCGAACTTGAATTTTACTTTATTTCATTTATTTTAATAATAAATTTTTATTTATTTTAATGGAAGATTCACATTGACAAAATAATTTCCTGTAATGGAGTTTTAATGCGGGGATGTTTATAAACAAATGACTCTGCAGAACGCGAGAAAGTTATAGGGTTGTACTCTATGCCTAGAGCACGTGGATATGCAATTTGCATAAGTCATGCAACGGGTCTTCAGGGTGGGTGTGTACGAACGAGCGTATGGAGTGGCTGTAGTGCACAGCTCCGGATGTCAAGAATCGAAGCCACGCACGCGAAATACGCATCAAGTTATCGAGTGGAATAAGAGAGGGAAAAAAAAAGTTGAAAATAAATTACGTATTCAGTGATAATGGCTCTAAACGAAAAGGGAGGGGTGTGGACGCCGATGTTATCGCTTTGGAAAAAAAAACAAAAATTATAGAACCTAATGCAGTACGTAGTTCCAAAAGTCTCCGCTAGATGGCGTTGTGCATCCGAGGCCTAGAAATGTACCTTAAACCTTCGTAATGAAATTTAAATGGCCTCATTAATGGTTCGCTATCAAAGTTCTCCCTCCCCAAAGTGTTGAAAAAGTTGAGTTTGTTTGGTTCGGTGTTTGGAACAGAGACTGTGGAAAGTCCACTGAGAGTGAAGTTTTCTATTCTTGAATCTATTTTGGTTTGAAACTTTTTCGGGAAGAGAGGGGGAGTGTGCGGGTCTGGTTTTAACTGTTCAGGTTTTAATTGGAGAGTCCTGAAGGTAAAAGTCGACGAAGTCTACGAAGAAGAATGGGCGAATCGAGTGACAGATAGGCGTGTACACTATTGTTGGAAAAGCTCGTTGATTGTCTTGTCTTGACAGTAAGCTGTGTCTTATTTTTCCCCTGACTTCAAACTACCTAAACACAAGCAGGAAAAAATCCCTTTTCATGGAGCACCTCTGATTTTGTTAGGATTTTTCAGTGTCAGGATCGAAGTGCAGCTTTCAAGAGTTGAGATCGATTGATCTTTCACTTGTCCGAACGGTCCGTGCTCGAGTAATTAGATTAAGGTAGACTTCACGGACTGAAAGAAAATACGAAAACCTTGTTGTGTGTAATTAGCCGATATAAAAATTTCAGGATTTTTTTTTCCCCGAGTTCAGTTGTTGTAGGATCGGAATCCACGGCTTGTTAAGACAAACAAACACATACTTGGACTCTCTTGAAAACTTCCGCTTTTGGAAGCTGGCCGCGTAGTCTTATGGAAGCGGCCAAGAAAAACAAAGGTGATGACTGAACCAACTTTATGAAAATTCTTCATAAATTCCCTCATAATCTTGTCGGTGTGTGTGTGTGTGTGTTTTGTTTGAAAATTTCCGAAACGTATAGAAGTTTCGATAAACGTGTATTTTTAATTTGCTGAGAAATGTTTGTGCCAAGATTCCACGGAACGAGCCTAGATTTCAATCTCCCGATTGATTTGAAAGAATTCCCGGGGTCAGCAAAGTCACGTCTGCACACTGGAGAAAAGGAGATGGGTGTCATATATAGGCCTAGGAAGCAAAGGTTGAGTCAAATGAAGCGTTGACAGACTCTTCTTGGCTCATTAGAACAACGATTTTGCTTAGGGGGACTCTTTGGGAAAAAAGTGGAATCAATGAAAGAAGCCCCGCAGAACTGTGAGAACAGCCTCAGAAGAAGACTGTGCAGGACTTTGTTTCAATATTTGGGCACGAGGAAACAAACAATTTCCAGTATTTACTTCCAGAAAGCCTCTTCATCCCATCTTCCTAGCCCCAGAAGGGACACTCATCCCACGTCACCGAGTGGTCAATTTCGATAGTCAAGAACTTGCAATCCCGCTTTTGACACATGATAATCGATCAACTTATCCCCAGATGCTGAGACGTTCTTGAATCTGGTCAAGTATGAGATTGTGTAGCGGGAACTGTAAGCTGAAATGAACGTGTAGCACTCTGTGTTTTATGGGATGTAATAAAGCAAAGTGACCGAAAGTGTCGCTTATGTCCACAGCAATTTTTGCTGGCCATGGTGTAGTAAACAAGAAAAAAAAACAAGGGTAACAAGAGTCGTGATGAAAAATCCAGAAGCGGCGGTATTGCTAGCATTTGCTTTTTCTCTTTGTGTTGTACGATGAAAGCTTGTTCTTTTTTTTGCTGTTATTTAATTTAAATTCCATAGTTCTCTTCAAAAAAAATACTGCCGTTTAGTTCTTATGGAAGCGTGGAACACAAATAACTGCAGACAGGAATGAGACGCAAAAAAATCTGCAGTAAAGATAACGGGAATATCTTGGCACATAATTCAGTCTATTACTCTTGTTCCTGTCATGTTTCAGGAATCGGGCGAGTTTAAGGACAGAAAGTTAGCAAATCTGTAGTTGAAAACCAGCAAACCGCTAGTTAATTCATCACTCTTATCTGTGGAGTGTTTCTCCAAAGAATGCTGGCATAAAGAATACAAATTTTTCGCTGTTTGGTAAACACACAAGAGGAGGAGGGAGGCATAGCCCCGTAGAGTGAAAACGGGGGTGTTTCTGACTGATCGGAAAGCCGTGTGTGCGGAGCTAAGCTTTCCGATATTCGCTTGGTGTAGAGTGTAGAGGAGCCGCACAGCTGGAAAGCGAGTCTGGTCCGAGATGCTCCCCACAGTTTCACTCGGGCCGCATCCTCGTCGGATGTGTCGAACCCCTGGTTGCTTTTTCCTCTCTTTGCCACACGATCGCCTATCTGCTGAGAGCGCACTCTCTGTGAATCATGGAAGAAAAAAAGACGAAAATGACTTAAAGGGGCCCAGTGCATTTGGCCAGTTACAGAAACAACTCCAGAGACCAGAGCAATTGGCTGGTTAAATCAACGGTGCTATTTTTGACACGGGTGTGCTTGTTGATGGCGACCAAAAACGGGGTCAGGTAATTCCATGCTGCCAAGAAAACTTTGCCGAAGAAAAGACAGTTGACAAAAAAGACGCTTACTCAAGTGCGAGACTTTTTTGTGAAAAATAAAATGCGTGCTTAAGTACTTTAGTGCTGGAGGGACGTGCTAGAAAGCGGGCCAATTCTCTGTTCATTGTTAAAAAGTAGTTGGCAACGCTGGCAGCTTGAAAGTTCTATTGACAGCAATTTGGGTTTTCGTGCTGTTATGTAACGAATATTACTGCCTCGTTGAAAAACTATAAGTACCATGCTTCGCTCGCGCAAAAAAGATGTTCGTCTTAAGCCGAACCGGAGACTGGATAAGAGGTCTAGTCGCGGGATGGTGTTTGAGAACGAGGAACTCCGTTTGCGGACGATAGAAATCAACGCCGAAGTGGAGAGGGGACAGAGTGACATCAAGAAATTGCGACGAGAGAATGACCACTTGCGGCGTGAGATGTGGGCGCTTCGTGACGAATACGAACGCCTCGAGAATCTCATTAAACACTTGGACTTGGCCGGAATCAGTCAGAGTGGCAGCCAAAACGGGGGAAGTCACACCGGAAGCTGCAGCGATGATGATAGGGACAGTGCCGATCGTTCTGCTCAATCGCTCAGCTACGAAGGGGCCAGTGCCAGTGGCCAGTCGTGTACGAGGTGCCACACCAATAATTCACGTTTCGGAGGCAGCGTATCGCCCCTTTACGTCGAGGCCAGCGAAGGGCGCAATCCGGACATCGATAACATAGAAAACTACCAAAAAGCCTACGGAAGGATGCCGCGGCGATGTAGCTCGGCTGGAGCGCGTGCCTGGCCCAGGGAACCTTTGGTGCCGCCTCGCCCTTTCGATGGCCCCAAGACAAGTAGCATAAACAATAGGCCCCCTCACCTTGCTATGAAACTTATGCGCCCAAGGGAAACGAGCCGGACAAAAATATTGATGAAGAGGACGAGGATGGGTATGCGGCTTGCTCCCATCCCATCAATAGTGCAACCGCAGGCCCAGTCTTATCAGCAAAATGTCATACGACTGCTTTAAATGAAAATAACAATGCCGCTATTCCTCCGGAAACACCTAGTGAAGACGGTCATTTCAATTTGGATCAGATTGCCAGTATTGCTAGAAGTTTCCAAGAAGATCAGCTTTTGCATGAAGCTAGTGCAAACAGTTCAGTAGTGCCATTCGGCCAGCCAAAAGTTGAAGTGCCCACTGAAATTATCGTAGAGCTGCCCACACCTACCTCTCCTGAGGAAAGTAGATCATCCACGCCGGACATGAACAACTTTTCAGTCAAGAGGCGATGCAGAACCGTCATCGAGAAGTTGCACAGTAACGGTTCGCAGACGCAGGTGGTACGGGAATCGGTCCAAGAAGTGTCATCCAACCCAGACCCCCTCGCTGCGATAATGGGGTGAATAAAATCACACCCAACGAGACCCTAATGGGTGTTTCCGTCCCCTTGATGGTTACCAGCGGCACCACAGCTACGTCTCAGAGCGTGACGTTTTCGCAGTCGAGTTGTCACAATGGGGTGACCAAGCAGTCGGTTACTTTCCGCCAGAACTCGTATGTTATTCTTCAAAACAGTTTGGAGAAGGACGAGGGTTCTGGCGACGCTTCGAGACTCGTGGAGAGTGCAGAAAAAACACGAGCTGAGGAAAGCATTCCAAATAACGCACTCATGCCAGTGAAAAATTCCTTTCCAAGTGACGGAAACGATGACTCGGGATCTCTTGTCCGGCTGCATGCTGTCGATCCCAATACAGTTATGTTTGACTTGGCAGATGAACCTGGTCTGAGCCATGTTGTGGTACAGGACGTTATCGATGAACTAGAACGACAGCTGGACTCAAATTTCTGTGTTGTTCAAGGAGTACGCCTAGTGGGAAGTCTGGTCTACATCAGCCTGGATCATCAGCGGTCTCTATCACATATCCTCAATAAGGGATTGACTATTCACGGCATCAGGGTCCAATTAACAGACGCCTGTCATGATGCTATAATTATCTCATTGGCTGGTGTACCCCATTATGCTAGTGATGCAACTATAGTGTTGCTGGTATCTGCATTCGGAAGTGTGATTGGTGAGATCGAGCGTCGTTATTACAAAGGAATCGATACTGGCGAAAGATTGATAAGAATCAAATTGAAGCCGAACGTCAAGGTCCCTCGGCATATCACAGTAGGTGGGTGTCGCATTCAAGTTCGCGCAATGAACACTACCCGACATGAAACATCTACGTTAGACTCGGTGCATTCTAGCAATCGTAATGAAAGATCGGACCGTGAAGATGACGCCAAAGCCCTTCAGCGGCATAGCATTGCAAACCCTTTGGAAAGCCAAGGGAGCAGTGGTGCTCAAAGTGAACCGACTAGGCCTAAAATTGCCAAGTCGTTTGAATACCGTAGTCAGCTGAGCGTCAATTTGTGCATGTCAGCTGAAATTCCAAGCACGGCAGAGGAAAAAAAACACGAAAACACCTCCCAGCCCTGTTTGTGACTCGAAGGTTCACCCCCTTTCGGCACAGGGATTAGCCAACGTGAAGGGGTATCAAAGAAACACTCCGCCGCCTCACGGTTCACCTAATGTTGCCGGGGATCGCAGGGAATCCCCACCGAAAATACGGACATCCGTCAATTTCGAAGATAATACTTGCTCATTAAAAGTTTCTAATGTCAAAGTTGGCAGCACAAAGCCCGGTGGCTCTGCCTCGCCGAATGGTATCCTGAGAAAGAGTGTCTCTGGCGAAGATGGCCCCACTAATGATGAAGATGCAGCTGCCTCCAGTGACAATCACAGCAATAAGGCAATCCGTGGCAGTCGCTTGATCCCACCGCCCGAAGCTAAAGTGGCTCGAAGCTTCTCGCTGGCAGACACCTTTCGATTGCGCCAAAACAAGCGAGGCACCCAACGAACAGACAGCACTTGCGATTCCGTTTCTGCGAACCAGGATGACCCCCAGAGTCGAGGTGCGGTTTCTCGTAGGGACTCGGTGCGAAGTACCGAAAGCAGCAGCAGAAGTAGTCGCAGTAGTAAAAAGAGTGGAGAGTTACCATGGTGCGGATGCTGGGGAAATGGCTGCTTGTGAAATCTGAACGGAAATTAAAGGTTGAAAACTGAAAATCACAAACTGTGATGGACTGCCGCCATGTAACTTTGATGGGAAAGTCTTGCTTATTCTCTTGTTTTGTGCTCTTTTCTTGAAACCATCAGGGGGAAAGGGGCAAATGTAACAGAAAGTGGAGGACGTGTAATTTGCTGCTGTATAGCGTCACTCATCTTTTTTTTGCGGGAGGGGAATTCGAAGCCTATAAAGCCTCGTTTCCTCGTGAGACTGCAACCCAAATCCCTTTTCATATGTAAGGGAGCCATTACTGGGGAGCAGATGGGAAAGAGGTAGCCTGTTCTATTTTTATGCAGCCGATAAGTCCGTCAACAGTAAACCTTAGATCCGCAAATCATCTTTGTTCTAGCGTCCTGTCATCCCGATATCTTTATGACTAAATGACATCTCCACATCGGAGGCCATAAAATCCTTGGCCCCGAGGAGTAGGGTTTGTCCTTCATCGGCCTATAGATGAAGAATTGCTTTTCCTGACTGATATGCTTTCCTCCGAGAGACACGCAATTTCATCAGCATTAATTCCACAATCCCCACAAGACCCAGTTGTCCGTAATTTCTATCAGCAGCTCGTTTGGGGAGCCTCCAAATTGCGTGTTTGTTTTCCTTTCCACTTATACACTTACACGCCAAGTAGTCTACAAGTATCCCCGGCCTAATGTTAATCTCCCGACGAAAAGACCCACACTTGAGCTTCAAATCTGTGGTTTTATTTGGTACTTGGGGTCCTGAAAGCCGTTCCCCTCTCTCTTCGCACGTTCCGACGTTCAGGGAAGACAAATGACTCTTAGACTCCCTGCAAAAGACTTCCCTAGAGAATCTCCAAGTGTCGCTCCCCCATTCCCAAATGGGTGTAAGAATTTGCGTTTACGTGTTTCAACGTTGTGGTAGTTGAGCTTCTTGTAAAACTCGTGTTTTCCTCCGTAACAAATGAAGTTTGTTAAACTCCGTAGACATTTTTGTGTTTTTGCTAGGAAACGTGTATTTATTACATATCTTGTAAATAAACTTCTACAATCAAAACCTTCGTACTGATTTTCAACTGAATAAACGACCGGTACGAAAAGCGGAATGTCTTAAAACGAAAAAGAACTTCTCAAACACAAGTTGGGTTGTTTGTAGACTGAAGGAAGAGCATATGCCGAGAGCATATGTGTGTTATGGACGTACTTCATAACAAAAGATGTTTGTATGTTTAGTGTCGGCTCTGTGTTTTGTTGTACAGAGGTGACCTCCACAAAGCGAACACACCGTCATCTACTATTCTGACGCTCTCTAGTCTTCTGAATAATCAAGCATCCACTCGACTAAGGGAACTTAGTTATTGAGTGATGCTCTCAGGTGTACAGTGTGGGCATAGAGCCATTTCTGGCGTTCTTATAGGTCATAAACGAACCATCGCATATCATTTTTTCACCTCCACAAGCTTCAAGATTCCCTGTCATGGCACATTTGCTTTCTGACACATGATTTACTTGTTCGGGAAGCAAGCCTTAGTGCCTACACTAGTCTCTGAATTTATATTTTCTATTTTTTTAGGTTCTTCCGTGCACGCAGCAGAAGAACTGAGGTCCGAAGAAGCCGACAGGGAATCAGGCAAGTCCTTTTTTTCCTGCTTTTTCTAACGTTTACATCTGCGCTGCAAGTGAAAGTTTGTGGGTTTCCGTGTGTACGCGGAACTGCAAGTGTGGAACCGTGTTTGTTCGTGGATAATTTAAGATCGACACTGAGCCAAGACGTAGAGAGGTAGTTAGAAAACAGTTGCTCTGCTACGTGCTTCACACCATTTTCGTAACGAAGAAGAGTAGAGGGGCCGGTCCGGTCAATGATCAACCCAAGGCTCGGGCCAAATGACCTATTCCAGTGGGTCACGAACCAATTAAGACAAAACCACATGATCTTCAACTTTTAGTTCTTACACTGACAACAATCTATAAGCTACTCTGCCAAATACCTGTGCGGTCTAGTCTCTTTTTCTGATAAGAATCGTTCCGTAAGAGTCATAATTCGCTACGCTCGTCATTCAGGCGCCTTTTTCAAACACCCGATAGCTAAATTTAACACCCATTCGTTAATCACAGCCGTTAGGAAGGCGCTTGGCCGGCAACGATCGCAGCGCCATCTAGCGGTCAAAATGTGAACTAGGTATAGACAAAGATACTAAATTTCAAGCCTACCATTACAAATTATAGTTCGTTATGGGTATCTCACTGTAATTAATTCAAAATGAACAAAAATGTTGAATATTTCAAGAGATTTCTTGGTTTTATTTATCAGAGCTCTGATTCGAGTATCGGTGTCTGTACGTAGTTCCAGGTTTTGCCGTTTACTGGCGCTGCAATCGAAAGCTCTTCTACTTCTTTCATCCGTTCTTTATCAGTATTGACTATTCTAACTTATTAAATGGTCTTTGATAAATTTTAAAATATTTTTCAATGTTTTTCCAAATCGATTTTTTGGATGTTTTTCTTCTGTTTGTCTATTGATTGTTACTTTTTTACTTGGTTCGTTTTCTTGGTGGAGGGATGTAAAAGCAAAGTCCTGAGTGACTTTGATAATTTATTTAAACGAGGAGGGTTTGGATAGAGAAATCCGGTTGCCGGGGATAGAGTTTCTCATGGTTTGAGAAATTATTGATTCGCCTTAGTTCGTAATCAATTAATCAAAAAGCTACTCGGTATCTTTGAAGGCTGGTAGGGCCCCGCCGGTAAGCGGAAAACAATAGATGGAAGTCAGCATGAGGCCGTTCCATAATATTCTGCGTGTGTGGTATAGAGAAACACACACATAAGAGAATGCAGAAAACCTTTTGGAGGTTTTTCGTCGATAGCAATTGCTGTAATCCTCGATCCTGCAAGACAAATGAGCTTCTGAGAAGAATCCCTCGTGAGCCACACCAAATAGGCCGCACCCAAATCTCTTCTATTCATTTGTAGTCTGCTTAACCCAAAGACCTTTAATTCATTACGCTGCTTTTTTCCTACCCACGATCAACCCACCCTCTAACATGTACCGGAACTTGTACACTCCACCGTAATTACAGTTATTAAGGTTTTAAGGATTTATTTACTCTAGTAGATCTACAGAGAGGTTTTTTATCGAATGCAATTAACCTTTTACCTCCATGTGTCACAGCGGATTTATTCTGGAAGATATTGCCAACCCGATACGCCACCTTCTAGCATATAGCTTAGCTTGTAAACTCCACCGCAATTGCTGTTGTTAAGATTTTATTATTCTGTTAACTGTCGTAAATTTCTGACAGTTCATTATATAGAATGTAACTAACTTCTTGCCAAAATTTTTGATAGGGTACTTATTTCTGGATTTAGTGCCAAATCTATACGTAATCTTCTAACATGTACTGGAACTTGTGCACCGTACCATAATTACGTTTGTAAAAATTTGACCATTTTGCTCACACAGCACACTTTCGAAGGTGTATTAAATATAATGCAATTAAGCATTTGTGCAAATTTTTAAAAGCGTGTCTATTCCGCGGGTTTAGTTTCATACGTCCTATATCCCAGCAGTATGTTTTAGTACTTGCACACTCCACCGTATTCTTGTACGTCTACATTTAGTCATTTAATTAGTTTTAATCCATTTTCACGATTGTTCTTTTCAAATTGGAATCAATAAAATTTCAGCATAACAGATACAGTAATTTCTGTGGCGCTAGTTACTTAAACTACCGCTAGATGGCGCTGACTCAAACCCGCATTACCCCTGTTACCAGAACACTGGTTGAGATTTTTAACAGTCCAGTACGATTCTAGAGATTTTTCCACATTTTTCAAGCCCATAAACTTTCTTCTAATTAGTCTCTGTATATTTTATTGGATTTTCCCCGTTTTATTGGAGGCAAGTGTTTCTGCCAAGATCTGTTCCATTCTTGGGAGTGCAGGGCCGTTCTTTTGTGTTGGCGGTGACCAAATGACAATGCTATCACTGCTCTATCTAATTGCATTCTTTTCAGGAGCCATGTCCCCAGGTTCAGTAGGCCAACAGAGGCCTAAATGTAATCCCATCAAACTAATGAAACAAAAGAACAGACTATACTCCTCTTCTTAGTTTAGCTCCCTCTCACTGTTACCATCAGCTGTTATCAGCATGTTATCAGCATGTTGTCAGTCAATTATCGATTATTGACATGTGCAACGGATCAATAAGCAAGTCGTCGAGAACGTGGACATATGGTTGACCTCTGCAGTGACCTGACAAAAGGTCAAAGATTTGTGAGTCCACAGAATCGATGGGGTGTGGAAGGGAAGGAAATTTCCCAGCTCGGGGGAAAATGGGGAAATTTGAGAATCACAACTTTTGGAAGTCTGCAAAAGTCATCTGAGCTTATATGGGGGGTGTCAAACTCAGATTCCAAGGCAATCGGATGTCTTGGGAAGCCTTGTCGAACCTTGGCGAACCGTGGATGGGCCTTGGTGAACCTAAGCGAACCTTGGATGAACCTCGGCAAACCTTGCTGAACCCTACAAGAGCCTTGGTGAACCTTGGCGAACCTTGAATAGCCCATGGTGAACCTTGGTTGAGCCTAGGAAGACCTTTAATGAGCCGTGGCGAACCTTAGCGAACCTTGGATGAGACCTTGTCGAACCTTGGCGAACCGTGGATGGGCCTTGGTTAACTTGGTGAACCTAAGCGAACCTTGGATGAACCTCGGCAAACCTTGCTGAACCCTAGAAGAGCCTTGGTGAACCTTGGCGAACCTTGAATAGCCCATGGTGAACCTTGGTTGAGCCTAGGAAGACCTTTAATGAGCCGTGGCGAACCTTAGCGAACCTTGGATGAGACCTTGTCGAACCTTGGCGAACCGTGGATGGGCCTTGGTTAACTTGGTGAACCTAAGCGAACCTTGGATGAACCTCGGCAAACCTTGCTGAACCCTAGAAGAGCCTTGGTGAACCTTGGCGAACCTTGAATAGCCCATGGTGAACCTTGGTTGAGCCTAGGAAGACCTTTAATGAGCCGTGGCGAACCTTAGCGAACCTTGGATGAGACCTTGTCGAACCTTGGCGAACCGTGGATGGGCCTTGGTTAACTTGGTGAACCTAAGCGAACCTTGGATGAACCTCGGCAAACCTTGCTGAACCCTAGAAGAGCCTTGGTGAACCTTGGCGAACCTTGAATAGCCCATGGTGAACCTTGGTTGAGCCTAGGAGGACCTTAGATGAGCCGTGGCGAACCTTGAATAGCCCTTGGTGAACCTTGGATGAGCCTTGACGAACCTGATAAGAGCATTGGCAAACCTTGGATGAACCTTGCGAACTTGGCAAACCTTGACGAACTTTAATTGAACCTTGGCGAACCGTGGATGAGCTTTAGCGTACCTTGACGAAATTTAGTTGAACCTTGGCGAACCTTAACGAACCCTGGCGAACCTTGGCAAACCTTGAATGAGCCTTTGCAAACCTTAAGAAGTTCACAGACCCCCAGTTGGAACTTTTTAGCCACCGGAAGGATCAGTTGTCCTTCTGGGTTAATCTGCCATTGTACACCATAGGCCTATATGAAGAAGGCTCAACAGCTGTCAAACGCTTTATTTACTCAGTTTGACTACTTATCATCTACTCTCCCCCATAGAAAAATAATACGCTTGTCATACGTCTGGATGACCCTCTGAATGGTGCATGACTATCATGGATTCAGCTAGTTGACAGTATGAAATTGGCCCACCTTCACACGGTTCGTACGCTTGAATTTTGAAAGAACCAAGTCATGCGGTATTCAACCCCTTCTTCAGAGGGTTCAAGCTTTAGTAACTCAAGTGAGTTCAGCCACCATTCAGTTAGTGATTCAGCTACCTAGTCATTCGGTATTCAACCCCTTCTTCAGAGGGTTCAAGCTTTAGTAACTCAGTGAGGTCAGCTACCACTCAGCTAGTGATTCAGCTACCTAGTCATTCGCTACTCAACCGTATGACTTTTCTGTCGGGGCTCTGTTATCATCTGTTATCACAGTTAATAGTAGGTAGTTGTCAACCCTCCCCTGATAGGTAAAGCGTGCTTCACTACTATCCAAATAAACAAAAGACTTTTGGTGGTCTGTACAACAAAGGCCTTCGTGAATCTGGGAATCATTCTCGAGTGTTATCACTTGTTATCAACTGTTATCGCACATTTTATGTTTTTTTTTGAAGAGTCGTTAACCCCCCGTAGCCGCAAAGAAGTGGCTTTGTTCGGCAGCCGCAAACCGTGCGTCCTAAACTTGGGGTCCTATTTACTTGCATTACATTTCAAACAGCCGCCCTAAATTGTGTAAACAAGCGCAAACCTACAAACCTCTATTGTGATAACACGTGATAACAGAGTGATAACATGCTGATAACATCCTGATAACGAGTGACAAAGATCCTGAAGAACGCATGGTAATGGTTGATAACGCGTTGATAATAACTGATAACAACTTTTTAAACCTGACACATCATTCAAACGGGTTTCCTCAGCGGAAAATTAAGGATGTCGGCTACATCCTGAACGATATCCGTAACATATCCTGAATATCCTGAACCGCGTCCGATCGTGGATGAGTAACAAAAACTGTGTTGAGAATTGAGAATCTTGATTATTGAGGGCATCATTAAGTATCCTGAAAAGCGTTTTTTCAGGACCCTTGTTAAGTACCCTGAACGTGCATTTTTCAGGCATTCCAATGTCAGGGTCCTGAACACCCTGGAAGTGGGCCAATTTCACTGCACTCAAGAGTCCCGATTGGCATCCTGAAAATGTCCTTTTCAGGATATTTTCAGGGTCCTGAAACTATTCATTTTCTGCTGGGTAGACCCCGCTGCGTTTTCCAATTTGCCAATTATTTGCACATTTATTTGATTTATTATATATTAATATATTGATGGGTCTGAATACATTTAAATACATAAATATTGAATATTCAATATGCTTGTGTCACTGGTTGAATACTGAATGAATGGGGTCTGAAACTTCCAATAATCTTCGTACACCCAGGTCATGTTATCACTGTTATCAACCTGTTATCTCCATGTTATCGAATAATCTTCGTACGCTTTTCCTCGGAGTTTCGGACCCCTTGACTGAATGAATGGATCGGCCACCCACCTGCTCTGTTATCAACTGTTATCACCGTTATCAACCCGTTATCTCCGTGTTATCATATGTTATCAACTAATCTTCGTATGCTTTTCCTCGGAGTTTCGGACCCCTTGACTGAACGAATGGATCGGCCATCCACCTTCTTTGTTATCAACTGTTATCATCTGTGCTGCTGCTGCTGCTGCTGCTACTACTAATACTGCTACTAATCCTACTACTACTACTACTACTACTACTACTACTACTGCTGCTACTACTACTACTACTACTAATCCTACTACTACTTCTATTACTACTGCTACTGCTACTCCTAGTAACGCTACTACTACTACTACTACTACCGCTACTTCTACTACTACTGCTACTACTACTACTACTACTACTACTACTACTACTACTACTACTACTACTACTACTACTAGTACCAATGCTACTACTACTACTACTACTACTACTACTACTACTATTCTTACATTATATATAAACATTTGTGTATAGAACCGGAAGTAGTATTTTGTTTCTGGTGAAGAAGACACGTTGTTGTACATTAAAATTAACATAATTTTACATCAAATTAATTCATATGAGATTCTGTGCGGGAAACAAAACAATGGAGCAACGATTCCTCGTGTCATTCAAGGGGCCCGCAACTCCCTTTCTACAAGAATGTTATCTCACATTACCACCTGTCATAAGCTGTTATGCATCCCCACGATGAGTAGAGGGCCCCAAGAGACCTTCCAAAGGGCCCTAAGTGTCCCAGCACTCTCCAGATAGGTGTAAGAGACCTTTAATGTGTCCCTACAGAAGTTTCCTAAGGCCTTCGGGGCCCTCCAGAACATCCCAGATAGGTCTAGGGGCCCTAAAAGTGTCCCAGGGGACCCCAATGGACTTGAGCAGACCTCAAGAAGCCCTCAAGATCATTCAAGGGTCCCTAGAAAGATTCAAAGGGGCCCTAAGGCTTTGCTAAAGTCCCACACTTGTAGTATTGTCTAAAGGGCCCCAAGGGGTCCTACCAGACCCCAAGAACCTTCAAAACATATGTTCAAGGGGATCTGTCATGTTCCCAAGGGTCCTGAAAGGATTTCTCAAAGCTGCCCTTCTTCAAGAATCTTTGAGAAAGGGCCCTCAGAACCTCCCACATCACTCTCAGGGCCCTACTGAGTTTCCAATAGTTCAAGAGTGTCTACTGAATCTCCAGCTTTTCTATAGGGCCCCAAGGGGCCCCAAAAAACTTTTAAAAAATTGTCAAGGGGCCTTAACGTGTTCCCAAGGATCCTTAAAGGATTTCCCGAAGTTCTCCTTCCTGAAGAATTTTGATCAAGGGCCCCAAGGGGCCCCAAAAATTTTCCATAGTGTCTATAAGGGCCCTAAGATGTTCTCAAGGGTCCTAACAAGATTTTCCCGAAGCTCCATTTCCTAAAAAATCTCAGGAAAAGGGTCCCAAGGGGCCCCAAAAAATCTTCCAGAAAATTCTCGTAGGGGCCCTAATATGTTCCTAAGGGAGTAAAAGGGTTCGCTAAATCTCTCCCCCGCCCTTCAAGGAATCTCTAAAGGGAAGTGGGGGGGGGGCCCTTGGGGCCCCTGCGGGAGTCAGGTGAAGTAACAGATGAGTCCCATTTCCGTAGTGACGGGCGGCTGACTCTGTCGACCACCAAGGGCGAGGGCCCCATCATCTCGTTCCTCCGCACCAGTGTTTTCATTTTCAGTTTCCCCTTTTTCCCCTCTTCCTTTGTTTTCCCCTTTTCCCCTACCGTACTAGAATACAAGGCTGTACTTCCAGATTTCCCCTCTTCCCTTATTTTTCCCTTTGTGGTCCCCATTGCCCCCTTTTTCAAGGAATTTCCCTGCAAAGTGGAAACACTCCTCCGCAGACAATTTAAAAATCCAGAAACTTCTCATTCATTTTTCATTTTCCACACAAGTTACTGAATTTAAATGACAGGAAATCATACGAGATTCTTGAAAAGATTCTTAAGATTCCTAAAAGATTCTTGTAAATTTTTTACGATTGCTACAGTGTTTCCACTTTTTGCAGGGAAATTCCCTAAAAAAAGGGGGGAAATGGAGTCTGAAAAGGGAAAAATAAGAGATGAGAGAAATGGGGAAAACCTAGATCCTGTGTATTTTAACACGGGGAGGAGGAAAGGGAAAGACAAGGGAAGAGGGGAAAAAGGGAAAACTGAAACGTGGCAACACTGGATTGCTTGTGTGTTAACGTGTGTTACCACCTTTCCCACGTCTTCTGCAGTGCAAAACAAAGTGGTACCCGATACCCAGAGGTAACAAAAAAGGTATCGATTTGATACCTTTCGCTGTGTATCGTTTGTATTTACACGTTCATAGCGTGGGAATTAAAAACACATTGCGGATATGCCAGTTAAGTTTACACATCCAGGCAGGCACGTATTTCAGTCCCAAGATTCTTTGCATAAGGATCTTAGGAATTCTTAAAGATTCTTGAGATCAGTGTTTCCACTTTCAATTTCCCCTTTTTCCCTTCTTGCCTTCTTTCCCCCTTCTCTGTTAGAATATAGGCTGTACTTCTAGATTTCCCCTTTTTCCCTTCTTGCCTTCTTTCCCCCCTTCTCTGTTAGAATACAGGTTGTACTTCTAGATTTTCCCTTTTTCCTCTTCCCTTATTTCCCCCCTTCTCTGTTAGAATACAGGTTGTACTTCTAGATTTTCCCTTTTCCCTTATTTTCCCCCCTCTCTGTTAGAATACAGGTTGTACTTTTAGATTTTCCCTTTTTCCTCTTCCCTTATTCCCTCACTTCTCTGTTAGAATACAAGCTGTACTTCTAGATTTCCCCTTTTCCTCTTCCCTTATTTCCCCCTTGTCTGTTAGAATACAGGCTGTACTTCTGGATTTTCCCTTTTTCCTCTTCCCTTATTTCTCCCCTTGTCTGTTAGAATACAGGTTGTACTTCTGGATTTTCCCTTTTTCCACTTCCCTTATTCCCCCCTTCTCTGTTAGGATACAAGTTGTACTTCTAGATTTTCCCTTTTCCCTTATTTCCCCCCTCTCTGTTAGAATACAGGTTGTACTTCTAGATTTTCCCTTTTCCCTTATTTTCCCTCCTCTCTTGTTAGAATACAGGCTTTACTTCTAGAATTCCCCTTTTCAAATGCCATTTTCCCCTTTTTCAGGGAATTTCCCCGCAAAGTGGAAACACTGCTTGAGATGAATTGGAATTGAATTAAAATATAATAAATGGCACGGGATCCTTGGGCGTTGCCATGGTAATTTACAGACAGCAGGGCCCAGCCGCAAAACTGCCTTATATATTTTTAGATCAGCTACCATGATAAAATAACAAACAGGTTCTGTTTTTTTTAAATTTAATTAATGATTTATAAATATTTTAATTCTATTTCATTCATTCGTTCATTCATTCGGTGGAGGCGAGTCTTAGAAAGGACGTACCAATTCAACCAAATGGCCTTTTGATATGATTTTTCATTCATTCGTTCACTCGTTTGTTCATTCGGTGGGGGGCGAGTCTTAGGAAAGACGTACCAATTCAACCAAATGGACTTTTGATATGATTTTTCATTCATTCGTTCACTCGTTAGCTCATTCGGTTTTAGGCGAGTCTTAGGAAAGACGTACCAATTGAATCAAATGGAGTTTTGATATGATTTTTCATTCATTCCTTCACTCGTTAGTTCATTCGGTGGAGGCGAGTCTTAGGAATGACGTACAAGTAGTTTAAATGGACCATTCATTCACTCGTTCATTCGTTTACTTATTCATTCGGTTGAGTCGGGTCTTAGGAATGTCGGACCAATTGAATGGAATTGACCATTCATTCACTCGTCCAATCACTCACTAATTCACTCACTCATTCGTTCATTCATTCACTCGTCCATTCGATTCGGGGCAAATCTTAAGAATGTCGTACAATATGAATCAAATGGGCCAGTCATTCATTTATTCACTCGTTCATTCGGTTCAAGGTGAGTCTTAGGAATGACGTGCCAACTGAATCAAATGGACCGTTCATTTAATACGATTTTTCATATGCTCATTCATTCATTAGTTCATTCAGTTATGGCGAGACTTAGGAATGACGTACCAGCAGAGCCAAATGCACCATTCATTCACTTATTCACTCGTTCATTCAGTCGGGGCGAGACTTAGGAATGCCATATCACTAGGGCCGAATGGACCATTGATTCATTCATTCATTCACTTATTCACTCGTTCATTCAGTCGGAGTGAGACTTGGGAATGTCGTACCACTAGGGCGGAATGAACCATTGATTCATTCATTCATTCACTTATTCACTCGTTCATTCGGTTTCAGGGCGACTCTTAGGCATGCCGTACCAATAGAGGCAAACCAGCCAGTCATTAGATGATAATTTGAGGATTCTTTCGACCGAAGATTCATGGATCTCGGTGTATGAGTGTTAAGATTCTCAGAGATAAGGACTGGTGTATAACCATGTAGGTAAAAGGGCATTATGCATGTTGTACCGAAACTCACGCACTCTTGGCTTCCAGCCATTATTTGCATTTGTATACATAATGCAACGTGCCAATCTCTTACAACTAAATTATTCAAAACAAACCTGAATAAAAATAATCATCCACCTTACTAAAAAAAACCCGCTTCATTTAAATATTTATCATTATTTATATAAAAAAACGCAATTATATTATATCCATTCAACTAATGAGCGGAACTTGTGTCATTTAGAAAACATGTACTCGTTAAGGAACGCCAAACTGGATTCTACTGAATTTTTTTCTCAAATAATTAATTAAATTATTAATTAAGTTAATTAGTCTATTTATACTATATTTTCGGAATCACCAGAATTTTCTACGGTTTTTGATGCATTTATTTTTGCGTATTTTATGTCAAAATAATTTTTAATTCAATTAAATTAAAACTTTGTTTTGGAAATCTGGCAACGCTGCGTTTGCTTTAAGCCGTCAATGTCCGCCATAAAGATTCAGTCGTTCGCCGAACGTCGCAGAGGGAGGACGTGCGCACACGAGCTCCCGTTAGTAGCGAAATCAAGTTTCATTGGCTCGCGGATATTTGAATTGTCCAATAATAATCAGTGTTCTAAAAGTGATCGAACCAATCAGTGTCCTCGACTCAAATCAGAAGACAGCGCCTGATTGGCTGGTGGATATTCAAACGACTCAATCAAATCGCTCGTTTGAGAAAAGTGTAACCAATCAGGAGTTGTCTTGTTCAGGGGCCTTGTAAATGGGAAGTTGATTTTGGCGCGGGGTAATTAGTTGGTGGAAGGTAATGCTAACACACTGACAGACACGGCAGCATTCCGCTCGTCCCCGAAAAACAAAAACTTGGACAAGGATTATAAAAATAAATTCGACATTTTGGGTGAGGAAAAAAGGCGTCATTTGGTCCTTCTGTCATCGAGGGCCGGTTTTCTACCCAATTAGAGCAAAAGAGTCGAAGTTTTTTCCCAAGTTTAATGACGCTATGCAAACACCGGTTCCTCGACTGATTTCTAGAAATTTCTTCTCGCCCTCAATCGAAATGCGGCCCGTACTTTTATAATCGCCAAACAAAACCGACAAGAAAAAACACAGAAAAACTCTTGGGAATTTGTCTTCAGAAAAAGGATTTAAAAATGAGGATTAATTTCCCAGTCTTGGCGCTGGTGACCTTCACCGCCATCTTGGTGGGCAAATCGTGTAGCGCAGTTTTCGGTGGCGTACCCGTTTTTGACGAAAACGGTAAGTTTATTCTTGACAAATAAAATGCAAAATTCAACTGTCACGTTTCAGGTTAATGCCTCCTTTGTCGAAGTAGTTACAATCAAATGCAGAAATTAAAGGTCTATTGAGCTGTGTTTGATCACGACTCTTCGGCGCTGCGCTTCAGTGAACCTTCTAACAGTGGTTCCACTTTGCAGGGAAGTTCCCTCAAATTGGGAAAATGGGGAAAATGGAGGGAAAAAGTACAAATGTAGCTTTACTCGGTATCATGGAGGGGGAAAAAGGGAAACTGATGTACGATTCTTCTTGCTGCGCTCCAGTGAACCTACTAACAGTGGTTCCACTTTGCAGGGAAGTTCCCTCAAATTGGGAAAATGGGGAAAATGGAGGGAAAAAGTACAAATGTAGCTTTACTCGGTATCATGGAGGGGGGAAAAAGGGAAACTGATGTACGATTCTTCTTGCTGCGCTCCAGTGAACCTACTAACAGTGGTTCCACTTTGCAGGGAAATTCCCTCAAATTGGGAAAATGGAGGGAAAAAGTGCAAATGTAGCTTTACTCAGTATCACGGAGGGGGGAAAAAGGGAAACTGATATTTTCACGCGGAGAGGGGAAAAAAGGGGAAAAAAGTGGAAGCACTGCCTACTAACAAAGAATCTTTGCAGGGAAACTCCCTCGAATAGGGAAAATGGGGAAGAGGGAAAGGGGAAGATGGAGGGAAAAGTGACTTTAGAAATGTAGCTTTAGTCAGTATCACGGAGGGGGAAAAAGGGAAACTGATATTTTCACGCGGAGAGGGGGAAAAAGGGAAAAAAAGTGGAAGCACTGCTTACTAACAAAGAATCTTTGCAGGGAAATTCCCTCAAATAGGGAAAATGGGGAAGAGGGAAAGGGGAAAATGGAGGAAAAGTGAATATACAAATGTAGCTTTAGTCAGTATCACGGAGGGGGGAAAAAAGGGAACTGATATTTTCACGCGGAGGGGGGGGGGAAAGGGGAAAAAGTGGAAGCACTGCCTACTACTAACAAAGAATCTTTGCAGGGAAATTCCCTCAAATAGGTAAGAGGGAAAGGGGAAAATTGAGGGAAAAGTGAATTTACAAATGTAGCTTTACTCTGTATCACGGAGGGGGGAAAAAGTGGAAACACTGCCTACTACTAACAAAGAATCTTGATTCTGGGAATACGAGAATCGTGAATCTGGAGGTGTATCTGTCATCGGGTCTGCTGTTGGGTAGCTCACCTGCCCCTGTTTAGACAGGCTACCTTGTTAAGAGAGACCTGACCTATCATCAGTGACTAATGAGAAAACGCCTACGCCACTACCCCACAGACGTCCCTGCACCTCCCCTCCAGTCAGCGAATACACTCCCCTGGCCTTTTAACACACGTCTTGTGCCAACTCTCTGAATGCTTGGACTGTTATCATAGGTTAGTAAAGTGTTATTAGGTGGTTGTTAAATACTGTCAAGGGGTTATCGAAAGGTTTGGACTGTTATAAGTGGTTAGCAAAGTGTTATCAGGTGTTGTTAACTGTTGTCAAGGGGTTATCGAAAGGTTTGAACTGTTATCAGTGGTTAGCAAAGTGTTATCAGGTGTTGTTAACTGTTGTCAAGGGTTATCGAAAGGTTTGGACTGTTATCAGTGGTTAGCAAAGTGTTAGTAGGTGGGTTGTTAACTGTTGTCAAGGGGTTATCGAAAGGTTTGGACTGTTATCAGGGGTTAGCAAAATGTTATCAGGGGTTAGCAAGGTGTTATTAGGTGTTGTTAACTGTTGTCAAGGGGTTATCGAAAGGTTTGGACTGTTATCAGGGGTTAGCAAAATGTTATCAGTGGTTAGCAAAGTGTTATTAGGTGTTGTTAAATGTTATCAAGGGTTATCAAATGTTCCAAAGTGTCAGGGTCTGAAAAATGCACATAAAATCTACTTTAAAGACCTTGATAACACATGATAACTTATGATAACACGTGATAGCACCTGAATTTCGTTATTTAATCACTGGAAGCACCTGAATTTCGTTATTTAATCACTGAAAGCACCTGAATTTCGTTATTTAATCACTGAAAGCACCTGAATTTCATCATTAAATCACCGAAAGCACCTGAATTTCGTTTTTTAATCACTGAGAGCACCTGAATTTCGTATTTTAATCACTGAAAGGACCTGAATTTCATCATTAAATCACTGAAAGCACCTGAATTTCATCATTAAATCACTGAAAGCACCTGAATTTCGTCATTTAATCACTGAAAGCACCTGGAAAAGTACGTAAAAAAAACGTAATTAAAACGCCGCTTTTTTGTATAATTGTAGGCAATTTGTCATGTGTGTGAAGAGTGCGTTGTTTACCGGTTAAGTCAGGCGCAAACGAGTTCTAATGGCCGAGGCCCTCAGTCACGAAAACCTTTTGTCATAAGTTAATTAGTTTTCTTGTGAGTCTTACACTCGTGCCCAAGTCTTGTAGAGTCTCCGTCCCCAGTCAGACGTCTGAATGACCGTCTGAATGGTGCATGACTTACCGTGATTTCAGGTTAGACGACAGTCCTGTAGAGTCTCCGTCTCCAGTCAGGCGTCAGAATGACCGTCTGAAAAGTGCATGACTTACCGTGGATTCAGGCTAGATGACAGTCCTGTAGAGTCTCCGTCCCCAGTAGGAAAAGACGCGCCAGTCAGACGTCAGAATGACCGTCTGAATGGTGCATGATTTACCTTGGATTCACGCTAGATGACAGTCCTGTAGAGTCTCCGTCCGCAGTAGGAAAAGACGCGCCAGGCAGACGTCTGAATGACCGTCTGAATAGTGCATGATTTACCGTGGATTCAGGCTAGATGACAGTCCTGTAGAGTCTCCGTCCCCAGTCAGACGTCAGAATGACCGTCTGAATAGTGCATGACTTACCTTGGATTCAGGCTAGACGACAGTCCTGTAGAGTATCCGTCCTCAGTGGAAAAGACGCGCCAGTCAGACGTCTGAATGACCGTCTGAATGGTGCATGATTACCGTGGATTCAGTCTAGACGACAGTCTAAAATTGGCCCACTTTCACAGGGTTCGTACGCTTGAATTCTTACGGAACCAAGTCATACAGCCAGTTCAGCTAGTGTTTTTAGCTAGCGATTCAGTGGGTAGCTAAGCTATTATTCAGCTACCTAGTCATTCCGCACTCTACCGTATGACTTTCCTATCTGGGTATAGCCTTCACAAGCGTGTTATCAGGGGTTATCAAGTATCGTAATGACTCTAGAACGACTCTAGATCCGAAGTTGGTTTGAAATTTGTTTTTGAAGCGTGATGAATCGTCTGCTAGTCCTTAAACGGTTGCCATGGCGATTCGAGACGCTTTCCCACTTAATGGATCTACGATATGAAGTCAATATAGGCCTAAGGGGGTCCGCTGCTACCGAGAATCATGGTGTAGTTCAAGAATCTTATGATTCTTAAGAGTTAGTGATCCATCAGCACAGTGGGGGAAGCGGGCGTCATTTGTTTTTGATTGATGACTGATCAACTTGCAAACAATGTGCTTATTACCCACCAATGGAAACCTTCCCATTTAAAATTTAAAAGGATCGATAAGTTTTTGGGAAATTTTTAAGTTCTTGGGAGTCGCTGAGAAAGTGCTGGGGAAGCGTGGGAAGCTTGGGAAATGTCTTAGGAGGAGCTTTGTGTTGGTCGGAGTGTGTGGAAAAGACGTGGGAAAGGTCTGGGAAGGCTTGGGAAGAGTAAAAGAAAATTTGGGAAGCTATACAAAGTTTATGGGAAGCTTTGGGAAAGTGTGGGAAATGTCCTTTAGTCATCTGAGTCCTTAATAAGTCTTATGACTTTATTGTAGACCCATTTGGGGAAGTTTGGGAAGTGTTGGGAAACTTTAGAAAGTCTTGGGAAGGTTCGGAGAAGCTTTGGGAAGTCTTGGGAAACGTTTAGGAAGTTATGGGAAGCAATATAAAGTGTATGGGAAGCTTTGGGGGGTCTTGGGAAGGTTTGGGAAGCAATTAATAGCCTATAAGAAGGCTTTGGGAAGAAGTGGGAAGCGTTGGGAGCGTATGAGAAGGTTGGGAAGCAACTTAAAGTGTATGGGAAGCTTTGGGAGGTCTTGGGAAAGCTTTGGGAAGAAGTGGGAAGCTTTTGGGTTCTTGGGAAACCTTTGGGAAGGTTTGAGAAGTAATATACAATCTATGGGAAGTTTTGGGAAGAAGTGGGAAGGTTTGGGGGGTCTTGGGAAAGTCTTGGTTAACTTCCTGTAGGTCATCCGAGTCTTTAATGGTTCTTATGACTCTATTCCAGAGTCATTTAGAGATCTTTGGGAAGACTTTGGGAAAAGGGACTGCAAATGTGATGGGAAGTTAATTGTCTGGGCAATAAAAGTTTATTTTTAGGACATTTGTCGCCATGCAGGAACGTGGGATTTCTAGAGGACCCGGATCGGTGTCCATAAAACAGGATTTTCTGCTGACAGCGACACGTTTTAAGAATTGCTTCTCTCGTCCCATTCCTTCCAAGTTAAAGGCTCTCTCCCAGTGTTTCCACTTTCAATTTCCCCTTTTTCCCCTGTTCCCTTAATTTCACTGTTTTCTACGTTTTCCCTTCCGTACTAGATTACAAGGCCGTACTTCCAGATTTTCCCTCTTCCCTTTTTTTCCCTGTTTTTGCCCTCAGTACTAGAATACCAGGCTGTACTTCCAGACTCCCCTTTTCCCCCTCTTCCCTTATTTTCCCTGTTTTCCCCTCCGTACTAGAATGTAAGGCTGTACTTCCAGATTTCCTTTTTTTCTCTCTTCTCTTATTTCCCCTGTTTTCCTCTCCGTACTAGAATCCAAGGCTGTACTTCCAGATTCCTCTTTTTCCCTTCTTCCCTTATTTTCCCTGTTTTTCCCGCCGTACTAGAATGTAAGGCTGTACTTTCAGATTTCCCTATTCTCTTATTCTTCCCTCTTCCTTTATTGTCCCTGTTTTTCCCTCCATACTAAAATACAAGCCTGTACTTCTAAATTTTCCCTCTTCTCCTATTTTTCCCTGTTCAGGCCCCATTTTCCCCTTTTTTCAGGGAATTTCCCCTGCAAACTGGAAACACTGTTCTCTCTCCTCACATTACAACGGGGGGACACCAAATCGTTTTAGGCACAGTCCGACCCCCCAACTACCCCCAAATCCTCCCACGGGGATTTGAAACCAACCCCCGCGAAAGAAGTTTTATGACTTTTTATGACCTTTGCTTCAACTTTGTTGCCCAAAGGACTTGTAAGAAGAGACGGTTGCGAGATTTTCTGTTGCGTCTTAGAACTTGGGAAAATCGTGAGGGATTTTTGGGAATTTTTAAAAATAACTTTTGGGAAAATTTTGGATTTTCTGGGATTTTAAAGTGATTTTTTTTAGAATTTGTGGGAAAATTTAGATTTTCTTTGGGATTTTCAGAGATTTTGGGAATTTTAGGAACTTTTGGGAAAGTTTTGGGAAAATTTTGGATTTTCTGGGTTTTTCAAGAGATTTCTTAGAATTTCTGGGAAAGTTTAGGTTTTTTTTTGGGGGGAATTTTTGGAATTTTAAGAACCTTTGGGAATATTTTTGGGAAAGTTTTGGGAAATTTTGGATTTTCTGGGATTTTAAAGAGACTTTTTTTGGAATTTGTGGGAAAATTTAGATTTTCTTTGGGACTTTCAGAGATTTTGTTGGGATTGTGGGAATTTTAGAAACTTTTGGGAATATTTTGGGAAAATTTTAGATTTTCTGGGATTTTAAAGAGATTTCTTAGAATTTCTGGGAAAATTTAGGTTTTTTGGGGATTTTTGGGGGATTTTAGGAACTTTTGGGAATATTTGGGAAAATGTTGGGAAAAATTGTACCAAGTATCGCCAGTAAGTAAGTACTTAGCAAGTTTTAAGTCAATGGACAACTTTTCCCCAGAATCATTACGTAAAGCGAAAAGTTCTAGCAGCACCGAGTGGGAAAAAAGTTGGGAATAATTTATTTCCATGAAAAACTTAGAAAAATCGACACTCAAAAATGTGTTATCAAGTGTTATCAGGTTTGTTATCGCCATAAAACTTAAAAGTGACTCATAAAAATTCCCCTTTTTCGGGGAAAAATGAATGGGAAAACTTGGGAAAAAGTGGCAGCAGGTCATATAAAGTGAACAACTCTGAAGGATTTACAGTGGGGGTTGTAGACACAAGTCCCACCCCCCGTCGTCCCTCCCAACCAAGGCTCCCAGCGGGTGGCCCACCCCCCATGGGACCCCCTTGGAGGGTGGGTGGGGGGCTGGGGTGGGGGTAGTTTGTTTTGGAATGTGGAGTACAAGATTGGAGAAATGATTTGGCGGCTCGACTGGGGGCCTGTGGGAGAATTTGGGAATCCGTGGGGAAATTTGGGAAGCCGTGGGAAAACTTGGGAAGCCGTGGTAAAATTTGGGAAGTCGTTGGATAATCCAGGAAGCTGTGGGAAAATTTGGGAAGCCGTGGGGAAATTTGGGAAGTCATTGGATAATCCGGGAAGCTGTGGGAAAATTTGGGAAGTCGTGGGGAAATTTGGGAAGCTGTGGGGAAATTTGGGAAGCCGTGGGAAAATTTGGGAAGTCGTGGGGAAATTTGGGAAGCTGTGGGGAAATTTGGGAAGCCGTGGGAAAATTTGGGAAGTCGTGGGGAAATTTGGGAAGCTGTGGGGAAATTTGGGAAGCCGTGGGAAAATTTGGGAAGTCGTGGGATAATCCGGGAAGCTGTTGGAAAATTTGGGAAGCCGTGGGAAAATCTGGGAAGCTGTGGGGAAATTTGGGAAGGCGTGGGAAAATTTGGGAATCTTTAGATGTCCCTTCCATTTGTAACTTTGTTATCTGCGACTATTCGTTACCTTACAAATTTTGGAGAAGATAATCGAGTTTTGATTCCCTCGTGGAACACGGCCCACCCCATGGGGGGGTTGAACATTCCCCCCTAAGGGCTAAGGGGGGTGTGTGTTATCACGTGTTATCGACCTGTTATCATGTGTTATCAACGTGTTATCAGTGTTATCAGTGTTTCATCTGATGACTCTGAATTGGTTTTGAAGGTTTTTCGTCGGTTGGAACGTGTTATCACCTGTTATCAAGCTGTTATCGTGTGTTATCAAGGTGTTATCAGTGTTATCAGTGTTATCACTGTTTTACCTGATGACACTAAATTGGTTTTGAAGGTTCTTCGGCAGTTGGAACGTGTTATCACCTGTTATCACGTGTTATCAACCTGTTATCACGTGTTATCAACCTGTTATCACGTGTTATCAACCTGTTATCACGTGTTATCAACCTGTTATCATGTGTTATCAACCTGTTATCAGTGTTATCAGTGTTTTATCTGATAACTCTGAATTGGTTTTGAAGATTTTTCGTCGGTTCGAACGTGTTATCACCTGTTCTCATGTGTTATCAAAGGCTATTTAAACGAGTTTCCAACCCCCCTCGTCCCCCAACTTTTTCCTCGGCATGAGTCATTACCAAAAGGGGGTCCGCACCGAATTCAATCCAAAGGTAGTGATAGCACTTGATAACACTTGATAACAAGTTGATAACACGTACAGTTTGATGAAAACTTAGTTTTGCCTTCCAGTAATCAGTCTTGAAAGTCATACAAACATGCTGATAACATGTTGATAACCCCTGATAACACGATGTTAACCTCTGATAACACATTTTCAAACCCGAATGACATCAAGAATTTCCTTAAATTTTCACGTGTTCCCATCATACCCATTCATAAAACACTATTTTACCTCTCATCTAGTGTTATTGTTAACCTCGGATAACAGTCCCTGAGATTTATTTCGTGGTTTGTGTGTGTGTGTGTGTGGGCTGTAGCGTAAAGCCGGGAGAAATGATTGTTGGGACGTGTTAACCTATGATAACACGTTGTTATCCTCGGATAACAGTCTGAGATTTATTTCATGGTTTTTTGTGTGTGTGGGCTGTGGCGTAAAGCGGGAGGAATGATTGTTGGGACGTGTTAACCTCTGATAACACGTTGTTAACCTCGGATAACAGTCTGAGATTTATTTCATAGTTCTTTTGTGTATGTGGGCTGTGGCGTAAAGCGGGGGAAATGATTGTTGGGACGTGTTAACCTCTGATAACACGTTGTTAACCTCGGATAACAGTCTGAGATTTATTTCATAGTTCTTTTGTGTATGTGGGCTGTGGCGTAAAGCGGGAGGAATGATTGTTGGGACGTGTTAACCTCTGATAACACGTTGTTAACCTCGGATAACAGTCTGAGATTTATTTCGTGGTTTTTTGTGTGTGTGGGCTGTGGCGTAAAGCGGGAGAATTGATTGTTGGGACGTGTTAACCTCTGATAGCACGTTGTTAACCTCGGATAACAGTCTGGGATTTATTTCATGGTTTTTTGTTGTGTGGGCTGTGGCGTAAAGCGGGAGAAATGATTGTTGGGATGTCACGTAAGGTTGAAATGTGTCGTCTGCAATAGACGCAGCGGGCTATCGGCGCGTCAACTCCCCACCACGTCAATCACATCCGTTTAGTGACGCTACGTGCACTGTCCCCCCCAACAGTCGTCAAGATTCGCCAAGATTCTTAGCTGAGAATCCTAAGTGAGAGTCGAGAATCGTAAGTGGGAGTCGAGAATCCTAAGTGAGAGTGAAGATTCGTACAAGGATTCGCCAAGATTCTTAGCTGAGAATCTTGGGTCAGAGTGGAGATTCCTAAGTGAGAGTCGAGAATCCTAAGTGAGTGTGAAGAATCTCAAGTGAGAGTCGAGAATCTTGGGTGAGAGTCGAGAATCCAGAATGAGAGTCGAGAATCCTAAGTGAGTGTGAAGAATCTCAAGTGAGAGTCGAGAATCCTAAGTGAGAGTTGAGAATCCCAAGTTAGTATGAAGAATCTCAAGTGAGAGTGAAGATTCGTATAAGGATTCGTCAGATTCTTGGCTGAGAATCTTGGGTGAGAGTCCAGAATCTTAAGTGAGAGTAAAGAATCATATGTGAGAGTCGAGAATCTTGGGTGAGAGTGAAGAATCTTAAGTGATAAATAATCCTAAGTGAGAGTCGAGAATCCTAAGTGAGAGTCGTGAATCTTAAGTGAGAGTGAAGATTCGTACAGGGATTCGCCAAGATTCTTAGCTGAGTATCTTTGTGAATCACAAGAATCTTAACTGAGAGTCGAGAATCTTGGATGAGAGTAAGGGGTGTTGACCCAAGATTCATGGAGAATCGTAAGAATCTTAGCTGAGAATCATCTGAGTCTCGAGAATCTTGGTTCTGTAGGTTCAAGTTCGGTACGATTCATAAGATTCTTAGCTGAGAATCCCAAGTGAGAGTCGAGAATCTTAAATGGGAGTTAAGAATCTTGGTTCTATAGGTTCTGGATTGGTAGGATTCATGAGATTGTTAGCTGAGAATCTTAAATTAGCGTCAAGAATCTCAGGCGACAATGAAGATTTGTAGGAAATCGTGAGAATTTTAGCTGAGAATCTTAATGAGTCGCAAAAATCTCAGTTGAGAGTGAAGAGTCTTAAGTGAGAGTTCAGAATCTTGGTTCGATGAGTCCAAGGTTCATAAGTTATCAACCTGTTATCATTGGTTATCAACCAGTTATCATCCATTCTGTGTATTGGCATCAGAATACTATTTGCAAAGATTTCAGTGTCAAAAAGTTTTGTCGCTGTTATCACTGGTTAACAGTCTGTTATCCGTGGTTATCAACCTGTTCTCATTGGTTATCAACCAGTTATCATCCAACCCCGTTATCATCGGCATTCAATCAAAATCAAATTTTTGACTTAAATTTGGTAAAATTCTTCTGTTATCGTAGGTTAACAGTCTGTTATCATAGTTTATCACGTGGAAAGTTAAATCAAGTAATAAATTTCTGTAGGAATTTTCCTTTGTTTCTATTTAAAACGCACAGCAGTGTGCTAATCTGCCGATTACGTGGACACTGAGAAAGAATGATGTTGTCTACACCTGTGCTACTAATCTCGCTACCCACAAATCCCTATAAACCTAAATAATGGTGTTATCGCATGTTATCAACCTGTTATCACCTGTTATCATCCGAGTACTGGCCCAATTTTCTTAGATTGCCGATGGACCCGGCAGGATGTTATCAGGCAGGCGGCAGGCAGTTATCACTGGTTATCAACCTGTTATCACTGGTTAATAACCTTGTTATCACGTGTTATCATCGAAATGTTGGCCCAATTATCTTAGATTGTCAAAGGATCCAGCAGGATTTAAGAGCTTGGATTGTGTTATCACTGGTTATCAACCTGTTATCACTGGTTAACAACCTTGTTATCACGTGTTATCAGTCTGGCGAAAGCCCCATCTTCTGCTGTTATCCATAAAGTAGGCAAGAATGAATGACCTTGTCGGTGTTATCAGTGGTTAACAACCTGTTATCAGTGGTTATCATCCGACTCTCTCGAAGTTATAGTCGCCGACAAACAACACGTCGATCTTCTAGTGATTTAATTGTTGATAACCCATGATAACAGGTTGTGAACCACTGATAACACAGTCTATCCCTGGATTTCTAGTCAAATCCACGTCTATACCCTCATAACTTGCATCTAACGAACTGATAACACGTTGATAACCCATGATAACAGCTTGTTAACCACTGATAACACAGTCTATCCCTGGATTTCTAGTCAAATCCACATCTGAACATCCATAATTTGCATCCAGTAGGCTGATAACACGTGATAACACTTTAGTAAAACATGATAACAGCTTGTTAACCACTGATAACACAGTCTATCCCTAGTAGTAGTAGTACTCGTAGATTTGGTTAGAAATCCAAATCTACGTCTAAACATCCATAATCTGCATCCAATAGGCTGTTAACGCTTTAGCAACACATGATAACACCTTGATAACCATTGATAACACAGTCCATCCCTGGATTTCCAACCAAATCCGCATCTGAACATCCATAATCTGCATCCAATAGGCCGGTAACACTTTAGTAACACATGATAACACCTTGATAACCACTGATAACACAGTATGTGGCGTTAGAGCAGTGTGTGTGAGGGGGATATGCAAAGTTGGCAAGTTTAATCGAGTGGAAAGTTCGCTCGGAACAAACAGTTGGAACAAAATGTGCGCCCAGGCCATTCCCAAGGATTGCTTCCCATTTACTTCACTGCATTTCCACACTCTCGATAATCTTCCCTTTTCCCCGCAAAAAGCGAAAACAAGCTGTTATCATAGGTTATCAACTGTTATCGTAGGTTGTCAATTGTGATGAAACCTCTAGCCAGTCGAGTAAAGTTGCCCAGCTTTAAAATCAATGCAAAAAAAAGCTTCACCATAATATTATAGCGAACTACTACTACTACTACTACTACTACTACTGCTGCTGTTAATGGTTCTACTACTTCTGCTATTGCTACTACTACTACTACTATTGCTGCTACTCCTGCTGTTTCTAGTAATGCTCCCCCCCTACTATTGCACTAGTACTACTACTGCTACTACTTCTACTGCTACTACTACTACTACTACCACTACTACGAGTACTGATACTACTATTGCTCCTTTTACAACTTCTGATGCTTCTACTACTATTTCTACTACTCCTTCTACTCTTCCCAGTACTACTACTCCTACTACTACCATCGCTATTGCTACTACTACTACTTCTCTTACTACTCCTCCTTCTCCTCCTCCTCCTCGTCCTACTGCTACTATTACTATCACTACTGCTACTACTGCTACTACTCTTCCTTCGTCCTCCTCCTCCTACTACTACTACTACTTCTTTTACTACTACCACTACTCCCACTAGTTTCTACAATAAGGGACAAAAAAAAAGATATTAAGTTTAACTTTAGTTGAAAGTTTTATGAACGCTTTGGCGTGGCAGCCGAGTAAAAACTTGTAAAATTTACGACACTTGGAACTCGTAAAAATTTTCGCCGGTTGTGTTGATTGTCCCGCGTCTTTTTATTCGCCTTTTTGTAATTTATTTCGACTCTTTTTTTTATTTACTTTATTCAATTCGACCCTCTCTTTTTACATTTAACGTGAAAATTTACGAGGAAAAATGTCCATTGAATTGTAAAGAGACGAAGGTTCTGCGTTGTGTTGTGTGCAGAAGGCTGTAATGGGCCAGACCGCACAGCGTTTATGATAGCCACTGTGCCTATAAAAACCCGTGGATAAGCCTCCATCTTAACTCTGGCTGTCTACAAATCACTCTCGAAGCCACTTCACAGAAGTCAGAGAAGAGGCAGAGCCACTTAGTAAGGCCGATAACAGATGATAATAGATGATAACCGGCTCAGAGTGCTTTGGGAAGAGCTGGGAAATCTTTTGAATGTAGTAGAAATGGTTGATAACCGTGATAACATGTGATAATAAGACCATTAAGTTATGATAACATGTGATAATGGCCTATTAAGTCATGATAACAGATGATAGTAGATGATAACCGGCTCAGAGTGCTTGGAAAGAGCTGGAAAATCTTTTGAATGTAGTAGAAATGGCTGATTACCGTGATAACATGTGATAATAGCCTATTAAGTCATGATAACAGATGATAACAGGCTCAGAGTGCTTTGGAAGAGCTGGAAAATCTTTTGAATGTAGTAGAAATGGTTGATAACCATGATAACATGTGATAATGAGACTATTAAGTCATGATAGCAGATGATAACAAGTGATAACAAGTGATAACACAGCTAAAATTCTCATAAAACAAGTCCGAAATGGCTTAGTTCAGGCCGACGAATTTTCCCACGGCTTCCCAAACGGCTCTTGGGAATCTTCTAGAAACCCCCAAATTTCCCAAAACATCACTCAAACACCCAAGATTCATAAAAACATACTCCCCACGGGAAATTGAAATTCCCCACACTTTCCCAAAGCTTTTCCCACAGGGGACTTGAGGAAAACTCGCTTTAACTTGTAAACCTCACACAGTACAAGTCCCAAATGGCTAAATAAGCTTAGTTTCAGCTATGGGGAAAACTTGGGAGGTCTGTGGGGAGGTGGTGGGGGGAAGAGGGGAGACAGTTTTCCCCTATGGTTGATTACTCGGTCGATAATATGGAGATTGTGCAAAAGATGAGACTTTGAATGGGACCCCAAAGCCCCCGTCAGTTTCTATTAAACTCCCATTACGAACAAATGGGGACACGCGTTTGTTATCCACAAAAAGAATCTTGAGATTCACACAAGAATCTCTAAGAATCTTTCAAGAATCTTGAGATTCACACAAGAATCTCTAAGAATCTTTCAAGAATCTCTAAAGAATCTTTGGACAGTGGAACAATCAATAGAACCTATACAATCAACACAGAATCGCCAAATCCGATTAATGGGGGATTTGCGTGGGGGTTGGGGGTTGTGGGGGGTAAAAAAAATAAATAAATAGAAGGTTACTAATCGATTATCGATCGATTGTATCGATTGGTTATCCCCACAAGTGCAAATGAATTGTAAACAAAGTACAAGTGGCCTTGTGTTCAGTGTTTCCCCTTTTCCCTTCTTTTCCGTTTTTCCCCTCCGTACTAGAGTATAAGAGTGTACTTCTAAGTTTCCCCTTCTTCCTTATTTTTACCTTTTTCCCTCCTCTGCTAGAATCTAGGGTGTACTTCTAAGTTTCCCCTTTTTTCCCTTTTCTCGTATTTTCCCCTGTTCCCCTCCGTGCTAGAATCTAAGGGTGTACTTCTAAGTTTCCCCTTTTTTCCCTTTTCTCGTATTTTCCCCTATTCCCCTCTGTGCTAGAATCTAAGGGTGTACTTCTAAGTTTGCCCTTTTTCCCTTTTTCCCTTTTTTCCTTACTTTTTACCTTTTTCCCTATTTTTACCTTTATCCCCTCTGCTAGAGTATAAAGGTGTATTTCTAAGTTTCCCTGTTTCCTCTCTGTGCTAGAATCTAAGGGTGTACTTCTAAGTTTTCCCTTTTTCCCCTCCGTGCTAGAATCTAAAGGTGTACTTCTAAGTTTCCCCTTTTCCCCTCTTGTCTTACTTTTCCCTTTTCAGACCCCCTTTCCCCCTTTTTCAGGGAATTTCCCTGCAGAGTGGAAACGCTACTTGTGTTGTTTTATGATTCTTATAAGATTCTTATGAGAATCTGGAATAAGAATCTTAGATTCTTGTATCCCACGGGACCCCATACCCGCATATCTACGTCCATAATTCACTGGAGTCATGATTTTTTCTCTCCCAAAACTTTTCCCTGTGATTTTTTATCGTTTCCCCAGAAACGGGAGATGAAAAATAGAATAAAATATATTTTATTCATATAATATAATATTAACATAATATAAAAAATCGGAAAGGAGGTTTGCAACGTTCAAGAATCGTAAGAATCTTGTCAAAAAGTCAGAATCTTAACGAGAATCGTAAGAATCTGGGCTAGAATTATCTGAGAATCATAGTCAGAATCAAGAATCTTGTCCCAAAAGTCAAGAATCTTAACGAGAATCGTAAGAATCTGGGCTAGAATTATTTGAGAATCATAGTCAGAATCAAGAATCTTAACGAGAATCATAAGAATCTTGGCCAGATGTATTAAAGATTCATAGCAGAAATCAAGAATCTTGTCAGGAATCGTAAGAATCTTGGCTAGAATTATTTGAGAATCATAGTCAGTATCAAGAATTATGTCAAAAAGACAAGAATCTTAACGAGAATCGTATGAATCTTGGCCAGATTCATGTGAGAATCATAGCAAGAATCAAGAATCTTGTCGAAAATTTAAGAATCTTAACGAGAATCGTAAGAATCTTGGCCAGATTCATGTGAGAATCGTAGCAAGAATCAAGAATCTTGTCGAAAATTAAAGATTCTTAACGAGAATCGTAAGAATCTTGTCAAAAGTTCAAGAATCTTGGCAAGATTCATTTGGGAATCATAGCAAGAAACAAGAATCTTGTCGAAAAGTCAAGAATCTTAACGAGAATCGTAAGAATCTTGGCAAGATTCATTTGAGAATCATACTAAGAATCAAGAATCTTGGCAAGAATCACGTCATTTAGAACCATTACGTCTTTCTCGTAGTTAATAACAGTCATAATTGTCCGGCAATTAACTTAGTGATTAACTTTTATGACTTTTTTGAGTGATTTTTACTTAGATTTTTACGTAGATTTACCGGTAATAATAACAAAAACGATAACAATACTCATAACTGTAGTAGTACTAGTAGTAGTACAAGTAGTAGCAGTAATAGTACAAGTAGTGGTAGTACAAGTAGTAGTAGTCCTACTACTACTACTCAGTGATTAGCTTTTATGACTACTTTGAGTGATTTTCACTTAGAAGTTTACGTAGATTTACCGGTAATAATAACAAAAATAATAACAATACTCATAACTGTAGTAGCACTAGTAGTAGTACAAGTAGTAGCAGTAATAGTACAAGTTGTAGTACAAGTAATAGTAGTACAAGTAGTAGTAGTATTACTACTACAACTTAGTGATTTACTTAGTGATTAACTTTTATGACTGTTTTGAGTGACTTTTACTTATATTTTTACTTAGATTTACCGGTAATTAACTTAGTGACTAACTAGTGATTAACTTTTATGACTATTTTGATGTAATTTTTTCTTATATTTTTACGTAAATTTACCTCTAATTTACTTAGTGATTAACTTTTATGACTGTTTTGAGTGATTTTTACTTAGATTTACCGGTAATTAACTTAGTGATTAACTTGTGATTAACTTGTGATTAACTTTTATGACTTTTTTGAGTGATTTTTTTTAGCGTTTTTCTCAAAAGTCTTGGTAAATGGGAAAGTATTTGAATGCAAAACACGCCGCCCTTTAATTAAAGGGCACAACCACTGGAAAGCGCCAATAGCCAAGCAGTTGTCTCGTACAGTAATTATCGAATTATCGCATTATCGATTGTATGGATTTTTATGCCGATTGCCGTAGAAGCTTATACGCAACAGTACTGCTACAACTTGTGCTACTACTAATTGTACTAGTACTGCTTGTACTATTACTGCTACTACTTGTACCACTACAACTTGTAATACTCCTACTTGTACTGCTACTACTACTTGTACTACTACTAGTGCTACTACTACTAGTGCTACTAGAGTTATGAGTATTGTTATTATTTTTGTTATTATTATTATTACTACTACTATTATTATTAGTACTATTACTACTACTCTTATTACCAGTACTACTACTTCTATTACTAGTTCTATTACTACTACTCTTATTACCACTACTACTACTTCTATTACTAGTACTATTACTACTATTGCTATTACTGCAACTAACGACTGCTACTACTATTCATACTCTCAACACTACTTCCACTACTACCACCACCATTACTACTACTACCACTTCTGCTATTTCTGCTATCACTTCTGCTACTGCTACTGTTACTACTACCTTTATTCTATTACTACTACTCCTCCTACTACTCATACTACTCATACTACCTCTAAATAATTCTATACTTCTTCTACTACATTTACCTGTATATGTTAATCAAAGACTCGTTTGACCTATAAATCTTTCATTGATAGGGGCTATACCACTGCTGTTATTAATGGTGCGGGTGTTGTAGCTACAACCTGAGGGTGTTGCTTGGATGTTGTTATCTGTTGTTGAGGGGGTTGGTTGCACTTTGTCAGCGTCCAGTTGAGAGGGACATTTGTCTTTTTGCGGCCGTTCAGTTTATCGCCATTGCGGACGATCCGCCGTTTGTCATTTGTCAACTTGCGCTACAACAGACCCTCGCTACAACAGCTACAACAATATAGACACCTATCTTCTTTCTATTATTTCATTACGATATCTGATTTCCCCATTCTTCTCCATAGATACCTTGATTTCACGATTTCTGAAAAAAAATAAAAAATCAAAATCAAATCTGTCGAATCAGTGGACACAATGTAAAATTTGCATTGATGAGTATACCCTGTCCACACACACGACAGATTAGCAGTTTTCTTGATATTTCTAGTTTTCTAACGAAATCTGTCGAATCCCTGGACACAGTACAATAACTCTCATCAACAACTACACCCTGTCCACACATTCGACAGATTACTTTTTTCACTATGATTACCACTTATATTATTTGCAATAACCAAATCTGTCGAATCTTCGGACACGATGCCACACTCTCGTTAACAACTACACCCTGTCCACACATTCGACAGATTACCTTTTCCCACTATCATCATCTTTATCATCCCTATTATCATCACTACTACTATTACATAACTATTATCTTCACTACTACTACTACTACTTCTACTACTCTACTATTACTACTATTATTACTACTTAGTAATTTACTATATTTATTCGTGAGTCTGCCATAAATCACGTGACACTGGCCCCGTGTTTTTTACGGCGATTTTAATTGGTAGATTTTTGAGTGAGTCAATGTGGCAACGCTGCAATTTCTCACCGGCATAAATCTCTCCTCGCCGCATAACTTCTCTGCAGAGCGTGTAATTAGTCGTAACGTGTTATAATTATCCAACTTTTTCCCCTTTTTTCCCCTTTTCCCCTTTTTCCCCACTGTTATCTCCCCTCTCTCTCTTCTTGCCATATCTGGTTGCTATGGCAACCGGAAATGACTTACTTTCTCTTCAATTCATCATTTTATTCATTCATTCATTCATTCAAACGCAATAGAAAAAATGCGCTAGTCAAACGTCAGAATGACCGTCTGAACGGTGCATGATTACTATGAATTCAGCTAGACGATAGTGTGAAATCGGTCAACTTTCACACGGTTCGTACGCTTGGGTTTTTCAATCACTAATTCATGCAGTATTCAACCTTTTATTCAGAGGGTTCACTTTTAACAACTTACAGTCAGTTCAGCTACTTGTTCAGCTAGTGATTCAGAGAGAAGCTTAATTGTTCAGCTACCTATAGTCATTCGGTACTCAACCGTATGATTTTTCAGACGGGGAATGGGGTTCGTAACTTCTGATAACACGTTGATAACAGCTCATAACACACTCTTCATTATGACACCATGTCGGTTGTGTCAGGGGAGGGAAGGGGTACGTCAGGGTCCATTAGCCAAATGGGCGCTAGCTGTCAAACACTGAAACTCCCATAAGGCCCCCAAACTTGGGAAAAGGTGGCTAATTTTAATAAATATATACATATGTTAGTAGAAATGTCAAAATAAGGTTTTCCCAAGGCTTCCCGAACTTTCCCCCAAACTTTTCCCACCAAGTAATTTTAATAAATATATACACATATTAAGAGTAATGTCAAAATAAGGTTTTCCCAAGGCTTCCCAAACTTTTCCCCAAACTTTTCCCACCCAAGAAATTTTAATAAATATATACATACGTTAATAGAAATGCCAAAATAAGGTTTTCCCAAGGCTTCCCAAACTTTTCCCACCAAAGTAATTTTAATAAATATATACACATATTAAGAGAAATGTCAAAATAAGGTTTTCCCAAGGCTTCCCAAACTTTTCCCACCAAGTAATTTTAATAAACATATACATATGTTAATAGAAAAGTCAAAATAAGGTTTTTTCCCAAGGCTTCCCAAACTTTTCCCCAAGCTTTTCCCACCCAAGTAATTGGTTTCTGGGGGAGTAAACGAGGGGAGTACATTCCGCACTGTTAATCACGTGTGTCACAAATGTGGATTGAATTATCACTTTTCCCTTTCTCTGAAAAAAGTCAAAAACTCCCACGAAATCCCAGTGAACTTTGACCTCACTCCCAGCCACAGAAAATTATCAGTGGGTGTTATCGTCCCTTTTTTTGGGTTTGGACAATAGTAGATTGAAATTGCTTTTCGCCAAATGAAAAGCTTTTCTTTTCATTTTTCCCCTCTCCCCACGCGGGGGGTTGTTCCCCCACGTTTTCCCCCCCGCTATTGAAAACTTGTGGGGATTTTCTATTACCATTGAAAGAAGTGCTGGCGTACGCGCGTGTCGTTTTAATGAACGTACACTTCATATGTGGTCTTGTGTGTTTATTTTTGCAGCACTTTTCCTCTTTTTTTCTTTTACAATGAAAATTTAATTAAAAAATCATAATTAATTTTTTTGCTAATTTTATTATATATATATATTTATATAATATTTATATTAATTTATTATTCTTATTGTTATTTTTATTATTATTATTATTATTATTATTATTACTTATACTATTATATTTATTATTTATTATATTATTATATAAAAATAATATTTATCTAATTAGTTGTGTTAATTTTGCAGTATTTTATTTAATTACGAAATGAAATTAGTGAAGGTTTGTGAATGAAAGCTATAGTGATTACTGCATGATTACTATATGATTACTATATGATTATTACATGGTTACTAAGCGATTACTATACAATTACTATCACGGTTATTATTTGATTACTTTCATAGTTAATTTTATTTTTTATTTTAGGATTTATTAAATGAGTACTTGATGATTACTATGCGGTTACTATATGAGTACTACATGATTACTTTATGAATTATGCGATTTTTGCGTCCCCTCGATAAATAAAAAATCCCCATGTGTTATAATCGGCTTAAATCAAGGGGCTAAGCGTAATCTGTCGAATACGTGGACAATATAACAAATTGTTGTATTGAGACTTGCATCCCGTCTACTCATTCGACAGATTAAAAATTTACGCTCAAACATTTATTTCTTCTTATTAAACTGTAATCTGTCAAATAAGTGGACAGCATAGAATTTCTTTCGTGAGAGTAAACGACCTGTCCACATATCCGACAAATTAGAAAATTACATCAAACCTCTACTTTAGTCCATTAAAACATAATCTGTCGAATAAGTAGACAGCGTTGAAATCTTTCCATTGAAACAAATGCACTGTCCACATATTCGACAGATTAGTTGTTTCCATCAGAACATCTATTTTCATCACTAAAAACATAATATGTCGAATACGTGGACACGATGCAAATCTCCCCACGTAATCAAATGGCCTGTCCACACTTCCATCAGATCAACTATTTTACTGATTTCTGTAAGTCTAACAGTCCAAACTCTTCAAGATTCTCAATTCTGTCATGATTCTTAGCCTGTTATCACATGATTCTTGAAAGTAGCGCACCCCCACGGCTTATATGGAGAGGAACCATATGCGGGAACCGATTACTGAATGAATGAATGAATGAAAAAAAGCTGATCAGAACAGTTGAATACAGCTGCCACTGACAGACGTCCAGGTTCCCATACAAAACGCCACGCAGGCGGGGTCCGCTACTTCAATCAAGAATCATGATTCTTGATTCAAGATTCTTGATTCCTAGAGATCATCTCTGGATTCTGGAAACGGTTACTTCGATAGAACGGTTACTATATGATTACCAGCTGATTACAGACCGTCCCAAAATTCAAGATTCTCGATCCAAGATTCATGAATCTTAAAAATCATCTCTGGACTCTGGAAACGATTACTTTGTATAGAACGGTTACTATATGATTACCAGCTGATTACAGACCGTCCCAAGATTCAAGATTCTCGACCCAAGATTCATGAATCTTAAAAATCATCTCTGGACTCTGGAAACGATTACTTTGCATAGAACGGTTACTTGATGATTACCAGTTGATTACAGACCGTCCCAAGATTCAAGATTCTCGATCCAAGATTCATGAATCTTAAATACCATCTCTGGACTCTGGAAACGATTACTTTGCATAGAACGGTTACTCTATAATTATCAGCCGATTACAGACTCTCCGAAGATTCTAGATTCAAGATTCTTGATTCAAGATTCAGGAATCTTAAAAATCATCTCTGGACTCTGGAAACGATTACTTTGCATAGAACGGTTACTTGATGATTACCAGTTGATTACAGACCGTCCCAAGATTCAAGATTCTTGATCCAAGATTCCTGAATCTTAAAAATCATTTCTGAACTCTGGAAACGATTACTTTGCATAGAACGGTTATTTTAATGATTACCAGCTGATTACAGACCGTCCCAAGATTCAGGATTCTTGATTCAAGATTTTCAGATTCTTGTTTGTGATTCCCTAGAGTTGCGGGCCCCCTTGTAAGGGGGACAGCCTGTCACGCCCATGATGTGTTACACTGATTACATGCAAATGAAGACGTCTTGTTATCGAATCAAGAATCAAGATTCTCAGTCCAGGAATCAAGATTCACGAACAAGAATCTTGAGTCTCCGATACCCCAGTTGGTGAAAGTTGTCTTATCCTATGTTAAGAAATAGTAGTTATGCTTAGTATGGCTGCTACTTCAGTAACTAGAGCTACCACAACTTACTACTTTGAGTACCTAGTAGTTTGCTTAGTCTGGCTGCTACTTCCGTAACTATAGAACTCCATCAACTTACTACTTTGAGTACCTAGTAGTTTGCTTAGTCTGGCTGCTACTTCAGTAACTATAGAACTCCATCAACTTACTACTTTGAGTACCTAGTAGTTTGCTTAGTATGGCTGCTACTTCAGTAACTAGAGCTACCACAACTTACTACTTTGACTACCTAGTAGTTTGCTTAGTCTGGCTGCTATTTCAGTAACTATAGAACTACCACAACTTACTACTTTGACTACCTAGTAGTTTGCTTAGTCTGGCTGCTATTTCAGTAACTAGAACTACCTCAACTTACTACTTTTGACTACTACTGCTACTTTTTAAACTTATAAAAATTAGCTTCCTTATCAGCGCTTCAGTGTTTCATTGAATCCGACGTCTTGTAATTCGTCAAGGGTTCGCAACTCCCGATGAACTTTATACAAAGTTTGTCAAACTCCCGCCTCCAGATCACGTGACTGGTCCCAACAGTCGATTATTGGAGCCCTCTGATTGGTTCTTGGGTCTAAACACTCCAAGATTCTTGGAGAATCTTCAAGAATCTTGAGAATCTTCAAGAATCTTGGGGTGAGTTATTAACCCTCTCGTAGTGGCGAATTAAAAAGTCTCGAAGCCTTAGCAAGTGTCTTGGGGTTGTAAGACTTTCTGCGGCTTCACCCCATTACACGATCCTTGTCAAGGGGGGTTGGCTACTTGATTAATTGCCAAGATTCTTATTGAGATTCTTATCGACTACCTAAAGTTAATATAACAATTCGCAACAGTGCTTCCCCTTTTTTCCCCTTTTTTCCCTTCCGTGCTACAGAGTAAAGCTACGTTTGTAAATTCACTTTTTTCCTCCATTTTCCCCTCTTCCCCATTTTCCTTATTTGAGGGAATTTCCCTGCAAAAGTGGGAAGCACTGATTCGCAATAAAAATAAGTTGCAAAATTTGAAAGTGAGATTGAAATATTTTGAAAATTATTTAAAGAGAAAATAAAAATTACGAATTTATAAACGAAATATAATCGAAAATAGATTTGAAATAATTTATAATAATCTAAAAGAATATAATATAATATAATAATATCATAATTGCATAATATATGATTTTAAATATATAATTTAATAATCTAAAATAATCTAATATAATATAATGATATCATAATTTCATAATATATAATTTTAATTATATAATATAATAATCTAAAATAAATTTGAGATAAAAGTATTTTGAAAATTATTTAAAGAGAGAATAAAAAATTTGGGTTTATGAATCCAATGTGAAGTAAAGTAAAAATGAAGACAAAATAAAATAAATGAGAGATAGAAATATTTTCTATAAATAGGGTTGTCAGTGAATTTCTTAAAAATGCGAATTTCTGAACGAAATTTTTTTTTCAAGTTAAGCATGTTTTCAGTATGTCCTGTGAATTTTTTCAGAATTTTCCTGTCGGTAGTTTGGGTACAGGAATTTTTTTCCTGAATTTTTTTCTGAATTTTTTTTTGACAGGAAATTAAATTTTTTCCCATTGTAAACGGAAAATTTGGCGTCCGCGGCGGTACGAAACTCTTCAAAACCGTTTTGATAACTTTGTGTAATGCTTTGCGGAATCAGCTGTTATCAGCGGGCGCGCGCGCGGAATTCAATAATGGCTGCCGAATTTAGTTTTTCAAAATGCACAGGATGGTGGTAAAACGTATGGATTTGAGACACATACCAAAAAAAAGCTAATTTTTTGCTCTATCCGAAAACCTGCGGGGCAATAAGGGTTTTTTGACTCCTTCAGGGTGAAAATTGCAATAATTCGATAGAATTTTCATTTTTCTAAATTCTCGTCTATTCAATCGCAATTTTCACCCTGAAGGAGTCAAAAAACCCTTATTGCCCCGCAGGTTTTCGGATAGAGCAAAAAATTAGCTTTTTTTTGGTATGTGTCTCAAATCCATACGTTTTGCCACCATCCTGTGCATTGCTTTCAAAGTTTCGCCATAAGAATGTAATGGGAAAATTTCGGTAAAAGTTTGGGAGCCATTTTAAAATACTTGTCCTTCTTCAAAAGCACTAAGAATTTAACCAGCCATACTCAGATCTCTTTACTGCAAAATGCAAAAATTTGCATATTTTTATCTTCTTTACTTCACGAGAAAACCCTTGCGGACACGACATCTGTCGGTTTACAATGGAAAGAGATAATTTTGTCTGTCAAAATTCTGCTAAATGGTACTGACATCCCTACTATAAATATTAAAATTTTAATATGAAATGATTAACTGGTAAAATAAAATTGAGATAAAAATATTTTGAAAATTATTTAAAGAGGGAATAAAAACTAGAATTTATAAATGAAATCTAAAGTGAAAATCAGAATAAAATAAATTAAAATAAACGTGAGATAGAAATATTTTCCGTATTTTATGAAAAGAGGAAATAAAAAAATTCGAAATTATAAATATAATATATAATATATATAATAAATATATATATAATATACAATAATTTAATATATAAATAATAATATAATATAAATTTGGGTTTATGAATTCAATGTGAAATAAAACGAAAATAAGACAAGAGATTTTAAATTACTATTTCCAGAAGAAAAAAAAGGGAAAATTCGAATTTTATTGATGTAATTAAATATGTAATAATAATATAATAACATTATTATTATTATTATTATTATAATTATTATAATATTATTATAGTTTAATATAAAATGGGGGGGGGACTTCAAGATAAAATAGATAGAGGCTTACAAATGCAAATTAGACTTTGATATTGAAGTGGGTATGCAAGATACGGGGAACACGTTGTTCCGTAGGGGGAAAATTTTGGAATATTTTCCCCTCGGTATAGAATAGAATGATACAACAGATGTCCCCAACTGGAAGGTCCTGTCATTTTCCCTGTGATGGATCTGATCCCTCTCCAGCTGCAACAGTCTATAGAGAACCACTTTGACGAGAATCTTGACAAGAATCTTGAGATTCTCGGTACTGAGGAATAGACGAGTATAGGAGAAGAAAGTACCAATCTGTCGAATAAGTGGACAGTCCATATCTTCCCATTCCACTCTCTCATTCTGTCCACCTATTCGACAGGTTGCTTTGTAATCACAATAACAAACAATATTACACCATTAATAGGCCAAGAGTTGAGCAAATCTCTAATCTGTCGAATAAGTGGACAGTCCATATCTTCCCATTCCGCTCTCTTATTCTGTCCACCTATTCGACAGATTGCCTTTTAATCACAATTACAAACAATTACTACACCATTAGTAGGCCAAGAGTTGAGCAAATCTCTTATCTGTCGAATAAGTGGACAGTCCATACCTTCCCATTCCACTCTCTTATTCTGTCCGCCTATTCGACAGGTTGCTTTTTAATCACAATAACAAACAATACTACACCATTAATAGGCCAACAGTTGAGCAAATCTCTTATCTGTCGAATAAGTGGACAGTCCATATCTCTCCTAACCACTCTCCCGCTCTGTCCACACATTCGACAGATTACACGTTTGACTGTAAAAATCAAACTTTCACTAAGACCGCAATAATCCGTCGCATAAGTGGACAGTCCCCTTCTCCCCATACCACTTTCTCATTCTGTCCACCTATTCGACAGATTATACTTTTTAATCACAATCAAACAATCACAATACTACACCATTAACAGTCGAAGGGTTGGCCGAATCTCTAATCTGTCGCATAAGTGGACAGTCCACATCTCCCCATACCACTTTCTCATTCTGTCCACCTATTCGACAGATTACTTTTTAATCACAATGTATAACAATCATAATACTACGCCAATAACCCCTTCGTGTACCTCCCACAGTCAGGGGTCGACCAGACCTCTAATCTGTCGAATAAGTGGACAGTCCACATCTCCCCATACCACTTTCTCATTGTGTCCACCTATTCGAGAAATTACTTTTTAATCACAATCTAACAGTCATAATACTACACTATTAACAATCGAAGGGCTGGCCGAGTTTCTGATCTGTCGAATAAGTGGACAAGTCCCCTTTTCCCCATACCACTTTCTCATTCTGTCCACCTATTCGACAGATTACTTTTTAATCACAATCTAACAATCATAATACTATACCATCACCATCAACCCCTTCGTATGACCCCCTCCATTGCAGTCAGGGGTAGAAGGGGGTTAAGGGGTAACCCGAGATTGACTCGTAATGAGAAGGTTGTATAGGGGCGGAACAGCTGTAACTAATTGTTTATTTAGGCCTTTGGCTTTTCTCCTACACTATCCACTGCAAAGGTTTCTTAGGCCTAAGGGGGGTCGGAAACTCCTAGGAAAAATTTACGAAGATTATTTGATAACATGTGATAACACGGCCTAGGTGTATGAAGATTATTGGAAGTTCCGGACCCCTTGCTTTAGGCCTTGTTTGTTATTCACGGCAAACTCTATTGATTTATTATAGGCCTAGGCTTTACACTTGCTTTGTAACCTGACCCCCTTGTATTCCCCTTCATCTCTTATGGCCAGTAATTAAAACATTAATTAATATTTGATTGCCTCTTAATTAATACTATTTATATTCATTGTTTTAATTATCTTAATTAATCGCAATTTTTGACGCATTTTGTATTATTTATTATTTGTACTGGACCGTAGTGGGATTGTGAAATGATGTGATTCATCAATTTCCACTACTACCCAGTGCAGCATTCTGAGACAGTTACACTGGGCCGTAGTGGGTTTTTGAAACGATCTCAAGAAACCCCACTATTACCCAGTGCAGCATTCTGAGACAGTTATACTGGCGCCGCAGTGGGTTTTTGAAACGATCTTAAGAAACCCCACTATTACCCAGTGCAGCATTCTGAGACAGTTACACTGGCGCCGTAGTGGGTCTTTGAAACGATGTTAAGAAACCCCACTATTACCCAGTGCAGCATTCTGAGATAGTTACACTGGCGCCGTAGTGGGTCTTTGAAACGATATTAAGAAACCCCACTATTACCAAGTGCAGCATTCTGAGACAGTTACACTGGGCCGTAGTGGGTCTTTTATTAATTAGTATCGAGATTATAATAATTAACTTTTTATTGATCTTAATTAATTAATTAATTAATTAATTATTCTTTGCAGTTTGGTCTCACGGTTTGATTCCACCCAATTCGGATATTTCGCCGCAGATCGAGGATTACGACTACGATACCTACGACTACGACGGTGGTAGCAGAACCACGCCCGCTACCAATGGCACCTCGGCAGGGTATCGCATTCACCTTTCATGAATTATAATCAATTACCAGTGCTTCCACTTTTTTCCCCCTTTTTCCCTTTTTTCCCCTCCGCTTGAAAAATATAAGTTTTCCTTTCCCCCTCCGTGATACTGAGTAGAGCTACATTTGTAAATTCACTTTCCCCTCCATTTTCCCCTTTCCCTCTTCCCCATTTTCCTTATTTGAGGGAATTTCCCTGCAAAGTGGAAGCACTGTTAGTTACTCACTAAGTATTACGTATGGTAGATATATTGCAGTTGGGTATTAAGATTCTAAAAGTGTTATCACTTGTTATCACCGTGTTATCATCGTGTTATCACACTTTGGTTATAGCCAATCTGTAGCTTAATCATTCCTTTATTCGATTTAATTAGTCGATATTAATTATAGTGTTAATTATAATAAAATATTTGGTTTTTGGCAGGGCTGCCTCTGCTGGTGGAGCAACAACAATTGCACCAGAAAAATCAGGTAAAAATTAAAATTATAATAATATTATTATTCATAAAATTGGCATTTAAATTTGAATCGACTTACCTTGCACTGGACCATAGTGGGATTGTGAAATGATGTGATAAATCAATTTCCACTATTAACCAGTGCAGCATTCTGAGGGAGTACTGCACTGGGCCGTAGTAGGTTGTCAATAAATTCTACTATTTCACAGTGCTGTGCTTTAAAACAATCTCGCACTGGGCCATAGTGGGTTTCTCAAACGAGGCTAATAAATCAGTATCCACTATTACCCAGTGCTACACCTTCAGAAAACACTGCACTGGGGGCCGTAGTAGTAGTCTAAAACACTAAGCATAATGTAAAATCCCACTACGTCCCAGTGCTGCACTAATTCCAAAACATAGTCAAACTATTTAATACCAATTAACATAATCTTACTAATTAGCATTAACATAACAGTGCAGGTATATAGATTGCCATAAGATATCATAAATGTGTCGTGTAGTATTTTTTTATGGGTATTTTGCATGTGAAATGTCGCGTGCCGTGGATTCGCTACCCGTACGTGACCGATACCGCATGAAATCCGTCGACATATTTACTCCCGTCATTTGCCACACGATACCTGCTACCTAAATACCACTTACACATCCACAAGGGGGGAAAAAACGTAGCAATTAATTTCAACACGACAAAGTAGTTATTTTAAATACAATATGTTTCGTGTTGGGAAGAATCTTGGGATTCTTGAGATTCTGAATGTAAGAATCTTGGGAATGATTCTTGTGTTTGCCAACAGGGTGGAAAGGCACTGTTAAAAAGCACCTAAGAGTGACACATTGAAGTATAAGAGCCCTTCAGTCACTCAACAGCACTTGGGAAAATTTTCCCACGCCTTCCCAACTTTTCCCAAACTTTTCCCACCCATTCACAGGATTCCCAACACTTCCATGTAGCTCCGTTGTATTTTCCCACGATTCTCCAAATTTTCCCACGCCTTCCCAACTTTTCCCAAACGTTTCCCACCCATTCGCATGATTCCCAACACTTCCATGTAGCTCCGTTGTATTTTCCCACGATTCCCCAAATTTTCCCACGCTTTTCCCACACGTTTCCAATATTTCCCAACTTTTCCCACGCATTTCCCAAGACCTTAGACCCCTTTCCCCACATCCCGAACATTTCCATATCCTTCTATTGTATTTTCCCCATTTCCCCCCACTCCTTCCCACTTTAGCTGTCCCCCAATAACACTTAGCGACTCGGTTACCATGACAACCGTGTACTTTTCAGCTCCACTCGAGTGAATAAACAAAAGCTTCAGCTCGGTTCACTTCGGTTCGCTTCAGCATAGATACCCGTGAACCGTCCAGTGAACTGTTCATTAATAAATCGATATTTCTTCAAGGTTTATCCGTACGGTTCATCAAGGTTCCTTCAAACGTCACCAAAGAAGCCGGCGACACGATCAAGCTCAAATGTGAGGCGTCCGGTGAACCGTCTCCGAACCGTTTCCGCTGGTTCAAGAACGAGGCCCCGGTTCAGGAGGAGAAGGGTCGCTTGACAATCCGCAAGTACCGCAACGGACCTACGGTTCACGGTTCGCGATTACGTATCGCTGGTATCGATACCCACGATACCGGCTACTACAGATGCGAAGTATCCAACGGTGTCCACAAAATCGATTCTACGGGAATTGTCATTGTCAAGATGGACAGAAACTGGAGTAAGTTTAATATTTATTACTATGTTATATTGATATATATTATTATTTATATCGATATTTTAATACTTATAATACTATTTGATATTTAATTGCAGATGGTGGACAAGTAGCAGCTACTCCCAACCTGCAGCAGCCCAGTTTCCCAAGTTTCGGTGGAGGACGTCCGATCAAGTAAATAATAATTACAAAATATAATTAGTAAATATTTAAATTTAGCAAATATATTTTTCCCAAGCGGAAATTTCCATTGACACCATAGAGATTATCGATTTTTTTCCCCCCGTATCTTTCCCGTGGGGGGGAAAATGCTATTGACGTCTTGATGTTGGATAGACCGGGAGACTTGCCAAAAGGATTCACATATTTTTTCCTGTTGGCTCTGCTGGAGGACGTGGGATTTGTTTTATTCATCGTGGGGAAGGCGTGGGGGGTTGTGGAGGAGTTATAGGAAGATGTGGATTCCTTTGGGAAGCTTGGAAAATAGTGGGAAAATGTGGGGAATGTTTTGAGGGGACTTGGAAGTTGTGGGAAGGCGGTGGCGAAGGGCTTGGGAAGATGTGGGAAGACCTGGGGAAGTACCAAATGTAGTGGGAAGGCCTTGGGGAGGTCATGGGAAGGTTTGGGAAGCAATGGGAAGCTTCTAGAAGCCTTGGGAAATGCTTTAGGAATGTCTGGGACTGTTTGGGGAGCCTAAGGAAGCAATGGAAAGTGCTTGGGGAGATCGTGGGAAGATTTGGGAAGGGCCTAGAAGCTATCGGAAGCTTTTGGAAGGTCTTGGAAGCTATGAAAGTGCTTTGGAATGCTTATATGGCCTTCCCAAGATTGAAAAGGTCATGGGGGAAAATCGGGAAAACGGGGAAAAATGGGAAAAAAAAGAGTTGGCTTATTCACGCATCATAAAATATGTAAGCGAAGCAGCCAAGCGCCAACACTGTAGCGTCGCGCCATAGATTCCTGCATAATTAACCCACTCCCCGAACTTTTCCCACAATTCCCCCACCGCAAAAATGTGGGAAAAACAAAGTTTTTTTCCCCCCACCATTGACAGAAAATTGGAATATTCCTAACCAATACGAATAATTCCTGTACTTATATCAACCAATAAGCGTGCGACTCGTATCTTCGTTGATAAGTATCTTGATAACGTAAGATAATAATCAATCTGTTATCATATGTTATCATCGTGTTATCACCCCAGTATTAGATATCAACGCTATTCTATTATCTATGTTATTGTTTATAGTAGAATTATAAGATATATCGTATTATTAACTGTTTTATTAATATCAACGCTATTTTATTATCTATATTATTTTTTATAGTAGAATTATAAGATATATCGCATTATTAACTGTTTTATTAATATTTATCATGTTATCACGAGTTGTATCATGAATAATTGGCGCGAAGACTTGGACTCAATGGTGCGGAAGGGTTTCCGGGCAAAGGGTCTTCATTATCGACGCCTAAAAAGCGGATACTCCGCTTCCACCATCTCCTCATCACGGAAACTACTGGAAAAGAAAAGAAGGAAACAAACAAAATGTATGATAACAGATAGGAGATAGTAAGAACTGATGATAACAGATAGAAAAGTCATACGGTGTTGAGTACCGGATCACTAGGTAGCTGAACGCTACCTCCCCTCTGAATCACTAGCTGAATAGTAGCTTAACTCAGTTTAGGTACTAAAACTGAACCCTCTGAATAAGAGGTTGAATACTGCATGACTTAGTTCTTTCAGAATTAAAGCTTGCGAACCGTGTGAAAGTGGACAAATTTTCACGCTATCATCTAGCTGAATCCGTGATAGTCATGCACCATTCAGAGGGTCATTCAGACGTATGGCTAGCGGAACATCATCTATCAGGAACAGATAGGACATAGAAGATATCTACGTAGCTTGGCTTGTTATCAACAGTGTTTTCACATTTATCATCGTGTTATCAGCTTCTATCAACTATCCACTACAATCCACAGCCGAGAGAAACCGTTTGATAACCAGTGTTTCCACTTTTGCAGGGAAATTCCCTGAAAAAGGGAGGAAATGGGGTATGAAAAGGGAAAACGAAGAGAAGAGGGCAAAGAAAAAATCTAGACCCTGTACATTCTTGTACGGAGGGGGGAAGATAAGGGAAGAGGGGAAAAAAGGAAGATTGGAAAGTGGGAACACTGTTGATAACCTCTGATAACACTCGTATCTCATTTTTTAAAGGACTTCCATCTCTTGTTATCAGTTATTTGTTATATCTAATTTATCATCTATTTATCAGTTGTTATCAGTTATTATCATTCATTTCTTGGGAGTTTCCGGTTGTTGGGTCAATAGGGAATATCCTCGGGAGCGGAAACGGAGCTTTTCGTGTGGGCATTATGGAAGATAAGGTTCCCTTTTGCTGCAGGGACAGAAATCGTTCCCCTCCAGGCGCGCTTCACTATAGCGGACACCTGTATTAAATCAACTATAATAAATTTTGAAACTTTCTTTATGTAAATGTGTTTCTCTAATTTTTCGGCAATTTTTCAGTATAATTTAATGAATATTTTGCGAATAGAAATATTTATTTCAGCTATCCGTAGTAGAGGGGGCCGGTCTCGAATGGCGCGTTTAGCCATAAGCCCTTTTAAAGGCGGACTGGCTAATAGTCGCTGGATCTTTAATAGCAGAAAACGGAATCTCTTGAAATTAGCCTTCTGCATTTAGCTCACTTCCGTTTTACTTCCGCTCCACTTCCGGTTCCCGCTTCCGCCGACTGCGTAATCCAACAGAAAATATCGAAATTGAATTTTCTCCAAATCCCTGTATTTATCATTATTATTATTGTTATTATTATTTAACTATCAATATTTAAATAATTGACGTAGAAAATAGATTAAATTATTACTTAAAATTATTAATGAAATTCTTGTATTAAATATTTTTAATTAATAATTATTTAATAAATTTTTAAACTTTTTTTTGTGATTTGTAGTTTGCCTGGTTTGCCGAAGGATTTTGTTCCTAAGGATCCTTCGGTTCTGCTGCCCAAGGACTTTGAACCGAATCAGGAATTTCATCCGAAAATTGGCGACGAGGACGAGGAGAGAAATCCTAGTGGATTTGCGGGAAATATACCGAGACCCTCTAGTGGCCAGAACAAACCAACAAGTAAGAAAAAGATGGATGATAATAATAAAAATAATAATAATAGTAGCAGTAGTAGTAGTAGTGCTGGCAGTAATGCAAGTAGCAGTGGAGGTGGTAGTAGTAGTAGTAGTAGTAATAATAATGATAGTGGTGGTGGTGGTACTAGCAGTAGAGGTAGTAGAAATAATAAAATAATAAAACTGGTTATAATAGTAAATCTGTCGAATCAGAGGACAGTTCGATTGTATCAGTTGATACTTTATGTGCTGTCCATTGATTCGATAGATCTGATACAAAGCTAGAACTGCTAAACTACTAGGACTACTTCTGCTGTTCCTACTATTTCTACTGCTATTGCTACTGCTAACATTCCTATTACTACTAATACTACTACTACTGCTACTACTATTCATACTTCTAGTGCTACTACTACCACTACTACCACTACTTCTACTGTTATCTCTGTTACTATTTCTATTACTACTTCTACTACTGCAACCTCTTCTAATACCATTATTCCTACTACCACTACTACTTCTAGTACTAAGAAAATATCAGTAGCAACATTAATAATAATTCATCTTTTTCTCTCAGGTGCAAAGCTGGAAGGTTCGTGCCAAGTCTATCGCGGAACCGTTTGCTCGAAATTTTTAGCCAACCAGACGATATTCCTGCAGAACTCGCTAACGCAGTCAGCAGTGGAGGAGAAACTCGCTGCTGCCTTCACCGTTATCGTACACTCCGGGTAACCAATTATAATAATAATAATTTCAATTGCTACTAATAATAAATCACTGAATATAAAAATTATTCAACTCATTTTATTCTGTTAAAAGGGACATGACGCAAAGCTGCGCCGAGTTCGCCGTACCTTCCCTGTGTTTCGCCGCGTTTCCCCTGTGCGAGGAGCAGGGCGGCCGGGCGCTTCCCCGTCAGCTGTGCAGGGACGAGTGTGAGGTCCTGGAGAACGATATCTGCCGCATGGAGTACGCCATTGCTAAACAGCACCCTCTGATTGGTCAACAGGTAATTTTTCGGATATTTGAATTATTTATTCAAATTTTAGAAATATTTATCAATTAATATATATAAATATGAAATATTACTGAAATATTAATTATTATTATATTATTCGTGTGTAAACGTATTATTTATTGATCTACACATTCATTATTACATGTTGAATATAAGTTTATTTAATTTTAATTTTATTTGTTCAAGGTGATGCTTCCCGTTTGCGAGGAACTTCCACCCGTTGCTTCCCGCCAGAGCGAAAACTGCTTCCGAATGGGTATTCCCTTGCTTTCAGAAGTGGTTGAAGGTAAAAATCTATTCCATTAACAAAAATAACATTAATTAAAATAATTATAATGTTCCAGATAAACTTTGCTACGACGATAACGGCCAGGACTATCGTGGAACAGTGAGCCGAGCCGTTTCAGGAGCGGATTGCCAAGCCTGGAACCGTCAGTTTTCCGTCAAAACTTCTGAATACCCCGAACTGATAGGCGGCCACAACTACTGCAGGAATCCTGCAGGACTAGAAATTCAGCCCTGGTGCTACGTTGGAGGAAAACGCGAATTCTGCGCTATTCCTAAATGCTGTAACTTAATTTTAATTCAATTAAAATATTATAATTATATTTTTTTTATAAATTAAATAGCAGCAGTAGATTCAGGCTTCACGATGTGGCTGTATATCATCGTCCCCTGCTCAGCTGTTGGACTCCTGATTATCATCCTGCTGATCGTCCTGTGCGTAAGGCGAAGCAGGGGCCGTTCAAAAGTTCCCGCCACAAAAGAGTACGGCGGGCCTCATCCGTTGATTGGACGTTTACCGCAGCAGCAGATGGAAATGAACGCCTTGCTACCCCTGACTGGTGTCAACTCACATCCCCTGATTACTCCGCAGCAGACGACAGGACGTAACCTCGTCCGGAGGTCCCACTCCACTGCGTAAGATTTCAGCAGGAGCTGGGGGAGGGAGCCTTTGGTAAGGTCTACAAGGGCGAGCTGTTGTACGGTTCAGACGCGAACCGGGGCTTTGTCTACGGTTCAGACGCGGTTCACTCAGCCGCGGGGTTTATCCCATTGCGGTGAAGACGCTCAAGGCGAACGCTACCCTCAAGACGCAGCAGGACTTTCGCCGGGAGGTGGAGCTGATGTCCGAACTGCGACACCCCAACATCGTTTGTCTTCTGGGCGTCGTGACGCGCGAACAGCCGCAGTGCATGCTCTTCGAGTACATGGCGCAGGTACAAACTCAGTTATTAACCCAATTCGTTTGATTTTGAGAGTTTCACACGGTGCCGCGAGTGAGAAAAGTTGCCCTGGTGATTAATTGCGTCTATTTTGATTTGTTTCTGCACCTCTAGGGCGACCTGCACGAATTTCTCGTGGCTCACGCCCCGCACAGTAGCGTCTCGGCCGCCGCTAGCGATGACGGCACCTCCAGCAATCTCGAACAATCAGATTTCCTCTACATCGCTACGCAAATTGCTGCAGGTATTGATTTTTAACTATTCAAGTAAATAAGTATAGCCCAACGTAATTACCTTGCGTCACGTAAAGTGAAAACATTACTTTTTTCATATTATTATTTAATCGTATTATTAGTGCGTATTTTAATACAAGTGTAAAACTATTAACTACATTAAAAACTGAAATACTTATAATCTGGTTATTTATATAGAATATATGGAGTTTATTATGAGTTAATTATTATATAGAATAAGTTTTACTATTTTAAGTTATTTAATTTTGTGTTGCATATTATTTTTCAACAAATCATTTTAAAGAATTATTGTACAAATATTAAAAAACACGATGCTTATATTATTCGCTACTAATTTAGTTATTTGTAATTATTAATTTTTCCTTTAATTGTCACAATATTCTAAAAAACATTACTTATTAAAAATTTGCAATTTTAAATAGGAATGGAGTACTTGTCCAGTCACCACTACGTTCACCGGGACTTAGCCGCACGCAACTGCTTGATCGGCGACAACTTGACGGTGAAGATTTCAGACTTTGGCCTGTCGCGCGACATTTACTCGTCAGACTACTATCGAGTGCAGAGCAAATCACTGCTGCCTGTTCGGTGGATGCCTCCCGAAGCCATTCTTTACGGTAAATTCACCATCGAGTCTGACGTCTGGAGCTTTGGGGTCGTCTTGTGGGAAATCTACAGCTTCGGCCTGCAGCCTTACTACGGCTACAGCAACCCTGAGGTGATCGAGATGATCCGCACTCGTCAGTTACTGCCTTGCCCCGCAGAATGCCCGTCCCGAATGTACTCTCTCATGGTCGAGTGCTGGTCCGAGGTGCCTTTGCGCAGACCAACTTTCCCCGAGCTGCACGCGCGGCTGAGGTCCTGGGAGGGTCTGGCCTCGTCCGTCGGGGTCCAGAGCAGCATTGGAGGGCCCGGGTTGTCAGGCGGAGCCCCTGGTTACCCGCCAGTACCTTCCAACGGTCTTCTGACCAGCCGCAGCAGTCACAGTGGCTCTCAGCACTCGAGTACGGGTCCCAGTAACAACACAGGCTCGACCAATCTCAGTGGAGGGTCTACCCACCCCATGGGAGGTAGCAATAACATCTACCACCAACCAGCAGCTGCTTTTCTGCGAGGAGGAGGTGTTATGAGCCCTGTCCCTAGTGTGGGAGCTAATAGCGCTAGCTCGACTTATGGCGGAGCTTCCAGTGCTGTTTCTAGCGTCAGTTCGCATCACCCGCAGTACCCAGTCTGCTACGCCCAGAGTATCGTGCCACAGCCCCTGATGAACCGAGCCGCAGCACCCAATAACGCCTGGGGCGGTAGGTTTAACCCTTCGAACGCGGCTTACAGTGGCAGCTCCTCAGACGGAGGAAAAATTAGCAACTTGTAAATTTAACCCGCACCATCGCATGAATTTGTTCATTTTTTTTTTTTTGTTTTTTATTTGCATATAAAATTGGCAACTCAAAAAATCACTGAAGAACAACAAAAACTGCTATTTTGCAAGTTAAAAATCTTAATTTAAAATTTATAAAAGATTCTGTTTCTGGACTAGTCTTACTTTTCTGTAACTTTCTGCCGATTTTTTCAGATTTTTTTTTTTCGTTGAAACTGGAACAAAGTGTATGCGATTTTGCGGCTTTCTATATGCGTCTGGAACTGAAATATTTAAAAGAAATATTCTCAAATGAAGTGCGTTTTCTTATTTGCTAAATCATGAGAAATGATTTTTCTGTTGTTTGCGGATTTGTAAGAATTGTAATAGAAGAGAAAAGAGGTGAATTACTGTCCCCATGTTTGTGTGTATATCTCTATATACAAGTGAGCACTTGTGTACTTTCTGGCTTTTTGAGAAATACAAATTAACGCGGCCATAATATTTCAAAAACCTATAATTTCTTTTAAGACTTTATCAGTTAAATAGTCTGTAATACAGAGATACTCTAACTGTAGTGTTTACAATATTCATATCATAATAAATTATTTTAGAAAAATGTAAATATAAATGCGGTGTGGTGGTTATATACTTAACTACTTAAATATTTGTCTACTATTAATATCTGACTTGTTCCAGTTTGTTTATGGAATTAGTTAATGGCTGTCGCATTGAATATAAACGAATAATTCGAGGGTTAGAGCTTTTGGCTTTGAATGCGATGCGTATATTTAAGATATCTTTCGAAGAAAGAAGAATTTAGGATACAAAGATTATCACAAGACTTGAATCTACACATTCAGAATAGAAGATCAAGTTTAGTAGTGTTGTGAATTTAAGGCAGCGAGGGTTGGAATCCGGTCATTTTCCGTTTTGAGCAGGCGTTGTACACCATCGTACACGTTAGTACTTTGAAGGGGCAGCGTATGATTGTTGGCGAGCAGGAGTGGAAGCTGCAGCTGGGACAGAAACAGGGGCAGCAGAGTAGACTGCGGGGGCTGGTGCATCATAGCTCGGTTTGGGTGCAGCGTGAGTTTGCTTAGCAGGGGCAGCTGGCAAAGGAGCAACGTTGGTCTGAGCTGGCTTGGCGTAGACAGGGCGGGTGACAATAGGGGCTTGTTTGTTGTAAGCTGGCTTGGCAGGAGCTGGTGCTGGGGCAGTGTAAGAAGGCTCGGCTACGGGCGCAGCAGGGGCAGGGGCATTGTAGACGGGTTTCATGGCGGGTACTGCAGGAGTAGCAGCGACGGGTTTCGAAGCAGGAGCGTTGTATTTGGGCTGGGCGACTGGTTTGTAAGCCGGCTTGGCAGCTGGAGCAGCGGGTCCGTAACTCTTTGCTTGACGAACTGGAAGTGGTGCAGTAGCAGGGGCTTTGTAGGTTTGGGGTGCGGGCTTGTATCCTGGGGTCATGACTGGTGTAGAGTAAGCAGGCTTGGGAGCTTCATAGCGCATCTCAGCAGGGGCCGGAGTGGTAGGGGCTTGGTAAGTAGCTGCAGGCGCAGGGGCAGACTCTTTCTGGTACACAGCTGGTGCTTTGTAGGTCTGAGATTTGGCTTGCGCGGAGTAAGCAAGCTTTGGTTTGGGTGTTTCATAGCTCATCTTGGCAGGAGCTGGAGTGGCAGCAGGGGCTTCGTAAGCAGCTTCCTCTTCGGCAGCAGGTGTAGATTCTTCCTCGTAAGCAGCCGGGATTTCGTAGGTCTGGGATGCGGGTGCTGGTTTGTATACTGTGGTCTTGGTCGGTGCAGCGTAGGCAGGCTTGGGAGCTTCGTAGCGCTTGGGCATAGTGAGAGCAGGAGCCGGAGTGGTAGCAGAGGTTTCGTAGGTTTGGAGCGCGGGTTTGTATGTCTGAGTCTTGGCTGGGGTAGCGTAGGCAGTCTTGGGTGCTTCGTAGCGCATCTTAGCAGGGGCAGGTGTAGTAGCAGGGGCTTCATAAACAACTTCCTCTTCAGCAGCAGGCGCAGATTCCTCCGCATAAGCAGCGGGGGCTTCGTAGGTCTGGGGTTCAGATGCAGATTTGTGTGACAGGGTCATGGTTGGTGCAGCGTAAGCAGACTTGGATTTAGGTGTTTCGTAGGGTTGAGCAGGGGCTGGAGTAGCAGCAGGGGCTTCGTAAGCAACTTCAGGTGCAGATGTAGCTTCTTCCTCATAACTAGCAGGCGCTTCGGAAGTCTGAGGTGCGGGTTTGTATGACCTGGCCTTGGCCGGTGCGGCGTAAGCAGGCTTAGGCTTGGGTGCTTCATAGCGCTTAGCAGGGGCCGGAGTCGAAGCAGGAGCTTCGTAAGCAATTTCCTCCTCAGCAGCAGGTGCAGTGTACTCTTCTTCATAGGCAGGCTGAGCTGGATCAGTTTCTTCTACGGGCTGTTGCTCGTAGATTTCAGGGACTGCTTCAGGGGCCTCGTATTCCATGGGAGCAGCTGGCTGTTCAACGATTTCCTCTTCAGCCGGAGCAATCATTGATTGAGCGTCGGCTTCAGGGGCCTGAGCTTCTCTGTACGTCATGTAGCCCTCCGGTTCGGCAGCAGGCTGTGCTGGTTCATTGTAGTGATACTATCATAGAATTTCAGTTTAGCATTCATTCTGTAGACCTACTGAAAAATCATGAACCTACCTCAAACTGTTGCGCCTGGTATTTCGTGTTCTCGGCGGGATATTCAGTTGCCTGGTGGCAGGGACGAGCATGCTCAGAGTACTGAGCAGCTGCTGCCACAACGAAGAGAGCAACGCTTAAAGTCTGTGTTTAAAAAATCAAATTAAAATTTACTTTAAGTTTTATCATGCTATGCTCTTTTTATTTACCTTGAGGAACATGTTGCTGGTTCGAAGCCCGAGCTGAAATGTGCTTTGACCATGTCTCTGACCTATGCTTTTATAGTCGGCGTTCTGAAAGAGTCCCACAGTTGGGCCAGGTCACTTTCAAGGAAAAAAGGTCAGGCCTTTCACGATTCAACTGCCCTAGGTCGGTTCAGGTAAAAGTACGTCCCAGGTATAAACTGAATTTGTGCGACAATAAGGCTAATCACATTCTCTTTTCGAAAGAAAACAAGTTATTGTTTTGGTTCTTCGGCGGCTCGGCTAACCCTTTCAAAGAGTGCCGTGCACGATAGTACTGGATTGCTAATGTTAACATAACAAAATCAAGATAAAATATAGTTATCCGAAAGAGTCATAGTTGTACTGTAAATTCAACAATACGCGTCTTTATAGCAACATACTAGAACCGAGTTTTGTAACTGATTAGCTAAAAGCTAGTAGGCAATAATATATTTGTGTGATCACATTTTCATTATGTGCAGCATTTGATACCGGTAGTGTTGATACCCAAGATTTCTAATCCATTAAACGAGACTTTCAATACTTTTATAAATTGCTTCAAGAGTTGAGGCCTTAAAAAGTTTTAAGTGTATCGGACAACTGGCTAACGCTTCTCAAATTCAGAATATAACAGAACCAAAGATTAGTCTCTATACATTAGAACTAGAAGCAGAATTTGCAAATTTGGTATAAATGTAATGGGTGAAGGTTCTGTCTTTGCAGAAAATGCCTACAATTCAGTCTGGCTGGTTTAATGGTAGAAGAACGAAGACTAACAAACCAATACCTTTACTCGTTAAGTTTTCTGTTAGGGTTAGCAGAACTGCCTCTTCATTGGAAAAACAATTTAATTCTCTCCTCAGGAGAAATGGCACTAATCTTATTGTCGCACTTATCGAGTTTACCTGCGCTTACCCGAGTCGACCTTGGGTTGATGAATGTGTTATTCAGAGTCCAGTTGGTGCTAATGATCGCATGGATCACAAAGTTACCATTGAAGTCCGTCTATCATCAACTAAACGTAAGGAAGACTACACAGTAATTTGAACCTGCATCAGTCCTACTAACGAGAGGAGGGATACGTAACAAAATGTGGCATTATTTACTGCAGCAGCATTAATTTTAGTTGCCAAAAAATCACAGATACGTACTCCAGTTTCGAGCATCCAGATGCTTAATTACTTAGAACGTAAGAGAATTTTGTCATAGCAGTAGATCATGATTTATCTCTGTGAATAGTTTGTTTGCATCTTGGAATGTACATTACTTTTGCCTTGATGAAATATTTCTCCAGTTGGATTACTGGTATGTTCATTATTATTTCAGTTGTAGTGATTTGACTAAACACTCCAAAGCATACCGTGTATAGACGGAAACCCTCGTTACGTTACTTGGTTGAACGTTTGAAGATACACGAATAGGTACTAACGAAAAGCTACAGAAAGAGCGTGTAGCAGCTTGCAGGATTTCAATACATGATAAGGAGGGTTTTAGAGTTACCTTAGAACCTGCACGAAATTCAAATAACTTATTTACGCCAGTAGTTTCGATCGGCATTTCGTATTCATATGCTTAAAAACTCCATCTTAAGTTGTCCCCCAGTCCATTTTTGTTGTTTTAAGCCCTGTTTCAAGCTCTCGTCGTCGTCGTAGAGGACACCCAAATGTTCTTTGAGGTTTCTCTGCGACTTTGTGAGGAAAGGCTTATAGTACGATAATTGGGCGAAGAGGCCGCGAGATTATATTTTTGCTTACTGTAAACAAAGTGTTGCAAGCAAACACGTGACCGTTTGTTAGAGGACTATTCTGATGAATCGAACACAGCAATGAGTTATACCCTACTGGGCAACATGGGCAACATGAAAAGTTTGCTTGAACAGTATAAGGGCAGGATTAACATTTCTCAGGGCCCTGGTCTTAACCTTACGCTTCACCATGCTTGTCAACTTAATTCGCTCATTTGAAATCAAGACGTCCCTCGAAGTCTATTGGAATAACCTACACCCGCAGCAATGAGGCAGTAGAGGGAACATGGTCTATGTAGTAAAAATCGTTTCTCTTCAACAGTGACTTCAAAAGTTGCACTGATAAAGAAACTGCACTCATCTCTACAACAGTGACTACAAGACTTTCACTGAAAGAGAAAACACTACACACTTATCTGGAACAGCGACTAGACTTGCATTGATAGAGAAAGACTACACTGTTGTCTACAACAGTGACTAGATCATGCGCTAATCCGGTACTGGATAGTATACTCGGAATTTTGACGACGAACCAGGTTTTTCCAATTTTTTCTCTGCCGGAATAACTTATGTTCTCTTGTTCTGGAGAAGAAGTGTCAGTATTTTGTCTTTTTTTCATTACTCTTTAATCAATATAAACAATATTTCGTTCGAACCATCCTTAAGAGAAGTCTGCAGATGAACTGATACTGACAAACCTCAAACGACATTTAGTCCAGTATTTCTTTTTTGCGTTTCCCAGAGGTTACTTCTATTTGGTTCCGTCTGTATACCACTTGGAAAGCTCTAGTATATGAAGGTAAATATATAAACATCTAGTCTAGTAATCACATATTTAGTATCCAACATAAAATGAATGGTTCAAAAGCGAACATTTTCGCTACGTCTGCGATGCGTATATTCAGATAACTTTTGAAGAATGAAGGATTTTAGATACAAAGATTATCACAAGACTTGAATCCAAACATATGAAGTAAAAGATTGAGTCCAGCAATGTTGTGAAATTAAGAGGCTGCGTGGGTAGAAACAAGGTTATTTCCTTCTTTTAGCAGGTGTTTTACATCTTAGTATCTTGAAGGGGTAGCGTACGACTGTTGGCGAGCAGGGACAGGAGCTGCATTCAGGGTAGAAAAAGGAGCAGTAGTGTAGACTGCACGAGGTGGAACAGCGTAGCTTGGTTTGGGTGCAGCGTAAGTTTCCTTGGCAGGGGAAGCTGGTAAAGGAGCAGCAGTGGGTTGAGCCGGCTTGTTGTATGCAGGTCGGGTGGCAGCAGAGGCTGGTTTCTTGTAAATTGGCTTGGCAGGAGCTGCTGCTGGGGCAGTGTAAGAAGGCTTGGATACGGGCGCAGCGGAGGCAGGAGCGTTGTAGACTGGTTTCATGGTGGGTGCTGCAGGAGTAGCAGCGACGGGTTTGGAAACAGGAGCATTGTATTTGGGCTGAGCTACTGGGTTGTTAGCCGGCTTGGGAGCAGGAGCAGCAGGTCCGTAACTTTTTGCTTGACGAGCTGGAAGGGATGCAGGAGCAGGGGCTTTGTAGGTCTGGGGTGCGGGCGCCAGTTTGTGAGCTGGGGTATTGGCCGGTGCTGCGTAAGCAGGCTTGGGAACCTCGTAACGCTTAGGCATAGTGAAAGCAGGAGCCAGAGTAGCAGCAGGGGCTTCATAAGCAGCTTCTTCCTCGTTTGCAGCCGGGGCTTTGTAGGTTTGGGGTGTGGATTTGTACGTCGGAGTCTTAGCTTTTGCAGCGTAAGAAGGCCTGGGTTTGGGTGCTTCGTAGCGCATCTTAGCAGGGGCAGGTGTAGTAACAGGCGCTTCATAAGCAGATTCGCCTTGAGCAGCAGGCACAGATCCCTCCTCGTAAGCAGTGGGGTTCTGGAAAGCCTGGGGTTTAGGTGCGGATTTGTATGACTGGGTCATGGTTGGTGCAGCGTAAGCAGCCTTGGACTTGGGTGCTTCGTAGCGTTGAGCAGGGGCCGGGGTAGAAGCAGGGGCTTCGTAAGCTGCTCCAGGTGCAGATGTAGCTTCTTCCTCATAACTAGCAGGCGCTTCGTAGGTCTGTGGTGCGGGTTTGTATGACCTGGCCTTGGCCGGTTCGGCGTAAGCAGGCTTGGACTTGGGTGCTTCATATCGTTGAGCAGGGGCTGAAGTTGAAGCAGGGGCTTCGTAAACAACTTCCTCTTCAGCAGCAGGTGCAGTGTACTCTTCTGCATAGGCAGGCTGAGCTGGAGTGGCGTCTTCTACAGGTTCATAGGTTTCAGAGACACCTTCAGGGGCCTCGTATTCCATGGGAGCAGCTGGGTGTTCAACGATATCCTCTGCATCTGGAGCGATGATTGTCTGAGCGTCGGTTTCAGGATCCTCAGCTTCTTCGTAGGAAATGTAGCTTTCTGGTTCAACAGCAGGCTGTGCCGGTTCATGGTACTGATACTATGATAGAATTTCAGTTTAGCATTCTTTCTAGATCTACTGAAAAATAATGGACATACCTGAGACTGTTGCGTCTGATACTTCGTTTTCTCTGAAGGGTATCCAGGAGCTTGGTGCCAGGGACGAGCATGCTCAGAGTACTGAGCAGCTCCTACCGCAACGAAGAGAGCAACACTCAAAGTCTGTGTTAAAAAAAATCAAATTGAAATTTACTTGAAATTTTATCATTTTTTCTGTTATTTACCTTGAGGAACATGTTGCTGGTTTGAAGCCCGAGTCGAAATGTGCTTTGACCACGTCTCTGACCTGAGCTTTTATAGTCGCCATCTTGAAAGGGCTTCACGTGTGGACCAGGTCACTTTCAAGACAAAAGGTTAGGCCTTTCACGATTCAGCAACCTAAGACCGTAACAGGTAAGCGCAGGTAAACAGGACATGTGTGACAGTAAGATTAATGACGTTCTCTTCTGATAGAAAAACAAGGTGTTTGTTTTATTATCCGATGGGCACCTTGACCTTTGAAAACGTGCTATGTGTATTAATATGTAATTTTCAATGTCAACGGAAGACTTCTCAAACCAGCTTTAGTTATGAGGATCAAGTAATACCAGCGGATACAAAATCTAAATAACTAGAATTTATGTAATAACATACTATTACAAAGTTTTTACAATTGGCTGCGGCTCTAGCTGTTAACTAATAGCTTGTAATATTGTTATTTTTTTCCTCAAATTATTTGCAGCTTGCGATAAAAATACTGTTGGTAATGACTTATACAATAAGAAGTGTAACTGGTACACTGAACGCAAAGTCTTCATACGGTAACGCAGGCTGAAGGTTTGCTCACTTGTTGCGTAGTTCTTATCGTTGAAGTATAAAGATCTATATACTCCCATTAGATTCTAAACAACTCAAGAAGACGGCTGTTGAGGACTTTCAAAATACAAACTCCGGTTTTTCGGAAAATGGAATCTAATAGCGAAGTTTTCTCAATTTAATAATTTTATCCCAGATCAGTCTCTCCATTCAGACAAGACAGAGGGTTTGTTAAGTTAGACATGAACGTAATAGTTACTTTGGTTTGAAATGTAAAATGGATGGTACCCAGCAGCAGAAATTAGAAACATAAGGCCAGAACAAAACCAGGCACTCGCGACACTCGTCGCTTCTCCTGTCGTCAACTTATGGAAGCCCAACGGAACAAAACTGCTTGTTATCAGATAGTAAATTACTATTCAGAAACACTTTTCTCTCAAAATATTGTGAAAATATAGTCAAAGTGATTGAAATATTATCTCAGGAATAATACACGTTGAAATACTAACTCGGCAGCACTGCGGGACTAATATAGGCGGGAATAATATAGGATCGGGATAAAAAAAAAACAACAAGTATATCAATAAATAAATAAATGAAGAACGTGTATAGAAAAATGTTTAACAAACTATATCAAGAACGTTAGCATTCTTATCTGTGTACTGCTGATATTACATTTGTTCTGTGTTCTTTTTTTTCAAGCTACAGTATTGGTAATTAAAATGAATCTCGTCTAATTTTCAGATTTTCTCTCCAGGATTAAATACTAATTTGAAAGCGAGTGGTTTTTGCTATATGCGATGCGTATATTTGGGATATCTTTTGAAGAAGGAAGGAAGAATTATAGATACAAAATTATCGCAAGACTTCAATCCAAACATGTTAAGTAGAAGATCGAGTCTAGTAAAGTTGTGAATTTAAGGCAGCGTAGGTTGAAATCCAGTCATTTCCCGCTTTGAGGAGGCTATATACCCTTAGTATCTTGAATCGGTGGAGTACGATTGTTGGCGAGCAATAGCTGGAGCTGCAGCTGGGGTAGTAACAGGGGCAGCATAGTAGACTGCGGGGCCTGGGCAGCGTAGTCCGGTTTGGGTGCAGGGTAGGATTGCGTAGCAGGGGCAGCTGGCAAAGGAGCAGCGGTGGTCTGAACTGGCTTGGAGTAGGCAGGGCGAGTGGCACCAGGGGCTGGTTTGATGTAAACTGGCTTGGCGGGGGCTGATACTGGGGCAGTGTAAGTAGGCTTGGCTTCGGGCGCAGCAGGGGTAGGAGCCTTGTAGACTAGTTTCATGGCGGGTGCTCCAGGAGTAGCAGTGACGGGTTTGGGGGCAGCAGCATTGTACTTGGGCTGAGCTACTGGGATGTATGACGGTTGGGTAGGAGGGGCAGCGGGTGTTGCGTAAACAGGCTTGGCAGCATAAGGGGTGGGTCCGTAACTTTTCGCCTGACGAGCTGGAAGTGGTGCAGGAGCAGGGGCTTTGTAGGTCTGGGTTGTGGGGGCTGCTTTGTATGCTGGGGTCTTGGCCGCTGCAGTGTAAGCAGGCTTGGGAGCATCGTAACGTTTAGCAGGAGCCGCAGTTGGAGCAGGGGCAGAAGTAGTAGTAGGAGCTTCATAAGTAGCTTCTTCCTCGTAGGAGGCCGCGGCTTCGTAGGTCTGGGGTGCTGGTTTGTATGCAGGGGTCTTGACCGATGCGACGTAAGCAGGCTTGTGCTTGGGGCTTCGTAGTGCTTAACAGGGGCCATAGTAGGAGTGGGAGCAGGAGTGGTAGAAGGTAAAATCTCCTCCTCGTAAGCAACGGGGGCTTTGTAGGGCTTGGGTGCAGGTTTGTATGCCTGTGCCTTGGCAGGTGTGGCGTAAGCTGGCTTGGTCTTCGGAGCTTCGTAGCTCATCTTGGCAGGGGCCGGGGTGGAAGCAGGTGCATCGTAAGCAGCCTCCTGTTCAGCAATTGGTGCAGCCTCTTCCTCGTAAGCAGCGGGAGCTTCGTAGATCTGGGGTGCGGGTTTGTATGACTGGGTCATGGCTCGTGCAACGTAAGTAGGCTTCGGCTTGGGTGCGTCGTAGCGTTGAGTAGTGGCCGGGGTCGAAGCAGGGGCTTCATAAGCTACTTCTTCCTCAGCAGCAGGGGCGGTATATTCTTCCTCATAGGCAGGCTGGGCTGGGGCGGCTCCTTCTACAGGCAGTTGCTCGTAGGTTTCAGGGATTTCAGGGGTGGCTTCGGGGGCCTCGTATTCCATGGGAGCAGCTGGCTGTTCAACGATTTCCTCTTCAGCCGGAGCCATCATTGACTGACTGTCGGCTTCAGGGGCCTGAGCTTCTTCGTAGGTCATGTAGCCCTCCAGTTCGGTAGCAGGCTGTGCTAGTTCATCGTACTGAAAGAATCATAGAATTTCAGTTTAGCGTTCATTCTAGATCTACTAGAAGATCATGGAAATACCTCAGACTGTTGCGCCCGGTATTTCGTGTTCTCGGCGGGATATCCAGTTGCTTGGTGGCAGGGACGAGCATGCTCAGAGTACTGAGCAGCTCCTACCACAACGAAGAGAGCAATACTTAAAGTCTGCATAGAACAAAATCAAATTAAAAGTTTACTTGAAGCTTTATAACTGAATGCCTTGTTTCTTTACCTTGAGTAACATGTTGCTGGATTGAAGCCTGAGCGGAATTGTGCTTTGACCATGTCTCTGACCTGAGCTTTTATAGTCGGTGTCTTGAAGGTGTTTACATGTGGACTAGGTCACATTCAAGCAAAAGGGATATGCCTTTCACGATTCAGCAACCCTGGGTCGATTCAGGTAAAGGTACGTTTCAGGGAAAGTGGATTTGTGCGACAATAAGGTTAATCACATTCCCTTTTGAAAGAAAACAAGTTATGTGTATACAAGTAGTGTATGTGTTCTTTGGCGGTTCTGCTAAAACCCTTTCAAAAGGTGTCGTGAGTAATACCACTGGATTGCTAATGTTAACATCAGTTTTTGCAGCGTTGGTAAACGCAGATGAACTCAATATGTGTTTCAATAAGGCCAGTGCCATTCTAGTTCTTTAGAAACACCAAGTTGTTTTCTGTTGTTTGACAGTCCGGGCAACCCTTTCAAAAGGTGTTCTGTGTAAGGGTATTTGTTTGATGATGATGTCCGACCATTAAACCAGCTGAATAGAGCTTTGCTCTTTCGACTGAACCAAAATAAGAACAAAACGGCATAAGCTTACTTGAAAATGCTTGGCAAACGCCTTTGTTTCAGTTGATGATGTAAATATTGCGAGTGTCGTCTATGGTTCGACTTTACCACTAAACGCCACGATATTTTGACAAAAAATATTTTAAATACAATACAATTGAACACTTTGATAAAAGCGGAAAAATTTATCAAACCTCAAAGCTTGTCCAGCTAGTTTATTTCAAAGCTAATGTTAGTATGATTATTAGTGATGTGTCCGAGCGCTCGAGCCCTCGAGGGCTCGAGCTTTTCGTCTAAGCTCGGGCCAAAATTTTTGGCGCGATTCAATGAAATTTTGTTTAAATTAAAAGTCATAAACATTTCTTCCTAGGTATTCCTTTTGTAGCAGTGTGGAATACACTGTTTGGGAGTAATCAAACCTAGAAAAAGTGTCGACCAACTCTCAGGGGATCGTTGATATTTCAAAAATTCTAGAATACTAAAAACTGTCACTAGTTGATGTGCAATTGTTCAAAGAGGCTTTGAGAAATTGTGATGTTCAGTAGTTTCGTAAAGTTTCAATTTTGATCGAAAGCGCTGACATTTTGGCGAATATGGCCAGTCGCAGGGCATTATTCGAGCTCTCCTGGAGGAGGGAATCCGCACTGAACTATATGAGATGTACTAGCTCATACTGGCCCGGCTAACAACGTGTATCTTCCGTATTCGAGCAACAGCTAATGTGTTTGCGAAAGAGCGTTTTAAACGGTAGGTAACCTGATCATTAAAGCGACAAGCCCGGCTGGGTCTATATCACGCAGTGATGTTGGTAACACTGGACGACAATACCAGGTACTCCTCTCGCTCTTGGCTCGAGTAAATATTCAGGAGCCATTGGTGTCGACGATGTAACGAGATTCTGATTTGTGTCTATCTTAACGTTGTCAAGCCGATGAATTACTAGCAAAATATATATTTATATATATATAAATATATATATATTATATATATATTTGAAGCACATCATGTTAACTTGCCTTTCCTTACACATAGCCCTGATTTCAGTTACGTAGGTAAAATACAGGTGGCGCTGATTCAAGTCCTCGAACCGCTCGAGCTTAGGCCTCCGAGCCACTCGAGCTCAAAAAAATCCGGCTCGGAGACATCAGTAATGATTATGCTGCTAAGAAGAAATGAACCCTTCACTTATGTAGAAGCACGACGGCGTAACTTAAAATATATGATTCAAATACATTTCAGATGTTTGTATGGTGAGTAACGGACAAAAATATTACAGTTTGTAGAACGGATAAGAAATCTGAATATACCTAACGATCTTTCTAACACATCAGCGTTTCCTAGCTCCATGAAAATATATCTTAACAGAATCTTTGAGAATTAAAGTCATAATACCATACGGTGCAAGTAACTGATCTGCTACTAAAACTAAACATCAGTCATAAATTGTGCATTAGCTTGCAACTGGTCAGTTATTGAAAGTTCATGCAAGTGTGCTATTCGATTGACCTAAGTTACCCAAAGTTCAATCAAATGAAAAATTATTACGTAGCATGACTACATTTTATACAAATACTTTTTTTTTGCAAAAACTGATGTTAACATTAGCAATCCAGTGGTATTACTCACGACACCTTTTGAAAGGGTTTTAGCAGAACCGCCAAAGAACACATACACTACTTGTATACACATAACTTGTTTTCTTTCAAAAGGGAATGTGATTAACCTTATTGTCGCACAAATCCACTTTCCCTGAAACGTACCTTTACCTGAATCGACCCAGGGTTGCTGAATCGTGAAAGGCATATCCCTTTTGCTTGAATGTGACCTAGTCCACATGTAAACACCTTCAAGACACCGACTATAAAAGCTCAGGTCAGAGACATGGTCAAAGCACAATTCCGCTCAGGCTTCAATCCAGCAACATGTTACTCAAGGTAAAGAAACAAGGCATTCAGTTATAAAGCTTCAAGTAAACTTTTAATTTGATTTTGTTCTATGCAGACTTTAAGTATTGCTCTCTTCGTTGTGGTAGGAGCTGCTCAGTACTCTGAGCATGCTCGTCCCTGCCACCAAGCAACTGGATATCCCGCCGAGAACACGAAATACCGGGCGCAACAGTCTGAGGTATTTCCATGATCTTCTAGTAGATCTAGAATGAACGCTAAACTGAAATTCTATGATTCTTTCAGTACGATGAACTAGCACAGCCTGCTACCGAACTGGAGGGCTACATGACCTACGAAGAAGCTCAGGCCCCTGAAGCCGACAGTCAGTCAATGATGGCTCCGGCTGAAGAGGAAATCGTTGAACAGCCAGCTGCTCCCATGGAATACGAGGCCCCCGAAGCCACCCCTGAAATCCCTGAAACCTACGAGCAACTGCCTGTAGAAGGAGCCGCCCCAGCCCAGCCTGCCTATGAGGAAGAATATACCGCCCCTGCTGCTGAGGAAGAAGTAGCTTATGAAGCCCCTGCTTCGACCCCGGCCACTACTCAACGCTACGACGCACCCAAGCCGAAGCCTACTTACGTTGCACGAGCCATGACCCAGTCATACAAACCCGCACCCCAGATCTACGAAGCTCCCGCTGCTTACGAGGAAGAGGCTGCACCAATTGCTGAACAGGAGGCTGCTTACGATGCACCTGCTTCCACCCCGGCCCTGCCAAGATGAGCTACGAAGCTCCGAAGACCAAGCCAGCTTACGCCACACCTGCCAAGGCACAGGCATACAAACCTGCACCCAAGCCCTACAAAGCCCCCGTTGCTTACGAGGAGGAGATTTTACCTTCTACCACTCCTGCTCCCACTCCTACTATGGCCCCTGTTAAGCACTACGAAGCCCCCAAGCACAAGCCTGCTTACGTCGCATCGGTCAAGACCCCTGCATACAAACCAGCACCCCAGACCTACGAAGCCGCGGCCTCCTACGAGGAAGAAGCTACTTATGAAGCTCCTACTACTACTTCTGCCCCTGCTCCAACTGCGGCTCCTGCTAAACGTTACGATGCTCCCAAGCCTGCTTACACTGCAGCGGCCAAGACCCCAGCATACAAAGCAGCCCCCACAACCCAGACCTACAAAGCCCCTGCTCCTGCACCACTTCCAGCTCGTCAGGCGAAAAGTTACGGACCCACCCCTTATGCTGCCAAGCCTGTTTACGCAACACCCGCTGCCCCTCCTACCCAACCGTCATACATCCCAGTAGCTCAGCCCAAGTACAATGCTGCTGCCCCCAAACCCGTCACTGCTACTCCTGGAGCACCCGCCATGAAACTAGTCTACAAGGCTCCTACCCCTGCTGCGCCCGAAGCCAAGCCTACTTACACTGCCCCAGTATCAGCCCCCGCCAAGCCAGTTTACATCAAACCAGCCCCTGGTGCCACTCGCCCTGCCTACTCCAAGCCAGTTCAGACCACCGCTGCTCCTTTGCCAGCTGCCCCTGCTACGCAATCCTACCCTGCACCCAAACCGGACTACGCTGCCCCAGGCCCCGCAGTCTACTATGCTGCCCCTGTTACTACCCCAGCTGCAGCTCCAGCTATTGCTCGCCAACAATCGTACTCCACCGATTCAAGATACTAAGGGGTATATAGCCTCCTCAAAGCGGGAAATGACTGGATTTCAACCTACGCTGCCTTAAATTCACAACTTTACTAGACTCGATCTTCTACTTAACATGTTTGGATTGAAGTCTTGCGATAATTTTGTATCTATAATTCTTCCTTCCTTCTTCAAAAGATATCCCAAATATACGCATCGCATATGTATCAAAAGTTGTTCACTTTCAGTACATTTATTTTTATGTAGGGAACAAAATATTTGATTATTAGACGAGGTACTCAAATAGGAACGCTGTAGAGACCACGGCACTTTCAATGTGATCTAAAGATGGAACTAAGTCGACGTAATGTCAGTCAGAAGCAAGTACTTAACTAAATGTCTTTTAAGTTAATCATATCATCGTTAAACTTACCTTAAGAATGGTTCGGATGAACTTTTCTGTAGTTATTTTTTAACTAATACTAAAAAAAGAGTGAAAGATTTCTCTGTGGGAAAAAGTATATCATTCTGGCATAAGATAGCCTGGTTTGCAATCTAAATTCCAAGTGTACATTATCTAAGCATTCTTATCAGTTTGTTCATGTTGTACTCGTGGGACTTGATACCTCATTCGTGTTAGATTCATTGGACCTGTCGTCTACCAAACGCACCTATGGGCCCACGACACAACATCATCCCAGCATGTGGTCCTCAAAATCTCAGAAAGGCTCCAAGGAACTTTATGATTGCCTACACATATCTATGAGTCAACAGCGGCAATAAAGCAAAGACATCGCCCAGTTTGTTTAAATCCGTAAGCGATTCTACTGGTATACAGCACGAGTTTTCGTTCTCAAGGATCGTCCAGACGACCAGGTTGAAGCAATACAATATAATGAGAACTACGAAAATATCTGTGATTTTGTGGCCGCTAAAATTAATGCCACTGCAATAATACTGCCAATTTTTGTTACGCTCATTTCGTACGCTGGTAAAGTTTTTGATTTCTGTGCGTTGTTCTTTACCTTAAGTTGCATCAGCAAGTGCCTTTCAGTAGGAACTTTGTGATCCATACAGTCAGCAGCACCAACTGCTCAGACTCAGATTAGCACAGGCTCACGTGTAACGCGAGGTATTAGAGTTGACCAGACTTCCCTTGAAGATGCTTGACGCACGAAACTATCCTACTTAATAAATCTTCTCTCTGTTCCATGTTTACAGCTTTTAACCGTTTCGTCAAATGAATGAAGTATCCCACAGACAAGTACTGCTCTAGATCCCTGATTTTAAACCGAACATGGTCCCTTTTAATATAAACTTCAGTGTTTTCCGTTTTATTTCTCACAGCAACTAAATTTATCAGCTCCGCGCTGAGGAACGTTCTCTTGGGCCACTATAGATCATACACAGTTCCTATTCCTACGATATTCAAATTACAACTACAGTGGTCAAAATAAAACAGGAATCAAACGCTAAACTTCGATGAATTATTAAATTTTATACCATATCCATTAGTTCATGTGTATTAGTTATGAACTTAAGTTTATTGACATTAATTCAGATTCATTAGTAGAAATTTTTAATACATTTCTTTCTAATGGCATTATTAAAACACTTGAGACTGTTTGAAGGGTTAGCAGAACAATGGTAAAAACAACACCTTGTTTTTCTGCCAGAAGGAAATGTCATTAATCTTACTGTCGCACATGTCCTGTTTACCTGCGCTTACCTGAATCGACCTTGGGTTGCTGAATCGTGAAAGGTCTAATCTTTGGCTTGAAAGTGACCTGGTATGTGAAGGAAACACTTTTCAAGACAGCAACTATAAAAGCTCAGGTCAGAGACATGGTTGAAACACATTTCAGCTAAGGCTTCAAACCAGCAACATGTTCCTCAAGGTAAACAAGAAAAACATAGCCTTATAAAACTTCAAGTAAAATTTAATCCAATTTTTCAAACACAGACTTTAATTGTTGCTCTCTTCGTTGCGGTAGCAGCTGCTCAGTACTCTGAGTACGTTCGCCCCTGCAACAAGGCTCCTGGATACTCCTCCACGAACATTCAGTATCAGGCTCAGCAGTCTGAGGTATGTCCATGATTTTTCAGTAGTTCAGAATGAGTACTAACTGAAATTAATTTATAGTATCAGTACAATGAACCGGCACAGCTTGCTGCTCAACCGGAAGGCTACATGACATACGAAGAGGCCGAGGCCTCTGAAGCCGAGGCGCAGTCTATGATCATTCCGGCTGAAGACGAAATCGTTGAACAGCCTACTGCTTCCATGGAGTACGAAGCCCCTGAAGCAGTCCCTGAAACCTACGAGCCTGTAAAAGAAGCGGCCCCAGAACAGCCTACCTATGAGGAAGAGTACACTGAACCGGCTGCTGAAAAAGAAGTTACCTACGAAGCCCCTGCTTCAACCCGGCTCCTGTTAAACGCTACGAAGCACCCAAGCCCAAGCCTGCTTACGCTGCACCAACCCAGTCATACGAACCCGCATCGAAACCCAAGATCTACGAGGTCCCCACTGCTTACGCGGAGGAGTCTGCACCTGCTGCTGAAGAAGAAGCTGCTTATGAAGCCCTTGCTACTACCCCTGCCCCTGCTAAGATGCGCTACGAAGCACCGAAGCCAAAGCCATCTTACGCTGCCCCAGCCAAGACTCAGACATACAAACCTGCTCCTCAGACCTACAAGGCCCCTGCTACTTACGAAGAAGAATCTGCTTACGAAGCCCCTGCTACCACTCCAGCTCCTGCTCCCACTATGCCTAAGCGTTACGAAGCTCCCAAGCCTGCTTATGCTGCAATGGCTAAGACCACACCATACAAACCAGCACCCAAGACTTACAAAGCCCCTGTTCCTGCACCGATTGTAGCTCGTCAGGCTAAGAGTTATGGAGCTGCTGTCCCTGCTGCCAAGCCGGCTAACAAACCAGTTGCCCAGCCCAAATACAATGCTCCTGCTTCCAAGCCCGTCGCTGCTGCCCCTACTGCACCCGTAACCAAGCCCACTTACACTGCTCCAGCACCAGCTCCTGCCAATCCAGCTTACAATAAACCAGCCTCTGCTGCCACCCACCCTACCTACTCCAAGCCAGCTCAGCCCGCCGCTGCTCCTTTGCCAACTGCCCCTACTAAGCAGTCTTACGCTGCATCCAAGCCAAGCTACGCAGCCCCGGCCCCTGTAGTCCACACTACTGCCCCTGTTTTTGTTCCTGCAGCGGTTCCTGCCTCAGCTCGTCAGCAGTCGCACGCTGTCCCTTCAAGATACTAAGATGTTCAACGCCCGTTTAAAACAGAAAATGAACGAATTTCGACCTACGCTGGCTTAGAATTTACAACACTACTGGACTCCATTTTCTACTCCGAATGTGTAGATTGAAGTCCTGTGATAATTTTTGTATCTTAAATCCTGCCTCCTTAAAAACATATCGTAAATAAATACACATCGCATATATAGCAAAAACGGCTCGCTTTCCTGTTATTCATTTATCCCCGTGACAAAATCCTACAACAATAGGAATATCATTTAAGTAACAACACTGTACCTTGCTCGAAAGAAAAAATATAAACAGGATAAATCCAGTACCATTAGTAGATGCAGAAATCCTAGCCTTCCTGTTGCATTTTTTCAAATATGTTACTATACACGTCCTTTGTAAACCTATCAATCGATATATTTGTTTTTTATCGCAATCCATTGCGGCAACATACTTGTCTTGTAGTGCCACTGCTAAGTACTTGAACGCATATTATTCCTGATATAATGTCAGTTTAACTATATTTATACTATATTCTGAGTTGGAGAATTTCTGAATAATGTTTTTTTTTTCCTCTGACAACAAACAGTTTTGCTATACAAGCTTTCATACTTGACGACCTTTTAACGGGAGTATGCAATTGAAGAGTGGAACAAAGAATGGACAAATTCAACAACCGGCATTTTAACAAAAACTTTTTTCTCGAATGTCCGAAATGCTTTCATTTTAGGTAAATTAAATCCATCTTAACAGATGATGCAAATTTTAAGGGACACGCCAGATTAAATAGCTATTTAGAGCGTTTTAAACTTCATCCAACAAACCTGTGTGATTGTGGTGAGGGAGACGAAACTTTGAGCATTTATCTTTTATCGTCCAAAATATCATGTACAACGGTTTTACTTGAAGCAGGCAGTTCTAAAAGAAATCGGATTTTGGCCTCCTACATTAAATGATTTTATATCCAACGTTTTATCATTTCGACTCGCTTGACAGTTTTAAAAGGAAAACAAAAAGACTAGATTATAAATTGTAGAATACAAGAGGTGGAGGGGCAATACTCCCATTAAGCGAGCGGGCTCTCTAGTTAAAAAAAAAATTACTTGACAACCAGAGAAGCGACAAGTGTCACGACCGAGTGTTTCTATGTCCTCGGGTTTTTTGCTTCAGAATTCTGCTGGTAGGTGTCGCTATGCTTGAAATTTCCATTTCTAAGCCAAAATGATTTTCATATTTATGTCCAACCCGATAAACTCCCCACTTTGTCTAAACGAGAGATTTCTCTGGGATTGTTTGGGATTCCCAATTCGTGGGGAGTTAGTTTCAATGTTCCATTTTTTTATTTAAAAAAAACCGTATTATGAAGCCATCAACACTTATTACTCTCTTTAAGATCTTTGGCAAATGTCTGATAGATTTGTATATTAATCTTTATATTCCAACGGATAACAGCACAAAACTTTGACTCACCTTTAGCTGTCTTCGGCGAATACATACCTCATATTCAGTTTACCGATTGCATCATTATACGGAATTGATTATTTTACTAACATTATCTTTATCATGACCCGCAAATAGTACAAGTAGCATCATAAAATATTATTAGCTATTGGCCATCAACTAATAGTTGGTCTACGAAAAGTGCTAGTATATCATTTTCGTTCTAATTATTCCGATTTACCATCCAATGATGATATTTGATCAATATGATTGAAGTTTATGTGAATATTCTATTATATTAGCATTATCATCAACAACTGAATACTAGTACACATAATACGTTCTCAAAAGGTTAGATGAGTGCCAAATAATAAAAACAACACCTTGTTTTTCTATCACAAGAGAATGTCATTAATCTTACTGTCACACATGTCCTGTTTACCTGCGTTTACCTGTTACGGCCTTGGGATGTTGAATCGTGAAAGGCTTAACCTTTTACCTTGAAAGTGACCTGGTCTACACGTGAAACCCTTTCAAGATGGCGACTATAAAAGCTCAGGTCAGAGACATGGTCAAAGCACATTTTGACTCGGGCTACAAACCAGCAACATGTTCCTTAAGGTAAATGAAAAAATTAAAAAAACATATATTTAAGGTGTAATTAAATTTGACTTTGTGAATCACAGACTTTGAGTGTTGCTCTCTTCGTTGTGGTAGCAGCTGCTCAGTACTCTGAGCACGTTCGCCCCTGCCACCATGCTTCTGGATACCCCTCCGAGAACACGAAATATCAGGCGCAACAGTCTGAGGTATGTGCATGATCTTCTGATAGTCGTGAATGAGTAGTGAATAGAAATTCTATGACGCTTTCAGTACAATGAGCCAGCACAGCCTGCTGCTCAACCGGAAGGCTACATGACATACGAAGAGGCCGAGGCCCCTGAAGTCGACGCTCGGTCAATGATCGCTCCGGCTGAAGAGGAAATCGTTGAACAGCCTGGTTCTTCCATGGAATACGAAGCCCCTGAAGCTGCCCCTGAAACCTACGAGCAACAGCCCGTAGAAGAAACCGATCCAGTTCAGCTTGCCTTTGAGGAAGAGTACACCGCACCTGCTGCTGAAGAGGAAGTTGCTTACCAAGCCCCTACTTCAACTCCAACTCCAACTAAGCGTTACGAAGCACCCAAGCCCAAGCCTGCATACGCTGCACGAGCTATGACCCAGTCATACAAACCCGCACCCGCACCACAGGTCTACGAAGCTCCCACTGTTTATGAGCAGGAATCTGCACCCACTGCCGAACAGGAGGCTGCTTACGAAGCCCTTGCTTCCACTCCTGCCCCTGCCAAGATGACGTACGAAGGACCGAAGACCAAGCCATCTTACGCCGCACCTGCCAAGGTACATACATACAAACCTGCGCCAGCGACCTACGAAGCCCCCGCTGCTTACGAAGAAGAACATGTCCCTGCTGCTGAACAAGAGTCTGCTTATGAAGCCCCTGCTACGACTCCGGCTCCTGCCCCCACAATGGCTCCTGCTGTGCGCTACGAAGCACCTACACCGGCCTATGCCACACCGGTCAAAACCCCAGCATACAAATCCGCACCTCAGACCTACAAAGCTCCCACTGCCTATGAGAATGAAGCTGCGTATGAAGCTCCTGTTACAACTCCTGTCCCTGCTCCTACCATGGCCCCTGCAAAGCGTTACGAAGCACCCAAGCCTGCTTACACTGCACCAGCCAAGCCCGCAGCATACAAACCTGCCCCCGTACCTCAGACCTACAAAGCCCCTGCTCCTGCACCTCTTCTAGCTCGTGATGCCAAGAATTACAGACCCGCTGCTCCTACTGCCAAGCCGTCTTACAGCCCAGTAGCTCAGCCCAAATACAATGCTCCTGCTCCTAAGCCTGTCGCTGCTGCCCCTACAGCACCCGTTATGAAACCGGCGTACAATGCTCCTGTCCCTGCTGCGCCCTTAACCAAGCCCACTTACACTGCTCCAGCACCAGCTCCTGCAAAGCCAGCTTACAATAACGCAGCCCTGTTGCCATCCGCCCTGCCTACTCCAAGCCAGTTCAGGCCATCACTGCTCCTTTACCAGCTGCCCCTGCTAAGCAAACTTACGCTGCACCGAAACCTAGTTACACTGCTCCAGCTCCAGCAGTCTACTCTGCTGCCCCTTCACGTCAACAGTCGTACACTGCTCCTTCAAGATACTAAGATGTACAACGCCTTTTCAAAACGTGAAATAACCGAATTTCAACCAACATTGCCTAGAATTTACGACAGTACTAGACTTGTTTCTCTACTTCGAATGTTTAGATTCAAGTCTTGTGATAATCTTTGTATCTTAAACTTTTCTATCTTCAAAAAGGTATCGTAAATATACACGTCGCATATACAGCAAATATCTTTGTTTTCAAAGCATTTATTTTTCCTTTGAGCTTCTAATCCGGTTAGATGAAAATCAATTAAAATAACAATAGCTGTAGAAACTAGACGCTGGTGTATTAAGATGCAGACCAATTTTGTTTTGGATATGAATAGTTCTAGTTTCTATCACTAGATTTCGTCGATCCAGTTCCTCTTTTCTACATTCAAAATAACACTTACGTTTATTTTAAGTACATGTTGTATTTTCTTGCCATATTTAGCTATTTTCGTACCGCATAATTTCACCAAAAAATGCTTCTAATTGTTTCTTTCCGTTCTTAGCAGATGTTGCGGAAGTTGCTTAAGTAGCACTTAGCCGTCATTTTAAACCATCAGCAACTACAGTGACTCAGCACTTCTTTGTCTACTATCGTGAGTGCTAGTTAACACAGAATATAGAAAATATGAAATTTTTCTCTCCAAGGTCATCAGATCGCGGTTTCCGTTAGCGAAAACAGGACCTCGAGGAGAAAGTGGGACCTCTTCCCCAACTTTTCCCAAGAGATCAAAACGTTGTTCAAGGTTCTTCCCAGAAGCAAGGACAATTTTTGCGTGGTTGCCTTAAATGCACTACTACTACTTTCTACCTGTTTTATTCGCTCAGTCAGTATCTAGCTAGACATCCTTGCTAGAGGAGTTACTAGTTTTGCTAACTAGCTTACTCTAGGACACCTATCTAAAATGGATCGACTAAAGATTGTAAGTACTAGTGCGGAAAAATTAAACCTATGAAAAGGTATTGTAACAGTGCCTTTTTACAGTGTTTCTTTTTTTACGGTATAAGAAACCATTTTTTCGGACTCGTGTTTACGTGGGTGTAAATTTCTCCGTATCTCTAACCAATCCTCTACGTAACCGTGAGTGAAAGTTGAAGGGCATTATTATAATTCCATGGCTGCGTGCACCTTTTCCCTTCTGTGACACCGACCCACTACAAGACTAAGCCCAAATAATCCAGCAGAAAAAAAAGTGAAATCGATTTTCTCTCGAACCAAGACGCCATCCTATCATTTCACCCAGTTTCCTAACTTATGCAAGTCCCACTGACCTAATATTTTATATGCAACACTTATTCCAAAAATATTTTTATTATTGTAAAAAATTGCAGGTATTAATTTATATTGTATTTCTCATAGTTTTTCTGCTTTCCAGAAAGTTTGGGAGCGAAAACATTATCAGATAATTGAAGTGAAACTCGCTGAAACTTTTGCTGTTTTTAGCTGATTGTTAACTTTAATACCTGGATATAATTCAGTAGTTTTTAGACTAATTGATACTTACGGAAACTGGGAAAACTGCTTTCTATTAACGAAATTAGTGGGGTCTTGTTTTGAAAAGTTCTCTACTGGAATGTTAAAACAGGTTTCTGGATCAACGCACTTTAAAATTTCAAACAGAATTGTAGTAAATTTACTGCAAAAACTCGAACAATTTGTTAAGATTAATTTTTAGTAATTATAACATCTGATTTTATTCTATTTTTTATTTATTATTATTTTATTTTATTTTAAATATATTATCGCAAATGATTATTTTCTAAAACTGGCAACGCTGTAGCGCCACTGAGATCAGCTGTCAGTACATTGTAGCAGGCAAAGGAGGTCAGACGGAAAACTGTAAGCTAAAATTCTTACGTAAAAACGGCACAATTTATTGCTTTTATTACTTCCTGGAAGATTCTTTCAAATTTTAAAACTATTTAAAATATCTTGTACAAATAGAAGACTACGTAACTTTTCTCGGTGTTGTATTAATCATAAGATTTCTAGTTAGAAAGTTTTGTTTACTTCTTAAAAATATCTTTATTCAAGTTTCGTCTTTGTCTCGTAGCTTTTTACATATAAATTTCTCTCCATTTTCGGTTGGGGCTGAAGAATATTTATGCCTTCTCAAGTTTGTTGATAATTTTTTGCTAAAAAATGAAGATGCATCACGCCACTCGCAGGTTATCAGATGCTCGATTAATTTTATCTGATAAATTGTTGTACTCGCACTGAAATAGCTTACATTATGTTTGGAGTATCAGATGGAAACTAGTTTATTCTAGTATTACTCAAGGCAGCCTGTTGAAAAGTCAAGTTCACCGTTCCAGAGTTCAAAAGTTCGGTCCAAGTTAACGTGATAAGCAATCTGTCTTTCTTTCGTTGTTCCAGTTGTTGTTTTTCTTACAGTTGGTTTCAAAAGACAGAAAAGTTGCCTCTCAAACCACTTTCTCGACGTCTTATGAGTTTTTCAAGGTAGATTTTTCAATAAGACAAAACTTTCTATTTAGCTGCAAGCAACTCTCTCAGCAGTAGAAATGTGGCTTCCATTGCTGAGGATCCCCTTAGTGGCTGCGGCCATCCTCGTCCTGTGGACCGTCTTTGCCGTACCCTTCTGGATTCTCTTCAGCGGGTTAATCGCCCTCCTGGTCATCATGCGGGGTGCAGACTTCCCCTACGTCTTCGTACGCACCTTTAAGCGAGATGTGGTGTAAGCCTTCGTCTACTACTCAATCATTAATAATTATTATTATTTAATTGATTTTCTTAGGGCGCTGTACCGCTTTACAAAGGTCCTTCGCACCGTGAGGGCTGCGCAGAAGAGTAATCACACGATTCCGCACTTGTTTCAGAAGAACGTGAAAAAGCATCCCAACAAGACGTGCTTTGTTTTCGAAAACAGAGCCTGGACTTATCGCGAGGTTGATCCTTTCTTATCTTTTAGCCAATATTTTCAAATAAATCGAATAATTTCAATAGGTGGACGACTTAACCAACCGCGTGGCCCATGTTTTCACGGAAGCCGGACTAAAACCTGGAGAAACGGTAGCTCTTTACATGGAGAATCGCGTGGAGTACGTCTGCATGTGGCTGGGCCTGGCTAAAGCTGGAATCATCACCGCTTTGATCAACTCCAACCTGAGAGATAAACCTTTGGCTCACTGCATCACCGTGGCCAATAGCAAGGCTGTCATCTGCAGCGCGGAATTTAAAGATGGTAACGAGAAACACTGTATAATTTTTAATTACTCAGTATTTTATGTCAGTTTTTTCCGAATTTTTTAAGCTGTGTACGAAGTTCGCGATCAGATCGGCAAAGACATGCCCGTTTACGTGCTGGACGCCAGCAAAACGGAGTCTGCCCCTAACGGTTGCCTCAACCTGGATGCCCTGCTCAACAAGGCTGACTCAGGTCCCTTGGAAGGCGGAATCAGAGCTAATTTCGGCGATAAAATGCTCTACATCTACACGTCTGGCACCACGGGACTTCCTAAAGCTGCAGTCATTCGCCACTCACGGTATGTCATCTTTCTACAATTTAAATAATAGCATTTAAAGGCGATATTCATTCCAGGTTCGTTTTCTTCACTTCTGGACTCCATTTCATGGCTGGTCTGAACCCTGATGACGTTATCTACGACCCATTGCCTCTGTACCACTCTGCCGGCGGGATGGTTGGTGTGGGGCAGGTTCTCATCTTCGGCTGCTCTGCAGTTTTCAGGCGCAAGTTCTCGGCTTCCGCCTTCTGGAAAGAGGCCATCCAGCACAAATGCACGGTCGGACAGTACATTGGAGAGACCTGCAGGTACCTCTTGGCCTCTCCTCCCGGACCTGAGGACAGAAGCCACAGCATTCGCGTCATGTTCGGCAATGGACTCCGCCCGCAGATCTGGGAAGAGTTTGTTAAGCGATTCGGCGTCCCGCGGATCTCGGAATTCTATGGCGCTACTGAAGGAAATGCTAATATCAGTAAGAATATCTAAGTAACTTCCAAAATAATTTATTCATTATAGTAATAATACAAAATATCCTGGCTACTTGGCGGTTTTACACACACAACACGCCTTCCTCACCAAAAACTCTCAGTTCTTTGTATCCTACGGGTATCTCTCCTACAACCCCACTAAGACCCAGTGCATCATGTATAATTATAATATATGCGTTTTTCTTTTAGTTAACATGGAGGGCAAGGTGGGAGCTGTTGGCTTTGTATCGATCATCTCTCCCGCTGTTTACCCAGTCTCTCTAATCAAAGTTGATGAAGAAACAGGAGAGCCGATCCGCAACGAAAAAGGTTTATGCATCCGCTGTAAACCCGGTGAGTCTGGAATGTTTGTGGGCAAGATTATTGAAAATCACCCGGTGAGAGACTTCCACGGATACGCTGATCCCAAAGCCAGCCAGAAGAAAGTGGCCCGAGATGTTTTCCGCAAAGGGGACGCAGTCTTCCTCTCCGGTGATATCCTAACCATGGATCGTTTTGGCTATCTCTACTTCAAGGACCGCACTGGAGACACCTTCCGCTGGAAAGGAGAAAACGTGTCCACTTCTGAAGTCGAAGCTGTCGTCAGTAATGCCGCAGGACTGAAAGACGCAGTCGTGTATGGAGTAGAGGTAACATTTGCGAAGCTGGACCTCTTAAAATGGAAATTATCATTTATTTTTTACAATAGATCCCGGGAGCTGAAGGCAGAGCTGGAATGGCCGCCATCCTCGATCAGGATAACACACTCGACCTTGCTGAACTTGCCGCGGGCTTGAAGAAAGTCCTGCCCGGCTACGCGCAACCGCTGTTTGTTCGAATCGTGAAGCAGATGGACTTGACGGGGACTTACAAACTGCGGAAGATTGATTACCAGAAGGAAGGTTTCGATCCTGCCACTGTTAAGGACGAAATTTACTTTCTTGACGCTGCTAAACAGTCGTATGTGCCTTACGGACAAGACTTGCACGAGAAACTTCTCAGCGGTAAACTGCGAGTGTAACAGGGCTCAATTTTATTTTTTTTTTATTTTTTAATGTATGAATCCCCTGTCTCAATCTACGTATGATAGATGGACTAAGGTGCTTTTCCCCCCGTTTCTGCCGTTTTTTTGTTCAGTTCATGATACAGAGATTTATGGGATGACAAGTTTATAAACAGTGAATGCTTATGTCTAGACTAAACCACAATTTTATGCGTGAATGAAATATATTTTGCATTTTATTAATCAAAATGCTTTTTCATCTTTCCTTAACTGTCTAAAACAAAGCGATTATGACTGAAAATGAAATAAAATTTTATTCAAACTGAATCATACCACGTTGTGTTTACATTCGAAAAAGCGCGCGCGGCGTTCGTCATTTGTTTTCGTAGCCAATGGCGAGTGCGAATGTAAATACTTGAAAATTTGTAAAGTTATCCGTGTGCATCGCGGTAAGAAAACATCTGAATTCAACAAACTACATCGACTCGAAAACTACAATATTTTAGCTTAATTTTTGATTATATTAAAGCTACGTTTGCATAACTGATCAAAAGTCCATTGAAGCGATGCAAACGCAAAGGCCAAAATAAAAACAAAGCAAGACCTTCTTATTTCCCTTTAATATTTACATGTCAGTTGAACCTTAGTTTTTCTTTTGCACGAAACACAAAATTTACATAAGACTGTCTTTCATTTTGTCCTATTAAACTAGGCATTGTCATTACTATACCATCTTTAGTTATGTTTATATCTAGTGATTAGTGAACTGTCAAAAGTTGCGAGTGATTCTAGCGCACTTCTTTCACACTTTTGGCAGATTCAAACCATTTGTCACGCAGAATTTGTCTGTAGTGATGAAGTGGCCCTGCAGCGAAGCTCAAGAAACGATTATTGTTGGCGGGATGTTAACAAATGGGGACGCAGCCGTTTCTACTCACAATGTAAGTCATCATTTGCGATTTCCATAGAATTTTCTGCGATTATTTAGTTGCGTTAATGCAAAGGTACCTGACATGGCCCGTCCCGTGTCATCCCGATCTCAAGACGATGCTACAGTGACGTATTTTTTCCAACGGCCTGACTTTCAGACCTTCTCCAAACACTCGAAATGGGCCAATGGAGACGAGACACTCGCCACTGTACGAAATTTAAAACCATGCACGCATAACGCACAATTAAAGTACAATTTTTTTGCAGGCGAAACAATCGCACGGTTTGTGTAGCGACATGCGACAGAGCTCTGCCGTCAACTTGCAGTTCGATCAGGTACGAAAAAGAAAAACAACACCGAACTAAAATTAGCGTAGTTTTAATAAATGCTGCAAGCAACAAACACGTTTTACGGCTCTTTTATTCATTCCCGTTTTATTTCTTTTGCTTTTTTGCTGTCTGGACCAGACCGTCTGGGACGGTCGATTTAAAAATTCACAAAGAAAGTAACAATCATTGGAACTCGTCTTGCTGAAAGGATTTTGACCATTTCAGAAAGATTCAGTCATGCCATTGAGGAATGTTGAATGAATCAGTTGTCACTATCACTTGTTTGTCGTGCGCATTATTCAACAAAAAAAAAATCTATCAGGCGCAGAAAACAGGCTCAGGGAGGGGGGCTTATTTCTATACCCCACTACGGTCCAGTGCAGCTTGCATCAATTCAAAAATTTGTTGCTTACTGTACTGAATTGCACTAGGCCGTAGTGGGATACACACATTGGGTCCTATTTTTTTATCATTTGCAGAATTATCTGCGATGCACTGGGCCGTAGTGGGGTACACACATTGGGTCCTATTTTTTTTATTATTTGCTGAATTATCTGCGATGCACTGGGCCGTAGTGGGGGGTTTAGGATAGATGCCCTGAGGGTTGAAGCATTGAGAGCTGTTGGTGGGGTGGGTGTGTTGTATGTGTAAAAGCATCAAGTAGCCCGGGGCGGTTGTTCAGAGTCCGCCATGGTCGCTTTTGTTCGCCGGCTGAAGAGTTTTCACTCAGTTGTACGCACCGAACCGAGGGGGACGACCGACAGCACGCCGAACCGAACCCAAACGTTTTTCTTCCTTTGTTCCGCGGCCCGAACCTTTTCCCACTTTTTGGCTTTTTAGTTTTTTGGCGCCAAAACTTGATAGACTTTATCTAGTGTTGGTTATGTGTTGTGTGGCGTTCAAACATGAAGGATATTACTAGTGATTTGGTAAGTTAGAAACGACGATTTGGATTTTGAGTTGTTTTTTTTTTCGCTCGAGGCTCTGATTCAAACGGTCAAACGATGCGATTCCAAGGTTTCCACAGGTGGCCTTGTTCCAATGTGGCGGAAACCTTGATTTTCACTTTTTTCAGTTTTCGTTATTTTTCCGCTTTATATTATCTCCTTGCTTCTTAAGTTACAAGGTTTCCATGTTCACTATTTGTACTTTGTTTACCGACGCTTGTAGTCCTGAAGTGTTGAGTAGAAGTACTTTTTCCTTGATTAATCGTAAAACGTGGTTGTTATGGCAACACTAATGCAGCTCTCGACGTTTGCCTGCAGTTTTTCCGCCATGACTAGTCTTTTAAAGAATTTTCGTTTTTCTGGGGGAACCTTTCTGGTCGGAAAATCTTTTGAAAGAGAGAAATGAGCGTCAAGTTTTGGTCCTCTCCCCCCTTTCCCTAGAGCGTCAAGATTTGTCCACGTTGCCGCAAATTTGGTCCTCCCCTTTAACTTTGCCAAATCTGGTCCCCATTTTTTTCTCGTTGGTAAATTGTGGGTGGTGAAATCTGATCCAGAGCGCCAAATTTAGTCCCCAGTCAGAAGAGGCCTCGACTTCCTGTGCCGGGTTCGTCGTGCTATATTGGGTCCGGGTGTCAAAAATTGGTCCCATGTTGCTAATTGTGTTCCCACGCTCGATTTCACGATTCCTCTGACAGATCTGGTCCCTCGTCAAAATTTGGTCCCCCCTTTTTTCACCACAAACTAAAATTCAGCTGTAACTCAATCATGAATATTAATTAAGAGTTATGTTTTTTGACAGATTGCGCCTTCAGCCAAGAAGCTCTGGGGTGTGGAGGACCAGAAAGACGACAGCAAAGTATTGTTCAACCTCAGTGATCAAACGTGGAGAGATTCGACATGGAGCGCCTCGACAATCGGTATTAAACTTGTTTTAAAGTTATCAACTTAATTCATATTTTTCTTTGAAATTTGCAGATCACGCAGTCTCTCAGCCGATCGGTATGGGCCCCCGCAGATCGGGAAGCTTCCCCGGCAGCGAAGTAGTGGCCAATGTTCTCTCTCCAAGGTCGTCAGAAACTGGCGGATTGGGTGTTAAGATGGTCGAATACGTTCTGGGCACTTCACCCACTGGAAAAGACCTGGAGAACCGCATGAGAGGACTGGGATTGGTTAGTATCCTTGATTTCATTCATTCAGTAAGACGAATTAACGTTTTTTAATGTTCTAATATAAATAGGGCCCTTCACAGGAAAAGGACAAGGAAAAAACGCAATCCCCCTTGCCACTGAACGATATCGACGCCGCCAGTGGACTCGCCGATGACGATAAAAGCTTCAGGTAAATCGATTTGCTAAAATTCCTTGTTAAGGTTAACTAAAATATAGATTTGTTATTACAGTAGGATTCCTGGAAGCAGGCAGCCTTCCCCGTCAGACCAGGAACTAGCGAAAAACCACAGTCCCTCAATGCAAGTCGCCTTGCCCATCAAACCGGACGATTTGGTCATTGCCCAAGGAGCTGCATCGATGGTAGGGGCCCTCACGGGTCCCATGGTCCCCGGTGTGGGTCTGGCTAATGGTATCGTCTCGAATTTGGGCCCTACGATCGCTAATGGCGTTAACTCTGCGGGTATCAAGCCTCTATTAATGTTATTTTGTACAGAAAATTAATGATTCTGTGTGTTTGCAATAGTTGGTTTCGGCCTGTCGTCAGCGGGTGTAGGCGACGTCCAGAGTAATCATTTCCAGCAGGTGATGGTGGAGCCCTCGGCTGTTTCCTTCGACAACAGCAGCTACTCGATCCTGTCCGCCCCCGAAGGCGAAAACGCCATGCTTCACGCCAACTTTGACGTCCAGCAGGTAACCTGTCAGTGTCTCTACTTTGAATTTCCCCTTTTTTCCCTCTTCCCCTATTTTCACTTTTCAGACCCATTTTCCTCTTTTTCGGGAATTTCCCTGCAAGTGGAAACACTTAAACCTGTAGAAACCAAGAAAACGACACGCTAGAAAATGATTTCTCTTTTTCGCCTGTCGAGCGTGGGAAAAAAAATAAAAACCAGATTTTTAAGATCCGTCACACGCCATATGTTTTTACTGTAGCAAAATTATTATTATTGTTATTAATATTAACTGTTTTTTTCTTTGTATCAGATCTTGCGAGCCCAGCAGCAGCAACAAGTGCAGCAGCAGGCCCCTCAGCAAATGCTTCTGGCCCAGCAGCAGTTTCTGGCCGCTCAACAGCAGCAATTGGGTATTGAACTCGTTCAAAATTTAATTTTTTAAATCATAATCTACTTCAACTGATTTATTACTCAATATCGCACCAAATAGATCAAATTATGCAATCTATAATTAATTTGTAATAGTTTAGTAGTAGCTTTGAGTATGAATAAGAATGGAGAGGCCCTTGGCTCTCTCTCCTCAACAAACCACCCTGTCCCGCCAACCTTTGAAAGAAGCCCTGAGGTGCTTCGGTCTGATTGTCTACTTTAGAAGAAACAAAATATTATCGCTTAATGTAAACAAAAAAGCAGACGAAGTCAGAGACAAAGAGTATGCGCGCCTATGGGCAAATCATGTTTTCAGTGGACTGCGTTCGTCATTTGTTTCTTCCGTTCTAAGCGCCTCCTACAAAGTGGGTGGTTGAGGGAGGAATGCGCGCCTGCTGAGGCTGGGTTGGCCGTACTAAGGGCCTCTCCATTCTTATTCCTACTCAAAGAGTAGTGTAGTTATCGGAGTAGTTATCGTGGTAGTTTGAATTGATTTTCCCAACTATCTTATAAACATAAACCATGCATGAACTGAAATGCTCTGAAAAATGAATTAAAATACATAATAAAATTAACTATACCGTGCAACGTTACTGAATAGAGTTGAATACAGTGTAAAATTTTTTCAATTACCGTTGTAATTATTCACTATCAAAGCGTAGACTAACCCAAATAAATCTTTAAAAAATATATATGTTGTTGCTTTTAACAGGCATGACTGGAGCGAATGGTGCACCTGCGTTTCCTGGAACATCATACGTCATAGGGCCGCAGGAACCCTACATGGGCGCTGTCATCACTGGTAAATTCATCTACAGTTTATTAAACTACACGTTAAAGTTTTTAAATGTTAGTTTGATTCATTACAAGAACTCAATTATTGTCTGGTAGTTCATATTTTAATGATGTATTTCTCTGGGAATCAACATACAAACGTTTGTTGTAAGCGAATTAACATTTTCTAGGTACGCTATATTAAGTTTACAATTAACACCTGCTGTGTGACATTGAATTTGAAATAATAGTATTTTTATTTACTCTGTTTAGTAGTGTTGTCAATTTCTAAACGTATTAAAAGTAACAATAAAAACATAGTTGTTTTAATATTATGTGTATCTCCAGGGCCTACTCCCATGATGCCCCAGTACTATGGAATGACTCCATGGGGGATGTACCATCCAGGCATGATTCCCCCGGGCCCCGCGCCTGCGGGCCTGCCGCCCAGTCACCAGCCTCCGCAGCGCCGCCCGGCTTCCCCTGGCTCTGCTGAGCACCCGCCTCCAGTTCCGCAAGGCCAGTACCAGGTGATCCCGGCGTTTTACGACCAGAACGGCTCGCTAGTGATGAGGGGCCCTCTGAGTAGCGGGGCCCCCGTCAGGTTGATGTCACCCGCCCCGATGGTTCTCAACCCGGCGGCCCGCCAGATGGGCAATCAGCAATCGGTAGCGGCTTCAATGTACAACCCGGGACAGCAGCAATCGTTGTACAGCAGCGCGGGTCCTGTGGGGCCCGGCAATCAGCCGCCGGGGGCCCCCTCTCAGCCACCGCCACCACCGGCAGGTCTGCAGCACGCAACCGGACTGGCGAACAACTTCGGGGCCCTGGGCCTGCAGCAGCAGAACAGCGGCCTGGGTTTCAACGGCGGAGCCTTTGGGTCTCTAGGATCCCCGTCTCTGGGACTTTCGGGCCCCGGACCGGTCAGGAGGGACTCGTTTGACCGGAGCGGGACGTCCGTGTTCCCCTCGTCGCTGGATTTCAACCGAGGCAAGTGGGCCCCCTCGTATGGAGCCCTGGGAACGGTCACTGCCTCCTCGGTGGGGCCCCTGGGATTAGCCCAGTCGGGTTCTTTGACCCCACCTCCGGTGGGCGGAGCTTCGTCTTGCCTTCAGATGGGGATTGGCCCGTTTGTCTCTGGCGGGCGGGTCGTTTCGGCGGCTCCCGGCTCGGAGATCATGAAGTACCGCAACGGGACGACGCTGACCAATGGTCTCTTGAGCGAGGGGACGCTCGCCGGCAAAACTGGCGGTGCCATTCGTCACAAGGAACTTTCAGAACTGTTTGGTCGCTCCCGGCTGCTGGATGATTTCCGCAACAATCGGTTCCCCAACCTGCAGCTGCGCGACATCGTCAACCACATCGTCGAGTTCTCGCAGGACCAGCACGGCTCGCGCTTCATCCAGCAGAAGTTGGAGCGCGCCACGCCGGCCGAGAAGCAGCTGGTCTTCAATGAGATCTGCGTCGCCTCGTATGCCCTCATGACGGACGTCTTCGGCAACTACGTCATCCAGAAGTTTTTCGAGTTTGGAACTCCCGACCAGAAGACGGCGCTGGCCCAAAAGATCCGCGGCAACGTCTTGCCCCTCGCCCTGCAGATGTACGGCTGCCGCGTCATCCAGAAGGCCCTCGAGTCGGTCGGTACGGAGCTGCAGAAGGAGATTGTCCACGAACTCGACGGCCACGTCCTGAAATGCGTCAAGGACCAGAACGGAAACCACGTTGTCCAGAAGTGTATCGAGTGCGTCGATCCCCGCGAGTTGCAGTTTCTTATTGAGGCCTTTGAAGGACAGGTTAGTTAATAGATAAAACCATTAATTAAATTTTACAGTCAAACTTGAATGTGTTGCAGGTTTTGACGCTCTCGACGCATCCGTACGGCTGCCGCGTTATCCAGCGCATCCTGGAACACTGCACAGCCGAGCAGACGGTACCCGTCCTCAACGAACTTCATCAGCACACGGAGACGCTCATCCAGGACCAGTACGGCAACTACGTTATTCAGCACGTACTCGGTAAACTATTTCTGATCCTTAGATTTAACAAGGAAAAATAAAACTGAGTTAAATCTCTTGCAGAACATGGCAATCCGGAGGATAAGGCGCGGATCGTCGGGTCGGTGCGGGGAAGGTGCTGCCGCTGTCGCAGCACAAGTTCGCGTCCAACGTTGTGGAGAAATGCATCACCCACGCCACCCGAGCCGAGCGCGCCATGCTCATCGAAGAAGTCATGGGCGGTAGCGACGGTAGCGCCCATAACCCGCTCCACACCATGATGAAGGATCAGGTAAACTACACAGTAAATGTAAATTAACATCAAACCCCACTACGGCCTAATGCGTCTCCTCAGATACCAGCGCTGCACCGTAGTGGGTGCTGAACAATCAAATATTTTGAACAAAAAATTAATTTAACAGTAATGAACAACAGTAAATAACCAAATAATTAAAATAATTCTATTTTTTATATCTGTCTATCTATTTACTACCTTAACTATCTATTTGATCATTATATTTATTATTTTGTGCTCTTATTATATTTATTATTTTTATTATTTGTTTATCCATCTTGTATTTACATCTGTAATCTATTTTGATTAACTTTCTTGTTCCCTCCCCAGTACGCCAACTACGTGGTGCAGAAGATGATCGACGTGTCGGAGCCGTCGCAGCGCAAGCTGCTCATGCACAAGATTCGACCGCACGTCAACACGCTGCGCAAATACACTTACGGCAAACACATTCTGGCCAAACTGGAGAAATACTTCATGAAAAACAACGTCGACCTCGGACCCATTGGACCTCCGACCAATGCTGGACTCTGAAAACAAAACACAAACGCGAAACGACGAATCAAAGCTCCACATTGGGACATTTATTTTAAATCTAACAATTTTCTGCTGATATTAAACATTTTTGCGTTTTTCCTCCACCCCATTTCTTCAATCGAGTTTTTTAAATTTTCGTAGAAAAACGTATTATTTCAGGCTTTTTTCCGTTTACTGTTTGATTCGCTGCATGAAGCGTACAAACCAGCCAATCGTGTAGCTTAGCATCCCACCTGCCGTAAAATCTTGTTGGTGCTTTTTAGTTCGGGAAATAACACCATTGGAGGGACCAGCCGCCCCACCACCCACGTCTTCTCTGCCTCACCCTCTTATTTTTGCTGATTTCGATGTCAGATCTTCATTTGTTTTTCCTCTTCTAGCAGAACAACCACAGAAGCTTTGGTAGCTATGTGAATTTCTTGAATATTGATGTACATTTTTTATTTTTTTTTTGGGTTTGGAACAAGCATCCAAAACTCGATAAAACGGCCAATGTAAAGTGTACAGCGACTCTCACACGCGAAACTTCAACGTTAAAATGAAGAAAAATACGACATTTTTTTCGAGTAACAGTAACTGATGTAAATGGACCAGCAGAATATTTTGTTTTTCAATTTAAAACTTCTGTTTTTTTAAAACTAACTTCATTTTGTGCCACCACCAGATTCTCAAAAATTTTTCAATGTAAATGGCTGTAAAAAAATATTAACATTTAACTTCTTTGAGAGATTTTTCCCCCCGAACACATCCCCCGATCTTTTTGTCTAACCCGAAAACCACCTTTTTCATCTGCGAGTTGTTTTATTTAACCCGATTATCCTCCAATCATTATTTCAAATGCTGTTAACATATTTGTACACTTATTGTGTGAATTTTTTTTAAGAAAAAGACAAACCTGAAGAACCTGTCACGGATTGAAAGAAAACATGTTGCGTAATAAACTTGGCAGTTATTTGAAAACAAAACTTTTAATTTAGCAATAATTGTGTATTTCAATTAGTTAATAGTAAGTGTGGATGTCCAGTAGTTAGACGATAGAAACTTGTCAACTGTTCAAAAATGTCGAAGAAAATTGATAGAGTAAATGATTTCTTTGCTCGTGAAGAGAGGGTCATACGCGTAACATTTCCTTTGTTTCAATAAGCGAATACCGTCAGCCTCTGAATAGTAATTAACAGTCCGTCCAACAGTCTGGGCAGTACAGGTACACGCAGAACACGAAAGTTACTCGGATTTATGAATAAACAACGAATGATCTGAACCAACAGAACCGAAACATTTTCTTATTATCATAACGACACTTAAATTACCCACTCTTTACTAGCTCAGAGCTCCGAAAACTACCAGAAAAATCTATTTTGAATTCAGTTTCCTCAAAACAATCGAATAAAACCAGAGCAGTTTGAATTGTTTTCAATAATATGTAAACAGTCTGAAAGTTTCGTAGCGATAAATTAAGTCTCTTGCATAGTAGTTTTATATTGTCCCTTTCTGCTGCGTATACATTCATCCGTTGAAAGTGCACATTTCACTAGAGAACTCTAATATTGTATAAATCATTTTTGATTTAGTTAGCCATTTACATCAAAAGCCCTGATTTATGTTTTTGATTTACAGAACTTACCACTCAAAATCTCGTCGTTCACATTGTCAACCCTCAACGGGGCCAGGATAACAGAACCGATCCTTGAAAAATTACCCTACAAGTTTATCTATAGGGTAGCTTTCCGGGAATAAATTAACTTATCCCGGGTTCAGTTCGTGTTCGTGTTTTTGGTTTCAGTGATTTATTGAATTGTACTGAGAAATTATTTACACAGCACTGGAGAACTCTTTCGATGAGCTTTTTTGTGCGTCTACCGTTACTAGATGACGGGAATATCGATCAAAGTACTCAAAATTTTCCACGAAAGCGCATTTTTGGTGTCAGAACATGAACTCTTCTCATGTCAAGGGTCCAATATATACGGGGTATCGCAATGTCGCTCTCGTATTTTACAAGCTTTGAGGATGCAGGTCACTTTTTTCACGAGCGTCATCCTGAACTTGTTCAAGATCTCCTTCAGGATGAAAGGCGTCTTACGCATTGGCTGCTTCCCGGTTGTAAAAAGTTTCTCTCTTTTTCAACACAACGTTACTAAGTTGATTTTCATTTTTTTTTTTTTTTTAAGAACCCAGACGGCATTATTGAGAGAGGAGACGAGAATAACGTTACCCAACTAACTGGGTACTTTCTGGATTTGGTCGAATGGAGATCTAGAGACATCAAATTCAAGTAATAGCACACGCTGTATCACAAAGAATCTTACTTTTATTTTCATAATTTCGAAACATGTTTAGTTACTCCTTGGTGAAGCTATACTATTCGGATGGTTTCGATTCCGTCAGACGGGACATTGTAATCTGAAGGTATTAGTGTACCGTGCATTATGTTTTGTTTATCTTGAAGTTAATTGAAAATCAGGGGATTGATTTTGCCATACTCTCCTTCGGAGTCTCAGTAGATCGAATAAGGTTTGTCAGGTTTTTATATCCTTTCCTGACGGCTGAATATACGTTAGTGATACCGTACCATAAACTAGTGTAACGAACATCTAGTTGTGAAACCCCTTTATGTAGCGAACCCTATCATAGCTAAACCCTTAGTCCACTTCGCCTTCTTAACTTTTTCTCAGATGATCTTGTTATCTTTCCCCCCTATCGTAGAAAAGCCTCTCTTTTAGAATTCTCCAGCTCATAGTTCCTTCAGCATATATATATACCCCTTGTAGTAATAGTTCAGTTAGATTCATATTACCCATTGGTACGACAGTCGTCTTCAATACAAGTCTTAAACTCCGCCTTCTCGTATTCTGTTATGGTAAACTCGTCTTAATCCTATTTAGAACCCTATCTTAGCCATTCATTCGAGACTAAGTCCCTAGAGGTTTGTCACACTAGAAAGCGTCCCCTGGAGCTGCCTGAAATCTTTCACACCCACGGTAAAGCATTCTAAGGGAGTAGTCAATTTTGATTCTTGAGAGATGTGATCATAGAATGTACAGTAACTATGTCTTTCAAGTATTTCTGATTTTTCAAGTACCACTTTTCCTGCACAAAATCTGTACTGCTCGCAGGTCTGGCTTGGCATCGCAATTTGTTTGGTGATAGTACCTTTCGTACTGTCGTGTTTTGCGTCGTGGGCAGACGCGTTGATGTACGTTGCTGGAGTCATAGGCAGCCAAGGTATCCCTTGTATCATTTTCATTTATTACGGTACCATTTGAGCAACCCATTCATTGCACAAGGGGGATACTGGTCGTCCAAGACGCGGACCTCTCGATTCGTTGCAGCAATTTGGTGTTTGGGTGCTTTAGTACTGGTCAACGCTTATAGCAGTTTGCTCATTACCCACACGACAACACCGAAATTGTCTCTCCTGGTTCAAAGTATCCAAGAACTAGCGGAAAGAGAAGATATTCAAGTACTAGTTCCGAACGGAGCATTTGTTCAGCGACTACTTACAGGTTTGTATCCCTTGTGGTAAACGACCCAAGTCTTTTTTTCATGGACTCTTCTCTTCTTTTCTCTTTTGTGTAGGGCGCAGAGGGTTCACTGAAACCGATTCGTGCTAATTTGGCCAGATTTCCCGAAGATTACTGCGGTGTCGTCTGGGAATCTGAGGGCATACCCTATTTAGAACAAGTCAAGAAGGGACGCTTTGCTTTAGTGGTGGTATAACTTAGAGAACACTTTCCTGTCCTTGGCTTGGTTAGAACAATCCCGATTTGTCTTTGGGATGTAAGCCACCAGATTTGGCGAAAATTGAAGTAGACGCGGTCTTCTCAAGGGCTAAAACCTGCACATTGACTTACATCAAGAGTACTTTCTTCTCCCATAATGGTGCTTTCATTTCCGCAATGAACATTAACCCACGATTTACGAAACTCGTTAGATGTCAGGTATGTTCTATATTAAGTAAAACGTTTGTAGTGCTCTAACACATCTTTTTGCAGCATCATGAAAGCATTTAGTTACAGATGACCCGATAAATTTCGAAGGTTCTACTACGCGAACTACAAGTCCCCATGCAACCGCTATGGATCACAAAACGAAGAGTTAAAGAAGCTCGCGTTAGTAGATTAGTTAGTGCGTTCGTCTTGCTGGCAGTCGGCTACTCTTTCTCGATTATCACCCTTACTTATGAACTTGCTAGAAAACGACTAGATCGTACAGGAACTTGATGGTTTTCGCTCGTCGTCACTTGATCCAAAGTGTCAGTTTGACGTAGGGACACTCTTAGGCACATAGTAAGCGTGCATCTACCTATATCTCTTTCCGAATACTTCTTAACAAAACACCTGCCGTATCCACTTCATATGACATATATTTGCTCCCATAGTAGGTGATGACAAAACACCTACTTCGTTTCTCGTTTCGGTCGTCGCGAGTTACAACGGGAGAAAAGGCTCGCAGTTCAGTGACAAACCGTCGCAGCGACAAAGTTGCAGTTGTCATCACAAATGGTAAAACCTTCCTGCAGGGCCGGATCTAAGCCTTTATGGGCCTATGGCTTAATGCTGAAGTGGTTCTACCAGATACGTTAAAAAATTCATCACCATGTCAAGTCTAGCTGTTTAGCGGGCCTATTCCATGTCCGGGCCTGTGGCTCGTCGACATACTGGCCATAGGAAAGTCCGGCACTGCCTTCCTGAAAAGTCACAGAGAAAAGAACGTACGTAAACTCTGTTTCAATTTTGGATCAACATTTTTTGCGTTACATTTGTCGCGCTGCCACGACAGCATGATGCGGGTAAAAGCTTAGTTTGCGACAAACCCAGCAGTGTATCGTTACCTGAAAATCTGCAAGTGCGAACTATGCGTTAGCAATCGGACAACTCACTAGCAGCGCAGTTAAGTTACCTTAATTTGATCTTTTAGGAATTGGCAGCAAATTTTTCCCGTTAGTTTTTAACTGAATCTGGTGTTACAGTTTGCGTGCATAATTAGAAAGATGTAAGGAAGAAAATTTTGTTACATTAATTGCGACAGGAAAACCCATGATTGAGAATATTTGAAATTAAACAAAACGGTCCAGGTATTCTCCCTGCTAGACGGCCAATGTTTCTCCTGCCAGCTGATTTTTACAGTGTGGCAACAGCGCGGTCACGTGACCTAAAAATTTAGGCGCCGCCGCATGAATACACCCTATTAGTGACTAAAAATCTTGTTTCCGTGGACTGTGTTAGTAAGGGCCCTTGCTCGTGTTACTGATTAGTCAGCAAAATCCGCTTGGAGCTCTATACGCTCTGATCCAAGTTGAATACGTATCACGTTTAAGAGGCAGTCTTAAAAAGATTCTCCATAAAGATTACCGGATTCTCCACTGTTGGTTAATAGAAAATCAGTATGGTTTAATATTTCATGCTTTCATTCACTATTTTATGTTTGAAAGATGTATATCATAAGTTGGGACGAACTGTTTACTGCGCTATTCGTTTCATTCACACGCAACGCTTGTTCGCCTGTTGCGTATAACTTTACAGGAGGCCATCTAGTAGTTTGTTCAGTAACCGGATTAAATTGCTTCCACTTTGCGCACCAAGAGCACAGCACCATTCACACAGGGAGAAGCTAATTTAGCGTAAAGTCAGTTCAATATATCTCAGACATAAGACACTTTATGAATACACGTTAGGTTTATCCATGAAAGCACTGCACTGTTTAAATAACGCAATACTTGCAATGCAACAAGCGCTTTTGTGACAAGAACAAGCGAGACTCTTCCAACACTAATCCCTCCGTAACAGACTCCGTCTTTTTGAGTGAGACAACTGCAAAGCTACACGAGAAAAGATGCATTGACGAAACATATTAAGCTTCACATTATTGTTGGTAACAAATTCAAATGTACTGCTTGCAGTAAGGAACTTTTAACTCGTGCAAATCTTGACATGTAAAGTGCTGCAGTGGAGAGCGTTCTTTTCCTTGCGTTTGTGGACGAAAACGTTCTACAGAAAATGTTTTCTTTTAGTTTCTCTACTATGTCGAATTCGCATTCTCCGAATCAATTCTACGTGAAAATCACATCGAACGAGTTCACACAGGTGTCAGAGATAACAAGTGCGAAGTTTACAGCAAACCAGTTACAGCAAAACGTTTGTCATCCATCGCGATTTGGAGTTGCACAACCGAAACACACACGGGAAAGGAACCCGTCAAATGTGACACTTGCGCCAAAACGTTAATTAACAAACATCGTTTAAGAGAACCTATGTGCAGACCGATCATGATGGTATGGGAAACTTCAAGTGCAACTTTGCAACTCTGATAAAGCAGTTGTATTTTTCTTGAATATTTCAGGTACCCCGACAAGTGAACAAAGTTCGTGCGTGGGTCCAGTTGTCGCTAAACAGAAGCATCTCAATTGTTCAAAATATCGGAGCAAGTTGATGAGTAAATGAGTTTTTCACTCGTGTAGGGAGGATACCATACGAGTATCGTCTTCTTTTTCTCGTTAGCAAATACTGTCAGTCCGTGAATGGTAATTAACAAGAGTCCGTCAGTAGTCTGGGCAGTACTGTCACTCGCACGCCCAGGTAATTTGAAGGCTGCAGATGTCATCGAACGTGAAATTTATTACTAGATAACAAATGATCTGAACTAATGGAACTGAAATATATTTATTTTAATAACAAAATAATGAAAATTTGTCGTTCTTTACGTATCTAAGAAAAAATTAAGCCACCGGTGAGTCGCAGCTGAGCTTTCAGTACTGTGAGTTCGTACAGCAGTTTTATATTTTCTCCTTCTAAGGAGTTTCAGTCGTCAAATTGTGTTGGCGATGGCGGGAAAAAATGATTCAACTTATCCTTTTTTATTTAAATATGCCCTAATGATAATGAAATGTCGGGTTGATTTGGAATCCAATAGAATCGGTTAGCAAGTTAACTTGCAAAACCAATCTATCTGATTCGTCATCAAACGAGCAAAAATGAGGCGCTTCTAGTTGGCCTTTCAGCTGGCTACTCAGGGTTTCGGTTTGCTGTTTAGATGGTTATCCGACTCGTTTAGCGAGTCATCTCGCTAGCCAACAAGTCAAATAGCGAGTTATCTTGCTAAGGCTGGACTGGTTCGCCAGTTAATTTGCTATGCGACGCACTCTACAGAGAGGTTCATTTGCTGCTTGCTAAAGGGTGTATATACACCTTTTACATTGCAGTGTTAGCAGTTCGTGTATAACCCCTTTGGAAACATGCATGCATGGTAAAATCCTTAGTGCGTCCTGTCAACCAGTTCATTAAGGTAAATAGCCTTTGAATTTTTTTTTCAGAGAAAGGTTATGCACGCAAACATTCGTTCAATCGTTTTAAAGCAGGTTTATTTCGTGAACGGAAATTCTCAGGAATCTTGTCACTGGTTGATTCCTTTAGGGTGGACGCACGCACACAGCACACGGAAAGTTCGATCTCAAGTATGCGAAAAGATGATTTGCTATATCATTAATTGGATGTCGTTGAATGTCCTGGTCAATAACAACATTTTTTGAAGACCCAGCGGAAAATTTATTATGTCGGCTACATCCTGAACGATATCCGTAACATATCCTGAATATCCTGAACCACGTCCAATCGTGGATGAGTAAGAAAATTTGTGTTCAAAATTGTGAATCTTGACTAATGAGGGCACCATTAAGTATCCTGAAAAGAGTTTTTCAGGACGCTGTTAATTACCCTGAACATGTATTATTCAGGCATTCGAATGTCAGGGTCCTGAACACCCTGGTAGTGGGCCAGTTTCACTGCATTCAGAGTCCTGAATGCTATCCTGAAAATGTCCTTTTCAGGATACTTTCAGGGTCCTGAAACTATCCTTAATTTTTTGCCGGGGAGCTAGATAACGGGTGTTGAATTCACGAAGACGCGGTCCGATAAATCCTGTATTTTCTCGAATATTTCTGAAACCCCAACAAGCAAACAAACTTCGTGCACGAGTCCACAGTTGCTGGAAAACAGAAGCATCTCAATAGTTCAAAAATGTCACTGTAAATCGATAAAGTAAATGAGTTTTTACTCCTGTAGGGGAGAATGTTATACGCATAACGTCTCCTGTGTTTCAGAAGCAATTACCCTCAATCCGTTAACGGTAATTAACAGAAGTCCGTCAATACTCTGAGCAGCACGGTCATACGTATACCGGGGTAATAGGAAGGTCGCAAATATAATTGAAAATGAATTTTGAAACTAGAGATACAGAATGATTTGAACTAACGAAACCCGAATATTTTTTTTTTCATAACGAAAAATTGAAAATTTCTCGTTCTACACGTATCCCAGACTTCTGAAAACTGCTGGCAAATTTTGTTTTGAATGACTCGTTTTGTAAAGATGCCGAAAGTTCCACCTTTATTTTGTACCTTCGGTTTTTCTCAAAGCATCGAGTATAATAAGTGCAGCCCTGACATTTTTGCATAATATACTAATTGGGAAGAAGTTCCACATTGAGAAATGAAGTATATGGTAAATTACAGCTTGAGAAGCTATCTGTACTATAGCTCGTAGCTCGTACAGCAGTTTTACGGTTTTTTCCGAGGCTGTTCCAGTTTTTTTGGCTCATAGAGTAAACAATATATTCAATTCTTATTTATTCTTATATATTCAAATTATTTTTCCGGGGGGAGGGGGGAGGGACTTAAACAAAACACTCACCCGGCATGTACCATAACCGGCATTTCATCTATACCTCAACGGCATTAGAACCGCCAGGCTCTGTGAAGGCGCATCCTGACAACAAGTTGCTATGGAGAAATATCAGCTAGCTCGACAGTCACGCAAGAGAAAATTACCGTGTGTGGGTTTATCTACAATTATCCTAACGTTCAGACGGTTTTTTCACTGCAGGTCATGCAATAAATTAGCCTCTGCACACATTTGTTTCATATTTATTGAAGTAGCCCCTGAAAATCTGCCCATTGACGGAATAATTCGATAGGTTAGTTAAACAGAACTTCTGAGGGGGGCATGTTTTCAAATCCCTGCTGCCCCAGCAGACTCAATGAAAGATACCAATTTAACTTTCTAACTTCTTACAAAACCTCCTCTTCTGTGCTGTCATCCTCTTTCAGTTCAATAACAGGAATTACGAATAACTTTTACAACAAGGAACGAAAAATGCGAAGAATCCATTTCCTATGCCAAATGAATTGTTGGGGTTTCGGTCGACCGAAAGTTACCAACTTTGACACCAATGAATTTATCGACTGTAATTAAAAACAGTAGTACAACTGTATGTCCATCTTGTATATGTTATGGGTACTCAAGTTTAACATACTTATCATGTTTCATGCATCAGCTGAATTGCTCCATTAATCAGCATATGGAAAGAACTCATCTAGTGTTCAACTTATGAATGAACTACACAAGTGAAAATTAATAAAGTGAAAAGTATGAAGGTACAATAAATGCATACTACCTAAAATTCCTCACTTCAGAGTATAGTCCATGGTTCCGCCATGTGAAAGACGGTGTTGTTAGCTGATGGCAACAGGAACGCAGCGTAAGAATATGTTTTCGAATTTTTCTCAGTTTTGTAGTCAGCATAGTTTCAAGTTTCGTTTTACTTGTTTTAGGAGAGGAAATGAACCACGGTAAGCAAGGTTTATCTAATATGTAGGTAAGACAGTGCATCTCGTGTCATAGGGTGTGTTGAGAAAGGTTAGGGTCTGAAAATGTGCTATACTAGGCTGCGAGAATAATGATCAGGACACCTAAAAGATTCCATGAAAGTGCATTTTTGGTGCCGGAGATGAACCTCCTAAAGTGAAGGGACATATCCCAGACGAAGGAATATATCTAGACAGGAAATGGCGTATCCCAAAGCAGAGGACACTGGCAGGGTTGTGGCTGGTAAAGAGGTGTAAAATTTGTTTTCCAGATTGGAAAATAACGGCTGGATCAGCTGATAGTTCGCATGCTGGCTATACTGATTCGTTGCAAATGACGTAAACTAACAGTAGAGCTCGCCATTGGAGGAATCCTTCGTCTACAGAGCCATCTTGAGTGTGGCGCTGGGTGGTCTATTTCAATTCTTTGGTCTTGGGGACCTATATAAGTGGGGTATTCCAATGCCCCTCTTGCATTCCGACAGTTCTGAAGATGCACGTAACTTTCTTCATAAGTATCATCCTGGTCTTGTTCGAGGGCCCCTTCGGGATGAAAGATGTCTTACGCATTGGTTATTTTCAGGTTTAAAAAGCTTCACTATTTCTTAGCTATGTTAACTGTATTAATTCCATTCCTTTTTTAGAGTCCAGAGGCTGCTTTTGAAAAACAAGATGAGAATAACGTTACGCAAGTGATCGGGTATTATGTAGAGTTGGTACAATGGATGTCTAGAGACACAAAATTCAAGTAATAGCACACACCGTATCACAAAGAATCTCGCTTGTTATTTCCAATTCGAACCTATTTAGTTACTCCATGGTGAAAGTAGACAATTCGGATGTTTTCAATTCTGTCAGACGGGACATGTATCTGAAGGTATCAGTGTACCGTGCATTATGTTTGTTTGTCTTGACGTTCATTGAAAATCAGGATATTGATTTTGCGCTACCCTCCTACGGAGTCTCAGTAGATCGAATAAGGTTTGTCACGTTTTTGACTCCCGTGGAGACTGTTGAATATACATTGGTGATGCCCTATCCGAAACGAGAAAGCGACGCCTGGAGCTTCCTGAGACCTTTTTCACTCACGGTAAGTATTTCAAAGGAATAGAAAAGTTAAAGATTACCCGTAGGTTTTCGATTCGACTCTTGCGAGATAATTCCATAAGATGTGCAGAAGCTATATGTACAGTCATGTTCTTAAAAAGGGTACAGCATGGTCACTTTCCCTTAATTTCTGCCAGAACATCATTATTTAACTTGAAAGTATGCATGGATTTAGTTACAGTACGGTCAGTTTAACCTATCTTGACTAAATTTAATGCATAAATAAGTTTTATAGACTGTTTCAAACGACCTTCAAACCTCCCCACGCTGTACCCTTTTTTGTGAACATGACTGTACAGGTGTTTCTGATTGTACAAGTGCCTCTTTTTCTGTGCATCCCCTGCGAATATTTCAGCTTTTCTAGTAACGCATTTCACAGGTTTGGCTTGGCACCGCAATTTGTTTAGTAATAATACCGCTCTTTCTAAAAATTACTGGTTTGGAGAAAAGAAGGAAAGGTAGCGACCCAAATGAGTCGCGTTTTGCGTCGTGGACAGACGCAATGATGTATGCTCTTGGAGTCATAACTAACCAAGGTATCCTTTGTGGAGTATTTATTAATTACGCACGAATTGAGCAATCCACTCGTATCGCACCAGGAGGATACTGGTCGTCGAAAACGCAGACCTCACGACTCGTTGCAGCAATTTGGTGTTTGGGTGCTTTTGTACTAGTCAACGCTTATAGCAGTTTGCTCATTACGTACTTGACAGCACCGAAATTATCTCTCCTGGTTCAAAGTATCCAAGAACTAGCGGAAAGAGAAGATATCCAAGTGCTGGCTCAGCAGGGAACATTCATTTGGCGTCAACTTCAGGTTTATATCCCATGTGGATAAGCGGAACAGCTTGAACTTTTTTCGTTTTTCTTTTTCCTTTGACGTAGAGCGTGGAGGGTTCACTGGAACCAATTCGTGCTAACATGGCAAGAATTCCTGAAGACCATTGCGGTACGATATGGGCAGCCAAGAAAAAAGAATGCCTTGAGCAAGTGAAGACTGGAGGCTTTGTTTACATTACGGTATACCCAATAAGAAAATCGTTTCCTTTGTTGTTGGTAAATAGTTCCTTTACTTTCGTATGTTAAGTCTCTGGAAGAAGCGCAGCACCGAATAAATGATGACTTTTCCATTGCTAAAACCTGCTCGTTGACTTATACCAAGAATACTTTCTTCTCTCATAATGCTGCTTTCATCGCCACTGTGAACATTACCCAGGATCTACGAAATTCCCTAGATGTCAGGTATGTTCTGTATCAAGCAAAAAATTCCTCATACTCAATATTTCTTGTATCAGCATCCTTAAAGCATTCAGTTACGGATTAATCGGCGAATTTAGAAGCTTCATATTCTCGGGTTACGAGTCCCCATGCACCCACTATGGATCACAAAATCAAGAGTTAAAGAAGCTCACGTTAGTAGATTTTATAAGTGCATTCGTCTTGCTGGCAGTCGGCTACTCATTCTCAATTATTGCCCTTATTTATGAAGTTGCTAGAAAACGACTAAATTCTCGAGGAGCTTGATTTAGTCATTACTAGATTCTAACGTGTCAGTTTTACATACGGACACTCGTAGGCACATAGTAAGCGTGCATCTACCTATATCTTTTTTTCGAATACTTCTTAACAAAACACTCGCTGTATCCACTTCATCTTATCTTGGTAGTCTCAGCTGAATAAATACATACCTGCAGAAGCCGAAATTTGTTTGTCTTCACTTTTTCCCGGTTAAAACCATGTGATTTGTGAGCTTATTCTACGACCTAAACACATGCTTTGCAAAAAAAAGCATTCAGCAAAAATCAACCAATTATGCAGTGGAGAGATACAACATCAGGTGATCCACACATCCCAGGAACGGAGATAAACTAGAGACATTGTACTGTACGCCCCGTTAATGTCTTGGTCGAGTTACGGGTCTATTAGTAACGATATGATTCTTAGCTTTGATTGTGGTATTTAACGAACATTCAATATCACAGTTATCGGCAAGTCATCTAAGACAAAAGGAGGTATACTGTTCCTTCATTCAGCTATATCAGTTTCGTGTTATCCAACTATGCTGTCGGTTCAGGATCATGTTTGATTTTGTATTCATCATGCTGCTCTGGATTTCTGATTTACGCCATGTTTTGTATTCCAAAGTGTTCATCTAGCTCCCGAGAAAGTGCATCATATTGTAATTAATGACGACCTGTCTACCAGATGCTTCTAAGGCGGAATTATCCTAGAGTTGTCGTCTTACTCGGTTTCGGTTAATGTCTCAGTGTCATAGTAACGGCTCAGCAAGCTTAGGTAGCTGCTTCAGGGATCTACAAAGTGTGAGTACGTTTCGCGATACCAGTGGCAGAGCTGGAGACTATGGGGCCCTGGGCAACATTTTTACCGGGGGCTTTTTTTTAAACTTATACTTGTTTTCTAATGTGCTAGCGTTTCCCAAGTTCTAATTCTGGGTGGTTTTGAAAAGAGAAATCAATACGAGACTCCAGTTCCGAAAATATGACTCCCTTTGTGTCTAAGCCTAACTTATCTGAGTCACTTACTTCGGTTCCCGAAATTGAGTCGCAGCAAACAGTGTCTGCCCGAGTAGCGCTGGAACCAAGTGCTGTTTTCCGTAAATTCGATACTAGCGTTTTCCGAATCCAATCGTGGACGTTTGAAGAACCTGTCCGTGGCACCAATACACCTTTTCGCTTCTAGCTCCCTATACTCCTTCAATTTCTTCTTTGAGATCCGCTTGAAAGTGTTTGAAAACCATGGTTAAAAATTTTTGTGTGTGCATGAGTCGGATGGTTAACATGAATTGTTAATAGTCGCTAACGTTGTCTTTCATTAAGACTGTTTGATATCCCGAAAACAGTTTTTAGAACTCCGAATAAATTGTGAAAGAAACTTAAATTACATTCTACGAATTGCACTAGTCTACCACATCGAAAACCCAGGTTTAGAATACATAAATTCTGAGGATCATCGTGGAATAGTGCATTAAACATGAATACAAGTAGGCCAAGGCTTGGAATACTAGGAAAACAATAATACATGGCTTATATTCTGTTGTTCCCAACCAAAAAGTAAAGACTCAATTGTCAAATCCCTGTGGATTTCAAAGGAACTGTTGGGTTGAAACTAGATTTTTAACAAAATCTTCAAATTAATCACTCCTAACTGAGGCCCAGGAGAGATTACCTTTCTGGGACCTCAAGAAGTATGCCCTGCCTTGGACGCATACGTGGGCCCTAGCCTGGCCTATCTAGGAGCGTGGGCCCTTGGTGGGGTCCCCTTGAGACCGGGGGCCCTGGGCACGATTCCCCACTTGGCCCACCCCTCGCTGCGCCACTGTCCGATATTCCGGGCTGTCATGTAATGGTCAGATTAACGATAGCATAACAAACTGGAGTGAAATGCTACAAGGGACAAGGTATAAGGATTTCGTACTTTTTAGAACTGGTTTGTTAACAAAGTGGAAACAATCTGTTTTAAATTTTACAAGAGATACAAAAATACGCGTAACTAGCGGATCACGCTCAACTCATTACGACACATCTCTAATCAAATCGCTTTCTTGTAGCCATTTCATAATGTTAACTTCTAACACTGTGCTGTGTCAGGAAAATCTGTCCCTAGATGTATTTCTTTTCCCCTCTTTGTAAAAATTGCCGCTGAAATAGTGAAGAAAGACATTTACATTCTAAGTTTATTACTACATAGCCCACGGTTTCCTTCGAGTATTTAAGGACGGGATGCAGGTATACATAATCTAAATATAAATGAAAATGTACTGGTATATTTGAGGTGCTTTAAACAGTTTCACAACGGCATCCTAGTAGACGTGAATGTACATCCTGTCTACGTCCTGAGATGGTTTAAATTTAAGTGAAATATAGGGACTTCAGGTACTTTTACCTTGTATTTATCATCACACGAGACATTCTTCGCAAAAAGACTAGCAATTCTGTCGAACTACACACTTTTGACGGGTGCTGTGGTCTCCGCATGCAGCAGCAATTCATTTCATTCTCCCAAACCTTGTTGGGTGTATAGCTAGTAAAGCTCGCAAGGAGTTAAGTAAAACTTCAGCAACAACCCCATGCAGACGCTATAGCCGCATCGAGACATTTCTGGGTTTGCTTTACAGTTGGGAAATTGCCTGGTTTGGTCGGATCAACTTGTTCGGTAAATCACATCTGAAATTACTGTGGGCGGTTATTTGTTTTAGATCATCTTCACCATTAAGGGAAATTGAAGGGTTTGTAAATAATTTGGTAGTACAAAGTTGCGTTAGTGTCTTTGCACCCTTTCTTCGCACGATTCTCTTCTCTCCCCTTTCTTGTTGTTTTTTTTTCCAAAGTATAAGTATGCTGTGAAGAGTGAATGTTTTCGGATGTAACGTGCTATAGTTTACACGGCGTCCAGTAAAGTTGTAGCCACAGACCAACAGTCGCTGTAAACAGTTCTTCCTAACTGAAGCCGCTGAAGAAAAATCGAAGAATGGGGCCTTTGACAAGGCAGACGCGAAAATTTTAACATACAACTTTAACCTCGAACTTAAAGCGCTCTTAATACACACACATATTCATATCATCTATTCGTCTATGTACGCTACACAGGGCATTCTAAATAGGATATAGGGAGTACCAATATAGAAAAAACTGCAAACTTTGTCAGCAGTATTCTTACAAGCTTCTTCACACTGGTTTACCTCCGCAGGTAAGTTTCAGGGGTAACCTATCTTTTCAATACAAAAGTTACCCCAGCTCCAGGACTTACCCAGGAAAAAGATAGGGTTAGTCCTTACCTGTGAACAAGATGTTAAATTCAGTTTATGAATTGTTGCAAACTAATACATCAAGAAATAGCGCACGGTATAGCCACCTTATGTATTATAATTTATGAGTAGATCAGTCTTTGAAAAGTATCTACGTTACGCATTACTCCTTGCTTATAATCTAGGAAGCTTTTCTTTCCATTGGGTGTTCTACATTCATTTCAGCCCTATTTGGTGTTATAGTAATTATCTCAATACATTTGTTCAGAAATCTATTACTGTTATGATGAAACCCTATTTATTTATTTATTTATTACTTTTAATAATAAAACATAGAAAAAATAAATAAACATATGTGAACATATATACTGCATAATATAATATGGGAACATATTCTATGTGAACATATGTTATAATAACCTTAATATAATTAGTATTGTTTTCCTGCACGAAGTCATTTATTCTAACCAAGTTTACAGAAAAAAATCATTCTGAGCTTCTTTTTACGTCTGAAGTGTGACAATTTCTTAAATTTCTTCTCGCCGCTCTTTCTCTCTCGCTTTTTTGAAGTCCTTTCAGTTCTGTCATGTTTTCCATTGTTTCTGTTATGGCCTCTGCGGCATGATTATTCTAGCTAAGACTGATGTTGCACCATTTGAGAGTTTGACAAAAGTTCGGATACGAACGAAGCACTTGATCACATCAACAGGCAGATGAGTGATGCGACGTGAAACGACATCCGCAAGATTGTTAATGACCTTTTTCTCCTTGCTCACGGTGCCTCCGTAGTTCTTTCCCGAAAGTTTCTTCAGTTTTTGAAGCAACTTCCTCTCATACGTATTCAGAGGGCTGCATGAAGCCACCGGTAAGACAGCTGTTTGATCGAAGAGGGGATCGCATAACCATGGTCCTTTTTATCTAGTTGTCCAGTGCAGCTACCTAGTTCTGGATTCTTGCTACGGAGCTTGTGCGTATAACCCATCCAGTTACGTAATGTAGTGCGTCCTCTTCAGCTTGTTTTAAGGTGAGAGAGCTAGGCTCTTCGTCACATAAGAGGTTTCATGTTTATCTTCGTAGACGGAAATCCTTCTGCAAAAATGTTCTGTTAAGCATAGTTACGAACACAAACAAGTAGAAGGAAGATTGCATCTTATAGTTGCATTGTAGTAGATCACGCAACATAACGGTAAGTATTCTTATACATGTACCTTGGTGACCATTACCTCTTGCTCTCTGTCCGTTTACTAAAAGTTCCAGAAGAGATTTCAGAAATAGGAATGTTCGATGAGCTTAGATGTTAGTGGCCACGGAGAGAACATCTGCAGTGACTGTCTCTGTGACATCTCCGCACCCGTTCTTTTCTCAACTTTTCATCCATTGGGAATGTGTGATACATGACATGTTGTTTGCCGACAGTTCTGTTTTAATATTTTGATTAAGCTGCTGTTGCACATTGCAACTGTGAAACGGGCGCCTGGTATGGTGGAACTAGAAAAACGAATTAAGAACATTTGTATTCCGAATTTTAGGGTTTAAGAAAAGTTTTAAAACTCGAATCACATGAAGTGTAACTTTCCAAAGTTGTAAAATATTTTAAAAAACTGAATTTAAAGGTAAAACTTGAAAAACGAAGTTTGGGATAAATTTTTGCTTCCTCACTTCCCAACAAACGCATAGCCATGAGCCAACCTTTATATAGACCAACCTTGATATTGTTGTACTTTTCTGAGACTTAAAAAACTAACAATTATTCGCATCAGCACAAGTTGGTAATTCTTATGTAATCAAAAGCAATCTGTCGTTATGTCGTCCGTTCAGCACCCGCCGCAGAAGACTCCATGACACTTTCCGCTCGAATCGCATGCCATTTTAGCATTAAAACTTTGAGAAAAATACGGACTCATTCACGCAACTAAAACAAACTTCTGTACAACAAAAAAGCTATTTTTTCTCTACAAGCGGTGATATAGCGTTTTTTTTTAATTTTGTTAATTCTGTTTTGATACGAAAAAATTAAATTGAAGATTTCAAACTCTTTTTTCTTTGTGATTTTCTGAAGAAAGCAAAATACGCCATACCACCACTTGTAGAGAAAAAAAATTAGCTTCCTTTTGTTGTATAGTAAGTTTGTTTTCGTTGCGTAATTAAGTCCGTATTTTTTTCAAAGTTTCCCGTAAGATTAACGTGGGAAAAATTTGGGATTTTTTATTAGAGTTTGTACAGCTTTCTTAGTACATTTGACCAAGTTTATTCACAGACACGTCTTCTGGCTACAGTTTCATATAATTAAAAATTTTTAAGGACTTATTTTCACATTTTAAGGAACTTTTTTCCAAGGCGCATTTCTTGCAACACCATCCGGCGACTTTCCCATGGACTTTTTAGAACGAAGCTACCAGAGCGCTCGCAAGGGCGACTGCCATCCCTACTGTAATATGATGTTGATGGTAATGCATTAAGGGTTTCTAATTCACACAGGTCGTATTCAACAATCGAGTTCCGAAAGTTGTTTTGACGAGACTGTGACTTCCCTCGGCAGTGACGACTGTGACTTGTTCTCCAGCAGAGGGTAAGATACCAAACACTACTGATATGTTGTCACGTCCCATACATTTGTTGCAGTACAGTCATCATTACTTTACTAATATGGCATACAGATGTTAGTGACATTTCCAGCATTGATAACTCGACAAGATCGGACAGCAGCTGTAGCGAACATGAAGGGTCTCCAGGGAAACCAGGTAAAAATAGGGTGTATTCACAAGGTGGAGCTAAGTCAAGAGAGGACCCGTGACCATTTACGTGAAGTCTGGTAAAATCTGCTGGTAGAGTAAGAAATGAGGTGCCAAAATGAAATGAACTATTTTTCTCACAAAACTGCCGGAAAGTTGATGCAGAAAGCTCAGTAAAAGCAAAAAACTAATATTCTCCGTGGGGTTTGCTGCTGCATGAAATCCGTGGCTAATTGAAATAAACATAATAGATTAAAGGTAAATTTTCACATCGACGAAGTTCGGGGGTTTTGTCGCAAGCACAAGCAAAGCCTATTGAGAACTGAGACAAGAAAGCAAAGCGTTGCGTTTCCTCGAGCTGCTGTAACTCGAGACGAACGGATAAACGTTTTACGTCTAGAACAGGGCGACAAGCAGTTGTAGCGATAAACTACTTTAGCGACTAACTATCATAACGATAAACTGTCGTAGTGACGAGCCATCTCAACGACAAAGTTTTCGTTAAAAGTAGTAGTCGCAGCACTCAGTCACTGAGTAGAGAATGAAGAAAAAACGGATTAGGCTAAAGAATTTAGCCGACAAACTATCGTAATGATGAAGCTCTATGCTTTCATTCCAAAAGGTAAAATCTTATCGAAAAGCGAGACTATATCGTGTACGTTCTTTGCTCGGCTCAGTAACCCGAGAGTCGAGATGAAGGCAGGAAAAAGATTTCAGGTAAAAATTTGTTGTACAAGCTTATCACAGGGACATATATATGCTTCCATAGTAAGTGACGACAAAATACTAACTTCATTTTTCGTTTTGGTCACCGCGAGTTACAACGGGAGGAAAAGCTCGCAGTTCAGCGACAAACCATCGCAGCGACAAAGTTGCAGTTGTCATCACCAACAACAACCTGGCAACAGCGCGGTCAAATGACCTACAAATTTACGCTCCGCCACATGAATACACCCTTATTACAGTCACATTAATTTTTTACGTTTCATGACGATGCCTCGTCTGGTTTTACCGTTTCTCAGAAAGCAAAGCTTCCAGAAATAGACGCTTTGAGTGTGGCTTGTGCAAGGGAAAGTATGCCTCCAAAGGAAGTCTGAGGGATCACCTGGAAGTAGTCCACGAGGGACTCGAGAAACACGGATGCAGTATCTGCGAGAGGATATTCCGAGACGTCGCAGTACTGAAACGACACTCGGTGTTGCATACAGAGAAAAAGACTTTCCGTTGCGGAGTCTGTTTGAAGACATTTTCAATGAAGCATACTTTACGCCTGCACATTTGTTTCGTGCATGAAGGTACTGTTCAGGTGCGGTTCTTGCGACAAAAGCTTTGCGACACAAAGAGGGCTCTCCCTTCACCAGTCCTTGCATACTGGAATCCGCCCTTTTGAATGCGATACCTGCAAAGCCACTTTTGCAGCAAAAATTAGATTTAAGAGAACATGCTAGTAGTCACCAAGGTGAACGGGAATTCCACTGTACCGATTGCAACAAGGATTTTTCAACTCGTCAGAATCTTGAACGCCATGTCCGAAACCATAGTGGAGAACGACCATTCCCTTGCTCTTCGTGCCCGAAAAATTTTTCTGAAAGAGCAAATCTCAAAGTTCATGTCAAGCGATTCCACAAGAATGTCAAAGCCTTCAAGTGTGAAGTTTGCGGCAAGATGTTTGGCAGCCGTCGCGGCTTGGAACTGCACAGTCTAAATCACACGGGAGATAAACCCTTCGATTGCGGCCTTTGCAAAAATAAGTTCTCCAGCAAAGAATATTTTAAAAACCATGTGAAGGTCGTTCATGGTGATAAGAAGTTTAACTGCAACTTTTGTAACTACAGGGGGCACCACCTCGACGAATCTTGCTCAGCACGAAACAATTCACACTGGAGAAAAGAAATTTCAGTGTAACTACTGTGATAAGAAATGCGCTAGAAAGGATTATTAAAATCACACATTCTTCAAGTTCACAAGAATGCGCGGTTGTCTTGAGTACGACCAATGTGTCTGGCGCGAAACTACGAGCACAACTCTCGAGCCGCGAGAATCCGACTCGGAAAGGTTGTTTATGAAGATTTGTTGAATTTCCTGCATTTGCCTCGCTGAACATTGTAGCCGAGCAATTTTCTGCATCTTTTCTTTCTCTAGTTTTCTTGTTTCTGATGGCTTAGTAATTGTTTCCGTTTATTTTTGAATTTTCTTATAGCGTCATATGGACAAATATACGTCTTGTAATTTTGAGGTCACTTGATTTATGCAAATTATTGACGGATTTCAAAGACTTGCATCTGCTTTGTACACTGTCAGAAAGTTAACACATTATAATGACGAAATTCTCTGATACTCTAATTTTCCAGCGTCTAGAAAGGTTGAATTCTCTTGCACTAAACAATCATGAGTTATTAAACAATTCAACAATCATTGAATTATCTTTGCATGTTTCAAAAGCTGCACTGCTGTTGCATTCAATAGGATCGTAACTGCTTTAAAAAAATTAGTATAAAATTATTCTAGCAGGGCTTCAAATAACAAAAATTGACTGAGGGGACAACTTAATAAATAATTTCAAGTATATAAATAAAGATACCGACCGAAACTACTGGCGTAAATAAAATGTTAAAATTCCGGGTAGAATCACGAATATGTGATAATTTAAATGAAAATAGTAACACAAGGCTTCCCGATCGCGGATAAACCTTCTGTAATTTTGCTCTAGTTCACTGAGTACCATCAACTCAAAATGCTTGATCGTTTTGTATCTTTCGTACACGTGGAAACATTTAATGGTCTTGAATATGAAACCAAGTACGCCCCTAAGGTAAGTCTAAAACTCCCTTTGGCATGTATTCAGATCCCACAAGTTGCTGCACAGTCTTTCTATAGTTTTTTAGTAATACCTATTCGTATCTTCAAACTTGCTACCATTTAACGTAACGAGAGTTTTCGTCTATACGCAGCTTTTTTCTACTCACACTCAAAGCAGAAGAAGATACAGTATTATGTGCTTAAGTCCCGGACAACAGCCAGGCAAGTCAAGTTTTTTTCAAAGTTTGTAAGTACAAGTTTACAAACAAGTAAATGCCCAGAAGTAGCAGCCCCTTGCTCGAATACCCGGAATATTCAGTTATTCTTCCCAACCAATCGACAGGATTAATAAGGAAAATGTGCCCGACGCCTATGAGTGAGTAATCATGACTCGGTTCTCAAAATGGAGCAAAACATTACTACGACTCGGAACAATATTTGACGCTGCTTTTAACTTCGCGACAAACCTCGTTTCTTGGCTTTCTAGTGCTGTTTGTTCAAACGACCATGGTATCGATACAGGTGGGTACTTACAACTGATTCTAAACGGCCAGGACTGCTGTCAGCAAAAATTGAACGTATGGTTATACCATATGCCTCCGAAATTCTAATGACACTAACAGTGAACTTAAGGAATATACGGTATCATCACCTGGATCAAGCGGGTTTGGTGGCATCGTATTTCCTGAGTTTTCTTAACCCTAATTTCCGCTCTCAGCTTTTTCTTCTTCCACTAGAAACTGGACACGAACAGACGAAGTACGATCTTATACTAAATAGAATACATTTCAAAGGCTTTGAAATTATATGTCAACTTCAAAGTTAGCGGTCAGAGGTACAGAAGGTTAAATATAACCCGAAGGAAGGGTAGTTGAACCAAGTTCACTTTGGGTTTCACCCTCACTTCAGTTTGAAAAAAAGGTCAACAAATTTTTAAAACCATTCCTAATTAACATGCTAATAATCCCACTAGAGCAATATTCTAGCAAGCCACAGTACATTCCAAGATGCAAGTAAACTTTTCATAGAGACGAATCATAATGTGGCGACAACGCCCTTTTTAACAAATTTACTATCGTTCTAAGTAATGAGTATCTAATGAGTATCTGGATGCCCAAAACTGGGGGACAAATTCGTTTTACTGGGGGGACATTTAAGAACACTGCAGGGACAACTGTCCCCCTACTTTATATGTTATTTTAAGCCCTATATTCTAGGTTATGGAATATTTCATAAGCGAAGTGTGTGACCTATATGGGATTCGTTTTCCTATCTCCTGCAACTGTTATTGGGCAAAACGGCTTCAAAATGACTACAGATACACGCAGTTGGAATAAAACTCACAGGTATATTGTCTTTACTCGAAATATTACATCAGAATTAGTTGGGAGTATAAATTAATATTCCATAGGTTCAAACCTGGTCCGCAGGAAGTTACTTTTGGATGTAAGTGATAAGTTATGCATTACTACATCAGCTGCAAGTAAACATTTTGCACAACAATTGAGACCATAAGAAGTATTAAGGGTAATCAGTGATACGTCTTCTCGTCCTATTGCGTTCATCAAAGTAGCAGCTGACAGCAGAAGCTTCTTTCCAGGTTAATGAAGGTTTTGGTATCACAGAATGAAAACTACGCACAATACTGAACACTTTCACTTTAGGACAAATCCATATACTATTCAAGGTTAACATGTGCTCTCAGTGCTGTTACGTTACTACTCGGACTGACACAAAGATGTTATTTCAACTATACTATTTTCGGATACAAAAAAAATGTATTATCGATCATAGATTATCACTATTACACATATTCCGAATAAACCTCACGATAGGATTCAAAATAAATTCCTCCGGGCCGGATTTGAACCAGCGACCTATGGATTTCTTTGATGAATAGGAAATCTCTACAGTCCACCGCTCTACCAACTGAGCTACCAGAGGATACCAAAGCGAGGGTTTCACTAAATAATGATAGTACCAGGATAATGATTGTATCTACGAGGAATAATTGAATCTTCTACATAGTTACAAGTCTTACAGCTAGATGACTCTTGGACTTGTTCTCTTTCAAATATAACAGCAGTCTTGCTACAAGAGCTGGGCGACCCAAGTGTTTAATTGCAGTATTATTCTGTTTGTACTATCGCCAAGAATTATTGTAAAAGTTCAGGTAAACTCAAATTTTCTATCTACATCTATTACTAGTGAATAATTCCTCTACCGGAGTAGTGAAGTTACGGATGTTGTAATGAGTAGTAGCTGTGACATCTGCTATTGAAACTGTGAACTAAATAGGTGATTATCGTCTTTTCTTTCACGAGCCTTGAAGCTAACTTAAACTTTGATCTGACTGTGGTGAAATTGCTCTACATTATTACATACCCTCTGGTAGCTCAGTTGGTAGAGCGGTGGACTGTAGAAATTATCTGTTCATCAAAGAAATCCATAGGTCGCTGGTTCAAATCCGGCCCGGAGGATCTACTTTTGGAAGTTGGTGTATCACGATATTACGGAAACTTAAATAGTATCCGTAGTTCACTTTATTTGCAGTTTAAGATATTCTCCACGTATATGATGTTGAAGTATGCATCATGCAATAGTAATATAATTCCCGTTTTCTAACGAAACACAGAATAAATTCGCGTCGTTGAACTTGCACAGTTCGTACTTTCACACCAGCTGCAATATGATGATGCCTGTAAAAGTGGATTTTTACATTCCATTTGATTTAATCCAGGTTGCATGGACAAATTAAATGCATCACTTGTTTTAAGTTGCTTCAGACAGAAGAAAATCTTAATGGCGAAAGTCAGAATGGGTCCAGAATGAACTGATCAAGATGTACAGAAACTTACGTACAAGATTTACGCGTTCATTGTGTCGAGCTCGAGATATTTTTGGTGTAAATGATTACTTTAGTGTAGTCGTAACAGTAGTATGTGAATACTTCTAGAAATCCTAACTTCATCCTAGAATACATATCGTTCTCAGCTTCTTGGATCCGAGGTATGGTGAATATCGAGAGCTAGTTCCTTCCTACCTACCAGTAGCAGGCCATTTAATAGCACTCTACTGACAGTAGTTAGTACTGGTGTTCTTAACTACATCTCTTTAGACCTCGTAAACTAATTATGAGACATCTTTCCACCAGATGCCTTGGAACTAACTTTTTAACAAGATACTGCTGATCTGTTTAAGGTGAAATCCTATCATATGTTACATACCCTCTGGTAGTTCAGTAGGTAGAGCGGTGGACTGTAGTAATTTGATAATCAAACTTATTCAACCCGGTCCGAAGGGACTTAAATTTTGGAAAAAAGTTGTGACATCAACCATAATCTGCTGTAATAAATTCCGGAAGATGTAAAGGTACTAGAGTGTAGACATGAGTGAAATTTTACCGACAAGTTAAGTATATTTTGAAATAGTATCTACGAAACTAACAACAGTGTGAATTCAGTTTAGCAGCAGTTAAAGTACTTAATTACAAATAACTTATACCTGAACACGTTTATGTTTTCGAATTTTTTATTTAATTAGTTGTATCTATTTCTGTAATTGAAGTATCTTAAGTACTACTATTAGCTAAACTACAGTACTGATACTTTTCACGTAATATACGAACCTTTCAAATAACTTTGATCATGTAAAATATGATATCATATAAGCATTTATATTGTCTACACTCTTGTACCCTCAATTTATCAGTAATTTTACCGGGGTATATTAATTAACATACTGCAAAATGTTCTACTCAAAATAGATTCCTCCGGGCCGGATTTGAATCAGCACCTATGGATTTCTTCAATGGATGGGAATTTCCTACATTCCACCGCTCTACCAACTGAGCTACCAGAGGGTGCCCGAGAATGTACAGCAATTTCAGCAAATTCTGCTCAGGGATCTATGGGCTATTTGCTTCCGAAGTTTGCTCTTTGGCTCCTAAAACGAAAATTCTCTTTTTAGTTCACAAGTTCAGTAACGGATGCCGTTGAGAATGCTCGGTACCAACTCCAGCTCCGCTTCTTTGAAACTATAGGGCCCGTGCGTAGCCTGTAGAGGCACTGTGAGCGCATCTCCAAGCGGGAACTTTGAGAACTAAATTTGGTAGTCAGTTCAAATCTGACAGGTTAAAAACAATGGAAAACAGAAGAGTTTTAGTCCTAAAGCACGGTTTTACACCGGTATTTCTCGAAAATTTAAGAGACAGCACCCGTACGAAGGGTGAGAAATTAGTTCGGCATGTTACTAGTGTGAAAGAAACTCATATGGAAGGGGATTTGTTTACTACAATTACATCCACCATAGTAAGACAAACGAACGTCAGGGACCCTCCGGTTTCTGTAATCATTAAGGTACAAAAACTGAATGCACGCAAAGAAAAGTTATTGTTTTGTATATGTCCATACGTTCAATACAGGTAAATAAGGAAACTTGATCAGCTGACGACTGCCATAGCTCGTGCCAAGCCGGGAACAGTGTATGTAAGCACATTGCTGCAACAATTACTGTTGTAAATAAGCCATCAGTTTCAATAACAAGCTCAAAACAAGAATAGGGAATACCTGTAAAAGTTTTGAGGCAACGGTACAGTTCTGCCAAAAAAATTCGAGACCTCATCCCTCCTCGCAGAATTTCGCAGCAAGAAGAACTCTCTTTCAGTGAAGTGTTCCGGAGCTTCAATTTCCCTGACTGCCCGCTTTCTCAGATGATCCAAGCTGAGCTAGTCGCAGAATCCATTAAAGTTGTGCATCCTTTAATGGATGACCTGATCTGCACAGCATTCTGGGAAGGCATTCGCCGAGCCATCACAAGGATTTTTGTAGGAATCAGCACACGAAAGAGAAACTTTTCTAGTTACTGGTGTTCAGGACCTCAGGTATCTAACAAAATATTGATGGGGTATAATTAAAATTAACCACTAGACAAAACTATAAGCAGTTGTCGTCTGATGAACAACGTATTTTTTCCTCTAAAATACATCTGTCTGAGCCATACTTTCTTGCCCTTTGCCAAGAGACGGTTAGCCAGGATAACGCACGATGGAAGGAAGAGCGGAAAATCAGGATATCGAGCAGCAGTGCGGCTCATAAGATTAAGACTCGGGAACGACAGTTTGAGGCACTTGCAGTATCCCTGGCTACTGTCAAAACTTTCTTGTCAAAAAGCACCGAGTACGGAAAACGGAACGAGCCTCTCGCTGCAGAAACCTACTCCTCTGCGGTTAAAGAGTTCTTGTCTCATGCAATGGCGATCAAGAATTTTGCGGTAAATTTACTTTTGTAGTGGGAATACAAAAAATACTTGCTTTTTCACGGTTGGTGGGCGCTCTAGTGGAATTTCAGTACAACCTATAATTGCACGACAGTCAGGGTATTTTAATTTGAACTGTTCCGGCATAGTTTGCTGCTCAACAAAGCGACTTGGCCAAAAAAACGAAATTTGAAAATTTGGTGCTTAATTTTTCCAAAATTTCAGAGAAGACTCTTGACACAGTTGTTCTGTGAACGCCAAACGAAACAGCAATTGCGAGGAATGACAGGCTATGTTTCATTTTCATCAGGAAAAATAATAGCTTGTTTTCAGGACTCAACCTCCGTACATCCGACTTCTTCACAGGTTTTAGTAGTGTTGTGAAGATGGATAACGATACTCCACAGAGTGCGATCAAGACCTCGTCCCTCCAAGCATAGTCAAAGCCATGAAAAGCATTGTTCTCCACCGGGATTGCACCGGTATTCATTGGGATGTCTGGGCCAACTGCTACATCTCGGGTAACGCGAACCTCATCTGTCTGGGTTTCTACAGACAGAACTGAAGGAATGTAACTACTTGTTGCCTTAGACAAGCCATCTGTTTCGCAAGACAAGTTGAGACAGGACAAGTACACACCAGAGGCCATGTTCACATGGAAAGAAAAAAGTAATCACTCTTTACCAAGGGTACACAAAAAATTTATTTGACAAATAAAACCTGTAAACATTTGGAGTTTTGTTCTGCCGTTACTTCTTCAGCAAAACTAAAATAATTTGGTATTTCAGGTCCAGTTGGCTGAAAATGTTCAACGGTCAAAGAATCATCTTGCAGCGATGCCTGTGACGTTTCCGCAGTAACCTTGGAGTGGGAAGTCTTTCTTCGCTTTTCAGATCTTTCAAATCTTTCTCTAGATTTACTTTCCTCCCCTCGTTTAGCATTATAAACATCAGGGAAAATACTAGGATTATATGATGGTGACAGAAGATTGTCAACCTTCTTCCCGTCAACAAAGTGCTGCGAGCAGATACGGGAATGTTTGCTTGACGCCCAGTTGGAGCCATCCGTCCTGAGCAATTTGATAAATAATGAGTAATGTCCAGGTTGAAGGAAAATAAAAAAATATATACTTGGATGTTTTTGCGGCCAACTGACGTTATCCATTGTTCTCTTCGGCCGGGAAAACGTACGTCATTTTCACGCGGAAATGAATACAATTTCACTCCGGGAGGGCACTTCGCCGTTGTATTTGAGCACCCCACGATACAGCAAATAGTATTACTCATGTTTCTATGAATAATTCGAACCAAGTTTGCAAAATAACCCGAAGAAAGTTTAAGGAATTTCAACGTGGCTTAATGGCGTAAACAAAACGTCTACCAAAATTAGTTCTACAACTTGCCGCGACCAAGGGCGCTGCAGTCCACGCACGGGCCCTATTCAATACTACTAAACGTTCATGTACATGAAAGTCCTGTGGGCTTACAGATTTATTAATAAAAAAGTGGCCAATTATCAATTTACAGTTAAGTATCGGTCGGTTATAATTAAGGCTTGTTACATTTACGGAATAAGCTATAATTAGTTTAGAAATAAATGTTAACAATCTAGATGAACCAAACTTCGGAGGAATAAATTACAGCTAATACCATAGGTTCAGTAGGTATGACAGTGTTTAAATGCAGGACTTTTCACACTTGTTGATACTTTTCACGTCTTTTCGAGGTGACTTTAATATCTATTCAGATTAATTCAGTGTTATGTATACCTATTGGTTGCTTTTGTACTATGATTCTAGGTTCTAGGAATATATTCAGTATAGCAGTTATTCTGTTCCAGTAAGCCGGCAAGCTGGTAGTAGTAACATTCTTAGCGACATCTCTTACAGAATGTTCGAACTAAATAAGAGATTTTTTCTTCCTGTACGTCAACCTTTCACCTATTTCTCGAAGCAGGGAAACTAAACCAATGCTCTGAATGTGGTGCTATTGCTCTATTTCGTTTAATATCCTCTGGTAGCTCAGTTGGTAGGGCGGTGGACTGTAAAAATGTCCTATTCGTTGAAGAAATCCATAGGTCGCTGGTTCAAATCCGGCCCGGAGGAACTTGTTTTGAATCCTTTCGTGAGGTTTACTCGGAATAAGTGTAATAGTGATTATCTGGGATCAATAATACATTTTGTTGTATCCGAAAATATTAGTTAAAATAACTCATCTTTGCGTCAGTCCAAGCAGTGACAGCACTGAGGACACATGTTAAACTTGAATAGCATAGGTTTGTCCTAAAGTGGAAGTGTTCAGTATTGTGGGTAGTTTTCATTCTGTGGTATCAAAACCTTTATTAACCTGGAAAGAAGTTTCTGCTGCCAGTTGCTACTTTGATGAACGCCATAGGACGATGAAGACGTATCACTGATTACCATTAATACTTCTAATGTTCTTAATTTTTGAGCAAAGTATTTACTTCCAGTTGTGGTAGTAATGCAAAACTTATCACTTACATCCAAAAGTAATTTCCTCCGGGCCGGATTTAAACCAGCGACCTATGGATTTCTTCAACGAATAGGAGATTTCTACAGTCCACCACTCTACCAACTGAGCTACCAGAGGATGCTAATCGAAATTGAGCAATTGCACCACATTCTGATTAGCGGTTTAGTGTATCTAGTTCAACATCCGGTAAAAGGTTCAGGACAAAAGAAAAATCATTTAGTTCGTAAGTTCTGTAGCAGATGTCGCTAGGAATGCTCGTCCAACTGCTACACCTATCTGTACACAAATTTGGGAGTGGTTCTAGAAGTGCTTTACCACTAGCAATCCTGGAATTTGAATGCACGAACAAACCACCTAATACACATATCCTTGAATTAACTAACAACTTGCACAATCGTTGATAGTGTCATAATCATTATTATAATTATAAATCATTATTAGTAGTCTAATTATGAGAATCTACAATTAGTAGTTTGAAGCGTTGACGTTTCATTCATGAATCTATGTCTGTCATATACTGAGGTACCCGACGCTACGCGTTACCGAGCATTAGGTTATCGTTAATACTACTATTTAGTACTTGAGTATAAAGCACTGAACAAATGCAATAACAATGACGGTTACAATCAAGGGGTTCGAAACTCCGAGGAAAAGTATACGAAGATTATTTGATAACATATGATAACAAGGAGATAAAATGGAAATAACAGGTTGATAACAGTGATAACATGACCTAGGTTTACGAAGATTATTCGAAGTTTCGGACCCCTTGGTTACAATAAACATGAATATAAACAATGTCAATGATATACTAAAACCATATAAATCAACCATAGATGCAGTACAAGTGAACAATACAGCTCTGAACTCTTAATACTTCCTGCCATATTCAATATTGGCTACGAAGTTAAAAAAAAATCATAAGATGTAACTTTAATTTTATGAATAGGTATACTTGCATCTATCTACACTTGAATATTTACTGATTTATTTTTAGTTTGTAACTAAATCTTCCTATGAGTAGATTTCTTATGAAATGACATTGAAACATAGGCTACCATTAAACTAACTAACTAAGCTTATGCATTGATAGAATGCTAGATTACAATATTCTATGATACTGTCGAGTCACTACGATGTAGAACACTAGCGATTCAATTAACTATTATCCTATTAAACTAATATTCTAGTTCCTATAATAATATTCCTAATATTCTATCCTATTAAACTAATATTCTAATTAGATTAGATTCTAATATTCTATGATAATGTCGAATCACTACGATGTAGAACACTAGCGATTGAATTAACTATTACCATACTAAACTATTAATGTTATTGTACCAGTGGTAATACTGACAGCAACTACTTGATCCATATTACACAAATCTTTACTTCATACATGCTTACTACTAAGTTTGTTACTATGTTCACACTGAAGGACTTGGTTCCCGTATGAATCTTGAATTGGGGATAAGCAACACAGTGGAAAGATATAGTGACACCCAAAGCTATACCAGTACAGCATACAAGTGTGAAGGTAGTGTTGAACTAACATCAAGTTTCATTGCAAAACTAATTCCTCCGGGCCGGATTTGAACCAGCGACCTATGGATTACTTTGATGAATGATAAGTTCTACAGTCCACCGCTCTACCAACTGAGCTACCAGAGGATGTAAAATTCGGAGCAATGTTAGTATATTAAGATCAAGTTTTTAGGGCATCTAATTTGAAAGTTAGCTGCAGGGGTTCCTAAAAGTTCGGACAACGTATTATTTAGTTCATAAATTCCATACCAGATGTCACTAGTTCTCGCTACTGCTTGATACCAACAGTACGTGGTACTATACAGTACTATGAACTGTTTCTGCTATTAGTACCCCTGGTATGTTGTGTAGCACTAGTTATGTTACTTGAGTTTATTAAAGCTACAGCAATAGACATTCATTGATACTTGAACCCATGGGAAATGAAAGTGTCGTAGTATCACTGTTATCTCTTATTCATCTGTGCAAACTACGTAACCTAGAATTAAGCTAATGTCACTTATTGACGTAATTTACGTAAGAATTGCATTTATTTCATATCTAGTTTCCCAGACAGTTTCCTCGTTTTAGTAGACCAGCTAAGGATTTTTCGAACTATCCCCAAACTACGTTTACAACTTATGCGCAGGAATCATTTGTAGCAAAAGTATTTCGAACTCGATACAATGAACGTGTGAATCTTGTACTACTTTATATATATGAATTGATATAACGAACAAACAGTGTCTTTAATGTGTCATGCAAATGCAACTTTTATCAGAAACGACTGAAATATATAAGTTATACAGGTGGACACTTAACACTGACGCAAACTGTAATATAATCTAGCAGTTAGTTGTTTGCTTGATGGATCTATACCAAAGTTAACCACGGATTAAGTTTTCTAGTTTCGTGTTACAAATGTGGCAAAATAAAATTCCTCCGGGCCGGATTTGAACCAGCGACCTATGGATTTCTTTGATAAACAGAAAATCTCTACAGTCCACCGCTCTACCAACTGAGCTATCAGAGGATATCTAACAACGTAAGCAATTTTTCGACATTCGGATTAAGGGTTTAGAGTGTCTAGTTCGAAAGTTACCTTGAAGGCTCCTGAAAGAGAGAACAAACGGGCCCTTGTATTTAGTTCATACGTTCTATAGCAGATGTCGCTGAGAGCTCTATTCAGTACTACAGCCATCTTGTCTACTGCGATACAAATACAATTCAGCATTAATCATGTAGGACTAGTCTATCTAAGATCCACTAAATGTTTGAATGCCATATTATTAATATAAATCTATTTAATTAGAACAAAATCAAACGTAGTACTTGTTTCTAGAGAGCATGGAAGACAACGGAGGCCAAAAACTGCAAACGTGTCCTTACGAGACGAAATAAAAATTCTCCACGAAGCTGTCAAGTGTTTTTCAAAATCTTTACACGGAATTATGTGTATTTTAAGTTCGGGAAGCAGTGATAGTCGTTCAAATAACATACAGCAAATAATGTAAGTAAAATAAGATTAAGCAAAACTCTCGATTGCCGAACTGTTCTAGCGAGACTGGTCGTTTATTTCAAAGCAAAATGTCTCAAGCCATCTAGCGATGGAACTTGTAACAACGTATGAGGTTCAATGCTATCGAGGTGATCCGATTGTGGTGAAATTGCTTTATTTCCTAACATCCTCTGGTAGCTCAGTTGGTAGAGCGGTGGACTGTAGTTCAGTCGCTCGTACACGCGCTCCACGGTTCTCCCAAATATAGCATTGCTCAGAGTAAGAGTAGTCAGACAGCGAGATCGATCTCGATCTCAACAAAATCAGTTGCTGATAGGGCGTATTGTTTTCTTTCTTTTCAGAAAATTTGATTTTTTTAGTTTTATTTGAGTTTTTTTTTTTTTGCAAATTCGCCACGTGGCTAATCGAACGATTGGCACGTGGCAGTCAAGGCCGCGCCTTTTTTGGGCTCCTGGGAGAACTCAGGAGCAAACTTACTTTGCCCCCTCCTTGTGTTTTCTTTCCTTTTCTTTACTTTTTCCATTGTTTATTATTTTTCCTTTGTCCCGCCTATTTCGTTGTAATCGAATGGAAGAGTACAAGAATATGGCGGAGCTGGATTTTGCGGGCTTCCCCAAAAGCCGCCTCAGTATGCGGTCCTGGATTGGTTGGCTGAAGGTCTGCAGATTGGAATGGCCGATGTTGTCTGCATCCAATTCCGCACTAACGGAAAGGTTTTGGTGAAATTTTTAGATCCTAGGAAATATGACGAATTTATCGGTAATTACGAAGGGGAAAAAATTTCCAAGGTGTCGCGGTCAAGGTCACGAGGCGTAGCGCCTCGAGGAAGGTCGTCAGGATTCATGACGCTCCTCTCGAGTTTTGTCGGACGAAGGTACGCAAGGCGCTAGAAACGTTCGGGAGCGTTCTCGCAATCAGGGAGGATGTACACAGATTCCCAGATCGCCCGAACACCAAACTCGCTGGTGTTCGAAATGGAATCATAGTGGCGGTCATGGACTTGAAGAGTGACATTCCGTCGTATGTCTTTGTCGAAAGGCAAAGACTCTACGTGACGTACCCGCAGCAGCCGAAAACCTGCATGCGTTGTCACGAGCCTGGCCATCTTGTGGCAGCTTGCCCGAAAAGGCCGACGATGCCACGGGCACGAGGGTGGGAGACGCGTGGGCCACCACCTTCCGTCAACCCCGTTACGGATCCTACTCCCGCCGAGGCCTACGGTCATTCTAACCCCGACGCGGCCGAACCACCGCCCGAGCCGGTGCCAGCCCCGCTCCCTACTCAACCCTCCCCTATAACTGACCCGCAAGCTACGGACCAAGGTACCCCTGGCGTTGAGACCCCCGACTTGAACAAAGCGCCACCGAACCTTCCTACCCCAGACCCCGAAATCTTTCTGGACGCCGAGCCGATCTTGAGCCCCACGGTGCCTGGCCCAGTGACACCCTCGACGTAGCGCCACATGTTCGCGGCGCAGTCAGAGGGGTCAACGACTAGCGTACCGATGGATACCTCTGAGGACAGAAAACGACGCGCTGAGCAGGTCCCGGCCAAAGAAGAAAACGCCAAGAAAAGCACGAAAGGAAGAGGGCGTCGGAAAAACAGTCCCAGTGGGACCGTATGAAAATGTTCCATGTCCTCACCCTCAACACCCGGGGTATTACGAACCCCGATAAAATGAAGGCTCTGAGAAACTTCCAAGTGTCCCTAAATTTAGATATAATTAGTTTACAAGAGGTTTGCTTCCCTAAGTTTGATTATTTAGAAGATTCCTATCTTAAGTTTATAAACGTGGGTGCTGAAGACAGGGGTACTGCCATTTTTGTGCGGGGCAGCCTAGAAGTAAGGAAGGTATCTGCAACAGGGGATGGTTGTCTGCTTCAAGTAGAGACTGACCAATGCTTTACCACCACTGTGTATGCCGCTGCGGGCACCGACAGAAGAGCCGAGCGAGACCACTTCTTCTCGAGCTGCATCCCAGCCTACTTGTCGCAGAGGAAGAAGCCCCACGTACTCCTTGGGGACTTTGACTCTGTGCTTGACCCCTCGGGCAGAGAATCCACAGGAAAGACCGCGTGTCACAGTGGCCCTCGGTCTCCATTACACGGCCTACTGCAAGGTTGCAACCTAACCGACGCTTGGACATGGTTGAAGAAAACGGAAGCCGATCATACCTATTTCCACCTGCGGGGTTCCTCCCGTATTGACCGAGTGTATGTTTCCCGAAACCTGGCCACCCTCCTTAAAACCGTAGCCGTGCAGCCCTTTGGCCTCAGCGACCACCACGGGGTTATGGTGGAGCTCGGCATGTCGACTCCCCAAGTCGGACCCAAGCGGTCTCGCCTGTGAAGACTTGACACCTCTGTGTTGCAGGACCCAGAGTATGTTGATAACATGACGCGCTTTCTCACCTATGCCAAGACGCAACAGAGCAACTTTCCATCTGTCCTCGCTTGGTGGGAAGACCTCATCAAACCGGGCATAATATGAACGACGACCCAATACACGCGGATGAAAGCGGCTATGCTAGCTGCCATGAGGGACACGCTCACCACCATGATCTTAGAAGCGTCCGAACTACCCTTGCATGAGCAAACGCAGGTGTTAAAGAAAGTGCGACAGGCGACCCGAGACTGGGAAATGAGTTCTCTCGCAGGCTCCAAAATACGTTCTGAAAGGGACCACGCGATTGAAGGAGAGCCTCCTTCCATTCATGACGTGATCCAGGAAGCTCGCCGTGGGAGACGAACCCATATCCCATCGATGAAGGACCACCTCGGCGTGGTGCGAACAACCGAAAGTGAAATAGCAGGAGTGGTACACCAGTACTTCACTGAACTTTTCAAGAAGAAATCTTCAACAGAAATCCCGGGAACATTCCTGCAAGGACTCCCCAGCTTGGACAGCAACTCCCAGGCCCTACTCGGCAGCGATATAACGCGTGCCGAGATCGATGCAGTGATGCCACTCGTCCCCAACGGTAAATTCCCCGGGTTGGACGGTATCCCTTACGAATTTTACAAAAAGTTCTGGTCCATTCTGGCGGACGATTTCACTGCCCTCACAAAGTTTGTCCTGGAAAACGGCATGCTTCTGCGCCTAGCCTGATCCGTCTCCTCCCGAAGAAGACAAATCCCATAATGCCCCAGGACTACAGACCCATTTCACTTCTGTGCATCGACCACAAAATTTTCGCCAAAATCCTGACTAACCATTTGAAGCCGACATTGGACACAACTATCGGCAAAGGACAAGTCGGGGCATCCCGGGACGCGATATCGGGGACAACCTCCTTCTCTACAGGGAAGTGGTGCATTTAGCGAAAGCAAGGAACCTTCGCCTTGGCATCGTCAGCCTGGACCTAGAAAAGGCCTACGACAATGTTAATAGGGACTTCCTGTCGTCTACTTTGAACGCGATGCAGTACCCCCCACGCTTCGTCAAGTGGTTGCAGAACTTGTATGCGAACAACTCCGCCCACGTCCTAGTCAGCGGACACTTGACAGAAGCGATCCCTGTCCTGGACTCCTTACCCCAGGGTTGCCCACTCTCAGTTCTCCTGTTTGACCTTTTCCTGGAGCCGCAGCTTGCCAAGCTGAAAACCGAACGTGTTGGCCTCAATCAATTCTCGGAGAAAATCACCTACTGTGCTACAGTGGATGATATTACGCTCTTCGTAACGACTATGCGCGACCTCAGCAAAGCGGTAAACCTGTTTCACGCCTTTGGGAAGGTTTCCAACAGCAAACTGAACACCGAGAAATCCCAAATAATAAACTGAGTGACTGGTCCACGGAACCCACGGCGGACCAAGGAAGCGCGATTCCGGTAGTCTGGACACTGTCGGCGCTTGGAATATGCTTTTCCGACGACTTCGAAAACACTGTGAAGACCACCTGGACCCAGATTCGCAACAAAATTGTCTCCGTCCTAGTCAACCACAGAGACCGACCACTCACCATCCACCAACGTGGACGTTTCATGAAACGCCACGTCCTGCCACTTGCATGGTACTACGCGCGCGTCGTACCGTGCCCGACCCATCTGGCCTATCAGCTTGAGCAAGTTTCTCTCCGCTTCTTGTGGCACGGAAAACTGGAGCGCACACCGAGAGAAGTCTTGTACGCCGACGAGTCGGAAGGAGGGTTAGGTTTCTTCCGGCTTCATTTGAAGTTCCAAGAATTATACCTCCGCCTCACCTACAACCACCTGCTCGCGGGTGAAGCGAGCTTCACTAGACCCCCCTGCGGTACTGGTTATCCTTCCCTCTGCGACAATGCCTACCCGAACTTTACCGAGGCAACTTGGGCCCCAAATCCGTGTTCACTACGCCCCACCTAGCAACCCTAGTCCCTTCCATCACCCAACTCGTGGAGCGACAACTCATCAGAAATTGGATTCCTAAGACTCCTGTAGTGTATCGCTTTTTTGTGAGCCAGCTTGCCACTCAGGGTAAGCTGGTGACGCGAAACCCCACTTTTAACTGGGATCTGATCTGGAAGCACGCGCGCTCTCCGTTTCTGTCTCCGGAAACCCGAGAACTGCTCTTCCAGTTCAATCACGATATCGTGCCGACTAAAGTCAGACTCGTGAAGTGCCACAGAGCACCGGACGCTCTCTGCATCTATTGCCAAGCAGCGCCAGAAACTTTGATCCATCTAGCCGCCGAGTCCCCACATGTGTCACTGCTGACCAGCTGGCTGAGACAGGAGCTGCAGAAACTCCAGATCCCTATTCCCACTGTGACGGAAGAAGTGCTCCGCCTGGGTATCGCCGCACAAACAACAAAGCTGGCAAACCGCTACGTCTTCCTCGTATCCAATTACCTCCTGGCCGTCTGGCGACACAGGAAAGAGTGTACCTTACCCGATATCCTAACGGTAACAGAAAGTATACATCAAGCCTTGCGCTTGATACCTGTGTCAAAACGAATGCGCCACTTTGGCCATTGGTTTTACTCTCCCGTTTAATGTGTCTGATTACTCTGCCTAATTTATCCTGATATTTTGTTTGATTACCTCTTTCTTCTTCCATTTCATTACTATGCCATTGTGATCTCTTTCTAAGTTGATGTGTATGTAAATATTTTTGGTCCGAAATAAACGCAATTATCTAGAAAATTCTCTTCTCGAAAGAAATCCATAGGTCGCTGGTCCAAATCCGGCCCGGAGGAAATCATTTTGGCGTTATGTGTACGAAAAAGATGAATGAGAAGAAAAGAAACATTTCTAGGGATTTTTTATATCCCTGAAGAATTATACAAGAAGTTCTGAACTTGTTTGCTCAAGAGTTTAAAGGTTTCACGAACTGTATCTTGGAACGGGTTTTCCCATCAATACCACGTCTGAACCGACTATTAACTAAGACTCATAACCCGGGGATCATTAGAGAGTACCGTCCTATACGGTTGCTTTGCTGCCATACGAAACTGTAGCCATGGTTTGAATGAATCGCTTAGAACCAACGTTAAATGTAACTGTCGAACGGATATAAGTAGTATGGTATACCAGGAGGGGACACCGGAGAAAATCTGGTACTTGATCGCGACATGATTCACCTGGTTTCAGTGAGGAACCTCTACTTGGGTATTGCGATTCTCGACCTTGAAAAGACACAACAACGTTTGTCGAACCTTCCTGTTGACGTGGATGGGGTGAATGGATTACCTCAGCCCCTTTGTCGGCTGGATCAAGAACCTATGGGGTGTCTTTCTCACAAGACAGAAGAGGTTAAGTCACGTGACCGCGCTTTTGGCAGTCCAATTGTTACTACAAAAATCTGCTTTAGTAGTTTTTCCAGCTCAAATAACCAAAATCCGAAGAATCTTTTTCGAGATTCACGTTTACAACATCCTGAGCTCACTATAACCTACCCTTGCAGTACTGAGATACTGGCTCTCTCGTTCCCTTTACATCATGTCTCCCCTAAACTGTACCAGAGGCATCTTAGGCCCAAAATCATTCTTCGTTCTTTCCTAATACTAAACTTGTGAGTCAACTGTAGACTACTCTATAAAGAACCTTTCGCTTGTATGATTAACAGGTCGACAGTTTTGCGTAATGATTTATTCTGCTTACACGATTATTGAAGGCTAATTTACTCATTTTCAAATGAACCACTGATTGGGCTAAAAATTTCGTCAGATGAGCCACTGTTGAACTGGAACCGTGGTTCATAAGTTATGAAACCGGAGTCATAACTGTTATGTTTTTGTTTTCTTTTATTTCTTTCTTGATAAACTGGTTACACTTCTGTTACTGATATACTTTCCACGAAAGGATCTATTTCAAAGCTTCCAAAATAGATCCCTCCAGGCCGGATTTGAATCAGCGACCTATGGATATCTTTCGGGAAGAGAAATTTCTACGCCCCACCGCTATACTAACTGAGCTACCAGAGGATTTGCAGTACGACAGAGCAAATTCATGAAATTCAGATTAGCGCCTTGGTTTCGTCTATTCAAAAGTTTGCTGCCGACTTTCGAGGCCTGAAAGAAAGTTTAATCTCCCATATAACATATAGTTCACTAGTTTAATCACAGATGACGCCAAGGATGCTACTACTACAGAGTTGAAATACTAGTCTTGCTACTTACTACTTACTACTCTACAGTACTTCATCAAAGTGCTATTAAACGTTCTGTTACTAGCAGTTCCCGGAAACGTGACATGCGAAGAACCATTCCAGGTTATCACAGTAAGTGTGAAACTACTAAATAATCCCTCTTCATAAATAAAAGTCTGTTACTGTTACTATCTTAATTGCTTAAAACAATTTTATTCTCTAACTGAAATTACAATACTTTTTTACATACAGCTTCCAAAATGAGTTCCTCCGGGCCGGATTTGAACCAGCGACCTATGGATTTCTTCCGTGAAGAGAAATTTTCTACAGTCCACCGCTCTACCAACTGAGCTACCAGAGGATACAATTTAAAGTAAAGCAATTTCACCAAATCAGGTCATCTGGATAATTTTGAATAGTACATGTAGTTACAAATTACACCGTTACATGTTTGCACTTTTTGTCAGAAATGCACCACTAGTCTCGTTAAAGGAGATTAGCAATCTGAATTTTTAACCAGTATTATTTTATTTATACATTTACATTATTTTATATTACGACTATGCTTACTTTTACAGCGTTAAATATGTTTGTAGTATATATGTAACTCATAAACTTAACGCGATGCTGTCGTCCCTCTAACTAGCTTTGAAGCTAATTTTCGAAGTAGACGGACTAAATCGCTGATCCGAATGTGCTGAAATTGCTCTGTTAATATCAATATCCTCTGGTAGCTCAGTTGGTAGAGCGGTGGACTGTAGAAAATTTCTCTCCCCGAAAGAAATCCATAGGTCGCTGGTTCAAATCCGGCCCGGAGGAATTCGTTTTGGAAACGAAATATTAAGTTGCCCCTCACCCTCGACGGAAATACAATCAGTTGTCCACAATCGGGTTTGTTCATTACTAAAGATACGACATGGTAAACATCACTTTCTACGCCATGGTTGATGGGTCTGCGGATGCCCCTATATGCAATCGTGAGCAAAATAATTTACCCCACCTAGTAGACAAGTACAGGCAAAAACGCCTTCTTCTATTCTTAGGTGGGATAGTTATTTTTTGCTCACGACTGTACTTCTACCCTCTTAGAAGCAAAACGCCAAGGTGAGCGCAATATAACATTCGAAACCCTATGATAAAATGAGACTGTACCAAATATCGTAAGGAACACTGTGCTCCAAAATCAGCCGACTGCGACAAGGTAAAGGGATCACTTCTTTAAACTTTGTTCGTTTTCCGTATAAATATTCGATGACGCGTCCAGTAATGAGAAAAAGAAATAATTTTCGTGAGATCTGTTCAGCGGACAGCAAATTGGGACGATACTGTAATACAAATAATTAATTTAATATGTTTGTAGCAGGACACTATAGCATAATTCAGTGCTTAGGTTTTGTATATACTTCCATTAACAGTGCATCGGAAGTTTCTTATCATGAATTTTATATTGTTATTCTCTATTATCGCTTTTCATTTTATACTGTTCTTTGTTGTGCAGTATTCGCTTACATTAGCTGCATTATATCGTCAATACATTTTAGCATAAGAAATCTTTGCCACATATTTTTTCTTAATATACTATTTTAATTATTATTATTATTACTATTATTATTATGCATTTTAAACTGCTTTATATACATCATATTATGTTACATTATAACTTCATATTTGACATATGGTGGACGTTTCCAGTTGACAATAAAGTCTAGTGTTAAGTTTCGTTACTTTGCTTAACTTCAATTGTAACAACAAAGAATATATAACAATTAGTATAACGAACTAAACCTGAGCATGAAATTTGATGTAGAATGTAAAAAGTACTTGTAGTTTAATAGTAGAATGAATGCATATACTTGTACACTGTTTGAGTATGAGTAAAAATCGTACCTAGAATGCTTGATTTTAAGTTCCACTAGTTCTTTAGATTGGCGTTACCAAAAAGAAACATGAGTGTAATTTCTCGATCTGGCTCAACAATTACACAAAAAACTTCTTACCAACTGATGAAACGGAATTTTTGTATTTTAAGCCTGACAAAATTTATTCTTGCGAATCGCTTCTTTCACGTTTCGATCTCTTCTTCTTGTGGGAAGGACTTCGGCTGCGACTGCGGCTACGGCTCCGGTGCCTGCGCCGGCGTTCTCGGTCCCTGTCGCGATCGCGATCCCTGTCTCTGTCCCTGTCGCGGCGATCCCGCTTATCCCGGTCTCGTTCCCTGTCTCTGTCTCTGTCCCTATCCCTGTCCCTCTCCTTTCGATCCTTGTCTCCTTCCTTGTCCCTTTCTTCCTTGGGAGAGCGACTTCTCGAGCGACGGCTCCTCCTTTACATAAAGCAAGTTTTAAACTTTCCTGCAAACGATTCATATTAAATTTGAATTACCTGGAATCTTCTCCAGGACCAGGGGGAGATCCTCTCCTCCTGCCACCCATAGGGACAGCGTGAAGTGCAGCGCCAGGTGGGAATCCCGGCGGAGGAAGCTGCCAGTCCCGGGAGCCCCACTGCGAGTCCTGCGTCGGCTCGAACGGGTGGAAGAAGTTGTCGGGCGGTGGGGGTCCTCCGCCAAACTCGCTCGCACCAAAGGGGTCCCCCACAATGAGGGGGGGAGGCATCATCAGTGTGGGAGGAAGATTAGGTGGCGGAACAAACGGCGGAGGCAACATCATGTTGGGGAATCCTGGTGGGGGCTTGGAGAAATCGGGAGTCTGCGGCTGCTGTGGTGGAGGCTGCTGCTTCTCTACCACGGGGGTCGTTTCCTATTCAAGATTTAAATTTTATATTTTCTTTGCCAATTATGCTAATAGAAAATATACTTCGGTAGGCTGTTCCGAGGGAGGAGGCGTTGTAACATTCACTTCTGGACGACGGGACATCACGCTTGAACCTCCGATAACGTCAATAGCTCCGGCCATTTTCCTGCTTGGTGGGGGACCAGCCTTCTTCAAGCTTCCGGCTGCTGCGTATTTGGAATTTTCGTTCACGATTGACGTGGCCATAATGGAAGTCGTAAGTAAAACTGGCTACTCAACAGAAACGTTGGTCAAATTATTTCAATTTAACTTACTGGTAGAAATAAAACCTTAGTTGGTGGTCCTAGACCCAAACTAGCAGGGATTCCCGCTCCAGATTCAAGTCTCAGCCTCCTCTGTCTTTCGCAGAATGCCTGCCACGTTGGTTCGTTGAAACCATAGTTAAAATAATCGGTAATATCTGCGCCAGGTTTTCTCCAGGGTTTGTCTTCGAGCGAGTCCAGACTGAACTCGTACGATGTGACACCATTAATCGTCATGGGCCCATCGAACTCTTCAGGAGTGAACTGAGAACATGCGTAAAGTTACAGAAAAACTTGAAAAAATGTTTCATTTTTGTTTACTTTGCTTTTCTCTCCAAGCGGCTGAGCAGTTACAGGCGCAGCTCCTCGTTTCATCGCGAATCCCGAGTAAGCAGTGGGGCCAGATTTTAAATCAATAGTGACCTGAACATCGTCATCGCTATCGTCATCATCGTCGTCATCGTCCAGGTTGTTGTTCACAGCTCCATCCTCATTTTCTCCTTCTTCGCCATCATTTCCGTCTTCCTCAAGATTGTTGCCGTTTTCCGTCACTTCTCCTTCAGCATTTTCTGCTTCATCTTCTAGCCCCCCGTCTGTCGGGACGGCATCTTCTGACTCTTCGTGGGTTGCGTTCAACTTTGAAAATCATAACAAAAACTTATTTTAAACTCATTTAAAGCGTGAATGAATGCGCTTACATCAAAAGGCTCTCCATAATCGGCATCTATAGCCTCACCATCATCATTTTGTGGATTGTCAACGGGCTCGGGAAGCGAGTCGTCGACCTCAGCCATTGCTGTGTACGGATCTCTCTTATCGTTAGTAAAACAAATTTAATATTAAAATTTTCTGCATCAGATTAAACTATCGTCAAATTTCGGCCCCAACAATGTTGTGTACAATGTTGAGTTGGTAAAACGGGCACGATAGTTTTAAATCGATTAATAAAATAAACTATCGAGACTGTCACAAAATAGTTCACAATGCTACCGCTAGATGGCGTTTTGTGCTGAAATATACATCGCAACATTAAAATGTCAACCATGTATCGCATACGATCGTTATAAAAGATATTACATATTTTATATCACAGCAATAAAGTTTTATAATACCAGGAAGTCGTGTATTGATTTGTCTAAAAGAAGTTTTGTAGGATCTCTAATTATTAATTATAAACTTAGGGAATTTTAATAATAAATCAGAATATAAAATGATTATTTTTCAACAAAATGGCCCAACTGGAAAATTACTGGCCTGTATGTAATGAGCGTGGGTGTGTTATTGCCATCGAAACATCCTCACGGAGAAGAAAATGTAATAAAAACCTGGAAAAACCTTACTTGATTTTCTATAAATTTCCCAGTAATAAAAACTCAATTAAGCGATAAAACATTTTCCAGGAACTCGATATCTTAAACCAATAACATTTTGCTTATGGAATGATATGTGGACTCAGAGCTGCGGGTAAATCTAATAAACCAGCTGCTTTTACTTTATATATGTTTGAATCTAAATCTGAGTTCTTAGCAACTTGTTTTGGATTTTGACTAAGCCCTATTAGATTCATGACATGAAAATAATATATTAGTACCCAGCGGGAAACTAAGGATGTCAGCTACATCCTGAACGATATCCGTAACATATCCTGAATATCCTGAACCATGTCCGATCGTGGATGAGTAAACAAAATTGTGTTGAGAATTGTGAATCTTGATTATTGAGGGCACCATCAAGTATCCTGAAAAGCGTTTTTTCAGGACGCTATTAAGTACCGTGAACATGTATTATTCAGGCATTTCAATGTCAGGGTCCTGAACACCCTGGAAGCGGGCCAATTTCACTGCATTCAGAGTCTTGATTGGCATCCTGACAATGTCCTTTGCAGGATGTTTTCAGGGTCCTGAAACTATCCTTAATTTTCTGCTGGGTAATATAATTTAGTACCAATATTACAGATTTCTTAGTGATGACATATGGAGATATGATCAAGAGTTAAGATGTACTTTGGTAGATATAGGATCTTAGAAATCTTCAATTAAGGTGCATTTAACTTAACTTATGTTATCTGATTTAAAGTCTATCAAAATTTCAATCTGATTCCATATGAACTTGTTGTAAGTTTTATTCGTAATGGCGTCGGACGGTTTTCAATACTACTCGACGCGCGTAGCACATACCGTTCAGTTGATCGTCAGCCTCTCTACAGTCAAGTAACCATATTTTTATTAAAGGTAATTTCATATTAATTTAAGTTGCATGCTATTTAATTGACTGTTTACAGGTAACCGTCAATTCAGCTATCCGTTTAGTATTCACGATGTATTTGAATACAAATTGCTTAATTACTAGTTAATTTACTACCTATTCCTATTACTATGTATCGTCAATTATTTGTAAATAGATATAACTATTAATGTAAATAACAATTTTCTGTTGAATTTTTTGCGCAATTTAATTTAGTAGAATGAATATTTAATCAATAAAATATTTCAGACTCACGAAGGATTTTTTTAAATGAATTATTTAATTCCATTAACAGTATCTATTCAACGTATCAGTAAGAAATATCCATTGTACATTATAATTCATAATTCAAGTCATACTTTATTTAATGTTCCGAAGATTACTGATTATTTTATCGAATTTTCGGGTTTTAAAGATTCAAGCGTTCCACTGCGTAGGGAAAGTTTCCCTATTTCTGGTTGCCCCCGTCGTTTGAAGTCAAAACAAACAAAACTGTGTTGATTGTCAAAGGCTTTTGTGTTCTTTCTATTGTACAATATTTTACAAATTGGACCCATTTTCTAGTTTCATTTGCATAAATAATGCTTAAATTGGCTCTGCATTTACTTTTCAGCCCAAATCGGAGAAGAAAATCGCGTCTGAAATGGCGGAGGCTCGGCAGAACATAATGACAATCAACTTGAATCTAAGTTCGGGAATTTCGTCGAAGAACAACGAGACGATGGAAGACATCATCGAAGAGTACCGAAGAGGACTGTACACGTTCCGCGAAACCCACAACATCATTTTAGTTCTGCTTTACTCGCTCGTTTTTCTGACGGCCGCTGTCGCCAACGTTCTCGTCATTGTCGTCGTGCTCCGTTATCGACATTTAAGAAGGTAAACTGAGATATAATTCAACAAATCACATTAAGTTTTCTTCGTTAACGGTACGTTTACTTTAGCCGAATTGATTTTCCACCTGGTTGGTGTTCTGGAAAGCCCAGCAAATAAGTTGATTATTCATAGACGTGAAAAGTCACAAGAGCGTTCTGCTAAATACATGTTTTCACTCGTGCGGTTCTGAGAAATTACTTGAATATTTAATGTAATCACTGAAACTCATTTAACGTAATTAACTGGATAATTATCAAGTTATTCAAATATTCTTGAATAATTTAAATCAAGGTTATCGTCGTGTTCTCAAAGCTGTTGCTGTTATGACCAAATATTTATTTCGTAAATCCTCGTAAAGCTTTTGTACGTGTGTGAAAATGCTGATAGGACTCTTCAAAAGAAAAGCCAATCAAATATTAAAGAAAAACTTTTGAAAAAGACCCAGTGATATTTATTTTCAAAGCAAATTTTATTGTGCTATTAATATTATCATTAGTGTTATATATTGTGGTATTTAAATTGATTTTTATTCGAATTTTAGTGTGACGAATTATTTTCTGGTGAATCTGTCGGTTGCGGATCTTTTGGTGACGCTGGTTTGCATGCCCATGGCCGTCAGTTGCGCTGTTATTCGCACTTGGCTCTTCGGAATCTTCGTGTGCAAATTCACGTCGTTTCTACAAGGTATCACATGTAGTCACTACCTCAAGTATCAATGGCAATATAATTACTCCGCTGCTCCTACTACTACTACTACTATTACTACTACTACTACTACTACCACTACTACTACTGCTATTACGACTCTGCCCCTGCTCCTACTCCTCCTCCTCCTCCTCCTCCTCCTACTACTACTACTACTACCACTACTACTATTACTACTATTACTACTACTACTACTACTATTCCTACCAGTCCCACTACTACTACTACCGCAATACTCCTACCATTCCTTCTACTACTATGCCCACTCTTAATAATAATAATAATAATAATATTAATAACAAATGTAGAAAATAATAATAAATAATCAGTCGATAATGCATCTACTGTTTTCAGTCTCACGAACTAAGTACAGTATTATGCATTAGTAGTTTATGATAATACTGACATTTACTGTGTTTTTTGCAGTTTTGGGTTTATTTCTGTCACGTACTTTTGCACTGTGTGACAATATTAAAAATTCTTTCAGCGGAAATTTAAAGTAGTTTCTCGTTTCCTCAGGTTGCTATTTGCTCTGCAACTGAAGCGCGAATTTTTAATCAGTTTTGTATTGGATTCTCCCAAAAAATCGATACGTGCAGAAACTCAATATTCAGTTTCCATAGTTTTGTAACATTTTACTATGTTTTTTTCTGAAATTTTTAATTAAATTACCACAGGTGTAGCTGTGAGTGCCAGTGTTTTCTCAATCGCGGCGATGAGCGTCGATCGATACCTCGCGATTCGCCATCCGATGATTTTCCGCCAAGTATTCAACAAAATTTTAGCCAGGTAAATTAATTAACACTTACACTGTACTCACTAATCTCATTTGTTAAATTAATGAGCTATTAGATGTTATAGGTTAATTAGTTAATGAACTAATGGCTAACCTGGGTGAATGACTACTTTTATCATCGGTTAATTTACTGCTAACTATTGATGACAGGTGCGTGGTGTTGGGTATTTGGATTGTGGCTGCAGTCCTTTTCGCACCGTTGCTGTGGGTTCGCCAAATCGAAGGCATCACTTTTGCTCCCATTGGTAATTATAACTTAATTATGCGAACTATGAAATAAATTTAATCATGTGATATCACGGTAAGCCCAGTAATTTGTTATAAATATTACATTACATCATTAAATACTTATTAACACGGAATATGAACCACTACTATTACTATACTCACTGTTAGCATGGACATAATGTGTAGTATCTAGTTTATTATTATACCTGCCCACTATTCAGACAAGCAGTTATGAAAAAAGATTGAAAACTGAGAGGATTTGCGAACTGTTTGCTGAGATTTGTGCGAAAATGTATTTGAAGGATTATGCTTCCGCGATGCGCCATAAAGAAAGCGAAACATGAAAGGCCGCGAAGAAAACAAGCCGCTTTATGAAATCTCGAAAGAAAAGGGCCTCTCATCTAAAAACTCTATTCTTCAGAGTATATTTAATTAATTAAGATTAAAGGAAAAACCTTCTTTTATTATCCAGTATTATTAAATATTATCTTATTATATTTTTTTTGCGTGTGTTTCGAAGCTTAGAGCTGACACTGTACATGTGACGAGAATCAGAAAGTTTAATTTGACAACGCCAATTTACCTGTGGCGACGTCAGCGCCTCACGACGTCAACAGGCGTCGATTTGCCTAAGTGGATAACTGAATATGGAAACGGCGAAGAGGTTGGAAGACATGTCATCTTTATTATAAATCACAGACGATTTTAAGCTTTACAGTATATTAACTTAAGTCCAATGTACGTCCCTTGTAGTACTAGATTTTAACTGCAATAAGGTTCAGTTGATCGAATCCGAGATCCGAGATGAAGTCCACATTTGATTTGGACAGCAATCGAGAACAGACAAGGAATTAATCGATAGCAGTCAAAGATAAGAGTTCCTCCAACGACCGTCTATAAATCACATCTATCAACAAACCCTATATCAAAAGTAAACTGAAAGATTTCCCATTTCAGTTACTTTTTTGGATACGATAGTAAAGCTCTGGATGATCTAGAAAGTCACCTGGATCGATTGTAACCTGAACATTGATAGAGAATCAATTAAGCCTTGTTTCGTGTACAGGATGATCTCATTATAACCTTCTATTTCCAGCTAATTGCCTTGCAAGACGCACGTAGCATCGCAAGAAATGGTACCCAAGTCCTTCTTATCAGACTGGGTATGTTTAAAGAACGAAAATATTTATGAAACTTGAAGCTATAATCAGCAAAACTGAAGACCAGTATGCAAAGTTACTTGGGAACTTGAGATGTTTCGCTACGTATTAGCGGGTTTCTGGGAAAGGTTGTGTTTTCTAGCTTGAAGTTCTGGATAGAGGTGACAGAGTTCAAACGGCAAATTAGCGTAACATTTTTGGTACAAAATACTTATGGTTGACGTGATATTGCACAGTAGAAAAATGACTTATGAAAATATTTATAGTGGATTTGCTACGATTCTCCGTAAATGCTTAAAGAGCATTAATCACTAGGGCTAGCTGGAAACTTCTAATTAACAGGATTTCCAACTTCTCTGCTGAAAAGAAAGAGATTATTCAAATGAAGTGTTATCATCTCTTACTATTGTAATCCTTGTAAATAATCTCAGTCTAATGAACGTGGTTAGCTTCGTAATTTGATGAAGTACAACACAGTAGCCATTGCATTTGTCTTATGAAGGTGGCACATACTTGTTCTGCGTGGAAAGATGGCCGACTTCTTGGGATCGCAAGGCTTACGACATTTTCCTGTTTTTGGCTGTTTACGCCGTCCCCAGTTTGGTTATTCTGGCGGCTTACATTTCCATGGGCTGTAAACTGTGCTCACAGAACGTGGTTACACAAGACGGTAAGTTCAAGTTACGTCTTCACAAATTTCGACTTACGTAGAAGTTCCCAATAACTTTGCTAAAGGGGTTCCCAAATGATGTCCCCTGACTGCCTAAGTTAGACTTCCTGAATTTCTCAAGCAGGAGGTAAAGCTATTGATCCATCAGGGATGTTTGAACGGGAAATTTTCAAGAAACGAGAAGAGTAAGAACACAAGCTTATGAAAAATCGCCCAAAAAATCCCTTTGTATCCCGCAAAATCCTGTGGGAAATCAAATATCACATGACCAAACACTGAAGATACAAATAAAAGGGACTTTCTTTGCATCAGTTACAAAAGAGATCCTTCGGATATACTGATTTTTTCACAGAGCCCCCACGATGTATCAAGAGTTTTCCAGAATTCGCCCCACGCAGTTTACCACGCAAAGCAAGGTTTCCCTGATTTAATTTAAGTCAATTCTACAACATTCCCCCCTCAAATTGCCTATCTAATCACGATGTTAGGACAAAACTTTCGCGCACTTGTTCCAGGAATGCACTCACAATAAACAGGATTTAATCGCGAAATTCCTCATACGGGAAAGCGGAAATTCAAATGCTACATTAGTTCAGTAGAGTACATACGTAAGCGTCGTCTGCAGGTGTTGACCAAGCCACAGCGTTTGCCGTAAGAGCCTGTGTGATTTTAATGTGTTTTTATTCACACAAAAAATCATGGAAAAAGGCTTCAAAATACCCTAAATGTGTTTTTCAAATATCGGAGTGCTATAGGTTTTATTTTATAGGAAGCTTAGCTTGGTCAGCTCCAGCAGACGACGCCGAGCTTAAAACTGTATGGTTCCTTGGGGGTTACTCAGTTGTCATAGTGACTGCATATGGCGCTACAGAAGTTGACATCTCACGACGTATGGAATAAATTACGTGCTGTGTTTGTCGTGAAGGTGGCAATGTGGTTTTGGATCGCGAATCGACGCTGCTGCGCAGGAGGCGACGCGTTGCGCGGACGCTGGTAATCTTAGCTTTTGTTTTCGCGCTCTGCTGGCTTCCGTATAACTTCGTTAACCTGGCACTGGAGAGTCGAATGTTTGAACCGCATCATCTACCCGTCATTACTTCACACGTAAATATACATGACTATTTTTGGAAGGTTTCAAGCTTGATCAGAATGTACTGCGACAAAATTGGCAGACGCTTCGGAAAGTGCTGTCTAGAAGCGAATAATAATTTATGAGCAGCGTGCAATTTAATTTAGGTGCTACCTTTCACGTTATTACTGGGACACGCCAACTCAGCGGTAAATCCGATTTTGTACTGCTTCTTCTCGCGAAATTTTAGTCAGTGCGTCCTCAATCTCATTCACTGGAAACGCTGCAGGAATAACTCAACCACCCGCAACCAAGCGAATCGCAACAGAAGACAGGGAAAGTAATGAATGAATCTAACAAAAACGTGTTAAGGTAATGTAGTGATCATTTAACGTTATGCAGTGCTCAGTGGCGAGGGCAAGCAATGGCTCAGAGAATCCCGGCTTTGCAGTTTCAGCGGGAAAACCTCCAGGAAGAAGAGGAGACCCCGATGAGTAACCCCAGGCTCCCCGAAGCTCAGGCGCCAAGCTCTAGTGAAGTCTAATACATTCGATTGCATGAAAAGAGAATTCCACGTCAAAATTCGACTTTATTTTCGGTGAGAATAAAGTCTGAAGTTATTCGAGTACAACATATCATATCAGAAAGTTTCTGTTTTGCGGCCGTTGTCGTCTGTCATGGTACGTACTTGAAACCCAACGTCTGATTTTACAAATGTATTGCTCAAAACTTCACAAATATTTTACTAAACTAAACAATCTAACCAAAAATTTATACTAAGAATGTAACAGGTTTTTTCGTGGATGAATCCAAATGTCTGTGTGTACTACTGGATATGTTGTTAAGATTTGTAAATGTATGTAATACAAGAGTATTGAAAAAATAGTTCACTATTTGTCTGAAACCTCATTACTAAATCAGAGCAGTAGACCTCCATTTGGACCTTCATTTTTAATATACTAACACTGCTGAAAGGCAAGTGTACAGACTTCTCCACGGTTCAAAGAAAGATGGAGTAATAAAAGTTGTAAATGATTTAAAACGAAAGGATAACAGGGTATGAATCAAAGATGAATTAATTTGTAATTTGGCGGGAATAAGAAATCTTAGATGGTGTATTCCCCAGCTCCTAGATGGCGTGGGATGCTTCTACCTCACTGGGAAATTCCCCTAAAAAGGGAAAATTTGGTCCAGGATAACGGGAATAAGGGAAAAATCATGGAAGTATAGCTTAATGCCTTAAAAGGAGGGGAAAAGGATAAATGCAGTAATGAGCGATATAATTGACACAAAAAATTACGAAAATTAACAAATTAATGGGAATTCATGATTTTCAAATAAAATTAAATGAAAAATGCAATACTTAATTAATTAAGAATTAGTAAATTTCGCGTATTTTTCCCGCCGGAATATTTTAAATGGTTTTAGCCACTTGTTATAATTGGCAAATCAACTTATATTACACGAAATTTCCTTAGAAATAAATCTGAATTTATTAAATTAACTATGTTATTAGAAAACTTTTTTCCAACAATTACAAAAATAATTTCATTTGAGTGGCTTAGACATGTATGCTCGAGCAATATAGTAAATGGGTATTAATGTAAACTCCTAATTAAATGTAAAAAAAATAACTCAACATTCTTGGTTAAATAAACGATTTTGGATTACGGTAAATTATTTAACTAATTTCAACTCATGATTAAAAAAAAAAAAAAAGACATTCCATCTTTCCTGCTTGCTCGTTGCACCACATGGTTGGTTGCAGTGTCGAAACAGACCCTCTCCGGGCCTATGGCAAACTCGGAGAGACGGGCCTTCCGTAGATGTCATAGTCTATCGTGCAAAAATGTTCGTAAAATATAAGTATAACCAGGGGTACCTGAGTGGGGGGGGGGGGGGGGGAGGGACACGAGGCAAGTACCTCGTTGGAGTTTAAGGTGGGTACTGCAACAAGTTAGTCAGTAACTTTATTTGTACAAGCTTTTTTCCTAATTCAAAATAAAAGAGAAACTTCGAGTGTACGCACATGTAAAATGTGCATAATCCAATATATACATGTATACAGTATACATGATATTGTAAGTAGCTGCGTGGGTACATTCAAGGTACCAAGGTGGGTCTGCCTCGTAGGCAAGGGTGCGGGTAAGGCACCCCTGACTTTAACTGAAACGTTAAATACCGAACAAATCAACGCATTGCTTGCTTAATTAAAGGATTAACGGAAAGATGACTGAGGCTATTCTTGCACGTCGGTTTGAAGTACAAAAGGACAGACAAATGCCATAAAATTCTAAAGCGGAGCAAGTTGTGTCTTCCTACCATACGAAAGTTAACTGAACATGTAGGTTCGTTCTCGTTGAAATGATAGGACTTTGGGTATTAACGCACTCAAGTTCAGGTTTCAAACGCAAGTAACACAACTTTCACACTCTAGGGCTTGCTCCAGTGTAAAAACCGCCAATTGGGAATAACTAATCCCAAGAAATGACGATTCCCAAAGTTGTACTACTGTAACATACGAGTGTGAACGTAGTGAGGGTAAATTTTGATTCATTGAATAGTCTTTCACTTTCATTCCTGATCACGGGTATACAACTGAAAATTCACGAGGCAATTTCCAAAATTGAATAAGGGCCTATCGTATTTTTTAATGAGTTAAATCATGGAAAGGAGATGTTCGCTTGCAAATACTTCCACTTTTAGACTGGTAGCGTTTGAGCTAAACAAACTCACTGCTGCTTCGTGAAGTCTGTTCTGTTTGTTATATTCTGGTTAGATTTTCCGTCATTAGAATTGCACAGTTTACGGAGGCATCTTCGTGCTTCTTCATCAGGTTCTATTAGCTCGTATAAGAGAGAACCTTGTTATTCCGTGCAAGATCTCTCGTCGAAATTTATCACTTGGACCGCAAAATAGTGTCTCAAATATTTAGCCTAGTAGTTGCTTTTCCAGAGCGGGCGCAAACATTTTTGAGACAAGTTTCAACTCTGATTTTTCGGCATTTTTGTTTCCTTTTCTTACACAAGACTGGAAACAGTTTTTTTTAATTCCTCCATGGCCGGAGTAAACAAAGAACTTAGCAGGAGCGCTCCCTATTCCAAATTTGAATATTTGCTTGTTGGAAGCGACTTGTCTACTCGGTTCAAATGAACATGAGGTTATCTCGCAATTCAGGGAAAAGATGGAAAAAATTGTGACACATCGTGTAACAGGTAGCTTCTGTAACTTAACGTCCGCGTGAGTCGTTGCGTTTGATGCGCTGACAATCTACTTCCACTCTGCTCATGCTAACATAAAACCTATGGCACCTTTCCTCAGTAAATCCTATTCGTCAACAGAAAATAATAAAAATCAAAATATTTTCAACTATCGTGAAGAACACAAGCGTCATGGACAAAATATATGCACCTATGTTCGATGGTTGGCCTCGTCCGGGCCCTACCTAGGGCTGGGCCTATGGGGGACTGCCCTCACGGCCCTATGGGTGTTTCGGCCCTGGTTGGTTACGCCTGAAGTTTACTTCTAAAAAAGTCGAATTAATATTCAAATCCACCTGTTCTAAACCGTCACTGCACTCCTCAGGTATTGTTCATTCTTTTTAGTTACCGTGATTACGAGACAAAGCGTAATACAAAGATGCATATAAATTACCATATTTGCTAACGTTCTCCAAAATTATCTAAACAGCATCCTTTCTTCTGTAAACCTCGTGTACTCCCCTTTTCACATTTGCGGAGCCAGAAATGTCATTAAACGAAGACAGGGGGAATATTTCTCAAAACTTATGAGACGTATTGCTGCCGTCATTAATGGCCCTGGTGACTTCAATCATCGTTTCGGTGATCTCGAAAAGCTCACCAAGGAGGTTCTGCCAGTAATTGCTTCATCGTTCACTTTACCATGCCGACAACGTTAGCAGCAGATTACGAAGAAAATCAAATCTGCGCAACCACTCTCAAATTTTTACCTTGGATTTACCAGGATCATGTTACTCTATATGCCACTGGAAACGGGAATTGCTTGTATAATTCCGTTCCCAGCAGAAAATCAAGGATAGTTTCAGGACCCTGAAAAAATCCTGAAAAGGGCATTTTCAGGATGCCAATTAAGACTCTGAGTGCAGTGAAATTGGTCCACTTCCAGGGTGCTCAGGACCCTGACACTGGAATGCCTGAATAATACATGTTCAGGGTACTTAACAGCGTTCTGAAAAAACGCTTTCAGGATACTTAATGGTGCCCTCAATAATCAAGATTCACGATTCTCAACACAATATTTTTACTCATCCACGGTAGGACGTGGTTCAAGATATTCAGAATATGTTACGGATATCATTCAGGATGTAGCCGACATCCTTAGTTTTCCGCTGGGTTATTACGGTTGTTTTTAAGATGAGTCACACAGCTTGGAAATACGGTGTAGAGTTGTGCCTGAGCTGGTCGGCAAATCCCAGTTGCACTGAAAAGCAGGTTGGCTTCCAGAGGATTTTCTTCTTCAGATGTAGTTGTTTTTGGAAGGAGATCTTCCATCAGCCTAATTTTCCAAAAACGTCGCCGAAGATATTCGAATGGCGCTGATTGGGTACATTTTGTCACAGGATAACCATGGTTACGCAGGGCTTTATTCTGTTGCTGAAATAGCGAATGCTTTTGGAGTTCGGGTTGAGTCGAACTATCCGGAAATAGATCAAAATCACTTGAAACGTTCCGGAGCGATTCCACATCCCAGATTCTCCAATTTCGTTACATTTACTGCGGCTCAACTGGAGAACGTTCTTTTTTTTAACCTGCCAATTACTTTGGGTCTCCACTTGTTCCCCAGCAAAATGGATTCAATCAGAAACAGTTGAAAGGTTAATACTCTATGGTTGGTTCAACCGAAACCACTTTGATCCAATTATTACTCTTACAGGAACTAATGTTTTTCACTCCCGCTCTTTGAAAAGGGCTCCCCTAGTGACCCTAACAACTTCCTAGGAATCAGCCTCACATCCAACATCGCAAAGCTATTCAACAAATTCGTCCATCGTCGACTCACAGACTGGCGTAACCACAGATCATACAGATGGACCCTTTCCCTATCTCGCCCATTGCGGCATGTGAACGTCCGATAAGTTCAAGCCTAGTAGAGTAGGGCGGGGTCAAGATGACGTACGCAGCGTTGCCAACTGGTGTTTCCATGGCAGCAGCAGACAAATATCACACAGAAATAGTTAATTTAAATTTTAGTTAACTGAATTTTAATTAATACTTGAATTAATTTAATTAATTATTAATTTACTAATTAATTATTATTTAATTATCCAAAAATAAAGTTTAAAAATAAATAACTACTTGAAGGTTTAATTCAAGTATTACTTTTTCTACTCGAAAATTTACTTTTGATAAGATTTTAATCGAAATTTGTTGTTATACTATTCAACGCTTTTAGCGAAAACCGTAAACAAACGTTGGTTCTGAGCCGCCATCTTGTCTCTACCGCCACCAGGTCGGCGGTTTCGGCAGCGACAGTCCCAATATAGGGACAATCCATCCTAATCATCTTTGGGCGTAACAGTAACAAAATTCCCGCCCACGAGCAAGCAGGCTTCCGCAGCGACCACACCACCGCCGATAACGTCTTTGTTCTTCACACAGCAATAGAAGCAATGCTTTGCGGTTTCTCTAAAAACAAGAAACTATATTGTGCTTTTTGTTGATTTCTAAAAGGCGTTTGATTCAGACTGGGGTGATGGTCTCTGGTGGGAGCTGAAAAACCTATGGAAGATCGATGGCATAATCTTGGCCCTTCTGCAACCCATGTATGAGGCTGATTCCGCTTGCGTCCGTCCTGCGAGAGGGCGTCTGACTGAATCCTTTCCTGGTTCCATTGGAGTTAAACAGGGCTGCATACTCTCGCCTCTTCTTTTCAATCTTTTCATCAACGATTTGAGCCTTGAGCTAAGCTGAGATGAAAATCTCCATTGTTTTTGCATGGGCTACAGTACTCCAACTTACCTGCTCGGGATCACTAGTTGCCGAGAAAAGGATTACCGCGAATCGTCGAAAAATGACGTGTGGAGTTAACGCGAAAAGGCCCCGCCTTTCAAGGTGGGACAATACGGGGCAAATGCGGGGCCGAAACCGTTGAGGGTGGAGCAGAGATGCTGAAAAAGAAATTGTTGAAGCCGAAGTTTATAGATGGCGCTGTTTCATTCTTCACGACATCCAATGCAAACTTGTTGTTTTACTATGACTGGGTTCCGAAAACGTGTTTTTCGTTGAGACTTAACCAACACACCCGCTTCACATAGTATCGGGACGAAACTACACACACCACGTAAAGAAATTGGACAAATATGGTGTATTAGAATGCAAACAAGATATCATGAGCTTTTAGTTAAAATACTTCGGTTAGAGAAAAAATGCAGGTCTGTTACTTTGTGCGGAATTTTAACCAGAACCCAATACTGTATTTCGAATTGTCCTTATAAAGGTTAATTCGGTTAAGGATCCTCGTTGCAGGCAAAATAGAAAATAAAGAATTGATGTTACTCAAGTCGGTACCTGTTCAAGACATTCTGCAGCCAGAACTGAATGTCATCACTTGGAAAACTAGCGTAATCTTAACTACGACAGGCACAGACGTTTACTTTGAAGTGGAATTATTATGAAGCTTCCACGAAAGAAATAAAAGCAAGAACACCGAAACCGCAGTTTATTAATTCTTCTTAGCATGATTTACGCAACCATTTCTTAACGGCAGCATTGTTTAATCGAATCGTAGGCAAGGTTCTCCACATCAGTGTCCAGTCAAACCGGAATCCTAGATACAAGTGTCCAGTCAGACCGCAGATCCTAGACGCCTAAAAGCACACCACCAACGAAGGGAATGAGAAGTGTTTGTACTGTTCGTGGTGATCTGACGGCCAGCTTGATCTGTAACAAGAATGTTTAACTTATCAGTGGAAAGTAATAGTAACTGGAACTATTCAGAACTGAATACATTATATACTATTTTAATCAATCGAAAGTATATGAAATATTAACAGCTAACAAAAATTAAACACTTCAGGGCTTCATTGTTTTTAGGTAACATTACAAACGTATTAATTAAACGACTAATTGTTAATTGCTGTAGACATTACTGCTAATACTTATACATATCTTAAATTCGTTTCCATTTAAGCGGAATAATTCATGAATTATTCCTACAGTTGTAAAGTGTTAACAGTAATAGCAAACCAATGAACCATCACATCAATTATTTCATCTTACCTGAGTTAGACAAAACGTCTACAAAATTAACTTTAACAGTCCTGTTATTGGAACCTGATTAGCCTTAGAACACATCTCATAAACTGCAGCTTGGTCCCCGTGCTGCTCACCTCTCCGCTCAGTCCCGTTCGAAGTCAGCAGCAGCACCCCGGTCCTTTTCTGATCACCTCACAGCTCGGCTGGATCTTTGACAAAAAAAAAAAAATTGAGTTTACTATTAGAAAGTAAACGTTGTGCTAACTGTTAATAATACAACATTTGTTTTTACTCTTTTCTTTTATCATTTATCATATTGATTATCAATCGATATTGAGAACCTTAAAATGCACAGCTAAATTGTTTTGGTGAATATCTTATAGACTAAAATTAGAAGATAAGATTTTAGCGAGTTTCCCCAGCGCTCCAGCCGCTCTAGCTTCAGAGGTGCTCGAGGTTTTTTATTTTTTTTTTTTTTTTTTTTTTTTTTTTTTTTTTTTTTTTTTGGTGCTCGAGCTCAGTTTAAATGTATAACATTTTATTCCAACTCGATAGTCCGGGATTAGGTAATGTAATCTGCACCCAAAATTAAGCGTAACATTAGCTGACTAATCCTCCTTCGTGGAATCAAAGTGAAACTCTGAAGTTTGAGCCAATGATATTGAATTTTATAATACCTTGTCCAATAAGAATTCCGGAAGCTAAGGTCAGAAGTTTAATGCGATTACATTTTTGGGCCTATAAATACGGTTGTTACTGATGTTCTGCATCAGTTGCAGTCGAGGTAATACTTCAGCAACAATGGCATCTCGCAATTCCACTCAAAGAGTAAGTAAAATTTGGTCGTTCTGCGAAGAAGTATCCGAAAGAACTGCGAAGTGTAAGCTTTGCGAGGCAGAACTATTCTGCCTCAACTCAACGACTACCATTTTGCGACATCTTCGAACAGTTCACCCATTGGCTTTTGGAGAAAGTAAAACCTCTTCGTCCACCACCAGCTCCCCGGCGTTATAATGTTACAAGCAGTCTATCCTTACCGGTAAGTAAACCTGCGGAAACTCGAGTGGAATAACTATTTATTATGCGTTTCTTAAGGTTTTACTCCCAAGATGAGGAAAAAGGACTACGTTAACGCAGTTGTTAACTACATCATTGAGGACCAAATGCCTCTAACCCTTTACAAAGGATCGGGTTACGACCAATTCGTTCGATTTTTGGCTCCAAACGCTCCTGTAGTAAGCTACAAGAGCATCATCAAAGGCCTACGCTGGAAGTTCGAGAACCTGAAAGTCAAGACAAAGCTGAAATCAAGCGCTTGCTCAGCGGAGGATGTCTGCCATCGTGCACTACGGATCTCTGGACATCGAACCAGAACGAAGCTTTCCTTGGCGTAACACTTCATTTCATCGATACTGATTGGGAGCATCGAAGCTTCTTGCTGGGCGTTTCTCACATTGAGGATCGGCATACCGCAGTGAACCTGGCAGAAACCTTGGGCATAGTCCTGGATGAGTACAAAATCGATCGGGTTGCAGCGATCGTTATTGGCAACGGACCCAACATCCAGCTTGTGGTTTCAACCTACCCGAGATGCATTTACCTTGTTTCGTGTTTCACACACACAAGCCAGCTTACCTTGAATGAAAGTTTCCAGCAATCAGTACCATTGTCACATGCTCTGGTGTCGATCAGAAGTCTATCATGTTTTTTTCGAAAGTCCAGCCCAGCTTGGAATGAGCTTAAAAACTCCAATTAACTTCAGCGAAAGACAAAGGCACCAAAAAACGCTCGGGTTTTACCTCCCATAATGGACTGCGAAACTCGATGGAATACTAAGGTACTTCATCTTATCGTAGTTAAAAGCACAGAACTAATTACTACTCATTTTTTTCAGATCCTGATGTTGGAACAGGCCTTGAAGCTGAAGAAACACTTGATCGCGGCTACTGAAGGCGACATTCCGTTCGTTGACGATATCGAACGATGTTGTGGGGAGAAGTACGTTACCGCAAGCCTCGCGTATCCTGCTGTGCAAGGTCTACTTATGTCGCCCCAGCAACATCAGAACGATACTCGAGCAATCGAACAACTGAAACGCTCCCTTAAACATTCCCTGCGAGAACGGTACTTCGTCAAGGAAGATTGTCCCTGCTGTATTTTGCTGCTAGCGACATCGTTAGATCCAAGTTTTACGAGTATGCCCTTCATTACGGAAGCGGAGAAAAAAGATTTGACCGACTTTGCCTTCCAGCTGTATGAATCAGTATTTACTAACTTCGGGTCTGACGACATTTCCAGCTCTTCTGGAAGTGAAGACAGTGATGACGAGGAACCTCCGTCTGAAAGACTCAAGACATCGAAGAGGAACAAGTCACTTATCTTTAAGGTATTGCACAAATGCTCCGCGCTGGTTAGGGTCGATACTAAAATTCGTTCTACTATGTATAGGCTTTCGAGAACGAACTGGGGAAACGAAGGCACAACCCTACATGATCCACAAACGCATCCTCTTGGATGAATGCAAAAAGAGATCGCGAGTGGAAGCGAGGGCATTGTCGAAGAAGAAAGGATACGGTAAAACTCGATACTGTTCTACTCAATAACACTTGAAGTGATGCATTTTGTACTCCTTTCCTTAGGTATCCACAAGCAAACCCGATTTCCGAAGACGTGCGCCCTGTTATGGAAAACGCAAGACGAGCCGGGCAACCGAGGATACCCATTGACGCACAAGAAGTAAACGAAACTTTGCAAGTATTTGATCTCTTCAGGTATTCTGCGAATATAAAATCAAGGTTTATTTAACGTTAATCTATAAAATTTTACAGATTAACTCTTCATGGAGAACGGTTCTACAGAACCGACTTCGAAAACTAAAACGGAAGTTCAGTACTGTTCCTTTCCCCAATGGGACTTGACTTCATCCGCCGATTGCCAGTTGAGACGTTCCACGTGGACGCAACTTTCAAAGTGGTACCACGTCCCTTCAAACAACTTCTGACAATGCACTATGTGTTTGATAACAAGGTAAAACGTTTGTTTCCTAGATCTTTCCTATACCTCTTTGAATACATTTTCTCCCGAATTAGGCATACCCATTCGCGTACGCGTTGATGACACGGACAACGGAGGGCGCGTACTCTCAGATTTTTAATTACATCCGAGATGAGTCCCGCATGAGGCCTGTCTGGATCTTCTCTGACTTCGAGGCTTCCCTACGTCGCGCTTTAAGGAATGTGTTTCCGATTGCATGGCGAAATGGATGCTGGTTTAATTTCGCTCAGGTACAACAATCACCTTTGTGGACAAAGGTACGCAAAATTTGTTTGGTCATAAATGGACTGTTGCATGCACTCTCTTAATTAAAGGCACTCTGTAAACGAGGATGCCGTCTTCACCTTGGGGAGCGTCGCGCTGCCGCCGACAGCGAGGGCGAGTCCATCGTCAGAATGGCGATAGCTTTGGCGCTGCTTCCTCTTAGAGGTTTAGCAGACGGACTTGCTCGAGTTCGGTACATCGCCGAAGGACTGCACGGCGGACAAACACAGGACAGAGCAAGGCGGTTTCTCGACTACGTGGAACAAACCTGGGTTATCAGAGCAAGGGCGACCAGCTTCAGCGTGTTCGGCTCCCCTGTCAGAACCAACAACAACTTAGAGGCGTTCAACGGTAGGTTCACGTAGTTTGTCGGTGGACATCATCCTAACTTCTGGAAATTTCTCGGTGTTACAAGCAATTGATTAATGACTTCGTACCCACCTTTTCTTGCCGTTCCCTCGAATGCAGAGCGTCTCATTAAATACGAGGATCAACTTCGTGTTGAGCAAGACCAGATGATGTCCTTCGACAGGCGCAGAACGAGGGGTATTTGCCTCGAATACTTAATGTCGAACACCCAGATTTCGAACGCCACCATGCTCTACAACTCGGGAGTAATTAACGCCGGAGAGTTCCTGTGGCGCATGAGGGGAGGACCTCTACCGGTAAAAATATAAGGGATACGAAATTAATTGGCAGTTATTCTTATGCTCCCCTGGCTTATGGTTGGCTACATCGACGGTCCTGAGGATGAACCCAGCGATTCAGACGAGGAACTTATTGGAAGCGACCCGGACGAGTTTCCACGCTACCCACCTCACATGTTCGAAAGAGTCATGCGAGGACATGTTGAGGATGGAGTAAGTTAGAAACCTGAGATGTTTACATTACGATTGCAACTAGTGTGTTCCAACGTACTTGGCAGGCCAGGCGAGATAAGGAATTAATATGGGGTCGCATGAGGAGAAACCGGCGACAGCCAGAGGATGGATATCTCGAGTATCATGAAGCTAGTCGTCATCAATTCAGAACTAGCAGAGCTAGGGTAACGTCACAGATTCTTGATGCACAAGCTTTGACTGCTTTATTATCTAATGTCACTTATTTCATTAGCACTTCATCCTTTATATACTAATCATATGTTAATTACTTACTATAATTTTCTTATTTTTTTTCCTGGGGAATGAATAGGCAAGTCGTGGTCAACTACCATAATGTCGTCGCGGATAGCCTCCAGACGATTCGGCTGGCTCCGATTTTGAGGTAGGAATAGCATTATCGCTTGCTTTCTCTAAGGCATGCATACAGCGATTTTTTAATATGTTTTAGGAACCACCTACTCGAAGAAATGGGGGCTGCAGACGCCAGAGGTACGGGCATAACCAGCCGACACCTATTCGCCGTGACACCCAAGGATTGGATCCTGAAGATGATGATCAGGATGTATGGACATGGTTTTTTATATTATGAATTAAAATGTTATTCCGAATATCCTTATAGAACCAGGAAGAGTAACGGAATGGGCACAGACGTGGCCGTGGGCGGGGTCATGGCAGAGGTCGAGCCCGTGCCAACGCGACTCACGATCATGAGGATCCCGACATGGAAGTAGATCATCAGGAGATAAACCAAAAATCGGTTTAGAAGATTGTGAATTCTACATTTGGAGTTCTCTGTTCCTAGGAAACGAGGTCGGGAACAGGTCAAGGGCGCGGACGTGGACGGGGGCGTGGACGCGGAGTTCGTCCAATCCACGAACCTGAGACCAGGAACGTTCCAGGTGCTGAGCCTGAAGTTCAGTTAGACTCGCCCATTTCATCCCCTGCTTCCCTGAATCCTGATTCATCCGCTGAGGACTCACCGGAGGTACGAGAAAACCGTCTTGTCACACGGGAGTGGCACGATGGTGACAGCATTGATCTTCGGTGCAGCGTCTGCCTTGTCAACAGTGTGAACATGCGGGTTCTGCCTTGCCCCACCCATTTTGCGTGGTGTGTGTCACGATGCTCGCACGGGACAGTAGCCTGTGTCCGTTGTGCCGTGGTGTTATTCGAGGGAGAGCGGTGTTAGCTGAAGTCCAAGGGACGCATGATGGGCCACCACCTGAAAACAATGAACGCTCGCTTCGGCGAGAACGACGAGAACGACACCACGACTGAATTCATCAGGAGGCTGTTGAGATGCTGAGCATTAGACATCACATCCCGCCAGATTGGTCAAGACTTGAACCTGCGCAGCAAGGGCTGGCAGAGATGCAGGTCGAAAACGTCGACAGTGTTGTCCAAGACAACGCAACCCCGAGCGAAGAATACAGGGTTAACGTTGTTGCAGCAGATCCGCCGTCGATGGTTCCAGCACATCCGCAGTCGATGGTTCCAGCAGATCCGCAGTCGATGGTTCCAGCAGATCCGCAGTCGATGGTTCCAGCAGATCAGCCGTCCGAAGTCACAGCAGATCCGCCGTTGGTGGTTGCAGCCGGTCAGCTGTCAGGAATCGCAGAAAGTCAGTCTTCGGCGATCCCTGCGGGTCCGTCCTTGGGAACCCCGGTACCAAGAAGAACAAGAAAAATGGGTTTCCAGGAAAGGAAGCGCAAAAAGAGACGCCAAGACGCAACGGAAGGTATGAGACAGTATAATAGATTTTATTAAGCTCATATACTTATGAGACTATTTTGTTCTTACCTGCGTCACAGGACTGACTTAACCTCGCAACTAGGGATAGGTTGGTACAGTAACCGGATCCATACAGCCCGACTCGGAAGGAGTAGACTTTTGTTATGTAACTAGTAAAACGACGCTAACTTAAGGGTGATGATTACTATGTGTTGACAGTGATTTCGAAGAGTAACGAATCATTCATGCTACGAGTATATTCATTTCATTCAATATGCATAATCACGAAATACACATTTCGGTGTAATCGGACCCATAAATTATGGCTTCTGGAGCTATTGAGTGGGTATGTTGATCACACAATTCACAAATAACTTTAATTAAAGAAAAATCCAATGTATAGAAACTACACCTATTTCGTTATGCTTGACGCCTTGTCTACCTCTTTCTGGGAAGGCATCCACATGAAACGACGAGTTTCATTTAACAACTGGCTTACGATGTCATCTAGCGGTTGTTAGTCTGACTATATGTAAATTTATTTCTTGGCTCCTCCCTCACGAGTTCGGCCCCGCCTACTCTTTCGCGTTATCCTAGTTTTCCTTCACCCAAAAAAGTTAACGCGAACGTAATTTTCTTTTCGCAAATCAACATTCTACTCATTCGCGTTAAGTTTTTTCTCGTAACTTGAGGGACCCTACCTGCTGTTTGCAGACGACCTCGTGTTGATCTCAACTAATCCTATTGGTCTACAAAGATCCTTGAACAAGCTAGAAAACTACTGTGTAGAATGGAGGCTGACTATAAACATCCCCACGACCAAAATCGTGGTCTTCAACAAAGGGGGTCGACTGGCGAAGAAAGAAAAATGGTCAATAGGCAAGTTCGATCTGGAAACTATTCGAACATCAACATACCTAGGTTCAGTCTTCTATTCCTCTGGCGGGTAGAAAAAAAACTTACACATTGTGTAAACCTAGCCCACTCTGGTTTTACAACCCTGACTCGAAATAAACATTCCAATACCTTTCTATGACATCTATCATCACTGTTCTGCGATCTAAGTTACAATCTGTCTCCTTGTTTGGGTCTGAAGTGTGGTGCACTTATCATTGCCCAGTGATAGACGTTGAACAACGCAAATGGCTCCGTACTTTCTTGAAAGTACCGCCATGGGCAATATTCTCGGGCCTATACCTCGAAACGGATTTGCTCCCTGCCCATGAAGTGGTAGCACTCAGAGCCTAAAAATATTATAATATCTTGTGACGAAAAAGTCATGAGTCTTGGGCGTCCAAAGCTCTTCTGCTACAAAGGAAAATGACAGCAAAATGTCCGACCTGCTGGGCTCACAAATCAAACCAGCGTTTGACAAACTTGGGCTAAGCTACCTTTGGTGGTTCCCCTCCGCTTCCCAGAGTACTTTCTAACTTATTAAACGTTGAGTGTGACCAGTCTTTCCAGCTTCTGAAATCGGCTTGCAGTCTTCATACCTCGCTGGAGCCCTTGGCAGCCGCTAAAAACCTTCCTGGCTTAGACGCTTATCTGAAAGATGCATCCTTGCCACCCAGCTACAGGAGTGCCATTACCCTGTTTCGCCTTGGCTGCTGCGTGGACAAATTTACTGCTTCCTCCAGCCCCAACCCAGTTGCCGAGTAGCCCCCCACTTCCTTTAAGAATTTTGTTTTGTCTTCTAAGTAATTTTTATTGTTCCCACCAGGGTTACCATCTTCTTTATGAGTGTCCATGGCTCTCCCAACTCCGTTCCAGTATCCTTTCTGACGAAATGCCCAGTTTCCTCTCTCGTCCTCCATATCTACGAGACTCCTTTCAAATTTTGCAAAAGTCTCCTATTTAGGAAATCAGTAACATTTGGTTCATATCGTTTAAGCCGTTAGCACCTCGGCGGTTATAATTGTTTGCTGATTTATTTTTTTTACCGCGGCCTGTGGCCGTTAATGCACACAATATATGAATAATGTTTTTCACGCTCCCCTAATCCAGTTTCCATGTGAATCTATTAATCTTGACATCCCTCACTTTCAGTGTGAAAATACAGGGAATGGACGACAGATGAGCACATTAGACTTCCACAACTATTGCAAACTTTTTCGTGAACCCGTATCTTCTGATCTTGTAAATGCTTTGCAGAGATCCACTTCAAAAGATGCTAATCAGAAGACAGAGAACTTATCTGGCACGGCTGAGGACAACGTGAGGGATCTATTCTCGAGACAAAGTTCGAATGTCCCCACTGTAAAAACGTTGTCTCGTAAAAAAAAACCTTGTCTAGATACATGAGAAACTTTTGTTCAAAAGGTGAATCCATTGCTGAGGGGAGATAAGATTTTTCCTCTTTTGCCGAGTTTTTACCTTGGAAAGAGAAGCTCGAAAGAGAGAATGTGGTTTCTTTGCGCAATTTGGTGGCGCCAAACTCAGTAAAAACGGGAACAATCACTATCAGTACAATCGACAAGGCGTTTTTAAACCTCGGGGAAAAGGAAGAAGATGTCTAAAACAACAAGGATCGTGTAAAGTAGTCATGAAATCTACTGCATACATGAATGTTACTGTGTATCCAAATGAAAAGGTATCGGTCATGTGCCAAAATTTACACAAAGGTCATGGTTTCCGTACAGTCCATGTGAGGATATCTAAATCGTTAAAAGACATATGTCAAGCAGAGGTGGTTAAAGGAATGTCGAAAGCAAAGTGGCCGAGAAGATTAGAAAGGAAGCTATCAAGAGGATTTCACTGGGGGGGGGGGAGCTTAACAGGGATCACATCGTTGATGTCAAAGATCCCCACAACCTTCATAGAGACAGGAAATTAGGAACTTGGAAACTAGATGAGAATAAAAGCGAAAGCGCCGAAAAATGGATTGTACGTATCAAGGGTAACTAGGATAGTTCCATTCTGGCTTACAAGGTCATTGGGAAAATAGACGTGAATTACCCTGGTTTGAAAGAACTTGATTTTCTGCTTAGCTTCCAGTTAAAACCATACAGTTTTTATTATCTCGTTATGGGAATAGGTGTGTTTCAATAGATGCTACGCAAAAGGTTTGACTTGAAGGTTATTTCTCTTATGGTACTAGACGAACATTGGCCAGGTGTTAATGTAGCAGTGATGATTAATAACAGAGAGGACGAGCATCAAGCCCTACTGTACTTTTTTCAAGCTTTGAATGAACAGAAGGAAGTATTCAGTCCAGCTATTTTCACGTCTGATATGGCTGAGTAATACTGGAACGCTTGGAAAGCTGATTTTGATGTGACTCGTACGCAGATACTTTTTTACCTGTGGCATTTTGTGCGTGCTTGGAAAAAGCAATTGCATCTTTTGCATCGCGGGGAAAAAATTGCACAAACAAGCCATTTACACTATGCTTCGTTTAGTGCAGAGTACGAGGGTATAGGGTATATTCAGAGCACGAATTCAGCGATTCATGGCGTTGTTGCAATCGACGGGAGAAAAAAGAATTTCTCGAATATTTCAGGTGCAACTACCCGCCAACTATTAAGCTATGGGCAGCTTGCTTCATAACTCAGTCGCCTGTTAACACCAACATGGTTTGCGAAGCTTTTAACAAAACCGTGAAACATGGTTATCGTACCAAAGGTTCAGTAATTCACTGGCTTGACAAACTTGTGCATGACCTAGACAGGGTCCCCACTGAAAAATTGTAATCAGAATCCCTGACTTTTCCCTAATTTCCCTGACAATTTTTCCGATTTTCCCTTGACTTTTTAAACGCACTATACTTTTAAGAAGTTGTTATTTGTTATAGGGTTGAGCCGAGGTTAATTAAAACTAAGCGAAAAGCATCACCTTAAGACATGCACAAACAAAATGAAGTATACATAAAAGCGTTTATGAAAGGAAATAATTAAGAAACATTGACCTCTCCATGGTGGTTTCCAATTAGGCGATATTTAACTCTTCGCAAGAAGCAACAGTCATCCCCCTCCACCCGCCCAGAAGGGGAGAAGTGTGATTTACTAAATTCGCAATACATATAGCATTATTCTTGGAAAACATTGACCCAAATCGACCGAAGAGACACTGCATATTGCATCTCTTGAAATTTTTGTGGATTCTGCCTACCGTCTTCATGGTAAGATTATTTGAACATTCACGAGGGTTCAGACTGTACTTGCACGTACAGCGGTGTTCATAAAAAAGTACCCCCTCTAAAGGTATTATTCCATTGAATGGGGGATACTTTTCTTGAACACCGCAGTACATCTTAATTTTTACTGTACATTTGCTATAATACAAAATGATGCTCTTTGCTGGTGAGTCAAGCTCTACAAAGCCAATAGGTTCATATTAAACGTGAAGTGGCAGATAGAGAGTAAAAGTAAGCGGGGGGATCTGGGGGTTTGCGCCCCACAAGCTGACGGAATATCACATTTTAAGGCTGTTCCATTGGAGGCTACCATCCCTACACACTCGCCAATATAACTGCTGTTGCCTTCAGTCTTATCTTGTCGTTTTGTCTTTTTCACATTCTGATACTATCCTCAACTTGTTCGTCTAACTAAAAATCCTCCCCAAAGGCTACTATGAGTTGCTCATCATGAACCCCGCATGACCACCACTGTCGACGAGTATGGAGTTGTTTGTAGGTATTTTATGAAGCTCATAATGAAATATTAAAACACTATTAGTTATAACAATTATTACAATTAATTGCCAATAGTCAACATGGGCACTCGACGGAAACAGACGATGTATTTGTTTAAGCTAGCTTCACTGAGGTAATCACCGGGAATGTGCTGAGTACTGAAGGTGTAAGTGGACGTGAAACTAAGGTGATATTTGAGATAAACTGTAAATTTTAAACCTTGCGAGACTTCATTAGAAAAGTGAATCGGTCGAAACGGGAAAAGAGTTTCAGAACTCTGAGACAGTTTCAGGTTCGGTTCATAGTGCAGTTTTTGAGTGAGTTACGGTTAGAATCGTCTCACCTCACTTTTCATCCCGACATTTTCGCCCGTCACGATGTGATGTAAAATGGTTTGTACAACTACTATTTATTCATCTTGGCGATAAACTTAGCGAATCTGAATTCCCTCCATCTCCATGTCTTCTTTTCAGTGAGATTGAATATAATGACAATACTGAAATAATTCTGAAAATTGTTTATCATATCATTCGAAGCTAATAACTAGTTACATTAAACGAATAAAACTAATAATTAGAATACGGGGGAGAATAAAACCCGCGACGAAAACTGAGGGTGAGGTGATTTTTCCGAATGTTGCATTTGACTGAAGGTGAGCCGTTAAGAGCCGCTCAAAAAATCGGTCCAGAACTACCTAGCGCTGGACAAATCTCTCGAAGTTACCCATCTATTTCCCAACACTTTTCCTCGGGTCCGATTTGGAAAATTTATTTTATAATGTGGGTTGCTCGCTAGGCTAATATAGCCTGATGGAGCGGCAATTCAAATTCCCTGGCCTTTTCCTTATTTATTTACAATTCCCTGATTCTCCCCTGTATTCCCTGACTGAAATTTTATTCCTTGACTTTTCCCTGATTTCCAGGTCGGTGGGAACCCTGCTAGAAGATATTATTCTGTCTAGCTGTCTTGAACAAGGTAGGCGGCGAATCAAGGGTTTCTGAGTCACAGAGTACAAATGATTAATGATAGACATAAAGATAGGAATCGTGTGGGCAAGATTACTCCATTATATGAGAACCTATGGAAGATTGAGAGTTTCAGGTTAGGTGGAGGTGGTTGGTGGTTAGACAGGTTTACATCGTACAGTATTTCCCCGAGTCTACAGAATGTGAATGTCACATTAATGCTCGGATTGTCAAATCTGCATAAATCTGTATTCATGCAATTACGACGATGCTTTTTACAAGAGTACCATTTGCAAACATGTACATGCTATTCACATGGCACGTAACGATCTTCATCAGATCCAAGATACTAGTAGAGCTGATGAAAATCTATACGTAGTTAATTGAAGGGTAGTAATCCTTCTCGTTGGCTCAGTTTCGGAAACGGACGCGATTAGCTATAAGCTAGTTACGTGACGTGTACTTAAGGTGGCTCAGTTTTTGAACTCCAACCGTCAAGTAACCGGTTACTAAATTTCACTGATATTACAATTTCAACCCAATAAAAACCAAAATGCGTTGTTGTGTAATGAGAAAATGTGATTTACTTGACTTCAAAATGACAAAATAAAGTTAAAAACCGGTTTTAAAACCTTTTGATGCGGTGGTGCCACTATCGCGGCAATATGTAAACAATGGCTCCAGACCAGAGGTCGGTCCTACAAAATATATAATTATTAATTAAGAACCAACGCGAAATTTCCTCCAGGTTGAATTATTCTATAGCAGATCAAAGGTGATTGTATTATACAAACTATAACGGCGATTGTAACGTTTCGAGTGTGTCATTTTCAAGAGGAGAGGTTCGCACTTGGGTCAAACGTCCACTAGCGAGGTAATCCATTCAACTTTTTGTTTCATTTCTCAATTGCGGACATCACTAATGTGAAACGTGCAATCTACTTCGCTAGTGCATTTAGTCTGAAGAGAAACTTGCCAGAAGAAACATGGACAAGCGTCTTCTAGCGGGAACTAACTGTTCCTCGCTGCAATATGGGAATCTGCAAAGCAAGTATTCAATTGAATCGAGCTGGGACAACGAGTTCAACGTTATTCGCCCGGAGGCTGTTCGACTTGGAGAAAAAGCAATACGGAGAGTTGTACGGGGAAAATCCAAGAGTGCTGAACAGACCGAGAAAGGTTATTATATACCTTTCATACCCAGTTTGAAGCAGTTATTTTCAATCAAGGTCAGTGAGCAACTCTTCGGTCATCATCAAGAAGATCGGAAACCAGAGTTTCCGGAAGCATATAGGACGGACGTTCCCCGAGTGAAGTGCCGACTGCAGCTAGGAATCCTCAGTACTTAATAAAAATGGTACACTAGGACGATATTGTGAGGTTAATAACTTAACCTTACGTAAATTTGCTTCAATTTAAACCCATGTTTCAGTTTTACCAAGTGCAAGTGAATGTAAAGGCAAGTCTAGCTATGCAACAGCCGTTTGAACGTGTACGTGGCTTGCGTCACGTACGCCAAGGTAGCTCGGGTTACGACTCGTGAGTCCCGCTGCACGTCAGAGACCTTAAGTAGGTCGCCGGCCAGTATAAAAGCCCGACCTCTTCACGCTGAGAGATAGAACGTCTTGCACCGTTCTCCAGCTTAGTCTCAATTCGACTAAGCTGCCGGGGTCAGGTCAGTACTGTGCGAAGCTGAGACTTTCGTGCCTGGGTAAAGTTTGTGTTTGTGGGTGTCTGCTTTTATCCCAATACACTTACTTAAACTTTACCACGTTGGGAATGACGCCCAATTATTCAAAGAGACCCGAAATTACCCGTCACAATATTGAGCCGCACAACCCTTTGGGCTTGAAACGAAAAAAGAACAAGCTAGCTATGTTCTACTGGATCCTCATGGACCTTCCTGCTCCTTGCCAATCCGCACTTAAGCATATGAACCTTTTAGCGGTTGCCAAAACTTCGTCAGTTCGGAAATCCCAGTATGGCAAACTGTTGCAGTCGTTTCACCTAGCAACAGTTTAGAAGTAAAAAATATCGTCTCACGGGTTGGTAATACTACCAACGTTAACTTTTCAGTGGCAAAAAGAATGCAGAGATTCAGCACCTTCACACGTTTTCAGGTCTCGCATTTATCAATATTTACCAAGGTTAAGTTTATTATTTTTTTACAGTTTTAAGATTCTTTACCTTGAACTTAAGGAATCCCAACTTCATTAAGCCGCTGGCTACTTTCGATGCTACACGCCATGAACTGATTTCAAGATATCATTAAAAGTCGCTTTTAGGATCAACTGAGCTGAAGTCCGCCCTAGTATGTTGAGACGGGAAAGTTACAACTATAGGCAATGCAACAATGGATGGATTTGATTACCGCGAAAGGAACGTATTTCTATTTCAGCTTGACCAGTTGGGGTGTCAATTGTTCGCTGAAGTGTACTGATCCGTTTTCCGTTTTGTTCTGAAAGAGCTGGAGGTCGACCATCATGATGAAAGCTAACTTGCTCTCGTCATAAACCATGACACAGACCCCCCAAACGTCGTACAATGGCAAGGCTAATCACTTCACTGCAGTACCCTTGCCATATGGAACGCCTTTGCTTCAAAGGATGTGAATATGTATTGCCCATGTTTTACACATGATGCATTCTTACCTACATGATTTCCAGATATTTACCATAAGTTATTATACATCTGTTTCGGCAAAACAAACTAAAGCAATACGGCAAAAACAGTCCTCACTTGTGCACGTCAAAATCATCCTAGCTACCGCCGTATAACCATCCCTGTTATTTCATGACGGGCCAAGTGCTCTATAATTCCCATTATTCATCCAAATATTTCTAACCAGTTTGAAGCAACAATTCATAAAACATTTGAAGATTCATATTACAGATAGTTCTTCCTTTTTGACAGGTCCCGGTGAAAACGTCAGAAAGGTAAGAAAGTCCCGAGTTTCGTGTTGAAGCCAAAGCCAAGGCCGCCCCCAGGTTTCGTTTTGTTTACCAGGTAGAATCTTACCATGGGCTTTGTTTCGGAGAGAGACATGTTAATTAATCCCAATAAAACTTACCTGGTTCATTTCGTATGAGATGATGGAGCGTGAGTGAAGTCCGAACGAGGTTGGTCGAAGGCTTGTGGTACGCATTTTGGCGTGTTGGCAAATAACACCAACGGTGATGTTTCATCCTCCCCATTTTGGTTAAATGCATCACTGTTACTACATCTGTGAGTAACAGAAAACGCAACTAGCCTCAAGAAACGGACTGAAACGTTCCTAAAACAAATCGAGGCTGGAAACCGTCCCTTATAGAATTCGACACGGGTAGGTAATATTTTAAAACCAACCTATCTGTTCAAAGGGACAGATGGCTGATGGAAAGATAGAAAACTCGCACCACAGGACGGCGGACTGGAAACTTTTCCAGCTTGCCCTCCTGATGTAAATGAGATGTACACTTGTACTGTTGCCAACATTACAATCGATCGTTTCGTCGCCGACGTGCGTGATATCAAAGAATCAAACACGAAGGAAAATGTCCTTTAGAGGGCAGCAATATTGAAGTACTGCTGCGGCCAGGCTTCCGGGTAACTGTATTTTCTGATGCAAAAATAGAATGATGGATTCGTTGGATCAGGGCAAAGACTGGTTCATCTTGTCTTCTTCCTTTCGCCACTTAGTGCTTCTTTGGATACAACCTTCAGGTTTCTATATAAGTTGTCTCTTTGGTTCCGATTTATATATACAGGCAATCTCGCAGATCCTGTCTTCAGAAATTTTTCTTTCTTCTTTCTTCGTAGGATGCTTCAACGAAGTAGACGAGCGAATACGGTTCTAGTTAACCTTTAGAAAATACTTATTTTGGTCTGAAGTAGGTGCGGTTTCTATTTTCTTCTTATTTAAGGTGCTGAACTATGAGCCCCCTCAGGAACGAATGCTGGAAAACCAAGGTATTGGAAATACGGCTGCTGACGCGCTTCACATCCTGCAGCAAATAACATCTTGTTCGCCAGAAAGTGTAAATGCTATGAGCAATTCTTTCAACCTAATGTTGGATAGCCGTAATGCTCATGTAAGTTCCCCATTGCGATCCTCAGACGCGTGAAAACATTGATCCAGGCCCCAAGTGTATGCTCTTAAACTGGCGACAGTTATGAACCGGAAAATGCAAAAGGGGCATATGCATCGTCTGAAGTATTACAATTTGTAGTTGTTGTTACCTAATTTCATGCAATACATAACATATCTGAGGTACAATTACGCGGACTTTGAGTAATTTACGTCAGAAGTTACAAGACTTTCTTAGGCGCTCAGGTTCTAAACATGAAGCAGCCAGGACTAAAAAATCAGAAGAAAGCGAAATGAATCCACAAAGATCCACCTGAAGATAAATTTTAAAAAGCCATTATTTGCGGGGTGCATCAGGGGGGTTTCCTACTGCTGACGCTTATTTGTTTTCTTAGTACCATCATGAATCAGGAGTTCAAAGTCTCCTGAACATTCTGTACGCAATGTCACCTGGGGAAAATGCCCTTCTACGTACATCTGTTTCAATGAGCAGTGAAGTAAGCGAACTAAATGAAAATTCTGCTCTGCCTTTTACGCAAAGGAATGGGAAAAGATGTGCTGGCGTACACGGCCAAGAAAACAACACGTTGAACTTCAACTTCTGTGCTTTTAGCTTCTGCCAAAGCCAGTGCGAAGAAGCAATATTTTATTATTTAATCTTATTTTATGAGTATTATTGTAAATTGTTTTTCATTTCTAAAAATATGTCTTTTATTACCTGTATGTGAATTTTATTACTTTATCTTTGTCTAGACTGACCTCAATGTCTTTGACCCTACTCCCGACCAGTGTTGTGTATTTGTTATCGGTGTATGGGTATTTGTGTATTTGCAAATACATTTTTCAGCATCTGTATTGGTAGCGCGCTACTTTTTCACATTGATGTATCGGTAACGCACCGGTACCGTAAAATTGGCACAATACCGCTAACAAATACAAGATACTTTTAGATTTTGAAAATTCTGAAAGCCCTGTGCAACTGCCTGAATTTAATGGAACGTACTGAGATTGCGAGACAGTGCCAAGTGTTATAAGCAAGGAATTTACTAAACTCCTTCGTGAAAGAAAAACCGAAGCCTTCGTTAGTGGCACCAGTAAGTTGCGGTATGCAGGACATGGCGGCCGGTCTGCGAACGCCCGGTTAAGATGGAGTGGGTTGAAGTCTCTGAGTCGCACACGTCTGCAGTTCTCAGAAAGCAACCTGTAGAGGAAATCACCCGTTTCCATTCCTTAGCACGTTCTTCCTTGCCAGCTTCAAGCAGCCTCTACCCGAAGGAATCTTCTTTCCCTTTACCTACCGCGAAAGCCAAGAAGAGAGCTTTCGGTTACTTACCGCTTAGTCACAAAAGAGATTTTGCTACCGTAGAGTCTTCCTCTCTGGAACCCTTGTCGACCAGAATCGAGGAGCAACTATTAGGGTTTTTTATTGAGCCAACTCGTTCGAGTATTGGAGAATCAACCGCATAAAGTTCCCGGCTGTAGCCGCTTATGTTCACTAGATATTTTGTATCCTTGCCTCTACGGGGTAATACCGAGAGAGTTTTTAGTTATGCTTAAGACATTTTATCGACGAAGCGTAACCGGCTTAAGCCAAAATTGTTGGAATCTTCTCTGTAACTTTGATACTTAAACAAAATAAATAGTTCTAAATCTTACTGCATAATTCGTTTATAGTTTCCTTTCGAAGTATTTGTAGATGTATCTGTATTTGTGAGAAAGTATTTGTAACGGTAGCGCGCTACTTTTGCAAAAAGTGCAGTTGTATCTGTAGCGGTAACGGTAACATCGCAAAGTAACTGTAGCAGTAAAAAATACATTTTAAATCACCGATACACAACACTGCTCCCGACACGTCCACACCTGTGACCTCTGTCCACCTTTGACCTACCTGGACCCCAAACACTTAACTTTGAACCATACCTTTCTCCGTAACCCTGTATAACCCAATCCCGATTCTTTCCCAAGTCAGTCAAGTCTTATTAGTCTCTCTGTAGACACTGGTTAAGGGCATCTTTTAAAACCGTATCGTATGTATATCACGAAACGTGTAAATTCGTTACTTTTTATGTTATTCCAAATTTCAGAACTAAGAAGTAGTGTGCGTGCAATTCTAATGTGAACTAAATAAAATCGATTGCACCAAAACGTTGGTCTATTCGTTCTTATCACTCTCAAGTTACGAACCTTACGTTCAACTTAATTGCGATGAAGACTTGCCAGACCTATTGGCACTTCATCACACCAGCATTTAAAGGACTGAAGTCTTTTCTTTTACACAGGCATACCAAACCAGCTACATTTCCTTTTGGAAGACCTAAACCTCGGGCAGCCCTTAAGGTAATAATCCGCAATACCCAAGAGAGATAATACTTTTGTGACTTCCTCAACGGACACATGTCCTCAGGACGTCATTAGATCAGGAGTTAAGTTACAGCAGATTTCGCTGGATGAATAGATTTGAGATGTTTGTTCCGAGTTTTTCCTCCCAATGGTCGGGTGTGATACCCCTGCTAGGTGCGAGCTTCAAAATACGAAACCATAAAACAACACAATGGGTTGCTGCCGGAGCACTGGGACCGCAGCAATAGCTTGTGATGGAGTCCAAAATTAGTTATTATTAATGTTCTTATTAATATTAATTATTATAGTATATATTATAATTATATACATATATGATATTATTAATAGTTAATATTAATATATATAATAAATTATCCCTATGACCAGAGCCAATTCGGACACGAGAAAAGATGCTTAGACCAGGGTTGACGGAGACGAAGCACTTATTTATGGGTGCATAATACAAGGACTCGAACAGCCGTGCACCTTAACTAGTATCGACCAGTTTGATACTGTGGAAGGTTTCGCGGTGGATTGGATGCACTGCGTAGACCTCAGTGCTGTATGCCAGCTTCGTAATAAAGTGTGGTTTAATCGAAAATGTCATCCACAGCCTTATTACATTAGGTGTCCCTTCAGTCCAGCGAAAATAGATAAACCTTTGAAGAACTGCGAAGTTCCTAGTGACCTAACTCACCCACCACGATCTTGGAAGAATATGGCTTATAGGAAAGCCATCGGAATTCAGACATTTCTTTAGATGTTTATTATGTTGTGTTGGAAGGAAACCTTCCTGACCTTTACTAAAGCATGGTAGTCTGCTGTCTGAGGCGATTTATACGTTGGGTAACCCGTGCCCGCCGCCAGACGTGTAATATTGCGCTGAAGACCGGGCGACAGCTCACGGAGTGCAAACTTGAGCCCGATCGAAGAAGTGCAACAGAATATCTATTATCTATTTATAGTACATGGTTTCCTATAAATTTTCCCTTTCGTTTTCATTTCCCTTTGTCGTCATTAATTTGCCTACCACTGCTTTCGTTTCCTTCGTGCATTAATTTGGTGAACCGTATTCAGGGTGCAAACCCACAGTTATAAAACCCTTAAGAGTTCTTTCCTGTAAAGTCAGTCAATCGAATACAGTCAAGCAGTTCGTGGCAGTCTGCCGAAGTCCAGGGTCAATCGGCGTTATGTGATTGTCTTTGGTAAACCCCTTTTTGTTCCACTTATTTGTTTTACTTATTCGGTTATCTATGCTTATTTCTACGTAATAAAATTGGCTCAGTTGATCAGAACTTCTCTTTTTTCCTCTTCATCGTGATTGGCAAACTATAAATAATTACCTCCATTGAAGAAGGTAACCTTGACGAATCTTTCTTACCGTCCTAATTCATCATGTGATATAATGCAACGAACTGCAAGAAGTTTGACGGAACAACTGTGAACGGAGAAAACTGTTCATTTTCATGACTGAAGTAATGTACCTAATTATTTATCTTCACTTGAATGGTGAAGTGCGGTGATGCAGACATGGGAGCATGAGCCATCTAACGAGGATCTACCTGAGTATAGCACGGCCTCTTTTGTGATCGTTCTTCCCGATTAACTATAGCTTATGTAGTACAATACCTAATGTGTATTGCTTCGTTCATGGGCTCGATGGCACACCAGCGCGAAAATGGAGAATGGCAATATATACAGCTTGAACGGAGTTTGGTCAGAGGTAATTGCCCTGTCATTTATTGGATGAAGCGAACAGAAGCATACAGCAAATCCTTGGGGCGCAAATCATGGACACAAATTCAAAACCATGGTTTTTTCACTGAACGAAAAAAATGGGGTCTTAAGCGTCACTGACACAACTCACTTGGTGATGTTAATCCGCCATAATTGGGGGTCAAAGTGGTTTACACGCTGCTAACAACAAGACGCCACTTCGGAGTCAAAGTGGTTCAGTACACACCAAGAACAATTCTGCATTTACTAATTAGATGGACCTTCACTGACCAACCAGTTACCCTATAAAAGAAAGTAGGGCTTGGGATGGCTAAAAGATTTAACAATGCCCACGTTAACTTGCAAAATGATAACACGGGAGGTGAAACTAGCATCACAGGGGTTCAGTGACTCGGTTGCTGGTTCTCTCCGACCTGTACGAACCTTTACTGAAAAACACGGAAGCCCAGAATATCCGGGTGTTCTAGAGCTGTGATGAAGCAGTAATTTTCATCCGTTCAATGAGTAAGTAGGCAGTGATCATTTAGTGTTTTAATATAAATTCTAGTCGCTTTGCCTAGCACAGCTCGAAAAACTTTGTCGACATAGTTCTAAAATCCTAGTACGGAGGGAGATGTCAGAATTTGTCAGAATGGTACCGCCTTCCTCATAGATTCCTTTCCTGAACTCTTAACAAAAACGTCGGCAGAAGTAATAGAGAACGACCAGACATCCAGTTTTCTTGGGATTGTGCCCAATGTAATCGCTATTCGAGAAATGTACATAGAACTTATCCACACCCAAAAGCCTTACCTCTAAGCAGGACCCAGTAGTACATTAATACTTCATCACGAAACTCTTGGGCGCACTTAAATATTTAAAGTACAGCTGGCACTGCTTGGAATAATATTGGTAGTCGCCTCTTGCTTGATCCTAATCTTACGGATTCCCAGAGAACGCTCGAACTGGTTCAAAAATTTGCGTCCACAAGCTGATTTCTTGTATGCTTCACAGGATCCAAGCTTCATGGACATTTACTGAACCTTCAACCCTTCAGTTCAGATTGTGACATGTTACCGTGTAACCCCTTGCTTGAGATTATCTCTCTTGATAATTCCACGCTTAAACGCGCACTCCTTGTACCAGAGACAGGTCTGTTCCAAACGGAACTGCTCCCGTCGTTCCGTGTCCTTTTTTTCGTCGAACTTGATTTCATTCTTCCCATTGCTGATCTTCCAGCCAGCTAAACGTTAGAATGGATTGGACAATAAAAAATAGCAGAATCTCCCCGATCTCGAAAGTGGTCTGCATCTCCTCCCGCCCCTTCCGCCAAATAGCGTCCTTGTACCTCGGGTTCTCCCCCAGTTCGGAAAACTCATCTCAAGGCACTTTCCCTAGCATTCGACGGTAAGCTTTCAACTGAAAGCATTCGAGTGGGCAGGAGCAGAGAGCCCTTGCTAGATTTGAAGACCAAAGGGATTCTGCTCGGGTTCTTATAGAGAAAATGGATGTTCTTAAGAGACGCTTCGCAGAACTTCAAAGAAATTTGCCATACTTCATCGTGCATTCCTGATGGTTCAACTGTCTGATGTTTCGAAAAGCAGACGAGAGTGTATCGAGGCCATTTCCTATCAATTACTGGCATTGGACCAAATGCTACATGCTGCCCAACTGAAACTTGAGCCGTGCAGGAACATACCTACTGCCCAGCATGTTTCGCGACACACACAAAGTCAAAATGCTCGCTGGTAATATCTTCACTTGCTGTAAAAGCAAGATCAGCAGAAGGGTTGACTCAGAATAGACCTCAAGGAACATCGAGGACATGTTTGGAGTATAGAGGGCGAGGAGGAATTCAAAGAGGCTTTGGACAGCACGAAAACACATCCGGATTCAATTACACATTTGTTACCTTAAACATGCGAAATATCGTGCTGGAGTTACCCCTAACTGAAGAAAACAGCACGCTGAAAACGCGAATTTACCGGAAACCAACTAATTCCAGGAAATACCTTTGTTCGAAATCAGCACTTTCGAAAAATCTCGAAAAGACCCTCCCGTAAAGCAAAATGCTCCGCACGAAATAGATCTGCTCAGTCCCAGCTGACCGTGAAATACCTGCACTCAAAAAGATTCCGAAAAAAAGGATACTCATGGTCCATCTTACATGCGGCGAAGCCAAGAGACATCTGGAGCAGAGAGACTTTTGGCAAAAATGACACAGAGAACTCTTGAACCCGTTGGTCCCTTTCGTCTCTTCATGCCGTTTGACGACACGGCCCAAAGGGTAGTCCGGTTCAATGTCAGGGAACTTGATCGGACGTTCGACAAAATCTTTATTCTGGAGGGTGGACGCCGGAGGATTGCACCCAACTTGTCATCTCGAATGCCCCGAAGTTACAGCAATTTGCGACGATGTACTACGAAAAAAAGGCATATGCGAATGACCATAACAGCATCGACGCGCAACGGAAAATCACGGAATATTTTCTAGGCAGGCATTTGGATGTTATCTCCACCTATCGTCCCACACATGTTGTTCGCGGCCTCACCAGTCTATTACGGAATTCCACTCTCCTTTCTACGAATCAGGTTAAGCTGATGTTCGAGGGATTTCGTCTTACTAAGTTCTTTCGGACGACGATGGCGGTTCCGTGAAGAGTTGGAAGACTCCAGCTGGTGAAACAAAGAAGCTCTGTATGGTTCGACTTACGCGAACAGTGCAAAATAACAGCCAGTCAGCTAGAAAAGTTCCTCGGCTTTGATAGGTTTTGGGGAAGAATCGCCCGAATTCACTTTTCGCCAGAATTTTTTGCACCACTTTTTTTTGTCCCAACACATTTCACCCCAACCACGCACCATAATGTGGGCGAAACGGAGTGGGGCTTAAAAAACGTGGGGCAGGGAGACGGGGAAACCTCGGGTTAGTCTCACACAGAAGACTTCGGGCATGGCATCAGTTCGTTCGAGGCTAGAAAGCCCCGGAGCAGTTGACAGGATACAAAAATCACGAGGTAGCGCGTGTGTGAGTTGCTGCTTCGAATGGAGGTGAGTTAAACGTAAGAAACTCGTTGCAGTCGCCATTTCATATTGTCCGGTAGACAGACGCTATCTTAATTCGCCTTTCGTAGAACTTGAAGCTGTTGTGATGTCAAATTTGAAGCTTCTTTTCATGGGACTGTATTGGAATATCATTAAACCGGTAAGTTACTCCTATACAAAATTCTTTCTTATCACTTTCTTTCTCAACCCACGATTCCACAACTGAGACAGCCGAAGAAACAGAAGTCTTTCCCAGCAAGACGCAGACATAGCGAAGGTGTGGGTGCTAACATAATCTTTTTTAACCGCACTGTACGCAGAGCATTTATTTCGGGAAAAACAGAGCGCGCGGAGAAACCAGTCCAAAGTAGATTTTTTTTCCTTTCTAGACCAAATTTAGATACGATGGGTTAGTTGTACATAGTCACTACTGTTTAAAGTAGGTACCTCCCAGCTTTACGCGTATATCACTCGAACAACTGGGTTTCACTGACGAATTCAACTGCTTCCCTCTTCGTCATGTATGCATGGGCCTAGAAGCTGACACTGGCCTTCGTGAGCTAAAGAACAAAGAGCTTGATGACGCTGAATTCAAAAACATTTTTCTACGTCACTCGGGAGTTTTTCAGGGATGCAGTTCTACAGTGCCAGAAGCGATCTACGTTTCTAGATCCCGTTAAGGTACAAATCCAGTATCAGATGTCCTCTCAACGCTCAGGGATTGACTCCACGACTTTAGGGCCTTCCTAAAGAACTTTGCACAGGTGCTAATCGCAGAAAAGAACTTAGTTGACCCTGGTTTCGATCCCCGACTGAGAGAGATAATCCAGGCGCTGGTAATTACCGCGCCGGAGGTAGACCAGCTCCCCAGATGATCCTGCTCCATGTGGACCACAGCCCCCTTGTCCCCACGCGAGCAAATTCGTGTCTACTACCGAGTTACAAATAATTTTAACGAAACTCGGTATAAATCCAGGGGTGAAGAACTGGGTAGCGGAACACTTCCTGCACATGGTGCCTAACCTCACACCCCTCACTAATGAGGCCAAGGGAACCAAAATATCCACTCTACAGGACTGGCAAACGATACAAATGTCTTCACAAGAACCACTTGCGGGGAAACTGAAGTTTTGTTGAGGTCTCTCGAAAGGGATTGGAGGAGCCTTCTTTGATAGATTCTCGAGACCCAAGCCCCTGAGCCCGTATATGAATAAATTTGAAATCTTCAACTGTATCAATCTTTCTATTCTCCAGGTAATCAGGATCGGGGTCTCCAAAGCTGAGCTTTATTGTGCGATGCCATATAGCGATGTATGCCAGAAGAAGGATCTCAGAGGAGTTTCTGAAACTTCACGGTAGCCTAGAATAGCTACCACCTTGACACATCTCACGATACTTCAACGACAGTTGACTTTCTAAACGGTGAAACCGAACTTCACAGCTTTGTAGTCCCAGACCAACACTCCAGTCATCACCCACAGAAACCGAAAAACAGAGCAGCTGGTGAAAATGCTGCCGCTCCTCAGTAGCAGCCACAGCCCACTCCTCAGCACCAGCAACAGCAGCAGCCAAAGTGGTGCAAAATGCTATCGGCAAGATTTACAAACCCATCACCCATCATTCACCACATTGATAAGTGGAAACCTGGGAGCTTTATAAGGACAGATGTTAAGCTAAACACAGGATTTTTGTCACTTGGAGATGTTAACCACAGGGAAAGGGCCGGAGAAGAGATGCTGACTAATGAATGCGAATCTGAATATCACAGAGGAGGAAACAGAAAATATATTTCAGTGAAACGGACCATTGCAAAGACGGGGCCAGAGAAATCAAAGAAGTGCTTTGGGAAATCCGCAGTAAAATGCCCGTCTTTATGTAGCCATTCCGTTTGCAAACATCACCGTTGAACATTGGTTCAGTTCGTACAGCAAAAACAAGCAACAGTCGCGAGAGTAAAAATGTGTTTGTCCAGCATCCTCATGGCTTTGAGAAAAAATATAGAAGAAGATGGCAAACATTAATCTGAATCTCAACCAAAGATGGAAACTCGGGAACAATGTAGTAGACCAAATTTGGTCTGACGAAGAAAACGAGGCAGGTGAAGATCAACACGATTGATGCACAAGTTGTACTACAGGAACAAGTGCCATTCCCCAAAGTGAAGCAGCGTTTCTTCAAAATACTCAAGAAAGTAAAAGTACAACAAAAGGAAGAAGCTAGTGAACATAAACCTGAAACCTCTGCTGCAGCGGAGGACTCGGAATCAATATACTGGAGGGCAATCGCCATCCAGCTTGAGTGCAGAAGTAAGTTTGAGCAGTGGTTTCAAGAAGAAAAAAATGCGGCTGGTTAATAAAGACCGACGGAACTGCCGCAGATTGTGCCAGAGAAATTAAAACCACTTCAGTGAAGCTGCGAAACCTGGAGATAAGTAAAGTTTAAGTCTGCAGTTTACTGGTAAACTTTAAAGCTTTACCGTGCCGAACAGTGCTTCCATTTTCAGTTTCTGTTTTCCCTTAGTGAGGCCACAGTTTCCCCATTTTTCCCTTCCCTTCCAAAGTTCAAATACCCTTTTCCCTTCCATCTATCTTTCCCTTATTTTTCCCTTTTGAGACCGGGTTTGTCTTTTTAAGGGAATTTCCCTGCAAAGTGGAAGCACTGACATTATAGCCATCTATCGGTAAAATAATACACTAAAATAGAAGTTCGGATTTTATCTTCGCGTTATTTAATGAAGCGTTCATTAATTAATTAACAAAGTGTACCGAAAATCACAGTGCTAAATTATCAGGAGGGTTAAACGTAAACAAATACGAAATAGTAGATTGATAACTGGTGAGATCTTGTAATCTAGGGCCATTTCAGCAGGCAAGTTTTCCCAGCAAATTTTTGGTTTTTCTTCAAATATAACTTCTCCTTTTGGTAGTTGACCACCAAGTCGACTAAACTCTGGAAAGCCTGTAATACAATACTTTATAAGTTAATTACTTTTATTAGGACGTTTAAATTTAATCACGTTTTCGCCATTTCTCTCAGAGCCAAGGGCCAAGAGTCCATCACTTCTTTTGCGGATTAAAATATGAAATATTAGTCCTGTTGAATCAGACACCATATTACAACACGCAAATTAACTAATAATAATAATTAAGGTTACCTTTATAATTTAAAGTCAATGTATAAAGATTTCCAGGTCCTCCGTGTTGTGACCGGCGAACCAGGAATGTTCCACTTGGCGCTAAATTCAAAAAACCATAAACGGGCCAAATTAGCTCGCTTCATGAGGCAAATTAGCTCACTTCCCATGCCATTTTAGTCCACTAGGGCCAAATTTCCGCTATTTGATTTTAAAATCCGGTGTTTGATTTACTCTTCAGTTGTTCTTTAAGTTTTACAATAATAAGATGATATATTTATTACTGAACTCGACTTTATTATAATTTATAATACGAAAAAATATATTATAAATATTCAAATAATACTTTTTCGAAGAAGCCGTTCTGCTTGGATTCGGTTCACTTTGAAAAACCACGGATATTCCTCTGAGAAATAAATATTATATTAATACATTTAACTATTTAAATGAATTATTATTATTCAATTTAATCTATCTAATTACCTAGTTGTTTAGTAGGAAATCGTCTCAATGGCGGAGTCGGTGGCTGAGGATTTATTTTTACTGAAACTAAAATAAAATGAGTTCCAGGTTATTTCAGTTATCAGTGTGTTATCAACTGTTATCAGTAATTCCTTCTGTTGTAGAATTTTTGCGAGTTCCGGACCCCCTGAGACCGGAAATGGTGGTGATAAAAAGTATTTTCCCACGCACTTGACCTTGAACTTGGACAAGTGGACGCATTTCCGAAAATGAACCGCAAAATGAACTTTTTTCAAATTCCTTAAGAATGACTCTCAAGATTCACAAGATTCTTACTAAGATTCTTACTAAGGATTTTTATTGTCTATTATGTAAGTATGAAAAATTAAACTTAATTACGATTTTCCGGTTGTATCAGATCGCAAGGACATGCGTATTTGGGCCACAGGATTCTTCGGATTCTTTCCACACCGTCCACGTACACATCTTCCACAAGGAAGAATCCCATTCTCTTGACAAGATTCTCAACCGGTGGTCTAACTCTTTTTAAATATCCGCAAAATTTCATTATTTTGTAAGTTAAGAAATCAAATCTTGTCTACTCAAAGCGCTACATACGAATGAACAAAACTTTAAAGCAGTTCACGAGTCGCCTTCAGCCATTGGTCAGCTCCGGTCACGTGACAGTCGACTGACCAACCAGAGGCGGAATAAACTAATTGCTTGCATTTTTCTTCACTTTCCTATATTTCTTCCATGAGGAGTTACAAAGAAAACAACAGAAAAAAGTCCCACATTTTAGTTTTCCTCATTTCAACAGCAAAGAGTCCTGTAAAACAAAGAAAAAGGGCCAAACAGAATAAACTTTAATATTATTATTAAAAATAAAAGCGTAGAAGAGAAAAAGTAAATCGGCATTTTGTTCGCACATTAGACAAAGCGTCGCGACGGAAGAGACGCCGACCAAAAAAAAAATACAGAAAAAGCTGCCGGTTTTCTTTGACTGTGTATACAAATGGAATGTAGTGTGTGCACATTATTTCAATCAAAAACTTTGAATAGATTTCCCCGCCAACAAAAAAATCCAGAAAATAAAATTATCATACATCAAATCAAATCAACGATTAAGTTTTCTACTCTTGCTATTCCAGAAACGGGCTCAAATTAATTCAAATTAAATCAAAAATTAACTGGAAGAAAAATTGAATATTTTTTCTGCTGGGATTGATGAATTAGTAACTTTTCTTTTTAATTATTTGTAAATTTTCTTGTAAACTGAAACTTTTCTACACCCAAGAGTCTCCAGCTGCTGCTGCCTGATCCATCTGGCGTCGTTCCTCGTAAACCGGTGCTGCTGTCATCATAGCTGCGTTACTGTCCATTGGGTTGCTGCCGTCGTACTGGCGACTGCGCTTCTTGTCGCGGTTCACTTGAGCGTAAACGGGTTCCCCCGGCTTCTGTGAAAATATTAATTTGTTATGGTTTTAGAATAATACTTAATTAAAATAAAATTACGGTTCCGGGAGGAAAGATCCTCACCCCACCCGGAGGAGGAGCGTGTGTAGATCCTTCAGGGTACTGCATGTCTGCCAAAGGAACTTCTTCTCCCTGAAATTTCAAAGTAAGAAATCACATAACGGTTAAAAACTTTAATGTTCAAAAATTGCATTTTCTCAAAACCCCACTACGGCCCAGTGTACCCCCCCCCTCACTAAGGCCCAGTGCACCCCTTTCCTTACGCCGGATTTGTTGTTCTCGGCAAGAATTCAGGCAATAAATGAGTATGCATAGGGTCGTAGTGGGGAGTGCACTGGGCCGTAGTGGAGTTTACCAAAATGCTTGGTTATGGTTATTTGAAGGTGGAATGAGACGTTTTTGGTTGTGGTAGTAGTTACTAGTTATAATCGTTTACCCTATAATTAGCTTGTCGGTTCTGAGTATTATTGCCCATCGCGGAGCTGTTGGCGTTATTGCCTCTCTGTAATGAAAGGGTTTTGTCCTCGTATCGCGTGCCTCCCTGACTCGACATTGGTCTGTTCAGCGTCGAGTTGGCTGCTGAGTGGCTGGGCGAAGAAGCTCCGCCTCCAGCTCCGCCTCCTCCTCCGCTATTGGCCAGGCTTCCCGCCGAGTTGCTGCTACTGGAGCTGCGGCTGACAAAGTCCGATTCCTTGTAGCCGGCCTTCTTGTAGGCGTCGCGCAGTTCCTGGTGAGCCCAGAGCGCGGCGAGGACCTGCGACGCGAACTTGACGACGCGGCCGGTATAACGCGTGCGGCTGCGTGTGATGCCCACCAACCGGTCTACGCCACCCTCGTCGAGCAGCGAGCGCGCGAACTCGGCGTTCTTCTTGATCACCTCGTTCAGCGTGGCCAGGACGGCGGCGATCGTATCGTCCGACGCGCCGCTGAGGTCGTGCTGCTGCTGCTGACCCTGGCTCTTGGACGACGTTATCGTCGACGGCAGCTTCTGAACCAAATCGCGCATCGCGTATTTGCCTGTTAAACACAATAATGAATATAAATCGTAACACTTCAACTTGATTGGTTTGCACTGGTCACGCGATCAAGACAGCCAATTAGAAAGTTTGTTGCTCTACAGCAACAGACATGTAGCATGTTGTAGGGAGCAAACAGTATCACGAAATCGTCTGCTACTATGAGACGAAAAACTTTTGCTTAGTTGTCGTGATCATGTGACCAGTGCGAACCAATCAGATCGTGCACTTCATTTCCAGCGTTGCCTTGTGCACTTCTAATCTTTGATTAACTTTAGCGACCAAACGGTAGGAAATTGAGATAGGGATACTATATTTATTCGAAATCAGCGTCAAAAGTTGTGTAACATAAATTTTTTTCCCAAGCTGTCCGGAGTTGCCCTTTAACTGCAATTAACGTACCGATAAGTTCCTTGTTGCGCTGATCAAGAGCCAGGTTTCTTAAAGCAGTAGCCACAGCACAGACCACTCGGTCCACTTCCATCCTCAGCAGTTCCACCAGGACGGGGAGACCCTTTTCCTTGCGAACCGCGGCTCGGATATCGATGGAAGGCTGCCAGTAGCAGGCAGCCAGATTCTGAATGGCTCCCGCAGCAGCTTCCAGGGTCTCGGGGTTCGAGCAGTTGGAGAGGAGAGCTAGATAGGGCTGGACAACGTCCGGCTGCCACAGCAGCTCCATACCCTTGGCCGGCTCGGACCTCTGCACGGAAGAGCTTCCCGCGGTTGGCGGGGACGAGGGAGACTGCTGAGCCCCACCTGCTGCTGCCCCACTGGCCGACGAGTCCTTCTTCTTGCGGCTGGCTCCGAAGCAGCCCTGGTTCTCACCTAAATATACGAGAATATGCAACTTTTGTATACAACAATTTCATTTAAACTGGTTTCGCGTATACAGCATGGGAAGGTTTAAAAGTCGATTTATGCAGTTTACAAAACTACTAATGCATTAGATCTAGTATGGTAGATTAAGTTAACTGTACTTTAACTAAATTAATGTACAATACCAAATAATACTAAAATATTCTTGAAAAAAAAACAATGAGAAAATGTTAAGTTCAGCATTCCCATGCTGTACCCTGTTTTATGAACAGGACTGTACCTGTTGATGGTTGAGCGTTGGCTCGGGACTGGACGCTGGAGGCGGGTGGCTGTTTGTCATAGTTAGGATTGACGACCTCTTCGCAGCGGTAGGAGAGGTTCCTCAAAATGCAGACGACGTTCTCCACGCTCTTGTTGTCCATGTGGTTCTGATCGATGGCTCCCCGGACCAGATACAGCAGGGCTTCGACCAGACCCTCGTACTTGCGCAGCGTCTGCCGGGCCTCGATTCCCGCAGAACTCACATTCCTGCAGAAAAGATAACGATAAATAAAAGGTGGGAAATTAAACAGAAAATAGAGAAAAATATAAATAAAATAAGAAATGGAGAAAAAAAATTAAACGGTACATTAACTTTTGAAAACAAAACAGAAAACGAATAAAACAAGAAATAAAAGTTATAAAGATCAATAAAATTTATTTTTCATTAGTTTTTCAACATTATTCAATGTATTTATTGCATTACTCCTATTTATTATTTATCCTTATTCTTTACTACAGAAATTATAACTATTAACTTACTTGAAAGTTCGGCTGTTTGGTTAACAAAGATTAACATGGTTTTAAGAGTTTAATTACGAATATTAATTAATTAAACATTAATAAACTTTTGAAAATAAAACAGAAAATGAATAAAACAATAAATAAAGTTATGAACTTCAATAATAACTTTTATTTTTCAAAAGTTTTTCAACATCATAAATTTTATTTATCATATTATTCTTATATTAAATTATACTGTTCCAATTATTATTTCATACAGAAGTTGAAGTATCTGGTTAATAAGCTTAATATGGTTACAAGGCTTGGTAAAGAATATAAATTAGCAGATTAAATGAAACATTAATTACCGCAAAACTCCGGAAGAATTCCTCAGCAGAGCAGTCCAGTGGGTGGGACCGGGATTTTTCTTGTCCCACCCGGAATGCGGAATGATAACCTGGGCAACCAGTGTGGTCAAAGCGTCTTCCAGGATCACTCGCTTCAGTTCCTATTCATTTTCAACGCAATATTTAGTATGATAAAAATTTGTTTTTAAATATAGTACTACTTCACACGAGGAAAGGTTCCAGAGGACTCCAGTGACGAGTTCCTGAATGTCGGGGTCAGGGCTGTTCTGCAGCAGCTTGATCAGCGAGGGGATCCCGCCCGCCTTGTGAAGTGCCCGCTTGTTCTCGTCGTTCTGCCGACCGTACGACAAATTCCTACAACATTCATGAAAACATAAATTTGAATGTATTCTTATAAAAATTCAAAATAAACAGAAAAATAGTAAATCACTAAATTTATACATAAATTGCTGTTAGTAATAATAACTAAGCTAATAAAAAGTTATTTGAATAATCGATAAATGTAAATAAATTACATTTAATATTTGCGGATTTATTGATTAATTGCAAGTAATTTTAATCATAATTTAATTTAATTTGATTATAGGATTTTTTTAATACCTGAGAGCTCCGCAAGCGTTTTTCTGGACTTCTGGTTGTTCGTGGTTGAGCAGGGCCACGAGGGGTGGAATACCACCCAGCAGCCGGGTTTGTTGTTTGATGGGGTCGCTGTTGTAGCACAAGTGTTGTAGGTAGGCTGCAGCGTTGGCCTTAACAACAGCGTTGGGATTGCTGAGGAAGGCTATCACCTCGTGAAGGTCTGGGTCTCGCCACCGCATACCTAAAAATTTAAAGATTAATTTAGTTCACTTATATAAATTCGACGAGAAGGCGCAGTGATAGTAGCAGTAGTAGCAGTAGTAGAAGTACTAGTACTAATAGTAGTAGTAGTAGTAGTAGTAGCGGTAGTATTAGTAGTAGAAACAGTTGTAGAAGTAATAGTAGCAGTAGTAGCAGTAATAATAATAGTAATAATAATAATAATAAGAATAAGAATAAGAATAATAGGTGGTGGGAGGTTAGTCGTGGGTGTAGAGTCTAACATTATTACAACAGAGTAGGTGAATTGTGCTTTTTAAATCGAACTTTTGTTGTAAGTTGTATGCGTTGTGGCAATAGGCTTGAGCCTTAGCCGACTTTAAAACAATAACAAAATAATAATAATGATAATAAACAATAATATTATTAATAAACAAATAATGAACGAGGGTAGGTTTTAGACAGACCGCCTTTATCAAGGGCAAGCGACAATCCGGCCATGCTTTCAGTGGGGACAGGGGGCGGTGGGCGTGTGCCATAAGTGTCGTCCCCGCCCCCTCGACCCAACGGGATTTGAGAAAGCCTCCGATTGGGGCTCTGCGGCGGAGCCCCGCCCCCGTAGTCCTGAAGGGTCTGCTGTGATTGGCTATCCAGGCCGTTGACATTGGCATAGGCGGAGCGACCGTACGGGGATTGGGCTACGGGACAAGCCAATCAAAATGCAACAAAAAAACAAACAAAAAAACATAAAAATAAGCAGAAAACAAGACATAAATATCAAAACAGAGACAGCAGAAATAGCAAAACTAGTTTTTACTAGTTTTTGTACATAGCAAACATGTAAAGCACTGTAGCTGGAACTATCAGTTGTAGCAAAATAGTTGAATAGTTTACCGTAACGATCGACTGGAGGTGCAGATTCCATTTCGGCGTAACCCGTCGGTGCGTACGGCAGTCCTTGAACCATATAATCTGGAAAATAATAGAAAATTTATATCACAACAAATAGTAGATAGTTCGTATACAGTAGTAGTAGGAGGGGGTGGAGGAGGAGGAGGAGTAGCTGTAGTACTAGTAGTAGCAGTAGTTGTAATTGTAGTAGGAGTAGTATGAGTAGTAATGGAAGTGGGAGTGGAGAAAAAAGTAGTGCTAGTAGCAGTAGTAGTGATTGTACTAGTGGTAGTAGTACTGTAATAATGATAATTAAATATATTAATCATAATACATAATAATAAATAACAATGATACTAATAATGAACAAGAGTAAATAATAATAATAATAATAATAATTACCACTGCTGAGTTCAATATACACACGAGTCTTAGGCATTTTTTCATCAACTATTTTTTCTAATGTTTGCTATTCCAACAGAAACTCAAAACCTCAACGCCCACTTTTCCAATCAGCACTTTAAAGGACCAAAATGTAACTTTTCTATCCGAGTCCAGCGACAAAAGACGTAGAGTCGAATGAGCGGGACAAGCTTCTCGAGACCTACATCCATCAGGTTTAAGAAATTTTCAAACTGAACAATAAAACGTGGAGCTAAACTAGTAGGAAGCTTTCCTTAAGGCTCTGTATGTGAAATGCATGAGTTTTCGAGTCGAACGACAAAAAACAGAGTCTAAGTAGCGAAAAGTTTTTCTCGAGGCCTCGGGATGGAAACTGTTTCGTTTGGGAACTGCTCCAAGAAATGGATAAAACTAAAACTAAGCTGAAGATGGTTTTCTTTCACTACTTCTTGCTCTTTTCTTTATTCTTTGGCTGGGATACGGAACAGAGGAGAAGCTGTGGTTCAAAAATAGAATGATAAACGCCATCTATCGCCTCGAGTGACGACTAAAATGCTAGCCATCTAAAAACAGAATACTTAAGTAATAAACTTATCTACAGCTATTATAAGTGTAAGTTGCCTTTTTTAGTAAGTAGTAGTTAAAGTTGTACTTGTAGTAGTAGAAGTACTAGAAGTAGTGGAACTAGTAGTAGTAGTGGTAGTGGTAATGGTAGTAATAGTGGTAGAAGTAGTAGAAGTAGTAGCAGTAGTGGTAGCGGTAGTGGTAGTAGTAGTGGTAGTAGTAGTAGACGTAATAGAAGTAGTAGTGGTGGTGGTGGTGGTAGTAGTAGAAATAATAGCAGTATTGGTGGTAGTTGTAGTAGTAGTAGAAGTAGTAGTAGTGGTGGTGGAGGTAGTAGCAGTAGTAGTAATAGCAGTATTGGTGGTAGTTGTAGTAGTAGTAGTAATAGAAGTAGTGGTAGGAGTGTTAGTAGTGGTGGCGGTAGTCGTAGTAGTAGTAGTAATAGAAGTAGTGGTAGGAGTGTTAGTAGTGGTGGCGGTAGTCGTAGTAGTAGTAGTAATAGAAGTAGTGGTAGTAGTGGTGGTGGTAGTCATAGTAGAAGTAATAATAGAAGTCTTAGTAGTAGTGGTGGTGGTGGTGGTGATGGTAGTAGTTATAGTAGTATTGGGTAGTAGTGATAGTGATTGTAGTTGTTGTTATTGTTGTTGTAGTAGAAGTATTAGTAGTAGTAGTGGTGGTGGTGTTGGTGGTAGTACTAGTAGCAGTAGTAGTAGCAGTGACAGCACTAGTAGTAGTATAGTAGTAGTGGTCGTATTAGTTATACCAACACATACTACCACCTTTAACAGTAAGTACTAGTAATAAAAACAACTGGTAAGCAGTTGCCCGCAAACAGTACTAGTAGTAGCAGCAGCAGCAGTAGTAGTAGTATTACCTCTCGAAGCAGCAGCAGCAGCATGCTGAGCCGAGGGTGACTCGGACCTCTCGCTGGGAGAGGGCGGCGTCTGCGGTCGGTCCAAGTAGACGCTTCCGGGCGGCGGGTTGTCCATCCTTCCGTCTGCGTAGTCTCGGTAGATCGGCTGCTGACCTCCCGGCTGGTACGCGTAATCTCCTCCGCCAGCGGCTCGCGTCAAGTGCGGATACGCTTCGTAATCCGCGTAGTTCCGCCCGTAAGGATCAACGTAACGCCGAGCTTTAAAAAACATCATGTTTAGTAATGGTGGTAGTAGTAGTAGTAGTAGCATCAGTGGTGGTAGTTGGAGTAGCAGAAGAAATAGTAGTAGTTGTAATACTAATAAAAATAGTAGTAGCAGTCGTGGTAGCAGCAGTAGTGGTAGTGGTAGTGATAGTAGCAGTAGAAATAGTAGTAAAATTAGTAGTAGCAATTGTGGTAGCAGCAGTAATAGTAGTGATAGTAGTAGCAGTAATAGTAGTCGTAGTAATAGTAGTCGTAGTAGTAGTAGTCATAGTAGTAGTAGTAGTAGTAGTAGTAGAAATAATACTAGTAATGATAATAATAGTTCTAGTAGTAGTGCTAGTAGCAGCTATAGTTAGTACTTCCATAGTAGTTCAGATTACTACCTTCGTTGGGGCTGTGGGTTCTATAGTCCTGGCTTTCGGCTATGTGTTCGTAATTAGCGGCCGGCGCGAAGCGGATGGCGGAAGGGCCCCTTCCGTAAGTGGCGTAGTCCAGTTGCGTGACACCGGGAACCTTGGAAACATTAATTTTCACAACATGATTAAACTATAATTGACTTTCTATTCTAATCAGTGTCGTGTAATTGATTAATTGCAATTAAATAATTTAGGTGTTTAACTTACCGAATTTATTACATATAAGTTCGTATATAATTATATATAATACAAAATAGTATAATATAATTCACGTATGCATAATGCATATTAGTAAAATAATATGATAATATTTATACATTACCTGCTGCTTGTTTCTAGACCCGAGGGTAGCCAGATGCTGGTGCAGGGCTGGCGAGGGCGAGGGTGAGGGTTGATCAGGGGTCCGTGCGGATTGTGCAGCCCGTTAGTGGCGTAAGAGACGTGGCCGTAAGCAGCGCTGCTAGTCGACTCGCTGTCCAAACTATTAGTAGTAAATTTAATACTTTACGAATAGATACATTTACATTAAAATAGGTAACTATTATTAACAATATACTACATTTAATATTATAAATACTATTGAAAACTTGTGGAGCTAAGCTTCTTGCCCAGAACACTACTAACTATTGTATCTCTTAGTAGTTTTTTCAAAAGCTGCTGATAAACGAACCAACGCCTTTAGTTGCTGATAAGCCAGGTTATTAGACGATGGTAGTTCAGCGTGACATCTGGTGCTAAAACTTACTAACTACCAACACAATGACTACTGAACTAATAACCTAATACTAGACTGCTAACTTATTAATTTAGTAACTACTAACTTACTAAGTAGTAAGTTAATAGACTGCGAAACTTACTAACTACTAACTGAATAACGGCTAAACTACAAACTAAATTACTAAAACATCTAGTATCTTCTAAATATTATGAGATTTTAGGTAATATCATACGTGTATTGCGGCATGTTGCTATCGATTCCTGCGCTTCCTTCCGGCGGAATAAAGGTCCTCCTATGCAAAATACACACAAAACCACATTTTAAACAAATCGTCTAATTAACTTTAAACTAATTTATCAAATCAAAATACCGGGTTAATGTTTCGGTGCGAGTGTAAGTATGCTCCTGCCGCATTCGTTCAACGCGACGTTCAATGTTACTGGAGAAAGCATCAAGCAGACGAAAAAGAAAAAGTTAATTTTTAGAAAATAGTTCACAAAAAAGTTAGTAAAAAAAACTCTTCTACTCCATCACCCCATTAGCTGATTAATGAGAAAACCATGCAGCAGCTCGAGAGCCTCGAAACTTTTCAATATCCTCGATTTATAGTTAATTCATTATAAATAAATTATAATTAACTTGTGTTATTCTAATTTTAAAATTTACAGCGTGGAATCGGCACTGGCTGTTATCGTCGACATTTTTCCCGATGTCTCGTTTGTCCGTCACTTCGTTGAGAAGGAACTGCAAATTTAAATTCAAATTAAATTGGAGTATTTTTTAAACTTAACTTTCAAATTTCCCGCCACTTTATGACCGGAAGTTGAACCGGAAGTCGAATCGGAAGTTGTAAAAACTTAATTTTTGTGCTTTTGTGACAGGAAGAAGAGGTGTCCCTGCCAAATTGCATATCCGTTTTATTTTATTTTTCCTAATAATCTTTTTTCCTATACGCTAGAAGAGACTGGGCAAACGGGGAGAGAACATCAATAAATCAAGTCTGGCGCTGCCTGGTTGCCATGTCAACGCACGTCTTTGGCGAACCTTAGAAATCACGTACCAATCGAAAAAATTATGAAGGGGAATCTTAGAAATGACGTACCAATGGAGAAAGAGGCAGTGCCCTCAGGGCATTTCAGGGCGAATCTAAGGAATATCGTACCAACGTAAAATTGCCTTAGGGTTTTTTTTTATTGCGTATATGAAACTCCAGAGTCCCGTTACGTTGACCCGTAACCCACTAACGCTTTCGTACGATAATCTAATATGTCATTCACAAATGTATTATTCAGTATTTTTCTATTAATTAAATATGAATGTGCAGCATGAACAGAGGCAAAGGCTCGTTTTCCTCTCAAACGAAAACAGTGAGTATGTGGTTAGTAGAGTTTTAGAAAAGAAATAACAGCCAGTTTCCCGCATGCATTTTTTTCATCTCCCGGGTACAATATTAATTTTTACCTCAGTTACTCGAAACAGCAGTTTTCGTGATTCAGTCAAAGGGCTTATCAGCCGTTAATCCATGTTCCTATCTCGTTACCCATAAACGAGATATGCCGAGTATTGCGCACGGGATGATTTTAACAGTTCTAGATAGGCAATTTTCGAGAGGTTGAAAAATAAACGGGCAAAAAGTGTTAAAAGTGTGCGATTGGCCTCGCCCTTATCTTCCTATGCAGCCGTGCCTTCGGCCATGTACAACTCTTGACACTTGACACACTAGCAAATTTTCAATTTCCTACTGTATCTTTCCAGACTTTTAACACTTTATGTAATTAATGACTTGTACTAAAGTTCAGCCGTCCACTTTGGCCGGTTGGTTTTCAAAGTTTTTTTGTAATTTTTTAACTTATTTATCGGGAGACTTCTGTTGAAGCTACTGACAGCAGCTTGGTCGTGACGCCGTGCACTTACAGCGTTGCCACATGTTAGAAACTAAAATATTTATATATTTACTATTCGAGTAATTTATTGTTTTTATTATTTACTATCTATTTATTTCCTTCACATATCTTTACTTCTATTTTACTATCTTTTTATTTTACCCTATAGTTACATTAATCGAAGATAAGCTTCTTTTCAACGAGCATAAAAAAAACCAGCGATTCCATTATGCAGGGAAACTTCTTGAAAAAGGGAAAACTGGGCCTTGAAAGGGGAAAATAAGGGAAGAGAAAAAAGAAAAATTCAGAACGGAGGGGAAAGGGGAAAGTACGGAAAGAGGGAAAAGGGAAATTTAGAAGAATACAGGGGAAAAAGGGGAAATCGTCAAGGGAAGGGAGTAAAAGGGAAATAGTCCTCTTTAAGGGAAAAGGGAAAACGGGAAGTGGAAACACTTCATAAACCACGTAATAAAATGCAACATAACAGCACAACAAATGTCAAATATGCTAAAATCTGCAATAAATAACAACTTGCCACTAATAATGCAGTGAGATTTGGTTTTAGTCATAAAATGGCTCTATAATTACTACAGAGAGGTTTGCAAAGTCATCTAAGAAAAGCTTTCTAGCTCGAAAACGAGTTCGACAGCTCGATGCACGTCTTGCACGACGAACGAAGGTTCCCGCATTCCCTCCTCCACGGGAAGAAAATCTCGAGGCGAGTGCTCGACGGAAAATTCAGAATCTTTTCCGTAATTGGCAACACCAGTCTGTTGATTTAAATTGTATTATTTTAATCTGTACTTATACTTTGCAAGCAAATTCCCTGAAAAAGGGAAAATGGGGTATCAAAAGCCAAAATTAACGGAAAAGGGAATTTAAACGGTAGCTTTATGTCCGAACACGAAGGAAGGGGAAAAAGGGAACAATAAGGGAAGAGGGAAACTGGAGGGAAATTTCCAGGTTTAGCGTCATAACCGAGAACTAAGAGGGAAAGACGGAAAAATGAGGAAAGAGGATGATGAGGGGAGATTTGGCACTATAGCTTCACGCTCTAGCAGGGAGGGGAAAAAAGGGAAAAATAAAGGAAGAGGAAATTTGGAAGTATAGCTTCATAATTTAACACGGAAGGGAAAAGGAGAAAAATAGGGGAAGACCGAGAGTAGAGGGTAATTTAGAAGTTTAGTTCCTTATTCGAGCACAGAGGGGAAAAGGGAGAAAAGGGGAAATATAAGGGAAAACGGAGGGAAATTTGGAAACGCAGCTTCATATTCGAGTACGGAGGGGAAAAAGGGAGAAGGGATAACTAATGAAACAACTAAATAGTAATAATAATGACCTGGACTAAAATGCTGTGGCATTCGTCAGCTCCCTCACCAAGCGATTCCAGTTGCGTTTCGAGACTGAACGTTTTGACAAAATCCTGCGAGCCAAGCTGATTCACCGAGACGGCAAGCGACGACGGCAGGACTCGATTCCGCTTCAAGTAACGATTGTATAAGTTCGCGCCAAAGATGTCCGTGTTTAAGTTATCCCTGTTCATAATAACACAATAGTACAAAACGATGATAACGTAAATCAAAATCTTACCCGACAAAGTAAAGCTTCTTTATGGGCCGTTTAATGCCAATGTCTTTTGCGTGCTGCTGCGCAACGTGTTCAGCATGGTGAAACGTCAACTCGCTAGGTTTGCCGATAAGCGCTGTATAAATTAATTCTCTCCCGGTTACTTTTTTGTACAGCTCCTCGAGACACAAGAGAAACGCACCGTGCCCGAATCTAATGCACAGAACATAAATTTCAATTTTAAATTTATATTTTAGTTGTGTGTGTTTACCGAGGCAGCCAGGCTTCTGCCACCCACTGCAGATCCATGTTACAAGCCAGCACAGGTAAATGTGGATAAACTAATTTATCAGGAACTGTTGTTATTTTCCCGTTCGTCATCAGAACGTCAAGCAAAAGCTGAAGTGAAGTTTCCCAGTTAATGGGTTCACCAAACAGTACGACAGCTTCGATAGTTGGGAAATCTTGATCTATCTTGTAATCCTGCTGTTTACACATGTAACAACTGTTAATACATGTTCTAACGCTTATTTAAGATTATCAACTTAAATAATACCATTTTTTTCCTCCGTTTCTGATCCACCGCATCGAGAACAGGAAACGCTTGCTGAATATCCGCGAGTGTGACTACGTTCGAGAAGCCCAGATTTTTGGCTATGTCGATTATGGGTCCCTGGCCGGAGACGAGCACGTTTTTTGAGTGAAATTGCTTGAACATTCGCAAAGGACTGTGGGCCATGACTACTTGCTCTTCTGAAATCTGCTCATTAGGATTAAAAAACATTTAAGTCACAATGCCAATGTCTTAGTTTTACTATACTGAAATAAAAATGCAACTTTTTTACGTTTACTCCAAGACAATCGGTAAGAAACTTGGCCTTTTCCGAACGCAAATTATTTCCTGCGTTCGTCACGAAAATGGCGGGAACTCGAAAATTGCCCTTATCGTCGGTGACCTTTTTAAATGCTTGCTGTGCAGGTGGCAGTACGTTTTTCCCCCGAACGAGGACGCCATCAATATCGAACATTAAACCAAAGGAAACGTCTGTGCTCTGGAAAAAACAAAATTTGTCAAAAATAATATTGCGGATGAACGAGAAGTTGTAAAACCTGAAAACGTCCAAAAGTGCTGGAGCCTTTCAACGTAGTTTTCAAACGAAAAAAAGATTCTTTGAATAATTTTATGGGTTTTAGAGTAACTGCACTGACAGCCATCTTTTCGCCTTGTTATGCAATGCGAACAAAGTGATAGCTTATTATTGCGAAAAGTAAACAATAACAAATGCGTCGTAGTTTTTACACGCGCTTGTTTTGTATGGAGACCAAGTTTTGACGAGCAAATTATTGCTGCTGACGTCTTTTGTGATGCAAACAAAACTTTTGAACTAAAAAAGATAGTAGAGGAAAGGCTTGGAAAGAAGAAGAGATTTATATTTATCACAAGGTTCTTGTTATTGACTTGACATTTCTTGTTTTGTGTTCCTCACCCTAGCGGATCCCTGTGGTCTCCGTTCGCATTAACTGCTCTGAATTATTCATTTATGCCATATTTTAACGTAAGTTTATAGCTTAAGTTTTTAAGCAAGTTAAAAATGATCTTAAAGAAGAAATTGTACTTAAAGAATATCTCTTCCTTAAAGGAAGAAAAAGAAGGTCCCACCGAGATTTGAACTCGGATTGCTGGATTCAGAGTCCAGAGTGCTAACCATTACACCATGGGACCTTGATATCCCTGACCAAGAATTAAAACAAATTAAATGGCTGACTATTTACTTATGTGGGACTGGTATTATATTTTTCTTTTGAGTTACAGTACAGTTATTTTTTAAATCGTTTTAATTACAGATGCTGTTGAAGTATCGATACTAGTACTAGCTGCCTATTCAATTTATCAGTCACGAAAGACATTCTAGTATTCGTGCTCACTAGTGCTTCCACAATGCAGTGAAAGTCCTTCCAAAAGAGGAAATTAAATATCAGAGGGAAAAACAGAAAGAGGGAAAGAGAAGCGTAGTTTGATATTCTAGCATGGAGAGGGGAAAGGGGAAATAAGGGATGAGGGAAATTTAAAGCGTAGCTTGATAGTACGGAGGGAAAAGGGGAAATTGATATCTAAGGTGAAGGGGGAAAAAGAGAAGAGAGGGCTCAGTGAGGGGAAACAAGGGAAAGCTAAAAGTGGAAACGTAGTAGTCTGCTCACATTGTAAACAAAACAAGGGAAACAAATTAAATTACGCTACACGCTCACTAAGACAAAATTTAACTCAAATGGAAGTGTAAGTCATTATAAACTTTTCAATCTTACATAATTTATGTTAAATTCGTTTTATCTCTAGTGTCAATGCCAACGCGGCCTACCTGAGCAATGTAGAGGTAAAAAACCTAAGAAAATAGTGTACCTCACACTAATTTAATATATCAAAATCAAATTACATTTTTAGGTGCTTAGTTTGCTGCAAGAAGTCCGCGGCAACACTGAACGAGGCCAGCGAAATATGGACAAAACGCATCAGTCACTCGCAACCATTAGTTATGAAGTAATAAATTATAGTTTTTAGTTTTTCAGTGTAATTTTTGTGTCTTCCGCAGACTGTCAAGTATCTTGAGCGAACGCCTTGCAAACATCAGACACCCGAAGCAGTAGAAAAATTCCTAAAAGCTGTCCAAAAGTTTAACTTATCAAAAGCAGAAAAATTAATGCTTTTGAATTTGAGACCCACCACAGCAGTCGAAATCCAGCTGGTATTTCATTCATGTTTTAAAATTTAAAATTTTATTTTACATCTTGTTCATTTTAGCTGGTTGAGGACAGTGAGGAACGTCTGACTGAAGAGCAAGTCGAAGAACTGCTCAACACGATAATCAAACTTTTACCTCTGCCCGAAACTTCCGACTAATAAATTCACTAAATTTTTTACGAAAACTTTGTTCGCTATGTATTTTGTTTTTAAATAACAACACACATGTGATTATGTATACAAGAGACAGAAAAAAAGAAAAAGAACGATAAGATCTGCTGTGATGTCACCTTTCCAAAAGTCGTCAAATTGCACCTGTGGGGATTTGTTTTGTATTTTCAGCATATTTTTAAGTCACTTCATCTTTTCAGCAGAACTTCGGGGAAAAAAATAAGGAGAACTATCCCGAATATATAAGAATTTCTATCCGCAAATATGTATAAAGTGTGACAAAGACTTATCTCGTCAAAATCTATCGTCTCATTTTCTTTTCCGTTAATGTGCTTCACATTATTTTTTCGCTTTACCGGGTTTACCCTGCGCCGCGCTGCGAGGTGGGGTCACAGGTCGTCCAGCGTTTAACGCTCCATAGGGAAATTTCTTTTTATCGGCAGGTTTTAAGATTTGGAACGAACACATTAACGTTTCGTCTACAGACATCATAGCTCCCGCGTTGTCGAACTCTCCACAATAATTCGGGGCCGAAAATAGAGTGACGAGCTGGCGTTTGGCGAAGAACTCGTAGCCATCTTCGACAACCTGGTAAAAGATTGTTATGTGGGATTTATTACCTTAACAATATTGGTTTAAGTTTTCGCTTTTTCCCCTCGCTCGAAAATAACAATTTCTCCTTTTTCCCCTCAGTACTTGAGAGTAAACTTCCAAATTCCACTTTCCCTTTATTTCCTGACAACCTGGTAAAAACTTATGTTTAAAATTTTTGAGTGTATCCCTTCAAGAGTTTTGTATTTTCCCCTTTTTCCCCCTTTGCTTGAAAATATCAATTTCCCTTTTCTCCCCCTCAGTGCTTACGAGTAAACTTCTAAATTCCACTTTTCCCTTTACTTCCCCTTTTCCCTGGCTTTTCCCTTATTTTCCCCTCCCTGCTGGAATATGAAGCTAGACTTCTAAATTTTCCTTATTTTTCCCTTTTTCCAGGGAAATTCCCCTGCAAAATTATATTCTTTACTGATACATGAATAAAATTATACATAGTAAATACCTGATGGGCTCGACAGATCAGATCCATGTCGTGCTTGTGCAAGAACTTGGCCACGACTTCCGCACCAAAGGTGAACGATACCCCTCGATCGTTTTCTCCCCAGCCCATGGTGTCCTTGTCTGGATCAGACCACAGCAAATCGCACAAAAGTCCCTGGTCGGGAACGTCTGTAGGTCTCATGATCCGCCTGATCTGCTCCATGTTCTGCAGGTCAGGACTCAGCCCTCCATGGCAGCAGAAAATTTTCTCGTCAACGATAGCCGCTACGGGCAGGCAGTTGAAGCAGTCAGTAAATGTCTTCCACAGCTTAATGTTGTACCTGCGTTTGCATTCGTCATAGAAACCGTAAATGCGATTAATGGAGGCGCACTCATGATTGCCCCTCAAGAGAAAAAAGTTTTCTGGGTATTTTATTTTATAAGCAAGTAGGAGGCAAATTGTTTCGAGGCTCTGCTTCCCACGGTCTACGTAGTCGCCCAGGAAGAGATAGTTTGACTCGGGCGGGAAGCCCCCATACTCGAAGAGACGCAATAGGTCGTAGTATTGCCCGTGAATGTCCCCGCAGATTTTTAAGGGAGCCTCCAGTTCCAGAAGAATGGGTTGGAGTAAAAATATTTCACGAGATTTGAGGCACAGCCCGCGAATCTCATTTTCTGTCAGCTGGACGTTTTTGCCAGGCCTTGAACCACGAACTAAAACAAAATTATTCAAAAATTTAAAGAAGTTTTTAATGATACATGATTATTAGTATGCATGCACTGTTTTTTCATAAATCGTGTAAAAAAATGTAATGGAATGAATGCAAGGGCGTTAGAAAAATGTGTCAAGGTAAAAGTTTGCTTTAACAATATTCTAATACTTCAAAATATGATAAAATTGTTTTTAAAAATAGTTTACAATCGAATCTGATTAAAATAAGGCATTAAATTACTTGACAACTATTCGTTTACAATTGCTGGAACTAAGTTTGAAATTAATATTACAATTTAGAGTGACAGATCTTAAATAGTAAACAAACAAAATGACTGAAAATTTCCCCTTTATTTACCTTCTAGTAAACGGGCGATTATGCTGTCAATATTGAGTTTATCCGTTTCTGCCATGTTTACGATGAAAAGAAAAAGGATTATTTCACGTAAAACTGGAAATAAACTAAAGGATGCAAGGGATACTGGAAGATATTAGACTGAAAAGAAGGTAAACAACTATAGCAAAGTTCAAAATGGCAGCTGTTTCTATTTTGTTTTTCCTTTTCCCTTGTAGATGGCACGGAAAACCCTTTTTTCCCCTCCGTGCAATCTGGATTTCCGTCTTCCCTTATTTTCCCTTTCCGGCTCCCATTTCCCTTTTTTCAGGAAAGTTCCCTGGAAAGCCGACTTGTAGAGAGAACAGATTTTCTTCACTATGACGAGACCGCGCCACCTACCGACTAAACTAACCCAATACAAAAGAATACAAATAGTACTAAAACATAACTTGGGAACCGAGGAAATCTAATTATTTAGTGAAGATGAAGAAATATTTTTGTATTCCCTCAAATATCAAAACAAAAGATCAAGTCGTTATCGTTATGCAGCAATACTTGAGTCTGGATAACCAATTCAAGCACGAAAAAGAAATGCAAAAATTGCATTAATCAAGTCTGGGTGGTTTTTGTAGTAAAGAGCAAAATCAGAGGTTATTATATAAAAGCCACACAAAAGAAAAGAAAAGGCCAGAGAAAATTTATTTCCTAGTTTTTAATTCACTCTTCTTTCTTCGTTTCAGACGCTTGTTCGACTTGTTCGTTTTTCGTTTCTTCCGCTTTAGCAGCAGCAGACGTTTCAGTTTTGCTGGCCTCATCAAAGTTTTCGACTAATTCAGGAACGTCATCATCGTCGTTGGCTGCCTGGTTAACGTTCGAAGCAACTAGTCGTTCTTTTAAGTGAGCCAAACTCTCAGTCGGCATCTGGTTCAAGATCGACGGCAGCATGTCCGTAATCTCTGCGTTAAAGTCATGTTTTTAAATATAGCACTTGGAAAAGTCAGAACAAATTTACGTTTTGTTTCAGCGTGTCCAGAAACAGAAAACGTATTGGCAGCCAGCGAGGCCTGGACTTTGGGATTGTTAAAGTTGATAATCGTGCCATCGTCCTTGAACATGTTGACTTCCTCGATACCGGGAATGTTGTTCATCGACATTTTCTTCAACGAGCTCTGCAGTTTCTTGTCGTCAGTCGTAGCAGTTCGGTGGACCACCTTCTTCTTCCTACGGGCAGTACCGGGACCTCCAATCCGGACCTGGGCCTGAAGCTTGGCTAATTTGTCTGCGTTCATTTCTATGGGGAAAATAACCAATATTAGTCGTTTGTAGAACGTTTTATTTTTACTGACGCAACTGTATCTTAAATATCAAATTATGCGTAGTTTTTGGATTTATTATTCATTATTTAAGATTTTCTCCCGCAAGAAGTTGATTTAACGTATGCGCCCTTTGTGACACATGATCCCTCCAGCTTTTTTGCTATTTTTTAACTTTTTTCCCGTTTCGACAATTATTTTTCATTTATCTAATGTATGATTTATTAATGATTACATTGAATCTATAATATTTTATAGTTCAGTTGGTAGGGTAAGGGTATAATTTAATCTTGTTAAGTTTACCTGAGGGATTGGGAAAAAGGTTTGGTGTTCGAAGCACGCGGTGTGCGCTGGGCAAATGTGATGGCGGCTGCGGGGGTTTGACCAGATGAGTCAAATCAAAATCTATTGTTTTCAAATATATAATAATATTAAAATAATTTACGTGTCAGAAACATTGTAAAAAATTTAAAACGAATTTTTTTATCATTTGCTTGTTTATGTTTTGCATTTTTGATTTTTTCGAAGCGCGCGAAATTCAAACTTGAGAAAGCGCGCGTAGGTCTTTAAGTGACAAATATAAGGTTTCTACAATTGAAATTTACATTTTAATAATTAAAAAAATGAATATATCTTCGTTTAATCTGGTTAACAATTAATCAAAATAATGAATCGGGATTTGTTGATGACCATTCATAAAAGGTGATGCACAGGGCAAGGGGACCGAAACTTCCAGTAATCTTCGTACACCTAGGTCATGTTATCACTGTTATCATCCTGTTATCTCCATGTTATCTCCGTGTTATCAAATAATCTTCGTACACTTTTCCTCGGAGTTTCAGACCCCATGGCACTGGGCAATAGTGGGGTTTTCTATTATGCATTCGTAAATGATAGTGCATTGGACAATAGTGGGATTTGAAAATATTCATAAACCATAATATAGGACCTGTGCAACAAAAGCTAGGAGGTGGAGTTGAGCAAGTGTCCGCCATGTTGGGGGCAGCTGACCGAACAGTTCGCTTGTTTACTTGTCTTTGCAATATTCAAATGGGATATTAGTTGTGTTATTTTCTGTGCTATAATGGCCTAAACCAAAATAATATTTCAAACCGCCTTTTTATTCCTTTTTATCGTGGATAAAAATGGAGAAACGAAACGCTCAGCTAGTTAGAAAATAACTAAAGAATAAAAGGTACTCTTTACGGCTGGAACATGGATGCAAATGAAAAAATTCCAAACGTTTCAATGGCCAGTTTTACAAACGGTAAACAAACGTAAAACTTTCTGTGACTTATGCGAGCATTGAATTAAAAGTCCAGGCTAACTTCAATGCTTTATGACGAACGCATTCCCAACAGGGCCTTCCTTCAGTGTTTCCACTTTTGCAGGGAAGTTCCCTGGAAAAAGGGGGGAAAATGGAGTCTGAAAAGGGAAGACGGAGAGAAGAGAGTAAAGAGGAAATCTAGACCCTGTACATTCTTGCACGGAGGGGGAAAAAGGGGAAAGATAAGGGAAAAGAGGGAAAATGGAAGATTGAAAACTGGCAACACTGCCTTCCTTCGAAGTGCACGCTCGATTGCTTGAAAACGCGACCAGCCTTGATAAATTTGTTAAGCCTTTTAAATGACCTATTGATTCATTATAGAATTCTTGGGAATTAAAATTAGAATTCCCAGGAACAGAATTAGCATCTTACAGGATCATTCTACGAAGACTTGTTACCACAGTAAACCCGTGAGAGACATCGCTTTGATGCAAAGAAAATATTCTTTTTAAATCCTTATCTGATTCAGCATTCACAATAAAATGGAGAGAAAAAAGGCTTTTTACTAATATTAAATTTAGGTTGACCATCAAGTTAATACATAGCACAAAATATTTTATTCCACTGCCGCACAGCAATGCAAACAAGCATACCGCTCGGTCAGCTACCCTCCAAGATGGCGGACACTTGTTTAACTCCACACCTCTACCTTTTGTTGTACACAGTGCTTCCACTTTTTTCCCTTTCTTTCCCCTCCGCTTGAAAAATATCAGTTTCCCTTTTTTCCCCTCCGTGCTACTGACTTAAGCTACATTTGTAAATTCACTTTTCCCGCCATTTTCCCCTTTCCCTCTTCCCCATTTTTTCTATTTGAGGGAATTTCCCTGCAAAGTGGAAGCACCAATAATAATCTTAATAGTTAACGTTTCGTTATGAAATCTTAATCATATAGTGTATGTGCACAGAACGATGGATCAAGGGGTCCGAAACTTCTAGCAATCTTCGTACACCTAGGCCATATTATCACTGTTATCAACCTGTTATCTCCGTGTTATCATATGTTATCAAATAATCTTCGTACACTTTTCCGTGGAGTTTCGGCCCCCTTGCGATGGATAAAGATAACGTCTAACGATACAAAGTATTATCACGTGATCTTTATGAACGATGTGATATATTAGATAAACATATCTTTATTTAATGATTTTTTGGAGCTTATCTCATTCAATGGTGATATCTGAAATCTATAAGCCCCAAGAATCTTTTATAAGGATGAAATAATTCAATTTAAAGGGCATTTTTTTATTCCACTCAAGTTCGTTTAAATTCAGTTAACAATAGATATTACATTTAAATAGTTAAATTAACAAATGTATGAATATATAAGATTATTTTACTATTCTTGTTCACATGTCTATTGGCTTAGCAACAAACGCTGATGTAACCTGAACGCCTCAGGTAAAAGACACAGTTTTCATCTTACATAAAAATTCACTACTTGATAAACATAATTAATCAATTATTCACTCAATTAAAAGCATGTTATTGCAAAATTTCGGAGATAAAATGTTTTTTTATCTGCTACGTTCGCCATCATCGTACGGTTATATAAAAGCGCAAGGTGAAAAATATTACAAAACAGACAAATGAAAGTTTAATATTTTATATTAAAAATTTAAAATATTTGAACATAATTATTTTAAATATAATTATTATATTTTTAAAATAAATAAATAATAAAGAAGTTCATTTTTTAATAGTTCGTTTTTCTGCCGCAGTGATTACAAAAGCACAGTGGCGCTGCTGATCCAGTTGCTTTTTTTCGTAAGGCAATGATGATGGCAGCATGGGAACTGCTGAAAATCTGACACGATTTTGTTGTTTCTGATTATTCAGCGATAAAACAAACTTCTGGTAAGTCTAAACAATCAGCCAAATCGACTTTTCACTTATAAATTACGTTTGATGTTGCCGTTTCATATAGGGACGTATGGTCGATCCTGTGTTGGAGGAGAGCCGTTTGTTTGTGAAAGTCTTAGCTGTGCCTTTTAAATTGCTTTCTGAGCACCTTTTTTCCCGAAAAACACGTGAGAGGCTTTAAATGGCATCTCAGCTTTGCAAAATTTACCATTTCATTTCAGTTGTGGGTAACTGAGACATTCAAAGATGACCGGAAAGACCGAGCAGTCCAAGATCGAGCTGCATAGGAAGAAATCAAAGGAAATAATCCACTCGGGGCATTTCATGGTCTCGGATTTCGAGGCCGAGGGTCGGGACGAAGATGAAGAAGTGGCAGTTCCCGTCCCCGAAGACTCTGGAGAATCTGTACCCATAGAAGTTGGGATAAATCCTGCTGGGGATCTCGCTGGGATCTCCAATAAGTCCCTCATCCATCCTAGTGTAGCTCCAAGTAAAATAGAATTTTACATTTTTTTTTTTACAAATATCTTACTATTTTTGGAATTCGTTTAATTGTTTCAACAGGGAGACGTGAATCGAGCATTCAGTTTATGACGGTCGACTGGAAGAACTCGGGAAGCAGGAAGAATTTCGGGAAATTTTATAACGAGGAATCGTCACCGCCCGCCGTAACGATCGACCAAAGCCTTACCAAGCTTTTCCAATGCATGTCGTTAGCATACAGGTAATGTGGTGTACACCATATGTGCTTGTGTTGACCAAGGTGTTGACACAATCTTGATTACATAATTAGATACTGAATTTACTATACTGATGAACTGTTTTGATAGACTAATATTACTATTATTTTACTTTTATTATTATTATTATTATTATACCTTGTATATTTATTTTGTAATTTTATTATTTAATATGTTTTATTTAGTCACAAGTTAACGTCTCCCCGCTGGAAGAACTTCAAGGGGCTGCGACTTCAGTGGAAGGACAAGATCCGCTTGAATAACGTCATTTGGCGATGCTGGCACATGCAATGTAAGGCAAAATATAAATTTAATAATTTATAGTTTAATTTATCAAATCTAAATGTGGAATATTTTATATTTAGTCGTGAAACGACAGGACACAATCGTCTGTCAGTTTGCGTCCCCGCTCGACGTTGACCAGCACAACAAACCTGAGGTACAATTGAAAAATATTGTTGTGTTAAAAAAAACACATTGATTTATGTAAAATTAATTATTATACACATAATTAATGAACTTAATTTATAGTGATTGCAAATTTCTCTGTTTCCGCTTTGCAGGGGAATGCCCTGAAAAGGGGAAAATGTGATTAGAAAAGGGAAAAATGAGAAGAAGAAGAAAAAGGGGAAATCTAGTACCCCCTTATATTCTAGCGGGGAGGAGAAAAGGGAAAATTGACAAGTGACAGGCAAATTTATAATTTTTATATTGAATTATTTGGCGATATTATATTTTTTATATAATGTATTTATAACCAGTTATATTTCGTTGAATGTTCATAATATATTTGAAATAATAAATTTATTTTTTTATTATTATTTACAGGCCGTGGTATTGGAGGGCAAGTACTGGAAGCGTAAACTGGCCACTGTCACAGCAGAGTACAAAAACTGGCGTATTTTCTACAAAAACAAAATCATGGGCCGCAATCAGAAGGACTTCAGCTATGCGGTCAGATGATTGAATCAACCAGTCAAATATTAAATTAATTTTAATTTATACTTATTTAGGATATTGAGCAGGAATTAAACCAATTTGATTGGTCAGCACCTCGCAGTATGGGCCTGTCGCAGCCTCATGTAGGATCGTTTGCCGACGATGACTTCTTTATGGATTTTTCCGATACCCTCTTCTCGAGTCTTACCTCGAACCAGCCCTTCCCGTTCCCCAATCCTCGGGAAATAGGTTTGTGTTTCTAATTTATTAAATTATTATTACAAACTAATATATTGTTATTAATCATTATTACCTAATATATTATATTAATATCGTGTTATTAATTTTTTTTGTATTTTTATAATAAGAAACCGTAAATCTGTCGAATCTCTGGACATGTCTTTTGCTTCAGTACGCAGTTAACGTTCTTGTCCACGGATTCGACAGATTTGATAAAACGCCAAAAGCAGTGATAACAAACTGGACAGTAAATCTGTCGAGCAGGTGGACAGATGGATCATTTTAGATCACTGCGTTTTATTAAAATTATTTATATTATTATAATGTAATTACAAACTTTGCCCTATTAGCTCGAGGGGCAGGGCTAGCCGATTTCATTCAGCCAGGACTCGTCCAGTTGCAACCCAACCTGGAAGATATCATGGACATGGATCCGTTCCACGGTAATATTACTGTGTATTTAAATGTTGTTCATGTAGAGCAATTAATGGTATAACTTAAAATGAGTAACTAAATAAACAAATAGTTTTAATAAGATTGTAGTTTTCATTTAAAATTAATTAAATTTTGAAATAATAAAGCAATGGATTAAAGGATTACGTAAATTCTAATGTGATTATATTTTATTTAATTTTGGATTTACATTATTTAATTTTCTTCATTAATTATCCTTATTTATATTTAATTTTAGAATGGCAGTGGATAAAAGAATCGATTATAAATTTGATAATTGATTTAATAATAATTATAATCAAATTTACTTAATTTATACTTCAAACAGACAATTAAACAGTACATGAGTGCTACCGTGATTAAATATTCATTCAAATTTAAATTTTGATTATGATTATTAGTTAGAGTTAATTACTAGAAAGCAGTAAACTTAACTAAATTTTAATTTAACTAAATTTTCTTAATTCTAGATGTTATTTATCTGTTTTTTGAATGAATATTTCTAGATTTGCTTCCGAGCCGTTTACCGCCTGTCGAGGAAGAGATCGGACCAATCGAAGATATATCCATTCCTCCCGTGTCTACACCTTCCAGCCTTCCCCAGCCGCACAATTCCCGTACGAACGACTTCTCCGTATCTTTGAATTACCCTGGAACCGGCCTGGAGAATATCACTACTTTCGTTCCTATGGACGTTTCTGGCGAGCAGAATTTGCTCAACCTCGCCTACACGAGCGATTGCTTGCAGCAGAAACCTATGGACGTTTTCGGGTTCACCCAGGCCTCTCTCGCCACTCTGGAGCAGCACGGTAATTAACGTAGCTCATTGCTACTACTTTTGAGGAGAAACTCCCTTTTAAAGGAAAACAGGGTCTGAAAAGGGAAGAATGAGGGCAATTGAAAGGGAGAAAGAAAACCTAAAAGTATACTGTATATTTTAGCTGAGTAATTATTCGAAGGAAGGAAAGGACAGATTGTGTAGAAGGGGAAAAAGGGAAGAATGGGGAAGGAGGAAGTTCGGGGCAAGAAGGAAATCTATAAATATGACTATTTTCCAGCCGTTAAGTTTCTAAATAAACCTAAACCTGAAGAACCCTGAAATAATTAATCAAGTGAGGGAAGAAAAGACTGTGTAGAGAGGAAAAAGAGAAGAATGAGGGAAAGGGGAAACTGGAGGGGAAAAGGGAATCTATAAGTATGTGAGTGAAAGAAAGGTTTGTGTAGAAGGGGAAAAGAAGGGAAAAAGAGAATTCTACAAGTATGACTAAAGGAGAGAAAGCTAACACTGTGTTAGGGGGAGGGGAACTGGACTTCTTCAAGGGAAGGGGTAAAAAGAGGGAAATTACCTCCTCAGTATTTTAATAACGTCTTTCAAAAATCTGCGTTTGGTTCAGTTCGTAACGCAGGGACTTCAGCACAAAAAGTTGTCCAGCAGCCACAACAGACTCTGATTGGCGGTAATTTTGCAGCAGCCTCGGGATTGGTTGGAGGGACGAGCATTTTTGACCAATCCGTGACAGCGTCTCGAATGAACGACACTCGGCCTGCGGAATTTTTGACACCCCAGAGCCAAGATGTCGACCAGCAGGGTTTCGCAGTACCCCGGGTAAAATGTGTTCAATTTTTGTTTTATTAGACTGTAGATAGTCGTATTAATCCTGATTAGCTATTCCAGAATAGGCTTTTTTTAAATATCCAAACTTAGTTAATCATACCTGTTTTATTATTAATTACATTACTGTATTATTATGCTGCGTATGGATTTTTAAAATTAAGTATTCAATGCTTTACGTGTTGCCGTTAATTCTTAAAATTGCAGTAAAATTTGCTTATTTAAAAATGTGTAATTTACAATGTAACTATAATGTATATAGTCGTATTAACCTTGATTACTTATCCCAGGATATATTTTTTCCTTCAAACTAAGATAAATATGTTATTGCCATTTATAACAGTAATTTTATGTTAAACTTTTATACATTTAATATTTTTATGTTTAATTATGTAATCGTTTAATCTTATTATAAAACGCATTTATATTGAAATATAAATTTCTTATATTTTTTTCCCATTTATCAGGGTACTGCAAGGAGCCGTTCGCGTAGCGGCTCCTCATTGGCCGCCTCCGTGCCCACGCCTTTACTAAACACACTCCAATTGGCTGGAGGCTCCATATCAGCCAGCCAACCCTGTTTAAATAATTCCGCGCCACAAAACGGGAGGCCCCTCCCCGCCGCGCCCCCCTCGACATCCTATTCTCCGCAGCCCAAGAACAGGGGGCGGGGCAAGAGCCAGGCGGCCAATAGCAGCTCTGACAGCCAACAGCCCACGCCCTCCGCCACGGGTAGGGGGAGGAACCGCTCTGCGCCCAACCCCCCATCCGTGACGTCATTGGCTGCTGCAAACACTGTGCCTAGCCACGCGGTTTTGCCGGACAACACCTTGTTGGCTCAGCTGCTTACCGGTAATTATTATAATACGTAGAATGATTATAAATTAATTTAATAAACTTATTATTTAATTAATGCCAATTTAAATCAATCAATTAATAATTATTACACATAATAATGAGACAGAAAAATGACAGTGCTTCCACGTTCAGGTTTTCCCTTTTCCGTTAGAGAGGGCTCTTTTTTCCCCCTCTTTTCCCCTCCCCATTAGAAGATGAACATCAAAATTTCCCTCTTTTCGTATTCCGCCCTACTTTTCCCCCTTACGAGTTCCTTCTAGATTTCCTCTTTTTACTCTTCCCTGTTTTTCCCTTTTCAGTTCCCATTTTTCCCTTTGTCAGGGAATTTTCCTCAGAAGTGGGAACACTGCAGAAATTATATTAATATATTAATTTAAAATTTATGTAAGACATATTAATGAAAATCGAATATCTTTAGGAAACTCAGGGACTTCCTCAACAACGGCTTTGCTGTTGACCAACCCCCACCCCTCCCCCAGGACCTCCCCGCAGATCCCCCTGCTGGTTCCCATAGCAACGACAAGTGACCACAGCGCTCAAATCATTGGTGAAAAAACCGTGACACTATTAGCCGCCCAATCAGCCTTCACCAGCGGCAACGAATCAGAAGCCAGCAGCTCTCTGATTGGTCAGAAAAAGGAAAGCCCGTCCCCTAGTGAAATGGGAACCAATGGGAAAAGCTACAGACCAAAAGAAAACGAAAGGGGACAGTACAAGGTATTTGTAAGCAAAATATTATTATTATTTGTTATTTTTAAATCAGTGTTTCCACAAATGGGGGAAAATCGACTTCTCGGAGGAGGAATGGGGAAAGGGGGAAAAGGGGAAAAGGGGGGGGAATGAGAAGCGTAATTATGACCTAAGGAAAGTGCCTTAAATGAAGATATTACTTCCTTTTAACGTTGAAATACTTGCAATAGTTACCTTACACGGTTTGTTTTTTAAGAGTGACGAAGCGGGAAAAATGCATGAAATTTGAGTTTCATTTTAGGGGAAATAGGGGGAAAAGCCACCAAACAGAGAGTCAAAATGTGGGAAAACTAAAGAGAAAGTTTGGTGGGGGAAATTTGGGGTCTTCTGGCGGAAAGTAGAAAAACTGAAGTGGAAACTCTGAATTAAATGTAAATTTTATACGTAGGAACATAGACGCGTGTGCCACATTAACGCAGAACAGAAGCGTCGCTGCAATATCAAGAACGGCTTTGATACTCTGCAGTCTCTGCTACCTGGACTTGGATCTGCAGGATCGGGAAGTTCTAGTGGATCCTCGGGACACAGCAAAATCAACGAAGTATTTCACCTTTAGTATAAAAATTAATAGATCTACGTTTAATAGTTCTGAATTTAATTAATAATTCCAGAATCTTCCTTTCTTGTTAAGTTGTCAACATTTAATGGACAATCTTAATAGTGATAACAAAATCACAAAAAAACACTAACACATTAGTTAGTACGATTAATGAAATTTTTTTACTATGTTTTTCTGTGTGTTATTTATGGTATTAATTTGATTAGATTAATCAATAATAATACCGAATTATAATAGTAAAATTACTAATAATAAATGATTTCTTTTGTATTATTCCAGGTAAGCAAAGCGGCAATGCTCCACCGAGGTGCTGACTACATCCGACAGCTTCGTTCTGAGCGGCAGCAGCAGCAGGAGGAAATGGAGCAACTCCGACAAAGCATCGAAGCCCTTAACCTCTCCATCAAGTAATTTGTCCATTAAAATGTTTTTAAAAATGTTTTCAATAATTGTAATTTATTTTTTACATACAAGTATAAGTATATACGTAGACATCAGCGTTTCCACTTTCAATTTCCCCTTTTGCCCCTCTTCCCTTATTTTACCCTTTTTTCCCTCCGTGCTAGAACACAGGCTGTACTTCCAGATTGTCTCTTTTCCCTCTTCCCTCACGTTTCCCTTTCGAGACTCCATTTCCCTCTTTGTCAGGGAATTCCCCTGCGAAGTGGAAACACTGATAGAAATAAACTAAAAAGAAAACATAATGCTTAGAGTTTAAAATACCAGTTTAAATAGTCCTATAATTGTAAATAGAAATTACATGTAAAAAAACTATGATAAATTGCTTGAAACGGATATTAAATTTTAGTAATCAGTTGTAAGTGGCATTGCTATTAACAATTATTAGCATCTCTATTATTTTATTTGTTCGTTTTGTTCTCACATTATGAATGTCATGATATCATGTTATTGTACGCCAATTTACTTGATTTTCTTTGTAGTGAGTGTCAGGCAATGCTTCCAGCGACAGGAGTCCCGATCTCTCGGCAGAGAACTAGTCGCCTCCGAGAAATGTTTGACGAGTGGGTGAGGACCCGCACCCTGCAGAACTGGAAATTCTGGATTGTAATTACTAATATTTTCACTATTACCTATTATTCAGGTTACTATTACTGATATTACCAACTGTTATTACTGTTATTACCATAACTGTAATTAACTAGTATTTTAACTATTACGTATTATTAAAATTACTAGTATTGTATTAAGTGACTATTGTCAGTCTAACAGTTTTTACATCTTTATGTTTTTATTTATTTATACTCATTTCATTCTTGTACTCGAATTTTTTTACTGATTTTCAAAATATTTCTTAGTCGTATTTAGCTTCGTTGCTTTATTTGATATTTTTCTATATTGTTTAATTATTAAATAATGTTTTTTTGGATATTTTAGTTTTCGATCATAATCCAGCCGCTGCTGGAGTCGTTCAGCACGGCCATGGCTTCAGCAACGGGCGACGACCTCTGCCGCTTGGTTCTTAACTGGGTTGACCAGCACTGTTCGCTTCTCGCACTAAGACCTGGTTAGTTCTAATATAATTATTATTATTATTATTATTATTATTAACACTTCTGTTTTCAACAGCTGTTTTGAACTCTCTCCGGCATTTAAGTAAAACTACTGATATTCTGACGGACCCTGGACGTTTACCGGCAGAGGCCACGCGAGCCGTTCGCGAACCGCGGGCTGGTCAAGGGTCGTTGTGAAAAAATCGCCGAGAAGGTAGTCGTAGTTTCTTAGGAAACCTCGGGTTAAATTTTTCAATTGCTTTTCAAGTTAAAAAATTTGCCACAAAAAAAAACAAAAAAAAACGATAATTGTACATAAAGAGAACTTAGCAAAGGGACGTCATCGAAAAAGAAAATATTTTGTGAAGAAAAAAAAATTGCCAAAAAAATTAAAAAAAAAATTCTTGTGTGAGGCCTCCTTATAAATTTTTCACTAAAAATTATGGAAATTGTTGAATTTTTTCTGTTAATTATCTTCTTTTGTTACTTAAAAAATTGCATATTAATATTTAAAAAATATAAAGAAAAGGTATTCTGGATTTATTTTGGTTATTTCAGAAAAAAAGTTTTTTTTGTTTAACGTAATACAGTGGGGAAAAAAATTCTGAAAAAACTTGAAAAAAATTGGGAAAAGTTGAAACGATAATTCGAACGGAGATTTCGACAAATGCTTTAAACGCAAGTTGAATTAACTTTTAAGTTTCAGTTAAGACGTTAAAGAAGTGGAATTTGCTGCGTCTGCCGAGGTCTCATTCTTTTCGTCTGTCGTCTCATCCTCGCTGTCCGAGACGGACGAAGCGCTCGACAGACAGTCCGAGTCTGCGTCTTCCGATTTGCTCGATTTCTGCAAAAATAATACTAATAATATTAATAATAATAATAATAATAATAAAATCTGGATTAAACTAGTTACTTATTCATTTATTCATTCGTTTGTCCATCTTTTATTCATTCATCCACTCATTTATTTATTCACTTCTTCACACACCAACTCACCTATCTATTCATTCACTCACCTACCCATACATTCACTCATTTATTCATTCGTTCACCTATTCATTCATTTCCTAACACACATCTTCACTCACCTATCTATTCATTCACTCCTTCACACACCTTTCTATTCATACACTCATTCATTTCTTCCTTTTTCCCACACCTATTCACTCACTCATTCATTCACTCATTCGTTCATTCATGCTTTCACTATTTCATTCGTTTCTTCACACCTATTCACCCACCCGTTCATTCATTCGTTCACTCACGCACTCGTCCATTCACCCGCAAGAACGTTAATTTTTTTTTCCTTACCCATCGGACGTTGACAGTTTTCGCCTCTTCTTCGTTTTTCCGTTTTGCTGGTCGTCTGGTTGGCGGGTCTTTCGGCAAAAACTTCTCCGCAGCCGTTTGAACCCTTCTGATATCGAAATCCTGATCCACTCGACGAACGAGGGCCAGACGCTCTTCCTCCGTCTCGACAAAGATATCATCGTCCTTGTGAAAAAGATTATGGTTCTCGTACGCCTTCTTGTTGAAGAAAAGCGCATCGCACAACTTGCATTTAACCAGTTCCCTACAATTAAAATAAAATTAGATTAATTCATTGTTATGAAGGAGTTAAGTATGGTTGGATGATGCTGTTATTTACTTAGAAGCTTGGATGAAGAGATCTGGATCTGAACTGAGTAAGATGCAGTGTTCCCACTTTAATTTTCCCCCATTGTCCCTCTTCCCTATTTTAACCTTTTTCCCTCCGTGCTAGAATACAGGCTGCACTCCTAGATTGTCCCCGTTCCCTTTTCCCTCATGTTTCCCTTTTGAGATTCCATTTCCCTCTTTTTCGGGGAATTTCCCTGCATAGTGGAAACACCGGTAAGATGGAACAATGAGCACTTGTATAGAGAAGGTTGAAGGTCAATGAGAGGTGGGACATCAAGGGAAAGGGAATTAACAATAATCAAGACTATTATTTACATGGAGTATAACATTTATAATTAAATATCGAATATATTTTTTAATTACGTGGGTTGTGCATTGCGCTCATCTTCAGCATGCTGCCGCTCGAGATGGACTTCTAAATTATATTTCATGATATACTCCGATCCACATAAATGGCAATAGTAAACGCTGAGCGCCTCTTTTGCGTTATTGTATTTGATTTTCCGGCTCGGAGGAGGCGTTTCAATGGGTCGGAGAAGTTTGACGATTCTAAAAAAAGCAAAATTTATTAAATTAATTTAATTTAAAATGTTTTTTTGGGTGATTTTACGTTTCACCTGTTGTGAATCGATCTGGAATGATACTGTAAGGCAGAATCATTAAAAAACGCAGCATCACATTCTCCGCAAATATGACTGGGCCGTCTGCCGTCTGATGAGGTCTCAGACGAATGCGTCTGACTGTGCTTGTCTCTGCTATACTGCAGAAAAATAACAAAAAATAATGATTCAGTAATGTCTTAATCATTGAACAGTAGTCGTGATCGTAAAAAAATGGTAATATTCGCATTGTTTACTTTGAGCGGGAACTGCTGGCCGCAGTGCGGGCAGTAATGCTTGACGTTTGACGTTTTGTGTTTGCGGAATTTGTGCTGGATCGCTGCGGAAACTGTTGCAAACTGTTCACTGCATTCGTCACAACCAATTGTTTCGAGATTTTCAGTTTCTGGCTGTGTTTTTCCCGTGTTTTTCCAACTGCCGTTCGTCATCTGCTGAATGGGGATTACAGAAATTTTTGTGGATTTTCCTTTGCTAGAAACTGGGATTTTGGTTTTATCTTCCATTTTAAGAGATTAATTTTAGTTGACGTTTATTTTTGGGGGGGAAGTTAAGAAAAAAGTTTGTAGGAAGATTCTAGATTATTGCGAGTGATGCAGGAAATTTATTATTTTTTGTTTTTGAGTATCTAGAATTAAATTTAAATTTAACTTTCAATATGGATTTAACGGTTATAATTTGTAAATTAAAATTTTGACATTTGCGTTTGTTGTAAGACCTAGAACGCCATAACAGTGTTTCCAACTTCAATATTCCCTTTTCCCCCTCTCGTGAAGATGTCAATTTTCCCTTTTCCCTTACTTTTAAGTTTCCTTTCCCTCTTCCCTTATTTCCCCTCTTTCCCTTCTATGTGATGTTTCTTAATTTCCCTTTTCCCTTATTTTTTTCCTTTTAAGACCCAGTTATCCCTTTTTCAGAGAATTTTTCCTGCAGACTACAAGCGCGCCACCTTTCGAATTCATAAAGAATGTCGTTTAAATTTTTGATTATATATTCAAAAACTACGCCAAAAATAAGAAATTTGTTCATTTTTTAATTAAGTTAAAAAATAATGTTACAAAATGTTTTTTGTCCTTTTCATTATTTAACTTATTATCGATTATTAGTTAACTATCGATAGTTGGCGATTTCGATAAAAACAAACGGGGGAATTAATCAGATTTCCTTTGGTTTCATTTTATCAAATCAAGCAAGGCCAGTATTTAATCGAACTCATATTCGATTAAATACAATCTTTCTATGCATTTGTGATGAAAATCAACGAGAAAAATCTGGTTGCCATCGCCTCGGCCACGAACGTGGCTGTCGATAAAGAGGGCTGGCTCAACAAGAAAAGCGAAACGCAGAAAAATTTTCAAAAACGATATTGCATACTAAAAGGCAATCTTCTGTTTTATTTCGAAAAGAAATCAGAAAAGGAACCTGTAGGTCTTGTCATCGTGGAAGGTTGCACTGTTGGTAAGTATTGTTAACTACATAAAACCTTAACTAATACTAACGTTTTTTGTTTTTATTTGCAGAGCTTGCAGAAGATGACCAGCCATTTAGTTTTAAATTAGTCTTCCACGGCCAGGGCGATCGTTCTTACACTTTTAGCGCAGAGTCGCAGGAAGAGCTAGAAAGCTGGATGAAATCATTAGCCTGCGCTAGTTATGATTATGTCAAGCTAATGGTAGCCGAACTGCAGAAGCAAGTGGATGAACTAACAGGTATCAAAATTGTAGATTCAAACTTTGAATTATGCATGTTTTGTCAACGTTTTCTAGAACTGGAGAAAGCTAAACAGTTCGGAACAAATGGGACTTGTTCGTCTGCTGTCCCTAGTTCAACAAATGTCAACAGCCCTCGTCACAATCCGTTCAACACTTCAAATTTACCAAATACGAAAACAAAGCGAATTTTGACTTTCGCCGAGATCCACTGCGACTACGGGCAGAAAATTGTCCAGGCTCGGAGCGAGTGGCTGAAGAAACAGCCCAAGACGAGCGATATTCATCAAGATTTGCTAATTGTTTTATAATTGCAGAATCATCTGCTTTGTTTGGCTGGTTTTTCTTGAAAATTTTGCTGTTATCTGTTCATTTCTATGCATTTTTTCTATGCAAAATGGAGCAAATTTTACGGTTTTTACATTTCTCGCAATATAGCGACAAGCAAAGCTCGTTCCACTTTTAATTTTGTATTTTTCTACCATCGAGACTAACACACAGACAGATGCGTATATATAAAAACACATACGTAAATATATTGGGAATGAATTGATACACTGGGAAAACTTGAAAAAAAAAATTCTGTATGTCTTATGGAAGTTGCTGGGATAACGTTACAAAATATGGCTGGGGTTACATCAACAATTTACCCCTCAAAATCAATACAGGTTACCCCCTGACCCTACCTTTCATTAAGCTTTTACCCTCTGCTACCCAAGGGTATACGCTTGGCTCGTATAACTCGATTAGCTACCCCATTAAACGTAACATTACCTACTACGGTCTTTCAACCGGGGGTCAAATCTAGATTTTAGCCCGGTTTGTTATTTAGTGAGTAAACTTGTATGGCCTGTTTAGTTTTCCTATCACTGAAATAGCTGGAGCTTTTCTAAACTATCTTGGAAATACATGCAAACTATCATTTCACATAAAATGACTGTTTGTGAGCGAGTATAACATACATTTTGAACATGTATCGAATAAAACTATAGAGATCCGGCGAAACGCCATGATGTTTCTATTGCGAAAGAAGTTTACGACGCATTCAAAATGGCGTAAAGGAGGTAGAGTAACGGTAGAATCAGGGGCGAGGAAAGCTTGGCCGCGCTCGAGCGCACGTAAACAGTGCGGCCGTTCAGGGGCTGAGGCGGCCGGAAGTTCTCGACTAGTGGCCCCTGATGCCCGCTGAGCTCCCTGAACTTACTCATCTGTGAAACAAGAGAGCACGTGTCAGATTTCGTCTGCTAATTTTTTTTTTTTTTTTTGCTTAGTCATGGCTGCTGAATTTCAAGTACCTGTTTCTCTGAAACTGAGATAGGATTCTCGAGAACTGTCCACGTGACAACTTCGTTACAGCCCGGTGTTGTCAGGGAACCTTTGTATCGATAAAATTTCGCAGTGCTGTTCGGAAGGAGGTCCTTGAGAGCGAAGGGTTTAACCAGGGGCGTGTCTGATTTCTCCTCGTTGATTTTTGGCAAGACTTCGACGATCGATCGCAAGGGGATGTTATCGATATTAGAAGTCTGGTGAAAGAACATTACACAATTACATTTCCTCTCTTCGCACAGACAAAAGTAATGGGCTTTATTAGATTACTGTCAGCAGAATGGAGATGACAGCCAGACCGTCAGGATGCTTCATGGCGTCTTTGAAGTTGTCGTACTTCTCGTTGAAGTGAACTAAATGGATCTCTCCAGAATATCTGTACGAGACCAAAAAGTTTCATTAAGAGGTAAATGCGAGGATGTATAAGGTTGTACTTGACAGATTTGATGAGATGTTCGCTTCCTCTGCTCGAGTCTTTGCCCCAGTGAAGATGCATCTGGTGGAACAAGTACTTGTTCAGCAGACCGCCATCACTCACGTACGGCACTCGATCACTGTCCATTGAATACATCACTGTACAATAGAGATTCATTAAGTCACATGTCCTGATTGTGTTGTACTCGGTCCCAAAGTTCAAGTACCCGTGTGTCCTGTGTTTTCCAGTTCAGTCTTCTTAGGCATCACGTCGTAGTTGCCGAAAAACAGGGGCTGGAAGTTCTCCCTCACCGCTGCGGAAGGGTCGATATTGATCGGAGATTGCTGAGATCCTCCGCATGTTGCAGATACAGACACCCACCCATTCGGTTCTAGAATATTCAACTCAGTATTAGAAATATAATTCTTTATGATAGTGTGCGTTATACCTATTGAACCTGCAGAATATCCCCATGCAGATTCAGAGCCTCCAACTGCAAAACAAAATATATGATTATTCAGTTAGGCAAAGGTTTTGTTGATGGGATAAAACGTCTTCACACCTCCCACTCTTTTTACATGTTCACCTAATGGATCTCATTAGAGAGGTACTCGTGTCTCCCGGGAGATGCATTCTGACAGGGGCCTCGTATCTCATTGTATAATACATCATATAATATCTAGCAATATAGCAATTTGATATACAGGTATTCGTATTTGATTTACAAAGCACAGAATATTATGTTTCATATGCAAGTACTGATAGATCGAAAGGTGCATACAATTATACAGCACTTTGCATATGGAAGAGCATACGATCTACAAGCTTCGTGTATGATGTACAAAGCACAGATATATCATTATGTAATATACAAATGCTTGTTGATCGAACCGTGTAGATATACAAATGAATTGTATATGGAAGAGCATACGATCTACGTATGCTGGTATATGGTACAAATCATCTTCTATATTACGGAATTTGACTATGTAACTTGGGTCGATGCTGAGGGAGATGAAACTCGTGTGATGGGGAAATGGTAGGACACCTGAAGTAATTTTCTGCTTTTCCCAGAGGCAAAGCAAGAGGCAGTTTAGGTATTGATCGAGTCTACTAAACACACACACACGTCTTGATGTAATCTCCTTCTGCAGTCGACAGTGGACTTTTCAACTATCCCATCTCTCTCCACTGCTGCTCTACGTCTCGTATCGATTCAACCTCTCCCTAACCTTTTCTTATATTAGAATAAAATAAATCGATAATACACAACTGAGGGTTAGAAAGGGTTGATTTATACGTAATTCTATGACTGATCTTTTTGCTGTGACAAATCATGGCAGCTAAGGGACGATTCATCATACTGAGATGATGTCGCACAAACAAATCTTCCCCTCATTTGTTATCCAAAAGATTTAGTGGTCTGAACCGTTTCTGAACCGGAAACGAACCGTGGGGGGACTAGTGCATTAGTTACAAGTCACGAACCCTCCCGTTAAGCCGATAATGCGCTAATTCCTTCACAATGTTGACGCTTTGTTGTAACATTTGCGACACAAGCTAAATTTTCCCTATTGTTTTCCTCTCACAAGGGACGAATACATTGACCGACCGAATTATCAATATTGTGTCAATAGGTATCGATTATTCCGTATCGATTCCATAAATATCGATTAATAAGACGATATGCGGAGAGCTGCGCGCTGAAGCTGCAAGAGCTCTATCGATTTGCCCCCAAGAATAAGAGGAATTCCTAGTTTTTATCACAAAGATTCACGGTGAGATTTGCGGTGTTTTTCACGGTGACATTTTTCTTGGAACAGAGAAGAAAAAAAATCTCGGGCAGAGGCGCATGATTGAAACATCTCGTATCGATTTTGCTTCTCAACAAACGAGGTTTCTCAAAAAAAAACCATATCTCCCGTGGATAAAGAGACTAAAGGGAATGAATGTGGCGATGAACCGTGAACCGTGATGGACGGTTCATCCATTATAAACAGTGAACGTGGCTCTATTAACTTTGCATGGCCCCACGGTTCACGGTTCGGTTCAACAAAGGGTTTGTACAAGGTTTGTAGACTTTATGGAAACTTTTTGTGGAACCGTGAGCAAATCAGTCAATGAACATCGATAATAGAATTAATCGATCGATTGATAAGGATGCAATGACAGATGAAAAGTCAATATACCTTGATGAATAAGCAATAGACCAAGGGCCATTAAGGCAACTGGCACTACGCTGTGTGATCCCCAAGCTTTGGCCTTCATCTCCGCAACTCTGCAAATTAAATCAGGAGGAGTAACAGATATTCATTACTTTCTATTGTTATTCTATCACGTCTAACACAGTTGTAAAGCAATAGTTCATTGATAGTTAGAAACTATCATTAACTATAATCATACAAACAACCAAGAATCTAAGCTTTCTCCTTGAAGAATCTTGGGATTTCCCTAGAAATTCCCAATGAATGTGGATGTCACAACGTACAGCAGGTTAACATGTTGATAATAGTGTACTATAGTTAGTAGTTGACAGTAGATTATAACTATTTGTAGAAGAGTTACACACGCACAGCAAAAGGTTTCGTTTACTTAACAATTCTATCTGTTTCTTACTATTATAACTATTTACAAAAGTAAACAAGGTAGTTTGTGATAGTTTGAAAAAGTTTGTTAAAATAATTTAATAGAACTTACTTGAAGTGAATGGGAAAAGGTAGAAGTAACCAGTTGTTTCTGAGTGCGAGAAGGGCACGGCGAAGGGATCTCGGGCGCAAGCGAGACGGAAGTCTGCCACCGCACGACTGGCCCCTTGATCGCCCGTGCGGCGAATAGTTCCTCAGGCGCCCAAGCGGCGCGTTGCGGAACCAGACAAGTGATCAGTGTTCCCACTTTCAGAATTCCCTTTCCCCCCTAAAGAATCTTTTCCCCATTTTTTCCCTTCGCTCTACCCGACTGAAAATTCTCATAGAGTATGTAGAATTTGGAACAGAGACTCAGTGAGATCTCACTGAGATCTCACAACTTTTTAGAGTTTCTCACTGAGATCTTACTGAGTCTCTGTTCCAAATTCTACATACTCTATGAGAATTTTCAGTCGGGTAGGGTGTCTACGCTTCGCCATTCCCTATTTTCCCCTTTTCAGGGAACTTCCCTGATGTGGATTTGGACGGTTCGCTTCATGAGACAAGATGAAAGGTTCGGATTCTGTGGTTCAGTTATTTCTGTGGACCGCGGTTCGGTTCAGCAAGGTTCAGGAAGGTTCCTTGTAGTACCTAACGGTTTGGTTACGGTTCACGGTTCGGTTCGAGAAATAAATCAACGGATCGGATTCCATGGTTCGGTAACTTTTCTGAACCGCGGTTTACAGGTTCAGTTAGGTTTAGGTTCATTCTTTGTAGTGCCTGTAAGGTTGGGTTACGGTTCAACGGTTCGGTTCGTGAGACAAGATGAACCGCGGTTCAGGTTCAGTTCAGGCTTATAGATTCACTGGTCTTTAGTGCGGTTCAAGTTTGGTTTATTTATCAGTTTAATCAAAGAGTAAAATTTCAGTAAAATCAAAATTTATTTTCAACGGTTCGGTTCATCTCTTATTCTCGTTCTCGTTCAACCCGTTCAACAAACCGTTCCAAAAAAAACGGTTCAAACCGCTTATCACTTGATTAAGACTATACAATCTAGAATCTAAAATAATATACTGAACTTTTTTGCTACTATCCATTTTCACTAATCGGTTTAAACCTGTTAACTTTGCAAAATTTGGAAATAAAACAAGTTTTCAGCGACTGAATCGAAATAGCTGAACCTTGAAATTAAAAATCAGTTAATGAACTACTAAAATTAAAACTGGAATACAACCGTTGAAACCGCACCCAAAAGTTACTTAAAATAATTCGAATTAATTATTAATTTCTTCGAAATATTAATTAAATTAAATAAATAACAGTAATAACTATAATACATTCAAATCTAATTAAACATAATATATTAAACCCCAGAAACAACCTATAACATATTTATCTTTGTAATCAGAATATAAATCTTCACATTACGTGGACAGAAGGATAAAACCATAGTAACCGTGCTAAAAACAAATCAGTATAGATTCCGATAATCAGTGTTATCAACTGGTATCAACATGTTATCAAGTGTTATCAGGTGTTATCAGTTTAAATAGCACATGCATCCCTAAAGATGCTGCAATCTCGGGTTTATCCCAAAGTAGAAGAAAGGATGAAAATTAATAATAAAATATGATAAGGTGGATAACACGATGATAACACTGATAACTGTTACCTACTTAAAAAAACCTGATTTAATTAATTAATGTAAATTTTCCTTGTGTCCAAATTTTCCTGGTGAAAATTTCTAAGGATTTTCTAGCTTTATTTGGATTTTTCCTATTCAATTATTTTTATTATTACTAATTATTACCATTCAATAGGGTTTGTTAATACATTTCTCAGGAATTTTCTATAGTTTTGCAGCAGTTTTTGGCTGGTTAAAAACAGGTCAGCAGACAATGAAATGCTTTTTGCTTATTTTTTAGAAAGTTTTATTTGATATTGCCAAGTCTAGTTTTATATTTAGAACTAAAATTTAAAAAAAATTCACTTTCGCTCTGCAGAAATTAGGCCTGGCCATTGCGAGGATTTACCGTTATTTGTAAATATCTCAGGATAATTAATAAAATAATAATTAAACATGACCGAAATGGGGAATTCTGTGGTCAAACGAGTTAGGTAATAAATTTCGTAATAAAGCTTCATGTGCACAGGGAAAATCTATTGCTGAAATAGAGTTTAAAAATGGCGCCGTTATAACGCCATCTAGCGACAGAATTACGAACTACGTACTGGATTTGTTGATGATTTTATTTATAATACTACTTAAAAATATACGGGAAATATTTTTCAATTTTCTAATTGAGATACAAATGAATAAGTTTAAGTATTGTTTAATTTTACAAGAAAATTATAATTCTTAATTAACGCAACGCTGGAACACCGTCAAATGTTACACTTATTCATAGAGGCTTCGGGAAAACACGGTCACATCAAATTTGGGAAAACAGGAAGCTCGTAACACTTCAAAAAATAAAATAAAAAAAATAATAATTCAAAACAATTGATAAGCCAGCGTGAACATTTCACTTCACAGCTTTTCTACGTCTTACATAATTGGGCCAAAAATTCACACACATCTTTAAAACCATGGTAAGAAAAAATACTGAAGTTCCTTAACAGGTTGTTTTAATCTTTTTTATTTTACGTAATTTTTGAGTATTTCAACTTATTTCAAATATTACGGTGAATTAATGTCTTCTTTTACTCAGGCGTCAAATAATTCAACAGCCAAGAAGAAACAGGAAGAAAGAAACGTAAAAACGCTAAGAGAAATAGCAGGTCTGCCTGCAAACAAAAATTGTTTTGACTGCAGACAGAAAGGCCCCACGTACGTTAATACGACCATCGGCTCGTTTGTCTGCGTCTCTTGCTCTGGAAAACTGTAAAACAACTTTTCATCGGCTGTTTAATAAAATTTTTGAGTATTTTGATTGGCTCGCAGGAGAGGACTGACCCCACCCCATCGAGTCAAGTCAATTTCAATGGCCAATTTCACGACAGAAGAAGTCGAGTTTTTAAAATCGCGGGGAAACGAGGTGCTCATTTTCATTCATTACCGCTTGTTATCGTTTTCTAATCACTTGTTAACGTCTATTAACATTTATTTGTATTTAGTTTTGCCAGAAAGTGTGGCTGGGCTTTTACGACATGTCCCAATTCTCCACAGAAACTAAGGACGATTTAAAATTCAAAGATTTTCTGGTGGCAAAATACGAATCAAAGAGGTTTGAACCTTGATTTCAAGAGAAACTTTCATAAAATATTTATAGTCTAAATTACTATAGTATATAATATATCATTGAAATAACATAATAATAAATATATTACTTTAAGATCTCATTTAATTTGAATTTAAATTTCCAGTATAGATAAATATGCGTCGAATATAATATAATATAAAAAATTAATGAGAAGAGAATTTAAAATCAAATAATATATTTTATAATTTTTTGGTCGGTTACTAGGTGGTACAAAGACCCTGCAGCAGCTGCAAGAGAGATGGCCAATCACAACGGTTTTCCTACACAAAAAATGACAGTAACAACCAATCCCGTTGCTCCTCAGGCTCCTGTAGCAGTTTCCCGACCAGTTGTACATCACAGCTCTCCGCCGAACCAATCAAAACCCTCGAAAATGTTGGCCGACATCGATTTTTTCAGCCAACCAGTGGTCGCGACTCAGACGTCGAAGGTTCCTGCAGGAAACGTTTCGCAAGCTGCTGCTGTCGAGCCTTTCTTTGCGGATTTCCAGAATGCTTTCTCGAATTTCAGTTTGTTACTATCATAATTGTCGTGAATATTATTACTATTGTTTGAAATAGTACTATTACTAGTAGTAGTAGCACTAGTAGTACTAATAGTAGTAGTAATAGTTGAAGTAGTAGTAGTTGTAGTATTAGTAATAGTTGTAGTAGTAATAGTAGTAGCAGCAGTATTAGTTCTAGTAGTAGTAATAGTAGTACCAGTAGTAGTAGTAGTAGTAGTAGTTGTAGTAGTAGTAATAGTGGTACCAGTAGTAGTAGTTGTTGTTGTAGCAGTTGCAATAGTTGTAGTTGTGATAGTAGCGCTGCTGTTATTATTAGGTGTATTAGTGGTGTTTATTGTAGTGGTAGTGTTATTATGGTTACTTGCAGTAGTAGTAGTAGAAATATTGTTGTTATTATTAAATTACTACTACTACTTCCATTATCAGCAGCGGTAGTAGTAGTTTTTGTTATTACTATTATAACTGTTTTTGCGACTATTAACATCAAACCTTTGATAATGATAATCATTATTATCAGGATTATAGTATTATTTTTGGTCAACTACTATTACTACTATCATTATTTTTATCTATTATTTTAATATTTCAACATTTTATTCTTTCCGCAGGCAATGCGCCATCCACGACAAAAGCCACGTCCAGCCCAATGAAAATCGCTACCAACGGACATCAGCAGCAGCAGCAGGCGAAAAGTCCTCATGTCCCTTCCGAAGACCGTTACTCGGCACTCAAGGACTTGGACGCTATATTCAGCAGTCAATCCCCGGGCAAACAAATCACCGACCCGACTCCAAGTCCCTGGACTCAGAGCTTTTCCTCCAGCCAGAATCTAGAGACCCCCTCCGCTGGACCCTGGACCTCAAACAAAAGCCCCTGGACTAACGGCTTTTCTTCCAGCCCCGCTAAAAACGAACCCGTTTTCCCTAGCAATGGACAATTCGGCTTTACTGCGTTTCCAGAGCCCCCGTCTCAAGGGATCTGGGGGTCACCCAATGCCGCTGTGCTGCAGAAAAATGGATTTTCTGCTAGCAATCCTTTCCTAAGTATCTAACCATTGTTATTATACGTTAAATTATTTTTATTCATTTTGCTGTTATTATTATACACTATATTATTATTTTACATTATGTTCTTATTAGTTAGCCACTATTATTATTATACATCATATTATTAGCACAATATAGTAAAATTTCTTAAAATAAACTTAAATTTTCTTATTTATAGACGGGACGTCTTCAACCATGGCTCTTTCCAGCAGTCAGTCTGTTCATTTCCCCATCAAAGCCTGGCCCTCTCCCCCGCAAAATGCAAGCAACCCTTTCCTGGTATTTCTTTTTAGTAATTTAAATTAATAACTTAACTTTTATTGATTTTTTAAACGTAGGACGGATCAGCAAGACCTGCAGTACCCAAAACTCGCTCGTACAACCCGTTTCTCTGAACAAAAATTGGACAATCAAGGAAAAAATCATTTACGGCTTTGTGATACGCCCCAAACTGAATTCCAATTGTTATTTCATCTTTTTATAAAATTTCAGTTTTACTTAAAATTTATTTAAAATTCATCTTCTTTGGCTTTTTTCAAACGATACCCTTGCACTTTAGCTATTTTCGCTTTTTTCCCCTCTCGTCTAGTCACAACAGAGTTTTGTGCACATTTGCTTTATATTTCACACACTTTATGGTAGTTTGATAGTTCGTAGGGTCATTTGGACTACCCTTTTATATGGGAAAAGGGTGGTTCAAATACCCCCATAGCTTTGTTCCAGTCACACATACACACGCAAGTGCCTTAAGAAAATGTGTTGGCCTCCATTCCATGCAGAAAAATTATTATATAAAAGTTCTGGGATTCTTGTAAATGAGAATCTCCAAAGAATTGGTAACTTACCCCCGTTGTATACTCAAAAATATTCAAATTAAAATAATAATTTGTATTGCCTCCATTTTCCCTTATTTGCAGATAATAAAATATTTGTTCATTTCAGATCTAGCACTTCTGTTCAGAAATAAAATAATTATAGTTTAATATGATTAAAACTGTGCACTTAATTATCTAATGGAATAATCGTGAGGAACCAATAGCGATTTAGCATTAAAAAAAATAACTAATAAATTAATTGGTTACTTGTAAAGCTATTTCTAGTCTTATTTTTGCTATTGGTTAAGAGCTCATCCAGTCGGATGCCGTAATACTCCCAATTGGTGAAGACGGGTAGTGGGCGTGGCTTCCACGTCTTGACTGCGCGCAGCTGGTTGGCTGCCAGTCTGTCGCGGTCCAATCGCTGGAAGAGAGGGAGGAGCTTCAGTTCCAGCCACTCAGAGACGGTGTTGGCGTCGAAGATGGGGGCTAACGCCGCGGCGACTTGACGCGCGAGGTCACTCAACGCGCGCGACAGGTAGTTCAGGTCGCGCGTCACCTCGGCGACGCGCGTGCCGCTGCTGTAGTTTCGCCGTACGTTGTAGTCCGTCAGCCAACCCTTGAAACGCGTACTCTGGTGGACGTAGCGATCAATCTGCCAATCACAAGAGAGTATTAGTTCACCAATCAGAAGAGCATACATATCTCTTTAACCAGTGATAACATATAAACATAATTCAGTTAACTCCACTCTGCAAGGAAATTCCCTAAAAAAGAGAAAATGGATCTGCAAAGGGAAAAATAAAGGAATAGGGGAAAATTGAAATTTAGTAGTACAGCTTTATATTCCAGCAAGGAAGGGAGAAAAGAAAAATTTAGTAGTACAGCCTTTTATTCCAGCAAGGAAGGGGGAAAAAATAAAGGAAGAGGGAAAAGGAAAATTTAGTGGTACAGCCTTATATTTTACCACAGAGGGAGGAAAAATAAGAGAAAAGGTAGCATTTAGGGGTAACTGAAATTTACAATAGGTTATTTATGTTAATTATTGAGGGAAAAACAGGAAAAGTAGGACCTTCTTTAAGGAAAAAGGGAAAACTGAACGTAATAGAACTAATATAATAATAATTGATTGTATATACCTCGCGTTCAATTCGTATGAACCTCGCGGTGAGTCTAAAGTACTCGACTCCAGGAAACGAGCAGAAGGACATCTTCTCATGCAAGTAAGGGTCGAACTGAAGGTTAGCCAGTTTCTGGTACTTTGGACTTTTAATACAGTTCAGGGCCTCGTACAGGGATGGGGCTAGCGAGTCATCAAGGTAACCGCGGGAGGTGGCGAGTAGATTTGTCGCTAGCGATGGTATACTAGCGGGAAGTAACTCGCAGAGTGCAGAGAAGTGATCGTAGCGCTGCCATCCCGCTAGAGCCAAACCTCGGAAACCTTCCCGAAACTTCGACCCTTCGTCCCGAGCAACCTTTAAATAACGTCACAGAATATTTTATTATTTTCAAGTTGATCTAATATTGTCAAGTGTTATCGAATGCTTACAATGAGCCAGTTCTGGTTGTTTTCCAGATGTCGTTTAATGTTTGGAACAACCAGTGTTTCTCCAAACGCGCCTTTATAAGCGCTCGAACCCCAGATGGCGGGAAATACTTGTGAGTACATAGTGAACACGTGCGACGGGGCAAAACGATAAACGTCTTCTGCGTAAACCCAAACCATGGGTTCGACCAACGAACCTAATCTCGACTCCCTGAGCTCGTCCAACGTCAGACTCCGCAGCATGTCGTCCCAGATTATGGGTGTAATATTGTACCTGGAAATGAATTATATTATTAATTTATTATTGTCATTATTATTAATGCAAAGATTAAAAATAATATTAGAAATATATTTTAAGCTAATAATTATTTTTTACTTGTTTTGTTTTATTTATCTACACGTTTTATTTCATTAATTTATTTTGAATTTATTATTATACTACACCATATTATGTTAGTTATATTATTGATCATACTTTCGCCGAACATAGCTGGCTACTCGAGTGACGTGCCCCACGAACAGTTCCTCCTTGCTTTTCGTGTAGCACAGCGAGCACTGGGCAATCTGGAAGACCTCGTCACAGCCTATGTGGATGTACTTGATCCCAGGATGCAATTTCACTATCTAAAAAATAAAAAAAATAATAACAATACACAAAAATGTTAGTAACTTTGCATAACTACCTGATCAACGAGCAATTCTGCGAGATTTAGTGACTCGTTCCTCGAAGGGCAGACAGCCTGGGCCTCGTCCGGATTTTCTCTAAGTCCGGAAAATTCTTCCAGTTTCAACACAAATTCCAAATGCCCGAACGTCTGAACGAGCGGGATGACTTCTAAATTTTGGGCACTCGCCATTGCCAACAATTCCTGTACCTATTGTACAAAAAAAAAAATACATTAATTTATAAATAAATAATATGCTGATTTTAACAGTACCTCATTTTTAGTAAAATGATTTTTGGCACGAACTGAACGAAGCGGTCCGTCGTAGGGGAGCATGTCTTCGTACTCTATAAGCAGTCCAGTCGCACCCAGCTGAACGAGGAACGGTAAAAGTTTTGCGAGGTAATCTAATTTTGGAGGGGCTCCTTTGAAATCTAGATGAACTAGTCTTCGTTGAGGTACAAATACTGATCCTTGTGGTGCGCTCGTCGAATAATACTGCTGCGGATAATAATAAGGGACCTGAGATTCTCGATTCTTTGCTGGGTAATAAATCGCTTGCGAGTATGGATCCCCGGAATGCGAAAAACGTGAATTAACATTCTGAACACTTCCTGTCACAATTGAAATGATAAAACGTTGATTAATGATATTACATAACAAAACAATTTATAGAAAACGATACCTCTGTCTTCTCGAGCAACAGCTGAACTCGTTACTTCTTCATAATTTTTCTTCACGGGAAGAAATTTAACGACAGCTGCTTCGGCTGCTTTTTCCGGTTCGTTGTTCGTTGACTCGGCAATGGTTGTTGATATGTTTTTGATATCGTTTGTCGAGACGTTGCTTCGATAAAAGGCCATTGAGCACATCCCAACAATCGACAATAAGAAAGCACCAGCAAAACATTTTTTTGATCGAAAGTTGAAAAGGAATTTTCTAGTCATTTTTTCCTAAAATTTCAGTTACAGAAATCACAAAATAGTTGCACCTGTTGAAAAGAATAGAAAACTTTATTAGTGGACAGCCCTTATACCCTATACAAAACAGACTAAATTAACTAAGTACGTTTTCCTTTTTACCTTTTTGAGTATTATTTAAGTAATATAAATGTAAGGAAACAGGAAAAACTGCCCTACATTCCTGGTTTTCTCTTTTCCCACTCAATTTATTTTAATTTTCTGTCTGTCTGTTTTGTTTACGTTTTTCTAAACATCTGCAACGTTGCCAGCAATTCTTTCCACTCCCCCCTTTCCCTTAAGGAGGACACTCTTTCCTTTTTCCCATTTCTCTTGAAGTAACATATTTCCCCTTTTCCCCTCTGTGCTAGAATATGGAACATAAAGTTTTCTCTTCCTTTATTTTTCGCCTTATGAGATCAATTTTCCCTTTTTAAGGGAATTTCCCTGCAACGTAGAAGCATCATTGCCAGATCTCTTTCTTGGTAAATACAGGGGCATACGTTTGTATTTCAATAAACGTCAAATTTTCGTTGTAAAAGAAAACTGAATATTAAAGTAATATTTTTCAGGCAAATCTATAATATAGATACAATAATTATTTCAAAAACAACAAAAGTCAATTTCAAATCGTGTATGTGAAGTGAATTTTCATAAACAAAATAGTGTTGTTTTTTTTTCACTCCAAGTTTTCTCGTACCCATTTACAAAAAAAAAAATAGTTGAGTAAATAACAGAAAATGCTGAATATGAAGGATAAAAACTGAAGATTCATCTCTTGTTTGCCTCTCCTTCTTTTCGAATCAGAAAAATAATTATCAACCAGTCTTTGCATACAACATCAACAAGCAGCTTTTCCTTCGCAGAAAATAATTAAAAAGCAGGGAAAAAAGATTATAATTAATCATGAGAAAAATAAAGTAAACAGAAAATAGCGAAAAATAAAACAGTGAAAAACGCTCAGCGTATAGTCAATTCCCATTCAAACTGGCCAAGACTCTGTAAAAGCTACTCGCAAACTTTCAAAAATTATCGAAAAATATAATGCAGGTAAATTCGTTTCATTTAGAGAATTAGAGTAAAATTTTTCAGCTGAATCCCAGTTGGTTAGGGTCAGCTGTAGCGGCTGCCACCTGCGGGAAGGCGCGGAAGGCGAAAGCGCACTGCACTTTGCAAACGTGGTCGTTGAGAATAGCGGCCGGACTGAAGGTCTGCGCCAACTGAAAGCAGTTGATGATCTTCAGGGACTGGCACACAGGCTGTAAGTACAAAATTCATAACTTATATTTAAGATGTAAGTTTAGTTAAAGTAAAACGTTACCCCTTCTTTGGTGCACGTGCACATAACGCAGGGTGAAATGCGTTCAGCTTTGCCCACTTCAATGTTTAGAGCACCCACAGTACAGGAAACACGTTCCTTCCACAGTTCTAGATCAATCGACGGCAAATTTTTGCAAGGCACGCGAGGATTCCTATTTGCAAAATCACAAGAATTAATTTATAAAAATCATGAATGTCGAGCATTAAAAGTTGTAATTACAAGAAAGCTTCGTATTGATCGAATCCCGACCGCTGGACCGTATCGATGCCGTCAGAGTTATCACAGACGATCTTTGCAATGGAAGCCTTGCGGATCTCAGTCAACTGTGCCTCGGTAAAACGAATCAGGGGTCTCCATTCTCGTACCAGAACCGATCACATTTCCTCAGCTGTCTAAACTGCATGGCGATGATACAGGCAAAGGTCGGTCCGACTAAGCCACCGTGAAGTGGAGTCTCACTCAGTGCACCGGGGAAGAGGTCGATATCGTCAACGGTTTCGTAAGTCTGTTTCAGGCGGTTGATGACATCGGGCGTGATCTCTCGCGAAAGATCGTCAAAAGTTTTGGCACGTTTTAGGTTGCACAGAGCGCGGTACTCGTTGTACGCTGGGATACCGTGGTCTCGAGCTGAAAACGTCAAAGGTAAGATGTAAAACTATAACTGAAATTTAAGTTAGAAAAATCATTTACCACGCTGGATGTTGAGCGAAGCCAAGTCGAGTCCCGAGAAGGGGACGTGCTTCTCCTCGAACAAGTGGTTGGTGACTTCGTGAGTGATGAACTGGTCCAGGGTCTCCATGGAGGTTCCTATAAGTCCTCGGAGGATCTCGTCGATCATTCCAGGCTGGTACAAGACATCTAAGACAAAAATCAAAACATTTATTTCATTACAATAAGAAAATTACGTTAAAATAAATAGGAAAACATACCTGGATTGTTGAATCCGTCTCTTAGCTTGACTGCGAGTTTACGGTCTTCGTAGTTAGCTCCCAGTCGCCTGAGTTGATCCTTGAGAAGCGAATGACCGAAACGGAAAGCAGCAGCAGCGAATTCGTTGAAAATTGTTGGATTGCAGGTAGGATCATATCCTGGAAAAGTAACTAGATTAGAAACCTAAGCCAAATAACACTGTAAAAAGGCGCCACTACAGTGCTTTTCCGTGGTTTATCAGTTCCTTTCTATGGTGTCTTTTCACAGTACCCTGGTATCGCTCTAACGCGGTTTGATTTTAAACTACGTTCAAGCTATATAGTTTAACGTTATCAAAAAGGCACCGCAAAAGGCACCGTCAATTTTACATGGAGAGTGTTATTTTACCGTTGTAGTATCCTTCGGGAAGAACCTTGAGCTCGTATAGCTGTACTGCGTTCCAGCCGAGTACTCGAGGTAGGAATTCGTTGTAAGTAACGTGCTGGAACTCAGCCGACATGATCCTTCTGCCGTTCTGGAACAGCTGTTCATCAGTCCAGTGCGGATTGATACGAGCCAGTTCGTCGACAATCCTGTTGTGTTCCCGCATGAAGACTGTGTGAATCGAGGCAAGACCTGGCTGCTCGCTGGCTCTGGTATCTCCACCCTCGAAGCAAATGTTGGATGGAGATTTACATTCAGGGTGCACGTTGGTCTGCATTTACAAAATCAGGGGTCAAAACTTGGTATAAAAGTTTTTTGTAGGGCGTTTATACTTGAGGTAGAAGGTCTTTGCCGCGAATGGGGTGACGCGTAGCGTTCAGACGTCCGCCTATGAAGGAACGGAGCATCCGAGACTCGCAGACGTCACTACCGTAAGTGTGGGAAGCATCGACGAAAGCCGTGACTTGGTTCAGTTGCTCGCGATAACCTAACGAGAACATAACAATTCAGTTTTAAGTATTTTTGCGATTTTTTAACTGACCCAACAGAAAATAGACGGGCTAGTCAAACGACAAAATGACCCTCTGAATGGTGCACGATTACCATGAATTCAGATAGATGATAGTGTGACATTGGCCCACTTTTACACGGTTCGTACGCTTGAATGTTTCAAGAACTAAGTCATGCAGTATTCAAGCCCTTGTTCAGAGGTATCAGTCTAAGCAACTAATATAAGCTCAGCTACTATTCAGCTAGTGTCTCAGATGAAAGTTAGTGTTCAGCTACCTAGTCACTCGATACTCAACCGTATGACTTTTCTATTGGGAATTTGATGTCTTACCGAGAGTGAGTTGCCCAGGAAGAGATCTAGTGAACGAAATGCATTTAGCTTTTCCAGTAGTTCGATCTACGGCGGGGTACCAGGGGTCGTTGTTGGGGACGGGGATAGGTGCGCACTCGGGGTGGACGATACGCGCAGAGTCGCAGCCGCTGCAGTCGAGGATCGAACCGCCGAACCCTCGGTTCACTGGAGTGAATGTCAGATCGTGGTCCAGCAACTGACCGAACTGCATCACCATCAGCGAGTAGCGGACGTGTGGGGCGCTGACGTCGTTATGAATGTTGGCTGAGACCATTCGAGCTGAAGGTAGAGGTCTGCCGCTAATAGCTCGGGTTCGCATAACAGAAATTCCTATAACAGATTCATTAATACAAATCAACAGATGTTTGTATATGTAACGGAGTACCGTCTTCGTATCGGGGTGGAAGCAAGCGACTAAAGGCTCTCATCGACTTGCCGAACTCTGGGAAGTTGAGATTGTTGCACCAGCCGGTCATAGTACGGAACTTGGAGGTGTGGTCACAGGGAAGGGTCTGCTCGTCGCACTGGAACACTTTGGGGATGTCCACGACGTCGCTGACGTCAATGTTCGGCAAAACCTGCATCAGATCCTGAACTGTCGAAGGCTGCTGGGGACGGGCTTCTAAATCTTTTTGATTATTTCTGTTAAGCAATAATTGAAATATTAGTTTGGGAGATTGTAGTGTGTAGTTTTGTGCTTACGCGTTGAGGAAGCTGTTGACGAATCGCTTGGAAGCGAACTGGAGAACTCTGGAAACGTTAGCAATGAGTGTAGCTTGACGTTTGGGTCTGCTGAAACTGAAAGCAGTTCCCACAGGTGATTTGGGATCGGCTCCTTTCCCTGAAAACAAGTTATTTCGACTCGTAAAACTTGCAAAAAGATCAAATTTGTGAAAATTTTGGTTTTTAAAGGTCTTAAAGGTATAACTGAGGTGTTTAAAAAGGTGTTTGGTTAATTAGTGCGTTAGTAAAGCATCTGATTGGTCCACCAGACAAGTCATGTGTCAATAGAAAAGTCTGCAGTCTTTTGGTCAAAGTCGACTTACTTTGGGTCCACAAGTCGACTTCGTAGTCGTCTAGCAAGTCGGCTACACGGCGGGCCACGGACACTGATTCGTGTAGGTAATCATTTGCCTGTCTCTGATTGGCCATTTCCCACGAAGGGGCGGGTGCATCGTGTCCAACAAGTAACCGAGGTGACCAATCAGGTTGTTATGGTCGAGAGTGGCTGCTAAGGTGTCCTGGCGCCTCTGGAGCCCCCATTGGTTGTCATGGGGGTAGTCGTAGGTGTAGTGAGTAGGAAACTTGAGAAAGACAGGGGCGAGCCAGGCTTTTAGGGAAGGGTTTGGAATGGAGTTAAAGTCAAACTGTCGTCGGTTGGGTGGTGTGACCATTCGTGTTAGGATCAGACTGGATGTGGAATTGTTCCATACGCTAAGGTTGGTTATTGCGTCATAGTAGGTTGCCAGAGTAGTGGTTGATGCTGAACAAAGCACCAAACAGGTATTTTAAAGTTAGAATTTCGCATACAAAAGCTTCCACTAGCAACGCACAAGGTTCCTATTGTACAATACCTTCTTGTAAGAGTGCCTGCTCCTGGAGAAGATAGTCGTCAGCCTCTCTCTTAGCCCGGGACACGGATTCCTGCAGCAGCGTATCAGGGATCACGAAATGAGGGGAAGCGGTTTTCCAGGCGTTCAGGTCCATGCGCGTGATGACTCCGTCAGTGCAGGACATGTCAGCGTTTCTTTAAAAACATAAATTAGCATAAATACTTAAGTAGTTAATGAGATATAAACTTACAAGAATGGATCAGAAGCTAAGAAAACGCGTGGCTGGATCACAGTCATCCCGTCGCTGTTGTCGCAGATGAGACGTGCCAGGGACGTCTTGCGAATGGCGTGCAGCTGATCTGCAAATTACAAGTCGCAAAAATTAACTCGAAAATCATTGGACGTGGCGATATTAGTTACCTTTAGTGAAGGAAGATGGCGGTAGTTCGTTCTCATACCAGTATCTGTCGCCTCTCCTCAGGTAGTGGAACTGTCTACCAATCAGACAACCGAACGTAGGTCCTACCAATGCCCCTTTGTTTGAGATTTCCGCAATACCACCAGTGAACAGATCGATATCTTCCACACTGCGGTACACAAGTTTCAGGGTGGTGATGGTCTGAGACGACATAACATCGCTGAGCTGTTCAAAAGTCTGGATTTTAGGCAACCCACAGAACTCACGCCATTTGACGTAGCCCGGAATGCCGTGATCGCGACCCTGCTGGATGATCTGTGCAGCCAAGTCCAAACCCTGAGACCCTATTTTAAGTTACTATTCATTACTACGTTCATTTAACTAGGGATTAGTTAAATTTACCATCAGCTTTGTCTTCAAACATGTGGCTGGTCATCACTTCATTGATGAACTGGTCTTCAGCCTGAGCTTTGGTCCGAACCATTCCTTCCAGGATCATGTCGAGAGAGTTAGCTTTATAGAGAGCGAAGGGGGCGTAGAACGAGGATCCCATATTCTCTTCTGCGACTTTCTTGCCTTTCTGGTACAGATGCATTGTCTTTGGCATCAGCGAAGCAACGAATCGGAGAGCAGCCGCTGCAACGCTATTGGCGATTCCAGGGTTGATGTTAATGTCGTATCCCGTGAAATAGCCTGTCTGTTCAGGCTCCAGACCGTATTTGTCCATAACGGACTGTCCTAAAACTACAGGGAGGAATTCTGAGTACGTGATGTGCTGAAGTTCGGCTCCTACGATACGACGAGCTTCCTGAAACAGGGTCTCGTCAGACCAGTGAGGGTTAACTTTCGCTAATTCTGACGCTAGACGATTATGTTCACGCAGCAGAAGGACGTGGAGAGCAGAAAGTTCGACGTGTTCGTTGCTGCGGACATCGCCAGCCTTGAAACACCTATTACGAAACAAAATTAGCAGACGAACTTTACAAAAACTTTTTGTAGTTGTGGATTTACTTAATTCCGTCCTTGCTGCGGCAGTCTACAACATTGTCATCAGCAGGAAGAATTCCTTTAGTGCTGTTGCCGGTCTGAGTCTTCAGTAGACCTCCCCGGAAGAGTCTCAACTCGTTAGCTTCTTCAGCAGAGCTTCCGTAAAGAACCGAAGCATCGAGATAGCTCGTTACTTGGTTGATCTGTTCACGGGGGCCTAGAGTACATCCCACGCGGGGAGCTGTTCCGGATCGGACGTATTCTTGGCACTTGACGTTCAGTTTCGAGTAAACGGGGTCCGTGTCCGGAACGCGGATGGGGTAGCATTCCGGGTGGAAATCGTTTAGAGACACTCCGCAGCACCTGAGACGCTGACCCAAGTATCCTACAACAATACAAAGTTAACAGAACGTACACAGTGCTCCCACTTTGTAGGGAAATTCTCTGAAAAAAATGGATCCGAAAAGGGGGAAGTGAGGGAAAAGGGAAATGTACAGCTTTACATCCTAGCATGGAGGAGGAAAAGGGGAAATTGGTGTCTTCAAGCGAAGGGGGGAAAGGGAAAATAGAGCCCTCTTTAAGGGAAAAGGAAAAACAGAAAGTGGAAACACTGATGCAGAACGCGTATGTAAGTTTTCATACCGGCCATTTGAGGTGTATGTGAGATATCGTGCAAGATGATTTCACCCCAGACTGCAGTCAAGGCGGTCAGATGAGCATGTGGGTTGTCGATATCCCTATGAACAGCCAGCGAGACTTCACGGGAGCTGGGCAAGAAGGATCCACTCAGAGCCTGGCGAGGGATACTCACACCTAAGTATCGGTACAATATAATCAATCGATTCTTTGTTGTACTTAGTAATCGATTTACCATCACTGTAATCTGGCGGGAGGAAGCGGAGGTATCGGGTGTTGGCGTTACCCCATCTGGGATTCTGGACGTTATTGCAGTAACCATTGAAAGCGCGGTATTTTCTTGGCTGGCAAGGAAAATCCACTTCCAAGGGACACTGTTCTGAAAGGATCGTTCCTCGCACATCCATCACGGGAAGACCGAACGTGATCTGATCCTTGGTCAGTTTCATACTACATAATCGATATTCAAATCAATAAATCGATTTAATCGATCATACAGAAGTATAGACGAACCTTTGAGACATTAGTTTCGAAGCTTCTTCAGCGATCAGTGCGATCCTGGATATATTTTTAGCGACAATTTTGATTTTGTGGGAAGCTGCCATGTACCAGGCTGGTGTGCCGGGAACCAGTTTCGCACCTAAAATATTATTTTAAATATGATTTCAGTAAATTTTATGTAAATTTTCTGGAAAATAGTTGCTTAACATCTTACGAAATAAGAGATTCCGGTACCCTGAGGGTAACAGAATCAGGTTCTAGCTCGTTTTGAAGGTTAGTTTATGCATTCACACCCTTTCTTTGTGATAACTCACAAAAGTTTCCACGTGCCGTAGAATTTTTTAGAACTTTTTATTTGTTACCGGTTGAAGTGAAGAGGGTAGGCTCCACTTGGTCGAACCGCGAGTTAATGGAGGTAGCAGCCTGGGTAGCGAGGGTAGAGAGCTCCTTGCCATTGATGTGAGGCATAGGGACTTTGACTCTCTGGTTGGGTAGCGGCTCGATCTCGATGGCCGGCTTCAGGTGCTGCGTTTTGTGCTTGACCGCAGTGTCTCGGCGGATGCGATCCTGGCCCGGAAGACTCTCCACATACGGATACCCGAAATCAAAAGCGGTGCTGAGACCCACAAGTAGCAGAAGGACTGCCCAACTGTGGCTAAAGCCCCTCATCCTCGATCCTACTCAATAAAAATAATATTTTTATAGATAAATCTGAAACTGGGGTATCACGGGACAATGGAAATTCTTGCCATATAGTGAGAAACTGCAAAAGAGAAATGCGGAAAACGCGTGTCCTACACCCACATAGTTTCTAAGTGACACACGGCGACATCCGTCTACGACTCAACCTTGACTAATAACATTCCCAGAAACTTTGAATTCTTTCAAATTTTCACGAATTTCAGAAAATTACGCAAAAAAATCTAAAAACTTCCTGAAAAGTGACTGGTTTATGAGAAACTCGTGCGTTCAAGTCTCCAAGGGCTTTTTGTTATTCACGCGGATTCCTGGCTCGAGAATCTTTGACTACCTGATTCTGAAGTTCACGAAAGAATCTTGTGTTAATATTGAGGAGGTTGCTAGCCCTACTTTTTATGGGAAAAGAAAAGGGCCCCGGTGCGGAGAAGGTATAGAGAAGAAGCGGCTGTTGCGTCCCAGATTTCTCTGCTTGTTTGACGCACTGCTATGCGGTCAATGGAACAAACCAACTTTCTATGTTACACTGCGCCCAAACACATCGTGGGGGAACACAACACAGAAAAAAAGAATTCTAAAGAAAAGATCTCATCAGAAAGTTTTTCACATTAGCATACCATTCAAACTAAAACAGAAAGTCTACATAAATAAATTAATTAAATAATGTTATATGAAGATTGGTTAAAATTTTCTTACCTTTTTTTTACTGTATAAGGCAGGTTTTGATGTAATTACTTGAGAATTAAATCACTTATTATACGATGTTCAGTAGTCTGATGTCTTACGAACACATAATATTTAAGGTAATTCGTTTTCCGTACAAACGATTTCCTGTTCAAAAGTTTAACTGCGACGAAAACTTATGTGAGACCTTATGAGGAGAGCGGGTTTGTTACTGCATACGAGAGCAGCAAGCAACTGAGGCGGCCCTTGCGTAAGCGATGGCATTTGAAAGAAGCAACTTTCGCTGAGGGAACAGACGGCCTCCTTGATGTTCCTCTCCCCTCCGTAAAGGAAGGTGGGGGGACGGGGCTGGTGACTTCCAACAGAATCATCCCGAAACGTCTCCACAAGTCCTGGGGAATCGGGGTCACACGTCGGGACTTCTCAGACTCCATACCCCATGATAAGAATGACTTGAACTCTCAAAAGGATTAATCAGGAATTGTTCATACCTATACCAAAATTCGTAAGATGGTGCGTTTCGTGGTGCCTTTTTTTTTGGGTATCCTTGAACTGAACGGCCTAAGCGTTGTTGAAACTGTTAGAGCGATACAGGCTACAGTAAAAAGGCACTGTAAATGTAAACTGACAGACTACGAAAAGGCACTGTAGTATGGTGCCTTTTTACGGTCCTTCGGATATCAGTCCTGAACTGAATCTTTACCACATTCTAGAACTATGAATAATACAAGGAGTTACGCAAGTTTAACTTATAAGTTTTGAAAGAAACCGAACATTTTTACGTAAGAAAAATCTTGCTGTGTTTGAAGGACACGAAGCTCCTGGTGCATACCACATAATGTCCTTAATTTTGAACAGTTTTTTCCTTAACGACATACTTTAATCGAATTTTGCAAATTTTAAGACGTTTTTGAATAACTCTTCATTGAAAACTTATTGCAAAGAATACTGTGTACAACTTTTGGCGCGCATTTCAAACTACAGCGTTACCAGATTTCTTAATTGCGGTATAATTTTGCTAAACGCTTTAAAAACTAAGTGAAAGAAACTAACGCCATTATCTTAATTACAATTAAACTCGAATATCTTAAATATTTTTATTTTTTATCTGATATTTCACAAGAAACTTGTTTTTGCACAGAAAACGGGTCATGAAAATCCCAAAAAATTCACATGTCGTCTGTCACCGTTTAGAGTTAATAAAAAATAGTTTTACTCTTTTTTCTGGACTGCTAACCGGCTCAGAATATTTTAAATACCCTACGAATCTTTCAGGAATCTTTTGAGAATCGCATAAGATTCTTGAGAGGAATCTTGTGCGAGTTGCAATCCCTTGAGCAGCGCACTTTCCCTCTGCTTGAAAAGCATTAGAAGATCGTGACACGGCACTTGTCTCCTATTTATTTTAATTGAAGCTTTCGACCAAATGTTCGTTTCTATGCCGGGCATCAAACTTAAATAATCTACCATTGGGCACTTCTTAAAAATTTTTGAGTAAACTCTTATCAGTTCTGAATGGCATCTTTGAAGAAATGGGACTTGGTTTTAGTGCGAGTTTCAATGGAGGGGAAAACCTGATGTCCGTAAAGGTACTTGAACTGACTACTTGTCAGCAATTTGGGCTCTTGTGTAGTAAGTAGTTCAGTAGTTCAGGTCAATAACTCAATATGCCTGTTCCCCCCCTCACACGTAAAAACCCTCTGGGCTGTGAAGGAGATCCTCCAGGTTACAAACCAGTTACTGCAGCCAGGAACTGGGAAGTTAACCGTAAGGCATGTATTCAAACCCTCAAACAAAGAATCTTGTTTAAGAATCATGCAAGAATCTTCGTAGAAAAAAAGGTCTATGTCCTTCTGTCGCTTATATTCCAGTATAAATATAACTGCGGTAAACTTGAAAGTTCTTTATTTAGCCTACTTTTTCATTAAAGGTTCCCGAAGATTTCCCCCAATACGTGGGAACAGAACCAAAAAAAAATCGTAAAAAAATTGTAAAAAGTAAATATTGCGTTTTCAGTTTCGCAATAAGCACTGAACCGAATCAGAAACCGACATATGTGATACAGGGAAAGTGATTTATAAAACTCAACAATACAGACATTTTCAAAAATTGCGTAAAAATATTGTTTCATGCTTTTCACGGGATAACTGGCAAACAAAAACTTTGTCCCGAAACCGTGAAAAAATAACCCACTTTCACGGTAAATTATAACATTAAGAACTTTTTTTTTCACGAATCTAATCACGTATTAGTTAATTATAGATTCAAAAATATTCATCCTGTACGGCTTATATGGGCTTAATGAGATGTGTTAGTAGTTATTTATGTGTGTTTTGCTTATTTTTGTAGGGATGCGCGTGTCCTTCGTGCTTTCATGTGTTTGGTAAACAGGCGTCCTTGCCCCGGGTTATACCCAAAATCCTCCATTCACTCGACAAATCCTAGAAACATACATTACTACGCAAACATAGTCTTGAGGAAAACCTAGAAAATTATTTTAAAGCTTAAATCTTGACAATTAACAGCCAGCGTTAACTCGTCGCTGCCCGACTAGAAGCGTTCCCGACGAAAAACGAAGTCGAGGAGCTGCGGGACAACATTACGAGCCGTCTCGTATCAGAAATGGAATTAAAAAATAGATTTTAAATATTTTGAAATTTCAAATTTTAACAGATAATTTCTCTTAAAGTTTACGAGGCTCGACTTCCCGGGGACTTGTCGTTCGACAGTCGAGGACTTCGTTTCCTCGTTCTTCGTTACGCAGCGATATATAAACTTCCTCCTGACATTTACGTTTCCCATTTTTGGGTAAAAATTTTACAAAAACAGCAGTTTTGAAAAAAAAAAAAAGATAAGTATTAGTTCCGTTTCCAGCGACCTTGGGGTAAAAATCTCTAACGTCAGAAGACCCAACCAGAGAAAGAGAGAGGCAACTTCTCTTTTGTAAATTCAAAAAAATTTATATAAAAGATTCTTGACTATTTTTATGAATCTTGAAATCAAGAATCATTCATGTTACACAATCCGATAAAACTAATTAATATTTAATAATTCTTAAAGCCCTTTTCCCGTATGCGCGGTTGATAAGGAAAGTACATGATTCTTGATTCTCTCTATGAATCTTGATCTAAGAATCCTTATTCATTATTATTAATGAATTTTAGATTTTATAATATTAAAAAATGATTTCTTATGATAAAAAAAGAAGTATATCCGTGATTGAAGAAGTTTTCCTCCAGGGCAACCAAAGGGAAAGTTCGCTTCCCAAAAACCTGTTTCTATTTCTTATAAGAATACTTAAAAGAATTCTTATAAGAATAAAAATAAATTTAAAAAAAAACTTATAAACTAAGAAATAGTAATAATGTACAACTTTATAAAAATTGGATTATACAATACAATCCGGAACTTGTTTGTACCTTAAACTTTACAGCTTTTAATACAATTTGTAATGAAGTTTAAATGTAAAAATTAAAACACTTATAGTAATTGAGTTATTGATAAATTTAATAATGCTATAATTTCATTATTATATGAATTTATTATAAATATAACAGTATATGGAAGTGAAGGTCTTTCGCTTTAGGCTGGAGATGGTACTCGTTTACTTTTTTTAATGCTTCTGGTTCTTTCCAAGGGCTACAACTTTTCCCACTGAGATTCTTGGAAGGATTCCCCAGATTCTTTCAGGATTCTTTCTAAGATTCTCAAGATTCTTAGTACTTGGCACAGTGATAGGTTTTAAAGTATAACGCCCTGGAAACGAATCGGAATTCGCCGATTTCACCTTGTGCTTCCTTTTTGCGGAAATTTTTTTATTGGCAATGTTTCGTTTTGTTTCAAAACTGATTTATTCTTCCAACGGAAAAATGGCAGTAGTCCAAGTAGGTGTGGAACTGCTGATCTATTTTTCTGATTTATGCCTTTTCACCCGTTCCTTTCTTAGGCAACTGGTTTTTATATTGTTATACATTATCATAGAGAAATTACTACACTTAAAGACAGAAAATTATGATTATTAAAAGTATATTTAGAAAATTTACCTCATGTTGATCTGCGATTGCCAACTTTTACATTTCGAAACAGCGCCACCTAGCGGTTAAAAAAGCAACTACGTTCAATCAAATTGCTAAATCAATTATTTTATATAATTTTCTGTACTTTACTTAATATTTCATTGATTTATGGTGTATATTTATATTTTTAGTTTGTAAAGTTTATTTTTAAGTAAATTAATAAACTAAAATCTGGCAACGCTGCGTTGCTTCTTCTAACTTCACGCAGCAAACATGGCGGACCTTGGAGCACCCGTTCGAGTTTCACCCATTATCAAGGTAAATTAAAATCTTACTTGCGATTTCAACCTGAAAAACAACAAGAATAAACTTTAGATTATGGGAAAGCTACGAATTTTACATTTCAATGAAGACTTCGTATAACCTAGTTTTTGTACCGGCCAACGAAGCGGCCAAGGCCGCATAAGAATAATCAAAGAAAATCTTAAGTGTTAATTGAAGAAAGGATAAATATGTTAATTCCTATCTTTAAATACCATAAAAATAACTAGCCAACTTATTGTTTACGTAAAATTCCCTAAGGTTTGTTTTTAAATTAGTCGATAGATCCACTAGTTCATTGATGAACATGATCTCTCAATATTCATGTACTTGTTCTTGACACTGTCTATTTCCACAATTCAATCAGCTTATTATGGTTTAGGAAATTTTTATTGATTATTTGTATCTTTCCACTTCCGCAGTTCGGACGCTGGTCTGCGCTTTTGCTGGGCATTGCCTGGGGAGCCCACAGATACAACGTCCACGCCAAGGAAGAGACCATCTTCAGGGAGGAGGAAGCCCGCAGAAAGGCCGTCAGAGACGCCGCCGCTGCCGAAGAGAAGAAACGCCTCAACCGCCAGGAGATGATCTACTTGGCCGAGTCTGCCGGAGTGAAAGTCCCCGAAAACTTTTAGATGTCAATACTGTTAAAAACAAACACTTGGAAATAGTAAACTGAATACAAAAAAATATAGCCAATCCATTTCTCTTACTTTCTGAACTCTGTATTTGTTTTGTATTCAAATAATTTACACTTAACGTGCTTAACGTATTGACAAAACACTGTAACGTTACAATCTTGGGCAAAACGGTGGGGAATGTCAATGCTATTATACAACAAACAAAAAGTAGCCGCTCTTGTCTCCATCCATTAAGTTAAATAAAACACGCGACTAGGGTTGACAAGTACGCAAGTAGTAAATCGATTAGAAAATAATGGGGTTTTAGAAGGGTCCACTTGACTCCCTTCCCAGCGGCTTGAGCTTCCTCGGCTGGGGTGTAGTCTTTCGTAGGGAAGCCAACTCGGCCAAGTCGACTGATGTTGCGGCGACATCCCGTTGCCTGTCGAGGGTCTTGGCTAGAACTCGCAAGGCGCTGGCTTTCTGCATGCACTCGTAGGTACGTAGCGACTCGCACGTAGGTACTGTATCGGCCGACAGAGGGCGAGCCCCTGATTCAGCAGACCGCCTCCGCACTTCTGGCTGCCCCTGAAGCGGGAAGTCTTCCTCAGGCTCGACTTCGAAAATGTTTTCTTGCTCGGGTAAGCCTTGCTCAGGGTAGTTTGGTTCAACGGCTGTCTTGCCTCTGCGTCTGGGGTTTGCTGATTTCGGACGGCTGCTACTGCTGCTACCGGGACTGCTGCTGGACTCCATGGTTCCAGGTGAGTACCTTAGGGTCTACTGAACATCCCAGCAGCGATACAACCCGCTGGAAGTGCAAGATCATGTTGGTTTTGGGTGTGGAAACGCATGCGCTTGACCTTTTCCACTTATGGCGCTTTCATTGAGAGCATCGACCAAACGAGGTAACCATGAGCTTGGGCCGTTATTTGTTAAATTACTGCTTATTATCAAGGTATTGTGCACACACCTCACACAAAAGATGAAAAAAAAAAACACACACAGAGAATAGCCCTGTAAGTATAGCTGGAGGAAATGTGTAGTTTTTTAGTACTTGAATCAAATCGATGAACAATCTGTGCGACCCAGTTTTCTTATCAGAATCCCGCGTCTAATTAATTCATGAAATAAATCGATAAATCAATCAGAAAGCCCTTATTTAACTTTATTAAACAAAGCAAATAAATCATTTAAATTATTTAAAACTCAATTAGATTCTTTCGCCCAAATCATGACGCTTCAACTCCCTTACCCATTATTGGCAAAAATTTTTGCAATACGTTTATTTTTAGCTTTTTTGCTTATTTGGCCAGGCCCCTAACTAACAGACCAATCAGGGTTTTAGTTTTTAAGATTTTCCTACGTAAGCAAAAGCCTGGTGAAGTTTTATTTTTGGCATTTCCCTCGACACGTTTTCGATGGGGACTTGGCCTTCAGAGTTCCGACGTCATTGCAAGGATCAACTGCCATGTTCGCCGCTTCTCTACAACGTAACATTTTAAGAAAACACTAAAATTCAGTTATTTAAATAAATAATCTTTGGTATTTTAGATACTTTGACGTGTTGTATAATAAGTTTAAAACGTAGTGGCGCCAATTTTCTGAAAATTTGCAGCGTTGCCAGATTTACATTTAGTTGATAAATAAATAAGATATTGAATTATTCTTGCTAAATACTGAATTCTTAAATACTGTTTGACCTTTGAGTGTTAGTCATTTTATTGAATATTTTAGATCAGCTGTTGCATTGTGGAGCTTCGGGAAAACTATGGTCTCGTAGCTCGAGCGGGCTGGCCGCAGCACTTCGGGTTCTCGACAAGGAACTCGAAGGGATTCGGCAAGCTGGAACGTTCAAGAGCGAACGAGTCATCACTTCGAAACAAGGTGTCCACGTCTCGGTCCAGGGACGAAACAAATCGCTACTCAATTTCTGTGCGAACAACTATCTCGGACTCTCTGTACGTTTCTATCCTAGTTAATTTTCTCGTTTTCTGGTTTAACGCAGAGTTTCGTTTGTCTAGAGTCATCCCGAAGTTATCGAAGCGGGAAAAGAGGCTCTTGACAAGTATGGAGCAGGACTCAGCTCGGTTAGGTTCATCTGCGGAACCCAAGATATCCACAAAGTAAACTATTACCATTAATGATAGAAATAATGTAATCAATTAATTTTTTCTAAAGGATCTTGAAGCCAAAATAGCTCGTTTTCATGGACGGGAAGATGCTATCCTATATCCGAGCTGTTTTGATGCTAACGCAGGTCTTTTTGAAGCGTTTCTAACGCCTGAAGACGCTGTTATTTCTGACGAACTAAACCACGCTTCCATCATTGACGGCATTCGCTTGTGCAAAGCCAAAAAGTTTCGATACAAGCACAAGGATTTACAAGGTACAACAACTTAATACTGTTCTAGGTTGAAAACTAATCTTTGTTGTTTACTGGACGCAGATCTGGAATCTAAACTTAAGGAATCGCAAGATTCTCGACTGCGTCTCATCGTGACAGATGGTGTGTTTAGCATGGACGGCAACGTTGCTCCGTTGCCAGATCTCGGAAAACTTGCAGACCAGTACAACGCCATGATTTTCATCGACGAATGTCACGCCACTGGATTCTTCGGAAAATCGGGACGTGGGACTGAGGAATACTTCGGGTCTTTAGGTCGGGCTGACATAATTAACTCGACTCTTGGTAAGGCCCTTGGAGGAGCTGCGGGTGGATACACGACTGGTCCCAAACAACTGATAGATTTGCTCCGGCAACGGTCTCGACCTTATCTCTTCTCCAACTCCCTTCCACCACCTGTCGTTGCTTGCGCTAGCAAAGTAAATATGCTTTTAATTAACAATTTATCAGCCTTGATTGAAACGATAGCTTACCTATTACTTGATTTTAGGCCCTTGATTTAATTATGGGTGGCTCTGGACTCTCTGAGAAAGTTGCCGCCAACACGCAGAGGTTTCGAGAGAAAATGACTGGAGCAGGATTCCAGATTCTCGGGGAAAATCATCCAATTTGCCCAGTTTTTCTCGGAGACGCTAGACTTGCTGCGACAATGGCCGAAGAAATGCTCAGTATTTCATTCCATATTTTAATAACTTAATTTTTATTAAGGTTTTGTGTTATGTTGTAGATCGTGGCATTTACGTTATTGGATTCAGTTACCCAGTGGTACCTAAAGGCAAAGCCAGGATTCGTGTTCAGATTTCCGCGGCCCATTCGTTCGAAGATATCGACAGGACCGTCGAAGCCTTTATTCAAGTTGGAAAGCAATTGTCAGTCATTCATTAAATGCAGAATCTGTAAAAAAAAAACTAATCGCACAATACACACAGTTGTTTTGCTCTGTCGTATTAAATATTATTCGAGTTACATTTGAGTATTTACAGAACTTGACATACTAACCACGTATTCTCTCACATTCGTTCTACACTCAAAGCGAATTACGATTGAAAATGTTGGAACAATTCAAATTTGGCGCCACTAGCGGCAAATTAGAATTTAGTTCACACTTTGTCCACAGAGGGCTACTATTCATTGAAATTTAAAATTAAGTTTTTACTAAAATATAGTGAATCTTATAAACATACATTATACATAATTTACGAAAAATTAAATTTTTTAAAATAATTAATTAGAATCGATTACTAGTCTTAATCATAAAATAGTAGTTTTTAATTTTTCCACTAGATGGCGTTGCTTGTAAACGACACGTCATAACACTTTGGTCAACAGACACCGTTAGGGACAACCTCTTCCTACGTTGTTTCCATTCACTTGGTATTCCCAGGCCGCAGGTTTCAAGAGCTTCGGTAAATATCCTTATTTTCCTATTTCATTTAAAAATGTAACTATTTTCTTTCAAATTATTGAAGAAGGGTCTTTCTTTATGTTTAGCTTAACGAAAATCCAGCCCAGAATAAAACCATGGACCAGATTACAACTTTTGTCGAACCCGGCCGTCAGTTCGCTAAAGACTCCATTCGTTTAGTTAAACGCTGCACCAAGCCAGACAGAAAAGGTACAAAAAATTAAATTCAACCAAGTGTTCATTTTCGTAAGTTCTGTATAAAAACGCAGAGTTCCAGAAAATCGCAGTCGCCACGGCTATCGGCTTCGCCATCATGGGTTTCATTGGATTTTTCGTTAAGCTCATCCACATCCCCATCAACAACATCATCGTGTAAGTTAATTTTACTCGTCACTCGTTACCAATTCAATGTTTTTTTTTCTCTCCCTTTATACAGAGGCTCCTAATTAATGGACATTCCCGAAGAAGGAAACTTTGCGCGTGCTTGGAGAAAACTGGATGCTCGGGCAATTTTTATTATCAAATTGCACCTTTGTTAAACAATATCGATGAAATTTATTTGGAAATAATAAACTTCCATCAAGTTGATACTTTTTATTATTTCTCCAAACGTTTCTATCATGACATTACTATGATTGGTAGTAATTGTGTCGCTCATAGAATAGAATGCAAGACTGCTTGATATAATCACCTCACATATGAACAGTACTTCCACTTTATAGGGAAATTCCCTGAAAAAGGGAAAAGGAAGGGAAAGTTAGTAAAGCTTAATGTTCTAGCGCGGCGCGGAAAAATAAGGGAGAGGGGAAAATGGGTATTTCTGGATCAAGGAGGGGAAGGGGAAAACGAAGCCATCTGGTGACAGAAAAGGAAAACAGGAAGACGAACTGTAAATTATGCCCTAGGTGGAACTGTCAAAGTGCACTTATTACAAGCACTTGTAGGCCCAAACCTCTATTATAAAAAATCAATAGTAAAAAAATTTTATAGAATTAAGATTATTCTTGGAAGGTCTTAAAGCAAAATTTGCACTTGACTTACTTGTGACCCAGGAAATAAAGGGTCTACAACGCTAAAAGTTCCAAGATCCGACTCCCGTTTAAGCAAACGACTGTACAGTGATGGACCAAAAAAAAAGTATCCACTTAGACTAAGGAAAAGTTGCTTTAGAATGGACTTGTCTACCAGTATAGCGGTCAAATCAATAACAATGGGTGAAACTTGAATTGATTCTAAGATTAGAAAGTCTTTTAAACTCGATTTGACCACTGTGGTGGTATACGAGCTAATTTAAAAGCAATGTTCTTAAAATCCAGGTAGATACTTTTTTTGCTCATGACTGAACAATTAACTACTAAACAATTGAAATATTCTAATGTCTTTCATCAATTCACATTTTTCGTTGAAACTAGTTGACTATTTAATACACATGAAATTCAACAAATCACACAATAGTTATTACAACGCTTACAACTAATAAATGCGATGAGTATGTACGAGATAATGTATTTCCAATGTTCAGCCAGTCATAAAACGTTTACTGACAATCCTCGAGAAAAAATCAAAGTCGCAGTTTGAATTTTTATGAACAAATTAACAGCACTAAACAATTAATCTTTGCATCTCCTTAATGGCGGACTGTTAAGACACTTTTATTAAATGTTACACTGTAATAATAAACATAAATTTTCCCAATTCTAAGCACATGAGTGATCTTCAAAGTAGAGGGATCAGTTTATGCATATATTATGTATAGATAAATCATGGATTCTAGGCATGGTTTGCAGGTAAAAAGTTCCTCTCTGGCGCACTGTGTTAATAACAATCATCAATAATCAGACCTTTTCACAGGTAACTGTAAAACGAGATCTGGAATAGCCTCATTTCTCTCTTGACCTCGTGGCCTTTTACACGTGGGTTTAAGCAAACTATACCTTAACAACACAAAAACAGTTTACGAAAAATGTAAAACTGATAGGACGCGGAAGAATGAACCACACGTCATCGACCTCTCCGAGTTGAAGTGGAAAACTAGTTTTTCTGGATAAAGTCTAGATTGCGTGATATGTTTCCAGGCACTCGAGATCGATAACCTGACCTCTACAAATCCTCTGAGAGCAAAAAATTTTAAAGCCGGGCGTACAAATTCCTGTCGGCTGAACCGAAAAACCTGCCTCACATATAAAACCGGTCCAGCCCTGACGGTCACTAGTATTTTCAGTCCTACACTCTTAGGGTCTGGACCCTTGTGCCACGATGGGACGTGCTCTCTCGGTTCTCGTGTTGATACTAGGACTCGGAGAAATCATTGCTGATGACTTGATAATGTAAGTTTGAAATATTCATTGAACTATTTCATCTGTATTAAACTATTGATTGTATAGAGTCCCTTTAGAAGGACACCCTACTCGCAATCTGCGGCAAGTGCGTAGTCTGGACAAAGTACCGTTGACCAACTACTATAATGTATGTAAATAGTTTCAGATTATCTTTTTTTTCCATAGCTAATATGTTTTCGTATTCAATAGTTTATTTACTACGGTACTGTTTCAATTGGTACACCGCCGCAAGATTTCCGTGTCGTTTTCGATACGGGTTCTGCAGATTTCTGGATCACTTCTGATAAGTGTACAAGTTCTCAATGCACTACTGGATGCTGTAATTACTTTCACATATCCTTTATATTCATAAATGAATAATCTGTCTTTTCCCAGCACCTTACGCCGGTTACAAGTCTTCCACTTCGAGTACGTATAAGGCAAAAGGTACTGCAGTAACCATCCAGTTTTCTGACGGTAACATCTCTGGTTTTATGTCGACCGACACGATTAAGGTTAGTAAAATTTCACATTATGTAGCAAGTTTAGTCGTTTGATTGTATTTTACCTTGTAGATTGCTAACGAGACCGTCAGCAACCAAGGTTTCGTAGAAATCACTTGCGGTACGAGTTTCGTTTACGGAGGAACACCCTACGACGGTATCATCGGTCTTGCGTTTCCTAGTGTTTCTAGCGGAGCTTTGCCGGTCTTCAATAACATGGTACTTCAGCAACTGCTTTCCAAGCCCATCTTCTCCATCTGGTACAATCGGTACTTAGAACTAAAGATCTGTTTGACAGTGCAAGAATAGTTAATACTTACTGTTTTACTTAACAGAGGAGTAAATGCTACCAGAGGAGGTGAAGTTGCTTTCGGTGGTATCAACGCTAACCGCTATACAGGAGTCATCACGTATACTCCTGTCGTTCAGGAAACCACGTGGCAAATCAAACTCGCAGGGTAAATTTTTTTAAATCATCTTCGTGTCGTCTGCTATAGTGTTGACCAAGCTACTGTTTTTTTTATGAAGGATCACGTTGCAGTATACTGCTGCTAACAAGACTGAAGTCTGCACAAGCGGCTGCCGAGCTGTAATCAGTACCGGAAGTGCACTGATCACTGGACCCAACGCCGAAGTAACCCAACTCCTGGACGCTATCGGAGGAACCGTTAACTCGTACGGAGAACGCGAGGTTAACTGCTCGAGACTAGCGGCGCTTCCTACGCTGTACATCACCGTTGGCACGACGATTCTTCCGATCCAAGGCAAGCAGTACATCCTGAAGGTACAACCTTTTTTACCCCTGCAGGGTTTCTAGAATCTTATAAACTATACTTTATCTGAAGATTCCCGATGAAACTGGGCAGACAATCTGCGTTGTAGGACTCAGCGGATGGGCTAACACCAAATGGGTTCTCGGCAGTGTTTTCCTAGGGTCGTATTACACCATTTTTGATGTCGGAAGCAGTCGCGTAGGATTCGCTCCTGCAGCTTGAAAACATAAATTTATTATTGTTAGACATTAATTTAAATCTTTTTGAGTATTTTGGAACTTGGACGCTGTTTATCTGTTTGGAATTCTTAATACCATGGACGCAATACAAGACATTTTGAATCGGGACAAACCTTCCAATTAATTTTTGGTTAAAATTCTGAACGAATTAGAGGGATTTAGAAGAGATGTCACAACTTGTACCGGTTCCTTTTGGGCCTAAAACAAATCGGAATAAGATTTTTTTTTCTTTAATATAACAAATAATTCTTCATTAAGCTATTAACCTATTATGGTATCCCTTATTCAGAATCAAGTTTTTGTTTGAAGGAACTGCGAAGAAGCAATATTCCATTATTTAATCTTATTTTATGAATATTATTTTAAAGTGTTTTCCATTTTTAAAAATATGTCTTTTATTACCTATGTGTGAATTCTAATTACTTTATTTTGTCAAGACTGACCCCAAAGTCTTTGACCTTACTTCCGACATATCAACACCTGTGACCTCTGTCCACTTTTGACCTACCTGACCCCGAACACTTGACTTTGAACCATACCTTTCTCCGTAACCTATGATAACCCAATCCCGATTCTTTCCCAAGTCAGTCGAGTTATATTAGTCTCTTTGTAGACACGGGTTATGGGTTATCTTTAAGACCGTATCGTATGTATATCACGATACGTGTCAATTTATCGTTATTTTCATATTATTCCGAACTTTAGAATTAAGCAGTAGTGAGCGTGCAATATTAGTGTCGATTCAAATAAAATCGATTGCACCAAATCAATGGTCTACCTTTCTTATCGCTCTCAAGATACGAACCTTACGTTTAACTTTATTCCGATGAAGCTTTGCCAGATATATTGGCACTTCATCACAGAACGTAGACACAGCCCATTAGTATAATAAAGTGTATTATTTATAAAAATAGTTGGGTGAAACAAATGAAGAAGTAGTCGCGGTGTTATACTAAAATTCTATACTTAAAAGTTTGGAATTTAATATTGTTGATTGATATATCTGATTATTTATAAAATTTGTTTATTAAACGGTTATGGAAATTTTTGATTAATTATTTTTTATGTGATCTCATATGCAATAAATAATTAATTTTTACTGAATTGTGTTTACATATAATGCTTTATCACAACCAAAGATTTAATGGGAAGAATCGAGAAAACTTCCAACAAGTTTTTAGCTGTTGTTTTAGGCCCAAAATAATTCGAAATCTCTTTGAAATACATAAAAAATAGTTCTTCACTAACTCTATCGTGACATTCCTTGTATAAAATTAAGATTTTGTAAAAGCAGGGATTTAAAAGCCCTCCATTTACAGAGTTCGTTAATGTGTAACTAAAATTTTAAATCATAAATAGTTCAAATCTAAAATTATTATTTATACTTAGTAATTCTACAAAATATATTTATTTGTATTTTAATCATAGATTTTCTAAAATTAATATTTAATTACATTTATTTATGAAAGAGGATTAATTCGTACTAGCCAGGGCTGTTCGATATCGACTTTTTCCAATATCGATATTATTGATATGATATATCAGTACCTGTCTTGAGCTTTTTTGATATTGATAATATCAAGCTTACCCATTTTATTTTGATATGATATTGATATGATATATCAGCTCAGTTAACAAATATCGATATCAATATTGATATTTTTATTGATATTGATATCGATGTCACTATTGATACTTGTCTTTGCGGATGTGTGGGTAAAGTACATTAAATTTACATTAAGTTTTCAATCTGTGTCTTGGATAACGGACAGTTTTTTCATAACACCACTAAAACTGAACCGAATCAGTCCATTACGGTCAGTCTCACCTGCTTTGTAAGAATAGGTCTGCATTTCAAAACAGCCATAAAGTTTTTTAAACATACCTTTTTCTTTGAGAGAAATTAACAATAATGTATTACCTTCAGGTGTGCTGAGGTATTTGATAAATTCGTGCCTTTAATAGACATCTTGCATAACTTGCACTTAACAGTTTTGCAGTGAATAGTGACAAAACAATACCAAGTTTAGAACGAATTTATTACTTTCTTTCTCCGGTTTTCTGAGAGACAGAATTCTGACCTTCATCATCCTCTAAAGATAAAACGATTTCTTCGTCATCCATGGTTCGGAAAATATTTCAAAGATATTCTGGTATCGGAGGAACGGAAGGCGAAAAGTAATAGAAGCGGATGTGACGCTTAAACCTCTACTAAAGATAGAATATTCTCTCTTCTTTCAACGTTCATGAAGAGTTCTGCAGAAGTGAAAGCGAGAATTGGGATTTCGCGCTCAAACTTTTGTATCTTCAGTCAACGTTGACAAGTTTACTATTAACTATAAATATCAAAAGTTGATACATCAAATATTGATACTTTAAAAAAGAGATATCGATATTCTGATTTGATATATCGACTTGCGGTTAATTTAATTTGATATTGATATATCAAGCTCTTTTAAAAATAATCTTGATATGATATGATATGATATATCAAGCCCGAAAAAGGTTGATACATCAATATTCTTGATATTGATATTGATATATCGAACAGCCCTGGTACTAGCGCATCCCTTTTCTTTTAGCATTAGCTTGTTTGCAATTCGAATTGAAAACTGATAATGGCAAATCCACGGATCATAAAAGATCGCAGACGCAGGGCAAAATCATTCCTTCGTCTTATCAGCGGCGTTGGTCACTTGGTCACTACCCATTAGAATTACAGTGAAATTAAAACGTATTAAAATCCACGCTAGTAAGTGTTGTATTTACATTTTTAATTAAGTACCGTTACTCATTCATGGCACCTTGTACTCAAAATCATTTAAAAAATCTTAACTAAGCAATGATTCAGGGTTAGGAATTGGTGTATTATATGCTGAAATATTAATTTAGTTGCTGAATGTGGTTTCCTACAAGAAGGAACAAATTATGTCGCATATTTTGTCATTAAACTTCTTAGACGATATGTACCATACATTTATTATTTAAGTGTAATGTTTCTAGTGCGTGAAGATCAGCCTGCTTGTTAAGTTTCATCATCTTTAACTGAACTCGTGTTCATTTTCAGTCACTTAGCAGTTAGTATCGTCGCTCGACAGATTGCGTGATTTTTGTTATGATTTGTATGTTAGGTTCATACCATAGTACCATATACATATAAAAATATACCACATAAAGTACCATATACCATGTAGGTACTTGCTTTTCGACCAAAATACTAGCATATTGGGGTTCATTATTAATATTGTTATATTACTTTCCTGCTCTTCGTTTTTTCGCGTTACTACCTGCCATCATTCATGTTTTGAGTTTTTAAAATAATGTACTTATAGATTATATAATAATGTAGATATGGCCTTTTGATATTTTTACATTTTCAAAAGTCATTAGAAAACGTAAATTAAATCACAATTTAATATGAACACTATTGGAAATCAGCTATTGCTACTGATCATAGACAAATAATCATAATTTGTGTTTAATACATTTAAATCTGTATTTAGATGAAACTTGAAAATATATGAATAATATTGCCTATTTATTAACCAAGATTTATTAACAATTCAGGTAACGGAAGCAGCAGCGGGCAAACGTGCGATTCGGCAGATCTCGAGATCCTTCGTCCTGTTTCTTTGTTTTTTCGTACAGCAGATAATCACGTGAATCTTGCCTCTGCGTCACCACACAAATTTTCCAACACCAAAAATAATTCGTGACTGGAATTCTAATGACATTCAACAGGTAAAAAAAATAACCTGCTGTGATGTTCCGTAACAAAGAAACTAACGAATTTAAATTATTATTTGATACAAGGAAAAATAAATTTAATTAAAAAGGTAAAAATCAAGTTGCTTAACATCCTGGTCATTATAACAGTTTATTTGATGTTTTTCTTTTTACAGCATGGAAATGACAAATTAAATGCAGATCCAGAACAAGGTCATATGGACTCATGTGATTTTTCGTGATACTAATTGGATAGCAGCTTAGTAGACTTTATCAATGAGCTTGAGACTTCCCCATTCACGTAGCCAGTGCTGAAGAAAACTTCAAGCGAGAAACAACTCAACGTAATTCGTTAAGAATCAAAGTAAGTAAATTATTAGTAATAATAACTTATTTGTAATTTATTTAAATATTTTTACTTCAGATTCGTTAAAGATTAGCCGCTAACGGAAAAATCTGAAATAAATCAGCCAATGAAAAGCGATGTTTAAAACCTCCAATCAGCTATTTTGCGGTCAGAATTTTCATCCAATGGTGGCTTACGAAAATACAGACAAACCTCCCTAGTGGCAAAATTCACATTTTATCATCCAGTTAAACTAAACCGGTATGATCTTATACTAGTTTACGTAAAAATGATAAAATATTAAGTTTTAGATTTTTGAAAGGTGTTTAAAATGGAAAAACAACAGCATTCGTGGATCGAGTCTTCGTTCAGTAAGCGGGAATGCAGTAGCTACGTCCCCAGCACGAAAGACATAGGCAGATGCCGTTGTGGCCAAACTTTGTATTTTCACGAATCCCACAACGTAGGGGACTACTCCACACGCGGAAAAAGCTGGTCCCCTCTGCTGCAGACCCAGCCTTCGCCTACAGACGCTTACGGGACCATTGATTTCTTGGGGGGACCCCATCCGAACAAGGCTCACTATCTCCGACTGGCCTTCGATTCCAGGGCGGATTTGGTTTACCAGCTGCTGACCAAAGAGTGGGGACTTGAATTTCCTAAGCTAGTCATTAGTGTGCACGGAGGCAAAGCCAATTTCGAGCTGAACCCGCAGCTGAAGAAAGTCTTTACGGAAGGTCTCCTCAAAACGGCAAAAACTACAGGTATTTTAGTCCTCCTCGTATAAAATATTTTATCAGTTAAATAAATTGACAATAAAAAGGATTAATTGATTTGTCCGTCAAGTGATAAAGTCTCAAAAAGGGATTGATAATCGTTATAAATAACTGATAACGCAATATTAGTTAAACAAACTCTACAATAAGTTTTGTATTTTTTTGTAATAGGTGCGTGGATTTTGACCACTGGCACTAATACCGGTGCCACTCGTCACGTGGGCGATGCGTTGGTGTCCGAGCGTTCGCCTCGGTTTCGTGCGGGGCGCGTCGTCAGCATCGGCGTCATCCCGTGGGGCGTCGTCGAAAACCGGCACCTCCTCCTGGGCAGAAATCACCTGGTGACGTACCCAGCCATTGACCAACCCAGTTGGCGACACGCGGTACTTAATAATAGACACGCCTGCTTTCTACTGGCTGATAATGGAACTGCTGGACACTATGGAGCTGACGTACCCCTGCGCAGGAACCTGGAGAAGTTTATTTCTAACCAGAAATTGAGATCCCGCATCAGCTGCACGATACCCGTCGTCTGTGTCGTTCTTGAAGGAGGTATATTGTCCGGAGGTATGTGTTGCTTCAAATGTAAAATGTTGCCTTTCAGGTATGCACACTATACGCTACGTGCTTGAGTACGTTACCGACACTCCTCCTGTTCCGGTTGTGGTCTGCGAGGGATCGGGTCGTGCCGCTGACCTCCTGGCTTTTGCTCACAAGTACACGTGTGATAACGGAGAAGCTATACCCACAGTCCGAGAGCAGCTTCTTTCGATGATAAAATCCATGTTCCCCGTTCGTGACGGCCAGGCCGAGAAACTGTGCGGGGAAGTCCTGCAGTGTGTTCAGAAGAAAAACCTAGTTACAATCTTTCGGGTAAGTAACCATAAATTTTAATTATAGTAATAATATTTACAAGGGAAATTATTTCAGCTTTCAGACCCTCAGCTGATTCAGGACCCCGACGAGCGAGAAAACTTTGACGAGACAATTCTTCGAGCACTTTTTCGTTCACGTCACTTGTCGGCAGCCCAGCAGTTGAGTCTGGCCCTAACGTGGAACCGTGCCGATATCGCAAGCCGCGAGATCTTCCGTTACGGACAGGTCTGGCCACGAGGAGTCCTCGAAGAAGCCATGATGGACGCTCTGGTGAAAAATCGTGTCGATTTCGTGCGGCTACTCCTCGAGAACGGGCTCGAGATGCACAGCTTCCTCTCCGTTCCCCGCCTGGAAGAACTATACAACTCAAACCAAGGGCCTTCGAACACTTTACGTTACATCGTCAGAGACGTGAGGAGCCATTTACCTGCAAACTATACTTACACGCTCATCGATATCGGATTGGTCATCAACAAACTTATGGGCGGAGCCTTCAGGTAAAACACCGGTCACTATTTGGTGAATTTTTCATTAATATTTTCTATTTTGTTTGAAGGTCTTTTTACACTAAACGCAAATTCCGCAATATTTACCGCACTATCATGAACAAACCGGCCAGTTTCTCTAAATACGGGACACTGGGACGCTCTGCTATAAACTACCTGAACCAGAAGAACGGCGGGAACAATAACGAAGTAAATCATAACTGTTAAACTATTAAATAACTGAATAAAATAATTAATTATATATTTTATTCGTAGGAAAACGATGGCTGTGCTCTTGAGTTCGAAACCTGCATTTTCAGACACCCTTTTAACGAACTTCTCGTATGGGCGGTGCTTACCAAGAGGCAGCCTATGGCACTTCTTATGTGGCAGCACGGGGAAGAGGCATTGGCTAAAGCCCTGATTGCCTGCAAACTGTACAGAGCCCTAGCACACGAAGCCGCAGACGATGATCTCGAGATGCAAATCTACGATGAACTGCGCAGGTAATCAAATTCAAAAAAATCTATAACATTTAATTGAATAATTTTAAATTGTAAAAAGATATTCGACCGAGTTCGAGGGCCTTTCATTGGAGCTTCTGGATTTCTGCTATCGACAGGACGACCAATTGGCACAGCAGTTGCTCACTTGTTTTTTACCCAATTGGAGCAGACAGACCTGCTTGGGATTGGCTGCCGCCTGCAATCATCGATCCCTATTGGCTCACCCTTGCTCCCAGCTGATCCTTGCTGACCTATGGATGGGCGGATTGCACGCTAGGAAATATCCCAATCTAAAAGTTACAAACTAAAATTTTTAAAATTAATTTTCGTACTAATAATTGATATTAACTAAAGGTTGTGCTTAGCTTATTGCTCCCACCGTTTATCCTCAAGCTGGAGTTCAAAACTGTGGAAGAATTGCAATTAATGCCTCAGACTGAAGAAGAACATTTAATCGGAATTCACGATTTTAAAACTGAAGACGAGACTTCGTCCGTCTCGTCTTCTGTCGATCACGTAGAAGAAGGCTTCTCCCGCAGCATGAAGAAATCGTATACTCATTTGAAACAAATTTCTTTTAACGTAAACCAAGTCGTAAACTAAATAAAGAAATAAAAAATAATAAAATTACTAATGAAAATGTAATTCTAATAACGAATAATAATAAATTTAAGTTAAAAAACAGAAAATAAAACATAAATTAAAAGTACATGAAACAAATTTTAATAAATAATAAATTAAACTAAAAATGATGTATTTAACACACAATATTAAGAACGTAATAAATAAAAGTTATAACTACTTTCTTTGATCTTTAGGACGTTACTAAATTCGAAGAACAGTCAAAACGGGACGTTCCGCTCGGCAAAGATTTTGTCTTGGCCGAGTTTAGCCCGGCCGAGCCTCAGCGTCGAAAGAAACCTCTGAGTCTTCAGAAAAAGTTATACGAATTCTATGCAGCCCCCATAACTACGTTCTGGGCCCATTCAATGGCCTACGTCGCTTTTCTGATGATCTACACTTATGTGATGCTTGTTCGGCTTCCCGACAACATCGGCTGGGCCGAGGGCTACATCATAGCTTACATCGGCACACTGGGAATGGAGAAAATCCGAGAGATTCTAGCCTGTGAACCAGTTCAACTGGACCGCAAACTTGATGTATGGACCAGCTATAAGTGGAACGTGTGTGACGCAGTAGCGATTATCGAATTCATCGTCGGACTCGTTATCCGCTCGACTCCTGGCCTGAAAGACCACGGCAGAGTTCTGTACTGCCTAAATATTGTCTACTGGTAAATCTTCAATATTTTTATATTTGATTCGTGAAAAATAAATATCGTTTACTGGTAAAAATATTAATAAGTCTATATCTGATTTATGAAAATTTCATTTATTGCAGGTATATTCGCATTTTACGGATTCTCGCCACGTCAAAGTTTCTCGGACCGTTTGTCACGATAATGCGGGACATGGTGAAAAACATGATTTACTTCGTCACTCTCCTAACTGTCGTCATTATGGCGTATGGAGTCTTCCGGCAGTCGCTTTTATTTCCCAACGAGGAACCGTCCTGGATCCTGGCACGTCACATTTTCTTCCAGCCTTATTTTATGATTTACGGTGAACTGTTTGCCGAAGACATTGATCCGCCTTGTGGTGAAGGAACCGACATCCCCTGCGTGACGGGGCGCTGGCTGAATCCCTTGTTGATGACACCTTTCTTACTGATGGCCAATATCGTATTGGTCAACCTCTTGATCGCAGTTTTTAACTCGATTTTTCTCAGAGCAAACGTTAATTCGCAGCAGATTTGGAAGTTCAACAGGTTTGGTGTGGTGATGGAGTATGAAGAGAAACCTACGCTGCCTCCTCCGTTCATCGTTTTCGCGCATCTGTATCTGGTGCTCAGGTGGTGCAGGCGAGGATATAAAGGTAGTAATAACAATAAATAGTAATAGTTACAGTAGTAGTAGTATTGATGACTATAATAATAACAGTAGCAGCAGGAGTAGAAGCAGTCGTAGTAATAGTAACAGCAGCAGTAAAAGTACTAATAGCAGTAGTAACAGTAGAAGTAGTAGTAGTAGTAGTCATAGTAGTAGTATTGGTTATAGGGGTAGTGACAGTCGTAGTAGTAGTAGTATTAATGACTATAATCTCAGTAGCAGCAGCAGTAGAAGTAGTAGTAGCAATAGTAGCAGTAGTAGTAGTCAGTCATAGTTGTAGTATTGGTTGTCGTGGTAGTGGTAGTCTGAGTAGTAGTACTACTCATGATTATAATTATAATAGTGGCAGCAGCAGTAACTAGTAATAGGAATAGTAGTAGTGTTAGTAGTAGTAATAGTAGTAGTTGTAGTTGCAGTAGTAATAGTATTTAAGGTAGCAGTAGTAGCAGCAATTAGCAGTAGTAATAGTAGTTACAGTAATAATAATAATAATAATAACTCTAATAATAACACCAGTAGTAGTAAAAATAATAGTAATTCTAATAATAATACTAATAAAAACACCATAATCATAGTGATAAATATCAATAACAATAATACCTCTTTTTCTTCCTCGATAGAGTCTTACGACCGCGGCTTGAAGTTATTCTTAAACAACGAAGACCTGGAACGTCTCTACGATTTCGAGGAGGAGTGCATGGAAAATCTGGCACAGGAGAAGGAGATCCGCTCTCACCAGAGCGTCGAGAAGCGCGTCGTCGAGGTGGGGACGCGGATCAATCAGCTCAGGACAAAGGTAGATACCTGCTTCCAGAAGAGCGTGCAGCAGGACGAGCTGCTCCAGTCGCTACGTCTACAGCTGGAAGAGATGAACCATCAGACAATGTCCAGTCTGCAAGAAATGCTGCGGCTACTCGAATCAGGAGTCAAGTCTGCACCGGAGAGCCTCAATCTTGTCGATACTGATACCAACTCGGTACGTAAACAATATGTTCAGTCACGTTAATAAAAAAAGGGTAGAGCATGGGAAGGTTAAACGACAATCTTTCTTGATTTTTGCAAGAATATTATAATATTACTGGTTAAAATGAATGAAATTTAGTTAAAATACAGTTAATTTAATCTTTCCTAACTAAATTCAACGCACAAATAATTTTATAAGCTGCAGAAAAACGATTTTCAACCTTCCCATGCTGTACCCTTGTTTTATGAACATGACTGTACTGTATTATTGTATTATATAGAAACCCCACTACGGCCTAGTGCATGTTACTTGATAGTATACTATATTGTAATGTCTTGATTTTGCATAAGAACAATGAATAAGGATTTTTACATTTTAGATATAATTGTTCACTGAATTTGTTTAGGCTATAATTAGATGTATGTAACGTATTAATTATATTATATATTTAAACCCCACTACGGTCTAGTGCATATCCCCTGGGTGACTGAGATGTGCACTGAACCGTAGTGGGGTTTGAATATTATATTATTATATTGATTTGGCATTTAAAAATATTACAACAATTCTAAACAGTAATATATTATAATATAATACTATAATATTGCAATATACTTTTATGATTTATACCATATTTTAATATGATTTATCTATTTAATTTTAATGTTAATTTTGCTTAGGCTATCGTCACTCCCGAGATTTTCGCACGTTCCTTATCCGTCCCCCCGGAGGTTCAGGGCAGAAGATCCAGTTGTGCCATTGAATTGGACGATTCAGTCACTTCCGGTGACATATACTCGCACGGTGCCAAAATCGACGGTGACATTAAAGGCCTGCACAACCCCGAAAACGTCAACGAAACCATAGACAGTACCTCTCACAACGTACAAACATGTTATTCAGATTTTCTAATGCTTTTTTTGCCTAAGTTTCTTCGTCTGCTGTACTTGGAGATCCTGACAGAACTCACAGTGACGTGCAAAGAGTGACTTTACACGTTCAGAGTCCTACAGATGATAAGGAAAAGCGCCACTCGCCATCGTCCATCTATTTAGCAGCTCACGGAGCAAAAAGTTTCGGTGTGAAAAGTCAACTGCAGAGAAGGTTTCGAACCATGTCCGAATCCTGCGGGAACAGAGGCAGAAATCCTAAAGTATGTTATATTACATTATATTATATTGAAAAATTTTAGTTATTTGTATTATTATGATTGTTTATTATTGTTATATTTATGTTTGTTTTATCTCGGCTTCGGCTTAGAGCGTATTGCCACTTTTATTATTATTATTATTATTATTGATTAAATTTTCCTAGTTCATGTGTGCCAATCGGCTGGGTTCATATCACTGGCTCGACTCGAAATGGGACAGGGACAATGGCTCACAGGTGTTTTACGAAGACGCTTTCATACCCCAGCCGTGTGTCAACTGTGAAAACAGTGAAAATAAAGGTATACTAACTTAAATAGCAATTTATTATGTTAGAAATATATAATTTAATTTGTGAAGTTTAGATTATTTTAACTAACTTTCTTGGATTGATTACTTTTCAGGTGAAGCAGGGAACGACAAAGTCCAAGCGGAAGCGAACCATCTGCGAGAAGTCGAGGGGTACGATTACAAATTGATGGAAGGTAATATCTAATTCCATTAAAATAAATTATAATACTGATCAATAATAATAAAGTGATTCAAAATGAAATAGAACATTAGTTGTTTAAAATAACTAAATTGTATTAAAATAAAACTTCCAAAAATAGAATTAAAGTAAATTAAAATAAATGAGAATAAAAAGTGTAATAAAAATAAGCAAAATAACAAATTAATGAATGTTTTATTGTAGATGTTATCGAAAGTCGCATGCAGCAGGACGTCAAGAGTCCCGAGGCTTTTCTCGAGGACCTGTGCTATGTCCCTTCGAGAAACGTCTCTATTTCCACGGTTGACGAAATCCCCGATACAACGAGCCACCCGATCTTCCAGTACGTTATCGAAGGCAGGGCCATGGAGTCGGACAACGAGACTGTTAGCGACATCACTGAGACCCTGTCGCCCGGTGGGGTTAACCTGCGGAAAATGGCCACGAGACTATCGTTCTTTCGCAAACTGCGACGAATGGGTTCTTCGTCTGCCGAGGAAACCAGAGATGATGCTTCCAATGCCGATTCTAGTGAAAAAGTCAAAGAGACAGGAAACTAAATCTAGTTGCAATGATAATATACTTAAAATGTGCACTTATTTTTCAGTCAATGTATAAACTAGGTAAAAGTTTTGCTCATAAAATTAGATGTCTTGGTTTTTATGCGATTTTTTTGTGTATTTTCATCGTAGGTTGTGCAAAAAAAAACGAAATTTTTGTGTGGATTATAATTGAAGTTAGGTTAATTGCACCAGCTTTCAAATTTCCCCGCGTCTCCAATCTTTCGTGACTCCATTTTAGAATCAGTTTCTTGAATCGAGCAAGACTTCTACAACGGACAGACGAATTAAACATGCTTGTATCAAATTGCCGCTTTAGAAATGCTATTTAAATTAGAAAAAAAATACTTGAATACATTTGTGCAAAAAAAGTTCATAAAAGGTTTCAAGTTGATTTATAAACTGTGTCCGCTATAGAGGGGTTCGCGCGCAAGAACTTTCTCTGAACGTAGTACACAAAAACTGTCGGTAGGTGGCGTTGGCGCTAATACTTACATTTGGCCGTAACTACTTCGTACTGAGTTTGAAAAATAATTTTCCAAAGCAAAAATTGTTTGTATGCAAATTAATAGCGTCACAATCGAATCCAGTTTACATATTGGGGAACAGATTTAATATACTTACTCTTTTATAGAAAACTTAGTTTTTCTTTTTTTGTGGTACCTTCTCTATGTAATTACTGGTATGGTAATCTAATAAACCTGTGGATGTATAATGTAACTGTAATCTTAGCTCACATTAATGTGCCACTGTTTTATTTTAAAGATGATGCAGTAGAAAGGATTCTGCAGAGAAAATATAAACCTGTTACGGTAGTCTAAGATGTTGTCACTATGACATCTTTGTCCCCTTTGAACGACACAGAAAGTATCGCAGAGGTAACACAGACAATTCAAATTAATGGGTTTCCACAAACCAATTTTCATCTCTGTCATTTTTGTATCTAAAATTGGGTATTGTTGCTTTTTGGACACAGGGTAATCAAGATGAATGTTCAAAGCGCAAAAGGAAGGGCAATCGAAGGCAAGAGCTGCGAGTTAAGGAAATGTTCGACCCGAAGGCAGTACGGGAACACAATGCCAGACTCTATCAAAGAAGACGTTACGAGCAGAAGGTGTTACTAAAACACCAGGCAAAACTAGCGGAAGAGAATGCTGTAAAACAGTCACGAAATGCTAATAATTCTACTATTTCTGCAAGATCAACAAATACTGCGATTGAAAATGGAACGGAACCTTGTACGAGAAGAAAACGAGGCAGGCCGAGGAAGAGGATGACTGTGGACGACTGGCTGAACCCAAGAGCTGTAAGTCTGGAAGCTAAACGGAAAAGAGCTCGAGAGATTGCTGCACTCAAGAAGAGGCCAAGGAAGAAGCGTTAGCAAAAATTGAAAGGAGGAGGGCTCAAGGAAGAGCAGCGAATGAAAAGTACTACGAGAAGTGGAACCAGCTTGGTCTACAGCAAGAAGTCGAGGAAGAAACAAACGCTGCTGTTGATGAAGAGTTGCCAAGTAAAGACGATACCAGGACTAGCGGATACTACCCAGACTGCTTCACCAAGTCCAGATGAAGTCAGTCCTGCATTAGCCCTTCTCGTTTGAAGGTCTTTGAGAATCTTAGAGAGGTACAAGTGGCCAACAAGTCGGGCGGAAGACCCCCCGCCAGTCTACGTCAGGCCCTTCACACTATCGTCACGTTGGCCGTCCAGTGCCCTAATCCTGTCGCAGAACGTCTGCATTATTTGTATACTTATTATATTGTATGAAAAACATCAGTTATCCAAATTTATGGTTATTTCTGTTCCAACAGGACAACTGGCAGCAGCATTTGGGATCAGCCGCAAGTATGCTCGACAAGCCCTGCGACGAGGAACCTCAGTGCGAGACTAATAATGTTGTGAAGACATCCCCACTTTTGACCAGTACATGGCATTCTGGCTGAGGCTGCTGCTGCCAGCTCTGCTCCCGCTGAGAATGCAGTTAATAACAGAAATTGACTTAAATTATTTATTTTTCTGTTTTTCCATTGACCACCTGAAACCTATGTCGGTGAAGTAAAATTCTCTCAAGTCCTTGTTTATGGTTAATGCTGGGTTCGCAAATTCAGTTTCATAAAATATTCATACTTGTTTTTTGCGAAAATTGTGAACGAAATATCAAAATTCTGAAATTAAATATGAGCTGAAACTTTAAGTTATCTACTGTATCCGTATAGGGCATTTTCATGTACCGAGAATCAGCTTAGCCTTAAGAATCGATATTAGTGCTGGTGACCACCCCAAGCACTGTGGCTTATGGAAGAATGAGCCGGTTTCCTAGATTTTGGGTATTTAGTTATGTAAAACAGCATTAAAAGACCTTAACTTGTACAGTTGTGGAATCAGCACAAAATAACGGATATTTTAGTGTCAAACTTGAAAAAATATTACGAAAGGAAAAATATGTAACTAGTGTCAAGTTATCGTGGTAAGTAAGTATACAGTAATTCTACAAAGATCTCGATGGTATGCTGAAGCTAGAAACAGCACGCGTCGTCAGCGAGTCTTCTGTTAGGCAATCCTCGTCAAAGACGACTGGAAGAAACGAGGCATGGAGTGAGCAACACGAAGAATTGCGCAATACCTCTGCAGTGCCTTTACCTTTAGATTCGGACACTAAAAGAAACTTCGCTCGAGTTTGCTGTATTTGCGGGAAGAAAACTACTGGCGCACATAAATGCAATGTGTGTGGAAGAGATGTCCATGTAATCTGTGGTCATTCTAGCGGAGACGAGGAAGGGTACGGCCAGCCATTGATTTGCTCTAACTGTTTCGATAGTAAAGACAGTAAGAAATTGTCTGACGTATCCTTGACACGTAGTCAAGGGCTCGAAGATCTAGAAGTTGGGTCTGACGTGGAGACAAGAGGACACGAATGTGTAAGAACTTTATCGGGGGCAGACAAACAGAGAGGCAAATGCAAATTTCCGTTGAGAAACGTCGAAACCGACAAAGAAGATACCACAGATCCGCGAATCACCTCAGACCTGGATGATGAGACGGAAGGACAAGAGCATCTGAGAACCTTATCAGCCGAAGAAGACTGGCGGGGTAAAGGAAAATCGGGAGAAGCACGGTTCACGTACTTCAACGAAGCTACTCAGTTCGGTGACGAACTATTGGCATCTCTGGGAGTCTTGAAGGTGCCAAAGAATGGGAACCTGATTGAGCCTCTTGCAATCAAAGAGAGAGTAAGAGCTACACTGAAGGACACGTGTGGCTTTGATTCTTTATGTTCTGTCTTCCTCGGTGCGTTACCAGACAGCAAAATGTTACTAGAAGCAAACAGAGATTGCAGACGGCAGGTTTTTTTTTTTGCTTCTTGAAAGAATTTATGAAGTCGGGGAATTTTCTGAATTTCTACCGCCAGCGGATGCACCTTACAATCGATTACAACGCTTTCTCCAATAAAAAAACAAACCAAAATCGAAGTTGTTTCGAAAAAAAAACACGGAAGCAAAGCCCTGATATAGTCCACGAAATCTATGACTGTAAGTTATATTACGTATGCATTATGATAACTCAGTAGTAATATCATCCGGACATCGTTGCTTAGGTACCCTGAACGTAGAGACCGTGGCGAAAAAAAGTCATCGACTCGGGCCACTTAGTTTTCAAAAGAAAATGCGCTAGCGGGTGTGACCTAGGAAGAAACTCCGAATTCATTCTACATCACTCAGCGTGGCGTAAATAAGAATTACCATAAATTTTACTTAACTAATTTGTTAATGAACATTTGTCCTGTTAGTCTCAATTCAGGAAACGACTTGCACCTTCTCGAGAATCAAGTTCAGCAACTGCTACAGACGGGTTTCGTCAAGAACGGCTGCGTATCTGCGTATTTCCTCCAGTGTATCTTATCTTTTAGTTTTAATTCAGCTGTATCTTTTTTGAGAAAGTTCTGTTGTATTCTTTTAATGGAGGGGGTACCTTCTCCCATGCAACCTAAGGATAAAGTTACCCTCCACTAGCCCCCTTCAACGAACGTTAGACAAGGTAGGCAGCTGTTTTAACACCAGACAGCACTCTTACTCTCGTGCAGTCCGAAATAGTTGAGTTTTGCCTTTAGCTCAGAAATGCTGTTGCATTGGTTCCCATAAAAGATTGAAAGAGAGGTTTTGCTTATGCGGAACTCCAGTAAAAGTAATTGGCGAAAATTAAAAGAAACTGTTTTCTCTTAGATCTGGCGCCCTCGTGCAAGATATTGGCCAGATCTGTGAAAACCATGCTAGTGATCTGCTTCGAGTTTTTGGGAAGAAATTGTTGCAATCCTATTGGGCAGCACGTGAACAAGCGTAAGGGTACGGTGAATATTACTGTAGCCGTCTGTAAAAAGATACAGATGGCGCCACGCACAGCTCGTCCGGGACAAAAGCTCTGCGTTAGATGTGATCAGATATTAATGGCCAAAGCTATGTTTGACTCATGCTGCCAAGAAATAAGTTCTGTTGAGTTCTTTTTTCTTCCTTACGAGGGTGTGCAAAGGTCAAACATGGCATTGAGAAAGCGGTTTGATCCATCTGTTCCAGTAAAAGGGACCAGAAGCCTCCACAGGTTTGTCCCCTGTAGCCTATCCGAGCTTATGATTTCGAAAACATCATCTGGAGCTGCAAGGAAAGTTAACGTGGTCCTCTCCAAATCAAAGTCTAGGATAACAAGAAGTGCCACTCGAAACAGTCGAAAATACCTTGCAACACTCCAACAATCAACAGTTACATTACGTGCGTTTGCAAAGATAAGGTGTGGGTTGGATCCGTCTAATCCGTGTCGCAGGGATTCGAGCAAGTATACACGAAACTCATGACACCCAACGTATCGTCTACTGCAAAACTACGGTGGCCATAAACGGAAGTTAAAGAAGTGGATTCTCACAGAGGACGTTTTAGCAATTATCGACTCGCCTGTCCCAAGCTGTAAGACCTCCGGAGAAATACTGAAGTACGAGTTAGAGCAGCAAAATGTCACGAAAACCAATGAAGCTTTCGACGAATACAAAAAGATACACTGGAGGAAATGGACACGAGGTGGTCAAGCTCTGAACAATAAAAGCCGAAGAGCGAGCTTGTTTCAAGTTGAAAGCAGCTTCAAAGCATACTATATGAAGCAAAACATTAATTAAATAAACGGATTTCATTTACTACGATGCCATTACTAAGATATTAATTAAGATATTAAGAGAGCATTAGATTCCATGCAATATCGTAGAATATGCGAGGAGCGGAGTCCTCTACTCCCGTCATCGGCGGCAAACGGCCTTATGGGCGATGCGCGAGGTGCCGCGACAAAAACTGAGATTACTCGAGAACAAAAGATTTGTAAAACCTGAAAATTTGTCACAACATAGTTGAGACATCAGCTTACAACATATATTTTTTCAAATTTTTTTGAGGCACCCCATTTTTTGCAAATCCGATTCTTTTGCAAAACTTGAAAATTTTGTTACAAATACGTTTTGCTAATTTTTTTTCGATATTAAAATCGGATTCCTCGTTCAATTTTGCATAGGAGAAGTATTTTAATTAGTTAAAAAATAGCAATGTAGACTTATTTTCACGATTTATATGGAGAGGGGTTTTCAACTAGCGAAAAATTTGCAAGGTTGCCAATTCGTAAACCCTTGCCGGTTGGGCCCCTCTGATAGGGCCCAATGGGGTTTCAGGTCATGAACTATTCCTACACCAAATTTGGTTCAGATCGGCCGAGGTGAGGCTAACTCGGCATGACGTTTTCACATAGAATTACCCAACCTTGTTCAAAGCTCGTTTGAAACACATCATTATTACCTAAGATATCATAACTGCAGTAACCAATTCACTAATTTAAAGCTAATTCACCGAGTTGTTTGCACTGTAACCAACAGAACATATAGATTCAAAAGTAAAATAAGCGAATCGATCAAATCTGAAAAAGTAAATACTTTTCATGGAGTTCTTCCAGAGTGGAGGTATCGATTAAGCACAGTCTATCGAACATAAATGGGATTTAACAGTGCAACAGGATTTAACGGTAACGGTAACAGCTTTTATGATTAGTGATAATTTTTACGATCATTTTCGCAACATATGTTTATTAATGCCTTGGATTTTGCGATATTTGCACTTTTATAATCATCTGATAGCTTTATATAGTGTTTTAAAATAGCTAATACAATGATGTAAATCATGTAATTAAAATTTAATCCACTTAGCGCTGCTTTTCCAGTCGCATAATTTACAGCTACACAACATCATTGCGTAATTCTGTTACAGAATTTACTCTCAACACGAATAATAGTTCGTTCTTCCTGTTTTAGTACTGTTCCTTTAAGTAATGCAATGTTAGGTCAGCACAATAAATAGTTTTTCTCGTGGGAGGTTTTGTCACGCGGGATAATACATTCGACCGGATTTATACTTTACTATATTAGATTAGACTAGACTCATAGTAACAGGACAACTAACGATAGTCCGATAGTTAGAGTAAGTAATAGCAAGAGAAGATAAAGTAAAGATACGACATTTAGCTTCTAGAAGCTTCATTTTCTAAAGCTTCCAACAGTGAAAGCATTTTTGTCCAAAATGGAATGAGACTGTTACCGTAACGTGACTCTTTCAATGATTCGTCAAGTTTTTGCGTACGGAGTACGCAATCAAGTCGGTTTTGGAATTTAACTAACCAACGGCGAAAAGGGGCAAAGTATTGCGAAATGTATAGCCGACCCGAAATTTCAGTGCGCTGTTGCCGGGTATGCGAGGGGAAAGCGTAGATTTCTCCTCATAGGAATAACGCACGGGCTGAGGTCACACACACACACTCTCTCAATCTTTTACGCACACATATACACACGCTCGCGCTGACACACACGCACATAATATGATGCATCTCACATGCAGACAGTATTTGCGACACGTAAATTGTGATACGATTTTTCGTTTGTATTATTAACGGTCATACTTCAAGGTTTGTGTTTCGTTTTTTTTTCTTTTTTCTTATCTTTGTTCTCGTCTTTGTGTTCTTACACACACACACGCTTTTTTACACACTCTGTTTTACACACACGTTCTCATACACGCACACACTTTTTCTTACACACACGTTCTCTTACACACACACGCACACCTACACACACAATGTGATACACCACACATGCACACAGTATTCCCGGTGCGAGTTCCATATTTGTAAAATTTACAGTCACACCCCAAGTAAAAATTTACTATAGTGCACTATAGTAAAACTATGTACTATGTTGCAAAATACTAGAGTATCACACTATAGTGCCACACTATAGTTGAAAACTACAGTATTGCACTAGAGTAATACTATAGTGCACTATGCTGCAAAATACTAGAGTGCCACACTAAAGTTTACAGCTATAGTAAATTTTTACTTGGGACGTGTGTTTTGTTTTCTGCCTTTTCTTTTCCTTCTTTGTTTCATCTTCTCTACACGATTATTTTACGAACTATTATCGGAAAAACAAGACTTTCATTTTCGCGAGTCATACAAACCCCTTACGCAATGCACCCTTAGGGCGCAATCATCCTTGTTAATCTTAACCAGTGTTTCCACTTTTGTAGGGAAGTTCCCTGAAAAAGGGGGAAATGGAGTCTGAAAAGGGAAGACGAAGAGAGGAGCATAAAGAGGAAATCTAGACCCTCTACATTCTTGTACGAAGGGGGAAAAGAGGGGAAAGATAAGGGAAGAGGGGAAAAATGGAAGATTGAAAAGTGGCAACACTGATCGTAACGTACCAGTCTTTAAAGTCTCCAAGATGGCGACACCAAAATATTTCCAAGTTTTCAAACCTTATCGCTTGTAGATCTCAATACTCTGAAACCATGATTCTATTATTACGAGACTTAGACTTGTCAGATACAGTTCACATTCGTGTTTCATAAAGCTCACAGACAGCGTTCAGGGACAATCCATTGAGCCCTCAACATTCCGCGTGATAAACGTGAATTCCTCATGAGCCACCTTCCCAGATGAGACGAGTTTCCAATTGTGCACTCTGCAACACTTACAGTGAGATGAGCGATCTCAACCGCTCAGTTTGCTCTACAGAACGGTACGGCGTACAGCTCATTGGTTTGTGAACTTGGACTGAGCTGGATCAGTCTAAGGTTAGTTGAACCTCACTCCACCGAATGATCGAAACGAACCAAAAGTAGAACCTTACGTACCTAAGAAGTTAAACCGGATTTAGAACTTGACTAGTTGAATGTGAACCGAACCGAGCTGAACCGTGGACTGGATCTGGTTCACACTTTGGCGAGATCAAGTCGTCCTGAATGAAAGAACAATGAATAGAATGAACGCGAGAATGAATGAATGAAAGAAAAGAAAATATTCTTCTTCCTGAATACAGTGAAAAAGATATAATGACTTCTACTTCAAAAGTAGTTTAAAGAATGATGCAAAACCTTCTCTAACTGAAGCACAGATTTCATGTGAACACTTATTATAGTTTATAATTAATTAAAAAATACTCTGGAAATACAGGATCTGTAAAATAGAGAATGTTTTTGTACAACATAAGCTCATATTTAATTTCAGACTGTGAACATTTCTTTCCCTATTTTCACAAAACAGAACAGTACGAGGAATTTCATCAAGCCGCACTTGCCGGCCATAAAATTAACAACAAGGAGTGAAGAAAACTTAACGTCACCGACACAAGTTTCAGGGATCTATAGCAAAATAGAAACATCATTATGCAAGTTAATTCGTATCCTTGGCTATATTCTCTGCAGGAGCAGAGCTGGCAGCAGCAGCCTCAGCCAGAATGCCCATGTACTGGTCAAACGTGGGAACATCTTCACAGTTCATGACTACAACATTATCAGTCCCACACTGAGGTTCCATAAGCCACTGAATCGGGTCCGTAGTTCCCGGTTCCTTGGCGGCCTTGCTCGAGCCAGCGTCACTCCGCCTTTTCGTGGGCGGCTTTGCGAAGGGATCGACATCTCTCCCTCGTCGCAGGGCTTGTCGAGCGTACTTGCGGCTGATCCCGAATGCTGCGGCCAGTTGCCCTGTTCGAACACAAACAAACATAAATTTGGATAACTGATGTTTTTCATACAATATAATAAGTATACAAATAATGCAGACCTTCTGTGACAGGATTAGGGCCTTGGACGGCCAACGTGACGATAGTGTGAAGGGCCTGACGTAGACTGGCCGGGGGTCTCCCGCCCGACTTGTTGGCCACCAGTACTTCTCTAAGATTCTCAAAGACCTTCATATGAGAAGCAGCTAATGCAGGACTGACTTCCCCTCGACTTGCTGATGCATCTTGAGTAGAATCCGTAGGTCCTGGTGTAGCATCTGCGGTTTCCGACTCTTCATCAACGGCAGCGCTTGTTTCATCTTCAACTTGTTCTTGGAAACGAAGTTGCTTCTGCTTCTCTCTGTATTTCTTACTTGATGCTTTACACTGAGCCCTTCTCTTTTCAGTTCTTGCCAACTCTTCTTCTTTAGCCTTCTTCCTCATTGCGGCAATCTCTCGCATCCTTCTTCGTTGAGCTTCTAGTTGTACAGCCCTCGGGTTGAGCCAGTCATCAGCAGTCATCCTCTTCCTTGGCCTGCCTCGTTTTCTTCTCGGACCAGTCTTACTTCCATTTTGTGTAGCAGTATCAGTGGTGGGTTCTTTAACCTTTCTTTGCTTTTTCTGGGTTTCTCCAGCCTTCAGTTTTTCTTGATATTTCAATTCGGCCTTTCGTGCATAACGTTTTCTACTATAGAGTCTGTTTTTGTGTGCCTGAACTGCTTTCGGGTCAAACATTTCCTCCACTCGTATTGTTTTTCTTCGACAATGGCCTCTCTTTTTTTGTTTCAGAGATTCATCTTCAGTAACTTGTTGCTAGAAAAAAAGAATAAAAACACTTAATAAAAATTAAGATAAACATACACGATTTAACGAGAACCAATGGACACAGATTTTCTGCATTACCTCTCTGATATTTTCTTTGTCTTTTGAATGAGATGAAGACCTTGGAGTGCGTACGTCTTCCTGTATTGCTCGACCATCTTCGCTTTGGATTGCTTCTTCAGTTCCGTTTCCTAAATACTCGTCTTCTTGTGTACAATGCAGCTGCTGGTTTCTGTTTGGCTCATTTTTGCTTGAAGTCAGACTTTTCGCCCTCGACTTTCGTACACGTACATGTTTATTATTCAGACTCAGTGTATTCTGCTCAATTGTTACAACTTCCTGCGCGTTTTGTAAGTTAGTTTCCAGACTCACGGTCATAGTGTTTTGATCCTGGGAAGCTTCTGAAGCCATTCTTAAACTTCAGCTAATTTTCCCCTTTACCTGTTGAAGTAAACGGTAACAATTATTATGAAAAAATGATGCAATCTAATAGTTTATCGTTTTTTTTAACCTTTAAATATTTATCCTAGTAGTAATTTAGAGAGTCGATAATAATAGATTTTAGCAAACTTACACTGTTCAAACCTCCTGTTCATCCGGTCTTTAAATGTTAATATCAACAAACAAAGCTAACGCCATCTAGTGAAAAAATAACACCGTAGAAATGTATTGTTATATTAATTATACCCATTCATTATCATCGTAAATTATCATACCGTTACCTATTTCTATTACATATTTAACAGTTTATTAATTAATCATAAAAATAATCAAGGTACAAGTTATTTAATATTTGACGCTAGGTGGCGCCAGGGAGCTAATGTTTACATCTTTAGTAGTTCAATTTGACTTTTTGGTATTTATTTTGAAAACAACATACTTTTCTGTAAACTGAAAAATTTGTATTAATAGGGTAATACAACACTTAGTAAGTAATTTAGGTAATAAACTCGAAGTATAACTTGAAAAGTTTCATTTTGCTGCTTGTTACTTGCCTACAGCTAAGTTTTGATGTCAAACTTGAAGTAAATTTATTCTTGAACGAGTCTTTTGAAAAGCCTGTTTGATAACTATGAATGAAAAGGTGAAAGTAAAATATCTCAATTAAAAAAGCCTGTAGCTGTATCAGACAAAATCTTTTAAAATGGTTTATTTCTACTTGCAGTGAACAGCAAGTGATGGAAGAAATCTCCGATCCGAAAGAGGTTTGAGCCAACAGGGAACAGCACAAACCCAGAAATAGCGTGCGAGGAAGACTTCCTCGAACCTGAAGTGTCAAACAGAACCAGCTTAAGAAGAGCCCTCTACTCAGTCAGAAATTGCTGCCAAATAAGAAGCGAGCAAAGCCTTGAGAAGTAAAAGATGAAAAAAGGGAAGGCCTATCAAGCGTCTGACCGCAGGTGACATGCTGAACACAGACGCTGTTCGTCTGGCGGCCAAACAAAAGAAAAACCAGGAGAAAGTGGCACGCTGGGGACAGAAAAAGAAAGAGGAGCAAGCGCTCCTCGGAAAAAAAAAACTCGAATGTAGAAGAGCCCAAAAACGAGCTTCACAGAAAATGTACTACAAGAGGTAAAAGCAGCTTCGTCTTCAGCAAGATGCCGAACATGAAGCCGCTAACAAAGAGGCACAAACCAAAAAAAAAAAAAAAAAAAACACACAAAAAAGTACACGTAAGTCTAGGAAAAATGTTTTCTTCGGAAGATATTGTTTGTTTAAAAGTTTACGAAAATATTCGACATATATTGTTTTCCAACATACCGACTGGAAGGCCGGTAGCTAACGTTCGTCAGATCTGTCATAATGTTACGGCTATGGGGATACAAGGCTCTAATTCCGTTACAGAAAGTATCTTATTAAATTGTAACATCTTAAAATGGTGTTACGTATTAATCTTCTAACAGAAGAACTGGAAAAAGCGCTTTGTATCAGTCGCAAGTCTGCTCGGGAAGCGTTACGAGCAGTGAGAGGTGTCGACCCTTCGAAAAGCCACCAACGAAGAGGAGAAGTGACGCAGGGACGCTAAAGGATAGCAAAGGAGCGAAAAAGGTAGCGACGGACCCAGTTCAGAGGCTTATGGAATCTCAGTGCGAGACTGATAATGTAGTAGTGATGAACTGCGAAGCTGTTCCTACTTTTGACCATGGACTTGTTGCAACGTTTTGTGTAGAATCCGCAGGTCCCGGTGTAGCGTCTGCAGATTGCGCGTCTTCGTTACCTGCGCCACTTGCTTCTGCCTGAGCTACTTGCTGCGGACGAAGCTGCTTCCGCTTCTGATAGTACCTTTTATTGATCGCTCGTCTTTGAGCTCTCAACTTTTCAACTTTTGCTAACTCTTCTTCCTTGGCCTTCTTCTTAAGTGCAGCAATCTCCCGAGTTCTTCTCCATTTAGTTTCGAGACTTACAGCCCGTTCATCTAGCCAGTCATCTGCAGTCATCGGCTTCCTTGGTCTGCCTCATTTTTTTACCTGTACCAGTTTTACCTGCATTTTCCGCAGCACTGTTTGTGGACGTGCCTTCAACGGTGATCGTTCCTACTTGTTTGCTGGTCCCGAGCTCCTTTCGCTGCTGGCTTTGCCTCATATTTTAACTGAGCCTTCATTGCATGGAGTCTTCTTTGAACGAGCCTCTTCTGATGTGCACGAACTGCTTGGGGGTCGAAATGATCTTCTGCTCCAAGCTGTTTATGTTGATAACGCCCCTTCTTCTTCTTCACTTTTGGACGTTGGCTGTTGTTAGATTCCATCTAGGAATACTACAATATAGAACTTCCGACAAAACAAGAAAACTTTACAGAGCTTTTGATATATAAAATACCACAATGAGCTGCTATATACCACTGGATTTATTATTTTATATTCTATTACTATTCTATATTAGATTGTTAGAATTATTTATTACACCTTTAGTGAAATATAATATTACGAACAAATTCCCCCTTAATTTTCGTCCAAATTATTGGATTAGGTTAAACTCCCTTAAATCAATAATTATGCAAATTCTTATTCAGAAATGGAAAATGTTTATGAATCGGTTGGTTGTATTTAAGGCGCTGAAAGTCTGACAAGACTTTATTGCACCCGATGTTATGAATTTGAATCCGTAGCACACAACGGTAAGAAATGTAGACACTAGTTCCCAACGCCATCTAGTGAGAATAATGTATACTAAAGGGACAAAAGTTTTGACTTGACTAAATTAGTGAATAGCTAATGTTAGGTAGTAAATTCGTGATACATAATAATAATTTAGAGAATAGATGGCGTATGCTAAAAATTGTAAAAAGCCAGTATTCACTTGAAAAAAGCCCTATCTCAGTATTTGTAAGCGGTATGTATCGAAGCATCAGAAGGAAAGGATTAAAAAAACATGTTCTTACGTGAAACAAAAATTTATTAGTCAAGATAATTTTAGCCAGTAGCATCTTCTAGGGTATCAGGTCCAAGTACAATATCTCGAACTGAATTTACCTTCAATTATACGATTTTCGAATCAGCAAAACATAGACAATATTTTGGCACTTCAGTCTTCGAAACTGAACTGTCGCAAATATTAATTTGACACACCCACTCCGTGTTTTTCTTTTACGAATCAGTTTTTAAATTTGGTTCCAGATATGCGTTATTTTCTGGTATTGCAAAACCTGTACAAGTTATTTAGTTGTATCATAGCTTTTTAAATATCTAAAAACTAAGAAACGGGCTCGTTCTTCCATAAGAAACCATGGTAAGGGCCACCTATATGTCCTTGGTCTATGCCTATTGCTTAACCTAAACTTTAGTAATTATATACACAATTATACTGCTATTTTACTACCCAGCAGAAAATTAAGGATAGTTTCAGGACCCTGAAAGTATCCTGAAAATTGCATTTTCAGGATGCCAATCAGGATTCTGACTGCAGTGTAGTTGACCCACTTCTAGGGTGTTCAGGACCCTGACATTGGAATACCTGAATAACACATGTTCAGGGTACTTAACAGCGTCCTGAAAAACGCTTTTCAGGATACTTAATGGTGCACTCAATAATCAATATTCACAATTCTCACAATTTTTTTTTGCTCATGCACGATCGGACGTGGTTCAGGATATTCAGGATATGTTACGGATATCGTTCAGGATGTAGCCGACATCCTTAATTTTCCGCTGGGTAGTAAAGTGTTAAAGAGTTATTCTTAATATTAAATCAAAATTTTACCTACTTCACTTTTATAACTCACTGCAAATACAAATGAATTAATATTTATAAAGCTGTTAAATTGATTATTCATATTAAACATTACGAAATTTTGTTAATTAGTGCAAAATAGTTCGAACTATGTGATTAACGTATTTCAAGTCACGTAGCGCGTAATCAAGTTTAATCAAGGCTGCATTCCCTCGTGACTCGAGATTTTGCATCCCTTTTGTGCAGTGTTTCCACTTTGCAGGAAAATTCCTTGAAAATGGGGAAAATGGGGTTTGAAAGGGGGAAAAATAAGAGAAGAGACAAAAGAGAAAATCCAAGTACAGCCTTATATTCTAGCACGGAGCAGGAAAAGGGAAAAATAAGGGAATAGGGGAAAAACGGGAAACTGAAAGTGGAAACACTGCCTTTGTGTAACCTCAACCCGGTAAGCTACAGCCTTGACTTAGATGGCATAAGCAATTCTTAATTTGCCATTGCCGAAAATAAATTGACGAAATGAAGAAAGGATTTGCGTTTGATTACGGCATCATGACATGTGACTGCAGGTCAGAAGATCTCAGCGCTGTCGAAAAATCACATGACCCGATCCGTTATTTTCTCTATAAAGGTAAGTGCGTCTAAAAGCTTGAACCTCACAACACTGGGAAGGATAAAAGCAGTAAATCTTGGTTCTGTTAACTCAGTTAAGTCTAAAATAAATACCGAAATATAACAGGCAAATTTAAGTGACTGTATATATATAGTCACAGCAGCTGAGTAAGGTGAAGAGTTAACTTAATGAAAAACTGCTTCAAAACAAACTTGATACATACGTTTAACGATTTTTAATAGACGGGGCTTAACTTAAGACAAGGGACTTAGTTTCTGGAATGAAGATGACCGAAAGGAATGGGTGGATCGAGCAAAATTTCATCAAGCGCGAATGTTGCCGATACGTACCCTCACCCAATGACATAACCCGTTGCTACTGCGGTCAAAGTCTTGATTACCACAAGCAGAACAACGTCGTAGTGTCTTCGAAACCAGGCGAAACATGGAGACCCCTGAGCCACACACAGGTACAAAGATTACAAATCCCGTAATGCCCAAGTTTAATTGTTTGACAACCCAGTGTTACCAAACGGACGCCTACGGAACTATCGACTTCCTCGGAGGTGCGCATCCCAACAAGGCGCGTTACATCCGCTTGTCTGTCGATTCGAGAATCGATTCTGTTCAGCAACTACTAACGAGGGAATGGAATCTAGAAGTCCCTAAACTGATCATCACTGTCCACGGTGAGAAAGCCGATTTCGAGCTAAACCCGCAGTTGAAGGACGCCTTCACCAAGGGTCTCCTAAAAACAGCGAAATCTGTCGGTGGATGGATTATCACTAATGGAACATCTACGGGAGCTGCTCGACACGTCGGTGATGCGCTGTTTTCTGAACGTACCCCGAGACTGCGCGATGGTCGTGTGGTGAGTATCGGTATAACACCCTGGGGAATGGTGGACAATCGCCACTCGTTAATGGGTTGGAACACTAGCGTCCCCTACTTGTCTACGGGTGAACCGCAAACCGGCTACGCGGCACTGAACAGCAGGCACGCTTGTTTCCTTCTGGTTGACAATGGCACTGTTGGACGATATGGGGCTGAAGCTGTTCTCAGGCGAAAGCTCGAGAAACACTTAGCTGCCCAGCCTTTGCCGACTAGAGTTTACTGCACTGTTCCCACAGTCTGCCTGGTGCTCGGAGGAGGTAACACCTCTATAAGAACACTGATATCCCAGATGGTTTTATTCTAGAATGTTTGAACAGGTATCGATGTCTTCCGAACTGTACTGGAATATATCATGGACTGTCCTCCAGTTCCTGTGATAGTTTTCGAAGGGTCGGGAAGTGCTGCAGACGTTCTCTCATTTGCCTACAAACATTCGGATGCAAATGGAACAACTACTGAAAGGACGAATGATTGCTTGATGAGGATGATTGCAGCAACCTTCAATGTTAACGAGGCTTGTGCTGAAAAGTTTCACCGAGAGATTATGCTGTGCATGAAGAAGAAGAGTCTGATCACTGTGTTTGAGGTATTTTCTAATAGTTCTAGATTAGCAAACCATTTTTAATGATGACATTTGTTCAGGGTACTGAAAACGCCTATTACGATCAAGACGGTGGTAGTCTTGAGCTAGATCAGTTGATTTTAAGTGCTGTATGCAATTCGCGTTCATCTTCCCCTTCAGAGCAACTGGGGCTATCGATGATTTGGAACCGGGTGGACATTGCTCGAGCTCACGTGTTTCTCTTTGGACGCGACTGGAAAGACGGCGTCCTGGAAGAGGCGATGATGGACTCGCTCCTCAACGACAGAGTAGAGTTCGTTAAGATTTTACTGGAGAACGGTGTCCAGATGGGAACTTTTCTGACGATCCCGCGCCTGGAAGAGTTGTACAACTCGAGCAAAGATCCTGCAAACATCCTGTACCGTCTGGTGCGAGAGGTCCGACCCTATATCTCTAAAGGATACTTCTACACCCTGCTGGACATAGGCCTGGTTTTTAATATGCTCATGGGTGGGGCATTCAGGTAGTTTGCTTCCACTTAACAACTTTGAACATCACCAAAAAAGAGTTTGTTTTCAGGTCTGCGTACACAAGAAGAAAATTCCGAGTCATCTACCGCACTCTGATGGATAAGAATCCTCTAAGTTCCAAGAACGGGTCAACAGTGAAAAGCTTGAACAATCTGTCACAGAGACGAGAAAGCTACAACGTTCAAAGCCTGAACAATCTGTCCCTTTTCCAGCGCAGGGAAAGCTACGTGATCCCATCGTACAACAACCTCGCACAACGAAGGGAAAGCTGCACAATCCCAAATCTGAACTACGCTCAGCAGCGCAGAGAAAGCTGCGTACCAAGCGTCCATGATGTAAATCTTTAAACACGAATACTTAGACAGGCTCTCGTATAGAAAAGCTTAACCGGGAGTAATAAACAGAATCCTGCAAGCCTAGGGGCAGCAGGTCACGTGGTCTCAACATGTGGTCTGTTGCGTAGCAACGCTTGCCCTAAGGCATAAATGAACGACCTGAGCGAACTCCTTTGAACCTTTCTCTCTTAGTTCAAGGTCTTAGTCAAGGTCCCTTAGCAAGAAAGCCGCAAGGCTCAAAGTCACGTGACTGGTTACTAAAATACGCCGCAATTGAACAGGGACTGGCTATTGATTTTTAGGTCTCTGTTTCTTACTTCCAGTCTATCTTTTCTGTGCGAGGGTTAAACTTAAATCGCTTTTCCGTATACTTGCTTTAATCGATAATACTTTTGTAGAACTACTGTGGACTCGAAGTGAGCGCGTGCATTTTTAAACATCCCTTCAACGAACTAATGGTATGGGCCGTACTGACGCAGCGTCAGTCCATGGCGCTTCTCATGTGGCAACACGGAGAGGAGGCTCTGATCAAAGGTTTGGTCGCCTGCAAACTTTACCTGGCAATGGCTCAGAAAGCCGCCGATGACGACACTGAAGTGGATATTTACGAGCAAATGAGAAAGTGAGAACTTTAAACTCAGACGTACAAAAGTCTTACAACAAAATTCATATTTCAGGAATGCCTCCGAGTTCGAGCAACTCGCACTGAACCTTCTAGATTACTGCTTTTCAAAAGATGAGAATCTTTCTCAGCAGCTCCTTGTTTGTGCCCTGCCTAACTGGAGTCGGCAAAATTGCATGGGAGTTGCTTTCAGCTGTGGACATACGAGTCTCTTAGCTCATCCCTGTTCCCAAAAGATTCTGGCTGACATGTGGTTAGGAGGACTGCGGATGAGACGTTACCAAAGTGTCAAGGTTAATTTGAACCGATTCAGATGTTTCTCAGTCATTAACATCTTTCGGTTTGCAGGTTCTATTCACTTTGATGTTTCCTCCTCTTATCTTGAAGATGGGCTTCAAGTCAAGAGAGCAATTGCAGCTAATGCCACAGACCGAAGAAGAACACCTCTATTACCTTAGAGATGATGCCTTTGAAGAGGGTGTCACCCCCAGAGATTCTATAACCGAACAAACGGAAATAGCAACCATTTCTGGAAATGGCAAAAGGGTAAAAGACCACCTGAATACCAGTTTTTGTAAACCTTCACATTAATTTACCCTCATCCTTAGAATTCCGTAAAATTTGCAGAACCATTCGAAGCCGACGCCAAGGAAAATGCATCTTTCAAATCTGCATCAACGCAACAGATCGCTGGTACCTATCGCTCACCTAAGGAACTGAGAGTCGCTCGAAAAATTGCGGAGTTTTATGAAGCCCCGATCACGAAATTTTGGGTCCACGCGTTGGGATACTTCGCTTTTATCCTCATCTACGCTTACTTGAACTTGGTCAGGCTGGACGAGAGCGTCCTGTGGCAAGAATTGTACATCATAGTGACCGTCGGCACTTTCGGACTAGAAGCAATCAGAGAAATAGTCGGGAGTGAACCTGTCAAACTTGGGCAGAAAATCAAACAATGGATCGGATTCTGGCACGTTATGGACGTTATTGCAGTAGTACAGTTTTATGCTGGATTGGCTATCAGACTGCAACCTGGACTGAAAAACCATGGAAGAGTTTTCTATTTGATCAACTTAGTCTACTGGTAATAAAATTGTATGCATCAAATCAGGAAGACGTGTATTAAAAGCTTACTGATGTATTAGGGTTGCCCGCACTATCCGGTTCTTCTTCCCATTCCGGGAGCTTGGACCTCTCGTTACCATGATGGCAGCCATGATAAAAAAGATGTTGTACTTCTGCATTATCATGTTCGTCTTCTTGGTTTCGTACGGCACTTTCCGTCAGTCCCTTCTGTTCCCTAACGAAGAGCCCTCGTGGGTTCTTGGCCGCAACGTTCTCTACAAGACGCACATGATGATTTACGGAGAAGAGTTCACTGAAGAGTTCGATGCAAACTGCAAGTACGTTGAGCGATACCCTAACGGCACACTTATCTCTGCCAACGACACTGAACTGGCAGAGAAGGTTGATGATGATATAACTTATGGCGGGGATTTTGAATGCACTCCAGGACGCTGGCTTGACCCATTGTTCCAGGCTGGCTATCTTCTGATGACATACTTACTCATCATCAACATGATCATTGCCATGTTTAATGTCATCTACTTTTCATACGAGGCTAAAGCACACGAACTATGGCTCTTCAATCGCTTCGAAATCGTGACCCAGTACGAAGAAAAACCTCTACTCCCTCCACCATTCATTGCTCTGTCCCACTTGTATCGCTTAGTAAAGTGGTTCTGGAGATGTCGCGCTCAGGGTAAGATCTCTTGATAACTCTAGCTTAGTGTTATTTCAAACTTCTTAATTTCCCAGAGTTTTACGATGTTGGTTTGAAGCTTTTCCTGGACGACGAAGCACTGGAACGTCTTCTGGATTTTGAGGAAGAGTGCTTGAACGCTATAGAACGCCAGAAGGAGAGCAAACTGAAAGAAACTTTAGATGAGAGGATCCGTGAAATCAATGAAAAAGTCGAAAAAATGGCTAGACTTAGGAGATCGAGGGATTCTGAAAGACCTTTCACGCAATCAAGTGGAGGACCGCAGTTTTTGTTCAAATCCAAAACCACTGAAGACTATTCTTCGAGTGTACCTGACTACAGTCCGGCAACTTCACAAGCAAGTGACAGGAAAGTCCCCCTGAACAAACGACTGCGCAGTCAATCTGGAACCGACCCAGCACAAGTAAGAGATAGACTAGCAACATTATCATCTGTTATCACTGGTTTGTATGACTGTCGATCCAGAACTAATTTTTTGCGCTCTGATTATAGGTACCACCAAGGTTGTTACGTAGCTACTCAACCACGGATGCACTGCCAACAACAGGTAGTAAAACATAAACTATGGTACTGGTTAATACTATTGAAATATTAAGAGGTTCATTATTTAGGAGTTAATTCTGAAAGAAAACAGTCTTCCTCTGACTCAGTCTTTCTGACAGAAGTTGAAGAACACGATTACAGTCCACTGGAAGGTTCTGTCTAACTTTCATTAGTCATTAAAATAATTATTTCGTTTATTGTGATTCATTTAATAGACTTCATGCAACGTCGCATGAGCCGTGATGCCAAGAATCTCGAAGAATCCTTTGACAATATAGCTTCTGTTACTGAAGACCAACACGAAGAAGAATCTCAACACGGTTTGCAAGAACCAGAACCGGAACAGGAGGCGGAAACTACACCCCGTGAACGACAGGAACGTGGAAGAACTTCTGGTTCTGAAACGGAAGTTACTATTTTCGTCGAGAGATTTTAGTTTTGTTATTTAGTTATAATTAAATATACATTACGCTTCATGTGAATCGTTCTTTCAAATATATACGAAATATAACCGCGAACAATTACATGTTGTTTATTCAATATCAGGTCATTATATTTTTCAATTTATTCAATTAGCTTATAATATATTGTTAAAATCAGAATCACCGTCAGTTTAAACTGGAACATTACAAATCGCAACCTAAACGATCGATCTCTTCAATGATAAAGTTCACATCGTCGAAACTCACAGCAGAATTCTGCAGAACGAACCGGAAAAAGTTCGGCCATTGACGTAAGGACTGATACGTCATCATTAAGGATCCTTCCTTCACCATCCTCTCTTTGATCCTTGGAGCCACCTTTCACATAAAGCAGAAGTTAGTTTCAAGTTCGTCTGCAGATATTGACCAAGCTACAGCGTTTGTCACCAGTTTGGTCAACACCTGGTCAACACGGAGCTTATAAATTTGGCCGCTAGGGGACACTACTTTGGCATAGGTCTCTGGAAATAACTTACTTTATGAAGCTCATCGTTAGTGACAGAACTGAAACTTCCATTGCGCATCCTTTTGGGAAGATACCAGAAACAAACGTTGAGGAACTCTGGATCATCCACTAGAAGTTTGAATCCTTCGCGATGTCGGATTTTTTCGATAAAATACTCCACAGTTGCAAAAATCTTCTCTACGTGTTTCTGCAACCCCAGCGTACCCTAGTTCCAATAATTCACACTAATAAGTAAATTATAATAAGTTTAGATCGCGTTTACCTTAGCTTGCCACATGAGCCAGAACTTGAGAACGTCAGCTCTGCGTCCACACTGGATATGCTTATCTCCAGTGTCCCATTTAGCATCATAGAACTTATCTTGCTGGAACAAGTAGCAAGCTCTTTGCGAATTAGCTTCCAGTAGGATTCTAGTATCCTTGACGAGGAAAGCAGAACACTGCTGAGGAACTGCTAACAGCTTGTGTGGGTTCCAGGTTACGGAATCAGCCCTACAGAAAATCAGAAGGTAACACAGAATTTTTGAAAATTTTAAGATTTAGTCAACTTTTCGATTCCTTTCAGTAGATGGCGATACTTGGGTGACATCAACGCACCACCGCCCCAAGCTGCGTCCACGTGAAACCATAACTTGAACTGGGAACAGATTGCGGAAATCTCTTCTAGGGGATCGAACGCTCCCAAAACAGTTGTACCTAAAACAATCCCTTTCATTAACTCTGATTAAACTAATTTTTAAAAACAACTAACCAGCAGTAGCGAAAACCATGAAAGGTAGCGCCCCATCGTTCTTAGCTTCCAGGATCCGTTCCCGCAGTTTATTTGAATCCATTTTCCCGCGAGAGTCTATGGGAATCCCTATAACGTTTTCTGAACCTATCCCAAGAAGCATTGCAGCTTTCTTCACAGAATAATGTGCATCTTCCGAAGCGAACAAGACCAGTCGACCAAGCCCGAATAGTCCCTTTGTCTGTAAAACAAAACTTATTAATATCCACATTGTGCTATTTTGAATATAATTACTTTGGTATCGGGTAAGAAGCGATGTCTAGCACAATGCAGAGCGTAAATATTGGCCATGGATCCTCCAGGACAGAAGAGACCATCTCCGTCACCGTCAGGAAATCCTACAATGTTCCTCATTTCCTGGAGAACCTGCTGTTCCAGGATTGTGAAAACTGGAGCCACTTCGTAAGTGTAGACACTGGGATTCAGAGCGTCTGTAATCCACTGAGCAGACAGTCCATAAGGATCCAAACTATCCACAAATCAAACTTTAATACTAATAATAGGGATTACAATAAAAAGGTATTACCTTGAAAATAACTGGTTCACGAATCTGGGATGTCCAGTTTTCACGCTGTATTTAACAACATTTTCTATGATTTCCAGTAGTTGATCGTGATCCTTCGGGAGGTCCTCAAGGTCTGGAAAAACACGTTCCAGGACCTTGGGTTCGGTCCACTGAACCACAGGGTTGTCTCTAGAGGTTCCCTGGAACACAGCTTTCTGCAGCAGAACGTCGAGAACGTCCCGCAGGAACTTCTCGTGCAGATTCTTGTCGGTTTGGCTCTGGAACCAGTTCTGTTTGGACTCCATGATGTTTTTTGACTGAAAGCTTCTGTTGCGCACATATTTATACACCGCACAGTGTGACGTCACCGATTTCCTGACAAACCTGAAAAATCACCAACTGAATAAGCTCTATTCCAGTCATGTTCGACGATTATTCGATCATTCAATTTCCGTTTCCCTTTGAAAAATCATCAACCAAAGGAAATTTATGTCCATTACGATTTGAAGCTTCTGCAGACACACTCATCTTCAAACATAATTTAAAAATCGAAGTATGGAATGAATTCTCTTTCTAGTCAGTGAATTAACGCAATTAAACATCCAGTTAAACTATTATGATGATAATATAGAAATTTGCAGAATAGTTAATTGATAACCTAAAGATTTTTCTGATGAAGTAAGATACAAAGAGGATTTCCTGATCACTTATTCACTCATTCAGAGAAATGCCAATCTTAATTATGAATAAATAAGAAGTGATAACATGTAGATACTGAATTTCGTTAAGAATTTTGATTTTGTTTACGTTTTGACTGCGCTTTCTTTTTTGAATAAAAACTGGTTTTCCTTGTGTCAAAACAAACACGCAAGAATCGTATCAAGATTCAAGAATGATTCCTGAAAATTCGTAGGACATGGTTCCAGTTCAACGGTTCAACTGCAAGGTGAACCTTTCACGAACCGTTCACAAAACGGTTCAGAACCACACATTACCGGTTATAATTTTACAATGCATTGTACAGGATGACGTAGCACTTTCTTGGCGCTCTACTGCTACTGTATTCATGGCCGCGTATATACCGATCATACCTTGACGGAATAGTTAAGTATGTATACCACTTCAGTTCTTCAATTTCAATTCATTTCGACATCTTTATAGTCGCGTGTCGTACATACGAAACTAAAAACGTTCCACGCTAAAACTTAAAGTAATTAATTTCATGCAAATTTGTGCAAGAAAAGTATTCCGTTATCATTAATATACTTGTAAAAATTGTTAATTAATTTTATGTGAATAAAAGATATGATTAATGAATAATTTCTAAACAAACCAACCGTAGAAAAATGTTCGTTTTTTCATGAAATATTCCATGACTGGTCACGTTTTTTATAATGAAAACTTTGAAGACATTATCACAGTATCGCATTTAATTTTTAGTATTTTTTAATAAAATTTAACGTAAGCAAGTAACTGTAATACTTATTTTGATGTTAGTTTCGAATATCTTTTTTAATTTTTAAATTTTTTGGGGTCGTGTAAAAACCGTTTTTGAGAAGCAAATTTTTTTAATTGCAAGTTTAAAAATTAATTTGCGCAATAAAAAAATGTCACCGGTGACACTTCTGAGAGAGGGATGTCCTGTCTACATGTTCTTGGTCTATGATGTAACCAAATAATAGAATTTTTAAAAGTAGTAAAAAATTTCTCACTAGGTGGCGCTAAATGCGATTTGTTTACATCACAGTATAAGTATAAACAGTACTGCGGCTCTCCTATCTCCCCATGCTAAAGCCGCGAGCAGAAAAGTAGCACCAGATTTATCCGGATGGAAGTAATGGAAGTAAGAACTATGACTGCCAAGAGGTAATCAAGGCTGGTTCTTTTACCTTCTTTTTAGGTACCCTGAAATTTTAATCGCCCATTTGATCTAAAACACAAGGTATTTAAATCGTATGGTGCGCACGATCTTGGCATAGAGCAAAAATGCAAACCTTTATCACCGAAGGCACTCATAGTTCCGATTACTGCAATCCGCAGAAATTTGGCGCTACTTTCCTGGTCGCGGCTTCAGCACGGGGAGATGGGAGAGCCTCAGTACTGTTTATACTTATACTGTGGTTGTGGTTTACATTCATACAAAGTTGAAAAGAAATTCTGTTTTCATACAAATCAAATATTAAGTAAAACGTAACAGCAAACTAGCAACACACTTAATTTCCATTATAAACAACTAAAATATGTCACTACTTTTTTAGATGAAAGCTAATTAAATCAAACTTCCTAAACGGAAAAAGGGAAAACTTCTACGTCACTTGCGAGACGAAGAAACGTTCGACCCCGAAGCAGTTCGATTAAACAGTAACAGAAATCGCATCAGAAACTACCGCGCACGGAAAGCTCGTCCTAAAGTACCAGGCGCAGTTAGCGGAAGAAAGAAGAGCGCTTGCAAGAAAGGATCGGAAAGAAGAACAGGCACGACTTAAGAAAAGTAGAGGGCGAAAGAAAACTACAAACAAAAGCTGCAGTCAAAAGGAAACACAGATTTGTTCGCGGCAAGAAATTGACGCAGAAAAAAACACAGCTGAAGATGAACGGACAAACAACGCTGACTCTACTCGAGGACCAGAAGGTTCTACCCAAGATGATGTGACAAGACCAACGGGAACAAAACCTGCAACGATCTTACAGGTGTTCAACAATATTCGAGAAGTTTTACTCACAAATAAGCCAGATGGGAGGCCCTCGTCTCAACTTCGTCATATCCGCCACAGCATTATCGCTATGGCAGTCCAAGGCCGGAATCCTATTACAGAAGGTTTTTAGTGTGTTCATTCATATTTTATTATGTAAATCAGTTATAGGAATTTATATTTTATTCACATTACAACAGGACAACTAGCCGATGCTCTAGGAATAAGTCGCAAGGCTGCACGAAAAGCGCTACGGTTAGCAAAAGATGTTGACCCGTTCGAGGAACTGCCTACATTAAAAGCACAGTGACGCACACTCAAACAAGGGTACCAAGGCAGCAGTCGCAAAGGACCCTGCATGCTGGCTGATGGAGCCCGAGTGTAAAATTGGTAACGTTTTAGTAATGAACTGCGAAGACGTTCCCTCGTTCGATCAGTACGTGGGAATCCTGGCCGAGGCTGCAACTGCAGCGAGCTCTGGTCCCGTCCTAAATGTATCGCATGATATAAGTTAGCTCGTTCACTGCACGCTCTTGTGATACATTACCCCGATTTTGCAGAATAAATGCTCCGTAAATTCATTAAACTGTATCCGATTCAGTGATATAACGAAGAGAGGAATACACTTAGAGCTGCGCATGAAGGTTCGTTAACATATTTCGTATCTCGATGTGTTTGAAATTTATGACTGTTGGCAAATAATCTGACGGTCTTACCCGTCGTCCTCTGGACTAGACAGCCAAAGATGCTGTTCAGCGCTGATCCATAAGGGACCGAACAAGCGATCTGCATTGCAGAATGCAGATCGCTTTGATTAAAAAGATCGAAAGTGAATTCTGTCATTCCATCCCAAACCCATCTGTCCATGAAACACTCTCCCGAAGTCCAGAATTCTCCTCCCAGATCCAGTTCTATAAATAGTAATGTTATGGTTAAATACGTTAAAGTTATTTATGGCATATTTACTGTGTTTGAGAATGTACTGCATCATATGTTCGTTCTTATAGGCGTCTTCTAGGGAACTAGTTTAAGTCCTTTCTACTGACAGAAACTAGCACCGCGATCTTTACGTGCCCAGTGTGAACTGGAACAGTAGAGTTTGTTTTCCAGTGAAATGCCAAGATACCATGTCATGTAATTGGAATAGTCAGTCGAATCAGCTGGGCAGTCACCTTGAGTACGAAAGAGCAGAAAATTACCAGTTGAATGATGTATAACAAGTTATATTTCGGATAGTTATTCACAGAGTAAAACGAGGCTCAAAGTGAGCGTCAGGGGCTGTCCGCCATGTTGGCAGGTAAAAGCTTGCACATCAAAATGGCGGCCACCCTATCTTCACACGGGGACACTAATTCAGGTCAAATAGATCCCTGCACTGTTTCGGTACATTACAGTGAGTAAGTAGACAGCAGCCATGTTGGCACGTAAAATCTTGCACACCAACATGGCCGCCAGAGCCTCTGGCTTGAGATTACTTTACCGGTTGGTCCCGGAGTTACAGGGTCTTCGCAGACGAACCAGTAAGTGTTTTCTTCTCCTGCGGCAGTGCAATCGTTGAAGTGCCACAAGGCGCTACCTTGAGAAACTGTCATGGCTGCGCAGCCCAGTTCATCGGCAAACTGAGGTTTTTCCCAGTGCGTAACAAACATGGGACTCTCGTCATAAAACCAAGTCCATCCAAACTCTTGAGAAGTGCGCCTGGTAATAAAGCCAATAGCCTCCATCACCTAAGCATAGCAGTAGTTAGTACTACTTCAGAGCTTATGCCAAAATGCCACTGAAGACCAGACCTACTACGGACACACCGACTTAATATGCGTGAACTTTTTACATTTAAAATACATTTAAGAAATCTGAAAAAATCAGTGCAATATTTTCATGCAAAGAAATCTTCGAAATGTTTAAAAATAGATTTAATAGAGGTGTCCGCTATAGAGAGGGTTGCTTTGGCAATGCTGTCAGCTGTGGAATGTGGAAACCTACCAGCCAGCCCCTCTACTACGGACAAATGAATTAAATATATGTTTACTAAATTTTTACTTTTAAAATACGTCGAAAAATCTGCAAAAATAGTGAAATATATTCACACAAAGAAATCTTCGAAATATTCAAAAATAGATTTAACAGAGCCGTCCGTTAAAGGAAGGAGGGGGGTTTGGAATAGCTGTCACGAGTGGAGTTGGAAGACGTGCCTGCAAAAGTAGCGACAAAGTTTTCCTCGTTTGCGTCGGTAATGCTGAGAAGCGCCATTGAAGTGTTGGAGCAATACCATTCAGCATGTGGCCATATCCATTTCGGCGCGTGTAGTAGTCAAGAGACATGGTTAGTAGTTAGTATAGTACTCATTAATGCTACTGGGATTAGAAGAACTAGTGCTACATCTTTTTATACTAATACTACTACTACCGCTGCTGCTCTCACATTACTATTGCATGTAAAACTAACACTATACTTTTAATTGCTACTACTACTACTATTTTTAATACTATACTAATTCTTCATGCTAGTTCAGAACGTTCACTGTGATACTATTTTTGCTACTTCTGTTACTGCTACTCTTAGTATTACTGTTACAGATACTACTGTTGCTACTAATACCTCCGCTACTCTAATTGCTGTTGCTAGTGATAATATTGTTACGGTTTTGCCACAACTACTACATGACTACTACCATAAAACTAGTGCTATTAGAGCTAATTCCTACTAGTACTAATTTGAAATCCCTTCAAGCAGTTGTTTAGCACTGTTTCTACCGTTGAGTTACTATTAAATATTTAGCATATTAGTTTTTGTTACATCAGGAAGCGTTGGATGATATACGCAGTAGCATCTTCCGTTAGCATCCTTTAGACATCGGCATGTAGTAGCTAGTACATCTTTCGGGGAACATCGAGGTGGAAGAGGTACTATACTTCCAAAAACAATTATTTTGGCACAGACTAAAGCTGAGCGTGCCAGTTTAGCAAAGACGGCGGATGTAGCAATGACCTGCTGTAGTTGTTGTAGTAACACAACGCAGTCGGTGTTGTTGTTTCTCCTGGTGTTTCATTTCCTGTTGTCGAAGTTATGGCAGTAGAAGTGGTCATACTCCCCACTGTAGTTGTTGCTGCTGTTGTAGTTGTTGCTGTTGCGCTGGGTGGAACTGTTGTTGTAGCATTACTTGTCACTGAAGTTGTTGTGCCTACTACATCAATCTATCAAGCTCAAAAATATTGAAAAAATTTGAATATTTAACATTACCTGGACTTTGTGTAGGACTTGGTGTTGGTCCGTTCAAAACTACAAGTGGTACTACAACATCTGCAACAACAACCAGTGTAACAACAACAACAATAACTTTTTCATACAAAGTTTTCATTTTCAGCTTTGCTAAATTCTGTTGACTTCAGTTTCAAATGTGTTTCTCTACATATAGTTCGTATTGCAAAGTGAATTTCAAATGACAGTTAGAAGTTATTTTATCTTGGTTATTATATCACAAATTTCGCCTATTTTTCGCTGTTCTACGTTTGTTTGATGGTAAAGCAATCAAAAAACGTTTTGACAAGTTCTGGAAAACTGTCAATTGCCAAAGATTATAGCAAAAAGGACTTAAATCGAGATAATTGTATTTCCTTTAATGATAAACCATCAATAATTTTAATCAAATATCTATATTTAAATCTTTCTGGGAATTTTGCAGGTCATAAAGTCAGAACTTCAACAGAAACTACAAAAAATTTGGAAGATAACGCTGAAAATTTATTTAAAAAATGTTAAAAGATTCATGGTTTTAGTGCCACCGTCTTTTCGCAGATGATTTGTCCCAACCAGCCAAAATGATTGGTCCGCCATTTGCTTTGCCTTTCCACCTCGATCCAAACTTTTGTAATTTTCCGTAAACAAATCACATTTCCCACTGTTTGCGTCAAATTTTGAGTAAGTGAATTTTTCCCCGGTCCAATCCCAGCGCCATTTTGACCCGCTCCAAGTTCCTGAAGTCCAGAAACCACCACACAACTCTGTTCTTCACAAAACTGTTTATTATTATTGATAAAAATTATTTATAGAACTTCTTTATTTACCGTCAGCTTCGACTTGTTGCGTGATGAACTCGTCTTCGCCAGCGTCTTCCAGCGATACCTGATCGAGTCCCGAATGTTGGCAGTTTCGTTTCGCAGTTTTCCAGTCCGTCCAGTACGACGAAAAGCAGTAAAACGTGCCATCGTGAACCACACCCCGGTTCCACGTCATGTAGTTCTCTGGATCTCAGGAGTCTTGCGGACACTGATCTACGTTTTAAATAGCCAAATAGGTTCTTAACTATTAGTATCACAATATCAGATTGTCGTTACAGCGTTACTTGTTCCAGGCTGCGACTCGTCTGCGGGTTTGTGGTTCTCGCAAACGAACCTGAAGCTGCCCGACTCTCCTCCTCGGGAACAGTCCCGGACAAATCACTTGCCGGGAATGTAGGAAAGAGACGCATAAGTCGCAAATCCGAGTTTTTCGTCTTCTCTCGGGTTCACCCAATGGGTATAACTAAAATCCTCTCCGTCGAAGAGCAGACCCACGGAAAGTTGGCGCTGGAACGTTTCGCTGACAACCAGGACTCTCCAGTTCCTGAACAATTGTTTATTAAATGTTAAAATTATTTCATGTATGTAAAATATTCTTTATAGTAAACCTGAGATTCCCGCAACCAAGTCTTCCTCTTCGCTGGATTCAACACTGAGAAGTACTATGGAAGTACTTGCTGCAGTATCAATCTGTTTGCGACCACAGCCAGTCCTGACATTTTAAATATAATAAAAAATAATAATAAAAATCTATAAATACCTTTGTATCTGTATCTGAAGATTTGTACAGACAACAGCAGTTATCGTTGACTTCATAACAGACACTTTCCGGATTATTAGCCAGAATGCCTCTCGGCTCTCAAGGCAAAGCTACGAAAATTGTGAAATTCACACAAATTTTTCTGAAATTTTGTTAATTTCAGGTTATTTTTACGAGGTGTTGTTGTTGTAGGTTGTTCTATTGTAGTTGTTGCAGTTTCTGGAGCGCGAATGTCTTGTCCAGAAGCTTGCCAAACAAGTAGCAGCAAAATTAAATGACTTAAATCCATTTTTTTAAATATTAATTAGTTTTAAACGACATGTATAATCCGTCACTGGAGCGGTTAAACTGTTCTCTGAAGTAAAAGATAGACTGCAGCAAATACTTTGCTATCAGTCCGAAATATCGCTTTCTAGTAATATTAATCATTCAGTTTAATAATGCGAAATTAATAAGAAACGAGATGTACGTGTTATAATTAATACAGATATAATTAACTTACATAATCTATAATTAAATTTGCCAAATATATCAGTAAAAAGAGCTATAACAATATATTGGAGTTATTTTAGAATGTATGGTAACGCTGTGCGGGACGTCAGTAGCAGTGTTCTTTGCCACGTGTTTCAGATGCCCTCCACGTGAAATTGGACGGAACAAGATGAATTAAATATGTCCTACTTTTCGTGATCGTCTCAATCATCTGAACATTTGCACCTGGGTATTTCTCATCTTTTCCCCAGGTCTGTAATTATTAACGTATCCTCCAATCAACGGTTTTCTCAAAACAATCATCTGCAGCTGTCACGCAAACCTAAAGATTCACTCAATCACCATAAGGCAATTAATGAAGACTATAGGTTTACTCTAATACAATTAACTGTAGTAGCATTAAAGACAACAGTAGATTACCTGCATTATCACAATAATAAAAAAGGACCGAAAGTAAAGCGTGAGAGAGGTTCCTATTAATGAATGAATGGATCAATCATGGGAATCTGATAACATTTGTCAAGGAAACGAACGACTTGGATCTTTTGCTATAGATAATTTACGAGTGAAAGATGCCTTTTGGCAGTGTCGCAAAACTGCAGCTACTATATGTATGGCTTTTACCAGTTCCTTGCAATCGTTCTAGCAAGCAACATGAAGATTATCACTATCGCAGCTTTGATTTGTTTTCTCAAGGTTTCATTCACTTTCCAAACAGGTCTTTCGGACCTTTTGGATCAAGTTGTATCGAGGTATTACCAATGCAATCAAGTGACCGTTGTAGCAGACGATTTTTACATGGAGTCGGAGGAGTTGGGAACTTTTCTGGGTAAACTAAAGTTCCCTTACACTATTTACCACAAAAGGGAGGCCATTGAAGGCAAACCAGATTCTATTTTATGTAAAAACGCCGTCATTTTCATGAAGACTGTAGACGAGTTGAAGGAGTTTGTTCACGTTTCGGGTTTCTTGAAAAGTCTGGCTAGCACACATTCAAAAATCTCTTTCGTTTCGAGTGGGGAGTCCGAAAAAGTTGAAAAGTTTCTTGCTCTGAACACAGTCAGAGAGTTTCGTAATTTAATTCTCGTTAACTATCTCGGTCGCTCAGCTGTTCACGAAATACGAACATGTGGCAATGTTGAAGAAAACTCGCTACTACTCGACCGCTGGTCCTTGAAGAAAGGGTTCCACAAGCAAAATAACCTTTTCCCCGATAGGTTCCTGAACATGGGGGGTGGTCAACTGAAAGTGGGCACTCTCAACTATCCTCCTTACACTGTCATTAACCAACAAAGCGACGGTAGCAAAACGTACACGGGTATCGAACACGAGATCATCCGAATCATAGCCAGTGCTATGAACGTGACCTTAACGTATCAAGAACCTTCTCCTAATGAGTTATGGGGACAAGTGGGTCCTAACGTGAGTACAGGTATCCTGGGTTTGATAGCCCGAGGAGTAGTAGATATCGGAGTAGCAAATTTCTACATGGAGCTAAGTCGTAAACAATACGTCGATTTCGCTATACCTTACAGCGTCACTTACGAATGTTTCGCTACCCCAGCTCCTAAACCGCTACCCCGATGGAGAGCTATTTACTACCCATTCGATAAGTGGATCTGGGTATCAACTTTCTTAGCTACCGTAGTAACCCTCATGCTTGCATGGGGTATCGCCAACATCTTTGGGGTAGAGGCAAGTTTCAGGCAGCTCAGTTCTGCCTTCATTTACGTAGCGGGTAACTTACTGCAGGTTCAGCAGTACAGGGATGTGGTAGCAGGTCGCATACGCATGCTACTCATATGGTTTTTCCTCTTCGCTACCATCGTACCCACCGTGTACCGCAGTGTGTTGATTTCGTTCTTCACCAAACCCATCATGGAACCTCCTATTGATACCATTGAGCAACTAGCGAATTCTCCGCTACGCAAATCCGTGTACGGAATCCTCTTCAAGGATCTTATGATGAACTCTACCGATCCTGCTACTCGCCTCCTAGGACAACAGGTATCAAATGTTTCCTTTATACGTTTATACTATTCTTCGTATTGTTCGTACCATAGGTATCGTATCATTTCAACATAACGGCGGAGCTTCCCCTGGTGGCTGAAGGTTCGGTAGCAGCATCTTCTGGACGAGGCAATTTACTTTACGAGATCAGAACTAAATTCCCTGAGCAGAAGCTTCAGGAACACGTTCACGTTATGCGGGAATGCATTTATTCAGAACCTCTGACATTCCCGCTGCAGAAGAACTCACCACTGATCCACAAATTTGATTCATACATCGAGAGGATCATCGAAGCCGGAATTGTCGATTACTACAAGAAAATATCTCTGTGGAAAATTAACATTAAAACTAAATTTGAAAATAAATTAGTCCCGTTCTCGTTGAACCATTTGCAAGGCGCATTCTTGCTGTACGCAGTCGGATTTTCGTCTGCTTGTTTTGTTCTTCTGCTTGAAGTCGTTTGCTCTAAAAAGGGGCGAAATTTAAAACCGTAATATGATTACTTGAAGTTGACATAGTCAGTACCTAGTCATCATACTTGTGTATTGTGTTTAGTTCAAACATGTAACGTGCATATACTCTTAATAGTAATACATGTAAATGTGAACAAGCTACTACAGACTACTTTTCTCACTAATTTAAACTGTTCTATGTTGCACGTCATTTGTGAAAGATCATTTCAAACACAAGAGCAATAAAGGCGAAGCCGTATCCCACTCCGATAAGCATGAAAGCTCCTTGCAGATGACTCAGCGAAAACGGGACTAGTCTATTGTCAATCTTCCGCTGGATGCTGACTTTCCACTGAAATCGTGTCTTGTAGTAGTCGACGATTCCTGTTTCGATGAGTCTTTGAACGTAAGCATCCAGCGTGGGTATGATTGGAGACTTCTTACGTAAAGGGAAAGTCAGGGGTTCGGAAAAAATGCATTCCTGCATGACGTGAATGCGCTCTTGGAACCTGCGGTCCGCAAATTTGGTTCGGATCTCGTGCATCAAGTTGCCCTGACCCGACGATGCGGCTGCCCAGCCTTCAGCGACTCCAGAAAGCACTGCGGTAATGTTGAAATGCACAGTTGCCTAGTTGATAACAAATTCATAAGACTATTGTGGGAGATTTGAGAGGTTTAGGAAGGTTCACAGAGGTTAACAGAGGTTCAAAACCGGTTCACAGAGGTTCATAGACACATCGAAGAGGTTTAAAAGCGGTTCAGAGAGGTTCGGAGAGGTACAAGGAGGTTTGTAAAGGTTCAAAAGAGTTTCACAGAGGTTTGGAGAGGTTCAAAACGTACGGGAGATGTTTAGAGAGTTTCAGAGAGGTTAAGAGAAGGTTGGGGAGGTTCAGAGAGATTCAGAGAGGTTCAGAAAGGTTCAGAACGGTTCGGAAACTCAACGAGGTTCAAAAGCGGTTCGCAGACGTCTGGAGAAGTTTAGGGAGGTCCAGAAAGGTTCAGAACGGTTCAGAGAGGTTCAACGAGGTTCAAAAGCGGTTTGACGAGGTTTAGAGAGCTTCAGAAACGTTCAGGGTGGTTCAGGAAGATTCAGAGAGGTTCAGGAAGGTTCAGAGCAGTTCAGAGAGGCTCAAAGAGTTTCAAAAGCGGTTCGAAGAGGTTTATAGGGCTTCAGAGAGGTTAAGGGAGGTTCATGGGGTTCGGGGAGGTTTAGAGAGGTTCACAAAGGTTCAGAGCGGTTCAGAGACTTACCTGTTCCCCAAGAAGTCGGATGGTGCGGTCAGTCGAGTTTATCATGACATCTTTAAACTGAGTCCCATAGACACTTTTACGTAGCGGAGAGTTCGCCAGTTCCTCCATGGTATCAATCGGAGGTTCCACGATGGGTCTCGTGAAGAACGAAATCAACACACTGCGGTATACGGTGGGTACGATGGTAGTGAATAGGAAAAACCAGATAAGTAGCATGCGTATGCGACCTGCTACCACATCCCTGTGCTGCTGAACCTGCAGTAAGTTACCCGCTACGTAAATGAAGGCAGAACTGAGCTGCCTGAAACTTGCCTCTACCCCAAAGATGTTGGCGATACCCCATGCAAGTATCAAGGTTACTACGGTAGCTAAGAAAGTTGAAACCCAGATCCACTTATCGAATGGGTAGTAAATAGCTCTCCATTGGGGTAGCGGCTTGGGACCTGGAGTAGCAAAACATTCGTAGGCAACACTGTAAGGTATCACGAAGTCAGCGAACTGGTTATGGTTCAGTGCCATGTAGAAATTCGCTACCCCGATATCTACTACTCCACGCGCTACCATACCCAGAATACCAGTGCTCACGTTGGGGCCCGCTTGTCCCCATAGCTCGTTAGAAGAAGGTTCTTGGTACTTCAGGGTCATATTCATAGCACTGCCTATGACTCGGATGATCTCGTGCTCGATACCCGTGTACGTTTTGCTACCGTCGCTTTGTTGGTTAATGACAGTGTACGGAGGATAGTTGAGAGTGCCCACTCTCAGTTGACCACCCCCCATGTTCACGAATCTATCGGGGAAAAGGCTATTTTGCTTGTAGAACCCTTTCTTCAAGGACCAGCGGTCTAGCAGCAGCGAGTTTCCTCCAACGTTGCCACATGTTCGTATTTCGTGAATAGCTGAGCGACCGAGATAGTTAACGAGAATTAAATTACGAAACTCTCTGACTGTGTTCAGAGCAAGAAACTGTTCAACTTTTTCGGACTCCCCACTCGAAACGAAAGAGATTTTTGAATGTGTGCTAGACAGACTTTTCAAGAAACCCGAAACGTGAACAAACTCCTTCAACTCGTCTACAGTCTTCATGAAAATGACGGCGTTTTTACATAAAATAGAATCTGGTTTGCCTTCAATGGCCTCCCTTTTGTGGTAAATAGTGTAAGGGAACTTTAGTTTACCCAGAAAAGTTCCCAACTCCTCCGACTGCATGTAAAAATCGTCTGCTACAACGGTCACTTGATTACATTGGTAATACCTCGATACAACTTGATCCAAAAGGTCCGAAAGACCTGTTTGGAAAGTGAAAGAAACCTTGAGAAAGCTAACCAGAGCTAGTATTACCCTCATCTTGTGATGTGTTCAGCTTCCACAACTACCGTGTCTTTTAATACATATCGTAGGCTCACAGCGCAGGTTGTCTGAGGGCTGAATTCCCTTTTGAATTATCTATAGTAACGCCGACGTCCTGTGTACCTTTTCTATATCTCGAACTTGTCTCATAGCGCGTGACTTTTCCAACTTCTAAACATGGAAAGATTTAAATTCTAATGGAAAAGTATCTCGCAGCTTTGTGAAACTTCTAAATGTTGACTTGAATGACATCTTGAACCGTTCCGGAGTACGCAAAACGAACCAGAAGAATTACGATTCATCCCAAGCTGCAAAACTTTATGCATGCATCATGGATAACTTTTAATTGCTTTCACTGATCAATAACCGTTCTAGAACTTTCGAAAAAAAAATGCTGTACTAGAAAGTTTTGTCAGACCGAAGGAAGGCGATCTATACCGTCTGGGGGCATATGCTCTCTTTGATCGCGTCCTGCGAATTATGTGTTTAACATAAAGATATGAGAAAATATGTTTTAAGTAGGCCTAAAATAATTCCTGGAAGTTCATAAATTTAACTTTGAATTTTTTCAAGTCTTACTTAATTAAAAATTCATAAGAAGCTTCATACCTTTGCTTCACTTCATCTTTAATATTAAAATTAATTGTCCATTTAATGTAATACACAATTTGATGACAGTACTGATTATTGTCAATTAATGTACAAAATTTAAAATAGTATTAAGTTTAACAACCAGGGATGACCGATATATCATATCAAACGTCAAATTGTTGATATATCAGGGCGTTTTGGTTTTGTTATATCATATCAAATCATATGTAAATTTTTCCGAAGAATTTGATATATCAATATCAAGATTTTTTCTTTAATCGCAATTGATATATCATATCAAAATATCAATACTTCATTAGAAATATATCACACTTTTGATATTGTCTTTAATCCAAAGCCTTTAAATATAAAAAATCTTATTAACAGAGAACTGGCCATGTCAGCTCTTCTGTTTAGAAAACAAAAATGGCGGGATCAGTGCTTCCACTTTTCCCCTTTTTTCCCCCTCCGCTTGAAAAATGTAACTTTCCCTTTTTTCCCCCTCCGTGCTAGTGAGTAAAAGCTACATTTGTAAATTCACTTTTCCCTCCATTTTCCCCTTTTCCTCTTCCCTATTTTCCCTATTTGAGGGAATTTCCCTGCAAAGTGGAAGCACTAGGCGGGATTCCTGGGGTTCCCTATAAATCCGGAGTAGGTCACAATACTTTGACCCTGGGTCAGTGACAGGTTTCTCTGACCAGTTTTTAGTACAGATCCGACCTTGGAAAAACGTTAAAAGAAACGCCAGTCTGATGTTGAAGCAGTTTTTGTGAGTTGTATTTTTCAGTTAGCATCGAATCCAGTATTCTGGAAGCAATCATGCAGTGTTGGGTAAATCATTTGGTTTTGGTGATTTAAACCAAATCAAAAATCACCAATCTCAGAACTGATTTAAATCGGATTGATTTTGTCCGGGAAAAAAAAGTGATTTTAATTTTCAAATCACAGAATCAAAATCATTTTTACCCCTGAAATCGATTTAAATCGCGATTCAAAATCGGAAAATTTTCTCCGTAATGAAATACATGTTTGATTAAAAAAAACTTAACTTCGGGAATAGCTATATCATCATTGTCTGACTTATACCTGATTCGCAAGTTGTACTGGAAAAAGACCTTCGTGTGGACATGGTATAACTTTTACTGGAATGACTGCAACCTTATGAAGATGAAGTCGTTCAGTAGGTCACAAATCGATGTTACAAGCGTTTGTACTATGCCAAAAAAAACTGTTGAAAATATGGGCAGTTCAAAGATGTCTCGAAGCTGTAAGTTTTAATGTCGGACGGTGTAAAAGAATAATTAAGACTGCAACTAAAAGTGCATTCTGGAACGCGATTTAAAAAGTGATTTTGAATTTTTTTGAGGCTTCAGAATCAAAACCAAATCAGAATTTAAAAAAATCGCGAAACTTTCGGGGGATTTAATCGAATCGCAAAATCACAGAGGAGCGATTTAAATGGCCAAACGATTTACCGAACACTGCAGTCCTGTGTCATCAAATAGCTCGCTTTCTCTCCTAAATTTTTTGGATTTTCGTGGTTTTTCAACTGTTTCTTAAAATTAACGACTTTGTTTTCTACAAGTTTCATTTTTTAAAAGTATTTGTGGCACTTGACACTCATCGACAGTGACTTAAAAAATGGAATCCGCGCAAGAAGACTGTGATGCGATATCACGTAACAAGATTTCTTGTCCCTTTAAAAGTCCAAATCGTCCAGTTTTATGGGACTATTTTTGAAGAAGACGATTGAATACAAAGTCCAATGCAGAACCTAAACTCTGGAAACTGAAATAAAAGTTATAGTATGTAAGAATGTTACGAAAGACGCAGTGGTGCACGTGAAGTTTAAATTGTAAGTAAAAATATTGAAATCTTCGCGAAAAAAATTGATACATCATATCAAAAGTTTTCACATTGTACTGATACATCAAATAATTTGATATCGTTATCTTACGTTTGATATATCATATCAAAATTTCGATATGTCACAAAACGAATATCGATCAACCCTGTTAACAATTATAATATTTTGCAAAAAAAAATTTACCTGCGTAGGGAATTTTCCCTATGTCTGGACCATACGAATTTTTTAAGATGAAGAAAATTTGAAAAGCCCCTAATTCACCCTTGAAATAAACCAAGTAGTCGCCATTTTCTGTAAAATTTAGACAATAGCAATCACAGGTACGGTTAATATTAATTTTCCTTCAAATACCATGTTTGACTTAATACTTTCTATTGTAAATAGGGTCATGGAAACTGTAAGTAAAATACCTCGAGATGCAGCGTGCCTTTGCGACAGGCCAAAAACGAAGATCCTCTGCATCAAGTGCGGGTTTCGGCTCGACAACGCAAGACTTCGTCGAATCTGCCCGAAACATCCAGATGTATAGCATAGTAACCTAGTATCGTTTTGTAGCGTAGTATAGTATTGTTATTACCGTTATTGTAGTTATATTGTCTATCGTTATTTTATCGCTAATGTAGTATGTTATTATCTTTGCATTTATTTACCTCTAAAAAAAACTAATATCAATATTTTTTGCCAGAAATTTTTCGTCCATGATTTCTACATCTGCCCGTACCCGAAATGCAGGGCGTACGGCTACCTGCGAGAGAGTGCCCACTCGTAAAACGCAGAAGTCTGAAATTGAAAACTATATTGTTCATAGCTCAATTCGTGTTTTGATAATTTTGATACAGTGAAGTAGAGGAAAAGTTAATACTTCTAAGCTAAGAAATGTTGATTTATAACCCAACTAAATAAAAAAATGTTGTTCTGTTCGATTCGAGTCTTTTGCTCATTCATTTAATAATTTTTTGTATTTTGAATTTTTGCAAGAAAAAAAAAAATTATTTGGTCTCATTGCCGCTAGATGGCGTTTCTCAACAATAACAAATAAGCCGCAAAAATAAAAATGGAAGCAAAATTATCTCGATTGTTATTTTCTACTGGGAAAAAGATTTTTCCTTCATATTCTCGAGTTTTGATTAACTCGTCATCTTACTCGCACGATGCAATAGTAATTATTATAAACTACTTTTGTGTTTGTTTTTCATCTTATGATTTTACCTTGCAGAAAATCAGGTCTGAAGATTTGAAGCAAAGGCAACAGGAATTAATGAAACGTGGCCTTCCCAAGAAAAAACCGATTGACGGCGTAAAAAACGTTATTTTAGTCGCCTCAGGAAAAGGCGGAGTCGGAAAGTCGACAGTTTCTGTAAATTTAGCCCTGGCACTAAGTTCTCGTTTTTCGTCAAAAAACGTGGGACTCTTAGACGCGGATGTTTACGGGCCATCCATCCCAACAATGATGAACCTGGGCGGCCAACCGGAGCTAACAGAAAAAAATCTTATTCGACCAATGGTCAACTATAATGTCAAATGGTAATAGACCTGTGTTTTTTAGTTTTTTTTAACTGTTTCTGTACTAAAAACTCGTCAAAGTATGTCTATGGGCTTCCTTACAGACAACGCCTCACCTGTGATATGGAGAGGGCTTATGGTAATGTCTGCTATCGAGAAAATGTTACGGCAAGTGGACTGGGCCCCTCTCGATTATCTAGTTATCGACATGCCGCCCGGAACGGGGGACACACAGCTGTCGATCGCTCAGAATATCGAAGTTTCGGGAGTTGTTGTCGTCACCACACCACAGAAAGTCGCGTTAATTGATGCTCGGAAAGGCGCGCTCATGTTTCAGAAGCTCGGAATACCCGTCCTGGGCTTCGTTAACAACATGGCCACATTTTCCTGTCCGAACTGTGGACACCCGAGTCACGTCTTTGGAGAAAAGGGGACACAAAGCCTGGCTAAGGAACTGGGTAAGTATCATAACTCTCTTAATGATTTATTTTCTTAAACTTGTGTTACTTTTTTAAAGGATTAAATGTTTTAGTCGACATCCCGCTAGATCCTGCGATAATGGAAGCAGCGGACAAAGGACAGCCAACAGTAGTCGCAGCACCCAGTAGCTCTCAAGCCAGTGCTTACTTCTCGTTAGCAGATCAAGTCGTTGCTAAACTCAATGCTAAGTAACTGAAAAGATATTTTTTTTTTGAATCTTTGTTGAGTGAAGTCAGGCTTGAATTCGACATTCGTAATGTGGCAAAAATATTTACAAGAAATTTCAAAAATTACAAGAACATGAACTTAGTTGGAAAAAAGGTCGATATGTTTCTCTCGAAGTCGTTTCTGAAGGTTACGACTGAAGGCTTGCATTTCAGCAGCAATTTGTTTGGCTTTTTCTGAAGATTTCGTTTTCTGGGGATCTTGCGAATCTGTTCCCGAGGCACTGGGATCGAATCTCATGAGTTGTAAGTAATTCTCCAACGATCGGGATCGACTGGCATTTCTCATCGTCTTTTTCGGTAAGGTGCTTGGTGAACGAGAAGTACAGCCTGAAAAACAAGATGAAAAGAAAACTTTTATTACGTTTGTATTCTCTTATTGTTTAAATGTAATAGTAAATAAATTTAAGTGTAGAGTTATACTTAATAATGATAGATAATTCTAAGTAAATGTTATTTTATTGATTTAATCAGTACTAAATAGAAATTATAGTAAACAATAAAATAACTATCACATAAAAACATAAGAAAATAAACCACGTATACAATTAAGATATATTATAACAATAGAATAATACTAATCCATTTAATTAGTCATTAATACCTGTTGATGGTTGGCTTCCTGAAGGTGTGGCAGCGGCTGCGAGGATTTCTAGACTCTGCCGCTCATTCCGAGGGTCCTGGGAATCTTGAGAGCTCTCCCATTCTTTGCTCGCATTTGTAATTTCACCTTGAAGACAATTCATATTATGTATAAGAAACCTGACTGATAGTTTATGAATTGTATTTTTTATTGTTTTAATAATGGACGAATATTTGTTTTATTTATTCTTAATTACTTGGTGGTTCTTCAGCGATCGACTGAGCGGCTGACGAGTCTGCGGAGGGGAGTTCTTCGCGGCAAGCTGAACTATCGGGCTCCGTTCTGGTGGTGTTGACTAGGTAAGCAAAATGTAGACAGTAATATTTAGGCTTCACTTAACTGAATATCAATATAGAACAGCTTTTTAGTTATTATGAAATTCATTTATACTATTATTATTGTTGTATTTTTCATAGTAGTAGTAATCAGTTAAATACCTAGATTGTCCTGTACAGCAGCAGCTCCACTGGAAGGATCTTGCAACGCAGCAGCTGGAAAAAATTAAAATGCCACGTAAATAAGATACCCATACCCAATAATTATGATAATAATAATAATAGTACTTCTTGCTTGTCAAGTTGCACTTACACGATTGGCTACTTTTGTCCTCAATCATATTTCGTTATCTAATATTGCATTACATTAAATTATATTATATTATGTTATTATACTACACTTGCATTACATTTCACACTAAATGACATAATTTATCATTAATTGCAATAACTTACACGAATTTGGTTCTTGATTTTCTGTCGACTCTGTTTCTCCGTGCAGTTTTGCAACGACTTTTTCGATTTCCTCAAGGACCTTTCCCGAGCTCGAGATTTTTCTCGGGGACGAATAGTAGTTTCGCGTGAGGCTCTGCTTCAAAGAAACGGCTTTTCTGCCCAGTGGAGGTCTCAATACCGGACAAAATTTTTGCAAATTCGGGAATGGTGTTTTCTTCTGTGAGGAGGAGCTCTTGCCAGACAGTGAATCAGATTCTGGGATAGGAGGTGTTTCTTCAGGTGCTGTGTCTTGATTGGCTTGATGTAGGTCTTTGTCTTCCTTGATTGGCTGCTTGTTTCGTGCAAGATTAGTTGATTGGCTGTCGATCTGAGGTATTTTCTTCTGTGGTGAGGAGCTTTTGCCAGACAGCAGATCAGAATCTGGGATGGGAGGTGATTCTTCGGATGCTGTATCTTGATTGGCTTGTTGTATATCCTTCTCTTTGTTGATTGACCGTTGTTCTTCTGCACCATTTGCTGATTGGCTAACAGTCTGAGGTGTTTTCTCAGTTACGGGGTTGTGATTGGTTTGATCTAACTCCTTTTCTTTGCTGATTGGCCGTTCTTCTGAACTATTTGCTGATTGGCTAAGGATCTGAGGTGGTTTACCGGATACAGGGTTTTGATTGGCTGCTCCTTGATCTGTCTCTTTGTTCATTGGCTGCTGTTTTTCCATACTAGTTTCTGATTGGACAATGCTGCGGAGTGTTTCCACGGATGCCATCTTCTGACTGGTTTGTTTAGGATCCTTTCCTTCGTTGATTGGTTGCTGTTTTCCTGCGCGATTTTCGGATTGGCCGGTGCTTTTTCTCTTCCTAGGAGAATAAGTTCTTATTGGTCCTCGCAGTTGAATTCCTTCAATAATTTCCGTCGGCGAATCTTTCTCTTTACTAATTGGCTGCTGCTTTTCTGGAGGTTTTTCCTGAATGGCTCGTGTACTTCTTGTCTGACGTTTAACAAGTGGAGGCTTTTCTGATTGGTTCAAACTTTCCCGCCTTCTTTTTCTCGGATTTTCTTCAACAGCAAGTTCTTTGCGCGTATGAGCCAATAGCTGTTCGATAAAATGTTCATTAGTTGTTTCATTATTCTTAATTTTTGATTTTTCCTTAGGTTTTTCTTTGCTTCTCCTCTTCTCCTTCTTCTCTATCGTGATTGGCCGATCTTCTGGTACAGGTTCAACGCTACTAGTCGATTCCTCTCCAAAAAGTTCAACCAATTTGCTTTGAGCTGAGCTTTTTTTCCTCACTTCCGTTTCCCTCTTCTCCAGATCGCTGCAAACACCGACGAGGATCGTCTCTAGCGTCTCTTCAGATATCACGCGGATCCCCTCCGACTGCCAGGGTTTTTTCCTCTCGCTGACCGGGTCGTCGGGTCTCCTCTCCGGGGTCACTCCCGCGCTCTCGGGTCGCCTGGCCCTCTCGCCGCTCGGCACAAAGTACGCGGTAGACCTCCCAACGACGACTTGCGTAGGACTGATGGTGCAGGTACCTAACGCGGAGCTGGTAGCCGCTTCCTGACGCAGTAGTTCAACCCTAGGTGTGTTCAGAGCGAGTTCTGAGGTCTTGGAGTCGCTACCGCACCTTATGGAAGGCGTGGAGGGTGTCGCTAGCACAGGGTTGTCGTTCAGGAAGCCGAAGCCTTTAGTAAATGAGAAGAGGTAAGGACTTGATGTTGTATTGCCTTCTAAAATCACTCGGGGGGTCAAAGGGACTCCAGAAGTGTTCCAGGAGGAGTTGGACGAGGCCTCTGGGAATTTTTGCGGAGTGGCGAGGCTCGGCATGGTTCCCGTGACGGAACCAGGAGAAATGCGGCTTTCGTCCTGAGGAGGAGAGGAAGCGAGGACCGATGGAGAGGTTGATTCTGGTGCGGAAGGTGTATCTGTAGAAGCTGTACTTGTCCTATGAAAATTATATGGTATGTAGTAGGCAAATAACAACTACTACTACTACAGCAACAACAATTACTGCAAATACTAAACTGCTACTACTACTAGTATTACCACTATAATTACCACTACTACTGCTACTACACTACAGTTACTGTTAGTACTACTAGAGCTAGTAATACTAAAGCTATAACTTCTACTACTACTGCTACTACTGTTACTATTATTAGTACTACAAGAGCTACTACTATCAGAGCTACTACTGATATTACTGCTACTACTATAATTACTACTACTACTGCTTCTGCTACTACTACTTCTAATCCGACTATGACTAATCCTGCTACAACTACTTCTAATCCCACTATGACTAATTCTATTAATACTTCTACAAGTACTGCTACCACCGTTACTATCACTACTGCTATTATTAGTTTTGCTTACACGTTCGACGTTCCCACCGCACTCGCATCATTGGTCGCTGAATCATTGGTCGTTAAGCTCCAGGGCGGAGTCTCTTCACTAGGAGCTGCCACTTCATTGGTCGCTTTCTCCGTGAGCGGAAGATTACACTGGAAATCAACAATTATTTCTTATTAACCTATTATTACTTAAGTCTACATTTACTTTCATTATTACTAGGTAATGATAGGGAACACTCTGATAATATTTTTAATTTATTAATATTATTTACATATTTTACTTTAATTATCCTTAAGTAATCACAGAAGAAATCTACCAATCACTCAATCAAAAAATAAATATTAAATAATAACAGGAGACACCCTGATAATATTATGCATTGTTAACTTACATTGGGTGATTTTTGTTTAGGACACGCCCTCTTAGCTTTTCCTCGCGGGGTGGCAAACACCGAATCGTCGTGACTAGAGGAAAGGGCTGTTCTTAAGGCAGCGTCCCACGTCTTAAGGGGCGGGTCCCTCACGCTGATTGGCGGTTCCGGCGTGGTGTAGGCGGGGCTTGCGGATTTCGCTGCAGCCATTGGCTGCGCCGGAGAAGATTTGCCTCGAGGCGATTTACCGAAATCCAACTGGCGTACGTGGCCCGTCCGCTTCTTCCTCACAGTGGGCGGGGTCTTGTGGGTGGTGGTGGGTGGGTCTTCGATACTTTCTGCTGACGATTCGGAAGTAACAGCAGTAGCCACCACGCTACCACTTTCTTCTTGATTATTCTTACAATATTCGGAAGTGATACTTAGCAGCTCCCGGAACATGGCACTAACTCCACCCCCTCCTCCTCCCCCTCCCACTTCCGGTGCTCCCCCCACTTCCGGCTGCTGCTGCGTTTTGACTGGCTGCTGGCCTCTTCCAGAAAGTTTCCCTTTCTTCCTGGTTTCTCGCATTAAGACTTTTTTTGGTACAGATTTCTGCAGTTCTGCATTTTTCGCTACTTCCCGATCTCTGGCTTCAGGCGAGAGGACTCGTAATGTTATCGCTGGTTGCTGTGGGTCTGTTGGCTGCAAAATAAACTCTTTCCCAAATTTATCGACTTCGTTCTGGCACTCAGGAATGGTTTCCCGAAGTGCAGCCCTTAGTGGAGACATTAGATTTTCTCCTGAAGTAACTTTTGGAGGTTCGGCAACTTTTGGCATGATTCGTCTTAGTCGAGGCTTTGTCTGTTTTGTTAAATTAGGGACTGAAACGATCGGTGGGTAGATAGAATCTGCAGGAATAAAGGCAAAAGGCTGCAATCCTGGAAGCAGAGTAACTAAATTTGTCTCGACTGCAGGGAACGTTGAAACTTGCTGAACAGGAGATGGAGACTTTATCCCAGTTTCCAGAACAGGGTTAAACGCCTCCACTGTTTGAGGAACTGGCGATTTTAACCCAGTTTCCGCAACACGGTTAAAGGTCTCTTCTACCATAAGAGATGGCGATTTTAACCCAGTTTCCAAAACAGGGTTGACAGTCTCGTCGGAGACTGAGTTAAATGTTTCTTCTGGATGATCAGGTGGTTCGTTTCTCCCTAAATAACAAAAATTAAATAATAATACAAATAATTAATTCAAAGAATATATGTACCTATTAGCGATAGTATCATTTCTTCGAAAATGGGATCAGCTTGTGTTTTTTCTGCAATCGTTTTGACTGCGTTACTGAGATCTTGGCTGAGGTTGCCGCTGGAAGAGTTCGAGACCAAAGGTTCGGCAGGTTCGTTTGACGACTTTGTTTTTGTGATGACTTCGTTAATGTTTTCAGCAATGCGTCGGTGAAGTTCCTCATTTTCTATCAAGTTTTCATAAATTGTGGAGAAATCAAAAGGCTGCGGGGAAGGTTCGGGCGAGCTGTCGATGAAAAATTCCTCTTCGTTCACTTGAATTTCTGCGTCTTTTTTTACTGTTTCGACAGTCAGAGTATCTGTAACTGTAGAGACATCAGACGTCTGAATAGCAGCTTTTCCGCCAGCTGAAATCCTGGTTTTAAACCAGCTGAAAACATGGGTGGTTAGCGTGGGCAGGCTGTCTTGCGGGCGAACGGGATTTGTGTCTTCGACTGAATCTAACTGCTCTGTGACAATATCTTTTGTGCAGAAATATTCTTCCAAAAGTTCGGTTAGTGAAGGCCCTATCATTCTGCTGTATTTTCGTCCATTGTTTTTCTTGTTGTTTTCGTGAAAGCCTTTCAAATGTGGACACTCGCTCGAATAAGTTGCTGCTGTGTTTTCGTAGCCTTCATTCAGGAGATGATAATAAATTAAACGAGAAATATCACTAGGAAATAATGCCATTCTTTTTTTCAAGTTGTTTTCATACGAAAAAAATTTAAATTAGTAGTTTGGAGGTAAATATAAAGACATTTCGCGGCAGCCATATAAACTACTACGGGGTACAGCCCAATCTTCCGTTTACATTTTCCCTTTTCTCTCAAAGAGGACGATCTTTTCCCTTTTCCCCGTGTTGTCTGATGATTTTAATTCCCCCTTTCCCCCCTCCGCTTATAAATGTTTATTTTCCCCTCCACCAGGGATACGCTTCTAAATTTCCCTTTCCCCCTTTCGACACACAATTTTTCCCTTTCAAGGAATTTCCCCTCAAACTGAAAGAATTAGTACAAGCGTTGATAAGTGAAGCCTCTACTGTACGGCTTAACGGAAAATAATTTTTAAAAATTTTATTTTGTTAACAGTAAATTTATTATTAACGAAATTATTTTTCCAGCATTGTTAATCTTTTCCGTATGTTGATTAATTCTCCATTTGCCCACTGAGGTAAGGTTTGCCTTTTCTCTATAACTGCCACAGCATTTCTAATGGAATTAATCGCAGTTTCCAGTTCCGTGTCAACTTCAGGGTCAAGACGAGGTTTCTTCACAGCAGATTCCAGCACTTCTTCTTCTTCTACGTCAACTGAATTACTAGTTTTCGATAATAAAACTTTTTCTTGGTCTTCTAGCAGCACTGACAGGGCGGCTAGATTCATCTGATTTTTTTCCAGGAAACTAGAAACTAACTGCTGCTGCTCTTCTTTGACACAGTGGGGGACAATGGAGGTGTGGACTGTTTTGCGAGCGAAATCAGCGAACGCCCTGAGAGCTGAAAAGCGTGCAACTAAATGTCCAGAGGCCAGGATTTGGTTGAATAAGTTGCTAACAGCTCGTAAAATAGGCTGCTGCAGAGTAGATGGGGGTAGTTTAATATCAGAAAATTCCTTCAGCAGTTCAGCAGCAAACAGTACTGTAGAGTTGCATGTCCCCAAAGAGGTAAAGGTTCGTAGAATCTGAAGAAGAAGCTCCTGGTTGCTGAAATCGACCATATTGGATAGGCAGCAGGAAAGTAGGGACAACACGATGTCCTGCGAATAGTTTACGTTGCCTATAAAGTGGACGGGGATTTTTAAGAGTGCGGAAGAAAATTTTTTCGCTGGTTCGGAGATGCTGGAATGGTTGAAGACGTAGAGTGAATGGAGAAGCAGCAAAGCTTCGACTGGTTTGTCGCTGAGGTGCTTTTCAACGAACTGCGAGTATCGTTCGACAAAAACCTGGGAAAAATATCAAATCTGATAGTTTTTATAACGTTTCATTGATTTGTTCTAAATAATTTCATATCAAACTTGTATATTTGTTATATTACCCGTTGCTTCGACGGAAATATCGTCCAGCTGATCGAGGCCCATACATTTACAAATTTCTCAGGACGATATTTTTCGAGTAAATTTTCTCGCGCACCGTTCGTTAGAAAATTCATTAATCTGTTTAATAATAATAAAATCCTGTGCTGTGTTTCAGAACTCGGCAGGAGAAGTTCCATCGTATCGGGATTTAAGAGTTTAAAAACGAGGAGAACTAAATCCTGGCAAAACGAAGCAGTCCCGAACCTACAAAATATTTGGAAAATAAATAAAGTTAAAACAAATAGTTATATTACCTGGCTACGAAGCAAAGAATATCTGCCGACATGAGAAAAGCCCAGATCTCTGCTTTCACGACATGTTCCAGTAGAACGATAATGCAGTCTTGAATATCATTAGCTGAAGCGACTGCTAATCCCGCACAAGCTTCCGTGCACAACAGTTCGTAAGCAGGAACTTGATGCTGAGGCTTCCCGCTGTGCATTACACCGTGCAGTGACACTTTCCCACTGAAGGCTGCGTGACCTGGTATACATGAATAAATTAGTTTATAGTTTATTTTAAGTAATATTGGATAGAACAATGATAATTGATAATATTTAATAACTAATGATAACAAAAAATAGACTGATTGCTTTGAGTTATATTATCTATTATGTCTAGAGTTTTTAAAGGGTCTAGCAAACATCTCTATAATATAGTTTATATTTTTAAAATAAGTAATATAATTTAGACTGAATACAAAAATGTTATAAATATTCACTGAGAATATTTTAAGTTCGAATATAGTTAACTTGTTAACTAATTAATTTTATACAGCGATCGACAGAGTCCAGGAAGAGTTCCAGGGTCTCGGCCAGCGAATTGCAGGGTCCTTGTTGCTGCATTTCAGGAAGTAATAATTTTGCTATTAATCGGCATAACGACAGGGGATCCTAAAAGTTAGAAAATAGTATAGAAAAACTGGAAAAAATTATTTGATAATCATTAATCGAGTCATTTTATTTTAATTATTGCTTCTTGATTATTTTTATTGTTATATTTTACAGTTTCGTAATTTTAATAAGAATGTTATTATTTCGTTTTCTTAAGAAACTCTAATCATCTAATTAAATAATTTGATTTATAATTAATTTCAACATTATATAATTCGTATCATAATTCAATTATTTTGTTTTCTTAACTAACTATAATCACACTATTCTGTAATTGTAATTTCATATTTTTTGATAATTAATATTTTGACATTAATTTTAATTACTTAAATTTTCAAACAAAAATTTTTTCACCTTTTCAGAATAGGACACAAAATTTTCCCGCATAATTTCTAGTCCAAATGGTGAAAGTGTGATTTTTTTCACCAGTGGAGTGACAGCCAGTCCTAGTTGCGATTCCGATAATTTTCTCAATTCCAAGCCATTGGGTTCCTTGTCGAAAATCCTGGAGTTTTGCCCATCGCCTGTGAAACTTTAAGAATAGTAATAAAGTCCCTGTTAGTCGATAAATTATAATTTTGATGATTTTATTACTTAAATAAAGCCAGGCCGAGTTCTACGAGACTTTTGGTTAACTCGGCTTGCTGGAGTGAGTCGCTGAATATGTCGACCAGGTTGACAATAGTCCGCAAGTAAAATCCTGCAACTTTAATCATTTTCACGGGGCTGCCCACACCGTCTCTTAGAAACCTGAAAAGCTGCTGAATTTCGCTCAATAAAAATGTTAACGTTGGGATGGCGTCAATTTTTGTAGTTCGCTGGGTATCCACCCGCTGTAGAAATTTGAGAAAAAATTTCCAGAAAGTGGCCATCGTCTTCGGTTCCAGGTTGCAAGTTTTCTGACTGACGACGAATAGGTTTTCCATAACTGCAATTTACGAATTTATACAAATTACTATTTAGATTTAATTTTTCAATTATTTTTACCTTGAGGAAATAAGTGATGATCGAGGTCCAAGTTTTCGAGATGAGTCATCGATACTTGCATTAGTTTGTTTCCGGCTTTGAAGTAAATTTCAGATCCCCTGGAAAATGAACAAATTCTTTTTAAAATTATGCTTTTTTATTTGATATTACTTAACAAGATTTTCCATTAGCTATGGCTACATTATTAATCATTATTAATAATTTGTGATGATTTTTTTTACCTTTCTCGAGAAGAGCACCGGACGAACGAGACCAGAACGACGCCAACAAGGTGACTTGCTATTTTCCATCGATCGCACAAGTTTCCGTTTGAAGATATCGCAGCCATTTTTTCAATTAAATCGAATAGCTGCTCCAGCTCCGCTATTGCGAGTTTGTCCTAAACAAGGAATGAAATCATCAATTAAGCAAGGATATTATAATACTTCATTTTTTTTTGGTTATGGTATTTATTTTGAGTTAATGAATTATTTAGACTTACTGCACTGTGTACCGCAGATTCACATAGTTCGAGAGCAGCCTCGACTTTTGTGAAATCTTCTGTTAATTCTTCAATGGCTTGCAGAATTCGAGTCAAGGCTAATACTTAATAATAATTAAATATATTTAATTTCTACACATTGCAATTTCAATAGATAAGGTTGTAGTAAAAAAGGATATTTCCATGTTGAGCTGTCGTAAGAGTTGAAGATCTTTTTTTGACGTGAACACGCTTCTTTTGTTGAAACTTTGGAATAGTTCATAGGAAGCAGTTAAAATAGACTTTATATCGCCGTTTTGAGAGTTGAAAAGAGTGTTATCCATCGTTGTTTATCAATTTGAAGTCTCCAGCCAAGTGCAAAAAAGTTTTGTTTACATCTTTTCCCGCCAAAAATGATAAGAAACGTGCTTCTTTGCCATGTATATTTTTGAAAAATATATTTTCAGTTCATTAAATAATAATAAACTCAATACATCATGCAGCTTAATATTATTTTTAAATAACATTAATAATTTTTAGTACCCTGAATATGTATCTCAAATGCGATGTTAGATACAAAATAAAAACTATAAACGAATGAATAGTTCAAATAAATGTATTAAAATAAAATAGAAAATTTAAATATTGTATTCAATAAAATAGTTGTTTTGAGTGAACATAATAAATATTTAAAATTTTATGAATCTTAAAAGAACAGCTAGGCAACGCTGGTTGAATTGTTTACAAACAAATGAAACAATCTGAATCAAAAAAGGAAAATTGTTTCATGTTTAACAATAAATATAATAACCTTTAACGCAGAAAAAGCTGACAAATTAAATGGACTCTTCCGCTTCTTCATCAAGAAAACGTCGTAAACACATTACTGTCGAATATTCCGATAAGAAACAAAACAACGCTACTCCAGTAAATCAGCAGGAATCTGGTCAAAACATGCAGAGGGTCACTCGCTTTTCTCGTCTTAAAAAATCAGTTGAAAACCTAGGCAAGAACTCAACAGTCACCGATGAAATTAATAAAACAAATTTAAAACAAGAGCCAGATTCAGCCTGGTTTCCCACAAACTGGGAAAAGGTGCTGGACAACGTGCGGGAAATGCGGGTTAGTAAAGACGCCCCTGTCGATTCAATGGGTGCCGAAAAATGTACCGATCCTAGTAGCCCTCCTGAAGTAATACAAATTTAAAATTTTTAATAAAAAAATTAATTAACGTGTTTAATAACTCGAGGTCCAGCGATTCCAGATTCTCGTTTCCCTGATGCTCTCGAGCCAAACCAAAGACCAGGTTACGTTCGCAGCTGTGGAAAAACTCAAGATGCACGGCCTGACTGTTGAAAATATTGTTAATACAAGCGAAGAAGAAATTGCGAGACTGATACATCCTGTCGGATTCTGGAAAGTATTAAAAATAATTACAGTACAAAAATAAGTTCTAAAGAACAGACTTTCATTGTACGTGTGCGAATTCAATTTTGTTTAGAGAAAAGCTTCATACATTAAGAAAACGGCCGAGGTCCTTGCAAGTAAATATAACGGTGACATCCCCTCAACAATAAAGGAACTCTGCACGTTGCCGGGAGTTGGTCCAAAAATGGCAACAATCTGTGCAAATATTGTGTGGGAAGAAGCTGCGGGAATAGGTGAACCATAACAGATATCAACTAAAAATATTTACATAATCTTAATTTATTCATTTGTTTTATTAGTTATTTATGTAGTTTATTTTTGTAATTTTTAGGTGTTGATACACATGTTCATCGTATAGCAAACCGTTTAGGCTGGGTTGAGAAAACGACAAAGTCTCCCGAAGAAACGCAGAAGCTTCTCGAGCAATGGCTACCCAAAGATCTGTGGAAAGAAGTGAATGTCCTTTTTGTAGGATTTGGGCAGCAGATATGTACACCTTTGAAACCTAGATGTGGGGACTGTTTGAATAAAGAATTATGTCCTTATGGAAAAGTCAATCTGAAACTGTGAAAATAAGTTGATGTTTGTGTTTAATTGCATGATTTTGTCTGTTTGTACGAATAAACGCTTTATGTTTCTAGATTTTGACATTTCATATCTCATCCTTTCAATATTATAGATAATTAATACCAAATATAAAATTATGAATGTTACAATCTAGATTATATTAGATATTAAAAATGTGAAACTATGAATATTTAGTAAAGGCGACTATTGATAAGTTAATGGTTCCTCGTTTTGTTCTTATATTTTAATTGCACGATTCGATGTGCGTGTATGAATTAACGCATTATGCTTGACAGAACTGGAATACAATACATCATTAATGGTATATCCAGAAGAAGTAATATTTCTAATATTTAATGAATTTAATATTAAATTAAATGAATGCATTTACGTAGTAATGATAATGAATAATACAATTTCTATGCTATTAAACTTGCTAAATAATTATTATAAAAATTATTTTTAGTTATCAGTTGTTTCATTATTTTTAAGTGTAAAATTAAATTATACATGTTATAGCGAAAAATACATATTAACAATAGCATGCCCTCTCTAGATATACATGCTCGAAGAAACTATTACAAATTTCGAATATTCTTTTTATTCAATCTGGCAATGCTGCGAACTTTTCCTAGCGTCTGCAAGTTGCTGTGACAGTGGCACTAACTTCCCAAATAACCGACATCAACAACAAATTATCCCAAATTAACGATTGATTTCAAATTAAATTTTCCCATCACATTTAAAGCTTAACCATGTTTTTCCACGTAATGAATTACTTATTCCCACAAGATTCTACATATATTCTTTGACATTTCAGATTTTCTGTGCGTTTTAGTTGTACTGTGAGACCTTAAAATGCAGTTATTAGAATTTGGTTGTAATCCATGATGTTTCATTAATTATTTGTTTAAAAAAAAATAGATCGCTTTAGAGCAAGAAATTATGATCCACCCGCGTTATTTCGGGCCTCAGCTTCTCGAAACTGTCAAACGCAAACTTTTTACTGAAGTTGAGGGGACTTGCACCGGAAAGTAATTTAAAAAAAAAAACATTTCATTTAATCATACGTTTCATCGTTTTTCTGTTACAAAGGCATGGATTTGTTATTGCAGTAACGACAATAGACAACATCGGTGCTGGAATCATTCAACCCGGCCAGGGCTTTGTCGTTTACCCCGTTAAATACAAGGCTATCGTTTTCCGTCCATTTAAAGGACAGGTTCTCGATGCCGTTGTTACACAAGTCAATAAGGTTTATGATCTTCTGTTTATATTATTAATTATTGTTATTATTAACAAAAATATGTGCTATTAAATTTACTATTTAAAAATACTACTTTTCTATTTTGCAGGTTGGACTATTCACTGAGATTGGCCCGCTCTCCTGCTTTATCTCCAGACACGTAATTATGTTATATTCAAATTTAGTATAAATAATCTTAATTGATTATTTTAAATTTTAGTCCATCCCTTCCGACATGCAGTTTGACCCCAACTCGACGCCTCCCTGCTACAAAACGCAAGACGAGGTAATTGATAACTTAATTACTTTAACTTATCACAACTAATTATTATGAAAATTATCTTATAGGACGTCGTCATCCAGCAGGACGACGAGATCCGAGTCAAAATTGTGGGTCTGCGAGTAGACGCGACAGATATCGTAAACTAATTAAAATAATAACCATTAAATTAAAGTAATTGTATTTTTTTCAGTTCGCCATAGGAACGCTCATGGACGATTACTTGGGCTTGGTCAGTTAAATCCCCTAACAAATTCGCGGAAACAAAATTGACTGAATTATTTTACAATAAACGAATTTTTGAACATTTTTCAAGTTCTCGATTTTTTTATTCTTGAGACTGAGAGTCTGTTGGGACATCTGGACGAGGCCTCCGGAAGAGCAAAATATGCGGCTCTGTAAGAAAACATGAAAGTTAACATTACATACTATTTTTACTTCGATATAATACCAGTAAATAAACGAACGAAAGAAATACCAGGATCGTGAAGCATGTAATGTACCCAGCCGGGACTTTGTTGAACGCCTAGGTTCCTCCATTCAGTTTCTGTTAATAGATGAGTGCGGGGAACTAGTTTTGCGATATCTTGAGGAAGCATCACATGCCTGTGGTTATTTATTATGTAATCATTATTTGGTTGCAAATTAAATAAGCATTTTGTTACCGATATTCGTATTTGTCGTCAGTGTAGCGCTCGGAATACTGAATCTCGTTGACTGGCATAGTTACGAAGTTAATTCGAGACAAATATTTATTATTTGAAAAATGATGTTATTTACGAAAATCAAGGCAAGTCTGTTGTTGTTAGCAAACAAAAGCAAAGTGCGCCAAAATAATTTGTAATCGATATCCAAGTTAATAATCGATTATTATTTAATAACCCTGTAAAATAATAAAATTAATAATTTAAAATGAATAAATCTTAAATTTTCAAGTCATTTAAATTGCTTTTTACACAAGATTTCTAAAATTACTTTTATATTATTACAGTACTTTTTAAATAATCGATACTAGTATCGCTTAATAATCGATTTAACTTTTTCGATATAGAAGGCGAGCTATAAAAGAGCGTCGTGGCAGTGTAATGTCGGCTTCCGTCAGGACGAGGCCCGCCGCACATTCCTATATAATCTAAATCACCAAAATTAACAAAATGGCGGCTAATAATTCAAATCAAACACTCGTGGTAAACCATCCAATCATTCATTCATAACTTCCTAGAGAAAAAATTAAAGTTTTTAAAGTAAAACGTATATTATTGCGTCATTGTTTCTTAATACCCGCACGTTCCAGACATAGGCAAATACATTCATGATTTTTATTTTTGCTCAATTTTCAGACAAAATTATATAAAAGCGTCATCGAGGATGTTATTACTGGTGTCAGAGGACAATTTCTGGACGAAGGTGTGGATGAAGCTGTACTCGAGGAGCTCAAACAAATCTGGGAAGGAAAATTAGCTGCGAGTAAAGCTATTGAGCCCGTCGTAGATCCCGCAGAAGCAAATTTGCAGTCGAGAATCACTTCGCAAGGTTTTTATTAATAAATTATCGTTATAAACACGTTTAAAATAATCATAAATTATAGCAGTAATTCTCGGCTAAGGCTGGAAAGCCTGTTGCCACATACAAATGCAACGATTACATGACAGCTACAACTTAACACTATATGTTGCGTGAAGTAATGGTGAATAGAAATAGTAATAGAAAACACAATAAAATAGAATAGTAACATTTGAAATGACACAATTGCGACCAAAACTGCTAACTACACTAAAGAAACATTTAAATTTACTAAAAAAATTCTGAAGATATTTGAAATGACACACTTTGAAAAGGTTTGGGCGGGTTGGAAATAACCCTAATATTATAATAAACAATAGTAATATTATAGAAAACAGAACAGACTAGAATTCCATTTAACTATTCTGTAATTTTGTTAGCAAATTCAGCTCCAGCTGAGGCTCCAGCTCCCGCAGCCCCTCACCCGCAGCCCCTGCGACAACTGCTCCAGCCCCCGCAGCTCCTCAGCCTGCTTCTACCACCCCAGCACCCGCGAATACCCCTCGTTTGGTACCAGTACAGATCACTGTACCCGCCCAGGCTGGCGTCCCTGGTTCTACAGCCAAACAACTGACAGTCCAAGTTCCGGCCCACGCTTTACAGGGAGGTTCAGCAGGGGCTCAGCTGCAGTCAGTGCTCAGTTCACCCGCCGTTACCCGAGCCCTGTCGCTACCCGCAGAAGTGGCTGCCAACATCATCCAGCACCACATAAATTCTGCACTTCAAGTGGGAAATCGCACGAACACCGATAACGGGGTAACGCAACTCGACGGGGCTAACGATTCTTCGGACGAGGATGAAGATGTGGAAGACGATGATGATGATATTGACGACGGAGACGACGATAAAGACGAGGATGAGCAAGACGAGGATAATGCGGAAACGCAGGAAGAAGATCCCCTCAACTCTGGAGATGATCTTAGTGATGAAGACCCTACCGAACTGTTCGAAACGGATAACGTTGTCGTCTGCCAGTATGATAAGGTAAGTCATTTCCATAACTTAAACGTAATATAATAAAATAAATTATTAAACAGATCACCAGATTTTTTTTACATTTTAAGTTTTTTACAATTATTTTATTTATTTATTTATTATTTATTTATTTATTTTAACAATTATTTTGAACTTTCTTTTATTAAACAGATCACCAGAAGTCGCAATCGCTGGAAGTTTCACCTCAAAGACGGCATCATGACGATAAATGGACGCGACTACGTTTTCCAGAAGGCAACTGGGGACGCCGAGTGGTAGAAGAAATAGTTTACCCGCTACTTGAAGTTTCTAGCCAGAGAATAAAAAAAAAATTTTTACAGAGATTTTTTGTTTTATGCGAGTGTACAAAACTTAATGGGAGGGTTTTTCCCCGAGATGGGAAAAAGATCTCGAGGTTTTCGAACGCTAGAAGATCCCGCTACCCTGCTTTTTATTTTAATTTTTTTCTTCTGTTTTTTGTTCAATTGGAAGAATTGGATTTTCTTTTGCCATATCAGATAGTTTGCAACTTGGATTGCCACGGAAATTCACGAAATATAAAAAAAAAGACAGGACTTGATATTTGTGTATTATTTGTCCGCTAGATGGCGCTGAGTTACAGGATTGCAAAATATTTTTTCTTTGTAAATAAGTTTACTCACTGGATTTTCAAAACTTTTTGATGTTGCAGCTGAGTTTTTATTTTACGGGTAACATGTGCATTGTAATACTCAACTTTTAAGTGAGTCATTATAGTATCACGTTTACCTGCAACAAGAAGCCTGGGGCATTTATTTTTGCACAATGAATGACAAAGCCTTCAAGTCTCTTGCTTCATTCATTCATGAATAAGACGTTCTGAGAAATGAAAAAAAATCCCTGTGTTATTCAATAAAAACTGAATCATGACTTAAAATTCATGGGTAAACTTGTATGGCAGAACTCGCATGATTCGTTTTTGTTTTGGTCGAGGGAAGGTGTTCTATTTGGAAAAGAACACCCGATTTTAAACTTTCGAAAATTAATTATTGAAATTGTGCTTTTTGATTGTGAGTTTACTTAACTGATTATTGTTTTAATTATTTTTTCAGGTATTAATTAATAAATAAATTTACGGTTTAAGGACGTCCTTGATGACGTCACAAAAGGGTATGTTTCCCATTCGGGTGAGTCATCGTTCCCAAACAGCTGTCGTGCAAGCCTTGAGGCACTGACTACGAAGTCGACTTCCAAGTCGACTTCGTTTGATAAATATTACCGAAATCCATCTTAGTATTTTTTTAAAAATTTTGCAATAGTTTTATTAGCTTTGATTCTTTATATTTTACTTTTGGAAAAGTGCGTTCGAAATGTGAAAGAACTGTTTATTTTAGAATTCGAAAATGCGAAGCGTTCCAAATGTTGAAGAACGGGGGAAGGAAGGCAGGGGCTGCTCAGTCGTGCGTCGGACGCGGAAGAGAGCAGACGTGTCCTCAAGGCGCCCTTAGAAAATTCAAGTGCTATTAATATTTTACGAATTCTAGTTAAGTTAACTGCTATTAAAAGGTGTGTAATCAAGTTTTATGTATATTTAAGTGTATTCATGCATAAGATAGGGCTAAGTAAAGCTATAAAACGCAAGAAATAAGAATAATAATACTTGAATTTACAATTTACGTCATTAGTTTACTTCTAGGTTCAAGCTTGCGATATTTTCTGCTGGAAAAGCCGCTTTTTGCGTACCATGCTACCGGAAAGAGAGACTTTGAAACTTTCGCTCAGCACAAGTCTGAGTCAGATGGAAAATGACTTCGTTTTGGGTTAAACCTCCTTACATTTGGTTATTTTCTTTCAGTCATAATTATTGAATTTTAACCACAGGACAAGATTACAAAGACAGCGAGTCCTCGACAAAGGTCTTCGTTCAACCGAGAAGATGTTTCGAGAAGTTAGCGTTGAGTCCGTGCTCAGAAAACTGCGTGCAGAGATCGCTTGTCGTCAAACGAACGAAGATTTGCACCTCGAAACAACTGGCCAGAAAACTGGAAACTTCTTTACAGGTATTTTCTACAAAAACTTTGTTCAAGAAGCTTGTTTTCGAACCCCAACCCCACTATGGACCAGTGCGTCTACTGCATTAGATATGTTTCTTTAGAACTGTAAAACAGCTTAGGTGACAGCACTACATTGTAGTGGGGTTTGATATTGCGCTCCCACAGCACGTTTTCATTGAGCATTTCTTGACCCCACTACGGCCTAGTGCGTCGTCCGCATTTGATATATTAGTCACATGTAACCGAAACAACCTAGGCGGCCACACTGGACCGTAGTGGGATTCCGAGGTGCACACTTCTTAAATAGTTGCATACAATTAACGCTCAAACTGTATATAAACTAAAACAGGAAGCTTGATATTGTACCCCACTACGGCCCAGTGCGTCTTTCGCATTAGATATATTAATAACATGTAACCGAAACAACGTAGGCGGCAACACTGAGCCGTAGTGGGGTTTAGAGAGACACACTTCTCAAGTACTAATATACTATAATACTACTAATAAAATAAATATTATGGAATTATAAAAAACATATTAATTAATTAACTAATAAACGAACATAATCATAAAGTGAAGATACATTTAACACAAAATATTCATAAAATTATTATCGATCATTTCTCCATAGAATCTAGAGGCCAAAGACTTATTAATCATCGATTGCCGTGCTTTGACGTCTTACACCATCAGTCACGTCCGCAGCGCCGTGAACGTCAACTGCGCCGATCGCTGGAACCGCAAGCGACTGGCGTCGGGAAAAGTCTCACTGACAGACCTCGTCATCTCCAGGGAAGCCAAGGAGAGTCTGCGGCGTCGCTCGGTCAAAGAAGTCATCGTCTACGATGAAGGCAGCGTCGACTGCGAGCGTCTGCCACCGTCCAGCAGCGTCTACGTCGTCCTGTCTGCCCTTTTACAGGAAAATAAGGAACCTTTACTATTGTCAGGTGATTACTTTGTCCCGTGTTCAGTGTTTCCACTTTGCAGGGAAGTTCCCTGAAAAAAGGGAAACATGGGGTCTTAAAAGGGAAAATCCGAAAGTACAGCCATGTATTCTAGCACTGAGGGGGAAAGGGGACAATAATGGAAGAGGGGAAAAAAGGGAAATACTGCCCGTGTTATCAAGTGTTATCACAGGTTTTGTGTGGGAACCTGAAGTGCTGGGAAGACCTTGGCCCAGTTTGTGATGATTAATGTCCACCTGTTGTGTGTTTGTAATAATAGAGCGGGTTGATAACGGGGTGATAAGATGATAACAGTTGATAACAAGGTTGACAGAGTTAATAGTTCTTGATAACAGTTCAAAACAGCTGATAATATGGTTAGTAAGAGTTGGTAACATGTTCACAACACTTGATAACAGTTGATAACAGGACTAGTAGTTATCAATTGTTATCTCAAGTAGCCGGAAGTTCGCCCTTTTTTACGCTAACCAATAGGAAGCGATATGTTTTTCCCCTTCGTTATTCTATTGGGTGACTAATACGGGGGGTTGGCAACTCCCCAAACTAAAACTAGTGATAACAGCTGATAACACTGACACAATGGAAGCTTTTATCTTCACAAAAGAGGGCGGCAGATGCGTACGACACAAAACAAGGGATAACTCCCGCCGTTTACCCCTGGCGTCACGTGACTCCCCATCCACCAGTAGGGTTCGTTGAAAAGTTTCATTAATTTTTTGTTGTCTTCAACCAATAGGCGGATTCGAAGATTTTCGCCGGAGTTTTCCGCAGTTTTGCAAAAATTCGCCCAAAAATTGCTGGTCGCTTCCGCACACCGGAAGTGCGGAAGATCCGGAAGCACATCCGGTCACGCAGATACTTCCGTTTCTCTACGTCGGAAACTGCAGAGACGCCGCCGACGTCGAGACGCTGGCGTCGCTGAGGATCACTCGCGTCCTCAGCGTCATGGTCGACGTCGCCGGAAGCGGGAATGCGGAAAAGCGACAAAATGGCGGAATTCTGTATAAACAGTTAAATGCCATCGATTCCGGATGCCAGAACTTGACGCAGTATTTCGAAGAATCTTTTCAGTTCATTGGTAATTAATTAAATGAAGTTAATTAAGTCATTTAATATATTTAAATAAATATTAAGTATGGTTGATATTGGTGGACGGTTTAAACCGCTTGCCAAAAGGTTCGTTGAACCGTTATTAGAATTATGTTATTATTTTTTATATTGTAAACTGTTATAATACATACATAAACTGTTTTATACTATAATCGTTTCAGTTCATTTGGAATTAATTAAATTAAGTTAATTAATATATTCATACAAATGTAAACTATAGTCGACAGAAGTGGACGGTTTAAACCGCTTACAAACGGTTCGTTGGACCGTTACATTATTATCTATTAGAATATTTATTAATTACATCTTATTATAATATCATAATTATTATAAACCAAGGGGTCTGAAACTCCGGGGAAAAGTGTACGGAGATTATCTGATAACGTGTGACAACACGGAGATAACATATAGATAACAAGTTGATAACTGTGATAACATGACCTAGGTGGTACGAAGATTATTGGAAGTTTCAGACCCCTTGTTATAAACAACTTAGTGTATGGGAGATGACCTTAATAGGAAAGACAGGTGATAAAAGATATGGCTTTCGCAGTGCTAGATGTCTTATGATAGATGATATCTGAATGAGTCACTGGAGGGTTTCCAGGATTTTTTTTTTTAATTTTTTTGGTGACGTTTGTTAAGGATCTATTGAGGATTTCTTCAGGAATTTGTATGAGATTTTTGAAGATTTTTAGGAATTTTTCCAGAATTCATCCGCAGTTTTTGAAGGATTCTTTGAGGATTTCCTTAAAGAATTTTACAGGATTTTTTGGTGAGTTTCTAAGGGATTTTTGAACATTTTTGAAGGATTTTTGAAGGAATTTTACAGGATTTTTACGGATTTCTAAGGGATTTTTCCATGATTTTTTAAAAGATTATTTCAGGATTTTTGGAAGTTGCGAACCCTTTAAATATTTGGGAAATTTTCTGAATGTTCATTGGTGCGTTGTTCTGGCAAGCAGGTTGATATCTATTTTTACTACAGAAATAGTTTCTCGTTGTGTCACTGACAGCTAGCCAAGACGAATGACTACTTACTACTTTTACTACCATTCACATTAAAGCTATTTTTAGATTTTAAAGTAGAAATCTTTTTATTACTGTTTTATATTGATGGAAGTTCGTACGTACTGGATCATAGTGGGGTTTGGAAGTATACGATCGCACTACGACCCAGTGCGCTACCCTCTTTTCTGTAAGGAAGTCGAATAGACACAAGCACTGGATCATAGTGGGGTTTGGAAGTATACAACCCCACCACGGCCCTGTGCTACTTAGCTGCCGTTCGGAAGTCGACGTAGCCCAAGCACTGAGCCGTAGTGGGGTTGTATACTTCCGAAACCCACTACGGCCCAGTGCGCTACTTTCTTTTCCGTTTAGAAGCATTCTTTCAACTAAAATAAAATATATGAATATTTTTTTTTGCAGATGAAGCGCGTCAATCCAACACTGCGGTACTGGTTCACTGTCACGCGGGCATTTCGCGGTCGCCGACCATCGCCGTCGCGTACCTGATGCGACACGCGTCGCTCCCGCTGGTCGACGCCTACGCCCTGGTCAAGCAGCGACGACCAATCATCTCGCCCAATCTCAACTTCATGGGACAACTCGTGGAATTTGAACAGACGCTAAAAAATCCCAACAACCAATTGGTAATTTCGATAATAATAATAATTCATTAAAATAATGCCAAATAAAAGCAGTACTAATAAATTGTACTAGAAATAGTAATTTACAACAAGAATAATAACAAATAATAAAAAAAATAATACCATATAGATAATAATGATAATAATAATATTCAATTAAACTATAATTTACTCATTTATTTATTTTTTCTGTATTGTAGTGAATTAATTTATTATTCAATCAATGATTTATTTTATTTATTTTAGACTTCCGGAAGCGTTGCCATGGAAACGCAGTGTCGTCACGTATCCATGTCCAATCAGATTAAATGGACGGAAAAATCCAATCAGGACATGGATTCCAGTTGCCGCGTGTAATTTCATTAATTTAATTAATTGTAATTAAATTTGTAATTTTATTTAATTATTTCTAGTCTTTATTTTCCCTTTGATTTTAGTTTATCCCATAAAAAAAGCCGAGGCCTCGATCGAGTGCCAATCAGAAAATTTGTAAAATAAAAATCTCAGTTTCCAACCAATAAGATTGATTCTAGTCTGTGCAGCTGCGACTCTATTGGTCTTTAAAAATTCGTATTTTTCATTTTTGTGGTCAATTTGTATAAAATGTGCCTTTGCGATAAAATTGTACTGAAAAATCCATACACGTTAATTAAATGTTTTTAATTAATTAGAATTAATATTACTTAAATAATTATTTTAATTGCACGTTATGAAATAAAATGATTAATTTGTTCTCCTGTTTTCATTATTTATTTGAAATTTAGCTGATCTAGTTTCTCCATACAACTTATAGATACATAAATCTACTATTTTACTATTATTTACAGCGTTTACTACTATACTACAATAGTTAAATGAACTATTACCAAAACTTCTATTTGAATTTTGCTAATTTTTAGTTTCTCCATAGACTCCAGCTACAGCGTACAATAGATAAATGAATTAACGGAATAAGTCGTAAATTTGCTATTTAATCTGGCTAATAGACCGAATGGAGGGTGGCTTATTCAAAAGGGTGGATGACTCATGTATTTCTCTGTTTGTATGGATGCTTTAAGTGGAGGGTAAATCGTGTAGAGGGTTAACAATAGGCAGTGCTTCTATTTTGCAGGGAATTTCCCATAAAAAGGGAAAACCTCGTCTCAAAAATGAAGAATAAGGTAGGGGTGGGGGAGTTGAAGTATGGCTTGATATACTGGATGGAGGGGGGAAAGGATACTTGATACCTACAAGGGAAGGGGGAAAAAGGGAAAACGGGAAACTGAAAGCCTATTCCCAAAGGCGTGCCCCTCTATAGCGGACACCGTTTTCAAATCAACAGAAACTGATCCGAAAATTTTTATTGCATTTTTAAGTTTTTCGCGAATTCTTTCGTGTTTTTCCAAACATTAAAAATCCTAATAAGTATTATTATTATTATTAAAATGAGATTGGTAGGCAACGCCATCTAGCGGTAAATTTCTGAACTATTTTTCATTGCCTCATAACACATATACGGAAACACATGTCCGAAAAAATTTCTTAACATTTTTCGGATTAATACACACAAAATTTCCCATAATATTTCGAAATGGAAGTCAAAACTATCCTTACTGAAGCTGTCAATAACTGTCAGCTACTAATCAACGCAGTAAACGGTAAATATCATAACTTTTCAAAACATAAACATTAAAAATTTTATCTACTCCTATGTTTAGATCATGCAGCGAAATGTGCGTCCGAGTCTCCTGCCCAAACCAGTGAACCGCCAGTTTGCGATTTAAACACATTTTGGCAAGGTTTAAACCAGGCCGCTAAAGCCATGTCACACGAGGCGACTAAACTGGCCATATCCTTCGGCAGTCCACCTTTTCCCGATTCCGCTGGGGTTCGAAGCATGTCCGGCTCGCTTTTCAATACCGCGAGTCACTTTGCGGGAAGTTATTTAAGTCTCCCTCGAACGGCTGGACTTGTTTTGCACAAAAAACTTTCCGCTGAAATAACGTCTACGCTCAATCACGTGAAATGTTTTCTAGAAACGATTTCTCTAGCTGCACACAATAGGTAATTTACAAAACTAGATTAAATATTTGAGTTAAATATATTCATTTTGTGCAGGGCTGACCCGAAGACCTGTCTCGAGGCAACAGGTAAGCTGTGGGAATTTTGCGACAAGATTCCGAAATTGCCCAGCGACAACAAGCAAGCAGTAAGTCGAGCCCTAAAAGCCGAGGAAGCGTTAATCACAGACGCTTATAATGAACTGGAAGAAGTACGTTTTCTACTAAGCAATTTATTGCAAACAGTCAAATTTTCTTGTTTGGTTAGATGAATTCGTCAGACGAGGATGAAGATTTCGAAGAAATGAATGCGTCTCTAAGCAAACGCAGTCTCGAGCTGATTCCTCCAATCTCGGGTCTCGTCAAAACGTGCATGGGTTTCTTCAAACGATCTCGTAAACTCCTAGAAAATTCAACGTAACATTTTTCGCCTTATTTCTACTTTATTTCCATAATGTTCACCTCGTTTTCTTTGTTTACCGTTTAATGACAGAAATCTTGACAATTGAAAACTTCAGTGTAAGATTTTTCGCTTTGGTTCTACGGTTTTCTGTAACATGTGTCCATTTTTCTTCGTTTAATGTTTAACGACAGAAATCTCGCCAACTGAGAACTTCAATGCAACATTTTTTGCTTTATTTCTACATTTTTTCATAACGTTTTTCCCATTTTCTCGTTTGTTGGGTAGAAATCTCGAGAATTCGAAATTAGACGCCTTCTGCGAGAAAATGACTGGTTTGAGTCCTCTCGTTGACGACCTCGCCAGCAGTCTGTACCCCCGCTCGATATTTCCGCGGTTCTCGAACACACGAACGCTCTGAAAGCTGCATTACTCTCTGCCGTTGAAGCTGTAAAACCTCTAGCGTCGGAAAACGATCAAAAGTGGATCGAAGTTTTGGTCAAAGCTGTCGAGCATAACGCGGAAGCAGTTCACTCGAAAGTGTCTTCCGCTTGAACGATATCGTTGTTAACGTTTTTTTAAAGATGTAAAATAAACTGAAATTACATTGTAAATCAAAATTAGTTTTATTATAATAAGATTTGATTTTATAATTAAAAAGAAATCGAGTGTTTCGTAAAGCGGAGGCGGGAAATTAACCCCGTTTCGCGAAAAGAGAGCGGGGCGTCTCTCCAGTCCGTTCAGCGGACCAGTTTTCTGTCTAACAATATTTCAATCTAAATCTGCTGAATATGTGGACACCCCATAACGATGAACAATACGTAAAAAAAATTTAAGTTATAAATTAAATAAGTAAAAATTTAAAAGAATACTAATAACATTATTATAATTAACAATTTATTATTATTCTTATTATATAATATAACAATAGAAATGTATAACGGAAGTTGAACTGGATTAGAAGAACTAAAAAATTACGGAAAAATCCTGAAATTGTTGCCCCAGTTCGTAATGCCAAGCCGTGAAACGATTTATCCCAGTTTCCTACATTTTTATAAGTTAAGTATTACTATTAATATAATATATATAATATAATATTAATAATATATTTATATAATATTGATGTAATTAAATCAATATTTTGTGCGCCATTTATTCCAGATTGAAGCTTTTATTCCGGAATAAGAAATCCAGCAGTGTGAACTTATTCTGGTATAAAAACTGTTGAGCTTTTTAAGTGACATTATCAGATTCTTGTTCTGTGGGGACTTCTCGACAAGAGGACGTTGAAAAATGTCAACCGGTTTAAGTTTTTTTTTTTATTCCAGAATAAAAAAAAACTGGGGGAAAAATATTTAACCTGTAAGAGAAAGGTGTACAACTTTTAAAAATCTTTATTTTCTACGTAAAAATCAAAACTGTATTCATACTGCGAAAGATTTTAAGACGAAATAGTCCGAGAAACGGTGTCTTATACCGTGCAAAACACTGTAAAAAGTCACCGTAACGGTGCCTTTTTACAGTGCCTTTTCACAGTAACCTGCATTGCCCTCACGGACCGTACGTTATGTTAAAAACTACGTTCGAACTAACCGGTTCAAAGGTCGTCCAAAAAAAAAAAGCACCCCAAAAGGCACCGTCTTTTTTAAGTGGGTAGGGTTTTAACATGATTTGAATAGTTGAATATTGTGATCGTTTTATGGGTATGTAGGAAATCGCTTGTCTGATAGTTTTATTGTATGTTCGTCTGCCTGTCTGTCGTCTGTCTCTCTGTCCGTGTATCTGCAATTTTTCTCGGTCTGACTGTTTGTCTGAGTCTGTCTGTCTGTCTATCTACCTTTCTATCTGTCTATCTCTTTGTCTCTTTCTACCTATCTGTCTGATTGCCCGTCCGTTTCTCTATCCCTATGTCTGTCTATTTTTTTCATACTGTCTGTTTCTCTGTCTACCTATCCACCTGTCTGTGTATCTATCCGTCTGTGTCTGTCTATCTACCTATCTATCTGTCTGATTGCCCGTCCGTTTCTCTATTCCTATGTCTGTCTATTTCTTTCACACTGTCTGTCTCTCTGTCTACCTATCCACCTGTCTGTGCCTGTCTCTCTCTTCGTCTGTCTATCTACCCATCTATCTGTCTGTGTATCTGTCTGTCTCTCTCTTCATCTGTCTATCTACCTATCTATCTGTCTGTCTGTTTGTCCTTCTCTCTCTCTCTCTCTCTCTCTCTCTGTTTCTATCTCTAACCTTTTGTCTGTCTGTCTGTCTTCCTCACTTTGTCTGTCTATTTCTCTCTTCTCTCCATACATCCATTTCATCCATCTCCCTTTCTTCCTTTCTTTCTACTTATTCACGTTACATAAAACGAGATAGTCCTGTGCTAAGCTTTCTGCCCAACAAAAGAACAGCCACACAGACGAAGAACTAAAAACCGGTCAGCCCAGCAGCAGCAGCTTTCAGTCGCCAAACTGACCTCCTCACCGCAGGTTCATCACCAAAGCAGCCCAACAACAGGTATTCTCAACAACAAAAACTATTTATAATAAATATCAAAACATAATTTACAATCTGCAGTAATATAAATATTTCTAAAATATTCTAATTATTATGCAAAAGGTCTTACGAAAGCTTCAGACAATCACGGACGTCTAGCAGAACCCAATACTCTCTGACACAAGCCGGTATTTATTTTATTTATTTAAATATTATATAATATAATATATATATATAGAGATTATGTTGTGTTGACCTTGAAGGTCATTCCCCATAGTCAATTTCCCTTTTTTCCCTCCTCTCCCAACAGCATCACATCATCCCTCTGTCTGGTTGAGAAAACTTTCAAGGTTATATACACCTTTGTTGAATATTCCACATCTGCTGTTTAGTTGGACAAGGGCAACTTTTCTCGAAGGTATTTGAGGCTTCCCAACCAATCAAATCTCTCAGAAATCGAAAAAAAAACAATCCTGAGTCTACCAATCAGATTTCTTGGAAAAGGTTTTTCTTTTCAAAAGTCTGTTGAAAATGTGAAAGGTATTGCACATTTATCGATTTGGCTTTGTCCAGTTCAACCTTTTATGGGCAACACAGTGAGAGGGGAAGTTTTCACATTTTCACACATCCGAAAAAACTAACTAAAACTACTAAACCAAGTTTTAATAAGGAAGTTTGTGCAAGACAGATATCCTTGGATTTTTCTTCTACATGTCCATTGTAAAAACTCGCACTTCAGGAAACTAATTCGTTATAACAACAAGAAACATACGAGTTCTTGTATATCATATAATATATAATTAATTATTATTTTTTTCCCCATAGGAATCGAAATGCGGGGACTAGTAGTCTTAGTCTGCGCTGTTTTTGTGGGCTACGCAGCAGCCATGGGCGTTCACGGTAAAATAGACCACAAGCACTATTATTAATTATGATAATTTTACTTTTTTTTGTATATGATACGGTATTGAAATAGATGACGCATGCTCTCCGAGTCCTTGTGGACCGAATACAGATTGCACTGTCAATGCCCAAGGTACTGCAATCTGCCGGTGCAAGCCTGGCTACTTTCCCAAACCGGACTCCATTACAGGGTGCGGTCCTCAGTGTACCAGGTAAAATATGCAACGAGAAAAATAAGAATTTTTCTCTATTTTAATACAAGAAAAAGATCTCACTGCTTTGTTTTCAAGCACAGAGACAAGTAAATTCCGTTATGTTAAGAAGATTCGAGGCGTTTTTGTTAAAATAAGTTTGACACAGGTCCATCTTGTTTTGCGAAGTTGTATTGCGAAACCGTTATTATAAACAGGAATTGTTTAAGGGGTCTAAGAAATTCAAATGAAATGACAAGAAACGAACCGTTTTTCTTGTACGGTAAGGCGCTGTGCCAAAGTGGTGGCCATCTAGCGGCGAAAACTAGAAGCTCAACCTTCGTCTGATAGTGTTGACCCAAGCTTCTACTTCTGTTAAAAAGTCTCAAGCCTCAGGGTAAATAAATGCTGCAACTTGGTCAACAGTGGTCAACAGCAGCAGACGAAAGCTCAAACCAGTCTAGCGGCCAAAGCTAGAAGCTCGGAGTCGTCTGCTACTGTTGACCAAAGTTAAGATTTCTGTAACAAGTCTCAAAATGCAATAGCTTGGTCAACACTGGTCAACAGCAGCAGACGACGGCTCGAACCAGTCTATCTAGGCGCATGTTGTTTAACCCGTTTGTTTGTTGTAATATTTCTACAGCGATTCTGAATGCAAGAGCAACGAAGTCTGTGGCGGAACCAAATGCGTCAACCCCTGTTCGACTTCCGTCTGCGGAGTGGACGCCGTCTGCGAGGTCCGCAATCACCGAGTCCTGTGTCGCTGTCCCGACGGTTATTCAGGCGACCCTTTCACTCGGTGCGCCAGACAGTCAAACTCGAGTAAGCCATCACATCTTACCCAGTAGAAGTATCTGCTTTACGTACTGTTGTCTTAGTTGGCCGTGTTGTAACCAGCGGTAGCAGTAGCAGTAGCAGTAACAGGTACACTGATGAGGGGTATCAGTCGATCAGTATCAGTTCGGTCAATCACGGAGGTAGCAGCTCGAGCGTTAGTCAGTACAGCGGTCGTGATGATTTCTGTGCTAGCTTCTCGTGCGGTAGCAATGCCGATTGCTCGACCCGCGGTAGGAGACCCGTTTGTACTTGTCGTAGCGGGTATCAAGGAGACCCTTACTCGGGATGTCGCAGAGCTGAGTGCACAGGTACTTCAATACAATTTCCAATTTAAAAGTTTGATTGGTAATTGTATGATTTGTCCCAGAAAACAACGACTGTTCCTCTGACAAAGTTTGCCACAACTACAAATGTATCGATCCCTGTTCTACGTCTTGCGGAATCAACGCCGACTGTAACGTTCGTAATCACGTGACTGTTTGCAAGTGCCCTTCCGGTTATTCGGGCGATCCTTTCGTCGAATGCCGCAGATCAACTGCAGTTTCTCAGCGCCAAGGTAAAAATAATTTACGTGCGTAAGTTACGTGTTTCCACTTTCATCTTCCCCTTTTCCCTTTCCTCCCTCTGTACTATAACGCAGGCCGTACTTTCAGATTTTCCCTTTTCCCTCTTGCCTTATTGTTCCCTTTCCAGACCCCGTCTTCCCCTTTTTCAGGGAATTTCCCTGCAAAGTGAAACACTGTTCACGCGTGACTAACAAGCCAAAAGACTTGATGCATATTATTTTCTTGCAGCCAACGATTACTGTAGCCCAAGTCCCTGCGGCCCCAACGCTAAATGCCGCGTTGACAATGGCCGCGCCATTTGTTCGTGTCTCGAAGATTACATAGGAGATCCCATCCAAGGTTGTCGCAAAGAATGCGAGACGGACGCAGATTGCAGCCTGGACAAAGCCTGCGTCAAGGGCAGATGTCAAGATCCTTGCCTTTCATGCGGTGACTACGCAGAATGCCGTTCGCAGAACCACCGCGCCATCTGCAGTTGCCCGCAAAACTATCTCGGTGATCCCTACACTCGCTGCCGTCCCGAGTGCACTCAGCACGACGACTGCCCTTCCAACCGCGCCTGCTACAACTTCAAATGCGCTGACCCTGCGAAGACGCCTGCGGCATCGGCGCAAGCTGCCGGGTCGAGGGGCACAAGGCTGTCTGCAGTTGCCCCAAAGGCCACACGGGACATCCCTTCGATCGCTGCAGACCCATCGAGCCAAGTAACTAATCGAGAGACCAGTGCTTGCATTTTGCAGGGAAATTTCCTTGAAAAGGGAAAACTGGGCCTCAAAAAGGAAAAATAAGGGAAAAATACCATAGAAGTATAGGTTCATATCCCAGGTGGAAGGGAAAAGATTGTTTGATATCTACCAGGGAGGGGAAAAAAGGGAAATCCGTGCTCTGTTTTCCCTTTTTTCTCCTTTTTCCTCTTTGACAAAAATTTTTGATTTTCCCCTAAGTTCCCCTCTCATTTTCCCGTTTTCCCTCGACCTTCCCTTCCTTTTATAAATAATGAAAAATGCAGTTATTGATTCCTATGCTTTAGATTATGATTAAGTTGCAGTTCAAAAGATAAGTGTAAATGTTGGGGAAAAAAGAACTGCACGTAACTACAAATCGCTACAGAAAAGAATCCAATTCAATTATGATTTTAAAATTAATTCAATTTCCCTTGTTTCCCCCGTTCCCCCTTCTTCCTTCTTATTGCCATTTTTCCCTAGAACAGGGAATTTTACCTAAAAATGGAAGCACTGATCGAGACCCTCTTTCCGTTTAACCGCTTTACTAAACGTACTGTGTTTTCAGGTGACTTGTGCATCCCGAACCCTTGCGGTGTAGACGCTGTCTGCAAGCCTGGTAAAGACCGCAACAATGAAGACCGCCCCGTTTGCTCGTGCCGTGTTGGTTATATCGGAGATCCTCTGACATCGTGCCGTAGAGGACAATGTACAGATCACGTTGTAAGTACAGATTTAATATCCATTCGACACAGCACGTTACGTTTTATACAATAGGACTGCCCGGATAACAAGGCCTGCTACGGCTACGAATGCAAAGACCCTTGCACCAACGATTCTGGAGATTCGGTCTGCGGAGTGAACGCTCGCTGCGATGCTCGTAACCACGGAGCGATCTGCAGTTGCAAACCGGGTTACAAAGGAGATCCGCTCACCGAGTGCAGACTCAGCGCTTCCAATAGACTATAAATTGCACATTTCCCCGTAACGTTAGAAAATCGAATTCTTCCCGAGTGGGAGAAAAAACATTAAGGGATAATACTTACCGACTGAAAGCTTATGTTTTTGGGCACGCTACATATTATATTCTTTTTTTTTTTTTTTTAAATACGTCCTCTATTTTTCTTGTGGGTGATTCAGTTCAATGTATTTTTGACAAAAAATTTCTGTTGCTTGTGCTCCTCTGTATCTTTTAAGGAAACTTATACCTTCGTGCCATGACAATATATCGAAGATGTGACTATTCAACAGCGTTTTATTTTACGAATTAAGTATTTATAGACTTCATATTTGAAAATTTGATAAAGTGACGTATTTCAAGTTATACCGAGGGAAAGCAGAGAGTTCAAGTCGTGTCTCGAAGATGTTCTGCGACTAATTTTATAACGTCCGGATGGCAGAATGCGTTCAGGATTCGAGAGACAGTTTTATCGTTCGACTCCTCTCGATGAATCCTTGGTATCTTAGCTGCTCTTGTTAAATCAGCAGGTTTAACTGGTGAAATGCATTCGGGGTACTTCCCGATTAACTCTTTTAGCGAATCTTGAACCACGTTCGAGTCTGATGGAATCTTCGCTGCTTCTCGTAAGGAGACTTCTGTGTATCGCGAGATCTCACTAAGCGGCAGGTTACGAGTTTCGTCCTGAACGATATGCAAATCAGAATGCAAAACTAAGAACGTTAAATATCAGACGTACCTCGTTCGGATTCAATAAGTCATCAGCTTCATTATCGCTGACACTTCTCACGATGTTTGAGACGATAAACTTGACGAGAGCTTCTTGCACTCGTGCTTCAGCGTCGCAAGGAAGTTCGATCCAAGTATTAACACTGACAGCGTCTTCTAGACTCTCGACGTAATGCCACCAGTGCCTTGGAAGAAATAAAACATCTCCAGGCTCCAATACTACAATGTGAGGTGTAGATTCTTTAATACGAGGAGCTACATCAATTGGAAAACGTTGAAAATCTATTGATAAATATATATTGAGAAAATATCAAATAGTATATAAAGTACTTGCCTTACCCAGACTACTGTACACGCTCGATTCTTCGTAAGGTATTCTGGTTGGTCTTAAATATTTTGAATCTCCGGGCGGAAAGAAGACCCATCGTTTTCTTCCCGAAATCTGAGCGACTAGGTTGCAGCCGTATGTATCGTAATGGCACGGAGTATTTGCTCCTTCTGTTCCGATCCAGAGTGTAGACTCCGAGCCCGTTCGTCCTTCGAAACCAAATGTCGACCAGTCGACGCAGTTCAGCGTTCCCGAGTCAAACACCTCGGCCATGTATTTGTAGTCAAAATAAAGAAACCAGTCTGAAGTGCTCATCTTCATTAACTCAGGGTTATGAGTTGAATTATTTTGCCACTGAAGAAGTTCCTCGTAACTAAGGTCCAGCCGTCTGCATTTTCTCTCGAACTGCGGTGTTTCTTCGTTCCAAGCATCTCTTCGTTTTCCTGCTCGGCATGTCAGTATCTTTCCTCGCAGTAATTGTTCCCAGTCATTGCTCGAATATTTCAGAAAAGGCCAATGTTCAATAAATCCATGGAAAATCAACGGTTGTTTCGAGCCAAGTATCAGAGACTTCATTTCATCTGCAGTAGGAAACCGTTTCAAATTTCCCGCCATTTTGACTGCAAACCAATCAATATAAATTGATTAAAATAAATATCGATTTTCTAATGTTATGGAAGTAGTGCTTCCACTTGTCAGGAAAATTCCCTTAAAAAGGGAAAGTCTAAGTCTCAAAAGGGAAAAGTAAGGGGGAAAAAATCATAGAAGTATACGAGGGAAGGGAAAAGAGGGAAAACCGTACCCTCTTCAAGGTAAAATAAAAAACTGAAAGTGGATACAAACACTGTTATGGAATCAAAACAAAAATAAAATGTCACTTGCTGGGTTCACAGATTTCAGTATTTCATATTAAATTATCAAAATAAAAATTAAATTAACCAAATTAAAGTAATGAAGCCAGACTACAGAGTATTAATCTACGTCCCGAACCTAATCGGCAAGTACCGCTGACATTATAAATGAAATTTCAAACTAATTTTTGACCTTTTTTATGTGTTTAGGATACTTGCGGCTCATCCTTATAGTTTTGACACTTTATCACGTAGAAACCAACCCCCTGCACGTAATTTTGCTTTACTCTCTATCTGCCGCACTCGACGGGATAGACGGAATAGCCGCCAGACGACTCGGCCAGTGTTCTGCGTTCGGGGCTTGGGTAACGCAGTACTATCTTTCGAGGTATTATGTTATTTTAAAAATTACTTTTAGTTTGACGTCATCGTCGACAACATTGGACGTTCCGCGTTGTGGTCACGTTACAAGGTTTTTGGTAATAGTAATATAAAATGTCAATAAATTTACTTTGTTTTCATTCAGTACGGTAGTTTTGTGAGCTGCATTGAATGGATTACCTTCGTTTGTAACCACTGCCGAGGCTCAGGATGGAAGAATACAATAGAAAAGGATTTGGACACTAAAGTACCTTACCATGTACAGAAAGTCATGGCTAACGGTAACAAATATTTATTTTTCAATACTTTAACATCACCTGATCACGTTTACTAGGCTTCAGAAGTCAAGCAGGAATCGCAGCTATCAGTGGACTGCACGTTCTACCAATATGGCTGTTTATGATGGACTATGACATCTTTACCGAGTATTTATCTTTCATTCCAACATCCGTCACGACTACTGGTACATAACGATCCAGTTTTAATTTGTAAGTTTTAATACTGTAATGACGTTTATATAAAGGTCTCGTTTTTCTGATCTGCGGGAGGGTCCTCTGCCTGTCTGTCGAACTATGGTGCATATGGGTGCACGTTAAATGCCTTTTAGCGGAAAAGCCTGTCCCGAGCTCAGAAAAGAAATAGCACTACCTCGTGCCGTGCGGTCTTAGTCTCTTCTTAACTTATTTTGCTGATTGTCGTTATTGTATTTATGTTGACGTTTGTTGTCCCTACTATAGTTTTACATCGCCACATTCCTGTTAGCAGTTCTATAGCAGAAATACAGTATTGTTTGTGAGGATACCTTACTTGGTAACTGTGGAGTTTGTTTTGTTCCTGACGTTTTTGTTGTTGCGTTTTTCGTATTGAAGGAGACGCTCGAGTGGCGGGATACTTCACAAACTGCAATTAAAATGAAGAATTATATTTAAATTACTTTTAAACTTACTTTAAATAATAACTACTGCAAGATTTAAGCTTTAAAAAACTTCACATTTTACTAGAAGAATCCTAATTTATGTCTTAATCTCAATCCTAACCTATAAAAGAAAAAAATGACCGTAAAACTTACCTGGACAACAGTTTTTAAAACTGTACATCTAGAATTTGCGTCAAATTATAGTCAAGTGCTACTTTTGGTCGTTTTCTTAATTACTGTTCAGATTATTTTTGTTTACCTGCATGGGAAAAGAATCAAAACATTCAATGACGTCTGTTTTGGCGGGATATTCAAATTTCCTCAGTCCAGCGTTGCCAGATTTATAAAACTATATTCCATGAAAATTTAATATGCTCTTTCATTATTATTGTTAAAAATTACCATTAATACATTCAAATATAATACTGATAATAAATTTCCATCAAAAAATATTTCTGTTTGATATTAAGTGAAAAAACAACAGTATTTATCATTGTATTCATACTGTGCTTTACCTTGATCACGTTGAAGAAAAAGACTCATTAAAAAAAACAACACGAACCTATAGAATAACGTAAATACGAAATGTTTATAAAATTCTGCAAATTCGTTTTATCACTCGACTAGAAATTCACTTCACAGACTTTGATAAATTCGTTTTAAGTAACCGTTAAAACCTATCCATTCATTTTGTCAAAGAGTCGTTCACGGCAAAGGTTCGTCTTCTTCTATAACAGGAAAATCTGAAAATTTTGAAGAATTTCCATGGTCTAGAGTTGCAGAAAGTGGAGGAGGATAACTTTGGAACCATTTCTCCAGTTGTCTGCGGGACTTAGTTCCAGAACTGGTCTGATCTAGGGATAGCGAACCAAATTTCCTATTTCTCAGCTTTACTGAACTTTTCGATTTTTCGTCTGCTGTTGAAGGTAACTCTATTTTATCTTGTTCCATAACCTGAGCCAGCATTTGGACTTCCCAGTCTGGGACGTAAGGCTCCTCAGGGTGGTCCCTGACTTGACATTTTCCGCTGTACTCCTCTTCGCTAGACGAAGCTGTTTCCAGATCAGATTCCAGGTCAAGTATTAGGTCCCTAGGGTTGTTTGTGATGTTTACAGGGTTCTCCATTCGTTGCCAGCACGAACCGAACTCGAGTTGCCACAGGGGCTGAGGGTTCAGAGCCTGGGGAGCCCCTGAGTTTCTTCCGTTTCCCGTTCGAGTAAATTCTCTGCAGGGGCTAGACTGCGAGTAACGGGTAGCTGGCTTGCAGTGTTGACTAGCGAGCCCCTTGGTATACTCCTCTACAATCGCAAATACAATTAAAAGCTGGAAAATCTAGTGTTTAAAACTTGTTTCTTACAGCAAAGTACGAAGCCACGTGATCTTCCATCTCTTCTTCAGGCGAGGAACTTTCCGATATTTCAGGTTCTGCATTTTCTTGAGAACTAAACTCTTCTTCCATTTGTTTACTCCGCTTTTTGCTCAAATTTTCTAAACTTCCTGAACGATTTCGTAGCTGTTCGTGCAGCTGATTGATCACAGCGTCTTTTTGCTCCAGCTGCTGTTCCAGCTGATCAATCCGCACTTGAAAACGCATCTGGATATCCTTCTGTTCATACCGTTGCATCTCATTTTAACTCATTTAGCAAACAAATATGAACTTGTGCTTACCAAGCGTTCCTGCAGTACTTGTTTGATTCCTATCAACAGTTCAGAGACGTACTCCTCTTCCCCAAAAGCTCGAATCAACTTTCCTCTAGCTTCTTCTCCAAGAAACGAACTTTCTTTACTGCTACTAGACTTTTTCTTTTCCTCACACATTCCTCTAGACCTACACAAAACACAGTAAAATATATTATAATAAATAAAATATATAATAAGTTATAATACTCTTTTGTTTCCTCCTCTTCTTTAGTTTCATTTTCTTGAGCCGGTCCATATCTTTGCTTGTCTCTTCTGCATAGTGTAGTAAAATTCGAATGGCGAGCTGCGTACCCTTCGACAGTTTGCGACCTCATCAGTTTAGTTTTATTGTTCTGGTCCAGATTTTCGGAGCAAGTCCTGGATAACTGCTTCAGGATCTTCTTCAGGCTCCTCCGTTCAGGGGTCTCGTTGCTTTCAGGCGAGTTCAGAGGGGAGGCCCCTGATTTCTCAGATTTTTCTTCAGGGCAGGGTCTTTTTTCTCGCTTACAGCCCCTGTGAGTTGCCGTTCGAGCTCCGCAATCTTCTGTCGCTCGTTAAGAATCTTCAGTCTTTTAACAAACGGTAAAACTGTGTATTCAGGAGACAAGTCATCGATGGAGGCGTAGTTTTTCGATCCACGTTTTAAAAGCCTCAGCTTGCGAGGCCTGTCTACAGACCGAACCTGCAGTGGAGGCGAAGGCTTCGGTTCACCTTCCGGAGGTTTGGTGAGTGTATTGATGTTTCCGGACGATATAAACAGTTTATTCGGTTCTCTGGAAAGGATAGCGTCTTTCTGGGCTGCGGGTAGGACGTCCTGCATGATGTCTGTGAGGACGCTCTCGACGTCCGTGACGATTTGAATCGTCTGCTGTCGCAGGCAGCGTTTGGCGGGAACCGATTTTGTTGGCGCCATCGATTCTGAACGGATTTTTCTTCGACTCTGGCGGAAATCTCCGTCTGAACTGATCGTGTGCTGCTTCCTGTAGAGTCGCTTGCGCAGTATAGGCATATTGCTTATGGGAGACAGTGACAAAGCAGGTTTCCCCTGTACTGTTTGTGATCTACGTAAAATTATACTTCATTAATAGTACTGACGATAACTAATTTAATTAAATATAATTAAATGTAAACAATATACTAATTAGTTCTGAATTAATACGAATACTATATCACTATTTAAAAATATCTATTATTGCTTACAATATAAATATTATATAAAATATAATATAATATATAAGAAAATATAATATTTTATTTATTTTTTAAATTATATCTATTTTTTAATTAATTCATTACTTATTTGATTTACTATTTACTTATAACATTATATAAATTATTTATTTATACTACTATTTCATTTACATTCAAATTATTTTTCTCTATACTTAGCTATATTTACTACAATCATTTCAATTCTAAATTACTCATTTACTAATACATTAATTAACTATTATTTAACATTTGATTTTTTTCGTAATTAATTTACTTACACTGCTTTGCTTTTCGGTTCACTAGCTACTGCTACAGGTTTCTCGGTCGATTCATAAGACGAGCACGAATGAATGACATCAAGTGGAGGTTTCAGTTGATTCCCCGTTTGATTCTTCAGTCCCGAAGACCGGGGTATGACTGCTAAAGTCCACCTAGCTTTAGGGCTGCTCTCATTACTGTCTACTTTCTTCGATTTGCTAACACTCTCCTCGACAAAACTTATATGTTTGAGCTGCTTTTCTTCTTTTGCGTTACTGGGGATCGTCAAAGTGTTGTTTAGCTTAACCTGCTGCTGCTGTTGGCGTTCCTGTTCTTGCTCTTTCTGTCTCAGCAGCTTCAAACGCTGTAGTAACGGCAGCCCCGCGCCTATAACTTCGTGCTATGGAACAATCAGAAATACTTAATTTATGATAAATTATGTGATTGGTTGATTTTTTTAATACTGGTGGTTCCTGTTGGTGGAGGAGAGGCTGCGTAAGCGAATGGTCTTCATCATTGGATGTGGTTTCCGAACTGTTGACCCTGGGCATTCGTTTGAGGACGGCTCTCGAACCGGAAGAAGTCAAGGAAGCGGAACCGGAAGTCTTCCGCCTCTCAGAAACTTCCGGTGAAGCATTCAGAAGACCCAACTCCATCTCCTCGGGACTAGTACTGCGAGTCCTCCTATGTTAAGTCCGTACTTAGTCGGATTTAGTCAAATCTGTCGAATGTGTGGACAACCTTCTAGGTTCTCGGAAGCTTTTCCTAAGCGCGTTAGTGAATCCCTTAACATCGTTCCGCAGTTTGTCGGCCAATTTCGTTGCTGCGTTTCCTTCGTCGGTTTGATTCCTTTGCTGCTGACCTTTGACCTCGAGAGCCAACAGCGCCTTCCTCGCCATCTGGGCCCTGTGTTGACTAGCAGCTTTACGAGCCTCCAGTAAACGCTTTCTTCCCAAATTCAAGAGGATATCCTGAAAATTTCAATTAAAAATATCTACGGTTAATGTTTGATTTTAATCAAATATTATTTAAAATGTTATTTGCAACATTTATTACATTTCAATTATCCAGAATTTTAATTACAACTATTTACAATAATAGTTTGATTAAAATTCAATATTATTCAATAAATATCTGTAGTATTTACTTTATTGGAATTATCCTGGAAACTTAATTACTAATATTTACAATTATTGTATAAAAAAACATATTACCGGTAATATAAATATTACTTTGAAGAGTAACAGGCCAATTACATTATTTATATTATTTATTATATTATAAATTTTAGTATAACCTCGGCTTCTGGGTAATCCTTCATAGCGGAAAGTACGTGCTCCCGAGATAAGCTGAACAGTTCAGAATATCCCACAGATCTGACGTCTGCTGTTCGCCTACAAGTATTTTCATAATAATTAGTAATAATTAGTGAGATAATTAAAATAAATAAATTTGATTAATTAAAATAAATTGAATAAAAATAAAAACATTCAAAAATTGAAAAAATTAAAAAATTAAAATGATTAATTAATGTTGAAAATTACTTGTTTAATCCATCAAGGTTCAGAATGCCGATTTCTCCAAAAAAATCGCCTGCTTTCATCGTTGTTAGAACTTTTCCCGTTTCGCTACAAAAAAAAACTCATTTAATTTAAGTTATATTTCATCATACATACTAATTACTAAAAATTTCAAACTAAAACTTTCAGAGAAGATTTTAATGAGATTTTGTAGGATAAGTAAGTGGACTTGTCCCCTGAAAAAGTTACCTCACGTAAAAGTTGCAGGGTAAAGTTTTCAGGTCTAAGTTTTACGCTGGCTCCGTTTAGCGATTTTACAATGTAAACAACTAACAATGCAGGGGCAAGTTGTGGGATAAAATCTAGTTCAGAGGTAATTCAGGGGGTAAAATTAACCTTCTGGGGGCAAACCAGTGTGAACGTGAGATTAACCAGGGGCACAGAAAACAAACCTGATGACTTCGAGGATCCCGTCTGCGATGATGAACATTTCTCTGGCGACCTCTCCCCGTCTGCAGACCATGTCGCCAGGGGTAAATATGGAGGAGCGCATTTTTAGCACCAGATCGTGCAGGAACTCCGGCTGACACTCTTTGAAAATACTCACCTAAACAAACACAACCAACCAGATTTTCTTTTACTGACTATTTACACTCGTGTCTGGACCAACAGTCGCTTATTTTGTGGTTAGAAAAAAACTAGGTTGTTTGCAAAGGATTATCAAGTTTACTTAGCTTATGATTAATTTAGTAAAACTAATAGTAAATGACTATTTACACTCGTGTCTGGACCAACAGTCACTTCTTTTGTGTCAGAAAGAACTAGATTATTTGCAAAGAATTATCAGGTTTACTATTAGCTTTTGATTAATTTAGTAAAACTCCGATTGATTCTATAAGCCAGTTGAGGTCCCCCAACTATTTTTGCAAAGTGTACAACAAAAATGACAATTCCTGGGCAAAAACAGCATTGAATTACCAATTTAATATGAGCTCCAAAGGCTTGCCATGCTGGGCAACCAACATTAAAACAAAACTTAACTCCCTAGGACTTAGTTTTCTCTGGGCCCCAAGTTGTATCGGCTCCAAGTCTCATTAAACGAAGACTGAAGGGCCAAACAACCCAGTCTCTAGTAGTCGCAGTCGAGGACTTTAGTCACTTAGAAGATATGCGAAATACGCACCGACTTCAAGTCCACAGGAATATTTGAGTAATCCCAGTCTATCTAGGGTATGTCGGTCTGCGATCGCAGGGTTCAGACTGGGGGTACTAGTTAAACCTGAACTATGGACAGACGAAACCCCAAGAACTGCCAGTGCTGCGGAAGTGTATTTAACAGCCTCCACGCCCATATATTACTGGACTGCCCCAAAATTTATTCCGTTAGAGAAAATCTACTAGAATTAACCAAAACCCCTCCCCACCTTCTCAAGCCAGATATAATCTTCCAGTTACTAGAACGCCTAACCAAAAATGCACCCAAGTCACTAGGTTTCATGCTTAACAAATTTAGTATACTGTGGGCACAAAAAGACTGACTTCTCCTTTTCTGTCGCGGCCCTGAAGGCCGGAAAATACATAAATAAATAGATAAATGATTAATTTAGTAAAACTAGTAGTAATTGACTATTTACACTCGTGTCTGGACCAACAGTCACTTCTTTTGTGTTAGAAAGAACTAGATTATTTGCAAAGAATTATCAGGTTTACTTAGCTTTTGATTAATTTAGTAAAATCAATATTAATTAGTTGAATTTTACTTTTTTCAGAGTGGACAAGTTCACGTGTAACGCCAACTCGGTTTTTAGTTTGTCGGGTAAGATCCTCAGGGCTGTGTTTGCGTCTCCACCACTGCCTTGGATTCGTCCTCTGTAGAAAAATATTAATTAAAATTAAAGTTTAATCAAATTTTTGTAAATTTTTATGATTTATTAGAATTATACCTGGACCAGGAGTAGTCGTACCATCGCTGGACTCGTCTCTGCATTGAACGTGGGACTTTGTGATGTCGCATGTAAAGTTTGGCACTATCCTTCATTTGAATGCAAAATATTGTCAAAATTAGCCTGAGCAATAGTGTTTTGTACCGTAAAAAAACACTGTAAAAAGGTACCATTACACTGTCTTTCAGTAATTTCTCGGTTCAAGGTAACCAAAAAGGCACCCCAAAAGGCACCGTCCCTTTTGCGTGGGCATGAGATTTACATTAAATGGTATTTTAAAAATTACCAATAATCTTTCGAATTCTAGTCGACTCGCATTGCGATTGGTGATCACATTCCCGACTTGACCTAAAACCAACCAATAAGGAAAAAGATAAATTAATGAAATAAATTAATTTTTAAAATAAATTACCGACTATTGTAGCGAAAATAAAAACTCCGATCAAGTAACTGGCGATTGTGAAGACGTATCTGTTAAAACAATGATAAATTATTTTTAATTTCATGATTTTAATTTATAATATTATTTAAAATAATGGGACGAGTATAATATTTAAACGGATTTTTAATTATTTTTGAACTTTTAGAATAAAATCTGCTGCTGCTCAACACTCGTCCCGTTATTTCGTTTTCTTGATTCCTTACAAAAATACTTGAAACGCACAAAGGAACCTTTAATTTTCAATACAAGAACTTTACGAATCGAATAAAAGAATCTGTAATGTTCTTATTATTAAACAAAGGTAAAAGATTCTTGTAGAACTGCATGAGTACATAGAGAACGTGCTTCTTTCTGTCCATTCCAATCAATCGATAACATTTTCTTTACTTTTATCTTATTAAAGAACCTTACGTATTACGTTTCAAGCAAAATGAAGGAACCTGAATCTTTAGTTTTGTTTCTGGAAGGTTCTTTAAAAATAATAGAAATTGGCGGGAAAAAATCAAAGCTTCCTTGTGCGTTTTTGTTAGGACTGTTGTGATTGGTTGAATGGTTTTGTAAACTGACCCCTGATTGGTCACATGGTGTAGCAGACGAGATTTGAGTCCGCGTCTCGGTAGCGCCTGAATCGACTTGTCGTCGATCAGAGCAGCAGGAAAAGAAGCGTTTGTGAGGCTACCCGAGTCCAGCAAATCTGCTACCAGAGTAGCCGAGACCTCGCGACTCGAACGAAGAAGCGGACGGGATGACGGGGTCGTTTACTGGAAAACGGTGAGCAGCAGCAGATTTTTAATTTTTGCAAGAGACAAAATAATTTCAAAAATGGCTACTTGCTACTGATAAAAAATTAAATGTAGCCATACAATTTCAAACTCGATTAAGTTCTTGGCTAAGAAAATACGAGCCAGGTGACTCGACTCGGGACAACTTGCCAGGCTTCCCGACCCAGCCCAATATACAAGGATTCACCGATGCAACAAGAACAAGTCAAAATCAATACAAAACCTCTGAAAACAAAACTTACAAAAGCGAAAAACATCCAAACTGAATAATAAAAATGGACTTATAATTTAAAATTCTTACTCGGAGTTTGATTCAGGAGTCGGGAGGTCTCCGATAGTGGTCAGGGTTAGAGTTGACCAGTAGAGGGACGCCAAATACTTGCGGGTGATGGAAGCGAAATCTCCTTCGGGATAGGGGTAAGACCAATCGGAGCGGAATCCTTCCGATTCGGAAATGAGGAAGTAGAAGCATCCGAACCAGTGAGCCAAGAGCAGGAGTATGTGAATCAAGTTGATGACACGCCAGGCGTTAGGGTAAACAGTTCGAGACTCTACGACGTAATAGAAAGACCACACTCGATAGATCTTGACCATACGGAAGAGACGTAAGGCAGGCCTCCAGCGGATGAGCACATCATCGGAATTGGGCTGGATCTGAGCCAGCAGAAACCAGTCGAGAGGTACCAGGGCGGCCAAGTCGACGAGGAAAGCCCTGGAGCGCAAGTAGTGAACCGAGAGCTTTTTGCTGTCGTGCACCATGATGCCCTGTTCCAGGTATCCGGTCCGGAACTGGGCCAGGATGTCGACGACGTAGGCGGCGTCGCCCAAGGCGTCGCAGATGTTCCACGCCGTGAATCCGGCATTGTTATGGAGTTCAGGAAACGCCAGACGTACGATGATGGTCCAGAAGTTGTAAAGCACCCAGAGTGAAAGGAAACCCAGCCAGTAGAAGAGGCCGTTCTCGTCAGGGTTCAGCACCGACCGCGGTGGCCTGACGTGACGCGAGCGACGGCGACGCGGCAAAGCCTCCTGCGCGCCGTCAGCACCGCCACCTCCACCGCCGGAACTGCTTCCCCCCTCGTCGGTGCAATCGAACGTTTCCTGAGAACATTGTCAAGTAAAATCCTACGCTATTTTGTTAGGGATCAAACTGTCGCTTTTACAGACTCACGGTTCATACGGTTCAGCTGTAATCGAACCGTTCATACGAGCGGTTCACGACTAACACCTACCTGAATTTCTGGAAGCTGTCGAGTGGAAAATCGTTTGAGAAACGAATCTTCGCGCTTAAGGGAAGACTTTTTCGACTGAGCCGAAGTGGTGATGGCGCTTGTTAGCTGCACCGTAGTCCGTAGTTTCATCCATCTCTGACTACTTTTTGTCCTGTAACGTACCAAAAGCTAATATAACGGAACAGGAATGATTCAGATAACTAATAGTCAAAGCATGTTGATAAATGCAGATAATAAAGACAATAACAGTCAATTACGCTAACATTTTCATTAAGAGGACATGTCCGTTACAAAGGATCATTAAAGGGCGACTCCGGACAACTTGGAAAAAATATATGTTAAAGAACTTTTTACGCAGATTCCGAATGTATATAATGTCCCTATCTCAATTTTTTACCGTTTAGCCGCCAAAATTAATGAAAGTTTGAAAATGCACGTGGCAACGCTGGAAATTGAGCGGACGATCTGATTGGTTCGCATTGATCACGTGATTAAAACAGCCAATTAAAAATTTTGTTTGATCATAGCAACAGACATGTAGCATGTTGTAGGGAGTAAACAGTATTACGAAATCGTCTGCTACTATGAGGCGAGAAACTCTCTAATTGGCTGTCTTGAGCACGTGACAAGTGCGAACCAATCAGATCATGTGCTCAGTTTCCATCGTTGCCACGTGCATTTTCAAACTTTCAATTAACTTTACCAGCTAAACGATAGAAAATTGAGATAGGGACACCATATATATTCGGAATCAGCGTAAATAGTTCTGTAACATAATTTTTTTCCAAGTTGTTAGGAGTTGCCCCTTAAGAATCATTAACCGAATATTCAATGAGAAGGACCTACCGTTTGATTCTTCGGAGTCTGGTGTACCAGGCCATGACAGCCCGGACCCTGGTCCACTGTCTCTCCCCGACACTTCGGGACCTGCCGCGTCCCTCGTAAAGGAACTGTGGCAGGGGCATCCCGCACGTCAGCGCCTGGATCGCCACAGGCTGCACGATGTGTTCGGTTCCGGTAGCCATTTCGTTTGTGGCACCTTCTGAAGATGTCGCCATGTCGAGAGCACTTTAACGTATACCTGCGACATTTCGGAGCCGAAAGATAGCAAAATCGTAATGAATAGAAGATGATGGAGTCAAGTGGCACCCCGACGATCGATACTGATGCTGACACTGCGAGGAATGGCTGATCAAAGGTTTACAGTCTATTGTTATCGCCGTATCAAGTACATCCTCCAATTAATTAGACCATAAACCACAGAAATTTGCGCGCGGTTTACTGTTTAGGTGCAATCTGGCGACGCCTGAACCCGCAGTAGCAGACGACGCAAAATATGGGGGAAGTTATTGTTCTAAATGGCAAGAAGGATTTTTCCCTTGTTTTGCAAGAGTAATGCTGATGAATGGGTCACATTGTGCTGTGACCCCTTTATTTCATCTCGTGTGCATTCACGTGGTAAATATGTTGTGATCATCGAATCCGGGCAAGGGTGGTTAGCACGGATTCCTTTGTTCAGGGTACCATTTAGGAGGGAAAGAAGGAAAAAAGCGATTCATCCGAAACCTATGCATGATGGGGGTAAAGCTTGTTGTGTGCACGTCGATGTGCGTGTTCCGATAGATCCGTAAGATGATATCACGGACTTGGGGAGCACGGGAGATAAGACGAGTTACCAGCTACACGCTTCAGGGCTGAAGCAAAAGGGGTAAGTCACAAGCAACGGGACACGATGAAAGATTAGCCCGCACGCATAAGTTGCTATTGGTAACAGAACAAATCAAATTGAATCACGGTATATCAAACAAACGGTTCAGAACTTCTCGAAGGTGCTTTCTGTCGAACTTTCACAAGGAAAACATCAATGTACCCAGTGACACTTCAGTGAGATGTCAAGTACCCCACCATCGAAAGAAATAAGCATAATTGAAGCTGTTCCATGTGTTCGCCGCAATTCTCGTAGCGGCATACGTGCGTACCCAGAGCACACACTTTTACTACACAATCGCATGCGACATTTCGAACTGATTGCTGTCAGTGCCGATCATTATCTTTAAGAGTCTTTGTAACGTTCATTTTTAGGATTTCAGCAAATAGTTAGCAACTTAGTAAATAGCAACATGACTAAGCAGATCTGGCTAAGTTCATAATTAGCTGACGCCCTCGTTAACCTCTTCATTAGAACTTTATTACTAATTAGTCGTTCAACGAGTTCACGGATAGCGAAAAAACTAGATCCATAGTAACTAAGTAGAGCTAACCTAGGATTAATTAGCAAATTGCTAACTCCTAGCACTAGTTATACGCTCAAATTGACCGTGAAATGCTAGATTAACCCAGAACTAGTACCAATTTGGTCTACAACTAGTACCTATCCATCATTTCTAGACGTGACTAGCAGACGAAAACTAGCCTTTCAAACAAGTAGTCCTCTGGCGGAGATAGCTGTAAGCTCAATGTCGTCTGTAGGTGCTGACCAAAGTGGCAGACTGGCCATAAGACCTTCATGTAACTTGGTCAACACTTACAGACAACGCCAAGCTGTCTCTGCTAGAGGGCTACTACTTTGGCTTAGGGCTTCCCGAACACAGCTTGAACCCAATCTTCTCTGAGGGCAACAAGTTTTTCTTCCGCATGCAGATTTTCCGCCATTTTTTTTTCCTTGATGGAAGGTTCTCGAAGGTTGCAGCTAATCAGAAATCGATGCTACTTTTTCACTTAACTTCCTCAGGGAAAATATGTTGGAGGGTTTTCCACCCGGTGGTTCAAGACTTACTGAACCGAGCACAGTGATACACCCTTACGAACCGTCTTGTTGCATTATATAGCGGTTTACTGCTTGATCCAATCAGTGTATGGGGAAGGATGCTGTTAAATCGAACACTTGAACAGCAGACCCCCAACTTCCCACATTGTTCACAGTTGCCTGAATCTTAGACTTGAAAATGTTCTCACTGATCCCTTGAGGGACCAATTTTACCGAGGGAAGCTTCAGAAAATCTGCCATTTTTTACAGAAAGTGTACGATCGAACATTCACTTCCTTGAAGCCTTGAACTCATATGACAACAGACGATTCAACAAAGTGAAAAATTAGTAGTAACGTGACTTAACTACTATGATAGTGAGTAAAGACAAACTTACGTTTTAGATCAGCTGTGAAAGTACTGGTCCATAATGAATGGGAAAACTCTCGAACCTCGTGAAAGATTTGCAAACTAGTGAAAAATCTCAAAATCGTTGATACTTGACAAATTAGTGAAAGATCCGGAAAACCGTGAAAAATTTCGAGAGAGCATAGAAAGAGGCTTCTGTTTCCGAACGAAGCTGGTGGCAGACTGAAGGGTGTCTGTATGCGAGTCGCATGTTTTTTCGGTTCAGTGTACTGAGCAATATGCACCGTAGACAGTAGGCAGGTTGGTCATCAGTGTTATCACATGTTATCAGGTGTTAGAATCTGTAATCAAATTATCGTCTCTGTTTTTGTATATCACCGTGTAGGCTGGTAAAGGATTGTTATTAGTGTAGTAGCCGTAGTAGTAGCAGCTATTGAGGAAGTAGTCGTAGTAGTAGTAGCAGCAGCAGCAGAAGAAGTAGTAGTAGTAGTAGTAGTAGCAGAAGAAGAAGAAGCAGAAATAGTAGTAGTAGTAGTAGTAGTGGTGGTGGTGGCGGTAGTGGTACTAGTAGTAGTAGCAGTAGTGTTGGTGGGAGTAATAGTAGTAGTAGTAGTAGCAGTAGTGGCAGTAGTAGGAGTTAGCAACAGTAGTAATAGTGGTAGTAGTAATAGTAGCAGTAGTAGTAGGAGGAGGAGCAGCAGCAGTGGCAGCATAGCAGTGATAGTAGTAGTGGTAGTGGTAATTGCAGTGAGAGTAACAGAAGTAGCAGTAGCAGTAGCAGTAGAAGTAGTAGTAGTTCGTGTTGTTGATCTTATTGTTTTGGAACTGCCATTATTAATTATTTTTACTATTATTCTACCGTTTTAATTACATAAAACGATACAAAAAAAGTGAAGCCAAAAATATTTTTTTCAAGCTCCCTTGAGAAAATCCCATTATGAAATGTTTGCGAACCCCCCGCTCGAGGGGTTCGCAACTCGTACAAAAATATTACATCACAAGATAAAGTGATAACACGTTGATAACACTGATAACACGACGCTAACAGCCTAATATCAAAACCATAACACCCGAGTACAACAAAAATTCATTGATAACAAATGATAACAGTCGATAACATCTGATAACATTCTACGAATTGATTAACCGGAAAACACGTAACATGAGGTGCATAAGACTTCTTACGTAAATCGCTTAATTACAAGATTATATTCCTGGGGTCAACCCTATAACAGTGTTCCCACTTTGCAGGGAAATTCCCTGAAAGCAGGGAAAACTGGATCCGGAAAAGGGAAAAGTAAGGAAAGAGGGAAAAGGGAAGTGTACAGCTTTGTATCCTATCGTGGAGAGGGGAAAAAGGGGAAATCGGTGTTTTCAAGCGAAGGGGGGAAAAAGGAAAATAGAGCCCTCTTTAGGGGAAAAGGGAAAACAGAAAGTGGGAACTCTACATAATCATAACTCTCTTATCAATTATCTTATTGCTTATGTATTATTAGATATTACGTTATCCTTTTCTAATCACACACTATCAAAATGTTATCTAATGTTATCTAGTATTATCACCCGTTATTTTTTTCCCTCGTTCAGGTGAAGCCACATCTCAGATTGGAGGTGTTCGTGGTCCGCATTATCGATCTTTCCCGGTATACTCTTCCTATTCATCTTCACCTATAAAAATATATGCTATTATTATGATTTTTGGAAAAAACTGACAACGCATAATCTCCTATACAAGCAAACGAGTCGTCCTGAATACAATGCCTACATAAATCACGCCAAATTGGCGACTAAATTGCAATTTTCAAAAGCCTGAATCTTGTACATGGCGTTCGTAATGCAAGATTGAAAAGAATGGCGACAAGTCGCACGTGGCTGTAAAAATTACGCCAATATAAATAATATGCTTAATTTCTGAATCTAATCATATATTGATTACTTAATTGCATTTGAACGTATAAATATAACACGGTAATATTTCTGATATTGTTAAAGATTTAATTGGAAAGACAACGCCATCTAGCGGCAGTTTTTTTAACTACGTGCTGGAAATGAAATATAAACACGTGTTTTGATCGGGGAAATTTTCAAAAATACGAAATGCCTGAAATACTGTGCGAGATATGCGAAAGAGCAAATTTCAAATACAAATGCCCTAAGTGTTTGAAAAAATAGTAAGTATCTCTTTTCGATGAACATGCTGTACCGTTTGCTGCTGTTGCGATAATAAAACGATAACTTATCCCTAGTCCTAATAATCATGTTCGATTGTTTATCGTTTCTCGCAGTTGCAGTTTGCCTTGCTACAAGATACATTCAGAAGTATCTTGCATTAAACCTACCAATTGTCCTGCAGCTGAAACTAAAACTTTGAACGACGATCCCATCGCTGAACGCAAGTACGATTTCACGACGGAAGACACCGTACCCATAGAAAAGTTACGAGAGCTCGGTAAATAAATCCTTATGCGATAAGCAATCACAAATTAGTTAAGAAACCTTGATTTACAGATAATAATGAAGAAATGCGAGCCTGCCTCGCCAACCCGCACGTTCGTAAGATGTTGAACGATCTCGTCCACAGCTCGGATGTTGAGAAATCGATGCAGGATGCCATGCGAGAGCCCATTTTCCTTGAACTTGCCAATGCCTGTCTCAAAGTAGTTCAAAATCAAAATAATGATTTAGTTTCATAAAACAATTCAATGATACTTACAGTGTAATAAAAAAAATCGCATACTTGTATTTTATAAATGGCATTCTTTTTCAATACAAAGTTCCAAATCCCACCGCTTGAGGGTGCTGTTTTTAATTTAAATTTAATTGTATTTAGTAACATTATGAGCTACAAATGAACATAAAAGTTTTCTTTATTCATAATTATATGGATATGTGGTGGTTAAATACAAAAAATGTAACAGCTATTAGAAAAAAATCCAACGTTTGGAAGTCCTGTACACAGTTTCATTTTTCACCGCTAGATGGCGTTTAATGAAATTAGAAATTAATTCTGTGTTACAATAATTAATGACTGGACCTTGAAAATACAGAATCCATCTTCTTTAAATTTCAATGGATATACCAATAATAAAACAGCAGAAATATAATAATAATAATAATTATAAAATAATTTTAACAGTTGCGTGGAGATGCTTCCGTTATGTTGTTATGCATTTGCTTCCGGCACATGGCGTTTTTTTCTTTTTTTACTGGCTTTAAAATATTGGTTCCTTTCGGGTTAGACAAAAGTCTGTGGTTTTCTTTTTCAAAAAGAAAATGCGGTTTTTTTCGCGAAAATTTATGAGTTCAAATACTCCGAAAGTTCCTCCGTTTACAAACCATAAGATTCACATTAAAGAATCATGGAGAATCTTCAATAGTCAAGTGTCGGTTTATGGTTTTATAAAAAAGGGAACCGCAGGTTTTTACTTCATGCATATACAATGACTGGTCTGCTGGTCATTTATTATATTTAATTATTATTATTATTATATATATTATTATATAAATTATTTTAGGTTCTTCCAGTTTACTATTCATAGTGTGCAATGGCCCAGCTTATTAGTTTTCATTGACCAGAGCTTTTTACGTAGGTTGAACATTTTTCATGGGTCTAGGTATTTTTCATAGGGCTAGAATTTTACATGAGTTTAATTACTTTTCATAGGGCTAGAGTTTTTTATGGGTTTAGGTATTTTTCATAGGGTTAGAATTTTTCATTTGTAATTTAGAAATCAAGCAGTGCTTCCACTTTTTTCCCCTCTATTCCCCTCCACTTGAAAATATCAGTTTCCCTTTTTTCCCCTCCGCGCTACTGAGTAGAGCTACAGTTGTAAATTCACTTTTCCCCTCCGCGTTACCAAGTAAAGCTATACAGTTGTAAATTCACTTTTTCCCTCCATTTTCCCCTTTCCCTCTTCCCCGTTTTCCCTACACGAGGGAATTTCCCTGCTAACTGGAAGCACTGAAATCAAGTCGTATGGTGGCCGTAAATCAGGGACACCTCGCATTCGGTTATTTATGAGTCTGAAAATAAATGAAAAAATTCTTCCTGTTGTCGTGTCTGAACTGAAAGTATTTGAAATTCCTACGTTTTTTTTTCCCTCCAACTTGCACGCCAACTCTAATGGCGGAAAAATTCTACATTCTTAACGCGGTTTCAGTAGTAGTTTCAGAAATCTTAATTACTCAGTAGTAATCTGTAATCACTACTTAATTCATTTATATTATTATTTTAGTTGAATATGTAAAGGAAATATTTACTTTTTCAAAATCTCCTGACGAGGGGTCCTCGAGAAGACGAGCCACTAAAAATCCAATATGGCCGCCACTGTCACCAGTGTTGCCGCATTAAAAATAACATTTATCCGCGGGTAAGAAAGGGGAGCGGCTCTTCTTTTAAGCCTTTTTTTTAATAGTCTGCTACTTTTTTCTCGTGTAAATAAACCCTGATATTTAAATACAATAATAATAATAATGATAATAGTTTAAGAATAATAATGATAATAATAATAATGATAATAATAATAATGATAATAATAATAATAATAATAATAATAATAATAATAATAATAATAATAATAATAATAGTAATAATAATAATAATAATAATAATAATAATAATAATAGTAATAATAATAATAATAATAATAATAATAATAATAATAATAATAATTTAAAAATTAGAGATTTAGAACTATGGCGAAGATATTATTATTAAAAATAAGTATATACAGTGTCTCCACTTTGGATTTTCCCCCTTTTCCCCTTATTTTCCCCTTCTTCCCCTCCGTGATACGATACATGCTGCACTTCTAGATTTTCCCTTTCCCCTCTTGTCTTAGTTTTCCCCTTTTTCCCCCTCCGTGATACCATACAGCCTGTACTTCTAGATTTTCCCTTTCCCCTCTTGTCTTAGTTTTCCCTTTTTCCCCCTTCGTGATACGATACAGGCTGCACTTCTAGATTTTCCCTTTCCCCTCTTGTCTTAGTTTTCCCCTTTTTCATGAAATTTCCCTGCAAAAGTGGAAACACTGAATATATATATATATATATATATATATAACAATTATAATATTAATTATTATAATGAAATAATAATTTATTTTTTTCCCTTTAAATTGTTGTTATTGTTTGTCATTCAGCCAGTGTCACTTGTAGCTGTGGCTGCTGCTTAGTGTCCTTGTCACAGGTCTGATGTTATCACTCTGTTATCAGTGTTATCTCTAGTAATGGGATGGGGGAAGTTGCGAACCAGTGCTTCCACTTTGCAGGGAAATTCCCTTAAATAGGGAAAATGGGGAAGAGGAAAAAGTGAATTTACAAATGTAGCTTTACTCAGTATCACGGATCGGAGGGAAAAAGGGAAACTGATATTTTTCAAGCGGAGGGGAAAATGGAGGGAAAAGTGCATTTACAAATGTAGCTTTACTCAGTATCACGGATGGGGGAAAAAGGGAAACTGATATTTTTCAAGCGGAGGGGAAAATGGAGGGGAAAGTGAATTTACAAATGTAGCTATTTACTCAGTATCACGGATGGGGGGAAAAAGGGAAACTGATATTTTTCAAGCGGAGGGGAAAATGGAGGGAAAAGTGAATTTACAAATGCAGCTTTACTCAGTATCACGGATGGGGGGAAAAAGGGGAAACTGATATTTTTCAAGCGGAGGGGAAAATGGAGGGAAAGTGAATTTACAAATGTAGCTATTTACTCAGTATCACGGATGGGGGAAAAAGGGAAACTGATATTTTTCAAGTGGAGGGGAAAATGGAGGGGAAAGTGAATTTACAAATGCAGCTTTACTCAGTATCACGGATGGGGGGAAAAAGGGAAACTGATATTTTTCAAGCGGAGGGGAAAATGGAGGGGAAAGTGAATTTACAAATGCAGCTTTACTCAGTATCACGGATGGGGGGAAAAAGGGGAAACTGATATTTTTCAAGCGGAGGGGAAAATGGAGGGAAAAGTGAATTTACAAATGCAGCTTTACTCAGTATCACGGATGGGGGGAAAAAGGGAAACTGATATTTTTCAAGCGGAGGGGAAAATGGAGGGAAAAGTGATTTTACAAATGTAACATTACTCAGTATCACGGATGGGGGAAAAAGGGGAAACTGATATTTTTCAAGCGGAGGGGAAAATGGAGGGAAAAGTGAATTTACAAATCTAGCTTCACTCAGTATCACGGATCGGAGGGAAAAAGGGAAACTGATATTTTTCAAGCGGAGGGGGAAAAAAGGGAAAAGTGAATTTACAAATGTAGCTTTACTCAGTATCACGGATGGGGGGAAAAAGGGAAACTGATATTTTTCAAGTAGAGGGGGAAAATGGAGGGAAAAGTGAATTTACAAATGTAACATTACTCAGTATCACGGATGGGAGGGCGGGGGGAAGGGAAACTGATATCTTTCAAGCGGAGGGGGGAAAAAGGGAAAAAAGGGGAAGCACTGTTGCGAACCCCCACGTTAGTTGTGGGGTAGTGTTTATCTGCTTGCAACCCTCGTGGTGAAGATTAACATAGTTCAAAATTTCCGCTTTGGGCTTATGGCGTCCCATTACCCACGAAAATGTCTGAAAAACTTGTCAAAATGTGTAAACGAACACACCCAGTTTACGTTACCAAGTCCTAAACATTTGAATTATACGTTGATAAATCTGTATTTATTTATTAAACGTAAATAATTTCAATCAAATGATTAGAATATTGTAGCGCATGCTCTTAGTTTCGCTTGGCCCGTAGTGTACAGGACATAAATTTTAGTAAATAATTAGCAATAATGCTATATTATCTCAATATTCACTTTTATTATATATTTATTTAACATTTATTTTAATAAAATATTCATGTGTACAAATTATAATGCTAGAATATCATTTTTGCGTTATTTTAATAATATAATATTTTTTGCGCTTGCTCTTAGTTTCGCTTGACGCGTAGTATACAGAACATAAATCTTAGTAAATAATCAGCAATAATGGTATATTATCTTAGTTTTCATTTGATTTAAAATTTATTTAAATAAAATATTCATGTGTACAAGTTATAATGCTAAAATATCATTTTTGCGTTATTTTAATAATATAATATTTTTTTGCGCTTGCTGTTGGTTTTGGTTGACGCGTAGTATACAGAACATGAATCTTAGTAAATAATCAGCAATAATGGTATATTATCTTAGTTTTCATTTTATTTAACATTTATTTAAATAAAATACTCATGTGTACAAGTTATAATGCTAAAATATCATTTTTGCGTTATTTTAATAATATAATATTTTTTTGCGCTTGCTCTTGGTTTTGGTTGACGCGTAGTATATGCCCAATGGCGGCTGCGTTAGTAGTATGCGCTTTGGAAGCCAGACAGGGGGGAATACAAGGTTGTCCCTGGCAAGTGCATCCAATTTGCAGGGAAATTCCCTGAAAAAGGGAAAAAACGGTCTTGAAAAGGGAAAAATGAGGTAAATGGGAGATTTAAATGTACTGCTTTATATTATAGCAAGGGAGGGGGAAAATGGGAAAAGAGGTCTTGAAAAGGGAAAATTGAGGGAAATGGGAAATTTAAGAGTACAGCTTTATATTATAGCAAGGGAGCGGGAAAATGGGAAAAGAGGGAAGAAGGGAAAATGAAAATGGAAGCACTGCACACAAGGGTGTCGCCCGCAAATGCTTCCAATTTGCAGGGAAATTTCGTGAAAATGGGAAAATGAGGGAAGAGGGAGACAGACGAAAAAGAACTATAGTCTGGCTTTATATTTTAGCGATAAAGGGAAAAAGGGAAAAGTGGGAAAAGGGAAAATGGCAATGGAAGCACTGCTTACAAAGGGTGTCGCTGGCAGTGCTTCCAATTTGCAGGGAAATTCCCTGAAAAGAGGAAAAACGAGGGAAGCGGGGAAATGGAAGGGTACGTGGACTAGAGTCTGGCTGTGTATTTTAGGAATCAAGGGGGAAAAGGGAGAAAGAGGGGAAAAGGGAAAAATGAAAAAGGAAGCACTGCCTAGTAGGGTGTCGCTGGCAGTGTTTTCAATTTGCGGTGAAATTCCCTGAAGAAGGGGAAAATGAGGGGAGATGAAAACGGAGGGGAAAATGAACAATACTGACTGGCTTTACAGTTTGGGAATGGGGAGGGGAACAAGGGGAAAAGAGGGAAATGAAATTGGAAGCTTACAAGGGTGTCGCTCGTGCGCGGCTGTCAGTCTGCTGCCGACCATCGTACGAGCAACATCTCCAGGCCGCTCCGTGAAAAAATCCTAAAATCCCGGTGAATTCCGCAATCGAAGATAATTAACGAATAACAGTGCAAAAGAAGAAACTTGATAAACAGTAAGAACAAAGAAAAGTCTGATAAAAAGAAAGAAAACAGGAAAAACGAATTAATAAAAAGGCGGCGTCTACCCTAGCGTCGTAAGCGTCGCTACAACAGGTATATTTAATTCAATTATTAATATTTATTCATCGAAAATACAATATATTAATTGAATTAAATCTATTTGAATCTGTTAAACGTGTAAATAGAGATTAATTTTGAAGATTTTGTAATTTTTCGAAATTTTTGTATAGGATTTTTGCACTGGGATTCATAGGGATTCGTAGAGATTCTTGTAAGATTCTTTTAAGATTCTTTTGAGATTCTTGAGTTCCATTGTCCCATCAACATTTCCACAAGATTTTAAAAAAGTTTCTTTGTTTTTTGTTTTGAAGCAAAAAGGGTGAGGCATTTCCCATTGAGGAACTAGTCTGTCACTACTGACTTAACAAAACATGGTGAAAAATAATTTCTTTCATTTTAACTGCATTTTAAATTATCCGAGTAAAACGGTTAATAACAACAGTAAAAATAATGAAAATAAGAATAGGAGTAGTAGTAGTAGTAGTAGTAGTAGTAGTAGAAGTGGTGGTAATAGTAGTAGTAGTAACAAGAGTAAGAGTAGCAGTAATAATGGTAGTAGTAGCAGTAATAGTAGTAGTAGTTGTTGTAGTAGTAGCAGTAATAGTGGTAGTAGTAGCAGTAGTCATTGTTCTTGTTGTAGCAGTAATAGTAGTAGTAGTTGTTGTAGTAGTAGCAGTAATAGTGGTAGTAGTAGTTGTGTTGTCTTAGCAGTACTAGGGGCAGTAGTAGTTGTAGTAGCAGCAGTAATAGTGGTAGTAGTAGCAGTGGTGGTGGTAGTAGTAGTAGTAATAGTAGTATAGTAATAGTGGTAGTAGTAGTATTAACATGAGTACTTGTAGTCGTTGTTGTTATAGCAGTAATAGTGGTAGTAGTAGCAGTAGTAATAGCAGAAGCAGTAGTTCTGGTAGCAGTATCCTTGTTATCAACTGTCATCACACATTATCGCTTGTTATCATCTGTTATCACGTGTTATCACCCTATTGCCGTGTTTATGTCTGTACGGCAGTTTTCTACTGTTTGTGGCGTAGAAAACACGTCTTAATGAGTTTCCGTTTCTTCTCCAAGTTTTTTTTCTACGTTTTTGAATTTTTTTTTCAATGTTTAGATCAAAGGGTCCGAAACTCCGAGGAAAAGTCTACGAAGATTATTTGATAACACGTGATAACACGGAGAAAACAGGATGATAACAGTGATACGGAGTAGGGTTAATTTTTAAAATAATTAATATTCCTTGTCTATTGCATACCAAGGGGTCCGAAACTCCGAGGAAAAGTGTACGAAGATTATTTGATAACACATGATAACACGGAGATAACATGGAGATAACAGGATGATAACTGTGATAACATGACCTAGGTGTACGAAGATTATTTCAAGTTTCGGACTCCTTGGATCAAGGGGTGCGAAACTCCGTGGAAAAGTGTGCGAAGATTATTTGATAACACATGATAACGTGGAGATGACAGGATGATAACTGTGATAGCATGACCTAGGTGTACGAAGATTATTCGAAGTTTCCGACCCCCTTGGCTTGGATGAAAGGGAATAGGGCGTTTACTCTAATTGACTGATAACAGGTGATAACATATGATAACAGGTGATAATACGCATTTTTCTATTGTTTTAAAAATTCAAGTTTTTTAAAGTGACACTGAGTTGGGGTCAAAGGTCATTTAAGGTCAAAGGTCAAGTGAGGTCATCACGTGACCTTTGCTAGGATTTAAGATTTTTAGATTTTGCTACGTAATTTAGAAAAATTCTGAAGATTCTCTTTATGATTCTTAAAACTGAATCCCTGAACCGTAGAGGTTCTTTTAAGAATCATTCCCCAGAATCACAAAGAATCTTAAGAATCTTGCCTATCAATCGACACCAAACCAAGAATCTTGAAAAAGAATCCCAGAATCACGCAGCACGATACTAAGAATCTTAGAGATTCTTCTAAAAATCATTCCCAGAATCATAGAGAATCTTAAAAAATAGATTTCAAACCAAGAATCTTGAAAAAGAATCCTAGAATCACGCAGCACGACACTAGGAATCGCATAGAATGTTAAAAATAGACTTGAAATCAAGAATCTTGAAAAAGAATCCGAGAATCCCAGAGAATCTTAAAAATAGATTTAAAACTAAGAATCTTGGAAAAGATCGCAGAATCATAGAGAATTTTGAAATAGACTTGAAATCAAGAATCTTGAAAAAGAATCCCAGAATCATGTACAGTTGCATAAGATTCTTACGGCGGAAGTGGTTGACTTCTGATTACTGATTTGTTGCATGGAATTCCATAAACCACAATTTTCAAAAAAATTAGATTTTTTCTAAATTCATTAAAAATACATTAATAAATAATATTTAAACGATAATAATAATAACTCAAGAAACTTTAATCTTTAAATATTTATTATATTTAATTAAATTACGTTTAATTATATTATTAATATGTATATTAACTTAATCTATAATTAAAATATTAATTATAATTTTTCAGGTGACGTCGATTAAATTTCTATTAGGGGAAAATCAAAAATTTCCCAGCGAGAAATTTTTCTCGGAAGTGTGATAATGCTTCCGGTGATTCCGCCACATGCACTTCCGGCTTCCGGTTCTTTGTAATAATTTAAATCTCCCAGATTCCGGAAGTAAACAGTTCCAGTGATTATCAGAGACTCTCGGTGAAGACGTCCAACGAAAAAAGATGCAAAATTTAAGTATCTACACTATCTGCACTATCTTACTACTCAACTACTGCCACTGCCGGTCTACTGGTTCTAGTCAACGTTACCATGGAAACCACAGAGAAGAAAGGTCCACTCCCATTGGTGATAATTTGGTAAAAATCTTAATTTTCAAAGTTTTAAAATTGATACACTTTTGTTCCCACATTACAGGGAAATTCCCTGAAGTAAGGGGAAAAATGGCGGAAGAGGGAAAAGCGAAAGTCTGAACACGTTGAGGGCTTGTATTCTAATAGGAGGGGAAAAGGGGGAAAATGAGGGAAGAAGGAGGGAAAGGGGACATTGAAAGTGGAGGTACTGAAATGAAATTTTTTGAATTTGGCGCCACTGAGCTACCGGAAGTAGTTTTAAAAATTATTTAAAATATTTAAATTAATGAATAATCATGAAAAAAATCATAAAACATGAAAATCCGTGATATTTTGTGCGTAATTTCTGCAATACACGTCCATGGGCGTGTTTTTACTACCGGCTACATTGTTCAAGGGGGGGTCCGCTGCTTCAGAGAATCATGGAACTGTAAGAATCTGGCCAAGAATCTTGGTAGAAATTCAAGAATCCAAAAAAGAATCTTAGCAGAGAATCGAGAATCTTACCAAGAATCTTAGCAGAAAATCAAGAATCCAAAAAAGAATCTTAGCAGAGAACCAAGAATCTGGCCAAGAATCTTGGCAGAGAATCAAGAATCTGGCCAAGAATCTTGGATTTTTCACAGATTGTGTGAGAAAAAATCGTAAGAAAGTTCTAAGAATCATTCCGAGAACCATGAATCTTAAGTTAAGAATCAAGAATCTTTTAAGAATCTTTTGCTAAATTTGTTCAAATGTCCGTAATTCAGGAAATCTTTATTTTACAGATTAGTTTGTGTTATCGCTTGTTATCACTTATTATCAGATGTTATCGATTGTTATCAGATGTTATCATGAGTTTTTAATGGGGAAAGGATTTATGGGCAATAAAAAGGGACTTTAGTTATGTTTGGACATATGCTGAACATAAAGAATAATGAAGGGGTTCGCTACCCGCAAGAATCATGCAAGAATCATATAAGAATCTTAATTAAGAATCAAGGAATAAGCAAACACACATAATATATAATATAATATAATTTGATAAATTAATTATATAATAATAGTAAATCACAAAGAAACTACAATATAAAATAGATGAACGTGTTTTCCCTTTTTTTACCTTCGTCCGATACAACTTGATTTCCCTTTTTTCCCTTTTTAAAAGTTTTTTCCCCTTTTCCCTTCCCTTTTAACGCTCTGCATAAGAGCTCAGAAACCTACTTCAGCCCAAGGGGTCTGAAACTCCGAGGAAAAATATACGATGATTGTCTGATAACGTGTGATAACACGGAGATAACATAGAGATAACAGGTTGATAACAGTGATAACATGACCTAGGCATATTAAGATTATTGCAAGTTTCGGATCCCTACTTCTGCCGTATACTGCTCAAATGAGCATGTTCATACTTGGACATTTCTGTTTTCCCTTCATTTTCCCTCTTGAGACCCCATTTTCCCTTTTTTAAGGGAATTTCCCTGCAAAGTGGAAGCACTGGTGTTTTCCAGTATGCCAACCACGTGATACAAACATAATATAATATTTAAAAGTAAGAATAATCTTTGAATACAATAATTTTAAGTTAAAATAACATTAAAATTATTTTTGAAGAAAAAGTAAATCTGGTTAAAATATAAAAGAAAAATATTACTATAACAAAGAAAAACGTGTAAAGCCGGGTTCACACTAGGCCTGTTTCGGCCAAACCGTTTGGGCAAACGGGCAACAGAAACACGATTTTCTTGCCTGTATAAAACGCAAAACGCAAGTTAATAGAAGCAAAATAGTTGTTTGGTCCCAGGCAATGCTCAAGCCGGGTTCAAACCAGGGCTGTTTCGGCCAAACCGTTTGGGCAAACGGGCAACAGAAACACGATTTTCTTGGTTCTATCAAACGAAAAACGCAAGGTAATAGAAGCAAAATAGTTGTTTGGTCCCAGGCAATGCTCAAGCCGGGTTCACACCAGGGCTGTTTCGGCCAAACCGTTTGGGCAAACGGGCTACAGAAATACGATTTTCTTGGTTCTACCAAACGCAGAACCGCAAGATGAATAAAAACAAAATGATTGTTTTGTCCCAGATAATGCTTAGGAAAACCACCAGTATGCTCCGAAGTCTTATGATATGTTTTCTGCAACTCGTTTGCCCAAACGGTTTGGTCGAAACAACCCTTGTGTGAATCCGACTTCATCATTGCCTGGGACCAAAAAACTATTTTGCTTCTATTACCTTGCGTTCTGCGTTTTATAGAACCAAGAAAATCGTGTTTCTGTAGCCCGTTTGTCCAAACGGTTTGGCCAAAACAGGCCTAGTGTGCCCTGAAGTGTGCCCTGAAGTGTGCCCTGAAGTCTTAATGTATGTTTTCTGCAACTCGTTTGTCCAAACGGTTTGGCCAAAACAGGCCTAATGTGAACCCGGCTTCAGTGCCCTGAAGTCTTAATGTAAGTTTTTTTTCCACTTCGTTTGTCCAAACGGTTTGGCCAAAACAGCCCTAGTGAGAACCCGGCTTCAGTGCCCTGAAGTCTTAATGTATGTTTTTTTCAACTCGTTTGTCCAAACGGTTTGGCCAAAACAGGCCTAATGTGAACCCGGCTTTAGTGTGCCCTGAAGTCTTAATGGAAGTTTTTTTTTCAATTCGTTTGTCCAAACGGTTTGGCCAAAACAGCCCTAGTGAGAACCCGGCTTTAGTGTGCCCTGAAGTCTTAATGTATGTTTTCTGCAACTCGTTTGTCCAAACGGTTTGGCCAAAACAGGCCTAATGTGAACCCGGCTTAAAAGTCTCAAATTTCGTTACAAATCGCTTTTCGCTCATTTTTTAAAAAACAAATGTATGAAAATTAATCCGAAAAATGAATGAAACTGAAACAAAATGGCGGCGACAGGAAACATTTGCCTCCATCACGTCATCTGTCGTCTGCTGCTTTTTTACTTTTGAACACTTTTTTCGTTGCATTATCAACTTGTGTTATCAACCTGTTATCAACCTGTTATCTTACATTAACTACGCTAATTTGTCGGATGTTGTTATCCACTGTTATCAACCTGTTATCTTTCTGCAGCACTTTTAATTAACATAATTAATTGAACATGATTAAAATCTCTTTAGTTAAATGAATTACAAATTATAATAAATAACTGTAATAATTACGCTAAATTATCAGATGTTGTTATGAACTGTTATCAAGTGTTATCAACCTGTTATCAAGTGTTATCGACTGTTATCGACTGTTATCAACCTGTTATCTATCTGCAGCACTTACAACTACTAAAATAATTTATCAAAAATATGAATTATAAATTTTTATAAAAAATAATACTAATTATACAAAAGTATCACATGTTATCAACCTGTTATCAACTGTTATGAACTGTTATCAAGTGTTATCAACTTGTTATCTAGCTGCAGCACTTACAACTACTAAAATAATTTTATTATTTGTTATAATTAAAAAAATAATACTAATTATACTAAATTATCACAGGTTACTATCAAAATGTTATCAAGTGTTATCAAGTGTTATCACAACTGTTTTCTACGCTGTTTTCTTAAACCGAAGTGGCGACTTTGTTTTATTTTGGCTTGTTTGTTTTTTCGCCCTGTTAATAATGGACAGCAAGTGTGCAAAGCTTTCGAGTTAAGAAAAAAAAATGACAAAAAGTCGCCAGTTGTTTGTAGACGACCTAAAGTCGCCCTGTGGAACAACTCGCCCTTGTTTAAAAAGTCGCCCTGTGAAACAACTCGCCCCTTTTGGTAGACTCGCCCTTGTGTCAGAAGTCGCCCGTTGTTTGTAAACGAGCTAAAGTCGCCCTGTGAAACGACTCGCCCCTTTTTGGTAGATTCGCCCTTGTGTCAGAAGTCGCCAGTTGGTTGTAGACGACCTAAAGTCGCCCTGTGGTACAACTCGCCCCCTTTGGTAGACTCGCCCTTGTGTGAAAAGTCGCCAGTTGTTTGTAAACGAGCTAAAGTCGCCCTGTGAAACGACTCGCCCCTTTTTGGTAGATTCGCCCTTGTGTCAAAAGTCGCCAGTTGATAGTAGACGACCTAAAGTCGCCCTGTGGTACAACTCGCCCCCTTTGGTAGACTCGCCCTTGTGTCAAACGTCGCCAGTTGGTTGTAAACGAGCTAAAGTCGCCCTGTGAAACGACTCGCCCCTTTTTGGTAGATTCGCCCTTGTGTCAAAAGTCGCCAGTTGATAGTAGACGACCTAAAGTCGCCCTGTGGTACAACTCGCCCCCTTTGGTAGACTCGCCCTTGTGTCAAACGTCGCCAGTTGGTTGTAAACGAGCTAAAGTCGCCCTGTAAAACGACTCGCCCCCTTTTGGTAGACTCGCCCTTGTGTCAAAAGTCGCCCTCCGTGTTGAGTTGATGCGAGAGTTGAGTCGGTGGCGAAAGAGAATCTCGCCCAAACTAATTCGCCCTGTGACAATTTTGCCCATTGCAGACTCGCCCATTGCAAACTCGCCCTTCACGACCAGCTCGCCCTAAAAGAAACTCGCCCTTTGACGAAATAGCACTAATAAACAAATCTCGCTCACAACAACCAACTCGCCCTTTACTATAAATCTTCATGAATGAATGAAACTCGCCCAATATACAAACTCGCCCTCTGTACAACTCGCCCACAAGTACCTCTTACAGGGAAAACTCGCCACTCACGACTAGCTCGCCCTCTACTGTAAATCTTCATGAATGAATCAAACTCGCCCTGTGCAGGCTCGCCCTCTGTACAATTCGCCACTCACGATTATAGCTCGCCCTTTACTATAAATCTTCATGAATGAACCAAACTCGCCCTCTGTACAACTCGCCCATAAGTACCTCTTACAGGGAAAACTCGCCACTCACGATTAGCTCGCCTTTTATTATAAATCTCCATGAGTGAAATGAAACTCGCCCAGTATACAAACTCGCCCTGTGTACAACTCGCCCTTTACAAGAAAATCCGCTTATACAAAGAAGACTCGCCACTCACGATTAGCTCGCCCTCTATTATAAATCTCCATGAATGAAATGAAACTCGCCCAATATACAAACTCGCCCTCTGTACAACTCGCCCTTGAAAAGAAAATCCGCTTATACAAAGAAGACTCGCCACTTCTTATCAGAAACTTCCCAAGTGGCGACTTGGGGCTTCCATTATTCATTCGCCCTAAACCATTAAACTTCGCCCCCCTCAGTGGAATCCTAATTGAATCCATCGGGGGGTTAGCAACCCCCTCATAGCAAACTAATCGCTTAATAACACGCGATAACAGAGTGATAACACCAGATAACAAGACAGGGGGAGTTTGATTAGTTTGAATCAAGGGGGTCCGAAACTCCGAGGAAAAGTGCAGGAAGATTATCTGATAACATATGAAAACACGGAGATAATATGGAGATAACAGGTTATATATGATAACATTGATAACATGGCCTAGGTGTACGAAGATTATTGCAAGTTTCGGACCCCTTGCGTTTAGAATAGAAATGAGATGATAAGCAGTGATAAGTACTGATAACATTGATAGTTAGCAGTGTTAACACATGATAACAGAGTTGATAACAGGCGATAACAAGGTTGATAACATATGAAAACATAAATACAACAAGTAACGGCAAACTTGTTAACCAATGATAACATGTGATAATAATGATAACACGAGATTGTAACATCCATGATAACAGTCGATAACAAGGTTCATAACACATGAAAACATTAATACAAGTAACGGCAAGTAGCAACTGATAACACAATCCATACAATCCATAACACTATGATAACAATAGATAACAACGTACTGTATTTGCATTTTCTATTATTTGTTTATTGGTCTCGGCTTAGGCCAAGGGGTCCGAAACTCCGAGGAAAAGTGTAGGAAGATTATCTGATAACATATGATAACACGGAGATAACATAGAGATAACAGGTTGTTAACAAGTGATAACATGACCTAGGTGTAGGAAGATTATCTGATAACATATGATAACACGGAGATAACATAGAGATAACAGGTTGTTAACAAGTGATAACATGACCTAGGTGTAGGAAGATTATCTGATAACATATGATAACACGGAGATAACATAGAGATAATAGGTTGATAACAAGTGATAACATGACCTAGATGTAGGAAGATTATCTGATAATACATGATAACACGGAGATAACATGGAGATAACAGGTTGATAACAAGTGATAACATGACCTAGGTGTACGAAGATTATTGGAAGTTTCCGACCCCTTGGCTTAGGCCTACGGCCTATTGCCACACTGCATAATTTTGAATGTCTACATAATTGATATTGGGGACAAATTTAATTGCTAGTTAATTTACAAACTAAATAACTAACAGCTACTCTACTCCCGTGAAAATTTTTTTATTATGCGTCCTACTAATTACTACTAATAGAAGATTCTACTAATTACTAACTACTAAGAAGACTCTACTAACAGAAGATACTAATAGAAGTTTCTACTAGTTACTAATTACTAAGAAGGCTCTATTAATAGAAGGTTTTACTAATTACTAACTACTATGAAGATTCTACTAAGAAGACTCTACTAATAGAAGTTTCTACTAGTTAATAATTACTAAGAAGACTCTACTAACAGAAGATTTTACTAATAGAAGATTCTACTAATTACTAACTACTAAGAAGATTCTACTAAGAAGACTACTACTAATAAAAGATTTTACTAGTTACTAACTACTAAGAAGACTCTACTAACAGAAGATACTAATAGAAGTTTCTACTAGTTACTAACTACTAAGAAGACTCTACCAATAGAGGAATCTACTAATTACTAACTACTATGAAGATTCTACTAAGAAGACTCTACTAATAGAAGGTTCTACTAATTACTAACTACTAAGAAGACTCTACCAATAGAGGAATCTACTAATTACTAACTACTATGAAGATTCTACTAAGAAGACTCTACTAAGAAGACTCTACTAATAGAAGTTTTTACTAATTACTAAGAAGACTCTACTAACAGAAGATTTTACTAATAGAAGATTCTATTAATTACTAACTACTAAGAAGATTCTACTAAGAATACTTTACTAATAGAATATTTGTAGAATTAGGATTATGTAAGAGGAAGCTGATCAATTGTTGTTGGGACGCGTCCAGAGCATTTTGTCTGGACATTTAATTGTGACGTTTAACTGCATGCCCTCGGGGCCAAGGGGTCCGAAACTCCGAGGAAATGCGTACGAAGATTATTTGATAACACGTGATAACACGTGATAACACGGAGATAACATAGAGATAACGGGATGATAACAGTGATAACATGCCGTAGGTGTACGAAGATTATTGGAAGTTTCGGACCCCTAGCTCGGGGCAGAATAGCCATGCTCCTCTGGTAATGAGATTCTTGACATTTTCAAGATTCACGGTAAGATTCTTATAAGTTTTATGATTCCCCAATAGAGTTGTGTTCAAGATTCATGGCAAATGGAATCAAGAATCTTGGTAAGAATCTTAGAACTTTTAAGATTCATGGCAACTGGAATCAAGAATCTTGGTGAGAATCTTAGAACTTTTAAGATTCATGGCAACTGGAATCAAGAATCTTGGTGAGAATCTTAGAACTTTTAAGATTCATGCCATAACTGTGTTCAAGATTCTTGACAACTGTTATCAAGAATCTTATGACTTTTGAGATTCATGGTATATTGCTATATGTTCAAGATTCATGGCAACTGGAATCAAGAATCTTAGAACTTTTAAGATTCATGCTATTTGTTCAAGATTCTTGACATTTTCAAGATTCACGGTAAGATTCTTATAAGTTTTATGATTCCCCAATAGAGTTGTGTTCAAGATTCATGGCAAATGGAATCAAGAATCTTGGTAAGAATCTTAGAACTTTTAAGATTCATGGCAACTGGAATCAAGAATCTTGGTGAGAATCTTAGAACTTTTAAGATTCATGCCATAACTGTGTTCAAGATTCTTGACAACTGTTATCAAGAATCTTATGACTTTTGAGATTCATGGTATATTGCTATATGTTCAAGATTCATGGCAACTGGAATCAAGAATCTTAGAACTTTTAAGATTCATGCTATTTGTTCAAGATTCTTGACATTTTCAAGATTCACGGTAAGATTCTTATAAGTTTTATGATTCCCCAATAGAGTTGTGTTCAAGATTCATGGCAAATGGAATCAAGAATCTTGGTAAGAATTTTAGAACTTTTAAGATTCATGGCAACTGGAATCAAGAATCTTGGTGAGAATCTTAGAACTTTTAAGATTCATGCCATAACTGTGTTCAAGATTCTTGACAACTGTTATCAAGAATCTTATGACTTTTGAGATTCATGGTATATTGCTATATGTTCAAGAATCGTGGCAACTGGAATCAAGAATCTTAGAACTTTTAAGATTCATGCTATGTGTTCAAGATTCTTGACTTTTCAAGATTCACGGTGAGATTCTTATAAGCTTTAAGATTCCCCCATGTAGGTGTGTTCAAGATTCATGGCAAATGGAATCAAGAATCTTGGTAAGAATCTGATAAGTTTTAAGATTCATGCCATAACTATGTTCAAGATTCTTGACAACTGTTATCAAGAATCTTATGACTTTTGAGATTCATGGTATATTGCTATATGTTCAAGATTCATGGCAACTGGAACCAAGAATCTTGGTAAGAATCCTAGAACTTTTAAGATTCATCGTAAGAATCTTGTAAGTTTTAAGATTCCCCCATATAACTGTGTTAAAGAATCGTGGCCAGTGTAACCAAGAATCTTGGTAAGAATCTTATAACTTCTAAGATTCATAGTAAGAATCTTGATTAGTGTTTTGAGATTCAGGGTAACTTTTAAGATTCGTAGTTACTTTTAACATAAACGGTAACAAGAATCAGGAATCTTGGTAAGAATCTTAGTGACTTTTCAGATTCATGACATTGGAATCAAGAATCTTAGTGACTTTTAAGATTCATGACAACTGGAATCAAGAATCTTGACAATTTTTAAGAAACTTTCATTCCCATGTAAAGCTCACTAACCAAAGAATCTTGAATCCTAAGAATCATTCTCAGAATCAAGAATCATTCTCACTTAGACTTCCAAAGTTACGAACCCTCCCCCCCCCCGATTGTTACCCGCAAACACAAACCCGTGCAGCCCTCATGCACTTAACCCCTGAACGGGGGGTTCGCAACTCCTTCAATCTTGATTGGTGTTATCAACTGTTATCAACCTGTTATCAACCGCCAGCTCTCCTTCAATCTTGGTTGGTGTTATCAACTGTTATCAACCTGTTATCAGCCCCCACCCCAGCTCTTTGATTGTTCCTCTTGATCAGTTGTGTATCAGTGTTATCACTTGCTATCAACTGGATTTAGTTTGTTTTCAAAGGTTGCCAACCCCCTTTGGGGGTGAAACTCGCCCCCGTTTACTTTTGAAAACCTTCAAAGTGTTTTATTTTTAACTTCTTGTTTAAAGGGAACGACGTGTTTTAATTTAAAGGGCGAGATTTAAAGGGGCGAGATTTTAAAGGGGCGAGATTTTAAAGGGGCGAGATTTTTAAAGGGGCGAGATTTAAGGGGCGAGATTTAAAGGGGCGAGATTTTAAAGGGGCGAGATTTAAGGGGCGAGATTTAAGGGGCGAGATTTAAAGGGCTAGATTTAAAGGGGCGAGATTTTTAAAGGGGCGAGATTTAAGGGGCGAGATTTAAAGGGCTAGATTTAAAGGGGCGAGATTTCAAAGGGGCGAGATTTAAAGGGCTAGATTCAAAGGGGCGAGGTTTAAAGGGGCGAGGTTTAAAGGGCGAGATTTAAAGGGCGAGTTGCGTTAAAGGGCGACTTTGAATGAAAAAGGGCGAGTTAGACCAGAAGAGGGCGAAGTATATGGGAAAAGGGCGAGTTGCAGTGTTTCCACTTCTATTTCCCCCTTCCCTCCTCTTCCCTTATTTCCCCTTTTCCCCCTCTATCATTCCTGGAATAAAACACTATACTTTCAGATTTCCCCTCTTACCTTATTTCCCCTTTTCCCCCTCGATCATTCCTAGAGTAAAATGCTGTACTTTCAGATTTCCCCTCTTCCCTCTTTTCTTATTTTTCCCTTTTTAGAGTCCATTTCCCCCTTTTTTCAGGGAATTTCCTTGCAAAATATTAAATGCTGTACTTTTAGATTTCCCCTCTTCCCTCTTCTCTTATTTTTTTCCTTTTTTGGACTCCATTTTCCCCTTTTTCAGGGAATTTCCCTGCAAAATATTATTATTATTATTAATTTTCTTTAAGTTTGAAGAAAATTGAATTTCCCCGAGGATATTTGAAGAAAGAAGCCACAAAACCGTAACAGAAAAACCCAAAGAAATTCAGACTTAATTTCATACTTCCCGTTTTCTCATTAAAAATTTAAATATTTAATTCACGATTCATCAATTAAATTAAATTTAATTAAATAACATTTAATTTAAATACAGTTTTTAAATGAACCATTCAAGGGGTCAGAAACTTCGAATAATCTTCATACACCTAGGTCATGTTATTACTGTTATCAATCTGTTATCTCCATGTTATCATATGTTATCAAATAATCTTCGTGCACTTTTCCTCGGAGTTTCGGACCCCTTGGAAAAAATTTTTATGGCAAAACGTTTCTATAGCAACGGATGACTAACAAACAAACTTTTTTTTATATTTTATTGTATTGAAAATAAAATTAAACTGAATAAAATTTTAATAAATTTAAATTTATTTTATTTGCAGTTATTGTATTTAATGAATTTCGGCTATCTGCCGCAATCGGATTTCGAAACGGGCAATTTGCGGAGCGAAGATGAAGTCAAGGACGCCATCAGATCAATGCAGGTAACTAGAAATTATATTTGAAATTAATAATAATAAGTATTATTATATTATTTTATTACAGTCTTTTGCCGGTATCCCCGTCACAGGCCAACTGGACAATGCCACGCGCCAATTGATGAGGACCCCTCGCTGTGCAATGCCTGATATCATTTCTGACGATTATCGATCCAAGTAATTAATTTTTTCTATAAATTTCTGTAATTATTCAAATACTTAGGTATTCGTACAAGTTTATCTACGTACATGTTTTAAACTAAATACAGGAGATTTTTTAGTTGCCTCCCAGAAAATAGTTTAGATTTCTACCGCTAGATGGCGTTGCTCAACCTCACAACACCCGCATGTTTTGAATAATTTAGTCACTTTATTTTGTCATTTGAATATTATTACTAGTTTATTACTTAATTTATATTTAATTTTGATAATTTTCCTTTATTTAACAGGCGCAGTGCGGACTTCAGCGTACACAACGGGACGAGGATCCGGCACGAGAAGTCTCGTTCGAAGCGGTACACAGTGCAGGGACAGAAATGGCAGAAAAAAGATTTAACCTACAGGTAAGAAGAAGAAGAGTGGGTAGCAGTGGAAGCAGAAGATACAACATTAGCTTTTGTAATGCAAATAAACCTTTATGCCATGTGCCAAAAGCGCATTTTCGCTTTTGTCGGACACTCGCTGGGATTTTTCACCCTCCCCGGGATTATCGATTCATGACGGAAAGAACGATACGCGTACGAAATCTCAATAGACCTTCTGATACGTGAAATCTTTCCCTGCCAGGCTTTTGTAAAGTACATTTGGGGTATTGTATAATTCCACTCTAACGAACACGGGGAATTTCCCCCCGCTTTCTTCGCCCCTCGCTCCGAGCTTAAAGTAAAAATCGCAAGTTTGGTTTCTCGCCAACGTTACTGTCTTCTATTTTGCGATACGCGATACAGCGAGCAACGAGATATCTCTCGCAGGAGACGTAAGGTGAAACTGGCTTTTTTTATTTTACGTTACGGTTCATTTTGCGCTTACTCCAAAAAGTCTTGTGTGGTTTTATAGTACAGCCCAATGAGTCACACCACGCCATTTAATAGAGTCATATACAGAATACTATAACTTTATTTGCCCGATGAACAATCAGCACATAAACCACATGAACTTTTCCTACGCCATTTTTTCCCTTTTCCCCCTTTTTTCCCCCCTCCTCTCTCATTTGTGAAGTAGGGACTAAAACTCAGCCCAGACCGTCAAAAATCGGTGGCAAATTGGTGTTTGCATCAATATTTGCCATGTCACATTGAAGTGGGAAATTTTTTTTTTACGAGTTTTATTATAATATGTCCCCCCATTGCTTTTTTGTATTCTTCAATAGGTTTTTTTTTAACCCCCAAGCTTCTATTTAAGCCCCCTCTTCGTTGTCACCATAGCCACAGCTGCTGGAACCTACCTCCCCAGAACCTCCCACAAAACCTCCCAGTCCCCCCAGTGCTTCCACTTTAGGTTTTGAGTTTTCCCTTCAAGAGGCCGCTGTTTTCCCTTTTTTTCCCCTTTTTTAAAGTATCTATTTTCCTTCCCCTTTTGTGCTCTGCATAATAGTTCTAAAACCTACTTCAGCCGTACACTGCTTAAATGAGCATGTTCATACTTGGAAATTCCTGCTTTCCCTTCATTTTCCCTTTTGAAGACCCCATTTTCCCTTTTTAAGGGAATTTCCCCTGTAAAGTGGAAGCCCTGCAGTCTCCCCCCACCCTCCCAAGATGACCCCCATTGTTAGCAACAGGAGTTAGTGGGAGGCTGTGGGTGGTGAGAGGTGATCTCCAAGCCAATGAAAGAAAGCTAGGGGGCTGGGAGGGTGAAGTCCTAGCCAATGGCAAAAGGCTGGGGTTGAAAGGGGGGTTTCTCGACCAATCGGAACATGTCAGGAGGCTGGGCTCCTGATATAACTTTGCATCACGTTGCGTCAAGCTCTTATTCGGCCTCCAGACTTGGTGGCGGAAGGTTCTCCGGAACTCGCTGTTCGTACACTTTACGGATTCCTTGTTGAAACGTGTTCCCGCCACTCGCTCAATCTGGTTGCAACGTTTTTGAAAATTTTTTTTCAAATCTTCACAGATTCGCGTCACAACCTCCTTGAGTGAGTGATGGGAATGTACACGTTAATTTCGACGCGTCGCTAAAATACTTATAATCTATCTTTTTAAAGTACTTAAAATAAATTACGATAGTATTGAATAACAAAAGACAGTGTAAAATAAACAGTATAAATTAAGGCTAATTAGGATTGAAGGTTAGGCCGGGAGCAGCAACAGCAGATTGTAAGCGACGCTTCCGGTCCTTCAACGTGTTGTTCTTTCATTTTATTTCAATTATTTTTATTTTCCTTTTCTTCTTCCGGCTGTAATAAAACAATTACCATAATACACTCACACGTTGTAAACGAAAAATATTATGCAGCCGGAAATGTGTTATCACCATGTTATCAACTGTTATCACGTGTTATCAGATACGTGGTTCTATAGAATACAGGGTTCAATTTTTCAGTGGTTGATTGGTTCACCCTATAGCAGATGTTTTTTCTCCTGAATTTCCTCCTGAATACGGGATAGTTTTTTTTCCCCCCTATTTTCTATTGAACCAAACTATTGAATGAACTATTGAATTCATTCACGTTTTTTTCCCCTTCTTTTCGTAGTAAAATAAAAATACGATCAGCAAAAAAAAAAGAGAAGATATATCAGTCATCTGTCTTATAATGTTATCATCGTGTTATCAGTGTTATCACTGACCCCCATTTGTGTGCTACGGGGTGGGGGGTATCAGTTTCCGGGGGGGGGAAATGGGGGGGAAAGTGTGGGGGGAAATGGGGGGAAAAAGTGTGGGGGGCTGTAAGGTGAGGTCATTGGAACCGATTTTTCACGCCCTTTGGTTAAGAAACTGTTGCCATGTGACACACGCAACGACCGTGGGGGTTGGAAAAAAAAGAAAATTAAATTTTCCCTAAACCCCCCTACATTTCCCCCCGCTTTCCCCCCCGATTCTCCCCTCAAGCATTCCGCCGTATCCTGTAACATGGCGCCATTGTAAAATTGAAATTTAAAAATGATTATATTATTTCAGTAAACGTAGGCAAATGAATACAAATTTATTTCCCCATTTTTCCTGATTTTCCCCTATCTTCCCCTCATTTCCCCCCTCAAGCATTCCGCCGTATCCTGTAACATGGCGTCATTGTAAAATTTAAATTTAGAAATCATAGTATTACTTTAATCAAACGTTAAATGAATTCGAATTTATTTTCCTATTTTTCCTGATTTCCCCTGATTTCCCCTTATTTTCCCAACATTTTCCCCTAACGGTTTTTCTTGCGTAACTTTTCTTACAAGAAATTTTTTCTCGTAATTTTAACCCTCGTTGACCCCCTCTGCTGTAAGGGGTGGACAACTCTCCAAAACGGTCTATGATAACCAGTGATAACACACCGATAACATATGATAACACTGACTGTGTTATCACTAAATGCAAATCTTTTAAGTTAAATTATTAAAATTTTGTATAAATTTCCAAATATTTGAATAAATTTGTATTTTGAATTTTTATTTTATTTTCTACTGAACCCCCCACCCCCAAAAATTCCAGAGATTTTCTTCTTTTTTTTTGTTTCTATTTCAAGTTCCACAAGTTGAAAAGGGAAAACCGGTTTTCCCTTTGAGTTCAACCCCCCCTAACCCCCCACTACCCCTCACTACCCCCCAACTACCCCCAACTACCCCCCAACTTCCCATAGATTCCCTAACAACTGAAATACGAAGAACCAGTTTTAACCCCCCAACCCCCCAAAAGCTTTGAGTGAAAAGCTACTAGTATCTGATACTATTATTATTATTATTATTACTACTACTACTGCTACAACTACAACTACTACTTCTATTACTACTTCTACTACTACTACTACTACTACCCCCCAACTTCCCATAGATTCCCTAACAACTGAAATACGAAGAACCAGTTTTAACCCCCAACCCCCCAAAAGCTTTGAGTGAAAAGCTACTAGTATCTGATACTATTATTATTATTATTATTATTATTATTACTACTACTACTACTACTACTACTACTACTACTACTACTACTACTACCCCCCAACTTCTCATAGATTCCCTAACAACTGAAATACGAAGAACCAGTTTTAACCCCCAACCCGGCAAAAGCTTTGAGTGAAAAGCTATTGATGTAGTACATTCAAGGTTGTATATCGATATATATCGATATCAGGTATCGATACTTTGGTATATCGATAGATTTTGCTGTTGGTGTGTATCGATATTTGGTACTGGGATAAATGAAATGTAATATATATCGATACTTGTCTTTTTACTTTATTGCTATTATATTTACTACCATTGCTGCTACTACTACTTCTACTACTACTACTACTACCATTAATTCTACCACCATTACTGCTGCTACCATTACTGCTACTACCATTGTTGGTACTACCATTGCTGCTGGTACTACTACTCCTCACGCTTCTATTACTACTGCTACTAATACTCCTCCTTCTACTACTGCTACTACCACTACTCCTACTACTTCTAATACTGCTGCTACTACTACTACTACTACTGCTACTACTATTATAATTATTGTTACTAATACTACTAATGCTACTACTACTGATACTATTATTATTATTATTGTTACTAGTACTACTACTACCACCACCATCACCATCATATTATTATCAATATCATCATAATTATCATTATTTAATATATCATTATTATTACAGTGTTCGACCTCCTTACACTGGACAGATGGACCTCGGCACCGTTCGCTCGCAGGTTCGTCGAGCCCTGCAACTGTGGTCCGATGTCTCGCAGCTCAACTTTCTCGAGAAGGACTCGGACGCTGCCGACATCAAAATATCCTTCCACACGTAATCTAAAAATAAATAATAAATAATAAAACTGTTTAAATATAATATAAATAATATAGCTGTAAAAATAAAATAAAATAAAAATTATCAGTAAGTTTATAACAAATTTGATGGAAATTAACTTATTTGTAAAAGTATTTATGTTTTGTCGCAGAGGATATCGGTAACTTAATAAATTTATTATTTATTACATATTATTAAAATTAACCTTCGGTATGTTAAAATTAATATAATAAAAACTAACGTATTTTCAAACGTATTTCGTTTTGCAGTGGATATCACAACGACGGATACCCGTTCGACGGGAAAGGTAACGTTCTCGCCCACGCTTTCTTCCCGGGATCGGGAACTGGCGGAGACGCTCACTTCGATAACGAGGAACACTGGCAAGCTACTATTGAAGATGGCTGTAAGAATTATTTTGATATGTATAATCAATAATAATAATATACTTAGAAATTAAAACTTCTAAGGATTAATTAATCAAATATAATTTTTGTTTAAATAAATAATATCTGTGTTTATTTTTCCAACCAAAATATTCGAAATATTAATAACTAATTCAAAATGTTTTACCAGCACGAGGAACGAGCTTCTACGCTGTAGCCGTTCACGAGTTTGGCCACTCGCTGGGTCTGTCGCACTCGTCGGTCCAAGGCGCCATCATGTATCCCTATTACCAGAACATCAAAGACGATTACAAACTGGCAGACGATGACATCAGGGGAATTCAGTCCATCTACGGTAATTTAAATAGAATTTAAAAAGCACTGGTGTTTTATACCGTACAAAACACTGTCAAAAGGCACCACTATAGTATCTTTTCGTAGTGCCTCAACTCCTTTTCCCGGTAAAAGGCACCGCAAAAGGCACCGTCACTTTTATATGGGTCAGCAACACTTGAAAGCTGAAAATATCTTATAAATTAGTTTAGCGAATATTTAACTTAATTTTACTATAACTTTTTCTTAACCGATAGGAGCTCGAGACAAGCTACTTCCGGCTCCCCTGCCGACCAATCCGGCTCCACCCAGACCCACGCCCACTAAGAAACCATTGGTCCCTACCAAATGGACCACGCCCCCTAGCAAGAGACCCACCACTCAGAAGCCAGCGATCGTGAAGCCCAACCCCTGCGATACCTCCTACGATGCCATCACTGTCTTCAGGCGTGAACTGTTCATATTCAAAGATCGGGTAAAAATAATTTCTAAAAAATGCTAATGAATATAAATAATAAATCCAATTTAACAATAATTATGTAGTCATATTTAATATTAATACTGTATATCTAATATAATAACTGGATTTAATATAGTAAATGTTATGTATTGTTATTTAATTATTCTAATTACAATTAACACGTGGAATTGTCATTATTTTATGTTTTTTTTTCTTAGTATTTCTGGCGACTGGGTAGCGGCGGTAGTGGCAGGAAGGATTTGAATCCTATCGAGATTAGCACTTTCTGGTACGGGCTACCCAAGAATCTAACGCACATCGACGCTGTCTACGAACGCCCCACTTCGAAACGAGAACTCGTCATCTTCATCGGTAAGAGAAATCTTCCTCCCCCCTGATTCAACGCTTTGCATCTTCTTTTCTATTTCTTTTCATATTCCTTGTATACAGGTAAACAGTACTGGATCTACTACGACAACCAGAATCGTACGGGACCTTACCCCTTGACTAACCTGGGACTTCCAGCGGATCTGGAGAAGATTGACGCGGCTATGGTGTGGGGACATAACGGCAGGATTTACTTCTTCAGCGGGACGATGTACTGGAGGTTTGACGACAAAACGCAGAAAGTAGAACTGGACTATCCCCGAGACATGTCCATGTGGAAGGGGGTACCTTATAACGTGGATTCTGCCTTCCAGTGGAGTGACGGTATAATAATAATAATAATAATAATAGTAATAATAATTAATATTCGTTAATTAATCTTTGTAATGTACGTGGAGGATAAGTATATAGTGTACAAAATTAGTATATAATGTAACGTATAAATAACAAACGCTTTTTCCACTTTCAGTTTCCCCTTTTTCCCCTCCGTGCTAGAATATAAGGTTGTAGCAGAATCTCCCTTTTCTCTCTTTCCTCGTTTGTCCCTTTTTCCCTTCCGTGCTGGAATATAAGGCTGTAGCAGAATCTCCCTTTTCTCTCTTCCCTCCTTTTCTCCTTTTTCCCCTCCGTGCTGGAATATAAGGCTGTAGCAGAATCTCCCTTTTCTCTCTTCCCTCGTTTTTCCCTTTTTTCCTCCGTGCTGGAGTATAAGGCTGTACAAGAGTTTCCATTTTCTCTCTTTATTTTTCACTTTTCCCCCTCCGTGCTAGAATATAAAGCTGTACTAGATTTTCCCTTTCCCCTCTCCTCTTATTTTTCCCTTTTCAGACCCCGTTTTCCCCTTTTCTAGGGAATTTCCCTACGAAGTGGAAACACTAGTAATAATATAAGCAAGTATGAAGTATCTCACAGACCAAGGAGATCTAGGAAGGCCTATGGTAGGGTATAGGGGACCCCTGTTCGGCCGATAAGACCAGGGAGAGAAAGTCATAGACATGGAAAGAGGACATGAGGCGGGGCTTGTGAGTCCCAGCGCCAATCCAAGCATAGCAGCCAGTGTCAGCTGATTGGCGGGAAACCTTTTGATTAAGACCACCTCATTGTTGACTCGCAGAGTAAACAAAACAACACTGCACAAAATTTTACCGCGCACCAAACTAAAATAACGAAATATTTAATTTGGTACGGTTGCTTCTCAATACTTTTGGTGTTTTAAACCCAAACCAGTAACAAAAAGGCAAGTTCGAGTTCCGCGAACTACCACGAATGTAAACAAAGCGTAAATGGTGAAGGGCGCCGCCATTTTAATGTTCCTGGCCACCAGGGCGGTGGTTTCGGCGCGGACGCTTTCGCTTTAAGCTTGCCGCGTCTAGATCTCCTTGGTCTAAGGAAGTGTCTTACAAGTAATATAGTAATAGTGATATTACTACAAATTTATTTATTACTCTCGGCGAAGGCTTTCAGCCTATTGCCACACAAAAATACATAGTACACTTGCCAATGGAATGTAATATAACTTTAAAAATTTCTACAATGCTACTACTATAAATTAAAATATGTTACTATTATTATTACTAGAAATATATTATTATTAGAAAATGTTAAAATACTAACAAGTAAACTGGATAATAACTAATTAACATTTTTAAGAAATCACCTTACTTTTAAATAACCTCATTTATTCAATTAACTAATTCAAAATTATTTTTTGTTTCGCAGGGAAAACGTATTTCTTCAAGGGAAAAGTTTTCTGGAAGTTCAACGATCGCCGGATGCGGGTGGAGAGCCGCACCCCGTCCCTGTCCGCTCCCTTTTGGATGGGCTGCCCGTCGAACCAGCTGGAAAGCACCGACGACCTCAGTTCGGACGAGTGGTTCGATGAACGCTTCGCCGCTGCGTCCACTCCGTCCTCGGGAAACCTTCACCTTCCCAGCATCACCGTCTTGATTTTCCTGAGGCTTATTTTGTTATATATATAATGATAATTATTAATTTAATTTTTTTATTGCTTAATAGTTGATAGTTGAATGAATTTTGCTAATTTTTGGCTGTTTTATAATTTTTCATGATTAATTAATTCAAATTTTGCATTAAGCTTGCCAATATTTAAATTTTTTTCTTTGCAATTATTATAATAATTATTATTTAATGGTGGAGTTATTTTTTTTGGCGGCTGTGATACGTTTTTGTATGTGTGGCAAATTTTCGAAATTTTTCCTCTTAATTTGTTTTCTTATTAATTAACAAAAATAGCTATTTAGAAAATACATTTTATTGTATTTAAGTCAGTAATGAACAAAGTATGCGGCTACCAGAAGTTAGGTGGTAGCATACCACTTGGAGGTGTGATACCTCCTTGTTTGATACTCTTCTGTAAAAATTCTTCTAGTCTTATTACAGGTCCAGCACATCCTTCGGGCGTTACTTTCTTAATGGCGTTGAAATAGTCGGTACAGAGTAAATGGAGAAGCTTTTGGAACTGGGTACCATACGTCTGGGCCATTGCCGAACCCGCAACTTCCAGAAAACTGCGAATGACGGTAGCAGTAATGTCTTTCCGCGGCGAGAGATTCAAAATTCCCGCCAAAAGGGTCCAGGCGTGGCTTAGAGGGAACGGATGATCCTGATTGGCCGGCGTGATCATGATGGCAGCCAACAGGCGAACAGCACCCGACATGCGCTTGAGGAACTTGTCCTGCTCTTCCATTGGTCCGTCAGTGACTCTGTAACCTTGGAGACGATAAAACTCCTCTTCTGATTGGTCGTCCTGCCGCATAATGTAACGAGGCAGCAAATAAGGACACGCCTTGTATAAATGAGCCAATAGCAAGCGACCTAAGACTGGAAACTTGATCCACAGACGAACTACGACCGCAGCAATGGCAAAGCAAGATTCCGGATTACCTAATTACAATTTAACTTATTATTTTTTATTATATATTTAATATATATAATAAATATATAATGTAATAATAATATAAATTATAAATTATACAATAATAAAATAAAATAAACAATGTAATATACATATGATAATATTCACATATTTAAATCTAAATTACTAGATTAAGTTTTTATTACTCGGGATAACGTCTTCTGCCAGTTTGACGAACTTCTTGGCCAGCCCGTCGAAGCAAAATTCTAGACCTCCCGGCTGATGTGAAGCAGAGAAACGCTTTTCCCCGACTTCTACAAAACTTCCCTGCAGAAGATTCTGTAACTTGTTGAACTTGTCCCGCAAGTGAGAGGCCGAGACGGCTGAAATAGCATTAGCCGGAGTGATTACAGCTTTCTGACAGTCGAGACGAAATTGCTTCAAGCTTGGATTTTTAATGAAATCTGCGTAGGTTTTTTCGTAGTCCTGAAGAAAAGCCTGGAGCTCGTTGTACTTTTCTAGGTTCTCTTTGCGAACATAGTCGTTCTCGAGGGAAGTCGAGGCCTCGGGAACTGGGGCGGGAATACTTTTCAGAGCTTCGGAAACTTGTCGTTCAGCTGGAGGAGGTGGTGCAGCTTTTAACTGCTCTTGTTTATTGATTTCTGTGACAATTTGCGAAATTTCTTCGGCCAGGCGTTTGATTTCTTGAACGAGAGCCTCGCAACGGGGAGCCGCGTTCACGCAGAGGTCTCGATTAGCAGCCTCTTTTCTCGAAGCGTCGAATTCCTGATTCAATTCTGCGAAAAAAATGTTTATTTAAAACTTGATTAAATTTCATTTTAAGGTTTGCAACCTTTTAGCTTCACAATTCGCGAAGTGATTTGCGGCTTCATGATTTCTGGGTTAACGCAGCTCTTCACCATTTCGGATAAACTCCTCCACGTTTTCTGGAATTGATCCGTAGCTTCGTCTATTCTCCGCACGGCCTCTTGCAGAAGCGAAAACTTTTTATTTTCTTCTTCTTTCCGCAGTTTCTCGATTTCCGAGGCTTCGGCCTCCTGCTGAACGATACTGCGAATCCTGTTCGTCAACTGCTGTAGTCGCAACTCTTCGGCTAAACGATATTCTTGCTGCTTCCTCTGCAGAAGTGAATCTGCTAAATTTTCCTGCTGCAAAGTTACTCAAAAATTCAACAATACAACTGTATTTTGTTATAAAAATACCTCTACTGAAGCTGGAATGAGCAATTTCTCTCGATCTCGACTTTTTAAAGACGTTTTTGACGTTAAATCTTCTTCGAGCAGTTTTGAGTACTTCTGCTGCTTTTGTTGCTGTTAAAAACATGTTTAACTGAAATTTAATTACTAATATTTGATAAATACCTGGACTTCCTTAAGTTCCTCTTGGCCGAGTAACCGCAGTATAATTTCTGGACTAACTGCTGTGTTTTTTACTTCGTCATCATCTACTTGTTCGTTATTGCCGATTTTACTAAGACTTTTAGAATTTCCATCGTTTTTTGTAGTGGGCAAAGATTCGACATTGGGGATATTGTTCGAAATATTGATAGCGGTAAAGGAATTATTAGTGAAAAATGCAGTATTTTGAGAAGTCTCATCAGCAAAGGACGTCCGGCTGGAGTAGTCGCTCAGGAAACTGAAGTCTCGAACGGGAAACAGAAGGTCTCGTTCGTAAGTCAGTTGCGCTTTTGGTGTTTTTCGTAGCCCGTCAATAACGGAAAAAGAGTCGGGTGGTGCATAAATAGCGCCAGGGGAGTGCATTATGCCCTAAATAAATGTAAAATAATTCATTAAAAGTTACACATTATTTTATTTTCAGTTAAAAATGTAGAAAGACTCATCCAGCAGTTCAGAGTTTATATGAAAAGTTTATTTATAAGGTATGTAAATAATTTTTGAAATAAATTCACATCACAATGTAGTTACCTGAATTTTTTAAAAAGAGAAGAGGGCAATTTCTGAATTGATTTTAGTTGTTAAAGTTTTAGTATAATTACAATGACAGGTTGTTTTGCTGCGATTCAGAGAATTCAAAACAAAGCAGACGTTTGAACATCCTTGCCAGGTCGGTGTTTTTGTGTTCTTACTAAGTTTATTTAATTAAAAATACAAAGAATATGTAATAATAAGGTTAATAAATACAAATTATTTTCTGTTTATTAATTTATTATTATTTATATTTCTATAGTTTTTAATTGGGGCGAGATTGTAAATGGGGCGAGTCTGTAATTTGGGCGAAACTGTTAGTCGCCACTGCCTATAAAACATTTTCTGAACCATTCCAAAAAATTATTTATAACAAATAGTGCATTAAATAGATAAAACTATAAATCATGCTAATTTATTGAATAATGAACTTTCACTACAACAACTAAATTCAAATATTTTATTGATCTTTAAATTTTGCCGCTTGGGGGCGCTGTACTCAGCGTCTTCATGACAAAATTCATCCAGAAGAAAGCAAACTGGACGTGACCCGTTTTGTCACAATTGGTAATTCATTAATTTTATCTTATATTCAAAATTTACTCTAATATTAATCTTATTTCTGAATTCTCACCGCTGTAAACACTATAATCTGTATTCATAACGTTAATATCGTATTTTCCAACTTAGTTTAGTTGAATGGAAGTTTGACGTTTTTTAGGTGAAAAATTGCGCTTTATTTGCATTTCGAATCTTTTCAAGTATAACTCTATTTCTTAAGAATTAAATCGAGCCATCTTAATTAAATTTACGTTTGTTTTTACAGCTATCATAACAAAAAATGTCGAAGCGGGCAGCGGAAGACCCCCTTCCCGCGGGAAGTTCGGGACCTCCTTTCAAAAAAGTCCAGTTCGAACCAATAAAATTAGGCTCAGTGTCTTCACTCGAAGATATGGACATGAAAGTCATTCAGTTCCAGAACAAAAAACTATCACAGGTAATACTTTAACTTGCGTTTATTAAACACTGTTTACGTTTCTACGTTTTTTCCTTTTCTGCTTGTTTGTCATTGTTTATCGTTATTTATAATTTTTAGCGTCTTGAGCAACGGCTAAGGACAGAATCTGAGTTGAGACAAAGGATCGAGCAGCTGGAGAAACGTCAGATGCAGGACGATGCTGTTTTGAATGTTATCAATCGTTACTGGAACCAGCTGAATGAAGATCTGCGGATTTTGCTGCAGCGTTTTGATGCAGAGACTGCAGACGAAAACGAGAGCAAAAGTTTTAAAATTCCAAATCACAAAATGTCTGTTTATTAAATTTTTTTGTCGTTTGCAGACGAAAGTGAAGCAACAACTTCGTTTCTTGCGCTTTTATCGACGTGGGATAAAGCTGAACTGGACGAGAAGCTTGCAAATCGAGTCCAGGTCTCCCAGAGGGCTGTCGCTAAACTCATTCGTGCGTTTGATCGACTTTCGCAGCGAAATGAAAAAATCACGCAAGCCCTGAGTGGAGAAGCTAATGAAGGAGGTAAATTCTAGTAATTAAGAATAAGTTTTTTAAAACTTAAATGTAGTAAATTGTTATTAGGAAATTAATTTAACTAATTGTAATTAGGGGAAGTCCCGAATCTCGACGAGACTGTACGTCAAGTCAACGCAGAACTTCAAGCGGAAAATAGAAATTTGCATTCGCTGAATACTTCACTGCACGAGAAGAACCATTCTATATCTCTAAAGGTAAACTTAAAATCTTAAAGTTCCTGCTAAGCAGTGTTTCCACTTCAGGGCGGAAATCCCCTGAAAAAGAGGAAAATGGGGTCTAAAAAGGGAAAAATAAGGAAAGAGGGAAAAAGAGAAAATCTGGAAGTACGCCCTTACATTCTAGTACGGAGGGGAAAACGGGAAAACAAGAGAAAAGGAGGAAAAGGGGGGAACTGAAATTGGCAACACTGCTGCTAAGTTAATAATAACAATAATAGAGTGTATAATGCTAAATTGATTATGAATAAAAACGATAACGTAATGCTAATAAATTGTACTTTACAGTACACTAAAATTCTGTAATAGTGTTTATAAATGCTACCGTATTATTCATTAAATCATATTAGATTATTCATTTGAATTTGTGTTTTAGTGTTTCAGAACTCTCTATCAAAAGCTCATTCAATTTCAATAGTAATAATCAGAATGGACTGTATAATGCTAAATTAATTGCTATTTACCCTAGTTCATTGAAATGTTGCAATAATACATATACAGTTTACTTAAATATTGCAGTTATTAGTTCTGTATTGTTCGTAATTTATAATAATAAAATAACTCGTAATGCGGAAAATAATTATAGATAGCCAAAGTACACTAAATATTATAACAATGTATAAAATTTCATTATACAATTTATCTTGTCATATTATAGGACAAATTTTTAGTACAAACAGTATTTATTAATAAGTCTTAACACACTGAAGTATTATAATAACCTTTGAAGTTTTTTGCGAGTCATACTTAAATGTGCATCTAATTGGTCATTAAATTAATACACTAATTAATCAATAAAACTAGTTAAACAAAGTAATTTTTTTTGTTCAGTTAAAAGAGCTCCAAGAGCAGTTGACGGGTAAAGAGACGGAGGCGGCCGAGCTCCAGAACCGAGTGGATGATCTCGAGTACGAACTGCAGAAACTGCGGCACCGTGCCGATTCCCTGGAACACCATCTGGCGGAATCTCTGGAAAAAATCAAATACATTCAACAAAACGGACCTGTGGAAGAAAAAACTCCCGTGGGAGCCAAAGCAACTGCTGCTGCTGCTAATACGTCGACTGCTGCAGCAACGAAAAAGGTAATTTATTATTAATGATAAACTGAACGAGTAGTAATTAAATATAAAAATGGTTCTTATTATTTGTATAGCTATTTTTTATATTGTTAATTGATAACTTTATATCGTGCTAATTATAAATATTATTTTGCGAAAATAAACACAAATGAGTAATAATTACAAGTAAAATTATTTTCAATATGATAGTGTTTTACTATTTTTTTTTCATAAAAGCACGTCGTCTTACTATTTTTTATACTACCAGTTTAATGAATTTTGTATGGTACTAATTATAATATATTATATTGTGAAAATAATGATGAACGAATAGTAACGAAAAGTAAAAATATTTACATTTTTGTTTGCAGGTTTCCTCACAGCAACTGGAAGACCTGCAGAAAGAGCTCGAGGAGCAGCGGGAACTTGCGGTAAATCGATTAACCGAGCTCGATCGACTCCACCAAAATCACAGGGACGTTTTGCAACAACTCGAGCATCTCAAGATGGACGTACGTTAATTTTTAATGTTTACAAATACTTTTTTCATTATGTAAGAATTAATATTTCAAATTTTTATTGTTACAGATTCGCCAGCTTCCCGAGTCGGTAGTCGTGGAAACGACGGAATACAAATGCCTGCAGTCGCAGTTCTCGGTCCTGTACAACGAGTCGATGGCCCTGAAAACGCAGCTCGATGAGGCCCGACAGCAGTGGTACTCGGCCAAAAACGCTCATTTACGACAAATTGAACAGATGGAGGTTCGTTATTCAAACCTTTTTTTATCGTTTAAAGTAAACGCGCTTTGTCGTTGCAGGGCGAGGAGCTGCTGCGACAGAAACAATTGCGGACTGAGGTAATCCAGCTGGAGGACATGCTGGCCCAGGTCAGGAAAGAATACGAGATGCTGCGGATAGAGTTCGAGCAGCAGTTAGCGGCTAATGAGCAAACTGGGCCCATCAACCGAGAAATGCGGCATTTGATCACTTCGCTTCAAAATCACAATAAGCAACTCAAAGGAGAAGTGCATCGCTATCGCAGGTGAGTCTATTAAAAATGATAAAAAATGATAAGATTACTGTTTAGAGTTGTGAATTATTTTGTAATTTATGGGAAATAGTCGTACTTATTTATTGTATTACATAAGAAAATACCGTGAGTCTAGTTCGGAGTTGGCCAAGACCAAGAAGGACCTCGAGGACGCCCTGCAGAAGATTCAGACGCTGCAGGACGCAAAGGACGCCCGCGACGCTGCCGCCGAGGCCCAGAGGGATGCCACCGACGCTGCGGAACTTTCTGACGTCCCCGCCGACTCCCACGACAGCAACCCTGCCGTAAAGGAAGAGCTGCTGGCATCGACCTCTGAAATCAAAAAGGAACCTGATGAAGAAACTCCGGTAAGAATAATAATACGTAGCCAAAAAAAGTGGAAAAAGTAATGAAAGTGATAGATTAGCAATAGTAGTAGAAGAAGTATTAACAGTAGTAATAGGACGAAACTGTAGTAGTAATAGCAATAGTAATAGTAGTAGTAGTAGTAGTAATAGTAGTAGAAGTAGTAACAGTAGTAGAAGTAGTAACAGTAGTAGAAGTAGTAACAGTTGTAATGGGACGAAAAGCTGTAGTAGTAATAGTAGTAGAAGTAGCAACAGTAATAATAGGACGAAGGTATGTAGTAGTAATAGTAGTAGTTGTAGCAATAGTAATAGTAGTGGTTGTAGCAATAGTAATAGTAGTAATAGTAATAGTAATAGTGGTAATAGTAATAGTATTCGTAATAACAGTACTAATGGTAATGGTACTCATCGTAGTAATAATAGTAATAGTAGTAGTGGTAGTAGTAATAGTATTCGTAATAACAGTACTAGTGGTACTGGTACTCACCGTAGTAAGAATGGTAGTTTTAGTAGTAGCAGTAGTAGTAGTACTAATAGTGGAAGTAGTAGTAGCAGTGATAGTAAGTAATCAGTCCGGTTCAGGAGATAATGGTAAAATTAGTAACACCTAATATCAATGCTAATAAATGAATTAAAAAATAATTTTTAGAATAATATTGCATTATTAATAATTAATGTAATAATTATCTCTTCGTATAATAATCGGAACTTCTATTTATAGTTCAGTAAATAATAAAGTTATTAACATCGAGAAGTACGTTAGTAATTTAATATTGTGTACTTTGGACAGATGTATAATTATTAGATTTTGTTATTTAATATCTAATATGGATGCTGAGAAATGAGGAAAAGATAAATTGTAAAATGATGGAACAATATTACTAATATAATAATTGAAATACAGTTGAACTATCTATCGATGATGCAGTAACAATAAATGATTAAAATTGGGAAGTATGTTAGTAATGTAATGTCATTTGCAGCTTGCATAAATATGTCATTATAATGTTCTTGTTTATTTTATTGCGAAGACTGAGGAAAAGAAGGAAGCTGACGAAGAAGGCGACAAGAAGGACGTCAAGAAGGAAAAAGTCGACGTTAAAAAGGAAATCAAACAAGAGGGCACTGCCGAAGTTAAAGCAGATGCTGCTGCTGCTGCAGCTGCTAATGCCAAAACCAAAGAGCAGAAAAACGCAGAAGCTGAAATGATTCGAGATCTGAAAGCACAGCTGAAGTAAGTACTTGCTACTAATAACCACGAATAATACAGCTAAAGTTAGTACCCACTAGTAAAGCTTCTAATATTACAGTTAGAGTAAGTAATTGCTACTAAGAGCCACTAATACTACAGTAAGAGTAAGTATTTACTACTAACAGCCACTAATAGCATAGCTAGAGTAAGCACTTACTAGTAACAGCCACTAATACTAAAGCTTTAATAAGTACTTGCCACCAGTAGTCTTTAATACTACAGCCGAAGTTAGTACTTACTACTAAGAGCCGCTAATAGTACAGCTACAGTGAGCGCGTGCCACCAATAGCCACTAATACTGAAGCTTAAGTAAGTACTTACTTTACTAGTAACAGCAACTAATAGCACAGCTAAAGTAAGTACTTGGTACCAACAGCCACTCATACTAAAGCTAAAGTAAGTAGCCGCTTAGTAAAGCCCCTAATAGTACAGCTAAAGTGAGTACTAGCTACTACCAGTAATACTAAAGGTAAAGTAAGTACCCACTTAGTAAAGCCACTAGTAGTACAGCGAAAATAAGTACTACCTACTAATAGCCACTTATACTAAAGCCAAAGTGAGCACGTGCTACCAGTAGCCACTAATACTGAAGCGTAATAAAGTACTTACTAGTAACAGCCAATAACAGTACAGCTAAGAGTAAGTCCTTGCCACTAATAGCAACTAATACTGAAGCTTAAGTCAGCACTTGCTACTAATTGCCTCTAGCTTAAGTACTTACTAGTAACAGCCACTAACAGCACAGTTAAAGTAAGTACCTACTTAGCAAAGACACTATTAGTACAGCTAAAGGAAGTCCTTACTATTAATAGTCTCTAATACCAAACCAAAAGTAAAAACTTTCTAGTAACAGCCTCGGATAGTCCAGCTAAAGCTAGTATCTACCATTTTTAGCTACTAACGTTACCGCTTAACTAACTACTTGCTTCTGATAGCCACCAATAACTAATATCTATCAAGCTAATTATTTTTTCTTTATGAAATAGGAAAGCATTAAACGACCAGCGAGAAATGAAGCTACTCCTCGACATGTACCGCGGCGCCAGCAAAGAGATGAGGGACAAGGCTCAGCTTATGGCCGCAGAACGCAAGGCCCGAGTCGATGTGGACGAACTCAAGCAGCAGCTTAAGAAAATGCAGGTATGGAAATATTTGTTAGCATTATTTATGCAAGTAATTTAATGAAAATATATTAAATTAACTGCGATTTAATTAAATTAATGTGTACCATCAAATTGTATCATAATTCTTTGCGTAATATAAGAAAGTGTGACGTTTATAGCCATCCCATACTGTGCCTTTTTTTTGTTTTAACGGACATGACTGTACTTACTGATAAAATGTAGGAGAGCAAACGGGAAGAAAGGAAGCGACTGGCTGACGATGAAGCAATGAGGAAGATCAGACAACTGGAAGAGACGGTCCACCAGCTGCAGAAACAAGTGGCAGCTCAGAAGCAGGTATCTTGTGAACCTTTTCAAGTCTTATGAAAATGTCAATTAATAAAATATTTACTGAAACCAGGAAGAAGAGGCACTACTGAACGAAATGGAGGTGACGGGCCAGGCCTTTGAGGACATGCAGGAGCAGAACTCGCGCCTGATTCAACAGCTTCGTGAAAAGGACGACGCCAACTTCAAGCTCATGTCTGAGCGGATCAAGGCCCAGCAGATCCACAAGCTGCAGCGCGAGGAGAAGGACGTCCTCGTCGAACAAGTAGTAAATGCTCTTTCCTTAACATTCATCCAGTACGAGAAAAATTTTATTAAAATTTTAATTGAAATTCAAGGTTTCTACGCTCAATATGCAAGTGGAGGCGCAGAACCAAGTTATACGACGTCTGGAGGAGAAGGAGCGACTGCTACAGACAAGTCTGGCCGCTGCCGAAAAAGAACTGATGTTCAGACAACAGACAATGGAGATGAACAAGAGGAAGGCTATTGAAAGCGCCCAGTCTGCTGCTGATCTCAAACTCCATCTAGGTTTGTCAAAAGCTGAAATTTCGTATAATTTTATATAGTTATTGTTGTTTTTATGCAGAGAAGTACCATTCACAGATGAAGGAGGCCCAGCAGGTAGTGGCTGAAAAAACGAGTACACTAGAAGCAGAGGCTTACAAAACTCGCAGACTAAACGTAAGAAAAAATCTTAAGAAATCATGAAATCTTAAAACTGACACTAAAATTTTGTATGAAAATGTGTTCACAGGAAGAGCTGGCCCAGCTGAAAAGGCGCGTGGAGAGGTTCAAGAAGATCGAGGCAGCGGGAACGGCGGATGAAGTGCTGCGTGAAGAACTGCGTGAATACAAGGACACATTAACTTGTCCTTCATGCAAAGTGACGCGGAAAGACGCGGTTTTGACGAAATGTTTCCACGTTTTCTGCTTCGACTGCCTGAGGACTCGCTACGAAACACGGCAAAGAAAATGTCCAAAATGTAACGCGGCTTTCGGAGCGAACGATTACCATCGACTGTATCTCTCTTAACAATTTTTCTTTGACTGTTTAAAATTAAGTAACTAAATAATTCCAGTTTTTTTAAATTACTTACTCGTCTTTTTTGTTGCTACGAAAAGCTAATTTTTGATTTTTTCTCTACAGCTTTTTATTCACTCGTGGTCCAGTGTCCATTTTTCTGTTGTGAGGAAATAAAATTTAATATTGCGTTTCGGTGAAAACGTACAATTTGACAATTTGCTGCAATTGCCATTTAACTTAATTTAATACCACAATAACGTAATTCCCAATCAAAATAACTTTCAAAACCCTCTTTTATTCAAATCCTTTAATAGTTATATTGAAATACTTAAAAGAAGTAAGTTAACCCATTTACCTTAAGCATTACTGAGATAATGTTAGTAAACTAATACAGCGAAGTATTTAAATAACAAAGGTCAAAAGGTCCAGTAAAATAAAATTATATTTTAATACAGTGTTATTTAAATAATAGCTTTTTCTGAGAATTTGCGAAAAGAGGCTTAACGTTTGCTATGCCTATGACTTGAAAAGGTTGGCGAATCCACTTTGCGGGGAAATTCCCTGAAAATGGGGAAATGGAGTTTTTAAAGGAAAAGTGAGGAGAACGTGGTAGTGTAGGTTCATATCCTCCTGGAAAAATAAGAAAAGAGGGAAAATTATTTCGTGTATATATCACCACGGAGAGGGAAAAAGGGAAAACGATGCCCTCTGGACGGGAAAATGGAAAGCTGGCATGGAAACAACGCCCCGCCAACGTTGTCGGTTATTTAGCTGCACTTGTCCGGCCGTTTCAGACGTGCAGGTCCTGATTCCTGGTAAATGTTTCTATTTTCCGAGTTGTTTTTTTCTGCAGGTTTGTTAACAGGTTAGAGAATTATACAATCTGTAATCGAATTTATCGAAAAGTAGTTGAAATCTTCGAGTTGGCTGTTATTAACGCATGCGAATCGGCAAGCTGCCTTTTATTTTCGTATTTCGGTTTCAAACTTTGTTGGCGTGCTTGGTAAATCGTCTGATTTTTGAATCCTATTGTTGGTCTGTCCGTAGGCTGTGATAATACTATAATCTAAGGTTAAATCTATCTAACAAGTAAATGAAATCTCCAAGTTGGCTGTTAGTAACAGTTGTGAATCGGCAAGCTGTCCTCCTGTGCGAAATTTGGTCGCAAACCTTGTGTCGGCCTGCTTTCCTGACCGTGCGGTTTTCGAGATCTCTTATGTTGCTGGTCTGGCTACCCAGGTTAAAAAAAAAAGTATACTGCGTCCCAAATTAGTATACTTGTAGTATACTGACAGTATTCTAAAGTATACTTTAGAATATTCGAAGTATACTTATAGTATACTGATTTGGGAAGCAGTTTACTTTTTTTTACCTGGATACAGGTTGTGAGAATATTTTAACCTTCAGTTTAAATTCATTGACAAGCAACTGGAAGCTTTGAGTTTGCTGTTATTCAAACAGAAGAGTCGGGCAATCATATTTCCGTGTTTCGTTTGTAAGCCTCGACGCCTTCTCTCGTCTACTCTTTGGTTAGAAGTCTTGCTGATGACTGGGTTGGTGAGGAATGACGTGACCGCAGCAGAATCTTGTTTTAACATATTAGTGGTGATAAAAGCGTCCAGCAAAGCTATGGAATGGCATGACATTGTGCATTGTTGTTTGTGTACTGATCTGGAACCTTTATTGAAGAACTCTTACTAATACGAAATCAAACCGAGAGACAAATTGGTTCATCAGTACTGTATTTTGGAGACTCTGGTTTACGAGAAGAAATACTTACAAGCAACACTCTACTGTACGATTAAACTAAGAAGAAGCGAAGAAGCAATTCTTATAGTTCAAAGACGTCTTATATACTACTTTCCAGGTAGCCAAAGGGACAGTTTCTCTTTGGCTCTTTGCCCTGGTTATGTGTGCAGATGTGCTCTCTGCATGAGATATTAGGCGTTTCAATGTACTAATTAACGTAGGGACATCTGTTAGATTTTTGTTAGTGACACTTGGCATAAATTCAACAGTCAGAACCAGGATGTGCTTAGTAATCAACCATTAAGTTTAACGTGAATAAAATTATCTTTAATGCTAATTAAATTCTCCCTTAATCGTTAGTGGACCCCCAATTCATTATAATCCTCCACCATTACTAAAAGATTCGTCCTCGAATAATAAAAAAAAAGACATAGACGGTTTTGGTTACATCTGAGAAAACAAGGATGCGGGTTCCTTTCCGTCTGGCTGCCTGCGAACTAAGCGTGGCTACTCCTACGATATTTATTCTTACGCTGATCGCTTCTATGCCCAACACGAATACTCCTTGGCACGTGACCGAGCTTGATGGTTTGTGGGCATTTGAAGGTGGGTTTCGAAACGAGATTCTTTCTGTTCGATTTCCAGTTTCGTACTGTCTCAAGAACTTCAGAAACAACTGTGTTTCAACATTAGGCAGTGTGCGGTTGTTAACACATGATTTCCACAATTAAGTTGTCTGCCCATGACCTGCAGTCGTTCGACCTTCGGGCACCCTATTGTTTCTAAGTTTACACATGGAATTCCCAGCGAACGTAAAAGAGTTTTTTCAACAATTCCTCCCTTGTAGGCCGCAACATCTCGTCTCTTAGATTTCGTTAGTTGGTACACGAATTCCGCAACACTTTTCACTGCGGAGTCACTGAAACACTTTTCCTGGGGTTCGTACACCAACCCATGTATACGTTGTATACAGAAATCTACAGTTTGCTGATCAGATTTTGATAGTTCTTTGTAAGGCACTGGAGGTTTAAAGTGGTATGACAACGTGGTTAAGGCTTTGTTATACCTTAACCTTGTCGGTCGGTACTTTCCGGAGGGAAGGCGTCGGATGTGTGGATGGATGGTAAATCCTATCTCCCGGTAGATGAATCCTGCCTTTCCACGTCGATTGAATCCTTCAGCGTCCATTATCACGCAAACTCTTTGTATGTCTTTAAGTGGCAGCGGTTGAGGTGATAGGCTTGAAGACGGATTGGGATTTTTGGCATTTTCAGAACTGTTGTCTGTATCAGCTGCTTCCGGGTGTACAGAGTTCACTGCGTTTGTATAGGCTATGGATGGCGTAATTACTGTTCCTGGAGTAAATTTTGTCTGGTGCTGGTGATGGATCAGTTTTGTTAGTTCTTTCTGAACTGTGGCTCTCTCTCTCATCTTAGTATTTCAGGTGGATGCTTTCATTCGTTGTTGCTTACTTTCGCGGTGGTTGGTTATTAGCTGTTGTAGGGTTTCCTGTGTGATGATTCCGGCGGGTATATTGTCATTGTTTGTGGCTGCATCCGTTTTTGAAATCGTTCCTTCAGGCTGCAATTTTGAGCTTGTAGTCGTTGCACCTTCCTTTCTAAGATAAGATTTTGCAATTCCACGTTGCCTAGTTGGTTTATTCTTCGAGTCAGTGCGAAGATTTGATTCTCTCGTTCTTTGTATAAGTCTATTACTCTTTTCCTTTCTTCCCTTTCTTCTTCCAATCGTCGCTTTAGCCTTTCCACTTCATGAAATAATTCGGTGGCCTTGTTTATCACGTAGTCTGCTATGTGGCTGGTTTCATCTGCATAGTATTATAAGGCTTTTCTTAAGCCACTGATGGGATTACCGTCTTCTGGCGTTTTTGGGAGTTCGAGTAACCAAGTGGTTTCAGACTCAGAGCGTTCGGGTAGTTCACCGTAAATGAGGCTGTGGCAGGGTGATGGTTCGTCACGTTCAGGCTGCTCGGGTGTCTATACTAATGATATGGTATTAGAGTAGGCCCCTCTGACTGCACCAGGGACATCAAATCGATGATTGAATGTTCCACCTGTGGTCCCAGCAACCATTCCTGATATGAGCGTTGAGGCAACTTGCAACCGTTGGGTGATCTGAGACTCGATGAAGCTCAAAACGGTATCTGATGCATTTTGGGGTTTACACCAAGCATGGATCTTGATAAAGATCTTGAGGCTTTGTCCAGCTTCGACAGACTCTAAATTGACGAGTTTGATAGATTTCACAGGGTCCTTTGTTGCAGAGCCAACGTAAAACTTGAATGGTCCACGAGTGTCATGAACTTGTTGCAATGAGCCAGGGATCGAATGCGATGGTTGTACTAAGATCGAATGTCGCAACACAGCTCTGGTCATGCCAGTGTTGATCGACAGCTGCTCTGAAGGAGGAGGGAGAAATGGCCCTCTAATCAAGTGTGGTAACTTTCCATAGATCAACGACACCAAAAAGATTGTCAGAGAAAAAACACACTCTGGATTGAGCTCGTGCTGTGCACAGAAGTTTTCGAAAATTGAATATCGGGGTCCAAGTATTTGCTTCTCAAATGATTCGGCCCTAACATAAATTCAATCTAGATTTGATAAACAAAATAATCTGCCGATCCATAGATCTGATCAATTCTGAAAATGAGGGCTCATTTGATCGAACCAAGTTTGCCAGCACGAATGACACTATGAATGTGATTCTATTGAATCTATCCACCGTTCTTGCCACCTGACCAATGTGGGAATATTGAAACAACGCGTGCAAAAGAGAAAGATGGATAGGAGAAATTTGGAGTAATTTTTGCGCACGTGTCACTTGCTCCGATTTTGAGACAGATGCAAACAACGTCTTGAGTTGGCGATTTCTCACGTGGCCAGGAGTTGACAAATAAACATTGACCTTATCCTTGATGACTGTTTCAGGAAGAGGAGGTTTGGATATGTTCAAGGATGATGGATTCAGGATCATTTGCAAGTCAGATTTTTTGTCTACTGGTCCAATAGAAAACGAAAGAAGGTTAGCAACCAGTGATTTGTACTCTGGACTTGTGAGCCAAATGGCTTTTAACAAGCCCAGCGATTCGGATAACGGATCTTTGTGACCATTGTAGAGAAATCCTGTTAGTTGGGAAAAAGGAAGGTAACCAAAGTCAGAGCACACCCAAGACGAACCAATGAGCCAGTTCTTTGTTTGAGGCATGGCATTCCGAATTGAATGAGTGCAATACATAGATGCAAATGCTTCGATGAGAGCAAAGTTGGGACCAAAATATGGGTTCTTGGAGACTTCAGCAATGTTCTGACCACTATTCATAGATGTGGAGATCGTGCTTTTTATCCCGGGGGAAATTTTGGAAGCTGACGAAAAACCTCTCATTGACATTCTTAACCATTGGGTATTGCTTTACCCTAGAAAAAATACTTCCTCTGATAGCAAAACAGAAGATCAGAGTGCCAGGTTTCAGCCACTTTAGGAGATAAACCAATCATAGCAAATGATGCACGAATGTCTTCTTTAATTGTCTTGATTAGATTAGGCAGATTCGAATCATTCGGCATTAGCGCATGAAGCAGTTGGTTATCCCCAGAGCCATGCAACTGAAAATCATAGTTAGATGTGTTCATGACTCTGGTGTTCGCTGTGATTGTGTCAATGGTCCATTTTTTCTGAGCAATTCCTTGGTTTCCACCGACATGTGATGACCATCCTGTGAATTGGTTCGGGAACCCAGGAGGAGCATACTTGTTGGTAGATATCAGCCTGGAATCTAGGAACGTGTTCAATGCTTATCGATAATGCTCGACTCCAAAGATCTGATCTAACATAAAGAACAGTGATGTCTGGTTTGGGGGCGGAATGAAAAATTCCATTGTTCTTTATCCATATGGAATTTCGTCTAAATTTTCCCCTCTTGCGGTTTTAATGATGTCAGATGGTCAATTTTACTTTTGAGCTCAGGTCCAGACATGGTCATTGTCTGATATTCTATGTTTGGAAATATAGATTCTGATGTTTTGCTAAAGGCAAGATGCCATCAGCCGCATTTCGAACGCGAGAATGGAGAAGACGCGAGCCTCTAGTTTTAGCTCTCTCTCCTTCATCATGAGCTGGATCACTGCCCAATTTTGAGGAATAAAACCAAGCTCTGATACGGTGTCATAAAACTCCTTGATATTTCCTCGAGATCTAGCATCTCCAAAATCATGCGTGTGTGACCGCGCAATTGTGATTTAGAGCGCCCTAAGGTTTTGAGGGCGTCTTCGATGAATAACAGATAAATCTTATCCCAATGCGAGGTGTTGGCCTTGTCATCGAGCAGATCAAGTGTATCAGGGAAGTAATTAAACACTTTATCCGATCTGAAACTGATCATTCCCCAATTCGGATGCAGGAATTATACTGCACTCGCGCAGAGATCCTGGATGGCCAGATGAATATATTTTCAGTATTCCTTGGTGGTACAGTGGGGAGAATGTGATTGGAGGCAAATGGTCCTCTTGGGAATAATAACTATGTATATACATTTTAGCAAATTCCCCAGCCCACTCCTCATTAGCCTCGTACGAAAAGCTTATTTGGGGTCCCATATTTGTGCATCTTGAGAATTCCATCCTCCGTCTCTACAATATGAAAAAATGCATTTTTTCCTGGCCATATTGTTCTAGGAGAGGGGAATTCTGTCTTGGATAGGCGCCTTGTTATATTCTGCCAAGATTGTCGTGATATGATCCAAATACCCTTCGAATTCAGGGTAATCCGAGAGTAGGTCCTGAAGGATATTTGGCAATAACTCTTGGTCGTTGGTCACTGGATCCAAGATAATCAAGCACACTCCTAGCAGAATACCCTCCAATGATTTGAAGAGTTTCGTGCTTGTGTTCCCCTGGAGGTCATAGACTTGATCCAAGTAGTCATACAGGTTGTAGGGGACTGAGCGAATCATCTCTCCATAGGCAGCGTTATCTGCAGCGCATAACTCAGTGTAAAGAACAAAAGAGAACTCAGATTCGACTTTGTCTAATGCACAGAGGAAAAAGTCATATGGTATACTCAAGGGGCTACTCGGAAACGACTCGAGACCAACCCAATTCCCTGACACCAGTATACCAGACAAGGATTTTGGGCGGCAAAATCTTTCTCCCTTCATACAGGAATCCTCAACCTCAGACTTTATCACACCAATGATCCACTTATTGCTGAATGCTTTCTTCAATCTCCCGGATGCTCTTAGGGAAGTCTCCAGATCTATTAATGGAGAGATGGTATAACCGGGGAAAGAGGAGAAAAGAGCTTTTTAGATTGAACTCGCAGACTCTCAATAGAAGAATGAAGAATAGTGCCCCAATAATCTCCGCTGAAGTAGCTCTGAGGAGGTATCGAAGAGTGAATCAGCGTAGATATCCAACTAAGCACAGTTATGTTGCTCACTTTTTCAGATAGCATCGGTTTGATTGATCCGAGCGGCAACATAGGGAATCTTGACTCAGCAAGTGAAGGTTAATCGGAGTAAAAGCGAATGGGATCATGTGATAGTGGGTTCGATGAGTGCAACGCATAAAGCCTAACCCCCTTCTTTTTGTTTTTGTCGTATTTAGCATCAGTAGATTCGTCATCTTGAGCTCGACTCTGATTCATTGATGTTGAGAGATGGAAATGTTGACTTTGGAAACTCCTCAAGATGTGACCTGCTACTTATTGCTTGTAGAAATTCATCCATTTCTCTAGGTTTACGCCGAGTTCGCTTTCAATCAAATCTGTTGAATTGTCAAATTGACAAACTATTCAAATATCCAGACAAAAGGCTTTTTAAGACTAAGCAACCATGTCAAGTGATTTTGTGATATTTCCTCTCATTGCCTTTGCACTAGGATCATCGCCTTCTGCGGCAGCTCTGCCGAATCCTTTCGCAAAGTTCTCATTAATTTTTCAGTGAAATCACGTATTCTTTCTAGCGGTTTCTGGGACAATTGGTGTAATTGCTTTTTGAAAGTCTCAGTGGCAAACTTGTCTCTGAATCTTTCGAGGAGCTGAATCCTCCATTCTGGGAAAGTAGTGCGAGGATTTTGCCTCATGACTGATTCATGGAAATTCAATGCAAGTCCTGTGAGTCGATCTCCAGAATATCTAAGTTTCTGGCCATCGGACCAATTACCCGTTCTAGCCGTTCGATTAGCTTCCCTCAGCCAATCATAGACGGATTGTTCATGAAGGTACCCACTAAACAAAGGTATCTGGGACTTCAAATTGTGAGAAATCAAATCGTTGAAGCTTCTGACAAGGGCACCGTCTGCCATTACAGGAACCTCTTCAACGGGGTTAGCTCTAGCCATCTCGAGATTTCTAAATAGTTCTGAGACTCTTTGATCAGCTGTTTTAAGCTCACGCTGGCTAACAGCAAGTTCAAGATTTAGTTTCTAATTTTCCGATTGCACCGAATCAAGAGTTTTAAAAAGTTTTGTACGTTTTGCTCTATTGTTGAAAGAAACGGGATGTAGATGTAGATAAATACATTAAGCACCTCAGTATCTGCTTGCATGACCGGCAGAACCTATAAAAGAGTACAAGCTTCCTGACCGTATAGCATTTAAAGTGGAACCACTTCAAGCACATGAGCATACGACCAGTTCTTCGTCATGGACTCCAACCAGCCGGCAAACACAAAGTAGGCCGGAAGACTGGTTTTCGGGGTCTCCGTGTGCCCACTTAGGTTAGTGGGAAATAGCGTCATGCTCCCCTTTCGAAGCACCTTATGAAGTGTCTCTTGAGAATGCTGTCGGTCTCAGGTAATGATCGGATCCATATCGCTTGCGATCGAAACGGTATTTGCGATTGGTATACTGCGCACCCATGATGGTTGTGTTGATGTTGTGACCGGACGAATTGAAACTGTACAACGTAAATGAAAGGCATAAATTTGGAATTACAAAATGGGAAAAGAGCAGCTGACCTCAGTGAATTCCTGTGCGTGACCCTAAATCCTTGTCAACTGGAAACTAATACTTTTATCGATCGGTCTGTGATTCAAGCTGTCGTACAGGTATACCGATTCGTTCTACAGTTCAAGTGGTAAAACCCAGTTCTATTGGGCAGCATTATAATGAAATTGCGTGTGGAAATTAACAGCTCTTTGCATGGTGTTAAAGCTTTCAGCTTATGTAAATGAGAGAAGTATGTATGCTAAAAGCATTCAAGCCGGGGAACACTGTTTTCACCAATGACCCACCACATCACATGTAACAGTCCGAAAAGTTACCACCATTCTCGTTTGCACTTTTGTCATGGTTCCATAAGCCGTACCCTTTAACAAATTTAAATAAAGACTTGACCGGGACGTCAAACTGGAATTCGAGTTTAGGGTCAACATAAGCTGGACCAAGAAACCTGCTGCTGGCATCAAGGAATGGATTACTTGTTATAGTCGCGGAACTAGTGGGTGTCTAAATTATATGATCATACCAAGTTCAGTTAAAGCTTATGTTTAATTCTCTAAGTACCTCTTGCACCAACTTGTCTGCATCTGGTTTAGAAGATCATCCGTTCGGTTTACTACTGAAAGTCTCTGACATTTTTCCTTTACCTGCGCTGCAAGTTTTTCGTCAGTCCCTGCATAGTGAATTTTTAAAGTTGAGGTCGAATTAGATGATGAGGACTTTTATAAGAATACAGCGGTGTTAAAAAAAATTACCCCCTCCCCCTTCAATGGAAAAATGCCTTCAGGGGGGGGGATACTTTTTTATGGACACCGCTGTACATTACTTTTGTAAACCAGTAGTTCAAAAGCGTTCACGGAAGATTCATCGTCATTACTTGCGTCGATCGGTTCTGCAAGTTACCCTTGGGTTAAAAGAAGTCTAGTAGGTTCGTCGCGTCCTGATTGCTCATCTTGGCGTTTCTGGTGACGTCTCCGGTATGATGCACTATTAGGATGTTTCTTGGTTTCTCGCTTTGATTCATTCCAAGGGATAGTGTCATGAAGCGATGAATGAATGAAACCGAATTCCGATGAATAACCATATATTGCGGAAACTTGAAGGTAAGGATTTTGAATGTTACGGGATGTGAAATAGAAATGGATGGATATGGAAATAACCGAAGTATGAAAGAAAAGGTGAAGGGTCAGTGAATGTGAAGGTCAAACAGAGCAATCTAGGCGTAAGGAGTTCATTAATAATGGGAGGCGAAAATCAACTTTAATGTGCAACGCAGACCCCCCCCCCCCTAATTAAATCCATTCTAGAAAGTGAAAAGTGAGGTGACGGCCGTATCGGGCTGGGTCATACAACGATATCCGGTTAGAGGTTAAGGGTTACAGAGGTATTGCCTTGGATTCGTCGTCGAGCTCCCGCTGTAAATAAGCATTCGACAAGTTAGCTTCTCGAGAACGGAACTCTCTTTCCTGTAGGGGCAAAAAAATCTCTTAAAGCCGCGGCCAAAGGTAAGTATGAGGCTGAAAATTCGGATTAACCATGACTCTATAGTCGCAAATACGAATATTTGTCAGCCGGTTCGGGAACCACGACGATAGGCGTTGCCGAATTATAATATTGCACATTTCGAAAGATTCCTTCACTCTCAGCCTACGCGGTTCGGGCTCTATTTTCGGTCTGACTATACACGGAACAATACTTGGATAATTGAAAATCAGAACGGTATCTGGAGTTCCCCTCGTTCAACTTTCTTCCCCGCAATTGTTCGAATACCGGGATTAAACAACTTCGTGTAATTCCGCTGTAAGCTTGCGCTGTCATTCACCTTATTCATGGACAAGTCCTGGTCCCAAATTATCTTCAACGTGTTCACCGAATCCCCTCCGAGTAACCGTCCTCTGAAGTTGCAAGCAATTCTAATGGCAACTATTGCTGCTGAATACTAACCCGCAGAGCCCATTTGCTCTTAAGCGGAAGATTATCACCGGTGTGAGTTGTAAGCTGAATCGAAGCCGGTTGTAGAGAAGGGAAACCCAGTTTTATGTAGATGTCAGGTGGAATCAAGCTTTGGCTCCCGTATTTTCCATCTCAGTTTTCCTTTTGCCGATTTCAACAGGAAGGCGTAAACGTTTATGGGCTACAGCATTGACAGATATCGACACTGACCAAATCTTGTCCTAATACCGGGGATTTTAGAAATCCCCCAGCATGTCATTCCGCAGCTTGGTGTATTTTTTTTCCGTGACTAATGAGTTCGATCAGAGAATTCAAGGGACACCGTTCTTTTTACAAACTTTGGAAAGAAGTCCTTTGACCTGGCCTTGTACTTAATGTGAATTTTTGTCTCGATGGGAGCAATTATCAGTGATGTACTCGGCATCTCCGCTCCGGATACAAAACATGGAAGTTGCAACCGAGTTCTGAGCACTTCTCGAATTCGATCGAGGCCTCTGGTCAAGGTGACCTTGTTTCTGGCTTTAACTATCCTGAGAAATGACGATGTGCAATAGAGTGTTCTCGAGTTATTTTGAGAAAAAGGAGAATAAATGACCAAATATGCCTGTGCTTTAGGGAGAGTGAGAATGAACCGTGTTTTATGGCAACCCCACACGTTGGGACACACCGACCGAGCAGTCACGAGCGGCTGAAAATAGAAGAAGGTGGCTTTTAAAGGAGAAGAAGTAATCTCACTTAAAATGGAAAAACGATTTTACAGATTTGTTGCATAAATTGGTGCAGGAGTGCGTTTTAATGGCGGGCCAGTTGATTCCTTCAGGGATCGGGACCTTTGAAAAGCGATCTTCAAAAAGGTTCTCTCGAAGACGCCGGGGTATTCGTTACGGAGACCAGGTAGGAGAATTTTCAGCACCGGGCGAAGGGATGCCCAATTCGGATGACGGGGGATGACGAATCTGATAGTATCCTCACCTGGTGGCGCATTGCGGGAAGTGGCGTTCAGGTTGAGGATTTTGGAGTTGGCTTCGTACAGAACGTGTGGTGGATAGCACTGTCGGCAGGAATGTCCGGTGAACTCATCGATATATTTCCGCATATCGTCCAGCCAGTACCGGATGGTCCGCATTCTTAAGCTTGGTTTTCACTAGAGCTTCTGCCATTCCGAAATCCACCATACCAACCCTCCAGGCATCCGACCTCTGGCCTGGTGGGTGTTTTCACTGCACATTGACACAAGGCCTCAATGATCATGCCTCTGCCTTCAGGAAAAGGCTTCATTTGACTTTTTACCCGTAGTTTCGTTTCGTTGACTACTATTGACGTTGACAAACTATTCTTAGATCAAGACGCCAAATTGTCGGAACATTGTAGAAGCACGCAAATTGTTAGCAGCGTGGTTTATTCTGAAGTGAAAGACAACTCAAAGGATGGACGCATTATTGCTTTCTTATTTTTTCAACGATAACATTAGGGAAGAGTTTTTGGGTGCGTGATTTCTACTTGGAACGCAACTCTCTTGGATCATTCCGTAGCATTTTTGCCAAACTGTACGATTCCGACGAGGAATATTTTTTTCAGTAAACTTGTATGCCGAAAGATCAGTTTACTTGGCTGCTGAACCTCCTGCGTTCCAAGTTAGAAAGACAACGCACAAAGTTTCGGGAACCCGTCTCACCCGAGGAACCACTCGCGGCAACTTTAAGATATCTGGCAACAGGCGAAAGCCACCGGTCTTTGGCGTGTCAGTTTCAACTTGGTAGAACGACGATATCGGAGATTGTTACGACTACCTGCGCTACAGTTTGGGAAAATTTAGGTTCCATTTTGCTACCAGAACCTGATGTGGAGCTATTTGAAAAGTCTGCTGCAAGATTCTGGGAACTTTGGGATTTCCCGAATTGTTTCGGAGCCATAGACGGAAAACATGTTCGCGTCCAGTGTCCGAAAAAAACAAGTTTCAAGTACTTCAACTACAAGAAGTACTTCAGCATTGGGCTCGAGCAGCTTCAACTCGAGCAACCTATCCATCCTACGATTATCGTCCTCGTTAGCTCAGGCCATCTGGCTGGCAATTACATTCACAGCAGTTCTTTTCCACAGAGCTGTCAGAAGATTGGAATAAATTAAACTTAGCATATTTAGTTGTGCAAAGGAATGAGATCTTACGACGCTTCATATTGAGGGCCCTTGCACGTCCCAAGCCAGAGGCCGCAGCTGGTGCAGAGCTGTCGGATACAGTTGCCGAAGGAGTTTGCCGATCTGAGGGAGTAGGCTGCCCAGCAGATGTCTCGTCTATCATGGGCGAGTCTTCTTCTGTATGAAATGTTATAAAGAAATTGTGCTTAAATTTCTTGTACAGTAAACATTGGTTACATTGTTGTAACATAAATCTTTGTAATATCATTTAATCCTGGAATGTGGAACTCCAGTGGAGCCTCTGGCAGCTGTTTGTTTATTTTCTCCAGTAACTGTGACTCTACGTCGATGATCACTGCTCCACTGGTTACTGGAGTTGAGCTCGGAGAGTTTGATGCATGCCTACTTTGACCCTTATAATTGCTCTTTGATCTGTTGCAAATTCATGTCATTACCGAGGGTGAAGTAAAGTTACAGCAAAATGTGAAATACTGAAACTCGATAAATTCTTCGATAAAGCCCACAAATTCATATCCATTTCACTCTTTTTCCCACCGCGCTACCACTAGGAGTTGTCATCGTGACTTTTCGAATTTTCCGGTAATGATTTCGAAGGCTTTCCCATGCCTTCTTGCATTCTTTCACTGCATAAATATTTACAAAAAATAAGTTTTTTTTTTTACAATTAAAGCTTACAGTAATCAACATTTGAGGAACTCACCTGGCTTGTTCATATTTTCGGCTATTTTTGCCCAACAATTTCCGCGAAAATTATTGTCCTTATAATCCTTTCTCCGTATAACATACAGAGAAGGATTAGCTCTCACATGCTCAGTTAGAATCGACTCTTCTCACTCGGAGAATTTCGTTGCTTCCATGTTAAATCTCTGTTGAAGTTACCGACTTCTACGGTGTACTGACTATCGATCTGTCAAAGTTCGACCTTCTTGTCCTAGTCCAGGTTTTGCAAGTCGAGAAACGTCGTCAGATCATGTCAGTCGAATTCAATAGGGGCTACAAGTCAAATATTGTCAATCCCTAAATATTGGCCCTCAGAGTTAAAAGGGGATTGGTGTTGGGAACTAAGTTCACCCGTTCGAACCTCGTTCCCATGTCCAGAAGATCGTATGTCGCAGCTATACGAAGGCAGCCTTTATATATATATACATGTATATGAATATATTTGTACTTTATTATTGTGTTTCTTTTTTTTTAAATCGTGTATTGAACTGCAGTCCTTTCATGGACCGTAGAAATTATTGTGTTATATTATGTTGTGTTAATTAAATTACATCGTATTAATTCTACAATATCGTTATAATATTACAATTACATCACATTATATTTTATTATATTAATTATATGAACTTATATTATAATTCTATTACATTGTATGACGTTACATTATTTTATATCATGCTTTATCATGTTATATTATATTATATATATTTTTTGTGTGTATTGGACTGAAATTTGCCCGAGGCCATAGTCAAACTCCGTGTTTATATTACCAAATTAGTTAAGGAAAAACTTCGATTATCATATAACATTTTTGAGACACTGTAATCTAACTAAAACTAATGGGGAGAAAGAAATTGCATAACAAAGACTTTATAAGTAAACCCCCAAAATGAACCCACTACCAGAGACATAAAGCGAAACATCAACGAAAACACATGAAATAAAAACCGAAACATGCAACAAGGTTACATAATAAGCCTAGTCTACGCCAAATATATGAATCAGATTATCTTGCGCGCCAGAATCTTTTAGTCCTGAAGCAGAATGCTGCTACACTTTTAAAACATGAGGTGTTGTTCAGGAAGTCCAGCGATACGGTCACTCGGTTTGTTGTTCGGGCTAGCTTATATCTCTCTGCAGTATAGCGCGGACATTCCGTTAAGAAATGGTATATGTTCTCAACTATTCCTGGGCAAAAGTCGCAATTTGGCGAGTCCCGCAGTTTGAATCGAAAAAGATATTCGTTCAACGGCACGTGTCCCAGTCTCAACTATGAGACTATTGGCGACTCGCAGCGAAGGAGATTGTTGATCCCTTTCTGGATCAACGTCATTTCTGGTTGTAGGCGATGTAGCTTTCTCCCTTTGATTGATTCGGCCCATTTCTTCTGCCAGACAGAAAGAAACTGATTTACTAGTTTCCTACTAATGTTGGAAACTGGTACAGAGAAGTCTATAACGGCTGCTTCGAGATTTTGGACCGCTTGTCTGGCTGCTCTATCCACTACTTCGTTTCCGTGAATTCCGGAGTGACCCGGAATCCATCTCAGCTGCAGAGAATGCTGCGCCTTTCTGTACTCTTCCAGAATGCCTATAAGGACGCGACTGCGTTGAAACCTTGTGCCGGACTGCAGGACTCTGACTACAGCTAGACTATCGGTGAAGACAGTTACTGAACGTGGTTGTTGATAGTTGGTCGACACATACCGTATCGCCACCGCAATAGCAATTGCTTCAGTTTGAAATACAGTCGACGTGTCAGGGAGTTTAATTCTTTGGACAACTTGGGCGCCGTAGTCCAGAACAGCTGCGCCAATCTTTTCGTCAATCTTGGATCCGTCGGTGTAGATTTCCAGATCCGAAGTTCCGGTTGACGCACGCTGAACCCCCTGATGATCACCGACTCTTGCGTCTATGTCCGGAATTTGCCAGGGATCTATTGGTTTAGGCCTCGTCTCCAGTCGGTTGGGGTCCTCCAGCAGCTCGCTCAACCGAATCATGGCTCCGTAACTTGGGGACGAGGCAGTTACCTTCCTCCGGTTTGTCAACCACGAATAGCACGGATGTTCTGGCCCGTAGTGGAGGATTCTCAGGGCTTCTTGAGCCTGTGAAAGCTTGATTTGTAGATCGATATATATTGTATATTACATACTATTGTATTGTATATACGAATATGTAATAGCAATATATGCATTATGTAAATTATATTATTATGTAAATAGTAGTGTTTTGTTTTGGTTGGTTTTCGTGTATTTTGAATGTGACTGCACGAGTGATAACTACCGATTTTGTTGTCGAACACGAAGAAACTGCCCTCAAGCTATACCAAGCCATCCGAAACTCGCCAGGCATCCGGTAAAAATTCAAAAAGTTTTGAATGGTCCCAAGACGACCACCCAAGCCCTCCGACCATACCCCCAGGGCACAATTTTCTGTGGCCGGACGGCATGGCATGGCGTTTTTGCATGGCATGAGCTCTAGTGAAAACTAGGCTTTACGAACTGTGCAAAGGGGAGCTTCTTGCAGCAGTGTGGGGTGTGGCAGGGTGCCCAGTGTAAATATTGGGGTAGATGAGTGGGTTTACGATAAATAGAGGTATGAAACGAGGGCTATGAATAATTCACTTCACATATACTTCTAGAAAGACGGATTCAAAGGGATTGAAATTAAACGTAAAATGTATTGAGGTAAATGGAGAAAAAATCCACGAATTCGTGTTTCGGGGCTCTAATAAATAAGGACAATACGATGTACCATGAGAATAGTTTAAGAAAGGAAGGAGGTGGGGCAGAAATGATCTCGCTCGTAACGGAGTACATATACGCGCTAGCAAAGAAGTCCGAGATTAAATTCCTGTTACTGACCCCTTCGTTTCTTTAAAGAATCTACGTTTTCGTAATGAAAAATGTTTCTTTTATTAACCAATTTTAGCAGTTCACGAGCCAACGACAATGCTTTGAATAGAAGAGCAAGTATGCTTCAATCCCCTCATCCCATGTAATATTGAGGTGAAAGCCTCAACGTCAACGGTGGCGATTTTAATTGTTTCATTAAGGGGAGGCTGGATATTCTTCAGTCGGTCAAGGAAATCGTGCCCTTTAGTGAGCCAGGGATTTTGTGCACTGTCGGAGTGACTAATGTGGTCAAACGATAGTCGAGGGGATTTAAGAGGGGAATTGTAATTGGCAATAATTGGCCGGCCTTCAAAAGTACCGGTGGAAGGATTCTTGGGTATGTGAATTTTTGCAAGGAAATAAATTGGGGGAAGGGTATCAGTGGTTTTGGACATGACGAGTTTTTCGTGGGTTGAAATGCGTTGGTGTCTCAACTCGGAACAAAATTTATGTTTAGGATTGTGTAATTTTTGGGGTGGTTGCAACCTCGGATTGGGTAATTTCGGAGTACGTGTGTTATAAGGATAGTCTACCCTCAGGTAATTGCCCTGGTACCACAAAACGATTTTACCTTCTTATCTGCTTGAATATCATAAAGACAGGGGTCACTGAACAAGTCAGATCATGCATTACGATTTGAGAAAGACCAATCTGATATGGGAAATATCAGAGAAGCAGTGGTTGAACGGTAATTAGAAAATTTTTGCCATTCGGCTTAGTGATTTAAACAAATAGGGGGGGGGCAACCGGGTGGATTTGTGTATTTGATTAAGGAGTCCTCGGGTTTTTGTCGGTGTTCGAGTGAGAGAACAGGACTAAATTAACTTTAAAATTTAACAGTCTGTGGAAGCAAGTTTCAGTGGTGGAAACATTTCGTGCGACCGGTTTTGGTGGGTAGGGGAAAATGAAAGACCTCTTGAAAGGAGCTTTTTTTTAGGCGATCGAGAGTTCAACAGAGGCATCATTCGCCACCAATTCGTCTACGGCTTCGTTGGGGGACAAGTTAGCGGCACGATGTCGGCTGGATCGCCTGTTACTGGTCGTGCGGTTGGATTGCTGCTTGTTTCTGCTTCTCCTGAAACCGCTGATGCTGGGGCTGTGGCTGTTGGGAGTTGTGTCGGAAAAATGGACATAACCAAAAAGATTGAAAAGGGTTTTGGAAACTAGGTTGAAACTGCTGGTTTTGATGGGGCTGTTCAAGGTTCTTTGGCTTAGGTTGACGATTAGGGGGAGCATTTTGGGGAGGATTTGAGAAGTTGGACATTGTTTGTTTGGCAGAGGTTTGGTTGTTACAGGTATTAGGTTTACCACAGAATCTATTATCCGTGGAACTCAGTCGGGCAATACTTTCGTGGACTTGAATGTTGTGCCGGTTCTTCGCTGGGTCTGGACGGTTCATGTTTTCCAGGGGTTGAGCCAAGGGCTGAGGTGGGTTCCTCGGTGTTTCCTTGAGCGTCCGAGAAGATTTCTCCGGCTACGTCGATTTTCTCGGGGGTCATTAAATTGAGCAGCATAGCTGCCCGTCGGCTTATCTAAACCTTCGATGCACCAACGTTCCTCCACCGTGAGTCCTTGGAACCGTTCGAAGGGTCACCTATTGAACTGCTGGTTTCGGGAAGTTTCGCTCACAATTTATTTTCGCCCATACCAAATCGCCCACAGTCAGTTTCGCCCACAGTGCATTTTCGCCCACAACCAATTAAATCACAAGTAGAACGCTTGATATTAATTATAATTAAATTACCATGAAGTAAAGAACAAGTTATAAATTAAAAACTAATAATGGTGACTGTCATGACAAAGTCCGCAGTGGCTTCAGTAATTAAAGTAATAATTGGGTGACTTTCCAGACGGAAAGAAGTATGTAAATTAGATGGACTTTTTCAAAGTAATCGCGCTCCAGGAGCTGCATGACCATTTACCATTTTTTATGTAGTAAGGTTGCTTATGTTGCTAGTCACAGCCCGATATAAAATTTGAAGTATTTTGCTTCCAGGTTATTTGTTATTTTCAAAAGCAATTAGGTCGATATAGATGGCGCTGCCCTAAAAGTTGCCCCGGACTTAATCGTGACAGGCACCTAATTGAAATGCATTTAAAGCTTGTTAAACGTTTATTGTTTAGAGTTACATTACATTGAGACACTCAAAGGCACGTAAAATCAATCTAAATCATACGTAAATGCAAAAGTAGGAAATATAGAAAGGTGGTAGGAAAGTGTCAATCAATTTAAAACGTAGTAGTATACTTGGGAACTTTGTCTAAGTAGATTCATGGGGATAAGGTGATTGTCATTGTACTGTTCCCATAGGTCAAATAAATATGTTGTCATGCACTTATCCCTTTTTTTATATTTCTTAAGGTTCTTCTTAGTTAAAAGTTTTAAATACAGTGATACAGTCTTTGATTCTTTAAAAAGAAGCGTCACAAGTGAATAAAAAGGCAAGTTCGTTTTTTTCGTTTTTCTGTATAATCGTGCGTGCCATCCTTCGACATCATTATTTGTCCTAATTGACTGCATGAAAACAGTCCATGTCGAAGGAGGCCACGTGTCAGTTAAAATCCAATTGTTTTTAAAGTTTTCATATAAAGGGATTAATGTGGTGCAGTGAATTTTCACTCTGTCACACAAGTTGTCGAAAACTGGTATTATATGTTCATGGGGTAAAAAAAGGGAGGGACATAAGATAGCGACAGTATTTGTGGACTGCGTTGTCATTTTTGTTAGGCGCCTGAAACCCTAGCTCTTGTATGTTACGCCACACTGCTTGAGTAAAATCGAAGCAGCATCTTCGTATGGATGCTGCGAGGAAAACCTTTCTGATTGCCTTCCAAGCGGCCCGTTCAAAATCTAAAACTACTTCTTTGGGCTGAAGCTCGCCGGAAAAAGGGTTTTTTTTTAGTTTTTTCAAAAACTTCGACATAGTCAATTTTTCTTTTCCCTGACATTAATAAAACATACAGGGACTTGCTTAATTGTCTTGTCAGGTGTTTTATCAAAAATATGAATGGAATACAACTGCGTAAAAGGATGTCTCACGGTTTTAAAAGTCCCGTCTGAAAACCATTTTCTGGCAGTGCCTAAAAGCGATAACATTACAGCAGTGGCGAAGATAAAATGGCGTCGTTCTTTGGACCCTCACGTCATATAGTAAAAAGTTTTCGAGAATTTTTGTCAAATCTGTTTGAAAATCCAAGTCGACAGGCTCCTCCGGCCTGTTTCGCTCGATGTAGATTAGCAGATCTGATGACATTTACCAAAGAAGGAAGCGCTGGGCAGGGTTTCTTGAGCTTTGCGGACAACGCGTCTTCTACTACTACTTGAGCAATTTCGAACAGTTCACCAGTGACTTTTTCCCGTGTATCTCGTTTAATTGCTGCTGCCAAGTCCGCTCCTTCTTTAAACTCGTGATCGAGATGCGCAACTGGTCCAAAAATAAAACTTCCTCCTTTCTGTGATACGGTTGCTTTGCAGTACATGTTTTGGTTGCGTACTGCACATTGCCATGTAATGCTGCTCTTGAAACATCGTTTAACAGTGTACCGATGGCCGCAGCCATCAACAAGCAGATCGGATTGCCGATTTGACCCCTTTGGTATTATCTTGTAATTGGGCTCCGGCTCGTGAGTTGTGGCTGATGTCTCCCCTTCCTGATGTATTGATCTCAGTGTGGACTCTTGCACTTCGTTTGGAACTGTGAATGGTGGTAGATATTGGTCCATCTCTGAAAAAGAAGCAGATGAACAGTCAGGAAGGAAAGACGAGTCAGAACTTTGCGAGGTGGCATGTTCAACGCCAGTGCCTTCTACTGCTGGACGAAATGACTAAGAATGCTTCAAGTTAGTATTGAAGAGAAGCATGCAACATAGAAAACACTACCGGCAGGGTGGCAGTTGAAGCAGGATTGTCGGGTAATACTGAGTCTTGTACTGGAGAAAGGTTAGAATCGCAGGAAGCCTAAAAAAGAAGCGAATAGCATTAAGTTCATGCATAAGATATTTTCAGAAATTAAACATACTGTTATTGACGCTGCAGACTGTTGAATTGGAGCGCATATGCACCAAGTAAAATTAAACGTCCGTCCAGATCTGACGAGAGCGCGATACTCTACCAGCGTCATGCCTATATGGCGCCAAGAACTAACAAAAGTATTATTCGTACCTCATGATAAGCTACTGCTCAACAGAATATAATTTTTAAATACCAGTATCACATAGTCGATGCTGCAAACGAAGACATTTATCGCATTGAAAGGCATGTTGTCTCCGCGTAACAATTTTTACACAGAACGCACAAAATGAGTCCATTCTTGTTAACTTTAATTTGCAAAGTGTCAAACAGCTGATCAGTTCAAATTTGACATTTACAATTTGAACGTTTGCTATTGGCTGGCCTCAGGCTGTAACAGTGACGGTCACCTTATTTAAGGTACTTGGTTAGGCTAGGCAATTTTGTATTTTCTTCTCATCGTTCAGTTTGCTTATTTCATGGGCAATTTTATATATGTTTAGATTTTTGGAATTTATTTCTTATACAAAATTAATTACAGTTATGTCAGTTGGACCGTGACACATCAACCACAATAATTCACAACGTCATACTTTGATAGTAGATGGCGTTGCTAACGATCTCTGTTGTATTTTTTCTATTTAAAAAAAAGTTCATATTATTATAACGTCAATTGTTACTTTGATTTATTTATATGTATAACGTCGTCTCTAAGTTACGAAATGAATAAATTTGAGCAGAGATGTAGTATGAGCGAAAATGTATTGGGGGCGAAAATAAATTGTGGGCGAAACTTCCAGGCACCGAGCTGCTGATTCCAATGCTCGAAGAATGCCTCCCGGAAGGTCGATATGAGGGGTGCTTGGAACCCACGGGGACGACGTGCGTCAGACGTGCCGTCATGGTGGAGTTGTGGGACGTCATCCACTGGTTCTGCTCCATGGCTCGATGGTACGTGGTCCTACGTCGCTTGTGTAGATTTCCCGTTTCATTTCCAATAGGATAAAAGCTCCATGCTGCTGAACAGCCCCAACGTTGCGAACTTCCGATACACCAGGTTCAAGAGCTTCAGCCAATTTTCCAGTCAGAAGCTCATCGCAAAATTTGATATGAAGTAATGGATGGAAAACTATGATTTCAGATGAATAACTATTTATGGAAGCTTGACGGTACGGATTTTGACATTAAGGGATCAGGGACAGAACTGCCAAAAAAATTGGATTGAGAACCATCGAAGTATTAAGGATAACGTGAGGTGTCAGTGAAGATGAAGGTAAAACAGAGCCATCCAGGGATAAGGAACTTAATACTGGAAGACTAAAATCAGCATAATGCGTAAGAGAAAGCTTTGCTGCGAGCACGTGCTAGTATCTACCAACTCCAGGACATGAACGTGTTGACTGGAGGTATAACAGCACCATACGGTCATCCTCATTAGTACCTTACACGATAAGTGCTTTTGGTTTGGAGTCTTGCGTGAGCAGCCCTCGTGGATGAAAGACAGCCCATTTGTGTGCTCCGCGATCAGATACTTAACATCTGGTCCTATCGTTTCCCATGTAGGCTGTGGGATTCACAGCTGCGGGACACAAGTTCCGACATCGGGATTACCCACCAAAGCTGCTGATTCCGTAATGCGACCCACAATATCCACTGACGAGATAACTTTTCGACAACTAGGGCAACAGGTGACAAGCTGTACGGGTTGTGCAGATTCTTCTGTGGATCCCAGTCTCCCAAGTCCGTGGCGTCCTCGACCGTTTGATGACAATATTACTTTGATAACCTATAAAATCTTAGAACCATATTATCGACTTGTGCTTCTTTTCATTCCTGAAGGCGCTTCGTCACCACATGGAGTGATTCAGATGAATTGATCGTGGCTATCAACACACCGAATGGCCTCAACATCCTGGCACCTATCCTTTTCTGTCTGCGTAAATATTGTTATAAAAATAGTTGTAAATTTGTCAAGGTTGGTACAGCAAAATTCGTGTCAACTGCTGGAACCCGAATTTCCTGTATATCAGGTTTCTGTCCAATAACCACTTTTGATTATATGAAGACTGGGTTTAAGACATTGTAAGTAAATATAAAATTCACTGAATTTTACCGACACGGTTCCTGAAATAAGATCAGACTTGTTGAACAACGCTAGTTCTGCTGATTTTTCTGTAATATAATTGCTCTCTCTCGTGTTTTATGAGAGGATGGTTAACGCATTTGTGGCCTGTTCAGCAGCCTCTGATGAGAGGCTCCCGATGATTTTTTAAGTTTCAGTTTCTCTTCCTATAACCTAGGACACGTTCTATCGTATGCAGGATGTTCTACGTTCCAGTTGGAGCATTTAGGTTTAACCTCTCTCGTATACGTCCGGCTGTCATGGTTGCCACTCCCGCGGAAGACACACCGTGGGTTTGAGCTTTACAGCTGAAAGCTGCGTGCCTGCTTAACAGCTAAGTTACTGCTTGACTATTAAAAGAGCGTACGATACTTACAGAGTAAGTCGCTCACATTAATCTTCCTACCAAATGCAGAGAGGAGGGACATACTCTTTCTTGAGTGTAAGTCCTTTCATGTTTTATTTGGAGTTGCACAATCAAGTATACATGGGTAAGTAAAACACTTCAAAACAAACTGACAAAAATTGAGGAGTAAAAATAAAGTGTCTTTAAGATTATCATCAATAAAGAACACCATAGATAAGTGTCATTATTAAATCACGTTAATTAATAAACATATTAAAATTAAAGAAAATAGTAGTGACTACGACATTATGAGAAAGTAAATCGAAGGCCAATTCGAGATTGAAATTAAATGACACATTAAAAATTAGATTGCCGTGAGATATGTTGCTGCCGAGCGTTATAACAAGTCTACCGGTCGCTCAAATAATCTCTAGGGGAATCCATAACCTGTGTTCTTGGGTGATAGCTTGGAGACCGGGAGGCGATGCTGCGCTGGAAGTACTGACGGGACATCTCGAAACGTGGACAGTAAAAGAGATAGTGTTCTACTGTTTCTGGCCCTTCTCCACAGCAACCCGGAGTTCGATTGTGTAAAAGTGGGACAGATACGCCTTCAGAAAGCAACCAGTCAAAATCTGGATAGTGCTATGCGGGATGGAGAGACGGTGAGAAGTGACGACGGTTGTGCTGCAGCGACGGTAGGGAAGACACGGCGAATGTTCTTTCTAGTGGAGCTGCTTTCCCATTGAAAGTTCCGAGCACGGTTTTCAAAGGAGGACGTTCTATGCAAGTTCTGCATCTTTTTTTTTTACTAGTGGCGTCCTTTCCTAAATGATCCCCACAAGAAACACGTTTGTACTTGGCAAGTACTGCAGGTGCACAATCCCCCGCGCTACCCCCACCAGAGAGTTTGGTCTTGGGTACCACTCATTAGAAGTAAAAAAAATAACCCAGACCTATCATGCATACATAGAATTTATTACGTTGCATAGGTTCATAGCTCCACTTCTCGGTGCTAGCTTTAGCGCGTCCCAAGTTGAGGTTTTGCCAATTTTCACTAAAACTTTATTTTTCTGTAGAAAAATTTTCCTCCGTGTCAAATATATATTATGCTGAGCATTTTAATGTATTTTAATCAGGTTGTTCGATATCGAGATTTTGCGACGTCGATCTGTTATATCGAAAAGGAAAGTAAGATATCAGTATCGTCGAAAAAATATCACAAAAGATGAATCGTACGACAACAATATGATATCGGTAGGAGAAAGCTAATGTCGGTAATACCGATATCCATTTTGATATCATCAGTATACATATTTAAATTATAGAGTTTTTAAAGTGCATTTGAATATTCTAAAATTTATGCTTTCTTATTACTGTTACGCATTTACATAATAGTTGAAAGTGTACGCAATGTAAGGAAAAAAACATTCTTGAACTTAAGTCTGAAAGCAGATTGTATTTGATTCGGTTAAAGCAGCCCTGTTTTTTCCAGTATGTAAATCTGCTGCTTGATGAGGCTTCTGAGAGCAACGAACTCATATTCATACGAGTTAATATGCAGATTTCCACATTCTCATCAGAAAAACGAGTCCGTAACTGATTCGTGATTATTCATCCATACGAATATGCTCCCTCAGTCGGAGCCGAGGTTGCCGGAATCGATAGCACATTCGCTGCAAACGGAGCCAGGATAGGAAAAACTTCTCATTCTCATTTCACCATGTCAGCGGATCCTCCTGCCTCGCTTGCAACGGTTGCTTAAAGAACTTTTCTAGCTCCTCCTCCAAAGCTCGGAACCTCTTAAAGAAGATTTTTCGTCAGAATCATTATCGAGTAAAACATAAACGGGACAGTGATACCAGGTTCAATGTTGGCTGCCCATACCAGCTCCTCGTCGCAAGTATTCCAAAGGTCATCTTTCCTCTAGCTCCCTGTCCTGACGCGCTGAACAACAGTTGAGAGAACTAGAGAGTTCCTTGGGTATATAATGTGCGAACGAATATAAGTAAATGCGGCTCTTTCTTTGTCTTTTAGTAGAACTTTCTCAAAGCGTGGATCAAGCAGAGTTGCGGTAGGGCAAATGCTATTACCGGTTTGTAAGCGATCAGATTTGGAACGGATCTGAGTCTTCAGAGTAACCACAACCAAAAGAAGTTCTTTTCATAGGTTGTCTGTTTAAAAAATCTCCCACTTCTTCCGAAGAGCAAAAACCTAAATTTCGCGGTGCGAAATAATAATAATAATAAGTCGTGTCAACTCATGTATGAAACAATTTTCTTTTATTTGTTACCTGTTGCATTCGAATAAATGAGAACACGTGTGTTTGGTTCGACTGATAGTAGTGTATTGAGCCTTCGCACGACGGGAGCTGACGCTCGACTGCCGTGCGTAACACGTAGCTGACCCTATGTAACCTGTGACTGGCCATGTTTGCCCCATGGTATGCCCTGCGGGCATAGTTACCCAACATTACCATGCGAATGATGGACAAATTCCGGATTGAAATGGTTCCTCCTTTGGTTCTCCAGCGATAATCTTTGTTGCTACGGTGAACGGTTTGAGGATCCTTCTAAGCGCCTTAATAAGTAAATACTGACTCGGTTGGGGAACATCAAGGTCCAATTTGCGTTCAGGAGTCTCTATCGGGTCCCGAGCTCAACCAGACGCTTTAGCGTAGCCAAAGAGCTGTTCCACCTCGTTAAGTTTTCTTGCCAGAGACTGGATATGGCATGGGCACGAGCTTTCATTTCAGCAGATAGGGTGTTCTTTGCCTTGCTGCCATGGTTGAAGAGTCCCACAAACTTTCTGTAATCCTTTAACAGTTCACTCTCAAACACAACAGCAGCTATAACTGCAAGCTGGATTTGATAGGCAAAACACTTGAATTTGACAAAACAGGCGTCTGATGCGGTTGCTGCGGGGTGTACATCCGGGCAGAATTCAAGATCGTCGTATTGGTTATGTTGGTCGTCTTCATCAGAAAGGACTATCTCGATCTCTACTTACTTCAGTTTAGTTCGGCTCTTCGGGTGAGAGATCTCCATGACATCTTCCCTTAATTTTTTCCAATTACCTGAGGCACCTTGTTTATTCTCCGTAAGCCTGTCTTCCAAGAAACGTGATCCCCTCACCATATTTTTCGCAACATCAGTAACTACACCCATCCCTTTATCGGTTATGTAATACTTCGTAATGGTCGCCATTAACAGGTCCTCCATTGGATCGTCTGTATGGGATCCTCTGAACCTGGAGCACGACAAGAGACGCTGGTATCTCTCGTGTCCAACAACAAAGTGGGCTGTTAGTCAAAGGAAACCTTTTGTACTGGGCCATGTCCGATATCAGCTGTTAGCGAGATGTATGATGATTGTAAAAGCAAGCATTTCACTTCTTCATGCAACTTCCTGTGAATAGCCTGCAAGTAGAGAAAGTACTATTGTTAGTTAATTTATTTGTTTGTAGGTGTTTTGAAATTTGATTTACCATTATTTTCGTTGAAACTGTCTACGAGACGCAGTGCTTCTGCTTCGTGGGGATTTTCCCCTTTCGTGGGGGAAATCGACTATATGACCTGCGGAAAGGGGAAAATCAAACTTTTAGAGAGGAAAATTGGGGAAATATATACTACAATACAAACTGATGAATCATGAAAAATAATAATCTCAATAGAAGTTGTTCTTCAAGGCTAAAAAGATTACATGCTAATCAATGCTCGATTAATAAATGAATTTTTCGGAAACCTGTCTGCGTTTTGGAGCCATTGTTTACAAGCTGCCGCGACAGTAACGCGGCCGCGGCATAATGTATATCACTGTGAAACCGTATTTCAATTGCATTTTATTGTTTCAGAGTCAAATAAACACATTCTCCCATTATTCAGTAATTTTACTTTTTATTGGCTTTAAATCGTCAAATCAGTGAAATTTTGTAACCGGTTACTTAATGGTTGAAGTTAAAAAAAAAAACTAAGCCACCGGGAGTGACGTCGCGTGACCGGCTCTCGGCTAATTGCGGTCCTTGCAGAAAGTGAGGTTAGCGAGGTTGCAGCCCGTGAGTGCGTGAGTAATTCCCGTGCTCCGTGCTCGGTTTGCTTCTTTTAAGAAAGATTACTCCATACCGAATTACTCAATTGTTCCTCCGTATATCTTTACTCGTCTGCAGTTTTTGCATTGCTTTTTACTTTATTTTCATTTTATGCTTTCTGCACAATCGTTAACAACAGTCATGAAATAGACAGCCACGATAGCTACGATAGTGATGGGGCTGCCAAGCGATGTCGACGTGAACGACTGCTCCGCTCGGATGACCAAACGACTATTGACTGAGTCAGGTAAGCGTAACAAGTTTCTGAATGTTTCTATTATTACTGATTAATAACCTTATTGATAATTATGCAAGTTAACTAAACAAAATGCATGTAACTGATCTAAGATATTATACTATCAATACATTTGTTTTGCCAAATTTATATTTTGTTTTACTTCTGAAGTAGCTTCAGAGCCAAATTTCTGTTAAGAAATAAATTAATGATATTGTTCACCTTGTCGCAATACTTAGTAGCTATTATGTTTGTTATGACATTTGTAAGGACTAAACCTTTATTACTCATATTTAGTTGCAAAATTAAGTCGGTACTGCAATTATTTTAATTTCAAGTAACTCTTCAATTGATAACGATTTTCTGTCACATGTTTAAAGTATGAACCTGTTTTCATACAAGTAGATAAAAGGAGTTCACTAGCTCGTTAATCAGTTGGTTAATTAGTTAACTAACTTAGAAACTATTCTATATATGTATGCTTTTTACATTACTATGCCAATTGTAGAATATTTATTAAATTTGATAATCAGTTTAGATAAAGTATTATGATACTTTTTTTTTCTAACCTTGGAAATTATATCAGTTCCTAAATAGTACCATGTATTTAATAATAAACTTGTTTTGTCGGTACATTTAAATTATAAAAGTACATTTAAATTATAAAAGCTTCAGCATCAACATTGAGTGAAGCTGCGAAAGCTGATTTTATATCTGCAGTATGGTCAAAGGGAAAGCAAAGAAATTCCAAGACAATTGGCTGAAGCTTCCTGAATTTAAAGACTGGCTGCAAAAGGTTCCGAACAACGCCTACGAGGCGAAATGCAACTTGTGTTCAATAGTTTTGAAGGGGCACGGAAAACCTGAACTTCTGAAGCACGCAAAGACACAGAAGCACAAAGACAATCAATTTAAAAACTGATTTGAATCAAATCAAATCATTTTCAAATCAAATTAGCGAGATAATTTTCTTGACACAACTAATCGTTTTTCTGCATCTTTGATAAATCTTGTGGGTGTCGTGCATTGATGCACTTGGGACTGCTTGAATACAGGCTCCTTAAATTAAAACTCTAACCCCGAGAGCATGCGTGGCGTGGTACAGTGCTCTTCTGCCAAAGCGTATACACCTTCCCTACGCCTAATTACCTGTAAAGTCAACTTCCTGACTATATTTTGCACAGGAAAAATTGAATTCAAGATATTTTTCTTTTCTCTTTTTCTTGTTTCCTTTCAACGAAACGTAGCGCTTCCCACGTGACGTAAATTTCAATGCAAAATAATAGATTGTAAACACTGTCGAGTATTCCGTGAAATATTCAAGAATAGGCTCTACTGGGCTCTTGGGGATCTTGCTTTGCATTTTCAACCGTCCCGTTAATTGCATTATTTACAGCAATGGAAAACTTAAACCAATTACCATACCTATATGCTGATTATTTACAAGGCATGTTCGGATGTGTTGAAAATTACTGGGAAAATTGGCTAAATGTACTTGTTGAAACCAAGTCAAGACTGATGTGGATAGGGATAGGGATGCAATGCAGTCGAAACTATTCCCTCTTACGTGTACGACTTCGCAAACGCATGGCCCTTTTTCCGCACATCAAGTCTGTTAAATCATACCATCGTAACCTACGAATGAGACTCGTGGATCGCTACTACATTGTTATGTAAAATCTTTGTATGAATATTCTCAAATTCAGTAAAGGCGTACAGGGCACAGCAAACGGAGGATGTGAAGCGCGACAGAATCTAAATGTTTGGATGCTTGGATACGGTCTAAGATCTAGAAGACACTATTTTTGCAGAAAACACTTTTTAAAATATTGGTTTCAGTTGACAGGAAGGAAAAATAAGAAAATGGTTTGAATTGTCAAATCAAACCATGAAACTTCGAAATCAAATCACGGGTTTGATTTAAATCAAATTGTAATGATTTGAATCGTGAGTTGATTTGATTTGAAATTGATTGAAATCAAAATTGATTTGGATTTACCCATCAATAGCTTGAGGAGTGTTCATGTGAATAAAGATAACTGGGCCGGCTTCTGCACGGATACTACCAGCGTGATGTTCGGATCCCGAAACTCAGTAACGACCCGTATTCATGACTCTTGGGTGGTGTTAGTTAATGTTCCTGACATATGCTGCACTTGGCGTCTTCGACGGCATGCGAGAAGTTAACAACTTCATTGGAAGGCACTTGCCAAAGTATCTACGAACGCTTCAACAAAAGTTTTAAAAATACCGAGAAGTATCGTGAGTTCCAGGTTTTCGCCAATGTCAGTCCGCACAAGATTATGAATCGTGGTCAGACCAGATGGCTGTGCTTACAGGACTACGTGAGGAGGATTTTAAGCCGGTGGTCAGCTCTCCTGTATTGGACCAATGAGGTCATGCTCGAAGACAAAACACGCGCGAGCCAGCTTGTCCTTGATACTCCAAAGAACCCTTTGATGCGGTGCCTAATGGAGTTTTAGAATATTCACTGGGTCTGTTCACCGAGAGCAAAGCTCTGTTTCAAGCAAAACTTCCGTTGTTTCATCTACTCAGGCCGAAATTGAAAATTTGCTGAGGACTCTCGCCCTAAATTTTATGGAAAGGGAGTATGTTATGGCCCCAACCCTACGGAATGCAACAGCACACTGCGCTCAGCCCTCGAGATTGAGCCAATGGAGTCCCGGTATTACCTTCCTTTAGAAGAGGTTTACACCGGGCACAACGCGCACGCAACCCTTCAAGAGTGCGAGGGGGTAGATCGTGCAGAGGCGATGAAAATATACAAAACCGCCAGGGACTTCTATGCTCAGGCAATTTTACAAATTAAAGGACGGTTTGTTTTGGACGCAGGAGTGCTGGAGGATGCCAAATTTTTGGCTCCCAAAAATGCTCTCACCTTAAGGTCGCGCACCGTAGTTCCGATAGCAAAAAAAGTCATGCGTCCGTCGTGGAACTGGAATTTGGGCACGCTGGACTCGGAATGGTGTGAGCAAACAGTACCCAGTGTATCGCATGCTGACCACGTTGACTACTGGCGCGAAGTGCTTGCAAGAAAAACTTCTGACGGAAAGCCTCGATTCAGGCAGCTTGAAAAAATCGTACGATATTTCCTCTACCTGCCAGGATCAAATGCAGCAGTAGAGCGAGTTTCCAGTGATGTAAAAACATCAAAACCGATAAAAGGAATTCTTAGCTAACACAAGAGCTTAATTCACGTTAAGGAAGGTCTCAAGAGAGAGAACAAGTCAGCTGCAAGCTCAACTGTTGACCAACATGTTCTGAGACGCTTAAAAAATGTCACGGCCTCATCTTGTGCTGCTGCATCCGTATCTAGCCCAAGTAGGAAAGGTCCAGAAAAGAGACCTTAATTGTGTTTTTACGCACATATTTACAGAACGTATCAATTGAATTTTGATTATCATTGGTTTCTTGTTCTTCATATCTAAGACTAGTTTTTTTAGACTTCGTCTTTGTCTCCAGATCGTATGTCTCCTTATCCCAAGTAAAAATAAAAGTGTATTACGTCCCAAATTAATATAATGTGAGTATATTGACAGAATACTTGAGCTGTACTTAACAGTGTACGAATTTAGGACGCAGTATACTTTTTTTAAACCTAGAATCTAATTTATTTCCCATTAATTCAGTTTATTAGAACTAAGAACTAAGAAAAGAAAGCTTCTTGAATATTTTTCATTTGCAGTACGAGCGTTTTATTAAATAAAAAAATCTTGCGTTCCTGTTGATTATTAAAAGGAAAAAAGTGGGGAACCTGATTATTTTAGAGGGGGGAAAAAAAAGAAAATTCGCCTTTTGCAATGTGGGGAAAAATGGGGAAAACAGCCATTCTGAGTGGGGAACGGCGTAGTCAAGAAGTGGAAGCACTGAAGAAACGGTAGCTTATAACCGCCCTCAAATATCAGCCCTAGCATAAGCTTCTGTCCAAGATCAGTTTCTGTTGAGCTCAGTGGGTGCATACTAACCAACACATATAGGGCCACACAACTGTCTATTTCCTGACATTTCGAACGTGGGAGTTGAGGTATGGTATATGATAAAACGAAGGCCTGCTTTTCACTGCTCCTCACATCCGACATCTTTCCTGTGGAAGTTTCTGCGTCTAGCTCCGTGGGCTCGTTCATGAGGCGTTGCTTCTTAGCAAGGACTGAGGACCCACACAGAGTAAATGCTTCTTTATTTTTCTTGAGAGATGAAGTATCACTAGGTGAAAATTTCTGAAACGTTGAAAAAGTTGAGCATAAAATAGTTTAAAAATTTCAGAATGAGAAAGAACTTAGCGCGAGCTTACCTTCAAGTGGCTCACCTTGTTCGATGTATTTTTTTTTTTTTTACTCCTTTCACGGTTTGGTCACACAATGGACATTCAACCAAATTACCATCAAGTTTTACGAATAAAATGCCACACTTTGGATTTAATCCTTTTATTTGCAAAAATATCTTGGTTCTTACTGGTTGTCGCCATTTTAACATTGCCCTCTCTCTATTCTGCCACAATTTTGATGGTTAAACCAGGAGTAGATTTATCAGCTTCATTTGTTTTGGAGCCAAATGCTTCATGCGGCACCTACCGGTGAAAAAGCTAGTATTTATACAATTTTGAAGTAGTATATCACAATGCGGAAGTTCACTCCGACGATATCGATATTTTCGATACGATATCCTTGATAATGAAAACAAAATCTCAATATCGTTGAAATATCGAAATTTTATATTTTGCGTGCTTTGATATGGATATTGATATATCGAGAGCAAATTGCATCAATGTACCGGAACATCCTGATTTTAATCTTCTAATCTTACTACCCACAAGTAACCAGAAGTAATTTTTGGCGCGCATTCAAAGTCAGTCTCTTTGCATACACGCTCTGTTCATAGTTCCTCACATTTGAGCAAGGTGACATACACTTCCGGTATCAGCAGTGTGTAAGCTATTTTTTGGTGTATAGCACATGATTCTTTAACGACGGTGAAACTTTGCCACCCAAAGCGGGCTTTACCGTGATAGTCGCCCTTTTTTCGTATTTAACTAGTTTTATTCTTTGTTTTAGTTTCGTAACTGTGTTGTAATAATTGTTTCAAAACTCGATGGAACAATAACCGATATTAAATGGCCCTTTTACTATGATTTTATAATGCAATAACAATTAATTAATGTATAATATATTTGACAATTTAAAAAGTTTTACAAAACCGCAAAGCTGGCAACACTGGAGCGTTTTGTAGACGAACTTGATAGAAAGGTTGAGAAACACAGTATAGAAATAGTATCGCATAGACTCCTTATCCCTTCATGTTAATGCCTGAGCCCGAAACTAGCGCTACTATTCTACTGTTGGCCGCGTTCGGTACTACGGCTGCTTACAGGATCAGCTGTCCAGTCCTTTAGTTTCCTCAACGTAGCCATAGTTCTGACGACGGTTAATCGCAGAAATCTGGCGCTAGTTTCGCACTTGCGGTATTAACATGGGGAGATGAGGCTTGATACTATACTGTTTCTACACAGTATTGAAAAAGCTTGGCACTTTGCAATTGCAACAGCAACAATATAACAGTGTGACCGTTCTTCTTCTGAACGAACTGTTCACGAAAATATCCGACATTTGACGCTTGATTAAATTGAAATATTTTTAGGGAAACTACGTTCAGCTAAAAGTTCGGAGTTACGAAATTAAGATGGCGTCAAAATTACCGCCTCCTCCGTTGGTAAACCCTAAACGTAAACACTTTCTTGATCAGCCCGCACCGCTTGGATATGTAGCTGGTGTAGGAAGAGGGTAAATAACAAAAAACATTTGAGATAAACCTTTGAACTGTAACTCTTTTATTTTTAATGTAAATAGTGCTACAGGTTTTACAACTCGGTCTGATATTGGTCCTGCTCGTGAAGCTAACGATGTCCCAGATGATCGTCACCCGGCGCCTAACAAGAAAAAGAAGAAGGATGACGAAGAGGAGGAAGAAAACGAAGATCTCAGTGAGTCAAACTACGATGAGTTTGCCGGGTATGGCGGATCGCTGTTTAGCAAAGATCCTTACGATAAAGATGACGAAGAAGCTGACGCAGTTTATGCCGCTATTGACGAGAGGATGGACGAGAAACGAAAAGATTATCGCGAAAAAAGGCTGAAGGAAGAAATTGAAAAGTATCGTCAGGAAAGGCCCAAGATTCAGCAGCAGTTCAGTGATCTCAAACGAGAGCTGGCCAACGTTTCCGAGTCCGAGTGGAAGACGATTCCCGAAGTCGGAGATGCACGAAACAAGAAGCAGCGCAATCCTAGGCTCGAAAAGTTCACTCCAATCCCCGATTCAATTTTATCAAGAAACCTGGGAGGAGAAACAACAACATCGATTGACCCAAAGAGCGGTCTAGCCTCAGCTTTGCCTGGAATGTTAACACCTACAGGAGATTTGGACTTGCGTAAAATTGGCCAAGCCAGAAATACTCTTATGGACATTAAACTGACGCAGGTGTCGGACTCTGTCTCTGGCCAAACTGTTGTAGATCCCAAAGGTTATCTCACTGATTTGCAAAGCATGATCCCGACTTACGGAGGTGATATCAATGATGTCAAGAAAGCTCGTCTACTTCTCAAGTCAGTTCGCGAAACAAACCCCAACCACCCGCCCGCCTGGATCGCTTCGGCTCGACTCGAAGAAGTGACAGGCAAATTGCAGGCCGCGAGAAACCTGATCATGAGGGGCTGTGAGACTTGTCCCAATTCCGAAGATTTGTGGACTGAAGCTGCACGACTCGTTGCACCTGACACTGCACGAACTGTCATCGCACAAGGAGTGAGGCACTTGCCTAACTCCGTTAGGCTCTGGATCAAAGCGGCAGAGCTCGAACAGGATTCAAAAGCAAAGAAACGAGTTTTCAGGTACCGTTAAGACCCTTTCGGAAAAAATTGAATCGTCTAATTAATCGTGTTTAATAAATATTTCACCTTCATGTTGTTTTCGTTATAGGAAAGCTCTAGAGCACATTCCCAATTCGGTCCGTCTCTGGAAGTCTGCCGTTGAACTTGAAGATCCCGACGACGCTCGCATTCTCCTGTCCCGTGCTGTGGAGTGCTGCCCTACGAGTGTAGATTTGTGGCTGGCACTCGCTCGTCTGGAGACTTACGAGAACGCTCGTAAGGTCTTGAACAAAGCCCGAGAAAACATCCCCACGGACCGGCAGATCTGGATCACGGCCGCCAAGCTGGAAGAGGCGCACGGAAACGCCAACATGGTGGAGCGTATCGTCGACCGAGCACTCAGCTCTCTCACTGCCAATGGCGTGGAAATCCATCGAGAGCACTGGATGACGGAAGCCGTGGACTCGGAGAAATCTGGCGCGGTCCTCACGTGCCAGGCCATCATCAAGTCCATCATTGGGATCGGTGTCGAGGACGAAGACCGCAAACACACGTGGCTGGAAGACGCCGATAGTTTCGCATCACAGGGAGCGTACGAATGCGCCAGGGCCGTCTACGCGCACGCCTTGTCTGTGTTCCCCAACAAGAAGTCAATCTGGCTACGCGCGGCTCACTTTGAGAGAGAGCACGGCACCCGAGACTCGCTCGAGTCTCTGCTGCAGAAAGCCGTCACGCATTGTCCGCAAGCAGAAGTCTTGTGGCTCATGGGCGCCAAATCGAAATGGCTGGCTGGAGACGTTCCAGCGGCTCGCTCGATCCTGTCGCTGGCTTTCCAGGCCAACCCGAATTCCGAAGAAATTTGGTTGGCCGCCGTCAAGCTGGAATCTGAGAACTGCGAATATGACCGAGCGAGAAAGCTACTGAGTAAGGCTCGTAGCTCGGCTCCGACTCCTCGCGTTCTCATGAAATCCGCCAAGCTGGAGTGGCAGCTCGGTGACTTGGAACAAGCTCTGGAACAGCTGGAGAAAGCCGTGGAGCAGTTCCCGGACTATCCCAAGTTTTACTTGATGCAGGGCCAGATTTACGAGATCTTGAAGAAACGCGACAGAGCTCGAGATTGCTATAACCAAGGCTCGAAGAAGTGCCCTACTAGTATTCCGATGTGGACCTCTCTGTCCCGCCTGGATGAAGCTCAGGGCCATCTGACTAAAGCCAGAAGTGTCCTGGAGAAGGCGCGTCAGAAAAATCCTCAGAACGCACAACTGTGGCTCGAAGCCATCCGCCTAGAATGGAGAGCTGGACTGAAAGATATTGCCTCGAGTATGCTGGCCAAGGCCCTGCAGGAATGTCCAACGCCGGAGTTTTGTGGGCCGAGTCGATTTTCATGGCAGATCGCCCGCAGCGCAAGTCCAAGAGCGTCGATGCTCTGAAGAAGTGCGAGCACGATCCGCACGTTCTCTTGGCTGTTTCGAAACTCTTCTGGACTGAACGGAAGCTCCAAAAATGTCGCGAGTGGTTCAACAGGACCGTCAAGATCGACCCGGACTTGGGAGACGCCTGGGCCGCGTTCTACAAGTTTGAACTGCTCCACGGAACCCCTGAAGAGCAGGCCGAAGTGAAGAAGCGGTGTGTTCAGGCGGAACCAAGACATGGAGAAGTCTGGGCAGCCATCGCCAAAGCTCCTGAAAACTGGAGGAAGAACGTTGGTGAAGTCTTGGATCTGGCCGCTGCTGCTATACCTCTCCCCACTTAATTTCTTCAGTTTTCGCCCAATCATCCTCTACTTTTTCTGTTTTTTTTTTTAAGTGTAATAAAAGGAGTTCAAAATTTTACTTTGTTAGTTTCTTTTGTAAGTTTGAAAACTGAAATGGTAGGAAGTTAATTTTGATTCACTTTGTTACATTTTCTGTGTATTCAGATGGAGAGAAAAAAAAATGAAAACTGTTTACAACAGTTACTATTAATATCCGAATCTGTTATCACAAAGGAAAGACGTGAGACTGGAGAGTTTACCGTAAAACAAGACGACAACATTGTGAAAAGTTCCAAGATCACTAGAAACAACAAACATGTCTGTAGCTCCAATGTTCCCGATTTGTACAACCTGAAGAGCATCAAACGCGAAGCTGAACTACCCTGGAAGAAGAGAAAGGAATAATTAGTTTCTGATGACATAAACTCAAGACGCACTTAAGTTCTAAGCTCTAGTGTTAGTGATACTTTGGGAAATCGGGTATTCTCGAAGCCATGTGAAGAAATTCGGCCAGAGAGACAACTCCGTCAGCATTCAGGTCGGCTTCTTGTAGAATTCGCTCAACAATGGCGTCCTGCTCTACTGTGGTCAAGTTTGTGTTAGTCTGAGACCGGCCGCATGTTATACGTTTCAGGGTCTCTTGAAGGTCGGGAATACCGAGGGCACCATCTTCATCGAAATCTTTGAAGAGAAACATTAAAAGTGTTAAACTGAGAAACGGAAAGAGTTACCCAGAACTTTGAACAGACTCTCAGCTCGGAGATCAGTCGGTGCTAGTGGATGAAGTGCTGATAGCAAATCTAGGAAGTCATCGAAACTACACAAGCCGTCATTGGAAGTGGAGAAAACTCGACAGAAACGATCTGCGAAAGGATTTGCACGCAACGGTAAAGCAGCACAGAGACGTGCTGGTGGTAAACGACCATGATTATCGGCGTGTGTTTTGTTGAACGAAGACGGCCACAGCGAGTAGAACATCTTCTCAGCCCTTGAAATAGGGAAATTAGAACGACCCTTTAAGCTAGTAGCAACGTTTAATTACCGTAATATTTCGTTTTTAGAGAGATATGTTAACTCTTCGTATTCAGTTAGCTGTTTTGCGTTGAGTTGGCTACTAGAACCACCCATTGCGGCACGTCAGCACACGGAAGACTTCTATCGGTTCTGTATTTCGTGCAGCGCTGAGGGAGCAATCGATATACACAAACTCGAAAGAGATTCCACGCAATCGCAGTGGAATTCTTGTTCGAAAGAAACTTGGTCGTAAGTGTTCATAATCTAGAACTGAATCTTTTCTTTCATTTCCAGATCATCACAGAGGACATATGGAATAAATTAGTCTTCATGTTTCTCTTCATTAATGACGTAGAGCCATATACTAGTTAGCAAGAACTAAGCTCTACACGCAGTATATGAACTACTTATGTTGACGACTATCCTGGAAACACGAGTTACAATTTAATTTCTTAGTGGATGAACCGTACCTTCAAAATGATACACATGTTCACAATTAATATACGGGTAAATACACAGGGTAAAGTTGATTGTGATTAGTATCGTGCAGTAAAATGTACAGAAAACTTGCAATATTGGACTTTCTATATGTCACTTTATTAGTTCACATGTTCACGTTATCGTGCAAACATTAATTATTATAGTGCTAAAATGACACCTCAATACAAGATTCCTCAATCCCAGCCTTAAGTCTTTCAAGTTTAAACAAAAAAGCACGTTTGCTAGCTTCTCATGGACTGTTCTTCGCCAGTTTACATGTATACATTCTTTATTAGACTTATTGGATCAATCTATTTGCCAACTGTTTATTATTTGAAGCGTGATTCGATTGTTTTCGCTCCAAATTGGTTAATTCACGAAATCCTCTGGGGTCACCCTTGAGCAAGAACAGCTGTTGGTGTACAAATGAAAGTATCATTAGGTCATGATCAGTTCTAATTTCACTTTAACGCAATTGATTTATGCGTATTAAGTGCTTACCTGCATGAGACAAAAGTATTAGAATCCTTGAGAATTATCTGCAAGGATCTTTACTTTCGAAATCCTGCAGTGATCTTTAAAAACTGCAAAACAGGGCGTTGTAGCGAAGATACCGCAAGATGACCATTAAAGTAGTCTGCGGTTTCATACGATTATTTAAGCCCAGAAAAAGTTACTCAGGAACAGAAGTCAGCTTTCTTAGCCGTCTAGCCTAGATTAAGAGATATCTCAAGAGTGAAGGTAATAACTTGCTAGAAGTGCTATTTAGCCAGTTGAAGCTGTAGTGTATTCAAAAGCCAATAGATAGTAAAATAATAAACAGAGTATGATAGCTTACTAAGAAGCACTAATAACGACTTGCGAGTACTTGGTTAAGTCTCAAGTAAACTACACACCCACAAGACTTTTGCTTGCGACACATTGCATAAATGGAGACACGCCCAAGCAAAAGTAAAAGACTTTGAGGTATAAAACGGGCGAGCAGAACAAGACTTATCATCAGTACATTACACAACAAGCTAACGAAAACTTTCGAAATGAAGGTATACCAGTCAAATTAAGTATTGCTTTAGTTTTTAGTTATTTCTGCTTTTCAGGTTCTTATTGTACTATCCGTGATTGCCGTTGCTCTGGCTGCAGATCTGCCTAGCTACCCCAAACCGGAGTACACTACCTCTTCTTATGCTGAGAAATACGATTATGTGAGTTTACTTACCTTCACAGTGGTGAAGCAACATATAATCGTCATTACTTACAGGCCCCGATGCCCTACAACTTCGCGTGGGCCGTCAAGGACGATCCTTCGTACAACGACTTCTCTCACCAAGAAAGTAGCGACGGCAAAGTAGTCAGTGGCTCATACAAAGTCCTTCTGCCCGATGGTCGCGTTCAGATCGTCACCTACAAAGCGGACGACTACGGTTACGTTGCTGATGTTCAGTACCAGGGAGAAGCCAAATACGATTACAAACCGTCCTCTTACCAAGCTCCAGCTGCTTATCCGAAGTCCTCTTATTCGAGCCCTGCGTATACTGCCCCTGCTTACACCACTCCTTCTTACACTACCCCCGTTTATCCCACTCAGTCTTACTCTACCTCTGCGTACCCTGCTGCGTATCCAAAAGCTTCGTATCCCAAGGATGCATATTCTCCCCGCCCATCTTATCCTCAGACATATACTACTCCCAGCTACACCCCTGCTCCCTACAAGAAAGCTGAATATTAAGCCTACATTCGATGCCGCAAGAGATGTTGTGGCTTTGCTCTCGAACACTTAATTTAATTTGTGCAAATTGAATAATAAACTACGTTTCTGTATCACAAACACATTTTCAGAAATTTAAAAGAATTTAAACAAACTAGAAACATCTTTTAGCAATTTAATTTCTGACATAAGGGACTTTCCTTCCAGTAGTATCCCAAGTTAATGAGTAAATTACAACTATGCTGGCAAACTGGAACAATAGCCACGTTTTATAGCGATTTTACCTGCTCTGCTGACTGTCTTGCCCTAAGATGTGTTTGGTTGTCCTCATTTTTTAGTATTGTACCAGATCTCTGAATTCAGTATGCCATCTACTGTGACGCGTTGTAGTCTCTTTGTCGTACTGAAGGTATTAAGTCGTAGTTCTGTAAACTATTGCACCCTTCCACAAATCCTTCAGTGCCCTGTAGCCTTTCTTTGGGGAGTCAAATACTTTCCAATGAATAAATATGTTTGGAACTATATAAGAAAAGTTACTATGGAGAAACTTCGAGTGAATCATGCACAGTCCTACTTCAAGATGGCTACCACCAAATCGTTATTTGTTACGGCAGATGCCTACGTTTGATTATGTGCAGTCTCATACCAAACTGAAGCTACAATTATGAAGTACCAACCAACTCGCTGGCTAATTTTATGGGGTCTATTATTCTGTTCTATGGAGCGAAATTTAAAACAAGAAACATCCAAGACGAAGTGAATGCACCTACACCATTCACAATGACAAAGATGAATTGCTTAGTGTTCAATGGCCCCTTCCAGCGTTATTGCGTTCTTGAGTTGTAACTTCATTATTGTCGGCCCCTTTATTGAGAAATCTATTATTATTTGTCAATGATATTATGAAAAACTCATCTTCTTAGAAATACTGGAATATATTCTCATGTTGTTGCAAAACTTTAAATGCAATTTTCATAGAACAGTACTGAGTAATGACGCGTGGTGACGGTGTCACAATCATTATTATTCCTCCCAACACTGTATAGAATGATGCCGAATAGACTCAGTAATCAGTCTTCAAATTAGCAATGAGTCTGTCTGTATTGAACAGCAAATAAACATCCCTACGAACTTTGATCAGCCGTCTTGGAAAACCTAGTACCTAACACAAAACAGGGCTCTTCATACTTCTTTACACCCTTTTCATTGACATCCAGGTATTTGTTGTAATATTGTACTGATATTCTGCATTGATTAATTTACATAGCCGACTAAATTAAGCACTCCGTTCCGGGGTATGTAAGCATGAGATTCCTAATACTCAGATGACTTGTAAGGGGCAGGGATGTAGACGGTAGGGCGGGAATAGGCCTCTTTTTGATAGGATGGCTTGGGATACGTTGCTGGGGCTTTGTAGGAAGTTGCAGGGTAAGAGGGCGAAGAATAAGATGAAGCAGGGTAGGCTGCAATAGTGTACGCAGGGGTAGTGTAAGAAGGACTGGTGAAAGCAGGGGTGGAATATTCGGGAGTAGAAAACGCAGAGCTAGGATACGTAGCCTTTGGATATGCAGCCGGAGCCTGATAAGAGGATGGCTTGTAATCGTATTTGGCTTCTCCTTGGTGCAGGACATCAGCAACATAACCGTATTCATCTGCTTTGTAGGTGACGATCTGAACGCGACCATCGGGCAGAAAGACTTTGTATGAACCACTGACTACTTTGCCGTCGCTACTTTCTTGGTGAGAGAAGTCGTTGTACGAAGGATCGTCCTTGACGGCCCAGGCAAAGTTGTACGGCATCGGAGCCTAAAATATACATAATTAGTACTGACCTTTTTTTATTGAAGAGTGTTCAGTTACATAGTCATATTTCTTGGTATAAGAAGAGGTAGTGTACTCTGGTTTGGAATAAGCGGGACCTTCTGCTGCCAGTGCAATAGCGACCATTGAAAGCACAACGAAGACCTGGTTGTTTGAAAGGATACTGTAATATTACAAGAAATGAAATGTATGAAACTTGCTTGTGTACCTTCATGTTTATACTTTTCTAATTCGTTGGTTGCTGATGAACCGATGACCACTTGAATTAGTACTGCTGATTTATACTCGCATGAAGTCGAAGCTTTGTGGTTTTCTTCCGGTGAGAGAGCAAAAGTGGAACAATTACCTTGACTGGATTGTTTCCTTTCATTTATTTTTCTGCTTTATTATTCTGAGTGCCATTGCTGCAGGCGAAGACGACTTTAGTTTACAATCCACCCTCACCATTGAACTGAATTCGAATAATTGTTGTTACAACGTGTTGTCATTATTTCCATCGTTTCGAAATTCTATTATTGGATATCAGAGATAGGGTTTGCGACTTTTTGTATAACTGAGCGTCAAATTTGTGAACCTTACCAGATTACATAGATATATTTAAGACCAACTTCGGTAATAATTTTTAAAGGTTTATAAATTAGTTCAAGGTCAAGGTTCTTCTATGGCCCAGTCTAAAAGTAATACATTTTTATATCACTTAATCAATGTAGTACTGAATTGTTTGGAAAAAAGGGATGTGCAGAAATGTCAAATGAAGTCGCAGTTTCATACAGGCCAAGTCAATTACGATTACAAATCCTCTACTACTACATCATGATGTGGTTTGCTTTCTTTCCTACGAAGTCACCTTTTAGATCAGAATAATCAATATAAGCTTCTTGAAAGCTAAAATTCAACACCACCCAGTGTTCCAAGGGGGTCCCCCCGTCCAGCTTCCGGAATCTGACGAGACCGGGTATTCTAGATGTGGCTTAGCCGTTGACGTTAAATAAATGTATACCTGGCTATTTTTGCCCGCCGGGATTTGCATGATATCATACCAATTGATGTTATCTAGTCTGATTTCATTACGATTTTTCTAATGATTTTCAAAGTTCTAAAAATACGGTAGCTGCCTTTCAGAAATGAAAAAGGTTTAAGAGAAAAGGTAACGCTTTACTGAGCTCCGAAAAACGAAGCAAACCCACGCAATCAACCACGACGTGAAAACCATCCAGTAAAAGCTGTGGATTCATTTAGTTCAGCTTCATCTCAGTCACGCAAGCTTTCAAAAAAGAATATACACATAGTAACAGATTCCTTTCGCTTACAAGCAACTTTTTCGTCACATGTTGATTTTTGTTGCAAGGTCACCGTCCTCCCTGTTCATCCGAGTATCGCCTGAAACTGAAGCCATAACGTCGTAGGGGTGCGACCGATGTGAAACGTATTGGCCGGGTAATTTTGAAATGGTGTGTAGAAAGCAGTACTGGTAGTGATTGTGGTTAATTAGATTCCCACATCTTTTTTTCCGAATGGTTGGACATACGCAACTGAAACAATTTAGAAGTATCATTAAAACTAAACCTTACACCAACCTTGGGGGTTGAACTAATTTTAACACCACGTACAACCTTAAGGAAACCATTTACAAGGATAATCTCATTAACGGAATGATTCGTTCAACAGTAAAATTAGAGAATCTAGTTTGTTTGCATTTTAACGTGAGTTGACGGTGAACTAATCACGCAGTATAAACGTGAACTAGTAATAAGAAATAGTTAGTTCAACAATGCTTACTTGCTATTTAACTCTTGCTGAATCAACTACTTTCAAGCCTCTACATTTTCATAGATAATTTATTATTGGTTCCTCATCTAAAGTGTGATGAACTATTTCAATTTGGATTGCAAGAATCTTTCCTACGTAGCGAAACAAATCTTAAGTTCATCATTTCAAGTATAAATATGTTTGATAATGCATTATGATAAAACGATTATCTATTTGCTGTTAACAACCAAGAACCATGTTCTGTTGAACGGTTGTTCCATAAAGCGCAACCTCATTCATAAGCTAAACTACAGTGTCACGAAACGATGTTAAGAGAAATTATCGTTTACAATGTGAAATGGTTTGCTCGCATGATAACACTAATTCGTCTACGCCTATGCAACATATTGACGTTTGGCGTAAAAGAAAAGACAAACGAAAGGAAACGTTCCACTTTTGCTTTTTTCACTTGAAAAAAAACCTCAAAAATGTTTCAGTTTCTTGCGAGTATAAATAAGAAGCAAAAACTGAAATCGACATCAATTCTCACAGCAACTAACGAACTAGGAACATGAAGGTATGCAATATAGCTTCATGCATTTTTGTTTTATTATTTAATATTATTTTCAACTAACAGGTCTTCGTTGTGCTTACGATGGTTATCGTTGCAGTAGCAGCAGAAGGTCCCGCTTACTCCAAAGAGTACACTACCTCTGCTTACACCCAGAAATATGACTATGTAAGTTTATAACATGTTTTCAGTAAAGCAGCTGTTAGATTATTTTTTTTCTTGAAGGCTCCCATGCCCTACAACTTCGCGTGGACCGTCAAGGACGATCCTTCGTACAACGACTTCACTCACCAAGAAAGTAGCGACGGCAATGTAGTCAGCGGCTCCTACAAAGTTCTTCTTCCCGATGGTCGCGTTCAGGTCGTCACCTACAAGGCGGACGACTATGGATATGTTGCTGACGTGCAGTACCAGGGAGAAGCCAAATACGATTACAAGCCATCATCCTACCAGGCCCCAGCTGCTTATGCCAAGCCTTCGTATTCTAGCCCTGCTTACACTACCCCTCAATATACTACCCGTGCTTACACCACTCCTGCCTACACAACTCCTACATACTCCACTCCCGCGTACCCTGGATACTCTTCACCGTCGTACCCGGCAACTTCCTATAAAGCCCCTGCTGCTTATCCCAGTCCATCATACCCAAGTAAGGAAGGTTACCCTCGCCCTGAAGCCTATACTCCAGCTCCTTACAAGTCTACTGAATATTAGCCATACTGAATGTACCTATCAGTGAACCGAACTCTTAATTTATACTGAGCATGTTATATGAGTGTGTGGGTCAACTAAATAAAACCATGGATATTCGCAACAGTATCGAAATGACTTTGTTTCTGTTCTAGAAACTTAGTAGGAATGGAATCCTCTACAATAGTAACAGTGTTTGGTAGCGTGATTTCTTCTGTTTGGTATTACTGTTCTTTACTCGAGATCACAGGCTCTGCACCATTCTTTGCGCCCTTTGTTTGTTTAGCATGTGATGGATTGTGACGATACAACGAAGTAATGCTAACTCATGCACATAACATCGTATACAGCTTTAAGTACTAAATCCTCAACAATTGTCTTACAATTGCAGTTGCTTGCAAATAGCCGCTGTTACTTGGCCCACTTGTTTTTTGTGGAACACTAAGAGCATGAATCGCTGAAGAATAAAGTCGGAAGCTCTATGAGTAGGCGATTCTGTGATACCATAGCAATTAGTCATTTGACTCACTTGGCAATTTTGTTAAGTAATTTTACCCTATGACCAAGATAGAGGAAATCAAATAAGTACCCTAGTAACGCTCTGTGCACGGTTGCTAGAAATCAAGACCATGTGATCAAGTCACGACACCTTGTTGCTAGTACATAGAGTGAAACGGTCGACAGCCTAATGAGGTCCTAAGAGGCATCTAAACTCTTGTTCCCAATCTGGCTTATGTGGGGATAGCCTCTTCTATAGGTGTTTCATGTTGCAAGTGAATGCTACTTGTAGTACCCCTACAAGTACTAAATTTTCGAATAGTCAGTAAGACGAGAGAATCCCAATGCCCAAATATTTAATTTTATCTGACGTTTCATTGAGAAAACCATCTCATAGAAATCAGTCGTGATTAAAAAGTCAGCGCAACCTGCCGCAAGAGAATACTGAACAATCCTGCTGAATCCTGTTCATAAAGTACGAAGTTTCCACGGGTAAAAGTTTCATCTTTCTGTACAGGGAGGGGCTGAAATGAAAGGAAACATTTCAGTCGAGGTCTTGTGCATTTTCACTTTCGTCCGTGATAAAACTACAAAGGTTGTGGTTTCTTTTAAGTATAAATAAGCTGCACAAATCGAAATAGTTATCAGTTTGATCAGCAACTAGTAAATTGTAAACATCTAACATGAAGGTATGCGATAAAGTGCCGGACTTAAAGCTGTAGATATCTAATATTATTTCCCATCAATAGGTCTTCGCTGTGCTTTCAATGGTCGCCATTGCTGTGGCAGCAGAAGGACCCGCTTACTCCAAACCGGAGTATACTACCTCTGCTTACACCCAGAAATACGACCATGTAAGAACACTCATCCCAGTTTTCGTAACACTTACACTAAATTTTATCTTTGAAACTTTCCAAAGGCTCCAATGCCCTACAATTTCGCCTGGGCCGTCAAGGACGATCCTTCGTACAACGACTTCAGTCATCAGGAAAACAGCGATGGCAAAGTAGTCGATGGCTCCTACAAGGTCCTGCTTCCCGATGGTCGCGTTCAGGTCGTCACCTACAAAGCGGACGACTACGGTTACGTTGCTGATGTCCAGTACCAGGGAGAAGCCAAATACGATTACAAGCCGTCATCCTACCAAGCTCCAGCTGTTTATCCTAAGCCTTCGTATTCGAGCCCTGCTTACACTACCCCTCCTTACACCACTCCTACCTATACAACTTCTGCATACCCCACTTCCGCCTACCCTACTTACTCTTCGCCGTCTTACCCGGCAACTTCCTACAAAGCCCCTGCTACTTATCCCACCCCATCATACCCCAAGGAAGCCTATCCTCGCCCTGCAGCCTATACTCCTACCCCTTACAAGACTACTGAATATTAGCCATTCCAAGGTTACCACTTGCCGAATTGGGCGCTTAACTTATACCGAACATGTATTAGAAGTTTGCCGATTGACTAAATAAAACCCTGATCACTTGGAAAAATGTTGGTATGGTTTTATGTTCTGAAGCTAAGGGTCTTTAACAGCTCAACTTCTAACAACAATCTATCCTGGACATACAAAATTATAGCTACTATCGGTGGGGACTTTCAAAAATATTCGCTTATGCATGAAAGCTGATTTAAGAGTTAATTCCATGGATAAAACTATCATATGTTGAGCTGTGCAGCTCTGTAAAGGAAGGGGCAGAAGTAAAAGGAAGCTTTCAAATCAACGTAATACTGTTTCAATTTAGCTTATTTCACTGATGAAAAGCCACAAACGAACTGATTTCTGGCGAGTATGAATAAGATAAAACAAATTGGAAGTGTTATCAGTTCAGAAGCAGCTAATAAACTAAAACCATCCCAACATGAAGGAGTTTAATAAAGTTTTATTGACTGAATTGCATTCAGTTAAAATCAATGACTAGGTCTTTGTTGTGATTTCGACGGTCGCCGTTGCTCTGGCAGCAGAGGGACCCGGTTACCCGAAACTCTAGTACATTACCCCTGCCGTCACTCAGAAATACCACTATGTAAGTGCATTTATACAACAGTTTTATAGTGATACTTTACATTTATTACATTTATTATTTTAAACCGATGTTTTATTCTAAACCGGCTCCGGTGCCCCACAACTTCGCCTGGACCGTCAAGGACGACCCTTCGTACAACGACTTCACTCGTCAAGAAATCAGCGATGGGAAAGTAGTCAGTGGCTCCTACAAAGTTCTTCTTCCCGATGGTCGCGCTCAGATTGTCACTTACAAAGTGGACGACTATGGCTACGTTGCTGATGTCAAGTACCAGGAGAGGCCAAATACGATTACTTACCAGGCTCCAGCTACCTATCCTAAACCGTCTTATTCGAGCGCTGCGTATCTACTCCGGCTTACACTACTCCTGCTTACGCTAGCCCGGTTGATCCTTCTCAGTCATATTGTACCTCTGCGTGGACTGCTGCGTATACAAAAGCTTCTTATCCTAAGATTGCATATCTTACCCGTCCAACTTATCCTCAGCCATCTATACCACTCCTAGCTACACTTCTGCTCCCTACAAGAAGCTGAATATTAGAGCCTTAATTCTATTTGCCAAGAAGAGGTTATAGTTTACCTACCGTCGCTTAATTTAAAACGTGTAAATTGAATATGAATTGAAAAAACTGAATAGATTGAATTGCATAATGGACTATTTTTCTGTGTCACAATTTCAAATTTTTAAATAACTTCTCAATTTCATTCGTTTAGCATCTAACGAAGTTCCAACATAAGGGACTTACTAGTAGTACACAAAGTTGAATAGTATATTACAATTATATTAGAAAAATGGCCACGACGTTATCTAGCAATTTGAATTTAACTGCTCTGCTGTCTGTCCTGCTCTCAGATGTGTATAACTATCTTAATTTGTGAGTATTATACCACATCTTGGATTTAGGAATTCCGCACACTATTGTGACCAAGTGCAGACACTTTAACGTAGTGAAGGATTCAAGTCGTTACCTTACATTATATTATACCTTGTTATCAGGGGCGTAGCCAGGATTCAATGAAAGGGGGGGGGGGCAGAGGATGAGGACTTAGTGAAGGGGGGGGCCAGGTTACAAGTTTTTCCTTTAAAGTCTAGATTTTGCTAAATTTAACGAAGAATTACACAATTTTTTAAGACGGAAGGGAGGGCCACGGCCTCTCGGCCCCCCTCTAGCTACGCTCCTGCTTATTATAAAGTATTGTATTATCACAACAGTGCACTCTTTATCAGTGCAAGAAGCGTTTTGAATGTTATATAGAGACGAGTGTAGTCTTTCTCTATCAGTGCAAGTCTTGTAGGGAATGTTGTAGAGAAGAACGTAACTCTTTCTCTAACAGTACAAGATGCGTTGTAACTCTTGTAGACAAGAGTGTCGTCTTTCTCTAACAGTGTAAGTCTGTAGTTGCTGTTGTAGGGAAGAGTGTACTCTATCCGTACCGGTGCAAGTTTGCAGTCCTTGTTGTAGAGAAGATTGAACTCTTTCCCTATTGTTGCTAGATACCGTTGTAACTGTTGATGAGAAGAGCGCAGTCTTTCTTTTTCAATGCAAGTCTCAAGGGGTTCGAAACTTCCAATAATCTTCGTACACCTGGGTCATGTTGTCACTGTTATCAACCTGTTATCTCCATGTTATCTCCGTGTTATCACGTATTATCAAATAATTTTCGTACAATTTTCCTCGGAGTTTCGGACTCCTTGGCAAGTCTGTAGTTACTGTTGTAGAGAAGAGTGTATTCTTTCTCTAACAGTGCATGTCTTGCAGTTATTGTTGTAGAGAAGAACGTAGTCTTTCCTTTCCAGTGGAAGATGCGTTGAAACTGTCGTACAGAAGAGTCTAGTATTTCTCTATCAGTGCAAACCTAGTCGTTACTGTTTTAGAGAAGGGTGTACTCTTTCTCTGTCAGTGTTATAGTTACTGTTGTAGATAACGACTATTTAGATAGTTACGACTATATAGGCCATTATAAACTCAGTCTTCTGTAAAATTTCTTGGTTTCTTGGATGTTCCAATAGATTTCGAGATAAATCCGTACTTGCAAATGGGCATCTTAGCTTGAAGAGGATGGTGAAACACAATGTTAAGACCAAGGCCCCTAGAAAGGGTAACCCGGCCTTGAATCAGGATGATCGGTCTATGAGGTTAATTCGCATTCCATTTTGGCAATAATATGTTACATTGTATTACAAAGCGAAGAAACTTGTGAAGGAAACTTTTTTCAATCAAGGTAACTGTTCCACTTTTGCTTTCTACATTTCAAAACCCCAAGAGGTTATGGCTTCTTTCACAAAGTATAAATAGGCAGCACAAATTGACGTGGACATCAGTTCATCAGTAACCAGCAAACTACAAACGTATCAACATGAGGGTACAAAAACGTGTTAAATGAATTTGACTTTTCATCATATTGTAGTATCTTTTCCTGCCAACAGGTCTTCGTTGCCCTTTTAATTGTCCCCATTGCGCTGGCTGCAGAAGGACCCACTTACTCCAAACCAGAGTATACGAGCTCTGCTTATACCCAGACATACGACTACGTAATTACTTAAAGTTTCTTGCAGCAAACCAGCCACAAATTAAACATGCATACTTCTTTTAGGCTCCCATGCCTTACAACTTCGCCTGGACTGTCAAGGACGATCCTTCGTACAACGACTTCACTCACCAGAAAAGCAGTGATGACAAAGTAGTCAGTGGCTCCTACAAAGTCCTGCTTCCCGATGGTCGCGTCCAGACAGTCACCTACAAAGCAGATGACTATGGCTACGTTGCTGACGTTCAGTACCTGGGAGAAGCCAAATACTATTACAAGCCATCCTCTTACCAGGCTTCGGCTGCCTACCCTGCTAAGGATTCGTATCCTAGTCCTTCGTATACCACTCCTGAATACACCATACCTGCTTACACTACCCTTGCGTACACTACTGCAGCCTACCCTGCCTTCATCTTATTCTTCGCCATCTTACCCCGCACCTTCCTACAAAGCCTCAGCAACGTACCCCAAGCCATCCTACCCAAAAGAAGCCTATCCTCGTCCTGCCGTCTACACCCCTGCCCCTTACAAGACTGCCGTTTATTAGGAATTCCACGTTTACAGACCCGAGAACGAGTGCTTAATTTAAAGCAACAATGTAATTTAAACACACAGATGGTCAATACAAGACAACAAAAAAAGTTTTGGATGAATGTCTTTGAAACGTATAGTTACAAGAAGTTTTGGAAGCTTGAACACAAGAAATGCAATAATGCTGGAACGAAGCTTTAAGCACTGAGCACTAAACTTGTCATCGCAAGTTAATATAGGTCCACGTTTGTTTCACTGCTAGAAAGAAGAAGTCACAGTGATGCAACCATCAGACCGATGCAGTTAGGGCGAGAATTTTTTTTTCTTGAACGACGGTCTTCATTTTAACGTTATAATGTTTCATTATGGATCAGTCTTAACATGTTAACGCTGAGGTGACTTGATGGTATACTCGAAATATTATTAGTAAATATATATTTAACATTTAACTTAAAATTAGTTCGGCCGTCACATGATTATTGAAAACTTAATTACATTGTAATAATGTAACGTTTGCCAGTGTATATAGCTTTGTGCTCATCTTTTCAACTGGAAAGAATTCTTTAGTTCTAAGGAAATGTTAAAGGGAAAAAACATTGTTGAGGCATGCAGCAATGTTTAAGTACTCGGAAAAAGGGCGTTGAAGTGTCCAAACCGCAACAATAGTAGTTTGTAATTTCGCACAGTCGTTGACAATCAGAAATGTAACCTATAACCGAAATCTGTATTTTCACTTTACCCACATCTATCTAAAATTAAAATACACCGAAGGTTGACAGCAGTACTTAACTAGTTTCTTTATTAATACTACAGCAATTTTGAAATATCATGAAAAGCTGTTATGAACGTGCTAGTGTTTGGTAAGTACCAAGTAGCGTAAAACCGCAAGTCGCCTAGGCTTGCTGCAGAAGTTGTAATGCTGCAACACGCCCAAGTAAAAGTGAAAGCCTTTCAGGTATAAAGTAAGCGAGCAGAGCTAGACTGATCATCAGTTCAGCACGCGACAACCTAACCAAATCATTTGAAATGAAGGTAATCCAGTGCGTTTTCTTTAAACTACTGATTCAGTTTTTCAGCTTCTATTATGTTTCGTAGACTTCTTCCCACGTATACGGTTGGTTATGCCATTAGTATAATGTTTTGTTTAGCGTTCACTTTCCCGTTTAGTGGGTGAATTCACTCTTAACACCTGTGTGTACTTTTCAGGTCTTGATTGCACTATCCGTTATTGCCGTTGCTCTGGCCGCAGATGTGCCTACCTACCCCAAAACCGAGTACACTACCTCGTCTTACACACAGAAGTACAATCATGTAAGTAGCGACCAGTATATTGTTGAAAAGCATATTGACGTGAACTGAACTATTTTCAGGCTCCGATGCCCTACAACTTCGCCTGGGCCGTTAAGGACGATCCTTCGTACAACGACTTCTCTCACCAGGAAAGCAGCGACGGCAAAGTAGTAAGTGGTTCCTACAAAGTCCTTCTTCCTGATGGTCGCGCTCAGATCGTCACCTACAAAGCGGACGACTACGGTTACGTAGCTGATGTTCAGTACCAGGGAGAAGCTAAATACGACTACAAAGCCTCCTCCTACCAGGCTCCAGCTGCTTATCCTAAGCCCTCTTATTCAAGCCCTGCGTATACTACCCCTGCTTACACTAGTCCTTCTTACACTACGCCCTCTTATCCCACTCAGTCTTACTCTACCCCTGCCTACCCGGCTTCGTATCCAAAGGTTTCATATCCCAAGGACGTTTATTCTTCCCGCCCAACTTATCCCCAGGCATCTTATACTACTCCCAGCTACACTCCAGCTCCCTACAAGAAAGTTGAATATTAAAGCCTAGATCCCACTTGTTAAGAAGAGACGATGATTCAGTTTCTGAAGACGTAATTTAAACTGTGTAAATTGAATAATAAACTAATTTTTTGTATTACAAAACTGTATTTTAAAAAATCTAGCCCTTATATTATGTTTTTTGTTTAAAAGATAGGCTTACTCGCTTGAGTGATTATTGCCAAAATTATTTTCATTTTGCACATCTCAGTCAGTTTTTCTGCCTTAAAAATGAACATTCGAGGCACTTGCTCAAAATTGGCTTTTCCCAATGACCTTGGAACTCATTGGAACAGGTACGGACGTGTACGTTAACGGGGATGTTTTAAAATATTGTCATTGTATTGCAAAACATAGACACGTCCGTAAAAGTGATCGAGCTTCCTTCTCGAGTTCTTTCAGGCAGAGGCAAAGTATCTTTCATATTCAAACCGTGCAGATACTGACTCAAATGCCAGCATCCAGCTCAAATCTGCACAACATCACTCGGAGGGTTAAACATGTCTACAGATGTTAGTATCCTCACAACTGATGATAAACCTACTTCCGTGCCCTGTGGTTGTGCATCATTGGAGTTCTTTTCGGCCACTAATGAATGTAACAATAGGAGCCATCATGCCAGTAGTATTTGAGGTTCAAGTCCAGCTATTCGGTTAGAAGTACTCGTTACTTGTTCTATACTACTAATATAGCTATTGCCTAATTAACAGATTTGCTTTCTCTCTACGAGTGCATTTTTAAACCAAGGTAACAAAAACGGCCGTGGACGTTAAACGAGTTGACACCAAAATATTACTCGCTTTTTTTTGGAAAATCTACCGATTCGTGTGGGCTAGGGTGAGTTAGCTATAATTATTCTAGGATTTTCAAGGCTCCAGAAATATGGTAACTTCGTTCAGTTTAACTATTTTAACTATTTCTCCAGGCATTCATATTCTTTTGACTGAATCATCAAAACGATCTATTATAATACATCGTAGTTTAGCATCCTGGTTTGAAAAGTTTATCTGCTCCAGTTTCCTCAAGTTGCTTGTCAATTTACTTTCGTTCACATTGCTGAAATGACCCTGCTCTGTGGTTTACTGAGTTTTCATACACGAAGGGAACCAGACTATCAACCACGACGATAAACCCGGTGAAAGCTGTTGATTTTTTTTTTTCGTTCAGCTTCATTTCAGTTTATAAAATTTGAAAATGAACACAAAGAATGTCTTCGGTGACAGAGCCCTTTCACCTGTCGCTTTAGCGTCACGTGGAACATTTTGCAAGTCTCGCGTTTCTCTCCAGTCATTCGAGTACCGCCTGAAAGCGAAACCCTAATGTCGTGGAGACACGTCCCTCAAGTTCGAAGTCGCTGTTTACCTAAGTGGGGAAAATCTACATCCGATATCTTAACAATATGCTACGAGAATAATTCAGAAATATGATTGAAACTGGGCCTTAAATTGACTTTTTCATTCATTTCTAGATCACGTACGACCTTGAGGAAATCCCTGCGCGTTCTTTTTGATGATTCTTACTCGTGGTACGCCCATAAAATCAGTGAATACTACCGTTTTCTTTTAAAGTGAATTGACCGTGAACTAATTGTGAAATGTAATCACGTTTTAAGCTACAGTTATTGGTCATGACTAACAATTTTTACATACTTTGCTCTTACTGAAATAGCCTCTATTAGGTCGTCATGAATTTAACTTAACTATGTCATATAATAGTTTGGTTTGATTCGATTTAATGCTTCCCTTGTGTTACATGTGCCGCAAGAACTGAATTAATTTTGAAGTATAATATATAGGTATAGTGCATTCTGGTAAAACAGTTGTATGTTGATAGTTCAAAACTATAACTCATATTCTGATGTTAGATTGCTAATCACAAACACCACCCATAAGCTGAATAACAGGGTCACGAAAAGAAATTACAGGTATTATAGTAATAACTTATCAAATACTTTGCTCAGATTACATTCATGGATGAAAGTGCATTACAAAACGAGTTTGTCTTCGCCTGAAGCTATAGTACATTATACTAAATAACATAAAGGAAAAATAATGAAAGGAAACGTTTCAGTCAAGGTGATACTGTTCCAATTTTGCTTTCTTCACTGGTAGAAAACCCAAAATGGTTTTGGTTTCTTGCCAGTATAAAAATGGAGCGCAGACTGGAATGATCATCAGTTCGTCAACAACCTGTAAACTACAAACGTATCAACATGAAGGTACAAAACAAGTTTCATGTATTAGACTTTTTGGTACATTTTAGTATTATTTCAAACTGCCAGGTCTTCTTTGTGCTCTCAGTGGTTGCCATTGCCTTGGCTGCAGAAGGACCCGCTTACTCCAAACCAGAGTACACCAACTCTGCTTATACCCAGAAATACGACAATGTAATTACACGAAGTTTCTTTCAGTAAAACAGCCACAAATTAATTAAGAATATTTCTTTCAGGCTCCGATGCCGTACAGCTTCGTCTGGGCCGTCAAAGACGATCCTTCGTACAACGACTTCTCTCACCAGGAAAGCAGCGACGGCAAAGTAGTCAGTGGCTCTTACAAAGTACTGCTTCCCGATGGTCGCTTTCAGATCGTCACCTACAAAGCAGATGACTACGGCTACGTAGCTGATGTTCAGTACCAGGGAGAAGCCAAATACGACTACAAACCCTCCTCCTACCAGGCTCCAGCTGCTTATCCTAAGCCCTCTTATTCAAGCCCTGCGTATACTACCCCTGCTTACACTACTGCTTCTTACACTACGCCCTCTTATCCCACTCAGTCTTACTCTACCCCTGCCTACCCTGCAGCGTATCCCAAAGCTTCGTATCCTAAGGACGCGTATCCTTCCCGCCCAACTTATGGTCAGACATCTTACACCACTCCCAGCTACACTCCTGCTCCTTACAAGAAAGCTGAATATTAAACCCTTCGTTCCACTAGACACATAATTTAAATGTAAAGAACTGAATAATAAACTAAATTTCCGTATCACAAACTTGTTACAAAGAACTATGTAACTAGTCATTCGTTTTTTTTCCAGCTACTAAAGAGTGTAATGTTATTTGGGGTCGTCAAGTCAGTAGTTTGGGAACTTAATCGGAAAGCTACAACAACTGGGTTGATACTGGGAAAGGGGCCCCAACATTTTCTCAGTGATGTGGTATAGTAAGCGCATCACCCTGCCGTCAGATTGTGTTTCTACCCTAAACTGGAAAACTCTTGGGGTTAAAAGTACTACTAGATGACTAGGTGTGCTCTCATGCCGCACTGAAGGTGATAAGAACCCACCTGAAGAACAAGGTTCTAACATATCAATTGGTAATAATATGTTAGAATCCAGATCAAGATCAGATTAGAAACCAGATCAAGTGAGAAGAGAACCACATGACACAAAAACAGAAGTGTAAATAGAACATGGTAAATATGATGGTTTTTCTAAGAAAACTTGAAAAAAGTGAATTACAATTGTAATTTAACGCGTGACAATGCGAGGATCATAATTTTGTCCATTACCCTGGCCAAAGAAAACTCTGCTCTCCGGCATCATCCCGGACGTTCTAAAATGTAAGCTTTACGTGTGTTGTAACAATCTGACTGTAAGAAATGCAAATCAAGGCATTGTCTAAAATGCATCGTAACATATCTAGCATTTTTTTCTAAATCAAATCAGTTGACACAATCTATCATAGATATTGCATTGAGGTTTAGTATCTTGGTTGAAAAAGTTCATCTGCTGTCATTTCTCCTCATTTGCCTGCAATTTACTTTCGATCAGTTTAATTGAACTAACCACAACGGTTTTTCCAAGCTTTAGACATGAAGAGAATGTAGGCTATCAACCACGATGTGAAAACCATCCAACGAAAGCTGTGGATTAATTTGGTTCAGCTTCACTTCAAATTCAACCTATAAATTTCGAAAACTATCGTAAGAAAGAATTTCCACATTATCAGAAATTCAGAATTCCTTTCACTTGTGGTGCACCGTCGTACCACTCAGACCCTATCATCCAAGTATGGATCAAAACTAAAACCCTTATGTCGTAGAAATAACGTTCCCTAATATCGAAATCGCAGTCCACTCAGAAGGGAAAAGTTGCATTCTAATTTTCAGCAGTAGATGACTCTCCTAGTTATATTTCCTCTCCTTATAATCATGAGTTCGCTACTATGTATTCAATGAATCATTCTGTAGTTTCGGTTATGAGATCTACCTTGCGGTACCTAACTGAATAACAGAGTCACGCACCAGATAAAATAAATCATAGTAAAACATTTGTAAAATAATTATATGGAATTACATTCACAGATGCAAGTGCATTACTGAACTAATTCGTCTTTGGCTGTAGCCATGTTACGTTATTATGTATAAGGTAAAAGAAAAAATTAATGAAAGGAAACGTTTCAGTCAAGGTAATGCCGCTTCACTTTTGCTTCCTTCACTGGTGAAAAACCACAGACGGTTTGGGGTTTCTTTCCAAGTATAAATCGGTAGCACAAAGTCAAGTGGTCGTCAGTTCATCAGCAACCTGCAAAAACTACGAATATACCAACATGAAGGTATAAAACAAGTTTCATAAAATAGATTTCTTGTCATATGAAGCATCCTTTCAAACTGCCAGGTCTTCGTTCTATTCTCAGTTGTAGCCATTGCTTTGGCAGCGGAAGGACCCGCTTACTCCAAACCAGAGTACACAACCTCTGCTTACAACCAGAAATACGACTATGTAAGCACATTAAGTATTCTTCAGTAAACCAGCTCATAAATTAATCATATATCTCTAAGGCTCCTTTGCCCTACAACTTTGCCTGGGCCGTCAAGGACGATCCGTCTTACAACGACTTCACTCACCAGGAAAGCAGTGATAGCAAAGTAGTCAGCGGCTCTTACAAGGTCCTGCTTCCCGATGGTCGCGTTCAGATCGTCATCTACAAAGCAGACGACTACGGTTACGTTGCTGACGTTCAGTACCAGGGAGAAGCCAAATACGATTACAAGCCATCATCCTACCAGGCTCCAGCTGTTTATCCTAAGCCTTCTTATTCGAGCCCTTCCTACACTACCCCTGAATACACCACCCCTGCTTATTCCACTCCTGCTTACACAACCCCTGCATATACCACACCCGCCTACTCTGCTTACTCTTCGCCATCTTACCCCGCACCTTCCTACAAAGCCCCAGCAACTTACCCTAAGCCATCCTACCCAAACGAAGCCTATCCTCGCCCTGCTGTCTACACTCCTGCCCCTTACAAGACTGCTGAGTATTAGGAATCTCTTGCTTACGCTTCATGCAGAACTGAGCGCTTAATTTAAACGGAACACGTTATTTAAAACAGTGCAGATGATTAATACAAAATAGCAAAATACAAAACATTTGGGATTCCATCTTGATTACTTCTTAAACTGAATACATACTCTAAACTTTAGAAATATAATCTTCTGTATAATCCATTCCTGTATAACAACTGGGTGTACCAAAATTACTGTGCTTAAAGAAAAACGCTCTCATAACTGAAACTTCGCATTAAAATTTGTATGTTTAATGTATTAATTTAAGCAACGGGAGTCTCGACGAGTGCTAATAAGAGTCCGCTACTTTCTGATTCATCACTGTCTTACTGGAAAATCAGTAGATGTTGAAAGACACGCAGATCAGCAAGTTACGTGCTAAGTTCTTTTTCTGTATACAAGAAGCTAGAAGTTATAATGGGTGCTACTTCTGGCATCAATATGTGGGATTTATTAACGTGAGTACCATTTGAAAAACTTTTGGTTGGTTTTGGAAGCAAAAAAGAGTTCGACGTTCATAAGGTTTTTTACGTCTACAAGGGTGGAAACGAATCATTCAGATGTTGACTCTCGTTCAAGTGTGGGGTTTAGAGGAAAGCGCATGGGTAGCTACAAATTCTTCACCGAGTTCAGGCTCTGTGTCGGAATCTTCTGATTCCCTATCTGTTGTAGGTCCGTTTCGTGATTGCGAACAGGAAAAATCTGCTGCCGACAATGAGGATGTTACCTGCAATTCAGGCACTTCAGAGTTGTTTGAATAAATCAGATCCAGCGAAGTGGCCATCTGATTTGTCTGGTGCAATAAGGTGCATGCTTGTTTGAGGCTGGTCTCCAAGTGGATCTTGCGCAATATTTCTTCCTCAGTAAAAGGGATGACGGCCGAAAGGTCCTGGAAACTTGTTTTTTTTTTTTGTAAAAAACAGTGCAGGTGTTAAAGAACGTAGAAGTTGGTTGATATATAACAAAACACTAAAAGCGCTGTTCTGCTTCCCGTGATTACTTTTTGCTTCTCGGAGCAAATCCCTCTTCTGCTATCGGGGCAAGGGATTTACGCGCTTTAGAGATTTCTGCATGAGAGCAGAAGAACACGCACAAGCCGACGAACATTTACTGTCAATGACCCAGTGGGAGGAATTAAAAGATAGACTCTCAAAGTCATGCACAATCGACGCAGAGACACAGTCCGAGTTCAGAAAGAGGAAGGACGTGTGGCGAAACATCCTCAGACGTTTGCTCGACGTTACTTTGTTTTTGACTGAAAGAGGCTTAGCTTTCAGAGGTCATGTTGAAGTGTTCGGCAATCCTCAAAACAGAAACTTTCTCGGTGTCGTTGAGCTGTTGGGTCAGTACGATCATATTTTGAAAAGCCACTTAATATAAAGTCAGGTCAATCCAAAATTACGTATTTCTCGCGTGAAATTCAAAACGAATTTATCGCTCTCATTGCAAACAAAATCCGTCAGTCTTTACTGACCAAAATAAGGAGGGCAAAGTTTTTTTCACTAATGTTTGACTGTACTCCTGATATTTCCCGTACAGAACAAATGTCCCAGGTTGTTCGTTATGTGGATTTATCTGACGAAGGAGCTAAAATTTGCGAAAGTTTCATTGACTTCATTGACGTTCACTCAAAAACAGAAGAGGGTTTGACAAAAATTATCTTAAATAAAATAAAAAGCGATAATTTGGAGATCACTGACTGCAGGGGACAAAGTTATGACAATGGCTCTAATATGGCTGGTGTCTATAAGGGGGTCCAGAATAGAATCCGGGAAGTGAACCAGTTAGCGCCGTGTGTCCCATGTGCAGCCCATTCATGGCATTTGGTTGCTGAGACGGCTGCCAGTGTTGTCCCACAGGCAACATTATATTTTGGCACAGTGCAAATGCTTTACACTTTCTTTTCAGCGTCGACAGATCGCTGGGAAGTCTTGCAGAAACACGTTCAAGTTTCTTTAAAAGCACAAAGTACTACACGATGGTCTGCTCGAGTTGAAGCCATTAAGCCTTTGCGTCAAAATCATCTTGGTGTCTTAGACGCACTGGAGGAACTAGTGAACTCGGACAGGCATCAACCAGCTGTTAGGTCAGAAGCTAACAGTCTCCACGGAAACATTACAGAATTTTCTTTTATATTCCTTACCGAGATGTGATACCACATTTTAACAAGCGTCGTTAAAGCAAGTAAAACTTTGCAAAAAGCTGACATTGAGCTTGGCACTGCGAGCAGAATGCTCGAGGCCCTTCTTGAGACGTTCAAAACGTTTCGTGACTCTGGTTTCCAGCAGTGGTTTTTTGGCGCCTGTGATAAGGCAAAAGAACTTGATGTTTCCCCGGGATTTCCTGAATTACGATGTAGTAGTAAGAAGAGAATGCCTGGCGAAGAAGCTCAGGACGAAAGGCTACGAGACCCTACAAAGAGATTTGAAACGGAAGTTTTCAACGCTGTTCTGGATGCACTCATGGTCCAGTTAGAAGATCGCATGCAAAAACACCGTCTCGCGGCAAATTTCGACTTCCTTAACCGAGCTGCACTAGGCTCTTTGGTTGACATTGATATTGGCAAGAAAGCTATTGAATCTATTGATATTGAATCGAAAGAATATATTGCTGCCAACTCCTAGTTGGCAGCAATATATCCTAGTGACTTAGGCAAAGATCAGTTTGCCACCGAAGTAGCAGTTTTTGCAGCTTTCATGAAGAGGGAGTATGGGGACGAACTAAGAACAAAACGGCCAAAACATTTGTTGAGTACCATGCACTCAAAAAAGATTGCGGAGAATTTCCCAAATGTTGACATTGCGTTCAGAATTTTTTGCACTCTCCCGGTAACAGTAGCTAAGAATGAGGAGAGTCTGAGTACACTTAAATTGATAAGAAATTACCTGCGAAGCACGATGTCGCAGGAAAGATTGAGCGCCTTGGGAGTCATATCTATCGAGAACGCAGTGGCGCGGACAATTGATTTTGAGGCATTAATTGACGAGTGGGCAGAAATGAAGTCTCTTAAGGTATCCGTGTAAGAATTTTCACGTCGCTTTCTCAGTTTTCTTTTCACCTCTATTTTTTCCCTTTTGATTGAACCAAAAGCTCTTTCAAGAGCTCCAGTGTAAAATTTAGCACATCTAATAAATACTGAATCACATGCTCACTGGGTCTGAACCTGCTGAGTAACATGCCAAAGAACGTCTCACCTCCTGAAACGACTGTGCTGAATTGTATGCTTAAAAATTGTCAAAGGCTTGCGTGTAGGAAACTTAGAATTTGGAACGGATAGAAGTAAAAAGAAATCCTTACCATTGTCCTGAATAATACGGTAAAGCAGCCTTAACGTACGAAAGATCCAGTAGATGTGCTGAAGCGGGCTTAATGTGGTAACTTTGCAGGTGTGCAAAAAGCATTCTTAAGGCGTCTTTACGAACTGAACTCGTGATATACTGAATCGGATGCTTCACAGACTACTTAGAGTATGGTATGATTTACCGAATGCTGAATGATATCCTCTAGGCATGCTCATCGACGACATCCCGAGAAGTATGCTTAAGGAGTCTTTGCGAACTGACCTCCTTGATGATGTACTAAGTAGCATGCCTCACAGACTACTTAGAGTATGGTATGATTTACCAAATACTGTATGACATGCTTTCAGCATACCCATCGACGACACCTGAGCAAGTATGCTTAAGGAGTCTTTGCGAACTGAACTCCTTGTGATATACTAAGTAACATGCCTCACAGACTACTTAGAGTATGGTATGATTTATCGAATACTGTATGACATGCTTTCAGTATACCCATCGACGACACCCTGTGAAGTATGCTTAAGGAGTCTTTACGAACTGAACTCCTCGTGATATAGTGAATAGCATGCTTCACAGATCGCAAGGCAGAAAGATAGTTTGCAGATGTCGCAAGGTGCTAGGTACCATGCTGACTTTAGTGCTACCTCGCAAAAAAAGAGTAAAAAAAAAAAAAAAAAAACAGCATGCTGTCGATACTCATATAGGCCAAATTTAACGTGTTCATCATACTGAACTGGCTCATCCGCTATTAAGATCATTAAGCATGTATGAGCACCTAATTCAGCATGCTTACCGCGTTCTTCTTTATGCGCTGAGTAGGATAAAGAGAAGACCGGAGAATAGGCTAATTGTCCTTCATGACTCGGGCCCACAAGACCGTCCTCCGCCCAGGCCTCCGAGGACCCTAGAACCACCTCTGATTCGATACCAATAAATCAAATGTTCTTTTTATATTTGTCCGGCATTCTTGGCGATACGTTTTGTTCAGTTAATCGCGCGGAGTTCGTCGTCACAGTTCGTTCTCACCGAACGAAATTAGGCTAACTCGTTGTAGAACACAATAAACAACTGAATACTCCATATTTCTTAAAAAATCGTCTTAAATTTGCGCTTGTTGCCATAGTGAAAAATACAGAGCGCGACTGCCTAGACAGTCAACGAGCAACGAACGAAACAAGTGAACCTTACTCGGGACAGAAGCCTCCGAGTGTACCGTTCCTCTGGATTCATAACTAGTCATGTGGCTATATACACGAGCACTGTTGCTAACTAAACATACTCTATGGACAAGTTAGGGGATCTGAAAGAAGTACATTAGTACCACCCAGAGAAACCAAGCCACGTGATTCAGTCATACATGACTTGGCTGCTAGGATACGGCGTAGAGCAGAGGACCGCCTGATGATTTACTTCAAAGCCTCTTTCTCTAACTGCTATTTACGTTTCTGTGTACGATGGCCTCTCGATGCATTCATGCTCGAGGTGGGTGCTACTGCTACTACAGAAGAAGAGGTTAATTACAGAGACGAGAATTTGGCTACTAGTCATAGATTAAGGGAACAGCATCTTACAATAATCTAGTAAAGACGGAACAAGACAAAGCAACTTACCCAAGGAGAATTCCGAACAATTCAAATGAATCCTTTGCACAAAATAAAACGGTAAAATATGTTTAAATAAGTAAGAAGTTCTTTTTTACTGAAAGGAGGAGGAGAAATGAAAGAGAACAGTTTCCAGCGGATAACAGAAATTTACTTTCTACACTTAACCACAAAAGGTGTTGGTTTCTTGCAAGTACAAATAAGCAGCACAAAGCTAACGAACATCAGTTAACCAGCAAGCAGCCAACGAAGAACATCTCAACATGAAGGTACGCAAAAAACTTTCTTGCACTTGATTTCTGACTGTATTACAGTATCTTTCGAACTACAAAGGTTTTGGTTGTGCTTTCGATGGTCGCCATTGCTCTGGCAGCAGAAGCACCCGCTTACCCAAAAGCAGAGCACAGTACCAGTACCCCTGCATATACCCAGAAATATGACTATGTAAGTTAAGTACAAAAGCATTTTTTCCAGTATACCAGCTTACGAAACTATTCATGTGTACTACTTTAAGGTTCCGATGCCATATAACTTCGCCTGGGCCGTAAAGGACGATCCTTCTTACAACGACTTCACTCATCAGGAAAGAAACAATGGCAAAGCAGTCAGTGGTTCCTACAAAGTACTACTCCCCGATGGTCGCCTTCAGATCGTCACCTACAAAGCAGACGAGTACGGTTACGTAGCCGATGTCCAGTACCAGGGAGAAGCCAAATTTGAGTACAAGCCGTCGACATACCAGGCTCCAGCAGCTTATACCAAGTCTTCGTATTCTAGTCCTGGTTACACTACTCCTCAATATACTACCCTTTCTTATAGCACTGCTTCTTACACAACCCCAGCATACACCACACCCTCCTACCCTGTTTACTCTTCACCCTCTTATCCGGCAACCTCTTACAAAGCCCCTGCTGCTTATCCCAAGCCATCATACCCCAAGGAAGTCTATTCTCGCCCCGCGACCTACACCCCCGCCCCTTACAAGACTGCTGAATACTAGGCATTTCAGTGTTTCTGCTGCCGAACTAAGCGCTCAAACGGAATAAGTAATTTAAAGAATGTTATGAATGATCAAATAAAATCATGAATGCTTGCAAAAATTCCAAAATTACTTTCTGTTCTAAAACAATAGTGATGTGAGATTCTTCACGAGGAAAATTCACGCATTATAAGACAATACGAAATGTAAATAGTATTTTCCTTTTCTTCTAATTTGCCATTCATATACAGCGTATTCTAAATAAAAGTAGCGTCACAAGTACAAAGTGGGAACAAGTCGGAATTACGAATTACGAGGTCTACACTGCCTTCATTCCGCCTGAAAATATTCTTAAGTCTTCTAGTAATCTGATGTTTGGTAAATGTTTCATTTTTGAGCCGAAAATTACACTTGTACAGACAAAAAATAGTATAACTCCTCTTTTGCGTCCTCACTCCGGCAATGCAGTTGTAGTAATTAAACTTTAAAACGGTGACTCTTGTTATCTTGATTTCTCGTAACTAGTGGTCCCAACATGGAAAATTTTCCTTGTAGTACATTATGTGCACATACATTTCAAGATTATTTGCACGTCGTTGTTATTTTTAAATTTACTCAGTATGATTAGTACGAGACGGATAAGGACCTGAACAGCTTGCAGATTACTATTTCTTAACGAGAAAGAATGTAATGGGACAGGAAACTAAAGAAATTCAGAAAGTTCTAGACAATCTGAACGAAACCGGAAAGATTCATTAGAATGCCAGCAAGACAAACTCAATAACAATGATCATAGAAGGTCGAAACAGGACATAGTTTTAGCCTATTTAGATGTACAAGTTAAGTAAAGGTTCTAGGATTGGGAACATTTTCTGATGACAGTAGATCAAAAGCTACACTAAGGCAAATGAGATGATTTATCGATCTTAAATTACACTTCAGCCCATGAAACCACAGTTCAATTCCTGTTCAGTTTATATTAGACGCTTGTACGCAAAGCGAAGCGAACTTGGGTAGTTTGAAGAAGCGAAAGATCATATTTAAATCTTAACTTACACTTTCATTGCGATTCTGCCGTGAGAAGCTCCGTGTTCCAACAGTTTTAAAAAAGAAAGTAAATTCGAAATTTTTGCAACATACTTAAGGTTTAATAAATAGTTCCCCGTCATTTAAACTACATCTTCCATTTTAAAATTAACCGCTCGCGATGGTACGTACACTTGGAATGACTAATATTCAGCGGTCTTGTAAGGAGCTGGAGTGTAGGCTGTAGGGCGAGGGTAGGTTTTCTTGGGATATGACGGCCTGGGATAAGCAACAGGGGCTTTGTAGGAAGTTGCCGGGTAAGACGGTGAAGAATAAGCAGGGTAGGCGGGTGTGGTGTATGCAGGAGTTGTATAGGCAGGACTGGTGTAAGCAGAGGTAGTATACTCAGGGGCAGTGTAAGCAGGGCTCGCATAAGAAAGCTTAGGATAAGCTGCTTTAGCTTGGTATGTCGATGGCTTATAATCATATTTAGCTTCTCCCTGGTACTGGACATCGGCTACGTAACCGTACTCGTCTGCTTTGTAAGTGACGATCTGAACGCGACCATCGGGGAGCAATACTTTGTAGGAGCCACTGACTGCTTTGCCATCATTGTTCTCCTGATGAGTGAAGTCGTTGTAAGAAGGATCGTCCTTGACGGCCCACGCAAAGTTGTAGGGCATCGAAGCCTTTCAAAAGTTTGAGATAAGAGATTTCATGTAAAGTGTGTTTCGATCACGGGGATATATGTTCTTACATAGTCGTATTTCTGGGTGTAAGCAGGGGTAGTGTACTCCGGCTTGGAGTAAGCGGGTCCCTCAGCTGCCAGAGCAACGGCGACCATCGAAAGCAAGACCAAGACCTATTATTTGAATTTAATAGTATGTTCTTAAATGAATGATACTTTGTTGGAAACCTTCATATTGAGATGATTCTCGTTTGCGAGTTGCTAGTGAACTGATAACATTTCTAATTTGTGCAGGTTGTTTATACTGACATGAAACCACAGTCTTTGCGATTTTATCCTTGAAGAAAGCAAAGGTGGACAAGTCTTCGATTGAAATGTTTCCTTTCTTTTCGCCCTTCCCTGCACAGAAAGATTAAACTTTCCTCTATAGATATATAACTCATCCTTTACATATGGGATTCAGCAGGATTTTCCAGTATTCTCTGTTGGTAAGTTGCCCTGGCTTTTTAAATTAAGACCGCACTGCTGGGAGAGGTTTTTTTCCAGTGGCATACCAGCTATTCTCTAATCATAGTAATTACCCATAATTTTAGCACCCAGTTGAAATAAGGGTTCAGAAGCCTCTAAGGAAAATCACTTGACTGTTCACAATTTGCACTCTATATCACAGCATCTAGATGTTGTGACCTTATCACGTGACTTTGATCTCGCGTAATACTTACCCTTACCCTAAGCTGTGTTTGGGTACTTCTTTAAATTTCTCTATGTCTTTCCCATACAGCAAAATTAAATAATAAGAATGTCAAGGGAGTCAATGACTTGTGCCTCTACTGTCATAGGGCCCCCTTTGCTTTAAGGCTTCTGTCTTGAGGGAATAATGCTCTTAGCTTTCACAACATACAGAGAACGACATAGCAGTAAGTTAATAAGTGAAAATGTAAGACACTCAATAAGGATATGAGACATTCAACTGTTCGTGATATTTCACATGAGGTAACATTATTTCGCTGTATCCGCATAATCTGTTCCACAGCGACATGAAAAAGAGCATCAAGAATACAGCAGAAACTTACGTGTTCCCGAGTAAAACGTCGTTCCGTCAAACGGCAAATTCATGGTACAGAATGTCTTTACGTTATGTCATAGTTCATAATGGGGCTATTTTGTAGAGAATTCCATTCCTCTTACGGTTTTAGGACAGGAAAGTGGTTTCGATAGTTTTGCTAAGTATTCATTGTTTTATTAGCTCATCCATTCAGTTACATTCCAGGTTCGGTATAAATTACGAGTTCAGTTCATCGATAGGCACATTGAGATTGGCTAATACTCAGCAGTCTTGTAAGGAGCTGGGTTGTAGGTTGCAGGGCGAGGATACGCTTCCTTGGGGTATGATGGAGTGGGATAAGCAGCAGGGGCTTTGTAAGAAGTTGCAGGGTACGACGGCGATGAGTAACCAGAGTAGGCTGGAGTGGGGTACGCAGGAGTTGTGTAAGAAGGAGTGGTGTAAGCAGGGGTAGTATATTGAGGGGTAGTGTAAGCAGGGCTAGAATACGTGGGCTTAGCATAAGTAGCCGGAGCCTGGTAGGATGACGGTTTGTAGTCGTACTTGGCTTCTCCCTGGTACTGCACATCAGCAACGTAACCGTACTCGTCCGCTTTGTATGTGACGATCTGGACGCGACCATCGGGAAGCAAGACTTTGTAGGAGCCACTGACTACTTTGCCATCGTTACTTTCCTGATGAGTGAAGTCATTGTACGAAGGGTCGTCCTTGACGGCCCACGCGAAGTTGTAGGGCATCGGAGCCTTTCACAAATTTTAAATAATAAATTTTATGTAACTGTTACAAACATGGGATCGTGTCATTCTTACATAGTCGTATTTCTGGGAATAAGCAGGGGTAGAGTACTCCGGTTTCGGGTAAGCGGGTGCTTCTGCTGCCAGAGCAACGGTGACCAACGAAAGCACAACAAAGACCTAGTAATTTAATTTAAGGGAATGTAATTCAGTTACTGAAACTATATTGAATACCTTCATGTTGAGATGTTTGTAGTTTGCTAGTTGCTGGTGAACTGATGATTATTTCCAGTGTGTTCGACTTATTTATACTTGCATGAAATCGACAACCTTCTTGTGGTTTTGTAAGTGAAGAAAGCAAAAGTAGAACGGTGTTACCTTCACTGAAACATTTCCTGTCATTTATTTTTCCTCTGACTGTTATAGAATGCAATATATTATCACCGATGGCAAAGACAAATTAGTTTTATAGACCACACTTTCATCCGTGAATGTGATTCCACGTAATTGTTTTACAAATTTGTTGCATAGTTTCTATAATTTGACTCGTGACTCTGTCATGGAGTTTTTAATAGGATCTGAACGGGTTATATTAAATACGCTTTACCACAATTAAACCTTTCTGATCTTTTATGATGGTGTTATAATTAGCTGAAGGTTATTTTAATTATGTCCGATTTTCTAGTATAATATTTAATGCGTTATTTCAATGAAATTGTGCTCAATCGTCTTTAAAAGGAAGTGTGGGTATTTAATTGAACCACAATCACACTGGCATTACAAAGCTTTCTATATTACATTACGAAACAACCAAATAGTGAAAATAACCTGTACGGTTCAGATTTAACGTTTATTCAACCATTAATAATATGAATTTGAGTTTAATCCATGTTATATTCGTTTCAGAGTTGTCTCATTTTTCGGTATCAACATCGATAATCTGACAACATTAATATTTGAGCCTTCTTTTTCGATATGTCATATCGAAAACAGTGATATTACAAACTGAAATGCAGAAAACTGACATCTAGGGTCATGTAAACAAAAACTATTACAAAATGGCTCTGTCGAGATTGTAATGCCTAGACATTCTTGTTCTCATCGGGCAATCCCAAACTCGTGACACTCTACAGGTGACACCCTCTACTAAATCAACTCGCAAAAATTAGCAACTATTATTGCAGTTAAGTGTATCGCGATTTTTTTATGATTTCTCGATACACTTTGAAGCGCAATTTTGTTACAAAAATGATTTATTCGTCCGTCCGTAGTAGAAGGGTTGGTGTTCAAGAGGGCTTTTTGGAATAAGCCATACTCCTGGACGTCTCCGGTCATCTTCGTGTTCATCATTCAAATTATATAAGCCTTCAACAGAATATTCCGCATTTGCTGGATTCTAATCTAGCATTAACAAAACTAATATAATTTCAAATCTGTTATATCGACATTACCGAAATTATCGAAAAATTTCAGTCTTTGAAGTGATACTGACACTTATGTTTGCTCATCGATATTCCTTAATGAAGATATCGATATATTTATTTTCATTTTTTCGATATAGGACAACCCTGGTACATATCATAGAGCCGTATGGATCAGTCGGGAATTTGAAATCCAACTCTAAAAAAGGTAAAATGATATTTGCTTTTCGGATTATATTGTAATAATAAAATTCCGTCCTGAAGAATTCCATCATCCTGTTTTTAAAACAGAAAGTAGTTTCAATATTTTGCAATTATTTACGGTTTTATTGAATTATTCGCATTCTTTAAATTGTTTCGTTACATTAAGAGTTCAAATCAGGGATAGGTACATTAGGAATGGCTAATATTAGGCAGACTTGTAAGGGGCAGGAGTGTAAACGACAGGGCGAGTATATGCTTCTTTTGGATAGGATGGCATAGGGTAAGTTGCTGGGGCTTTGTAGGGAGTTGCAGGGTACGTCGGCGATGAGTAACCAGAGCAGGCTGGACTGGGGTATGCAGGAGTTGTGTAAGGAGTAGTGTAAGCCGAGGTGGTATATTGAGGGGTAGTGTAGGAAGGGCTAGAATACGAAGGCTTAGGATAAGCAGCTGGAGCCTGGTATGTCGATGGCTTGAACTCGTATTTAGCTTCTCCCTGGTACTCTACATCAGCAACATAAACATAGTCGTCTGCTTTGTAGGTGACTATCTGGACGTGACTATCGGGAAGCAGAACCTTGAAGGAGCCAATAATGGCTTTACCATCGCTACTTTCTTGGTGAGTGAAGTCGTTGTATGAAGGATCGTCCTTGACGGCCCAGGCAAAGTCGTAGGGCATTGGAGCCTTTCATACGTTTCAAATAATAAATTTAATGCAAGTGTTAGAAAAGCGGGATTCTGTTATTTTCTTAGATAGTCGTATTTCTGTGTATAGGCGTTGGTAGTATGCTCCGGTTTTGGGTAAGCAGGTCCTTTTGCTCCCATAGCAACGGCGACCATCAAAAGCACAACCAAGATGACCTATTAACTGAACTCAATGGAATGTACATGAATGGAATATATTGCATACCTCATGTTGAGATTTTTTATGTTTTGCTATTTGCTGGTAAACTGATGACCATCTTAGTTAGCACAGCTTATTTATACTTACAAGAAACCACAACCTTTGTGGTTTTATCACTGAAGATAGCATAAAGGTAGCCAAGACCTCGAGTGAAACGTTTCCTTTAATTTCTTCCCTTTCCCTGTACAGGGAGATGGAACTTTTACTCACGAAAATCCTGCCATATTAAATCAAGGCGACACATATGTGAGATGTTCACGAATGGAATATCTACGACTCTCATGCTTTGGTAATTATTGGTATTTTTGACACCAATATAGTAACCCTAGTATTCACTTACAACATGAATACCTAGAAGACGCCATCATGGGCAAAAACCTGAGTGCGCATAAGGGGTCAGAGCCGTTTAAGGACATCACTAGGCTGTCGACGGTTTTTCCACCAGTATCCTAGCAACTAGATATTGTGACTTAACAATGTGGCCTTGAATTTTAGTAACCCTTGTCCAGAGGTTTACTAGGGCACATCTTTGTTTTCCTCTATTTTCGTCATAGGGTAAGACAACTTAACAGCAATGTCCCAGGGCAGGGAACCCTCTGGTCAAAGGTAAAATTTCTCAACGTATGAATGAAATGATGTAATAATGTGCATAACAAATGTATTACATTGTGAAACGACCCCACACGCTCATCATCTAAGAGCGCGTTGAACTTTTTTTTGAAGTTCCGTTAAAATAACATTTGTTGGAGAAAAGATCGGAAGTATCCAGTGAATCGCCCAATAATTTGCAGATAAATGATGGAGAATGTTTAGAGAGCGGATGGGCATTTGATGTAAAAGAGCTAACAGAATATTTAGAAAACGATAAGGTGTTTGACGGAGAAATGATGGAGAACAGTTAGGCGGAAAGGACCAGTTTATTCTACCTGTTCTCTAGGACACAAGCAAGCAGTTGTCTTGACGTTCTCTTGATGACATAGTCTGTCGTTTGGATATCATCTAGGATAAACCAATGGATAATTTTCCAAAGGTCAGGCGCGTTAGTAAATCCCTGACATTGATACCACAGCTATCACCAATATTGCGTCTCATAAGTAACAAAAATAACGCTTGACTTGCTGATCTGCATATCTATCAACATTTACTGCTTTTCCAGTAAGACAAAACCAAATCAGCGAGCAGTGGACTCTTATTGCCGCTTGTTGAGATTCCCGTTGTTTACAGTATGCATACATTACAGCAATACATTATGAACACGCAAGTTTTTAATACCAAGTTACAGTTCTGAGAGCAGATTTTACTTAAGCAAATTACCTTTGGTACACAGAGTTATTTATACGGCAACGGAATACATTGAAGATTGCAGTTCTACTTTAGAGTATAAATATGGCGCATTCTAAAAAATCAAGACAAGAGTCACTAATATATCTTTTGCAATTTTGTATTAATCTTTTGAACAGTTTTAAATATCGTTTTTGGTTTAAATTAAACGCTCAGTTCTAAGCTGTAACGCGTAAACCTTGGATTCCTAGTATTCAGCCGTCTTATAAGGGGCAGGAGTATAGACGGCAGGGCGAGGATAGGCTTCTTTTGGGTAGGATGGCTTGGGGTACGTTGATGGGGCTTTGTAGGGAGTTGTAGGGTAAGATGGCGAAGAATAAGCAGAGTAGGCGGGTGTAGTGTAGGCAGGGGTAGTATATTCAGGAGTAGTATACGCGGCGGTAGGATTCGAAGCCTTAGGATAAGCAGCTGGAGCCTGGTAAGAGGTTGGCTTGTAGTCGTATTTAGGCTCTCCCTGATACTGAACATCAGCAACGTAGCCGTAGTCGTCCGCTTTATAACTAACAATCTGAACGCGACCATCGGAGAGCAGGACTTTGTAAGAACCACTGACTACTTTTCCGTCGCTGCTTTCCTGATGAGTAAAGTCGCTGTATGAAGGATCGTCCTTCACGGCCCAGGCGAAGTTATACGGCATCGGAGCCTAAAAGATACATTATTAGTTTATGAGCTGGTTTACTAAATTTATGTTTTATGCTTACATAATCAGATTTCTGGGAATAAGCAGACGTAGTGTACTCTGGCTTGGAGTAAACTGGTCCTTCTGCTGCCAAAGCAATGGCCACCACTGAGAGCACAACGAAGACCTGGTAGTTTGAAATGGTACTTTAACATAACAAGTAATAAATTGTATGAAACTTGTTTTTTACCTTCATGTTGGTACGTTCGTAGTTTACAGGTTGCTGATGAACTGGTGACCATTTCAGTTTGTGGAGCTTATTTATACTTGCAAAGAAACCCAAACCTCTTGTGGTTTTTTTTTACCAGTGAAGAAAGCAAAAGTGGCACAGTATTACCTTGATTGAAGCGTTTCCTTTCATTAATTTTTACCATTTTGTTACATCATTTAATATAATTTCGCTACAGGCGAAGATAAATCCGTTTTGTAATGCACTTTCGTCCGTGAGTGTAATCCGAGCAAAGTATTATATACAGGTTATTATGATAATTGCTCCAATTTCTTTTCGTTACCATGTTACCAGCTTATGGATGGAGTTTGTAGTTAGCAGTCTAACATTGGAGTTATAGTTGTTATCAACTATCAACATGAAACTGTTTTACCAGAATGCGTTGTACCTTTGATTATATTTTAAAAATAAGTATTTTCTTGCAGCACACGTACAACAAGGGAGGCATCTAATCAAATGAAAGCAAAATTTTATACCAAATAGTTTAATCAAATTAATGAGGTGTAGACAGAGGTTATTTCAGGAGGAACAAAACATGGCAAATTGTTAGTTATGAATATCAACAACAGCTAAGTTCATAATTGCAATTACATTACAAAAAATAGTTCACAGTCTTAGCACTTTACAAGAAAATAGCAGGATTCACTGACTGACGGGTGTACCACCTTTAAGATCATTAATACGAACTTCTAAGGATTTACTCAAGGTCGTACGCGGTCTAAAAATTAATGAAAAATCAATTTAAACCCCAATATCAACATATATTTTTTTAATTGTTCTAGTGGAATGTCGCTAAGATTGTCAACTCCTGTAGTTAATTTAGAACGTAGTTTTTCCGCTAGGTAGACAGCGACTTCGAACTCGAGGAACGTTTCCCCACGACACTATAGGGTTTCGGTTTTAGGCGATACTCGGATGACTGGAGGGAAAGGGGGGACTTGGCAAAAATGTTGTACGCTACGCTAAAGCCACAGGTACCTGTTACTGAGGGTATTCTTTTTGCTCATTTTCAAATTTTATAAACTGAAATGAAGCTGAACAAAATAAATCAACAGCATTCACTGGATGGTTTTCACATCGTGGTTAATATCCTGGGTTCCTTTCGTGTCTGAAAACTCAGTTTACCGTAGAGCAGGCTCATTCCAGTAAACTGAACCAAAGTAAACTGAAAGCAACTTGGGGAAACTGGAGCAGATAAACTTTTCAAACCAAGATACTAAACCACGATGTAATATTTATAAATAGATAGTTTTAACGATTCAGTCAAAAGAAAATGAGTACCAGTAAAAACAATAGTCAAATAGTTAAAATGAAAGAAACTCCCATATTTTTGGAGCCTTGAAAATCTTAGAATAATTACAGCTAACTCAGATTAGCTAACACAAATCGGTAGATATTTCAAATTTCAGGGAATTAAAATATTTTGGTATACGTTTTTTTAAAACCTCAACGGTCGTTTCTGTTATCGGCCTAAAATTTCACTCGTAGAACAGAGAACAAAACTTGTAACTAGACACAATATTAAATAGGGGGATGATTCCTAATGTATTTAGCTTCTGGTATTGGAGACTACTTGAACAAGTAACGAGTAGTTCTAATCGATTGGCTGGAAAAATATTGTGGCCAGGTCAGAATAAAAAGAAACCCTGTTAACCACATTGCGATTCGCATTGATGGTTGCATGATGGACAATAACAACACAAGGAGACAATAGCGATTGATGTAGGGCATCATGAGAAGCTGGATATGCCATAACTCTGTCGTTTCATGGCACTTGTGTGTTTATATGGTTCTATTAATTTCAATTTAGTCAAAATTTGTGTAAAAAGAACTGCAAATGATTAAAATAGTTCTTAAACAAAGTTGATATTTCCTAACGAAAAAGTAGCACCCGGACCTTGGTAAACTATCCTCGACAACAATCGATGCTAGATATCCAGAATTAAGGCGAGAATCAATGGGGAGAATTTTTATAAAACTATTCACGTATGCATGAAAGCTGACTGGAGAGTTAATACCAACGAGTACCACAGAGGGTGGTATGAGAGAGTAAGAGAATGGTAAGAAAGTGAAGAGAGTATTTTAGCTCTGTAAAGGGAGGGGCAGAAATAAAAGGAAACTTCTAAATCAAGGTAACTATTCCACTTTTGCTTTCTTCACTTACAAAACCACAAGAAGGTTGTCGATTTCATGCAAGTATAAATAAGTCGAACACACTGGAAATAATCATCAGTTCACCAGCAACTAGCAAACTACAAACATCTCAACATGAAGGTATTCAATATAGTTTCAGTAACTGAATTACATTCCCTTAAATTAAATTACTAGGTCTTTGTTGTGCTTTCGTTGGTCACCGTTGCTCTGGCAGCAGAAGCACCCGCTTACCCGAAACCGGAGTACTCTACCCCTGCTTATTCCCAGAAATACGACTATGTAAGAATGACACGATCCCATGTTTGTAACAGTTACATAAAATTTATTATTTAAAATTTGTGAAAGGCTCCGATGCCCTACAACTTCGCGTGGGCCGTCAAGGACGACCCTTCGTACAATGACTTCACTCATCAGGAAAGTAACGATGGCAAAGTAGTCAGTGGCTCCTACAAAGTCTTGCTTCCCGATGGTCGCGTCCAGATCGTCACATACAAAGCGGACGAGTACGGTTACGTTGCTGATGTGCAGTACCAGGGAGAAGCCAAGTACGACTACAAACCGTCATCCTACCAGGCTCCGGCTACTTATGCTAAGCCCACGTATTCTAGCCCTGCTTACACTACCCCTCAATATACTACCCCTGCTTACACCACTCCTTCTTACACAACTCCTGCGTACCCCACTCCAGCCTACTCTGGTTACTCATCGCCGTCGTACCCTGCAACTTCTTACAAAGCCCCTGCTGCTTATCCCACTCCATCATACCCCAAGGAAGCGTATCCTCGCCCTGCAACCTACAACCCAGCTCCTTACAAGACTGCTGAGTATTAGCCAATCTCAATGTGCCTATCGATGAACTGAACTCGTAATTTATACCGAACCTGGAATGTAACTGAATGGATGAGCTAATAAAACAATGAATACTTAGCAAAACTATCGAAACCACTTTCCTGTCCTAAAACCGTAAGAGGAATGGAATTCTCTACAAAATAGCCCCATTATGAACTATGACATAACGTAAAGACATTCTGTACCATGAATTTGCCGTTTGACGGAACGACGTTTTACTCGGGAACACGTAAGTTTCTGCTGTATTCTTGATGCTCTTTTTCATGTCGCTGTGGAACAGATTATGCGGATACAGCGAAATAATGTTACCTCATGTGAAATATCACGAACAGTTGAATGTCTCATATCCTTATTGAGTGTCTTACATTTTCACTTATTAACTTACTGCTATGTCGTTCTCTGTATGTTGTGAAAGCTAAGAGCATTATTCCCTCAAGACAGAAGCCTTAAAGCAAAGGGGCCCTATGACAGTAGAGGCACAAGTCATTGACTCCCTTGACATTCTTATTATTTAATTTTGCTGTATGGGAAAGACATAGAGAAATTTAAAGAAGTACCCAAACACAGCTTAGGGTAAGGGTAAGTATTACGCGAGATCAAAGTCACGTGATAAGGTCACAACATCTAGATGCTGTGATATAGAGTGCAAATTGTGAACAGTCAAGTGATTTTCCTTAGAGGCTTCTGAACCCTTATTTCAACTGGGTGCTAAAATTATGGGTAATTACTATGATTAGAGAATAGCTGGTATGCCACTGGAAAAAAACCTCTCCCAGCAGTGCGGTCTTAATTTAAAAAGCCAGGGCAACTTACCAACAGAGAATACTGGAAAATCCTGCTGAATCCCATATGTAAAGGATGAGTTATATATCTATAGAGGAAAGTTTAATCTTTCTGTGCAGGGAAGGGCGAAAAGAAAGGAAACATTTCAATCGAAGACTTGTCCACCTTTGCTTTCTTCAAGGATAAAATCGCAAAGACTGTGGTTTCATGTCAGTATAAACAACCTGCACAAATTAGAAATGTTATCAGTTCACTAGCAACTCGCAAACGAGAATCATCTCAATATGAAGGTTTCCAACAAAGTATCATTCATTTAAGAACATACTATTAAATTCAAATAATAGGTCTTGGTCTTGCTTTCGATGGTCGCCGTTGCTCTGGCAGCTGAGGGACCCGCTTACTCCAAGCCGGAGTACACTACCCCTGCTTACACCCAGAAATACGACTATGTAAGAACATATATCCCCGTGATCGAAACACACTTTACATGAAATCTCTTATCTCAAACTTTTGAAAGGCTTCGATGCCCTACAACTTTGCGTGGGCCGTCAAGGACGATCCTTCTTACAACGACTTCACTCATCAGGAGAACAATGATGGCAAAGCAGTCAGTGGCTCCTACAAAGTATTGCTCCCCGATGGTCGCGTTCAGATCGTCACTTACAAAGCAGACGAGTACGGTTACGTAGCCGATGTCCAGTACCAGGGAGAAGCTAAATATGATTATAAGCCATCGACATACCAAGCTAAAGCAGCTTATCCTAAGCTTTCTTATGCGAGCCCTGCTTACACTGCCCCTGAGTATACTACCTCTGCTTACACCAGTCCTGCCTATACAACTCCTGCATACACCACACCCGCCTACCCTGCTTATTCTTCACCGTCTTACCCGGCAACTTCCTACAAAGCCCCTGTTGCTTATCCCAGGCCGTCATATCCCAAGAAAACCTACCCTCGCCCTACAGCCTACACTCCAGCTCCTTACAAGACCGCTGAATATTAGTCATTCCAAGTGTACGTACCATCGCGAGCGGTTAATTTTAAAATGGAAGATGTAGTTTAAATGACGGGGAACTATTTATTAAACCTTAAGTATGTTGCAAAAATTTCGAATTTACTTTCTTTTTTAAAACTGTTGGAACACGGAGCTTCTCACGGCAGAATCGCAATGAAAGTGTAAGTTAAGATTTAAATATGATCTTTCGCTTCTTCAAACTACCCAAGTTCGCTTCGCTTTGCGTACAAGCGTCTAATATAAACTGAACAGGAATTGAACTGTGGTTTCATGGGCTGAAGTGTAATTTAAGATCGATAAATCATCTCATTTGCCTTAGTGTAGCTTTTGATCTACTGTCATCAGAAAATGTTCCCAATCCTAGAACCTTTACTTAACTTGTACATCTAAATAGGCTAAAACTATGTCCTGTTTCGACCTTCTATGATCATTGTTATTGAGTTTGTCTTGCTGGCATTCTAATGAATCTTTCCGGTTTCGTTCAGATTGTCTAGAACTTTCTGAATTTCTTTAGTTTCCTGTCCCATTACATTCTTTCTCGTTAAGAAATAGTAATCTGCAAGCTGTTCAGGTCCTTATCCGTCTCGTACTAATCATACTGAGTAAATTTAAAAATAACAACGACGTGCAAATAATCTTGAAATGTATGTGCACATAATGTACTACAAGGAAAATTTTCCATGTTGGGACCACTAGTTACGAGAAATCAAGATAACAAGAGTCACCGTTTTAAAGTTTAATTACTACAACTGCATTGCCGGAGTGAGGACGCAAAAGAGGAGTTATACTATTTTTTGTCTGTACAAGTGTAATTTTCGGCTCAAAAATGAAACATTTACCAAACATCAGATTACTAGAAGACTTAAGAATATTTTCAGGCGGAATGAAGGCAGTGTAGACCTCGTAATTCGTAATTCCGACTTGTTCCCACTTTGTACTTGTGACGCTACTTTTATTTAGAATACGCTGTATATGAATGGCAAATTAGAAGAAAAGGAAAATACTATTTACATTTCGTATTGTCTTATAATGCGTGAATTTTCCTCGTGAAGAATCTCACATCACTATTGTTTTAGAACAGAAAGTAATTTTGGAATTTTTGCAAGCATTCATGATTTTATTTGATCATTCATAACATTCTTTAAATTACTTATTCCGTTTGAGCGCTTAGTTCGGCAGCAGAAACACTGAAATGCCTAGTATTCAGCAGTCTTGTAAGGGGCGGGGTGTAGGTCGCGGGGCGAGAATAGACTTCCTTGGGGTATGATGGCTTGGGATAAGCAGCAGGGGCTTTGTAAGAGGTTGCCGGATAAGAGGGTGAAGAGTAAACAGGGTAGGAGGGTGTGGTGTATGCTGGGGTTGTGTAAGAAGCAGTGCTATAAGAAAGGGTAGTATATTGAGGAGTAGTGTAACCAGGACTAGAATACGAAGACTTGGTATAAGCTGCTGGAGCCTGGTATGTCGACGGCTTGTACTCAAATTTGGCTTCTCCCTGGTACTGGACATCGGCTACGTAACCGTACTCGTCTGCTTTGTAGGTGACGATCTGAAGGCGACCATCGGGGAGTAGTACTTTGTAGGAACCACTGACTGCTTTGCCATTGTTTCTTTCCTGATGAGTGAAGTCGTTGTAAGAAGGATCGTCCTTTACGGCCCAGGCGAAGTTATATGGCATCGGAACCTTAAAGTAGTACACATGAATAGTTTCGTAAGCTGGTATACTGGAAAAAATGCTTTTGTACTTAACTTACATAGTCATATTTCTGGGTATATGCAGGGGTACTGGTACTGTGCTCTGCTTTTGGGTAAGCGGGTGCTTCTGCTGCCAGAGCAATGGCGACCATCGAAAGCACAACCAAAACCTTTGTAGTTCGAAAGATACTGTAATACAGTCAGAAATCAAGTGCAAGAAAGTTTTTTGCGTACCTTCATGTTGAGATGTTCTTCGTTGGCTGCTTGCTGGTTAACTGATGTTCGTTAGCTTTGTGCTGCTTATTTGTACTTGCAAGAAACCAACACCTTTTGTGGTTAAGTGTAGAAAGTAAATTTCTGTTATCCGCTGGAAACTGTTCTCTTTCATTTCTCCTCCTCCTTTCAGTAAAAAAGAACTTCTTACTTATTTAAACATATTTTACCGTTTTATTTTGTGCAAAGGATTCATTTGAATTGTTCGGAATTCTCCTTGGGTAAGTTGCTTTGTCTTGTTCCGTCTTTACTAGATTATTGTAAGATGCTGTTCCCTTAATCTATGACTAGTAGCCAAATTCTCGTCTCTGTAATTAACCTCTTCTTCTGTAGTAGCAGTAGCACCCACCTCGAGCATGAATGCATCGAGAGGCCATCGTACACAGAAACGTAAATAGCAGTTAGAGAAAGAGGCTTTGAAGTAAATCATCAGGCGGTCCTCTGCTCTACGCCGTATCCTAGCAGCCAAGTCATGTATGACTGAATCACGTGGCTTGGTTTCTCTGGGTGGTACTAATGTACTTCTTTCAGATCCCCTAACTTGTCCATAGAGTATGTTTAGTTAGCAACAGTGCTCGTGTATATAGCCACATGACTAGTTATGAATCCAGAGGAACGGTACACTCGGAGGCTTCTGTCCCGAGTAAGGTTCACTTGTTTCGTTCGTTGCTCGTTGACTGTCTAGGCAGTCGCGCTCTGTATTTTTCACTATGGCAACAAGCGCAAATTTAAGACGATTTTTTAAGAAATATGGAGTATTCAGTTGTTTATTGTGTTCTACAACGAGTTAGCCTAATTTCGTTCGGTGAGAACGAACTGTGACGACGAACTCCGCGCGATTAACTGAACAAAACGTATCGCCAAGAATGCCGGACAAATATAAAAAGAACATTTGATTTATTGGTATCGAATCAGAGGTGGTTCTAGGGTCCTCGGAGGCCTGGGCGGAGGACGGTCTTGTGGGCCCGAGTCATGAAGGACAATTAGCCTATTCTCCGGTCTTCTCTTTATCCTACTCAGCGCATAAAGAAGAACGCGGTAAGCATGCTGAATTAGGTGCTCATACATGCTTAATGATCTTAATAGCGGATGAGCCAGTTCAGTATGATGAACACGTTAAATTTGGCCTATATGAGTATCGACAGCATGCTGTTTTTTTTTTTTTTTTTTTACTCTTTTTTTGCGAGGTAGCACTAAAGTCAGCATGGTACCTAGCACCTTGCGACATCTGCAAACTATCTTTCTGCCTTGCGATCTGTGAAGCATGCTATTCACTATATCACGAGGAGTTCAGTTCGTAAAGACTCCTTAAGCATACTTCACAGGGTGTCGTCGATGGGTATACTGAAAGCATGTCATACAGTATTCGATAAATCATACCATACTCTAAGTAGTCTGTGAGGCATGTTACTTAGTATATCACAAGGAGTTCAGTTCGCAAAGACTCCTTAAGCATACTTGCTCAGGTGTCGTCGATGGGTATGCTGAAAGCATGTCATACAGTATTTGGTAAATCATACCATACTCTAAGTAGTCTGTGAGGCATGCTACTTAGTACATCATCAAGGAGGTCAGTTCGCAAAGACTCCTTAAGCATACTTCTCGGGATGTCGTCGATGAGCATGCCTAGAGGATATCATTCAGCATTCGGTAAATCATACCATACTCTAAGTAGTCTGTGAAGCATCCGATTCAGTATATCACGAGTTCAGTTCGTAAAGACGCCTTAAGAATGCTTTTTGCACACCTGCAAAGTTACCACATTAAGCCCGCTTCAGCACATCTACTGGATCTTTCGTACGTTAAGGCTGCTTTACCGTATTATTCAGGACAATGGTAAGGATTTCTTTTTACTTCTATCCGTTCCAAATTCTAAGTTTCCTACACGCAAGCCTTTGACAATTTTTAAGCATACAATTCAGCACAGTCGTTTCAGGAGGTGAGACGTTCTTTGGCATGTTACTCAGCAGGTTCAGACCCAGTGAGCATGTGATTCAGTATTTATTAGATGTGCTAAATTTTACACTGGAGCTCTTGAAAGAGCTTTTGGTTCAATCAAAAGGGAAAAAATAGAGGTGAAAAGAAAACTGAGAAAGCGACGTGAAAATTCTTACACGGATACCTTAAGAGACTTCATTTCTGCCCACTCGTCAATTAATGCCTCAAAATCAATTGTCCGCGCCACTGCGTTCTCGATAGATATGACTCCCAAGGCGCTCAATCTTTCCTGCGACATCGTGCTTCGCAGGTAATTTCTTATCAATTTAAGTGTACTCAGACTCTCCTCATTCTTAGCTACTGTTACCGGGAGAGTGCAAAAAATTCTGAACGCAATGTCAACATTTGGGAAATTCTCCGCAATCTTTTTTGAGTGCATGGTACTCAACAAATGTTTTGGCCGTTTTGTTCTTAGTTCGTCCCCATACTCCCTCTTCATGAAAGCTGCAAAAACTGCTACTTCGGTGGCAAACTGATCTTTGCCTAAGTCACTAGGATATATTGCTGCCAACTCCTAAGCTTTCTTGCCAATATCAATGTCAACCAAAGAGCCTAGTGCAGCTCGGTTAAGGAAGTCGAAATTTGCCGCGAGACGGTGTTTTTGCATGCGATCTTCTAACTGGACCATGAGTGCATCCAGAACAGCGTTGAAAACTTCCGTTTCAAATCTCTTTGTAGGGTCTCGTAGCCTTTCGTCCTGAGCTTCTTCGCCAGGCATTCTCTTCTTACTACTACATCGTAATTCAGGAAATCCCGGGGAAACATCAAGTTCTTTTGCCTTATCACAGGCGCCAAAAAACCACTGCTGGAAACCAGAGTCACGAAACGTTTTGAACGTCTCAAGAAGGGCCTCGAGCATTCTGCTCGCAGTGCCAAGCTCAATGTCAGCTTTTTGCAAAGTTTTACTTGCTTTAACGACGCTTGTTAAAATGTGGTATCACATCTCGGTAAGGAATATAAAAGAAAATTCTGTAATGTTTCCGTGGAGACTGTTAGCTTCTGACCTAACAGCTGGTTGATGCCTGTCCGAGTTCACTAGTTCCTCCAGTGCGTCTAAGACACCAAGATGATTTTGACGCAAAGGCTTAATGGCTTCAACTCGAGCAGACCATCGTGTAGTACTTTGTGCTTTTAAAGAAACTTGAACGTGTTTCTGCAAGACTTCCCAGCGATCTGTCGACGCTGAAAAGAAAGTGTAAAGCATTTGCACTGTGCCAAAATATAATGTTGCCTGTGGGACAACACTGGCAGCCGTCTCAGCAACCAAATGCCATGAATGGGCTGCACATGGGACACACGGCGCTAACTGGTTCACTTCCCGGATTCTATTCTGGACCCCCTTATAGACACCAGCCATATTAGAGCCATTGTCATAACTTTGTCCCCTGCAGTCAGTGATCTCCAAATTATCGCTTTTTATTTTATTTAAGATAATTTGTGTCAAACCCTCTTCTGTTTTTGAGTGAACGTCAATGAAGTCAATGAAACTTTCGCAAATTTTAGCTCCTTCGTCAGATAAATCCACATAACGAACAACCTGGGACATTTGTTCTGTACGGGAAATATCAGGAGTACAGTCAAACATTAGTGAAAAAAACTTTGCCCTCCTTATTTTGGTCAGTAAAGACTGACGGATTTTGTTTGCAATGAGAGCGATAAATTCGTTTTGAATTTCACGCGAGAAATACGTAATTTTGGATTGACCTGACTTTATATTAAGTGGCTTTTCAAAATATGATCGTACTGACCCAACAGCTCAACGACACCGAGAAAGTTTCTGTTTTGAGGATTGCCGAACACTTCAACATGACCTCTGAAAGCTAAGCCTCTTTCAGTCAAAAACAAAGTAACGTCGAGCAAACGTCTGAGGATGTTTCGCCACACGTCCTTCCTCTTTCTGAACTCGGACTGTGTCTCTGCGTCGATTGTGCATGACTTTGAGAGTCTATCTTTTAATTCCTCCCACTGGGTCATTGACAGTAAATGTTCGTCGGCTTGTGCGTGTTCTTCTGCTCTCATGCAGAAATCTCTAAAGCGCGTAAATCCCTTGCCCCGATAGCAGAAGAGGGATTTGCTCCGAGAAGCAAAAAGTAATCACGGGAAGCAGAACAGCGCTTTTAGTGTTTTGTTATATATCAACCAACTTCTACGTTCTTTAACACCTGCACTGTTTTTTACAAAAAAAAAAAACAAGTTTCCAGGACCTTTCGGCCGTCATCCCTTTTACTGAGGAAGAAATATTGCGCAAGATCCACTTGGAGACCAGCCTCAAACAAGCATGCACCTTATTGCACCAGACAAATCAGATGGCCACTTCGCTGGATCTGATTTATTCAAACAACTCTGAAGTGCCTGAATTGCAGGTAACATCCTCATTGTCGGCAGCAGATTTTTCCTGTTCGCAATCACGAAACGGACCTACAACAGATAGGGAATCAGAAGATTCCGACACAGAGCCTGAACTCGGTGAAGAATTTGTAGCTACCCATGCGCTTTCCTCTAAACCCCACACTTGAACGAGAGTCAACATCTGAATGATTCGTTTCCACCCTTGTAGACGTAAAAAACCTTATGAACGTCGAACTCTTTTTTGCTTCCAAAACCAACCAAAAGTTTTTCAAATGGTACTCACGTTAATAAATCCCACATATTGATGCCAGAAGTAGCACCCATTATAACTTCTAGCTTCTTGTATACAGAAAAAGAACTTAGCACGTAACTTGCTGATCTGCGTGTCTTTCAACATCTACTGATTTTCCAGTAAGACAGTGATGAATCAGAAAGTAGCGGACTCTTATTAGCACTCGTCGAGACTCCCGTTGCTTAAATTAATACATTAAACATACAAATTTTAATGCGAAGTTTCAGTTATGAGAGCGTTTTTCTTTAAGCACAGTAATTTTGGTACACCCAGTTGTTATACAGGAATGGATTATACAGAAGATTATATTTCTAAAGTTTAGAGTATGTATTCAGTTTAAGAAGTAATCAAGATGGAATCCCAAATGTTTTGTATTTTGCTATTTTGTATTAATCATCTGCACTGTTTTAAATAACGTGTTCCGTTTAAATTAAGCGCTCAGTTCTGCATGAAGCGTAAGCAAGAGATTCCTAATACTCAGCAGTCTTGTAAGGGCAGGAGTGTAGACAGCAGGGCGAGGATAGGCTTCGTTTGGGTAGGATGGCTTAGGGTAAGTTGCTGGGGCTTTGTAGGAAGGTGCGGGGTAAGATGGCGAAGAGTAAGCAGAGTAGGCGGGTGTGGTATATGCAGGGGTTGTGTAAGCAGGAGTGGAATAAGCAGGGGTGGTGTATTCAGGGGTAGTGTAGGAAGGGCTCGAATAAGAAGGCTTAGGATAAACAGCTGGAGCCTGGTAGGATGATGGCTTGTAATCGTATTTGGCTTCTCCCTGGTACTGAACGTCAGCAACGTAACCGTAGTCGTCTGCTTTGTAGATGACGATCTGAACGCGACCATCGGGAAGCAGGACCTTGTAAGAGCCGCTGACTACTTTGCTATCACTGCTTTCCTGGTGAGTGAAGTCGTTGTAAGACGGATCGTCCTTGACGGCCCAGGCAAAGTTGTAGGGCAAAGGAGCCTTAGAGATATATGATTAATTTATGAGCTGGTTTACTGAAGAATACTTAATGTGCTTACATAGTCGTATTTCTGGTTGTAAGCAGAGGTTGTGTACTCTGGTTTGGAGTAAGCGGGTCCTTCCGCTGCCAAAGCAATGGCTACAACTGAGAATAGAACGAAGACCTGGCAGTTTGAAAGGATGCTTCATATGACAAGAAATCTATTTTATGAAACTTGTTTTATACCTTCATGTTGGTATATTCGTAGTTTTTGCAGGTTGCTGATGAACTGACGACCACTTGACTTTGTGCTACCGATTTATACTTGGAAAGAAACCCCAAACCGTCTGTGGTTTTTCACCAGTGAAGGAAGCAAAAGTGAAGCGGCATTACCTTGACTGAAACGTTTCCTTTCATTAATTTTTTCTTTTACCTTATACATAATAACGTAACATGGCTACAGCCAAAGACGAATTAGTTCAGTAATGCACTTGCATCTGTGAATGTAATTCCATATAATTATTTTACAAATGTTTTACTATGATTTATTTTATCTGGTGCGTGACTCTGTTATTCAGTTAGGTACCGCAAGGTAGATCTCATAACCGAAACTACAGAATGATTCATTGAATACATAGTAGCGAACTCATGATTATAAGGAGAGGAAATATAACTAGGAGAGTCATCTACTGCTGAAAATTAGAATGCAACTTTTCCCTTCTGAGTGGACTGCGATTTCGATATTAGGGAACGTTATTTCTACGACATAAGGGTTTTAGTTTTGATCCATACTTGGATGATAGGGTCTGAGTGGTACGACGGTGCACCACAAGTGAAAGGAATTCTGAATTTCTGATAATGTGGAAATTCTTTCTTACGATAGTTTTCGAAATTTATAGGTTGAATTTGAAGTGAAGCTGAACCAAATTAATCCACAGCTTTCGTTGGATGGTTTTCACATCGTGGTTGATAGCCTACATTCTCTTCATGTCTAAAGCTTGGAAAAACCGTTGTGGTTAGTTCAATTAAACTGATCGAAAGTAAATTGCAGGCAAATGAGGAGAAATGACAGCAGATGAACTTTTTCAACCAAGATACTAAACCTCAATGCAATATCTATGATAGATTGTGTCAACTGATTTGATTTAGAAAAAAATGCTAGATATGTTACGATGCATTTTAGACAATGCCTTGATTTGCATTTCTTACAGTCAGATTGTTACAACACACGTAAAGCTTACATTTTAGAACGTCCGGGATGATGCCGGAGAGCAGAGTTTTCTTTGGCCAGGGTAATGGACAAAATTATGATCCTCGCATTGTCACGCGTTAAATTACAATTGTAATTCACTTTTTTCAAGTTTTCTTAGAAAAACCATCATATTTACCATGTTCTATTTACACTTCTGTTTTTGTGTCATGTGGTTCTCTTCTCACTTGATCTGGTTTCTAATCTGATCTTGATCTGGATTCTAACATATTATTACCAATTGATATGTTAGAACCTTGTTCTTCAGGTGGGTTCTTATCACCTTCAGTGCGGCATGAGAGCACACCTAGTCATCTAGTAGTACTTTTAACCCCAAGAGTTTTCCAGTTTAGGGTAGAAACACAATCTGACGGCAGGGTGATGCGCTTACTATACCACATCACTGAGAAAATGTTGGGGCCCCTTTCCCAGTATCAACCCAGTTGTTGTAGCTTTCCGATTAAGTTCCCAAACTACTGACTTGACGACCCCAAATAACATTACACTCTTTAGTAGCTGGAAAAAAAACGAATGACTAGTTACATAGTTCTTTGTAACAAGTTTGTGATACGGAAATTTAGTTTATTATTCAGTTCTTTACATTTAAATTATGTGTCTAGTGGAACGAAGGGTTTAATATTCAGCTTTCTTGTAAGGAGCAGGAGTGTAGCTGGGAGTGGTGTAAGATGTCTGACCATAAGTTGGGCGGGAAGGATACGCGTCCTTAGGATACGAAGCTTTGGGATACGCTGCAGGGTAGGCAGGGGTAGAGTAAGACTGAGTGGGATAAGAGGGCGTAGTGTAAGAAGCAGTAGTGTAAGCAGGGGTAGTATACGCAGGGCTTGAATAAGAGGGCTTAGGATAAGCAGCTGGAGCCTGGTAGGAGGAGGGTTTGTAGTCGTATTTGGCTTCTCCCTGGTACTGAACATCAGCTACGTAGCCGTAGTCATCTGCTTTGTAGGTGACGATCTGAAAGCGACCATCGGGAAGCAGTACTTTGTAAGAGCCACTGACTACTTTGCCGTCGCTGCTTTCCTGGTGAGAGAAGTCGTTGTACGAAGGATCGTCTTTGACGGCCCAGACGAAGCTGTACGGCATCGGAGCCTGAAAGAAATATTCTTAATTAATTTGTGGCTGTTTTACTGAAAGAAACTTCGTGTAATTACATTGTCGTATTTCTGGGTATAAGCAGAGTTGGTGTACTCTGGTTTGGAGTAAGCGGGTCCTTCTGCAGCCAAGGCAATGGCAACCACTGAGAGCACAAAGAAGACCTGGCAGTTTGAAATAATACTAAAATGTACCAAAAAGTCTAATACATGAAACTTGTTTTGTACCTTCATGTTGATACGTTTGTAGTTTACAGGTTGTTGACGAACTGATGATCATTCCAGTCTGCGCTCCATTTTTATACTGGCAAGAAACCAAAACCATTTTGGGTTTTCTACCAGTGAAGAAAGCAAAATTGGAACAGTATCACCTTGACTGAAACGTTTCCTTTCATTATTTTTCCTTTATGTTATTTAGTATAATGTACTATAGCTTCAGGCGAAGACAAACTCGTTTTGTAATGCACTTTCATCCATGAATGTAATCTGAGCAAAGTATTTGATAAGTTATTACTATAATACCTGTAATTTCTTTTCGTGACCCTGTTATTCAGCTTATGGGTGGTGTTTGTGATTAGCAATCTAACATCAGAATATGAGTTATAGTTTTGAACTATCAACATACAACTGTTTTACCAGAATGCACTATACCTATATATTATACTTCAAAATTAATTCAGTTCTTGCGGCACATGTAACACAAGGGAAGCATTAAATCGAATCAAACCAAACTATTATATGACATAGTTAAGTTAAATTCATGACGACCTAATAGAGGCTATTTCAGTAAGAGCAAAGTATGTAAAAATTGTTAGTCATGACCAATAACTGTAGCTTAAAACGTGATTACATTTCACAATTAGTTCACGGTCAATTCACTTTAAAAGAAAACGGTAGTATTCACTGATTTTATGGGCGTACCACGAGTAAGAATCATCAAAAAGAACGCGCAGGGATTTCCTCAAGGTCGTACGTGATCTAGAAATGAATGAAAAAGTCAATTTAAGGCCCAGTTTCAATCATATTTCTGAATTATTCTCGTAGCATATTGTTAAGATATCGGATGTAGATTTTCCCCACTTAGGTAAACAGCGACTTCGAACTTGAGGGACGTGTCTCCACGACATTAGGGTTTCGCTTTCAGGCGGTACTCGAATGACTGGAGAGAAACGCGAGACTTGCAAAATGTTCCACGTGACGCTAAAGCGACAGGTGAAAGGGCTCTGTCACCGAAGACATTCTTTGTGTTCATTTTCAAATTTTATAAACTGAAATGAAGCTGAACGAAAAAAAAAAATCAACAGCTTTCACCGGGTTTATCGTCGTGGTTGATAGTCTGGTTCCCTTCGTGTATGAAAACTCAGTAAACCACAGAGCAGGGTCATTTCAGCAATGTGAACGAAAGTAAATTGACAAGCAACTTGAGGAAACTGGAGCAGATAAACTTTTCAAACCAGGATGCTAAACTACGATGTATTATAATAGATCGTTTTGATGATTCAGTCAAAAGAATATGAATGCCTGGAGAAATAGTTAAAATAGTTAAACTGAACGAAGTTACCATATTTCTGGAGCCTTGAAAATCCTAGAATAATTATAGCTAACTCACCCTAGCCCACACGAATCGGTAGATTTTCCAAAAAAAAGCGAGTAATATTTTGGTGTCAACTCGTTTAACGTCCACGGCCGTTTTTGTTACCTTGGTTTAAAAATGCACTCGTAGAGAGAAAGCAAATCTGTTAATTAGGCAATAGCTATATTAGTAGTATAGAACAAGTAACGAGTACTTCTAACCGAATAGCTGGACTTGAACCTCAAATACTACTGGCATGATGGCTCCTATTGTTACATTCATTAGTGGCCGAAAAGAACTCCAATGATGCACAACCACAGGGCACGGAAGTAGGTTTATCATCAGTTGTGAGGATACTAACATCTGTAGACATGTTTAACCCTCCGAGTGATGTTGTGCAGATTTGAGCTGGATGCTGGCATTTGAGTCAGTATCTGCACGGTTTGAATATGAAAGATACTTTGCCTCTGCCTGAAAGAACTCGAGAAGGAAGCTCGATCACTTTTACGGACGTGTCTATGTTTTGCAATACAATGACAATATTTTAAAACATCCCCGTTAACGTACACGTCCGTACCTGTTCCAATGAGTTCCAAGGTCATTGGGAAAAGCCAATTTTGAGCAAGTGCCTCGAATGTTCATTTTTAAGGCAGAAAAACTGACTGAGATGTGCAAAATGAAAATAATTTTGGCAATAATCACTCAAGCGAGTAAGCCTATCTTTTAAACAAAAAACATAATATAAGGGCTAGATTTTTTAAAATACAGTTTTGTAATACAAAAAATTAGTTTATTATTCAATTTACACAGTTTAAATTACGTCTTCAGAAACTGAATCATCGTCTCTTCTTAACAAGTGGGATCTAGGCTTTAATATTCAACTTTCTTGTAGGGAGCTGGAGTGTAGCTGGGAGTAGTATAAGATGCCTGGGGATAAGTTGGGCGGGAAGAATAAACGTCCTTGGGATATGAAACCTTTGGATACGAAGCCGGGTAGGCAGGGTAGAGTAAGACTGAGTGGGATAAGAGGGCGTAGTGTAAGAAGGACTAGTGTAAGCAGGGGTAGTATACGCAGGGCTTGAATAAGAGGGCTTAGGATAAGCAGCTGGAGCCTGGTAGGAGGAGGCTTTGTAGTCGTATTTAGCTTCTCCCTGGTACTGAACATCAGCTACGTAACCGTAGTCGTCCGCTTTGTAGGTGACGATCTGAGCGCGACCATCAGGAAGAAGGACTTTGTAGGAACCACTTACTACTTTGCCGTCGCTGCTTTCCTGGTGAGAGAAGTCGTTGTACGAAGGATCGTCCTTAACGGCCCAGGCGAAGTTGTAGGGCATCGGAGCCTGAAAATAGTTCAGTTCACGTCAATATGCTTTTCAACAATATACTGGTCGCTACTTACATGATTGTACTTCTGTGTGTAAGACGAGGTAGTGTACTCGGTTTTGGGGTAGGTAGGCACATCTGCGGCCAGAGCAACGGCAATAACGGATAGTGCAATCAAGACCTGAAAAGTACACACAGGTGTTAAGAGTGAATTCACCCACTAAACGGGAAAGTGAACGCTAAACAAAACATTATACTAATGGCATAACCAACCGTATACGTGGGAAGAAGTCTACGAAACATAATAGAAGCTGAAAAACTGAATCAGTAGTTTAAAGAAAACGCACTGGATTACCTTCATTTCAAATGATTTGGTTAGGTTGTCGCGTGCTGAACTGATGATCAGTCTAGCTCTGCTCGCTTACTTTATACCTGAAAGGCTTTCACTTTTACTTGGGCGTGTTGCAGCATTACAACTTCTGCAGCAAGCCTAGGCGACTTGCGGTTTTACGCTACTTGGTACTTACCAAACACTAGCACGTTCATAACAGCTTTTCATGATATTTCAAAATTGCTGTAGTATTAATAAAGAAACTAGTTAAGTACTGCTGTCAACCTTCGGTGTATTTTAATTTTAGATAGATGTGGGTAAAGTGAAAATACAGATTTCGGTTATAGGTTACATTTCTGATTGTCAACGACTGTGCGAAATTACAAACTACTATTGTTGCGGTTTGGACACTTCAACGCCCTTTTTCCGAGTACTTAAACATTGCTGCATGCCTCAACAATGTTTTTTCCCTTTAACATTTCCTTAGAACTAAAGAATTCTTTCCAGTTGAAAAGATGAGCACAAAGCTATATACACTGGCAAACGTTACATTATTACAATGTAATTAAGTTTTCAATAATCATGTGACGGCCGAACTAATTTTAAGTTAAATGTTAAATATATATTTACTAATAATATTTCGAGTATACCATCAAGTCACCTCAGCGTTAACATGTTAAGACTGATCCATAATGAAACATTATAACGTTAAAATGAAGACCGTCGTTCAAGAAAAAAAAATTCTCGCCCTAACTGCATCGGTCTGATGGTTGCATCACTGTGACTTCTTCTTTCTAGCAGTGAAACAAACGTGGACCTATATTAACTTGCGATGACAAGTTTAGTGCTCAGTGCTTAAAGCTTCGTTCCAGCATTATTGCATTTCTTGTGTTCAAGCTTCCAAAACTTCTTGTAACTATACGTTTCAAAGACATTCATCCAAAACTTTTTTTGTTGTCTTGTATTGACCATCTGTGTGTTTAAATTACATTGTTGCTTTAAATTAAGCACTCGTTCTCGGGTCTGTAAACGTGGAATTCCTAATAAACGGCAGTCTTGTAAGGGGCAGGGGTGTAGACGGCAGGACGAGGATAGGCTTCTTTTGGGTAGGATGGCTTGGGGTACGTTGCTGAGGCTTTGTAGGAAGGTGCGGGGTAAGATGGCGAAGAATAAGATGAAGGCAGGGTAGGCTGCAGTAGTGTACGCAAGGGTAGTGTAAGCAGGTATGGTGTATTCAGGAGTGGTATACGAAGGACTAGGATACGAATCCTTAGCAGGGTAGGCAGCCGAAGCCTGGTAAGAGGATGGCTTGTAATAGTATTTGGCTTCTCCCAGGTACTGAACGTCAGCAACGTAGCCATAGTCATCTGCTTTGTAGGTGACTGTCTGGACGCGACCATCGGGAAGCAGGACTTTGTAGGAGCCACTGACTACTTTGTCATCACTGCTTTTCTGGTGAGTGAAGTCGTTGTACGAAGGATCGTCCTTGACAGTCCAGGCGAAGTTGTAAGGCATGGGAGCCTAAAAGAAGTATGCATGTTTAATTTGTGGCTGGTTTGCTGCAAGAAACTTTAAGTAATTACGTAGTCGTATGTCTGGGTATAAGCAGAGCTCGTATACTCTGGTTTGGAGTAAGTGGGTCCTTCTGCAGCCAGCGCAATGGGGACAATTAAAAGGGCAACGAAGACCTGTTGGCAGGAAAAGATACTACAATATGATGAAAAGTCAAATTCATTTAACACGTTTTTGTACCCTCATGTTGATACGTTTGTAGTTTGCTGGTTACTGATGAACTGATGTCCACGTCAATTTGTGCTGCCTATTTATACTTTGTGAAAGAAGCCATAACCTCTTGGGGTTTTGAAATGTAGAAAGCAAAAGTGGAACAGTTACCTTGATTGAAAAAAGTTTCCTTCACAAGTTTCTTCGCTTTGTAATACAATGTAACATATTATTGCCAAAATGGAATGCGAATTAACCTCATAGACCGATCATCCTGATTCAAGGCCGGGTTACCCTTTCTAGGGGCCTTGGTCTTAACATTGTGTTTCACCATCCTCTTCAAGCTAAGATGCCCATTTGCAAGTACGGATTTATCTCGAAATCTATTGGAACATCCAAGAAACCAAGAAATTTTACAGAAGACTGAGTTTATAATGGCCTATATAGTCGTAACTATCTAAATAGTCGTTATCTACAACAGTAACTATAACACTGACAGAGAAAGAGTACACCCTTCTCTAAAACAGTAACGACTAGGTTTGCACTGATAGAGAAATACTAGACTCTTCTGTACGACAGTTTCAACGCATCTTCCACTGGAAAGGAAAGACTACGTTCTTCTCTACAACAATAACTGCAAGACATGCACTGTTAGAGAAAGAATACACTCTTCTCTACAACAGTAACTACAGACTTGCCAAGGAGTCCGAAACTCCGAGGAAAATTGTACGAAAATTATTTGATAATACGTGATAACACGGAGATAACATGGAGATAACAGGTTGATAACAGTGACAACATGACCCAGGTGTACGAAGATTATTGGAAGTTTCGAACCCCTTGAGACTTGCATTGAAAAAGAAAGACTGCGCTCTTCTCATCAACAGTTACAACGGTATCTAGCAACAATAGGGAAAGAGTTCAATCTTCTCTACAACAAGGACTGCAAACTTGCACCGGTACGGATAGAGTACACTCTTCCCTACAACAGCAACTACAGACTTACACTGTTAGAGAAAGACGACACTCTTGTCTACAAGAGTTACAACGCATCTTGTACTGTTAGAGAAAGAGTTACGTTCTTCTCTACAACATTCCCTACAAGACTTGCACTGATAGAGAAAGACTACACTCGTCTCTATATAACATTCAAAACGCTTCTTGCACTGATAAAGAGTGCACTGTTGTGATAATACAATACTTTATAATAAGCAGGAGCGTAGCTAGAGGGGGGCCGAGAGGCCGTGGCCCTCCCTTCCGTCTTAAAAAATTGTGTAATTCTTCGTTAAATTTAGCAAAATCTAGACTTTAAAGGAAAAACTTGTAACCTGGCCCCCCCCTTCACTAAGTCCTCATCCTCTGCCCCCCCCCTTTCATTGAATCCTGGCTACGCCCCTGATAACAAGGTATAATATAATGTAAGGTAACGACTTGAATCCTTCACTACGTTAAAGTGTCTGCACTTGGTCACAATAGTGTGCGGAATTCCTAAATCCAAGATGTGGTATAATACTCACAAATTAAGATAGTTATACACATCTGAGAGCAGGACAGACAGCAGAGCAGTTAAATTCAAATTGCTAGATAACGTCGTGGCCATTTTTCTAATATAATTGTAATATACTATTCAACTTTGTGTACTACTAGTAAGTCCCTTATGTTGGAACTTCGTTAGATGCTAAACGAATGAAATTGAGAAGTTATTTAAAAATTTGAAATTGTGACACAGAAAAATAGTCCATTATGCAATTCAATCTATTCAGTTTTTTCAATTCATATTCAATTTACACGTTTTAAATTAAGCGACGGTAGGTAAACTATAACCTCTTCTTGGCAAATAGAATTAAGGCTCTAATATTCAGCTTCTTGTAGGGAGCAGAAGTGTAGCTAGGAGTGGTATAGATGGCTGAGGATAAGTTGGACGGGTAAGATATGCAATCTTAGGATAAGAAGCTTTTGTATACGCAGCAGTCCACGCAGAGGTACAATATGACTGAGAAGGATCAACCGGGCTAGCGTAAGCAGGAGTAGTGTAAGCCGGAGTAGATACGCAGCGCTCGAATAAGACGGTTTAGGATAGGTAGCTGGAGCCTGGTAAGTAATCGTATTTGGCCTCTCCTGGTACTTGACATCAGCAACGTAGCCATAGTCGTCCACTTTGTAAGTGACAATCTGAGCGCGACCATCGGGAAGAAGAACTTTGTAGGAGCCACTGACTACTTTCCCATCGCTGATTTCTTGACGAGTGAAGTCGTTGTACGAAGGGTCGTCCTTGACGGTCCAGGCGAAGTTGTGGGGCACCGGAGCCGGTTTAGAATAAAACATCGGTTTAAAATAATAAATGTAATAAATGTAAAGTATCACTATAAAACTGTTGTATAAATGCACTTACATAGTGGTATTTCTGAGTGACGGCAGGGGTAATGTACTAGAGTTTCGGGTAACCGGGTCCCTCTGCTGCCAGAGCAACGGCGACCGTCGAAATCACAACAAAGACCTAGTCATTGATTTTAACTGAATGCAATTCAGTCAATAAAACTTTATTAAACTCCTTCATGTTGGGATGGTTTTAGTTTATTAGCTGCTTCTGAACTGATAACACTTCCAATTTGTTTTATCTTATTCATACTCGCCAGAAATCAGTTCGTTTGTGGCTTTTCATCAGTGAAATAAGCTAAATTGAAACAGTATTACGTTGATTTGAAAGCTTCCTTTTACTTCTGCCCCTTCCTTTACAGAGCTGCACAGCTCAACATATGATAGTTTTATCCATGGAATTAACTCTTAAATCAGCTTTCATGCATAAGCGAATATTTTTGAAAGTCCCCACCGATAGTAGCTATAATTTTGTATGTCCAGGATAGATTGTTGTTAGAAGTTGAGCTGTTAAAGACCCTTAGCTTCAGAACATAAAACCATACCAACATTTTTCCAAGTGATCAGGGTTTTATTTAGTCAATCGGCAAACTTCTAATACATGTTCGGTATAAGTTAAGCGCCCAATTCGGCAAGTGGTAACCTTGGAATGGCTAATATTCAGTAGTCTTGTAAGGGGTAGGAGTATAGGCTGCAGGGCGAGGATAGGCTTCCTTGGGGTATGATGGGGTGGGATAAGTAGCAGGGGCTTTGTAGGAAGTTGCCGGGTAAGACGGCGAAGAGTAAGTAGGGTAGGCGGAAGTGGGGTATGCAGAAGTTGTATAGGTAGGAGTGGTGTAAGGAGGGGTAGTGTAAGCAGGGCTCGAATACGAAGGCTTAGGATAAACAGCTGGAGCTTGGTAGGATGACGGCTTGTAATCGTATTTGGCTTCTCCCTGGTACTGGACATCAGCAACGTAACCGTAGTCGTCCGCTTTGTAGGTGACGACCTGAACGCGACCATCGGGAAGAAGAACTTTGTAGGAGCCACTGACTACTTTCCCATCGCTGATTTCTTGACGAGTGAAGTCGTTGTACGAAGGGTCGTCCTTGACGGTCCAGGCGAAGTTGTGGGGCACCGGAGCCGGTTTAGAATAAAACATCGGTTTAAAATAATAAATGTAATAAATGTAAAGTATCACTATAAAACTGTTGTATAAATGCACTTACATAGTGGTATTTCTGAGTGACGGCAGGGGTAATGTACTAGAGTTTCGGGTAACCGGGTCCCTCTGCTGCCAGAGCAACGGCGACCGTCGAAATCACAACAAAGACCTAGTCATTGATTTTAACTGAATGCAATTCAGTCAATAAAACTTTATTAAACTCCTTCATGTTGGGATGGTTTTAGTTTATTAGCTGCTTCTGAACTGATAACACTTCCAATTTGTTTTATCTTATTCATACTCGCCAGAAATCAGTTCGTTTGTGGCTTTTCATCAGTGAAATAAGCTAAATTGAAACAGTATTACGTTGATTTGAAAGCTTCCTTTTACTTCTGCCCCTTCCTTTACAGAGCTGCACAGCTCAACATATGATAGTTTTATCCATGGAATTAACTCTTAAATCAGCTTTCATGCATAAGCGAATATTTTTGAAAGTCCCCACCGATAGTAGCTATAATTTTGTATGTCCAGGATAGATTGTTGTTAGAAGTTGAGCTGTTAAAGACCCTTAGCTTCAGAACATAAAACCATACCAACATTTTTCCAAGTGATCAGGGTTTTATTTAGTCAATCGGCAAACTTCTAATACATGTTCGGTATAAGTTAAGCGCCCAATTCGGCAAGTGGTAACCTTGGAATGGCTAATATTCAGTAGTCTTGTAAGGGGTAGGAGTATAGGCTGCAGGGCGAGGATAGGCTTCCTTGGGGTATGATGGGGTGGGATAAGTAGCAGGGGCTTTGTAGGAAGTTGCCGGGTAAGACGGCGAAGAGTAAGTAGGGTAGGCGGAAGTGGGGTATGCAGAAGTTGTATAGGTAGGAGTGGTGTAAGGAGGGGTAGTGTAAGCAGGGCTCGAATACGAAGGCTTAGGATAAACAGCTGGAGCTTGGTAGGATGACGGCTTGTAATCGTATTTGGCTTCTCCCTGGTACTGGACATCAGCAACGTAACCGTAGTCGTCCGCTTTGTAGGTGACGACCTGAACGCGACCATCGGGAAGCAGGACCTTGTAGGAGCCATCGACTACTTTGCCATCGCTGTTTTCCTGATGACTGAAGTCGTTGTACGAAGGATCGTCCTTGACGGCCCAGGCGAAATTGTAGGGCATTGGAGCCTTTGGAAAGTTTCCAAGATAAAATTTAGTGTAAGTGTTACGAAAACTGGGATGAGTGTTCTTACATGGTCGTATTTCTGGGTGTAAGCAGAGGTAGTATACTCCGGTTTGGAGTAAGCGGGTCCTTCTGCTGCCACAGCAATGGCGACCATTGAAAGCACAGCGAAGACCTATTGATGGGAAATAATATTAGATATCTACAGCTTTAAGTCCGGCACTTTATCGCATACCTTCATGTTAGATGTTTACAATTTACTAGTTGCTGATCAAACTGATAACTATTTCGATTTGTGCAGCTTATTTATACTTAAAAGAAACCACAACCTTTGTAGTTTTATCACGGACGAAAGTGAAAATGCACAAGACCTCGACTGAAATGTTTCCTTTCATTTCAGCCCCTCCCTGTACAGAAAGATGAAACTTTTACCCGTGGAAACTTCGTACTTTATGAACAGGATTCAGCAGGATTGTTCAGTATTCTCTTGCGGCAGGTTGCGCTGACTTTTTAATCACGACTGATTTCTATGAGATGGTTTTCTCAATGAAACGTCAGATAAAATTAAATATTTGGGCATTGGGATTCTCTCGTCTTACTGACTATTCGAAAATTTAGTACTTGTAGGGGTACTACAAGTAGCATTCACTTGCAACATGAAACACCTATAGAAGAGGCTATCCCCACATAAGCCAGATTGGGAACAAGAGTTTAGATGCCTCTTAGGACCTCATTAGGCTGTCGACCGTTTCACTCTATGTACTAGCAACAAGGTGTCGTGACTTGATCACATGGTCTTGATTTCTAGCAACCGTGCACAGAGCGTTACTAGGGTACTTATTTGATTTCCTCTATCTTGGTCATAGGGTAAAATTACTTAACAAAATTGCCAAGTGAGTCAAATGACTAATTGCTATGGTATCACAGAATCGCCTACTCATAGAGCTTCCGACTTTATTCTTCAGCGATTCATGCTCTTAGTGTTCCACAAAAAACAAGTGGGCCAAGTAACAGCGGCTATTTGCAAGCAACTGCAATTGTAAGACAATTGTTGAGGATTTAGTACTTAAAGCTGTATACGATGTTATGTGCATGAGTTAGCATTACTTCGTTGTATCGTCACAATCCATCACATGCTAAACAAACAAAGGGCGCAAAGAATGGTGCAGAGCCTGTGATCTCGAGTAAAGAACAGTAATACCAAACAGAAGAAATCACGCTACCAAACACTGTTACTATTGTAGAGGATTCCATTCCTACTAAGTTTCTAGAACAGAAACAAAGTCATTTCGATACTGTTGCGAATATCCATGGTTTTATTTAGTTGACCCACACACTCATATAACATGCTCAGTATAAATTAAGAGTTCGGTTCACTGATAGGTACATTCAGTATGGCTAATATTCAGTAGACTTGTAAGGAGCTGGAGTATAGGCTTCAGGGCGAGGGTAACCTTCCTTACTTGGGTATGATGGACTGGGATAAGCAGCAGGGGCTTTATAGGAAGTTGCCGGGTACGACGGTGAAGAGTATCCAGGGTACGCGGGAGTGGAGTATGTAGGAGTTGTGTAGGCAGGAGTGGTGTAAGCACGGGTAGTATATTGAGGGGTAGTGTAAGCAGGGCTAGAATACGAAGGCTTGGCATAAGCAGCTGGGGCCTGGTAGGATGATGGCTTGTAATCGTATTTGGCTTCTCCCTGGTACTGCACGTCAGCAACATATCCATAGTCGTCCGCCTTGTAGGTGACGACCTGAACGCGACCATCGGGAAGAAGAACTTTGTAGGAGCCGCTGACTACATTGCCGTCGCTACTTTCTTGGTGAGTGAAGTCGTTGTACGAAGGATCGTCCTTGACGGTCCACGCGAAGTTGTAGGGCATGGGAGCCTTCAAGAAAAAAAATAATCTAACAGCTGCTTTACTGAAAACATGTTATAAACTTACATAGTCATATTTCTGGGTGTAAGCAGAGGTAGTGTACTCTTTGGAGTAAGCGGGACCTTCTGCTGCTACTGCAACGATAACCATCGTAAGCACAACGAAGACCTGTTAGTTGAAAATAATATTAAATAATAAAACAAAAATGCATGAAGCTATATTGCATACCTTCATGTTCCTAGTTCGTTAGTTGCTGTGAGAATTGATGTCGATTTCAGTTTTTGCTTCTTATTTATACTCGCAAGAAACTGAAACATTTTTGAGGTTTTTTTTCAAGTGAAAAAAGCAAAAGTGGAACGTTTCCTTTCGTTTGTCTTTTCTTTTACGCCAAACGTCAATATGTTGCATAGGCGTAGACGAATTAGTGTTATCATGCGAGCAAACCATTTCACATTGTAAACGATAATTTCTCTTAACATCGTTTCGTGACACTGTAGTTTAGCTTATGAATGAGGTTGCGCTTTATGGAACAACCGTTCAACAGAACATGGTTCTTGGTTGTTAACAGCAAATAGATAATCGTTTTATCATAATGCATTATCAAACATATTTATACTTGAAATGATGAACTTAAGATTTGTTTCGCTACGTAGGAAAGATTCTTGCAATCCAAATTGAAATAGTTCATCACACTTTAGATGAGGAACCAATAATAAATTATCTATGAAAATGTAGAGGCTTGAAAGTAGTTGATTCAGCAAGAGTTAAATAGCAAGTAAGCATTGTTGAACTAACTATTTCTTATTACTAGTTCACGTTTATACTGCGTGATTAGTTCACCGTCAACTCACGTTAAAATGCAAACAAACTAGATTCTCTAATTTTACTGTTGAACGAATCATTCCGTTAATGAGATTATCCTTGTAAATGGTTTCCTTAAGGTTGTACGTGGTGTTAAAATTAGTTCAACCCCCAAGGTTGGTGTAAGGTTTAGTTTTAATGATACTTCTAAATTGTTTCAGTTGCGTATGTCCAACCATTCGGAAAAAAAGATGTGGGAATCTAATTAACCACAATCACTACCAGTACTGCTTTCTACACACCATTTCAAAATTACCCGGCCAATACGTTTCACATCGGTCGCACCCCTACGACGTTATGGCTTCAGTTTCAGGCGATACTCGGATGAACAGGGGAGGACGGTGACCTTGCAACAAAAATCAACATGTGACGAAAAAGTTGCTTGTAAGCGAAAGGAATCTGTTACTATGTGTATATTCTTTTTTGAAAGCTTGCGTGACTGAGATGAAGCTGAACTAAATGAATCCACAGCTTTTACTGGATGGTTTTCACGTCGTGGTTGATTGCGTGGGTTTGCTTCGTTTTTCGGAGCTCAGTAAAGCGTTACCTTTTCTCTTAAACCTTTTTCATTTCTGAAAGGCAGCTACCGTATTTTTAGAACTTTGAAAATCATTAGAAAAATCGTAATGAAATCAGACTAGATAACATCAATTGGTATGATATCATGCAAATCCCGGCGGGCAAAAATAGCCAGGTATACATTTATTTAACGTCAACGGCTAAGCCACATCTAGAATACCCGGTCTCGTCAGATTCCGGAAGCTGGACGGGGGGACCCCCTTGGAACACTGGGTGGTGTTGAATTTTAGCTTTCAAGAAGCTTATATTGATTATTCTGATCTAAAAGGTGACTTCGTAGGAAAGAAAGCAAACCACATCATGATGTAGTAGTAGAGGATTTGTAATCGTAATTGACTTGGCCTGTATGAAACTGCGACTTCATTTGACATTTCTGCACATCCCTTTTTTCCAAACAATTCAGTACTACATTGATTAAGTGATATAAAAATGTATTACTTTTAGACTGGGCCATAGAAGAACCTTGACCTTGAACTAATTTATAAACCTTTAAAAATTATTACCGAAGTTGGTCTTAAATATATCTATGTAATCTGGTAAGGTTCACAAATTTGACGCTCAGTTATACAAAAAGTCGCAAACCCTATCTCTGATATCCAATAATAGAATTTCGAAACGATGGAAATAATGACAACACGTTGTAACAACAATTATTCGAATTCAGTTCAATGGTGAGGGTGGATTGTAAACTAAAGTCGTCTTCGCCTGCAGCAATGGCACTCAGAATAATAAAGCAGAAAAATAAATGAAAGGAAACAATCCAGTCAAGGTAATTGTTCCACTTTTGCTCTCTCACCGGAAGAAAACCACAAAGCTTCGACTTCATGCGAGTATAAATCAGCAGTACTAATTCAAGTGGTCATCGGTTCATCAGCAACCAACGAATTAGAAAAGTATAAACATGAAGGTACACAAGCAAGTTTCATACATTTCATTTCTTGTAATATTACAGTATCCTTTCAAACAACCAGGTCTTCGTTGTGCTTTCAATGGTCGCTATTGCACTGGCAGCAGAAGGTCCCGCTTATTCCAAACCAGAGTACACTACCTCTTCTTATACCAAGAAATATGACTATGTAACTGAACACTCTTCAATAAAAAAAGGTCAGTACTAATTATGTATATTTTAGGCTCCGATGCCGTACAACTTTGCCTGGGCCGTCAAGGACGATCCTTCGTACAACGACTTCTCTCACCAAGAAAGTAGCGACGGCAAAGTAGTCAGTGGTTCATACAAAGTCTTTCTGCCCGATGGTCGCGTTCAGATCGTCACCTACAAAGCAGATGAATACGGTTATGTTGCTGATGTCCTGCACCAAGGAGAAGCCAAATACGATTACAAGCCATCCTCTTATCAGGCTCCGGCTGCATATCCAAAGGCTACGTATCCTAGCTCTGCGTTTTCTACTCCCGAATATTCCACCCCTGCTTTCACCAGTCCTTCTTACACTACCCCTGCGTACACTATTGCAGCCTACCCTGCTTCATCTTATTCTTCGCCCTCTTACCCTGCAACTTCCTACAAAGCCCCAGCAACGTATCCCAAGCCATCCTATCAAAAAGAGGCCTATTCCCGCCCTACCGTCTACATCCCTGCCCCTTACAAGTCATCTGAGTATTAGGAATCTCATGCTTACATACCCCGGAACGGAGTGCTTAATTTAGTCGGCTATGTAAATTAATCAATGCAGAATATCAGTACAATATTACAACAAATACCTGGATGTCAATGAAAAGGGTGTAAAGAAGTATGAAGAGCCCTGTTTTGTGTTAGGTACTAGGTTTTCCAAGACGGCTGATCAAAGTTCGTAGGGATGTTTATTTGCTGTTCAATACAGACAGACTCATTGCTAATTTGAAGACTGATTACTGAGTCTATTCGGCATCATTCTATACAGTGTTGGGAGGAATAATAATGATTGTGACACCGTCACCACGCGTCATTACTCAGTACTGTTCTATGAAAATTGCATTTAAAGTTTTGCAACAACATGAGAATATATTCCAGTATTTCTAAGAAGATGAGTTTTTCATAATATCATTGACAAATAATAATAGATTTCTCAATAAAGGGGCCGACAATAATGAAGTTACAACTCAAGAACGCAATAACGCTGGAAGGGGCCATTGAACACTAAGCAATTCATCTTTGTCATTGTGAATGGTGTAGGTGCATTCACTTCGTCTTGGATGTTTCTTGTTTTAAATTTCGCTCCATAGAACAGAATAATAGACCCCATAAAATTAGCCAGCGAGTTGGTTGGTACTTCATAATTGTAGCTTCAGTTTGGTATGAGACTGCACATAATCAAACGTAGGCATCTGCCGTAACAAATAACGATTTGGTGGTAGCCATCTTGAAGTAGGACTGTGCATGATTCACTCGAAGTTTCTCCATAGTAACTTTTCTTATATAGTTCCAAACATATTTATTCATTGGAAAGTATTTGACTCCCCAAAGAAAGGCTACAGGGCACTGAAGGATTTGTGGAAGGGTGCAATAGTTTACAGAACTACGACTTAATACCTTCAGTACGACAAAGAGACTACAACGCGTCACAGTAGATGGCATACTGAATTCAGAGATCTGGTACAATACTAAAAAATGAGGACAACCAAACACATCTTAGGGCAAGACAGTCAGCAGAGCAGGTAAAATCGCTATAAAACGTGGCTATTGTTCCAGTTTGCCAGCATAGTTGTAATTTACTCATTAACTTGGGATACTACTGGAAGGAAAGTCCCTTATGTCAGAAATTAAATTGCTAAAAGATGTTTCTAGTTTGTTTAAATTCTTTTAAATTTCTGAAAATGTGTTTGTGATACAGAAACGTAGTTTATTATTCAATTTGCACAAATTAAATTAAGTGTTCGAGAGCAAAGCCACAACATCTCTTGCGGCATCGAATGTAGGCTTAATATTCAGCTTTCTTGTAGGGAGCAGGGGTGTAGCTGGGAGTAGTATATGTCTGAGGATAAGATGGGCGGGGAGAATATGCATCCTTGGGATACGAAGCTTTTGGATACGCAGCAGGGTACGCAGAGGTAGAGTAAGACTGAGTGGGATAAACGGGGGTAGTGTAAGAAGGAGTGGTGTAAGCAGGGGCAGTATACGCAGGGCTCGAATAAGAGGACTTCGGATAAGCAGCTGGAGCTTGGTAAGAGGACGGTTTGTAATCGTATTTGGCTTCTCCCTGGTACTGAACATCAGCAACGTAACCGTAGTCGTCCGCTTTGTAGGTGACGATCTGAACGCGACCATCGGGCAGAAGGACTTTGTATGAGCCACTGACTACTTTGCCGTCGCTACTTTCTTGGTGAGAGAAGTCGTTGTACGAAGGATCGTCCTTGACGGCCCACGCGAAGTTGTAGGGCATCGGGGCCTGTAAGTAATGACGATTATATGTTGCTTCACCACTGTGAAGGTAAGTAAACTCACATAATCGTACTTCTCAGCATAATAAGAGGTGGTATACTCCGGTTTGGGGTAGGTAGGCAGATCTGCAGCCAGAGCAACGGCAATCACGGATAGTACAATGAGAACCTGAAAAGCAAACATAACTATAAACTAATGCAATACTTAATTTGACTGGTATACCTTCATTTCGAAAGTTTTCGTTAGCTTGTTGTGTAATGTACTGATGATAAGTCTTGTTCTGCTCGCCCGTTTTATACCTCAAAGTCTTTTACTTTTGCTTGGGCGTGTCTCCATTTATGCAGTGTGTCGCAAGGAAAAGTCTTGTGGGTGTGTAGTTTACTTGAGACTTAACCAAGTACTCGCAAGTCGTTATTAGTGCTTCTTAGTAAGCTATCATACTCTGTTTATTATTTTACTATCTATTGGCTTTTGAATACACTACAACTTCAACTGGCTAAATAGCACTTCTAGCAAGTTATTACGTTCACTCTTGAGATATCTCTTAATCTAGGCTAGACGGCTAAGAAAGCTGACTTCTGTTCCTGAGTAACTTCTTCTGGGCTTAAATAATCGTATGAAACCGCAGACTACTTTAATGGTCATCTTGCGGTATCTTCGCTACAACGCCCTGTTTTGCAGTTTTTAAAGATCACTGCAGGATTTCGAAAGTAAAGATCCTTGCAGATAATTCTCAAGGATTCTAATACTTTTGTCTCATGCAGGTAAACACTTAATACGCATAAATCAATTACGTTAAAGTGAAATTAGAACTGATCATGACCTAATAATACTTTCATTTGTACACCAACAGCTGCTCTTGCTCAAGGGTGACCCCAGAGGATTTCGTGAATTAACCAATTAGGAGCGAAAACAATCGAATCTCGTTACAAATAACATAACCAAATGAATGAAAAGTCCCAGTTTCAATCATATTTCTGAATTATTTTCGTGGCATATTGTTAGGATATGGAATGTAGATTTTCCCCACTTAGGTAAACAGCGACTTCGAACTTGAGGGACGTGTCTCCACGACATTTGGGTTTCGCTTTCAGGCGGTACTCGAATGACTGGAGGGAAACGCGAGACTTGCAAAATGTTCCACGCGACGCTAAAGCGAAAGGTGAAAGGGATCTGCCACCGAAGACATTCTTTGTGTTCATTTTCAAATTTTATAAACTGAAATGAAGCTGAACGAAAAAAAAAATCAACAGCTTTCACCGGGTTTATCGTCGTGGTTGATAGTCTGGTTCCCTTCGTGTATGAAAACTCAGTAAACCACAGAGCAGGGTCATTTCAGCAATGTGAACGAAAGTAAATTGACAAGCAACTTGAGGAAACTGGAGCAGATAAACTTTTCAAACCAGGATGCTAAACTACGATGTATTATAATAGATCGTTTTGATGATTCAGTCAAAAGAATATGAATGCCTGGAGAAATAGTTAAAATAGTTAAACTGAACGAAGTTACCATATTTCTGGAGCCTTGAAAATCCTAGAATAATTATAGCTAACTCACCCTAGCCCACACGAATCGGTAGATTTTCCAAAAAAAAGCGAGTAATATTTTGGTGTCAACTCGTTTAACGTCCACGGCCGTTTTTGTTGCCTTGGTTTAAAAATGCACTCGTAGAGAGAAAGCAAATCTGTTAATTAGGCAATAGCTATATTAGTAGTATAGAACAAGTAACGAGTACTTCTAACCGAATAGCTGGACTTGAACCTCAAATACTACTGGCATGATGGCTCCTATTGTTACATTCATTAGTGGCCGAAAAGAACCCCAATGATGCACAACCACAGGACACGGAAGTAGGTTTATCATCAGTTGTGAGGATACTAACGTCTGTAGATATGTTTAACCCTCCGAGTAATGTTGTGCAGATTTGAGCTGGATGCTGGCATTTGAGTCAGTATCTGCACGGTTTGAATATGAAAGATACTTTGCCTCTGCCTGGAAGAACATCGAAAAGGAAGGTCGATCACTTTTATCGACGTATCTATGTTTTGCAATACAATGACAATATTTTAAAACGCACCCGTTAACGTACACGTCCGTCCCTGTCCCGTGAGTTCCAAAGTCATTGAGAAAAGCCAATATTGAGCAAGTGTCTCGGATGTTCATTTTTAAGACAGACAAATTGACTGAGATGCGGAAAATGAAAATAATTTTGGCAATCTTCATTCAAGCGAGTAAGCCTATCTTTTAAACAAAAAACTATTACAAGGGCTAGATTTTTTTAAATGCTATGTTGTAATACAAAGAACTAGTTTATTATTCAATTTACATAGTTTAAATTACGCCTTAAAAAACTAAATTATCTCCTCTCCTCAGTAAATGGAATTTAGGCTTTAATATTCAGCTTTCTTGTAAGGAGCAGGAGTGTAGCTGAGAGTGGTGTAAGATGTCTGGGATAAGTTGGGCGGGAAGAATATGCGTCTGCCTTCGGATATGAAGTTTTGGGATACGCAGCAGGGGACGCAGGGGTAGAGTAAGACTGGGTAGGATAAGCAGGGGTAATGTAACTAGGAGTAGTATACGCAGGGCTTGAATAAGAGGGCTTAGGATAAGCAGCTGGAGCCTGGTAGGAGGAGGGTTTGTAGTCGTATTTAACTTCTCCCTGGTACTGAACATCAGCTACGTAACCGTAGTCGTCCGCATTGTAGGTAACGGTCTGAACGCGGCCATCTGGAAGAAGGACTTTGTAGGAACCACTGACTACTTTGCGATCGCTGCTTTCCTGGTGAGAGAAGTCGTTGTACGAAGGATCGTCCTTAACAGCCCAGGCGAAGTTGTAGGGCATGGGAGCCTTTGAATTATGACATCAGTATGTGTTTTCTATATTATAATGGTCGTTACTTACATAATCGTACTTCTGTGTGTAAGACGAGGTAGTGTGCTCGGTTTTGGGGTAGGTAGGCAGATCTGCGGCCAGAGCAACGGCAATAACGGATAGTGCAATCAAGGCCTGAAAAGTACACGTTAAGTGTTAGAGTGAATTTTACCCGCTAAACTGAAAGTGAAAACTATATAAAACATTATACTAAAAATACATCCAAACTACCAATGTGGGACGTAGTCCGCAAGACATAATAAATAGTTGAAAAACTAAATCAGTAATCTGAAGAAACCTCACAGGATTACCTTCATTCTGAATGAATTGGTTAGGTGGTCGTGTGCTGAACTGATGATCATGACCTACTTTATACCTGAAAGGCTTTCAGTATTTCATGGGCGTGTTGCAACATTACAACTTTTGCAGTGAGTCTTTGGAAGGCGACTTGCGGTTTTACGCAACTTGGTACTCAACAGCTACTACCACGTTCACAAAAGTTATAAAATATTTGATTGCTCTGTGCTCTATACTGTTAACAGCTAAGGAGTTAACAAGTACTGCTGTCAACTTTCCGTGCAGACTGAGCAACGTGGATAAGTGGAACTACAGATTACCGTTTTTGGTTACATTCCTGATTGTCAACGATTGTTTGAAACCACAGACTACTAATGCTGTGGTTTAGACGCTTCAACGCCCTTTTTCCCAGTACTTACACAGCAGTGTATGCGTCTCAACGGTATTTTTTTCAGTTTAACATTTTATTTGACCTGAAGAGACTTCTTTAGTCGAAAAGGTTAGCACGAATCTAAATACACTTGCAGCGTTACATTATCAAATTGTAACCATTTCTTCAGTAATCGCATAAAGCGTGAACTAACTTAAAGTAAAATCTTTATCATATTTATTTTCTATACAACCAAAATATGAGGAAAAGTATTTTGGTCTAAACTGTGGCACGTTTTACTCGTTTGAATGTTATATATATTCATTAGTTGCTTGAAATGAGAGATACAGATGGTAACAACAGTTTTCATTCGTAGGCCAAAGGCTGACTTGCTCAGGGCTTCCTCACAGGAATTTTGTTAAAGGTGGTAGTAATCGAGAACAATGCAGTCAAATACAAATACTGGCTAATTTAATGTGTACGTTGAATTTACAGATACACTTTTTTGCCTTAAAATGATCATAAACTTCCCTACCAAGTTCATTTTACAATGAACAAGGGTGTATGTGTATATTAACCAGTTCCCGGAATTCTATAATACTTGCATATTAAAGTGCTTTTAAACTGTACGGTAGTATGATATCGGTACTTTCCTTATTAGTGAGGCGAAATGGAAGCTGGGAAAAACTTAAACCATTGAAATTTGGTACGTTTGAAAAATACTTTGATACTATCTCCCCAGCGGCAGAGAACAATTGGGGTGTGCCCACTCTGTGTTACTTTGTGTATAGGACTTGGCAGAGATACAAGGTACCTGTTGCAACAATACCGAAAGTCTCAACAGCACGGATGAATGAATACGGATTTTTATGTCTATGAGGGTACATCTTTTATGGTATACATGAGGGCAAATTCTAGGTTGGTCAGTCGGGATGGACAATAGAAGAATGGTCTGAATAGTGGGTTAAAATATCACAATGGACTAGGGCTATCTCAGGTATAGACCAGGGAAGAGCCGCCAGGACTGCTTTGATTAGATATGACCTAAGAGACAAGACGGAGTTGTAAATCTTGTACAGTGGAGTTTATGAAAAGTTTCACTCCCTTAAAGGAAATAAAGGCATTTTACAGTTCTTGCCACCGCTTACAGTGCCTCGGGAACGTTTGACTTAAACTAGACGCATAATATTTCCGTACTACACCATTGAATCAACTCAACGTTAACACATTTTATTAACGTTGATCCACTTTACAACATTACAATTAAAGTTGAGACCGTCGTGCAAGAAAGAAACGAAATGATCACTGATATTCAATTGGTCCAATGCATGCATTAGCATTATTGATTTTAATTAGTGTGACTGTAACTATCCTCTTATTTCAAGTAATGAAACTTGGGATTACAAAGTTTACTGCTTACAGCTTCCTTCCAGCTTTATTACATTTCTTATGTTAAAGCTTCCACAACTTGATATGGACATACTTTCAAAGACATTCATCCAATTTTTTTGACGCCTTGTATTGATCATCTGCATTGTTTAAATTATTTACTTTCGACTTAAATAAACCACTCTATTCTCGTATGTGTCGATACTGGGTTCCTAATGCTCGGCTGTCTTATAAGGGGCAGGGGTGTAGACGGCAGGATAAGTTGTTGGGGCTTTGTAGGAAGTTACCGGGTAAGACGGCGAAGAATTAACAGGGCAGGCAGACGTGGTATAACCAGGGGTAGTATATTTAGGAGTAGTATAATAAGGGGTAGGATAGAAAGGCTTAGGACAGGCAGCCGGAGTCTGGTAAGAAGACAGCTTTTAATCGTATTTGGCCTCTCCCTGGTACTGAACTTCAGCAACGTAACCGATTTCGTTTACTTTGTAGGTGACGGTCTGTATGCCACCATCGGGAAGCAGAACTTTGTAGGAGCCACTGACTACTTTGCCGTCGTTGATTTCGTGATGAGTGAAGTCATTGTATGAAGGATCGTCCTTGATGGCCCAGGCAAAATTGCACGGTATCGGAGTCTTTCATACGTTTTAGATAGTAAATTCAATGCGAGTACTAATACCGAGATGTATGTTCTTACATAGTAGTATTTCTGTGTATAAGCAGGGGTAGTGCACTCCGCTTTTGGGTAAGCAGGTACTTCTGCTGCCAGAACAGTGGCGACCACTCAAAGCACGATGAAGGCTTATTGATGGAAAATATTATATATTCCAAACTGAAGTCCGGCACTTTATTATATACCTTCATGTTAGATGTTTACAGTTTACTAGTTGCTGATGAACTGATAACCATTTTATTTCAGTTTGTGAACCTTACCTATACTTGCAAGAAAGCTAATCATCCTTGTGATTTTGTCACTGAAGAAAGCAAATTTTAACAAGACCTCGATTAAAATATTTCCTTTCATTTCTGTCCCTCTCCTCCCCCCTTAATAAAAAGATGAGACTTTTACTCGTGAAAACTTCATTTATTTTGAATAGGATTCGGCAAGATTGTTCAGTTTTCCCTTGCGGTAAGTTGCCCTGACGTTTCAAATTAACACAGCACAACTGTCAGGTAGTGTTCTCCAACGGAATATCATGTGAAACGAAATATCTGCGACTCTCTCGTTTTAGCACTTACTCGCATTTTTAGTAGTAACTTGTTGTCCCTCAGAGCATTAATACCTAGAAGAGGCCATCATGCACATAAACCTGAATGGGAATAAGAGTTTAGATTCCTCTGAGAACATCAAGGCTGTTGACCGTATGCTCTCGATATTCCAACAAGAGTAACTATAAAGTTGTGACTTTATCTCATGGCCTTGATTTCTGGCCACCATTCCCCAGAGTTTTACTCGGGTACCTATTTGATTTCCTCTATCTTAGCTATAAGGAAAGATTACTTAACATCATTGTCCCAGGGATTAGTGACGAATGGCTGTGGTATCACAGAGCCGCCTGCTCATAGAGGCTTCTGTCTTGATGCTTAAAGGATTCATAGTCTTGGTGTTTTCACAACGAACAAGTGGAACAAGTAACAGCTGTTGGTTTCAATCAACTGCAAGAGTAAGACACTTTATGAGATTATGGGACTTTCAGCAGTTTATGATGTTATACGTGAGGCGGAATTACTTCGCTGCATCCTCATAATCCGTCACACAGCTACACAAAAAAGAAAACAAAGAATGCAGCAGTGTCTGTGATCACGAGGTAAAAAGTAGTACTACCAAATAGAAAAAGCACAGTACCAATTACAGCTATGATATGTCGTATTTTGTTAAGTGATTTTCGCAAAGGATTCCATTCTTCCCGTAGTTTTAGGAAAGAAAAGTAATTTCGATAGTTTTGCTAATTTTTACGGTTTTATTTGGTCATACGCACACTTGCATGTTCAGTATAAATTAAGGGTTCAGTTCACCTTTACGTGCATTCAGAAAGGCTAATATTAAGCAGTCTTGTAAGGGGCAGGGGTATAGGCAGCAGGGCGGGGATAGGCCTCCTTGGGGTATGATGGGGTAGGATACGCAGCAGGGGCTTTGTAGGAAGTTGTCGGGTAAGATGGCGAAGAGTAAGCAGGGTAGACGGGTGTGGTGTATGCAGGAGTTGTGTAAGAAGGCGGGGTGTAAGCAGAGGTAGTATACGAAGGCTTGGCATAAGCAGCTGGAGTCTTGTAGGATGATGGCTTGTGATCGTATTTGGCTTCTCCCTGGTATTGAACGTCAGCCACGTAACCGTACTCGTCCGCTTTGTATGTGACGATCTGGACGCGACCATCGGGTAGTAGGACCTTGTAGGAGCCACTGACTGCTTTGCTGTCGCTGATTTCCTGATGAGTGAAGTCATTGTCTGAAGGATCGTCCTTGACGGCCCACGCAAAGTTGTAGGGCATCTGAGCCGTTCACAAGTTTAAAATAATAAACTTAATGTAAGCGTTATGAAAATGGGAAGTACATTCTTACATAGTCGTATTTCTGGGGATAAGCAGGTGTAGTGTACTCTGGTTTGGGGTAAATGGGTACTTCTGCTGCCAGAGCAATGGCAACCATCGAAAGTACAACCAAGACCTAGAAATTGAGTCTAGTAGTATGTTCTTTAATGAATGAAACTTAATTGCATACCTTCATGTTGAGTTGTTTCTAGTTTGTTAATTGCTGATCAGCTGATGACCATTTCAGTTTGTGCAGGTTATTTATAGTCGCAAGAAATCAAAAGCTTCTTGTGGTTTTGTAAGTGAAGAAACCAAAAGTGGAACAGTTACCTTGGTTGAAACATTTCCTTTCATTTCTGCCTCTCCCTTTACAATAAAACGAAACTTCTATTCCAATTCCGTAACAACTGTTTATGCATAGGATTAATGAAATTGGTTTAGAAACCTCCTGGGATAAGTTGTAAATTTTTGCTGTAAACATTCAAAGATAGAAATGTGTAGTTGTTAGAGAATTTTCAAAGGACAGTTTCAAATCATGAGATTGCCTCAGCTTCTTGGCGGGGGGGGGGGGGGGGAGGGGATCTCCCCATGTACCCCATATATTGTACATGCTATATATATTAATTTCACACACATTGTGTCGCACTACAATCATACCCTCTCTCATAAAAACATGGAGCGAAAGAACCTACAGTTATTACTTAAGTTCATATATTATAAGAAAATGTGTACAGGGGATTTACAGGTTCAAGACATGGCACCGTCCACTTTTCTTTTGTCAGTCTTTTCTTTTTGTTTCCTTTAAAATGTTCACGAATTCTATACGTGCGAAAATTGTTAAAGCAGCACCAACAAACGTCCTTGATAATGCTGTCCTCGCGTAGCGCAAAATGCCATCCAAGCACCATATGCACCTGCAGTTCGCGTAGCGAGCATCCTGAACAAAAATGTTGAGCCTGATATTTGCCCTGATGGTCACAATAGTTGTACAATCTTGGAACCTTATCGGTTTCGGGAGTCCGAACCACAGCAGTAGAACATGAATGGACCAAAAAGTAAGAACTTTTACGAGGAATTGATGCACAAAGCTCAAAAAGCAAGGAAAATTGTATATAAAAATCTAGATGGTAGAAACGCACAAATTCAAAGTATTATTCACTCTTTATAGTTTTATCGTACAAGGTAGCAAGGGGCCTTCGACTTGGCCCTGCCCCGGACCCTCCTATGGGGCTGGAAAACTCTATGATTACTACGTAAACATGAGCAAAAGCAAATCAGCTTTTCAGCGATATGGAATATTCATCTTTTTATGATTTTCTGTAGCTACTACATGGGTTAACATTGTTTCGTTATATACTACTAATTCACCACAGTAACCTACTTGCTACACAAAGAGGGCGCCTAGAATGCAAGAAAAACTATGATATCGAGTAAAAAAAAACTAGCTCTAGAAACACTACCATATAGAGAAGGCATGCTTTCACACACGTTACGTTATGTCACTTATATGTGAACTTAGTTGTGAAGAACACCTTTGTTTGAGGACAAAAAAGACTTTTGATATTTCTACAAATATTCGCTGTTTTATTTACTCATCCACATTCTTTAAATTACATGTTCGTTTTAATTAGGAGCTCACAATGGTGGGTACATTGAGAATGGCTAATATTCAGCAGCAGTCTTGTAAGGAGCTGGAGTATAGGCTGCAGGGCGAGGATAGGCTTCCTTGGGGTATGATGGGGTGGGATAAGCAGCAGGGGCTTTGTAAGAAGTTCCCGGGTAAGAAGTTGAAGAATAAGCCGAAGTAGGATAGACGGGTGTGGTGTATGCAGGAGTTGTGTAAGAAGGAGTGGTGTAAGCAGAGGTAGTGTACTCAGGAGTAGTGTAAGCAGGGCTCGCATAAGAAGGCTTGGGATAAGTCACTGGAGCCTTGTAGGATGATGGCTTGTAATCGTACTTGGCCTCTCCCTGGTACTGGACATCAGCAACGTAACCGTACTCGTCTGCTTTGTAAGTGACTATCTGGATGCGGCCATCGGGAAGCAGGACCTTGTAGGAGCCGCTAATTACTTTGCCATCATTGCTTTCCTGGTGGGTGAAGTCATTGTCTGAAGGATCATGCTTGACGGCCCACGCGAAGTTATAGGGCATCTGAACCTTCCAAAAGTTTAAAAAAAATAAATCTAATGCAAGTGTTACGATCATGGAGATGTATGTTCTTACATAGTCGTATTTCTGGGTATAAGCAGGAGTAGTGTACTCCGGTTTGGAGTAAACGGGTAATTCAGCTGCCAGAGCAACGGCGACCATCGAAAGCAGAACCAAGACCTGGTAATTGGATTAATGGAATTTAATTCAAAGTATAAAACTTTAATTTGCGTACCTTCATATCGAGTTGTTTTTAATGTACTACTTGCTGGTGAACTGATGACTATTTCCAATTTTTCAACTTATTTATACCTGCATGAAACCGAAACCTTTCTGTGGTTTCGTAAATGAAGAAAGCAAAAGTGGAACAGGCATTACCTTGATTTAAAATTTTCGTTTATTTCTGCTCCTCCCTTTCTACAGCTAAGATACTTTTACTCATGAAAAGAACTCTTTAATCAGCTTTCATACATAAGTGAGTAGTTGTAGAATTCCCCACCGATAGTCGCCTTAATTGTGGATATCTAGCATAGATTGTTGTAAGAAGCAAGGCTACCAAAGCCTGGCTGCTACTTTTTCGTTAGGAGACATTGTTATCGTTGTAGGGACTGAATTATTCACGATCAGTCTTCATATACAAATTTCGACTAAGTTTAAATTAACCCCATTCTCCATATTAAAAAAAATTACTAAAAAGGTAGCATCATGGCAGCATATCCAGCGTCTCATAGTGCCCTACATCACTATCACTGTCTTCGTAGTGCTATTGTCCATCATGCAATCTTCAATGCGAATCGTTGATACCGTTAATAACACCGCTTCGTTTTATTTCTGTATTTTACTTTTATTTACCGGAAATAAATCTGACCTGCTTATCAGTTCCAAGTAGAAGTAGGTTCACATATTTCTTCGTGTGCAGATTTGAACTTTTTTCTCTGTTCAGTTGAGGCTGCACTCTTTAAATTGCAAGTTCAGAATAAATTAGACACTTCCTCGTAGATAAAACTGAAAACATGGTTAGCTTGAAGAAGCAGCAGATAATATTTTACTTTTCAACTAACGTTTTATTTCGAATTTTGCCGTGAGGACTACCGTAATCCTCAAAATCAGAACATAGTTATCTCAAAATTTTTCAAAATATTCAGGGTTTTATTTAGTTGATCGGCATACTTCATGTTACATGTCTACCATAAATTAAGCGCTCACTTCGGCATAAGGTACACTTGGAATGGCTAAAATATTCAGCAGGTTTGTAAGGGACAGGGGTATAGGCTCCGGAGCGGAGCTTCCTGAATGCCTTCCCCCACGATGTTAACCTTCTCCTGGATCAGAAAGCTTGACATCAATGCTTGAAAATTCACTGTGATGCTTCACTGATCACTGCAACCAGTCACTCCTGTGGCCAACCACTCTAACTGGTTCCTATAGGCTATCGGCGTTCCTGGGCCACCGATAGGAATCCTCTCGAGAATACCGAAGGGTCTTAATGATTCAGCCCGATCTTGCTGGTCATCAGGATGAATTATTCCCCGTAGCATGCTTCTCCGTCAAACGCCCGTTGCGGTGTACTGCTCTGCTGGGGCGACGCCGACGGAGACCTAGCATGCTTCGGAGGTGCGCTACACTGCTGCGACGGTGCACTGAAGTTCAGGGAAGTCACAACACGTTTCGGCGGGGTTGTACTCCTCTCAGGAGGTGTGCTGCTCTGCTGCGACAGTCTTACACATCCGGAGGGATCCCGACATGCTCCGGCCGTATGCTGATATCCGGAGATCTGTTTGCTCCAGCGTGATCCTGAGATCCATTGGAGTCCTAATCTGACCTGGCGGGACGGCAAGTTCTCACAGAACCTTGCTTGCTGCGACGGCGCACTCGTATGTACCACCGGCACTCTAAGACTTCGGGAATTCGTATCTTGCCTGGTAGAGCTCCAAGATTCTGCGCTGCGCTGGACGGCTTTGACGGCGTCTACATTGCTCCGAACAAGTGTTAGGCGTCCCTCCCGCCCCCCGCCCCTCCGTGTACTGATTAGCTCCAGCGGTGTGCTGGCAACCATCTTTGCTGCAATGGCTGCTGCAACGGCTTACTGGTCTGCACTACCGGCGCGTCAAATCCAGGGGACTACTGCTCTGCTCCGGTAGGACGCTAATCTCCTTTGCTGTCGTGCGTAGATCCGCGGGAACACTCTTTTACTTCGACAGCACTCTGCCTTGCCGCGACGTGATATGGCTCTGCACCTTGATACCCCTAGACCCGGAAAGCCTGCTCTACTGCGGCGGGACCATGATACTCTGGTGAGTTAACGTTTGTTCCGGCCGGGCATTGTGATTTTGTAGAGTCCAGAGCTGTTCCTGCAGTGCGCTGCTCTGCTAAGGTAGCGCCTTGACATCCGTTTTTTTTCCCCCCCAATTCTAAAGTTTTCCTTGCTATAACAGGTTTTGGAATGCCCAGGTCACTTTAGTCTGTATTCTGATCAACGACTTTGATCAACTCTTTTTAACTCGTAACTTTTTCCTGTCTCTGTCTGTTTGTAGTAGAAACATCCTTTTCCTTCACTGAAGGCTAGGGAGGTCTAGCGGGTGTACCGTTACGGAATGTTGTGAACTTTAATTTAAATTTTGTGGTGAAGAGTCCCATCCTCCTATGGTTTTAAGGTACAAAAGTAGTTTCGATATTTTTGCAAATATTCGCAGGTTTATTTAGTCCACTCGCACATTTCTACTACATGCTCGGTATAAATTAAGCGCTCAGTTCGGCAAAAGGTACATTTAAAGTGGCTAATATTCGGCAGTCTTGTAAGGGGCAGGAGTATAGGCTGCAGGGCGAGGATAGGCTTCCTTGGGGTACGATGGAGTAGGATAAGCAGCAGGGGCTTTGTAGGAAGGTGCAGGGTAAGATGGCGAAGAGTTAGCAGGGTACGCGGGTGTGGTGTAAGAAGGAGTAGTGTAAGCAGGGGTAGCGTACTGAGGGGTATTGTAAGCAGGGCTAGAATACGAAGGGTTGGAATAAGCAGCTGGAGTCTTGTAGGAAGATGGCTTGTAATCGTATTTGGCCTCTCCTTGGTACTGGACATCAGCAACGTAACCGTATTCGTCCGCTTTGTAGGTGACGATCTGGACGCGACCATCGGGGAGCAGGACTTTGTAAGACCCACTGGTTACTTTGCCATCGTTGCTTTCCTGGTGGGTGAAGTCGTTGTACGAAGGATCGTCCTTGACGGCCCAGGCGAAGTTGTAGGGCATTGGAGCCTTTTACAAGTATTGAATACTTAAATTAAATGTAAGTGTTACTAAAACTGGTTCATATGTACTTACATAGTCGTATTTCTGGGTATAAGCAGGGGTAGTGTACTCCGGTTTGGAATAAGTGGGTCCTTCTGCTGCCAGAGCAACAGCGACCATGGAAAGCACGACTAAGACCTAGTAATTGAATTTAGTAGAATGTTCGTGAGTGAATGATACTTTATTGCATACCTTCATGTTGAGGAGCTTCTAGTTTGCTAGTTACTGATGAACTGATGACCATTTTCAGTTTGTGCTGCTTATATATACCCCCGATGAAACCGAAAGCTTCTTGTGGTTTTGTAAGTGAAGGAAAGCAAAAGTAGAACGGTATTACCTTGATTGAAACATTTCCTTTCATTTATTCTCCTCTGAATGTTATACAATATAATGTATTATCGCCACTGGCGAAGACAAATTAGTTTTATAGTCCGCACTTTCATGCGTGAGTGTAATTCCAGCAAATTATTTTACAAATTTGTTACGAAAAGTTTCTGTAATTTGACTCGTGACTCTGTTATTGGGTTTATGGATAGAGTTTGAATGTGCTATAGTAAATACACTTCGAATTATATATTATAGTATAATTAATATTCAATCTATCTTTTACACATTATGATTAAATCTTTTGGTCGTTTGTGTGTTAAACTTAATTCAAGGCTATTATAATGATGTCCGATTTTATAATATTTTATTTAAAGAATTTTTTTTATAAGGATATTTCTCGATCGCCTGGAAAAAGAAGTGTGGAAATTCAGTTAAACCACAATCACTGCTGTTACAAAACTTTCTATATTAAAATATTACATTAAGAAACAATCAAATAGCGAAAATGACTTTCAAAATTCTGATTCAACGTGAAGTTAATCATTTATAATATTAACTGGAGTCTAATTAGTTTGTAAAATCAGTTGATGATACGAAAATTATAATGCCGTATTCTCTAATATAATGTAAAATCTGAAAATTATTGTTATTAAGCATTATTTATTTCTTTCTTGAAAAGATGCAATTCATAACAATACATAGAAACTGAATTAAATTAGTTTTTGAGTTACCAACAATTTTTTAAATAGGAAAATAGTTTACTTTTTGCCCGCTAGACGGCGCTGCAAAAATTGTATTGGTTTCTGCTACTTGTCAATAAAAAGTTGAAATATTGCCAAGCCAAGCTGCTGCTGGTGCCAATGATTGACTAATGACGGAAGGAAGGCGATAAATTGGTAATAAAATCTTATTTCGCTCAACTTGTACTAAAATTTCAGCATTAAATGCTGTAGTACTCACATACAGTCCATTAACAGTGAAATCAGAGATTAAATTTGCTGTTTTCTCAGTTTATTTACAGACGCGGAAATCGCTGCTCGTCTGAGATATGGATCTACAATTCGAGAATGAATTCATGGAGGTTTTCGACGTTTCACAACTCGCGAGATGGTCGCAGACGCTACCTACCAAACCGAGCTTGCTTGGGACGGCTGGACTGGAAAAAATCCACGACGAGCCCCCGTTCGCTTATCAACCAGATTTGAACAAGAAAATCGTGTTATGGTATTGCATTTTCCCCTCGTTTAGTTAACCAAACTGATAAAACGCTAATCTATGTGTTAATTGTAGGAGTGGTGATATTACTACGCTTAACGTCCACGCTATCGTTCACCCGACGAACGAGAGTCTTTCTGAAAGCTCTGCGTTAAATAATCAGATTCTCTCGAAAGCTGGGCCCGGACTGAAAGAAGAGCTTCTTCTCAATATCAGATGTAATTCAAAATTAAGACTTCGTAAAATTTTTACAATTTTATGTTTTTTTCGTTGTCGAAAAGATTGCAGGACGGGTGAAGCCAAAATAACGCCAGGTTACGAACTGCCCTGCCGGTACATAATCCACACTGTCGGACCAAAATACAACCCACGATACAGAACAGCGGCTGAAACTGCGCTTTATTCTTGCTACAGGTGATTTTTGAATTGTGAATTTGTCATAAAATTTATTCTAATGAGCAAAAATCGTGCAGACACGTCCTGGAACTCGTAAGGGAGAATTCGCTTCACAGCGTTGCTATTCCCGCGCTTCATACAGTTAGACGGAGCTACCCGCCCGACGAAGGAGCTCATCTTGCCTTACGTTAGTTTATAAATTTAAAGTTTTTTGTGTACTAACTTTAGGTTAAAAATAACGTTAATGTTTAGGTACTGTTCGGAGGTTTCTGGAAAAGTATGGAGAGTCCATCGATACTGTGGTATTCATCCTCGACAAGAATAATCGAGGAATCTATGAGCTGCTTCTGCCGCTGTACTTTCCAAGAAGCTCGAGCGAGGCCAAGTACTCGTGCTACCATTTGCCGAGAGATGTGGGCAATGAAAACGGGGAGCCCTGCGTCTCGGACAGGCAGATCAGGATCATCGACAACCCGCAACATACTTACGAAGGTAACTGGAAAGCTAATTATACGCGGAAAAACGTGTTAGTGAATAAACGCAGTAAGTAGCAATAATAGTAGTAGCAAATCTAAATGTTTGTTCGTTAGTTAGTTTGTAAGATAGTTTCAAAGAACCTAGAATCATACGCGTTTATAAATAATGTATTTAATACTCATAAAAATAATAATAGTAGTTAGTAAACCTGATAATGAATGAATGTAGTAATTACTAATGGCAAAAAGTCCTTAGTATTACCAACAAGTAACAATAATAAATGTTAATAGTATGTTTATTATGTTTGCATTATTTTCGTTACACTATTATGTTGATTACAAGTATTAATAGTAAGATAATAAAACTGTTACTATAACGTTCCTTATAGCAATGCTCTACAGTCTCTTATCTCGAACTATTACAAAGCAAATCTTTTTTGGGTAAACTTGTGAACTAATGTCAAAACTGTTGATAAGCGCGATTCCGGTGCTGACTCAAAGCCAATTGCGCATGCGCCGTTGAGGATAAGACACACCCATACAAAGTCTTTACAACCATTTACTTCCACTGTGCAGGGAAATTCCCTCGAAGAGGGAAAACTGCGTCTCAATAAGAAAAAATAAAGGAGCATTAACATAGAAGTATAGCTTGTTATCCCAAATGGAGGCGAAAAAAGGGATTTTGCAGGGAAATTCCCTCAAGAAGGGAAAATATAGGGGGAAAAAACAGTGCTTCCACTTTGCTGGGAAACTATTTTAAAAAAGGGAAACTGGGTCTCAAAAAGGGAGAAAAAGGGGAAAAGAACATAGAAGCATAGCTTGTTATCCCAGACGGAGGGGAAAAGGATACTTGTTATCTTCAGGGGAAGGGGGAAAAAGGGAAAACCGCGCCCTCTCTGAGGGAAAACGGGAAACGTTAAGAGGAAGCACTGCTTACATTTCCCTTCAGTTTGCTTTCACTTGCGAAGGACTCGACAAGCCACTGAGACTTTCTCCATTCAAGATCTGAACTTTAAATTGTAGTTTTTAAACCTTTATTTCGTTAAGGAAAGGCTGCAGTATGGCTTCAGGTATCTAGCAACTTAATTTCGCTACTAATTTAGTAGTTTGCAAACTTAATTTGCGAATTGTGTTTGCGGGAAGTGGGTGTGGAAGGTAATTTTTTGCAAAATTGGTTAAGGTTTTCAAGAAAATGCATGTGACTTGGTTCTGGTGATGAATTTTGTATGAGAAGAGCGCGGAAACTTATCGATTAGTAGTCGAAGCACGAACTGCTAGCTTGCTTGCTAGCTAGCTAGAGGGCGAAGCGTGCCAGCTACTAATTTTTATGCTAACTAGTTTAGTTTTAAGTTTTAGCTGAAGGTTAGCAAAGAAGCTGGATGGCTAGGTGCTAGTTGACTAGCTAGACTAATGCCAGAAGTGGCGTGTTAGCAAGTTAGTAATCGGAGCTACTAGTTTTTGTACTAACTAGACTAGTTTTAAGTTTTAGCTGAAGTTAGCAAAGAAGCTGGATGGCTAGTTGCTCGAAGACTAGCAAGTTACAACTAACTAACTAAAGCTAGAAGAGGTGTGTTGGCGAGTTAGTTAGTCGACTAGTTTTTGTTTGCTAAGTTGGTAGTTAGCCAGTTGCTAACTTTGAGTTCGTGCGTCATCTGATGACGTCTGCAAGTCTTTGATCGCTTCTTATGGGGAAGAACTTGTATCCACCAGCGTCTGTGACGTCGGGAGCGTCTGCAAGAGAAAAACTGATCGTTTGGCACGTTGGTGAAAAGTTTCTAAAAATAGAAAGAACCTTGTGTGCAGTTTATTTGGGATTTTCTCAAGTGCTGACGAAGCTTAGTAATATACTATTATTATTGCATTGAAAGAAGTAGTTAGCTAGTAAGCTAGTTGGGCGGTTAGTTTAAGTAGGAAGTTAGGTTTGAGTAGCAGTAGTCTGCTGTTAGTCAGTCAGTACTTAAGCTAACTTGAGTTGAATAGTTGTGGTAGCGAATATGATGAGGAAGTAGCCAACTAGTTAGGTAGTAAGCTAGTTAGCTAAGTTACGGACTTAGTTTCGAGTATGAGCAACCTGCTGTTAGTCAGTTAGTAGTTAGGCTAACCTAGCTTGAGTAGTTCGGGTACCAGGTATAATAAGGAAGTAGCTAGTTAGTTTACTAGTAAGCTACTCGGTTAGTTAGCTGAGTTAGGGAGTGAGGTTAAAGTGGCAGTGTGTTAGTAACCTCCTGTTCGTCAGTTAGTAGTTAAGCTAGCTTTGTTTCAGTATTCTGAGTAGCTAGTATAATGAAGGAATATCTTATTGGTTAAGTAGTTAGCTAGTTGGTTAGTTAGCTAAACTAATAAGTTAGTTTTACGTAACAGTCGCATGGTTTAGCTAACTAGTAGTTAGTGTAGCTAATTTTAAGCTTAAGTAATTTAGGTAGTAGGTTTAATGAGGAAGTAGCTAAGTAACTAATTAATTAGCTAGTAAGCTAGTTGGTTAGTTAAACTAGGAAGTTAGTTCTTAGTAGTAGCTACGTGCTGCTACTAACTTATTAAGATAGGTTGCTACTTTACCTAGTTAGTTGAAGCTCTTAATGGACTAATTAGTTAGTTAGGGTAAATTAGCTCGTCAGTAAATGAGTTAGCTAATCCAGTTGTGTGTAGGGTAATTAATAGAACAGCAGTCCGTTAGTCAGCAGCAATTCAGTTAGCTTGCTAATCCACTTTGACTACTAGGTGATAGTTCTATTCATTCGGTTGATAAGCTGGTTAGCTTAAAGTTTGCTATCTACTTAATTTAGTCAGCAAGTTGCTTAGTTTGTTAGTTAGTCAGCTAACTAAATGCTTCTTTACTAGTTAGTAAGCGAGCACTACCAGCTTAAAACGTATTCGTTAAGTTTGCTTGCTATTTAGTTGAATCACCGTATTACTTGTTTTTTTTTTAGTCAGCTAACTAAATGCTAGTTTATTAGTTAGCAAGTTAGCACTACCAGCTTAAAACGTATTCGTTAAGTTTGCTAGCTACTTAGTTGAATCGCCGTGTTACTTAGTTTTTTAGTTCGTCAGCTAACTAAATGCTAATTTACTAGTTAGCAAGTTAGTCAGCAAACTGACTTATTCACCGGTTATTTATTAAGTTTACTTAATTTATTTACTTATTAAGTTATACTACTACTGAAAAGTTTACTACTTTGCCAATCTACTAACACGATACCCTATTCTACTAATACTTTGTTAGCTCACATCATCAACTAACTTTACTACTTTTTTTCGCAATTTAGCTTCCCTCGAAGAATCTCAGGACCTCGCCTCGCGTTGGGGCAGCAGCGTGGCTATTGGAAACACTCCGTTCGCCCACATGGAAGACGACATCGACCGACAGAAACTTCTCGGCCAGACGACCCGAACCCCGCCCGACACAGTAGTCGACACTCTAACTCTCCAGGCCCAAGTAATTTTCAGTTATTAAGTAGTCGCTTTCTCGTACCCAATGTTTGCGTTTTTCTGTGTTCAGCATCACGAGCGGTACGAACGTCTGCTGCGGAGAGCGAAAACAGAAGACCTCTCCGACGTCTCGGGCATCGGCTGCCTCTACCAGAGCGGCTACGACAAACTGGGGCGTCCAGTTATCGTCTTTGTCGGCAAGTGGTTCAATTTCAACGAAGTGAATCTCGAGCGAGTGAGTTCGATACCTTAACATTGTCTTTAACGATAAGTTTGTCGATAAGTTTTACGTTGAAGTTTACGTTTCCATAAGTTCAGTTTAAGTTGACGACAAGTTTTCCCTTAACAATAAGTTTGTTTTCCAAGGCTTTGCTGTACTTGATTTACCTGCTGGACCCACTAGTCAAGGGCGACTACATTATCCTGTACTTCCACACGATGACGAGCGGGGAAAACCACCCGTCTATGAGCTGGATGCGGGAAGTATACAACGTGCTCGAGTACAAGTACAAGAAGAACCTCAAGGGCTTCTACATCATACACCCCACCTTCTGGACTAAGGTAAATTCAACTTAAATTTTAAAAATCTAACTTTTGACATTTTAACTCAAATTATTGTAAATTATTGTACAGATCATGACTTGGTGGTTTCTGACTTTCGCAGCGCCCGCTATTAAAGATAAGGTTCATTCGGTCCCGGGTATCGAGTACCTTTACAGTGTTGTAGACATGGATCAACTGGAAATACCGGCTTTCATTACGGAATACGACATGACGGTTAATGGCGTCCGTTACTATAGACAGGACGGTAACGATCAGTTGTGAAGCCAAAGAAACAAAATGGCGTCTCTCTTAGCGGCCAAAAAGTGAACTAATCACGGGACAAATTGTCTTCTTTCTTCTCGATTTATAAAACAAATGGGATCTCTGACTTTAACACACACACAAAAAAAATGTTCTCTAATAGTGGTGGAATCGATTTATAGTCTTTAGAATTATCGATTGATAGATTGTGGGGTTTCTTATTAATCGGCTATTTGGGATTTGCGAAACAAGATGGCGCTATAAGCGAAGAGGTCAGTCGTCACAGGGTTTATTTTGATTTACGGAAATTTATAGAATCGATTGAAATATCAAATTATTGATTTGTTTACTCAGTCGATTTTGCTGGGAAGTAAAGAACAAATGGCTTTTTTCTTCTGTGTTTTTTTTTTGTCCTCTGAATTCAGGAATGTTGGTAGAGTGTTGAATTAGTGCCTGAATTTGATGAATTTTCATTGTTAGTTTGTTGACTGTGTCTTCCCATTTCATATTTTCAGTGTGTCCGTTTGTCCGCGTTGTTGAAAGTCTTGTCCGCGCTCTTCTTCCCCACTTGAATATTTGTTTCGGTTTATTTGCGGTTCAGTAATAATAGCGAATCGTCTATATCTGTTTATGCAATACACGCGCCATAGATTGTCTTCAGTGTTTCCACTCTTACAGGGAAATTCCCTGAAAAAAGGGGGGAAATGGGGTCTGAAAAGGGACGAAGAAGGGAAGAGAGTAAAGGGGGAAATCTTAGACGCTATACATTCTAGCACGGGAGGGGAAAAAGGGGAAAGATAAGGGAAAAGGGAAAATTGAAAAGTGGAAACACTGATTGTCTTGTAAAAGGGCAACATTCCAAACGCCCACTTCACTATAACGGACACTTGTATTAAATCAGCTTGTTAATATTTTGCAACTTTCTTGGTGCCAAAATGTTTCTCAAATTTTTCTGTGATTTTTAGAGTATTTTTCAGTCACCATTTGATGACAGTATTATTTTATACGAGTGTCCGCACTAATGAGGATGGTCTACAGAGGCCATTTTGGAATAAGGCCTTTTCATTCGATAAGATTAGAATTAAGTTTTATTGCTGAATAATTTAAGCTGATAATGATTTTAATAGTGAAGATAAAAACCTATACGTGACTAACTACATGTAGAAAATGTAATTTTAATAATTAATTGCAGTGTTTCCACTTTTAGTTTCCCCTTTTTCCCCTCGTCCCGTATTTTTCCCTTTTGCCCCCCCCCCCCCCCCCGCGTACCAGCATACGAGGCTGTACTTCTACAGGATTTCCCCTTTTCCCTCTTTTCTTATGTGTCCCTTTCCAGAATTTCAATTTCCCCTTTTTCCTGTCTTCCCCTATTTTTCCCTTTTTCCCCCCGTACTAGCATACGAGGCTGTACTTCTATAGATTTCCCCTTTTCCCTCTTTTCTTATGTCTCCCTTTCCAAAATTTCAATTTCCCCTTTTTCCTCTCTTCCCCTATTTTCCCCTTCCCGCCCCCCCGTACCAGCATACGAGGCTGTACTTCTACAGGATTCCCCTTTTTTCCTCTCTTCCCTTATTTTCTCTTTTTCCCCCCGTACCAGCATATGAGGCTGTACTTCTGTACATTTCCCCTTTTTCCCTCTTCTTTTACTTTTCCCTTTTCAGACCCCACTTTCCCCCTTTTTCAGGGAATTTCCTTGCCAAGTGAAAATACTCATTTGTTACTAACTATAATAAAAGCTATGAACAGTTTCCATTTTGCAGGGAAATTCCCTGAAAAAGGGGGAAAATACGAGAAAAGGAAAAATCTGAAACTACAGCCTATCTTCTAGCACGGAGAGGGGAAAGAGGGGAAATCTAAAACTACGGCTTGCACGAAGAGGGGAAAGGGGGGAAACAAGGGAAAAGGGAAAAAAAGGGGAAACACTGGCCTCGAATAATTTCATGTGTTCTTGGTAAATGCTTTTCTGATTTCCCTTTGGGAGCAATGGCGGATTTCTCCGAAAGGGCAATGATTTTCTGTACATATTTCTGTACACAAATAATTATTATTCGTAATAAAATATTAACATAATTAAATATCAAATATTAATATAATTAACATTAATATTAATTAGTGTAATTACGTAATGCAGCCATTTGTTATTCGTTTGGAAATCTCACACACACAGCTGCAGATTCGCTCAAGAGCATACCACAATTCTTTAACCAATAGAAAAACAGAGAAATTCGATATTTTTATGTATTTTTATTACACTTTTCAAATAATTTTCGTATTTTTTTTTTCAATGTTTTCCATATTCGTGTTTTGTCAGAGCAGAAAAACCTGAGAATTTGTCATTTTTCCCCATTTTCCCTCATTTTTCCCCATCAATGCCCCCCGAAAAAAAAGACATCTACACACACGCGTTTCGAATTGATAATATTCGTATTTTATATGTATAATAATAATAATGATAATAATCAATGAATCAATGCCTTGGCAAAGAAAATTCTAGACAATAGAGATACACACTGAGGGGAAAAAAACAAATGAATTGGATTGTGTGGTGGGGGGGTGGACATTTAATTTTTAAAGGGACAAAAATATTCGATTCCAATGAATGAAACCCAGACCTTTTAATTTTTTAGATTTTTCGTTTAATTATAATTAAATTAAAATGAATTTTTTTCTGGAAACTTTCTACATCTTCTGCCTTTATCTTTATCTTCTTCTTCTGTATCACATCTTATACGGGATCTTTCTTACTACTTTCAACACTGGAGAACTTTTTTTAAAAAGAGACTAATTCCAATTAAAGTTGATTGAATTCAAAAAGGTGGGTGGGTGGGTGTGTTTTCTTGTTTGTTAATGATTCTCCGTTTTGTATTTAAATGGTGGTGGATTCAAATATCTTATCACAGACGTGAAAGGCTGAAGTACCGCTTTCCACTTTTAACGCCAAAAAAAGAAAATTTTTATCCCGGTTTGTTTTTAGTATTTCCTCAGCTTTTTCCACGCGGCCATAACGAAGCTACGAAGATCATGAAAATGCTATGTCGATTGTAATCTGCTATATCCTTGGACACACAGGTGAAAGGGGAAGTATATTATAACTTTCGCTGACGTCTCTCTTCTTCCTTCCAACGGCCAATAGAATTTTTTTGTGCAATAAACTTCATTTTTTTTTTCCTAGAGCGGAATGATTGGTTGGTTTTTTTCCCGGGTAAACGAATCAGTGAGCAAAACAAAATCTGCTTCGTCATCTCCATTTATAGGGGCTACCGTGTATGTGTGTATAATATAAATATCTGGTAGAAAATTTTTGTTTCTTGTTTTTGCATGTTATACCCCAGGTACTGTTTCATGAATTTTTTTGTTTTTTAATCTTTCCCCACCCTAACAAAGGTTTTTTTTTCGTTTGTCATTGTTTTTTAGTGTTGCATGTTGTAATCGTAAGTTGTTTGGATGGTTGTTGTTGTAGTTGTTGGAAGATAGGAGCACAGGGTTTTCAAGAACAAGGCGTTCTCCAGTAGCAGTTACACGAATGGCAAGCGGAGGGGACTGGCGGAGGAGTAACGGTAGAAGTGACCGGTGGAGGAGGTACGGACGTCGGCGTCGAGACGAGGGGAGCGTAGAAGTAGCCTGCGCTCGAGTAGACGACCGTGGGTTGGCAGCCCGATATCCGCACCTCGTAGATGGGCGGAGGAGGCGGTGGTGCGTGCTGGTGTTGTTCGACGTAGAGAATCTGGCAGGCGAACTCTTCGATCAGCGACAGCGTCTGGCGTCGCTCGTGTCCCATCAGGCAGACCGTCGACTCGTCCACCACGCTGTAGAGGATCATCAAGAAGTCGTACTTCAAGCTCTCGTCCGGCCCGACAAAGTGGTTCCACAGGTAGTTCTCCAGTTTGCAACGCTGTTGCGAAACGTCGGGGAAGTCGATGAAGAACCGCGAGCACATGTAGCGCTCCAGCGTCTTGATTTCTTCGGGTTTGGCCGGTCGGTAGTCCTTGACGAGCAGGTTGCAGTACTTGAGGAGTCCTCCGCCGCGAATCTCCTCGGGACTGCGCGTGGCGATCAGCTTCTTTTCGAGGTGGAAGAGCGCTTCGCCGAAGTCAGCGTACATCGACTCGCCCAGGACGGTGGGGTAGAACGACTCGCTAATCGTCATGCCGTTGGCGCAGTCGTAGAAGAGCAGCAGCGAGTCGAGGATGATCTGGAACGAGTCGACAGAGAACTCGAACTGTCGCCGCATGTTGTGGACGAACTTGAGCTCGATGTTCTTGCCGCGGCGGTTGCCGAGCGAGATGAGCGACCACCTGTCGCCTTCAGTCACCTTGACCATCTTCGAGACGTAGGCTTCCTTGAGGGAGCACGACAGCATGCGCGTTCGCGACACGCCAGGCGGCAGGAAGTCGAGCAGCGAGTCAAGGACTGCCGCCTTGATGCGGTCGTACGTCCGCGCCGACGACATGTCCACGGCGAAGATGAGATCGAGATCATTGTAGGGTTGCGCCGACGAGTCGCTCGACGCCAGGACGTGCGACGCGGCGCCGCCATTGAGGCGAATGTCCTTGACGACGACGTGGTCCGCCTCTAGCTTGTCGCGGACGACCGTCACTAAGTCGCGCAGTCGCAGCTCCAGCGTCGGAAAGTTGCCGCGTCCGTGGATCAAGACATTCTCGTTGATCACATCGTGCAGCCTGCGAACCTGGTCGTGCGTTAGCACGGCGAAGCGCAGCGGCTGCGCTGGCGTTGTCGTCGCCGTCAAGTGCAGGGACTCGGTACTGCCGCCCGTGATACTGCTGCGGCTAGACAGCGAGCCGCCGACCGACGCCGACGCCAGGCTGCAGTCCTCCTCGGCGTCGCCCAGGTCGTAGCCGCTGTCGCTGTCCGAGTCGCTGAGCGTCAGCTTGGCCAGCGTCAGTCTGGAAATGTCGGCGTCGTCAGCATCGGCCAGTCCCAACTTGAGGGCGTCCATCGTCGAAATGTCCAGGGTCGTCTGCAGACGCTGCAAACGTTTCGCGGCGCTCTCGCTAAGCTCCAGAGTTCCGCACTGAAAATAGAAAAACGCAAATTATCAATTTGAACCTTTTAGTGAACCGCGATAACTTAATGTTCTGCGGTTTAAACCGTGATCTCCGGGGGAAATGCGGTTTTCCAAACTAGTCCCGCCAGAAAAAACCATACGCTTGAGTACCGAATGACTAGGTAGCTGAACACTAGCTTTCCTCTGAATCACTAGCTGGGAATAGTAGTTGAACTTACTTTTAGTTGCTAAAATTTCAACCCTCTGAATAAGAGTTGAATACTGTATAACTTAGTTCTTCAGAAATCCAAGCGTACGAACCGTGTGAAAGTGGGCCAATTCACACTGTCATCTAGCTGAATCCATGGTAATCATGCACCATTCAGAGGGTCATTCTGACGTTTGACTATAGCGTATCTTTTTCTACCGGGTAGCACACACACACACACACAAAGAATAGTTGAAATAGTATCTGAATACCTTTTTTCGTGTTTCTATGAAAAAAGATCTGGTAGTTTCGCTTCGTGACATTGCACGGCTCAACTTACTGAATCTTTTTTTTGTGTGAAATAATTCCAACCTTTTTTAAAGGTTTTTTTCTACGACTATTTCAACCACTTGATGTGCCCAATTCGATTTTGTAGATTTTGCATGTGTCGTGTTGCAGTCAACGATCGTTAACTAGATTCAAATCAAATGGACTTGATAAACGTGAAAATTTTCTGGCACGGAGCGTTCCAAACCGGAAAGAACGTCCCCCTCCCCCCCGGAGTTTGAGAATCGAGCGTTCCACGCAAAATAGAACGTCGCCATGTTTTCTAAACAACTTCCTAAACTTAAATTCAAGTATTAAGGCAAAACTGAGTGAATAGACACGTAATACAAACTCAATTATCAAACTTACGATTGCGACAGATGTTTTCCCTTCCAACTAGTCGATTTGCACTTGAAAACTTCAAAGCGGTGTCTCGTTTTTGCTTATCAAGACGGTTGGTAGGCAAGTCTAAACTTGTTACAAGTTCTCAAGATGATAAATAAAAGATTTCGCAAAGCCGCAAGGATAAATCAGGACGCCGAGTTTCAACACGACCGAGTCGGACGACGGCTCGTGAGCTACTGAGCTGCGCTGCTCTCGAAAAGCCGCCTTTATAGACTCGGCCGCCAAATCCGGTTACTCGTGTTCCAAAAGTATCCGGATTCTAAGAATCGCCGCTGTCGAATCCGGTTACTTTCCCGATAATCGTAAACAAAACAAAACCGGATCCAGCTATTTTTCTGACACGGAAACCGATTTTTTTTTTCTCTTTTCAAGTTCATGCACAAACAAGTTCTTCTGGAATATGTAAAATTTAATCAGAAATTACTCGATCTGATAGCATAAATATACTTAAATCAGTAACCGGTTACTTTAAGTATACAATTTGAATATGGCGGTGGCTTCCAGAACATGCCTTCGTTAACTGCATTGATTTTAAAGCGTTTCTTTTTTAAATTGTCAAACTTGATGATACATGAAAATACTCCACCCTGACCTTGAACAATAACTTATTGCATTTATTTATTATTTGTAATATTACTGTCCATTTAAAACACAATAAAAACAAACGGACGCTTCGAGAGACCGGTACTTGGAAACGTACTGCCATTAAACTTAATGGAACGTTAGATATGCAAAAAGCTGCATATTGAAGAGATTCCTTAGATGTCCAAGTACTGGCATATTTAAAAGTATGCCATTAAACTTAGTTGACCTTAGATAACTACAACGCGGGAGATTTAATCATTTCCTTAGATCGACAATGCATTGTAGATGTAAGGCTGTTCGATATACACGGCATCGTCGATCGAAGAGAGCTTCGATCTCCCGGCAGATGCATATTTAAGGAAATTTCTGAAGAATTGACCTCCAAGATGGCGGTCAGTTAGCGCCTAGCAACCGAGACGAAAGGAGGTGTGAAGCGGCAGAGGGCCCTGATAAAACCTGATAAGAGAAGTAGAAAAACAACACCCCACAATCAACACAACGGGGGCGACAGAAATAGTTTTCGTCAACTGACGTCAATTGATTCCTGAAGATTTGACTCTGAAAACTTACAAAATAGCGAAGCCCGACCAAACCTGCCGCCATTTTCAACGTGGCCAATCCCATTTCCTTATTCATTAAATTAAAACAGCAACTTCCGGATTTTTTTTTCTTTTTTTACGTCAACACCAAGATTCTTCAATTCAAGATTCACAAAAGAATCTTTGAAATAAAGGCGCAAGTGTTTCAAAAGGCCGATTGACGTCAATATTGTGTCAAAACATGGCCGCCATTCACAGGTTTTTCACTTTTTTTTCCTAATAAAAAACCACCTGTGTTTGCACCTTCTGCTTTCGTTTCCAATGGCCAAGGACAATTTCCCCGAAAATCTGACGTATTTTGTTTTAATATTTTCTTTTTACTTTCAGATGTAAACATAACAAATGTAAACATTCGAAACAGAAAAGAACGCCCGGCGTTCCAAATGAAATCGAACACAGCCGCCATTGAACAGAGGAGTCGAGTTCATCGGGTTCAAGTCCAGGCGTCGGCAAAGTTTTTTTTTCTAACCAAAACACTATTTTTTCTTAATCAATTTTGATGTCCTCGATTATATTGCACCAACCGATTAATCGATTTATTGGGAATTTTTCAAACCGAAATTAATAAGTTTCAGCCATTAAAGAAGGTAAGCCTCCCGGGTTCAAGTCCAAGTGTCGGCAGAGTTTTTTTTTCTAATTAAAACATTATTTTTCTTAATTTTCAGTTTGGTAAGTAATCGATTACTGTATATCCAGTGATTCATAGATTTATTACGTATTTTTGTGGTTGAAATTAACAGATATCAGCTATTGAAGAAGGTAAGGTCTAAGGGGTCCGAAACTCCGAGGAAAAGTGTACGAAGATTATTTGAAAACATATGATAACATGGAGATAATAGGTTGATAACAGTGATAACACGACCTAGGTGTACGAAGATTATTGAAAGTTTCAGACCCTTGGTAAGGTCCCGGGTTCGAGTCCAGGCGTCGGCCAAGTTTTTTTTTCTCCTAATTTAAATATTATTTTTAATTATCGATTATTTAATAATCGATTAGAGTTCACTGACCGATTAATCGATCTTTTATTCATTCATTTTTTCATAATTGAAAAGCATCACCTGTTGTAATAATGAATACCCCTATCATTTGCGTAGTGTTATTAATAACTGGAAAAATAGCAGTGTTTCCACTTTCAGTTTTCCCTTATTTCCCCCTTTTTCCCTTCACGTACTAGAACGTAAGGATGTACTTCCAGATTTCCCTTATTTCTCTCTATCCTTATTTTCCCCTTTTTCCCTTCACGTACTAGAATATAAGGATGTACTTCCAGATTTCCCTTATTTCTCTCTATCCTTATTTTACCCTTTTCCCTTCACATACTAGAACATAAGGCTGTACTTCCAGATTTCCCCTTTTCCCTTCACATACTAGAACATAAGGCTGTACCTTCAGATTTCCCCTTTTCCCTCTTCCCTTATTTTCCCCTTTCTAGATCCCATCTTCCCCTTTTACAGGGAATTCCCTGCAAAGTGGAAGTACTGAAAAGTAGTCATAATAATTTTAATAATACACTAATACGAAGATTATTTGATAACATATGATAACACGGAGATAACATAGTGATAACAGGTTGACAACTGTGATAACACGACCTAAAATGTACGAAGACTTGTAGAAGTTTTGGACCCCTTGCGTATTCGACAGGTCAGGGTTCAGTGTTTCCACTTTTGCAGGGAAATTCCCTGAAAAAGGGGAGAAATGGGGTCTGGAAAGGGAAAAAGAAGAGAAGAGGGTAAAGGGGAAATCTAGACCTTGTACATTCTAGCACGGAGGGAGGGGAAAAGGGCAAAGATAAGGGAAGAGGGGAAAAAGGGAAAATTGAAAATTGGAAACACTGGTCAGGGTGTAGATCAGGATATAGATCAGGGTGTCCGTTAAAAATAGCTTCTAGTCTGATGTGGAGGACCAGTTTGTGTTTGGAGTGTTGAGCATTCTTAAGAATGGTCCATTGCCAACAAATACCAAAAACTTTCTGTGACAATATCAGGTAAAAATAGAACTCCATGTGTAACTGCAGCCAAAGTTCAAGATTCTTGACCAAGAATCTTACGGAGAATCTTGCAAGAATCTTAGGAATCAAGAATCAAGAATCATGCGAGAATCTTTGAAGACTCTTAAGAATCCTGTTCAGGAATCTCGAAAGAATCTAGGAATCATGACTGAGAATCTTTGAAGAATCTTAAGAATCAAGAATCAAGAATCATGACTGAGAATCTCAAAGCCAAAGTTCAAGATTCTTGACCAAGAATCTCGTTCAAGAATCTCTAAAGAATCTAAGAATCATGCGAGAATCTCTAAAGAATCTTAAGAATCAAGAATCATGCGAGAATCTTCAAAGATTCCTAAGAATCTTGTTCGAGAATCTCTAAAGAATCCAAGAATCATGACTGAGAATCTTTGAAGAATCTTAAGTATCTTATTCAAGAATCTCGAAAGAATCTAAGAATCATGACTGAGAATCTCAAAACCAAAGTTCAAGATTCTTGACCAAGAATCATACGGAGAATCTTGCAATCTTGAGATTCCTAAGAATCTCGTTCAAGAATCTCTAAAGAATCTAAGAATCATGCGAGAATCTCTAAAGAATCTTAATAATTAAGAATCATGCGAGAATCTTCAAAGATTCCTAAGAATCTTGTTCAAGAATCTCGGAAGAATCTAAGAATCATGACTGAGAATCTTTGAAGAATCTTAAGAATCTTGTTCAAGAATCTCGAAAGAATCTAAGAATCATGACTAGGAATCTTTAAAGAATCTTACCGGTAGCATTCCTTACCAACAAAGAATCTCGAGATTCTTTTAAGATTCACCTAAGAATCTTGAAGAATCTTAAGATTCTTGATAGGGAATCTTTTAAAGAATTCCATAATCAGAGAAAAACCAATAAGTTAATTTCTTTCTATTAATCCTGTAATCTGATTGGCTCCCTCCAAACAAGTCACGTGACCCCACTCAATGCCGCCAAACATTTTTGGAATTTTCTAGCTCGCTGATTGGTTCTGCCCGATCACGTGACTCGCAAAATCATCTCAAAACAAACTAAATACTCAAATATATAGTTAATAGTTGATAGATCAGTTTTTTTTTAATTAATTTAACAATTTTTTTTAACTTTCCCGCGTTTCTATTGGTCGGCTCCTGATGTCACGTGACTAGGCGGACCAGTGGGCATCGAGTGTGTGCTCATGTGAATAGGTGAGAATAGTCAAATGATAGTTTGGAAAGTAGTTCACAACTTCAGGAAGTAGTCTGATGTGATCACGTGACAGGACAAAAAGTCACGTGACTTGTAACCAGTGATGAAAAAAAGATCAGGGAAAAACTTGTAACCTAGTTTTTTTTTTAAAGTTACTATTTACTTCCGGAATAGTGAGTAGTAAATAGTAGTGAATAGTTCGAGTCAGGGGGTCTGAAACTCCGAGAACAAGTGTACGAAGATTATGTGATAACACACGATAACATGCGATAACACGTAGATAACAGGAAGATAACCGGCTGATAACAGTGATAACACGACGTAAGTGTACGAAGATTATTGCAAGTTTCGGACCCCTTGGTTCGAGTTGGATATCTGTATGATTCTTAAGATTCTTGCATCGTGATTCTTGATTCTTAAGATTCCTTACCATGATTCTTACTTAAGATTCTTGTCCAAGACTCTTCCACTGTGATTCCTGACACAAGATTCTTGATTCTCAAGATTCTTGCATCGTGATTCTTGATTCCTAGCCAGGATTCTTAACTGATAGTGCTGACACTATCACTACTATTACACTATTAGTACATGATTCTTGATTCTTAAGATTCTTCCATCATGAATCTTGATTCTTAAGATTCCTAACCGTGATTCTTGTGATTCTTATTCAAGATTCACAAGTAAGATTCTTGATTCCCAGAATGATTCTTACTTAAGATTCTTGTCCAAGACTCTTCCACTGTGATTCCTGACACAAGATTCTTGATTCTTATCCAAGATTCTCAAGTAAGATTCTTGATTCCCAGAATGATTCTGACCTTTAGAGCCCAGACAAGTACACACAGCAGCCGCCATTTCTATCGATCCAATTACAGCAGACAAACAAACAAGTTCCAAATACTTTTATTATTATTACACTACTAGTAGCTGTGGTAGTACTAGTAGTACTATTAGCATTAGTACTAGTAGTAGTAATAGTTGTAGTATAATTGCTAATAGTAGTAGCTTTATAGTTATAACTATTAATAAAGCACAAGGGGCCCAAAACTTCGTGAAAAAGTGTACGAAGACGGTTTGATAACAGGTTGATAACAGGTTGATAACATGATCAAGGGGTCCGAAACTCCGAGAAAAAGTATACGAAGATAGTTTGATAACAGGTTGATAACAGTGATAACATGATCAAGGGGCCCGAAACTCCGAGAAAAAGTATACGAAGATAGTTTGATAACAGGTTGATAACAGTGATAACATGACCGAGGGGTCCGAAACTCTCAATAATCTTCGTACGCCTAGGCCGTGTTATCACTGTTATCAACCTGTTATCTCCGTGTTATCACATGTTATCATATAATCTTCGTACACTTTTTCTCGGAGTTTCGGACCCCTTGTATCAATTATTATTATTATTATTATTATTATCAATTAGTCACTTTAGTTTTAATTCACTATTATAAATATTAAAATATTGAATTTATTTTTAAAAATTTACTCACTTCAATTTTTACTAATTTTCATCAATTGTTATAAAATTTAGTTTAGTTAATAAATATATAAAACATAACTAAATAATTAAAATATAATTAAATATAATTAATCAATAAATTTATTATCAATTATTAATTATATTTAATTTATTTTCAAAGCGTTTGGCCCAAATTCGAATGAAAATTTATTCACTGCGGTGTCTCTCTCTGTGGTGAAAAGTCGAAAACAAATGAAAAATCACGCGCTAAATAATTATCAACCTGTTATCAACCTGTTATCAACCTGTTATCAAGTGTTATCACGCCTAGCTCTCATTCAATGAACTTGACTTTCTAATGTTTTCCCGGTTTTTTACAAGTTTATTTCATTTAAAATTACGTATTTTAGCTTGAAAAATATAAGTTGTTAATTTTAAAATCAACATATTTAATTTGTTGTAATAAAAGTAGTGGATTTAAACGGGGAGTGTGCACTGGGGCGTAGTGGATTTAAACGGGGAGTGTGCACTGGGGCGTAGTGGGGTTTCAGAGGGTATGCACTGGGGCGTAGTGGGATTTCTGAGAGTATGCAATGGGGCGTAGTGGGGTTTCAGAGGGTATTCACTGGGGCGTAGTGGAGTTTTAGAGGGGGTATGCACTGGGGCGTAGTGGGGTTTCAGAGGGTATGCACTGGGACGTAGTGGGGTTTCAGAGGGTATGCAGTGGGGCGTAGTGGGATTTCTGAGAGTATGCACTGGGGCGTAGTGGGATTTCTGAGAGTATGCACTGGGGCGTAGTGGGATGTCAGAGGGCATGCACTGGGGCGTAGTGGGGTTTCAGAGGGTATGCACTGGGGCGTAGTGGGAAATGTAGTTGTGAGTATACAACACAAATACTTACTAATTTAACTTTATTATTCATACTTTAAAAATATATTAATTCTTATTAAAAATTTAATTGAATAAATTACCTGCAGCAGAGGAAAATTATTCCTTTCCATCTTTTCCAGGGGAAGATTGGCTTTTCCAAATTCCTGTTCAAAAACTAATTAATTAACATTCAATTCATCAATTTTATTTTGAAATATCATAAATCAGGGATTCAGCTATTTATAGCAACAGTGATAACACGTGATAACAACTGATAACACAGTGATAACACGGTGATAACATTCGACTCTTTAAAACGAAAAATTTGAATCAAAAAAAGCAAATTCGTGTTATCAAGTGTTATCAACCTGTTATCAAGTGTTATCACTTTGATAATTTATTTATTTTAGTTATTAATTTGAATTTTTGGAAAAAAAACCGCCATTATTTTTGAACGAGCCAATGGGGTTGCAGAGTTGGAAATTCTTACCTTGTGATTGGTCGAGAGAAGCTTCTTCCGTTAGACTTGCTTTAATCGAATTTAAATTTGACTTTAGTTGAATTAAACGAATGCAAAAATATCCGGAAAATGTTGAAATTTTGCGGAAAGAAAATTTGCGATTTAAGTTGAGTCAAAAATTCGAGGTTCTGCACTGAGCGGACGAGAAGAGAAGCTCAACGGGTCGGGAAGATCGTGAAGCACCGACTGAGTCGATTTCTCGCCCGGACACGAGCTCAGCCCCTGGCCGGGTATCCCCTCTCAGCTCGGCGGTTCGCAACTCGCGCTCGGACCGCAGCCCCTGGCCCGGTATCCCCCCTCAGCTCGGCGGTTCGCAACTCGCGCACGGACACGAGCTCAGCCCCTGGCCAGGTATCCCCCCTCAGCTCAGCGGATCACAACTCGCCCTCGGACCGCAGCCCCTGGCCGGGTATCCCCCCTCAGCTCGGCGGTTCGCAACTCGCGGTCGGACCGCATGGTGTAAGGCTACAGTCAGCCGTGCGGATCACAAACCGCACCCGCTGTGCAGCGGGCCTTAGCCCACGCTTTGATCCATCAGTCCGAACAGGACTCTGGTTCGCAACGGTACTCGAACCGCGCGGCACTCGAAGCCAGCGGTCTCACTAATCCGCTTCTCTTTCCTCGCGGATCCGGAACCGCTCTAAAATCGCACGGCTGAGAATAGCCTATCCCCTTGCTCGTGACGCCAGTGCTTCCACTTTCAGTTTCCCGTTTTCCCTGAAGGAGGATACGGTTTTCCCTTTTTCCCCTTTCCTTGTAGATATCCTTTATAAATATAGATATCCTTTTCTCCTCCATTTTAGGATAACATGCTATACCTCTGTGTGATGTTCCCCTTATTTTTCCTTTTCGAGAACCACTTTTCCCTTTTTCAGGGAATTTCCCTGCAAAGTGGAAGCACTGCGTTACACCTTCCTTATAGAGCGAGCTGTGACTAGCCAACCCGCACCCGAACCGCACGGTTTAAAACCGTCCCCTTGATTTATTAACCATACAATTTGCGGATTGGTTTTTCAACTTATTACAGCATGTGCGCTATGAATGGTTATGAAGAATGCCTTTAAATGAATTCAGAACCGCACTGGAACCGCGGGTTTGTGGAAAAAGTTTGCGGATTGGTTTTTGCCAGTTGTGTAAGGGGTGTGTATTGTCAGCTGTCGTATGAAATGTTAACAAGATGTGTCAAGGTTTAAATGTCGAACCGCACTCGAACCGCTTCTGATCCGCAAGTCTGCGGATTGGTTTTCCTGGAGGTGTGTTCTTAATTCCGATAAAATATTATCTACGTTAACACTTATCGAATGTTACGAACCTTGTACGGTTCATCGGAGATTTGCGGATCCCGAACCGAAATCGAACCGCACGGTTTAAACCGTTGTTCTTGGCTCACTACAGAATAGATTCAGCCTACTTTTTCTTTATCACTGCTTAGTTATCAACCTTGTTATCCACTGTTATCATGTTATCATTATTATCAAGGTAACTTAACGCGGTTTCCAACTCGAAACCGCAACCGAACCGCACCGAAACCGAAATCTTCGTATTCCGGATTATTTTTTCTTACAAGCTGTTTATGGGCATTCGCACTGCCAACTGTTATCAACTTGTTATCATCGTGTTATCAGCTGTTATCAGCTGTTATCACCATACCGTCTTGTTTGCTGGTCTCTTAGCTCCTGTTATCATCGATTAACAAGGGTGTTATCACTGGTTAACAAGCGTTTTGACCCATTTATTTTGAGAGCCAGCTTCCCCACAAAGCATCCACAACTAAATATGGAATGGATCATAAGCCCAGAGACCTTGGGGGATTCTAACACAAACTTATTTTCACACTCACACCACCCCCTGTTATCGACTGTTATCAGTTGTTATCAGTAGTTATCATCGTGTTATCACAGCACTGGAGCAGTAGGAAAGTTGTTGTATAAGCGTTAAGGGGTCCGGAACTTCCAATAATCTTCGTACACCTAGGCCATGTTATCACAGTTATCAACTTGTTATCTCCATGTTATCATCGTGTTATCATATGTTATCAACGTGTTAACAACTGTTATCGTACCGTTGGAACTAGTCATATCAGTTATGATTATTGTTATTGTAATTATTTTCATTAATTATTAATATTAGAAGTTATTGGGAATCTGTCGTATACGTGGACAGAGTTGTATTCGTCTGTACACTCTTTATAGGGTGTCCACGTGTACGACAGATTCCCTGTTCGTTGCCTTTCACGGTCAATACACTATACAGTTGTAGTAGTAGCAGCAGCACCAGTAAAAGTAGTAGCAACAGTAGCAATAGTCGTGGTGTTAGTAGTAGTAGTAGTAGTAGTAGCAGTAATAGTAGTAGTAGTAGTAGTAGCAACAGTAGAAGTAGTAGTGGTAGCAGTAATAGTAGTAGTAGTGGTAGTAGTAGCAGTAATAGTAGCAGCAGTACTAGCAGTAGTGGCAGTAGTAGTAGCAGTAATAGTAGCAGCAGTACTAGCAGTAGTGGCAGTAGTACTAGTACTAATAATAGTATTAGAAGTAGCAGTAGTAGTAGCAGTAGCAGCAGTAGTAGTAGTGGTAATAACAGTAATAGTAGTAGTAGTAGTAGTAGTGGCAGCAGTAATAGTACCATTAGTAGTGATAGTAGCAGTAGAAGTAGTAGTAGTAGCAATAGTAAAAGTAATAGTAGCAGTAGTACTAGCAGTAATAGTAGCATTAGTAGAAGTAGTAGTAATAGTAAAAGTAATAGTAGCAGTAGTAGTAGTAATAGCAGCAGTAATAGTAGCATTAGCAGCAGTAATAGTAGCATTAGTAGTAGTAGTAGTAGTAGTAGTAGCAGTAAAAGTAATAGTAGCAGTAGTAGTAGTAGCAGCAGCAGCAGCAGTAGCAGTAGTAGTAGTAGTAGTAGTAGTAGCAGTAAAAGTAATAGTAGCAGTAGTAGTAGTAGCAGCAGCAGCAGCAGTAGCAGTAGTAGTAGTAGTAGTAGTAGTAGCAGTAAATCATATTATTATTATTATTATTGAATTATTAATGTTCAAATTTATTTTGTGGAAAATCCGGTCTTGGTGAAGCAAATGCAATTAGGCTAAAAACTTCATTAAACCGATTAAGGAAAATTCAATTAATCCCATGCAGGTTTCAAGAAGCACGAAAAATAAATCTATTAGTAACACGTGATAATAGCTTGTTAACACATGATAACACCTTGTTAACAGCGGATAACACTGATTCGGTAATGGTTTTAAAGCTGACTGGTGAAACATTTGGAAAATCTTGATGGGATAACACTTGATAACACCTTGTTAACCACGGATAACACATGATAACATACCAGTGATAGCACGCGTTACTGTAGCTTAATAACTTGGTGATTACGCCTTATTAACCACGGATAACACAACTTTTAGCCGTTTAAAACCCTCATTCCACTTCTATTCTACTTTACTCACTATAGCGAGCTTAGTAACCTATGATAACAGTTTGATAACAGTGGATAACACCTTGTTAACCACGGATAACAGAACTTTAAGCCTATTAAAACACCCACTCCGCTTCTATTCTACTTTTCACACTCACAGAGCAAGGTGAATAACCTAAGATAACAGTTTGATAACAGTGGATAACAACTTGTTAACCACGGATAACACTACTTTAAGTCTATTAAAACGCCCACTCCGTTTCTATTCTACTTTTCACACTCACAAAGCAAGGTGAATAACCTACGATAACACTTTGTTAACCAGGGATAACACCAGGTTAACCACGGATAACACTTCTTTCAGCCAATTAAAACGCCCACTCCACTTCTATTCTACTCTTCACACTCACAAAGCAAGGTGAATAACCTACGATAACACTTTATTAACCAGGGATAACACCTAGTTAACCACGGATAACACTACTTTAGGCCAATTAAAACGCCCACTCCACTTCTATTCTACTTTTCTCACTCACAAAGCAAGGTGAATAACCTACGATAACACTTTGTTAACCACGGATAATACCTTGTTAACCATGGATAACACCTATACGACCTCGGAAGCGAGTAGTATTGTCCAGGCAATCAATAGAAGGAGACGCCGTATGCCGTTCAACGTAATCCGCCCACGCCTTGACGTCAGACTCCATGATGCAGACGCTCTTTTCCCTTACACTAAATCAATCGAAAACCTCAATTAATTAGTTTTAATGTCATTAAACTACTAAACTATCACTTGATTCGATTAAATTATTAATAATATTATTTAAAATCTAGTTAAATTATGAATAAGATTCGTCTGAAGAGTCCCAAGTCTGAGTTTTTCCACTTTTAATTTCCCCTTTTTTCCCTCTTCCCTTATTTTTCCCTGTTTTCCCCTCAGTGCTAGAATATAGGCCGTACGTTAACATTTTCCCTATTCAGACCCCGTTTTCTCCTTTTCCCTTTTTTCAGGGAATTTCCCTGCGAAGGGGAAGCACTGCTAAGCCCTTCAAAGTTCCATTGATTTTGTTAATATATCTTCTTTTTGACCGTTAAATCAATCAAAAACCTCAATTAATTAATTTTAATGTCATTAAACTACTAAACTATCACTTAAATAGATTAAATTGTTATTAATATTACTTAAAATCTAGTTAAACTATGAACAAGATTCGCCTGAAGAGTCTTAAGTCTCAGTGTTTCTGCTTTCAGTTTCCCCATTTTCCCTTATTTTTCCCTTTTTAGGCCCCGTTTTCCCGTTTTCCCCTTTGTCAGGAATTAATTAATCAGATTAAATTATCAATAATATTATTTAGAATCTAATTAAACTACGAATAAGATTCGTCTGAAGAGTCTTAAGTCTTAGTGTGTTTCCACTTTTAATTTCCCCTTTTTCCCTCTTCCCTATTTTTCCCTTTTTCCCACTCCGTGCTGGAATACAGGCCGTCTCGTTCAGATTTTTCCCTTTTCCTTCCTTTTCTTATTTTTCCCTTATCAGACCCCATTTTCCCTTTTACAGGGAATTTCCCTGCAAAGTCCCGCACGTATTTGACTTTTGTTACAAATTTGTTAATCGAGATAATTAGTTTTAATTAATTTAATTAAGCTAATTATTAAAGTTAACAGTCAATTATAGTTTGTATGTTTAAAATTCAAATGAGATTAACCGGAAATAGTAACCTATTTCCCGCCATTTTTTTTCAGATTCTGATTTGACCAAGGAGAGGGTCCGAAACTCGTAGGAAAAGTGTTCGAGGATTATTTGATAACATGTGATAACACGGAGATAACATGACCTAGGTGTACGAAGATTATTGGAAGTTTCGGACCCCCTTTGGATTTGACTGTGCGCTTGTTGTTGTTTGAGTTCGTCTGCTCCAAAAAACGAGTTTCCAAAACTTTTTGTTAGTATTTTCAATGGAAAAAAAGTAGCACTCCCTTCCTGGTTAACAAAACTACACGATTTCCCATTCACAGAACTCGGAAAATGTTGTTCTAGTAATTTCTATAGTTACAGGGCAACTCCGAACAACTTGGAAAAAAAGATATGTTATAGAATTTTTTACGCTGATTCCGAATATATATAGTTTCCCTATATCAATTTTCTACCGTTTGGCCGCTACAATTAATTAAAAGTTTGAAAAGGTACGTGGCAACGCTGGAAATTGAGCAGGCGCTCTGATTGGTTGGCACTGGTCACGTGAACAAAATAGCCAATCCAACAGTTTGTTGCCTCCTAGTAAATTTAGGTGCAGCATGTTGTAGGGAGTAAACAGTAGTACGAAATTTTCTGCCACTAGGAGGCGACACTACTTTCTCATTGGCTGTTTTGATCACGTGACCAGTGCCCAACGAATCATAGCGCTTGCTTAGTTTCCAGCGTTGCCGCGTACCTGTTCAAACTTTTAATCAATTGTAGCGGCCAAACGGTAGAAAATTGGTATAGGGAAACTACGTTTTGATCACGTGATCAGTGCCCAACCAATCAGAGCGTCAGCTCATTTTCCAGCGTTGCCGCGTACCTTTTTAAACTTTTAATCAATTGTAGCGGCCAAACGGTAGAAAATTGATATAGGGAAACTATATATATTCGGAATCAGCGCAAAAAGTTCTATAACATATCTTTTTTCCAGGTTGTCCGGAGTTTCCCTTTAAAATATTATGTCAGCTTCGCAGTCCGCCATCTTAAGACACTGAAATGTGCGCAGAAAAAAACTCGTAAACAATGAAAATGATCACATTAAAAGTGATCCGCCATATTTAGTCACTTGGAGAAATCAACTCAATGGCTCAATGTTACGACATCCGCCATATTAAGACACTTGGAGAAATCAACTCAATGGCCCAATGTTACGACATCCGCCATATTAAGACACTGCCGTGCCAATACGAAATCGATTGGCTATAAATCTAGATCCGCCATATTAAGTCTTTGGCTAATACTTCAAACGACCAGCGAAGGGCGAAAACAACAACTACTACTACAACAACAACAACACACTTGGCCGAGCTTTCCCATTTTCCAAGATGGAGGCTAACGCCATATTAATTAGATTATAACTAATATCTAATTATAATTTATAGATTAATTATTATGAATAATTTTTCTAAATATTTATTATTAATAATAACAATATTATTTTTTAAAACTTCCTGTTGCAGTGGAATAATGCAAAAATCAATACTTTGTTTTTACTTTCCCATGCTCGTATTGTTACGCACAAAACCGGAAGTAAACCGGAAGTGACCGGAAGTGATTTGCGTCATTGAGAGTATCGATCCGCTCTTCCGGAAAAATGGTGCATTACCGTTTGTTTGAAGAAATAAGCCGACAAAAGATTACACCCACATCACGCACTACATTTAATAATATTATTATTCTTAATGCTGCATTAAAATATATTTGTCAGTGGTTATTTGCACTGTTGCGGGGAAATTCCCCGAAAAAAGGGGGGAAACGGGGTCTGAAAAGGGAAGAAGAAGAAAAGAGGGTAAAGGGGGAAATCTAGACCCTGTAATATTCTTGCACGGAGGGGGGAAAAGGGGAAACACTGATATTTGTAGATTTTTACTTGAAAATGTTATTATTTATTATATTTAAAATTTATTTAATTTAAGGATTTTTAAAGTAGTGCAATTTTGTTCTTTTTCACACATGACGCAATACACGTATTATCTTCACACGCTATAATTAAGTGATAAGATAATTAATCATGAATATAATTACACGAAAATGTAATACTTAAACCTTCAAATTACTTAATAACAAATAAAAAAATAAATTAAAAATATTAAAATTAAAAATATTAAAAATATCAAAATTAAAAATTAGAAAATTGAAAATGAGAAAATTAAGAACATTAAAAATTAAATTAGAAATATTAAAATTAATAATAATAAAGAAATTACTTAATACTTAACCTTAAACCTAAAGTACAATACCTTAAACTCAGTGCAGAAAAATTTATCCCAAACGATTAAATATCGTATAAAATATTAATTGCAATGTTTAATTACAATAAAATGAAAAAAAGTTAAAACTGCGGGGAAATTCCCTAGAAGAGGGGGAAATAGCGTTTGAAAAGGGGGAAAGCAAGAAAAGGAGGAAAAGGAAAAAATATAGAAGTATATCCTGGTACGGTGGGAGAAAAAAGGGAAAACTAAGGGAAGAGGGAAAATATAGAAGTGCGGCGTTATGTTCTAGCACGGAGGGGAAAACAGAGGAAAATAAGGGGAAAGGGGAAAAACTGAAGTACAGCCTTATATTCTAGTACGGAGGGAGAAAAAAGGGAAAAATAAGGGAAGAGGGAAAATGTAGAAGCACAGCCGTATGTTCTAATACGCTGGGGAAAAGAGGGAAAAATAAGGGAAAAGGGAAAAAATAGAAGCACAGCCGTACGTTCTCACACGCTGGGGAAAAGGGAAAAATGAGGAGAGGGAAAAAAGGGGAAATAAGTGAAACATTATAAACAGAAACAACATAAAGGAACAAGTTTTTCATTCACGTTTATCTATTTATTTCCACAGGTAGTTCATAGTTTGATTCAAAAGTTCACTAGTTTATTGACGGCTTCCAAGCATCGCCATTTGTCGGGCAAATAAAACGGCTCGAAAACGTGCGGGAACGGAGTGTCGAATCCCGTCACTCGTTGCACTGGGGCTTCCAGGTGTAGAAAACACTCTTCCTGCAATTCATTAATCAAATTACAGTCAATTTAACTGAATCATAATTAATTTAACTATTAAATAGTTTACTTGAACGCTAGCGGCAATCTCAGCTCCGAATCCTGAAGTCAAAGGCGCTTCGTGGGCGATAAGAAGTCGGCCAGTCTTCTTCACAGACTTTATTGCAAATTATAATCAGTTTAAATGCATTTAATTTATGAAATTTATTATTATAGGATGTACTTGACATATCGTTTCCTTGTCCCACGGAAGAAGTGTCACCAGATCAATAAGTTCGCAAGAAACGTTGAACTTGTCTTTGGCCAGCTCGCAGACTTCCCGCAGAACGTGGAGCTGCGTCCCCCAGCCGAGCAGAGTCACGTCATCACCTGGATATTGCACGTTATTGTACGTTAGAGTTGTTGTAGCTTAATGTTGTCGTTGGCTAGTGTTATTGTAGGTTGCTGTTATATGGAAGGTCAGTGTTATTGTAGGTTAGCGTCATCGCAGCTTATCCATGTTGCAGGATAGCGCTATTGCAGTTTATCTATATTGTAGGCTAACATTATCGTACTCTAGCGTTATTGCAGTCTATCAGTTGTAGGCTAGCGTTATTGTAGGATAACGTTATCGTGGGTTAACATTATCGTAGGCTAATCTTATTGTAGGTGGCACTATCAAGGCTAGCATTATCATAGGATAGCGTTATACCAGTTTATCAATCCCGTACGCTAATGTTATCCTATGTTAGCGTTATTGTAGGTTAATAATGTTGTAGGCTAACATTACTGCAGGCTTCACTTGTCGTAGCATAGAGTTCTTGTAAATTTATATTATGGTACGTAAACATTATAGTAGACTAACATTATCGTAAGTTAACGTTATAATATCGCACAATACGTTACCTTCGATCAGAACGTCAGCTTTTGATAGTGGCATCGTATAGTCTTTCACCGGTACTTGTTCTACAGCGCTACGATAGAGAATCTTGGGCTCGAAGAATATCGTTGGATTATCGTCTCTTATGCACGACAACAGCAGGCCTTTAGCTTTGATGGGGCCTCGTGGGACAACAACCTTACAATTTAAAAGAAAATATTAATAAAATAATAATAATAAAGATATTTAAAAAATACTTTAAGACCCGGACAGTGCGTGAAGAAGGCTTCGGGACTCTGCGAGTGGTAGAGAGCCCCGTGCCCTACAGCACTGCAGGGGCCCTTATTGTTAGGGACCCGCAATCGAAGAGATTCCCGCTACGATAACGATATTTGGCCGCCTCGTTAACGATCTGGTCGAAAGCCGGGTAAATGTAGTCTCCAAACTGGACCTCTGCGATAGCTGTAGCTCCTGCTGCTGCTACCCCGATACCAAAGCCTACAATACCCTGCTCACACAGGGGCGTGTTGAAGACTCGAGATTTGCCGTGCTTTTCCTGAAGGCCAACAGTACAGCGGAAAACGCCACCGAACGCAACGTCTTCGCCAAAAATGACTAGAAAATGATAACAATGATAATTATAATGCAAACAATAATGAAAAACGATAAAGAAAACGTGAACAACAGCGAACAGTGCGAGGAAAGAAAGACAATAATGAAGAACGAGAAATTATTTATGACGAAAAACGATAAACGATAACAACTATAACGATAATCAAAACGATTACGAAAAACGGTACAGAAAAATGTAAAAAAAAAACACCCACCGATGCAAGAAAAGACAAACGATAATGGAAAACAAGAAACTATAAACTATGAAAAACGATAAAACGATACCAGCACTCGGGTCGGAGGTCAACGCAGTGTCCATAGCATTGTTAATGGCCTGGAAGAGATTCATACGCTGTGTTTCACCTGTAAAATTTACAAAATAATTCAAAATAAACTGATTTAAAGTAATAAAAGAAAAATAATTAACCTTCTGAAGCAGGGACGGTATCAGGGACAAACGTGAAGTGCGAAGAAGGCCTCTGTGGTAAATTCAAAGGATTTTTTGATGAGATAATGTTAGAAAGTAAAGCAGATCTCCGTAATAACAGATTGTTTTGAGTTAATGATGTAAATAAACGAGAGGCCGCCATTTTTCCAGTCAACACAAAGTTTCGTAAAAGTTCGGTTTTTTAGTGTTTCAGTGTTTATGTCCGTGTTTCTAGTTTTAAGTTTACCCAATTCCCTCTTAGAGGGCACTGTTTTTCCTTTTTCCCTTCTTCCGCTCCATGTTACTATATACAACTAATCTTCTAAATTTCCCTTTTCCCTTGTTGTCCCCGTTTTCCCCTCCGAGCTGTACAAACCTTTAATCCTAAACTTCCCTTTTTCAGGGAATTTCCCTGCAAAATGGATGCACTAGTTTATGCGCTGTTGAGGAACACTGCCATCTACCGTTTTTTACTTCAACTATTTATAAACCAATATCTTCGACATTCACATTAAATGAAATGAATTAATTTTAATTAATAATTCAATAGGTTTACTTGTCAAAAATATTCTGAGTCAAATTTATTTACTTTTTTGTTTGAAATTGAGCAATAAAATCATGTGACGGAAGGAGAATCGGGACAGGGGTTTACATTTTTCAAGGAAATTTTAAGATATTCAGGGTTTGTTTTTTTTCCCCGACGAAAGTTTTCGAAAGATCAGGGATTTCAGGGCTGTCGACATTCCCTCAAAAACGCAGCCGAGCGACAGGCAGCGTGCGGACAGTGGTCGAAATCGTGGACGTAGAACTTCTGAACAAGAAAACGTAGAATATTACTACTCGCTTTTGTGAAATATAAATCTAATTTTTGATAATTATACCTCAGGATGTACAGGGCACAATGTGCGAATCCTGGCATTAGCCAAACGATATCCACATTTAATGCAGAGTATTTTGGTTTTGGGCCTGTCGCAGATACATTGCTTTTTTGTAGGGCTAATTTGCTTCTCCATGGCTACTGGAATGTTAAAAAAAGTAATTTAAATGAATTAAATTTTGAATGAAATGTTAAATGATATAAGAATACTTACAAAATGTTGATATTTATTTGCGAAAATCAGAACCTGCGTTTGTCATGCTAAAACGTTGATTTCTCTGGGGATGTATTAGGCGCTACAATGGTGCTTCCACCTTAGGTTTCGGATTTTCCCTTCCAGAGGGCTCCGTTTTCCCTTTTTTCCCCTTCGTCCGGTATTATTTGATTTCCCTTTTTTCCCCCTTTTTCAAATGTCTATTTTCCTTCCCTTTTCGTAAGAGGTCAGAAACCTGCTTCAGCCGTATGCTGCTTAAATGTATACGTTCATACTTGGAAATTTTCGTTTCCCTTCATTTTCCCTTTTAAAGGGAATTTCCCTGCAAAGTGGAAGCACTGCGCTACAGTATTTTATAGTAAAGGCCAGACATAGGGAAAATTCCCTACTATTTGCGCACACGACAAATATTTTTATACTTAATGCCTTTCATTTTGATTATTTTAACATGAAAAAAAATTCTATATATATTGTGTGATTTTAAATTATTAATAATCCACGCTGCGCTGCTTCATTTCAATTAATTTACTCAGATCTGTCCATGTTACACGAGTCTTAATCTTCTAATTTAACCTGTTTAGCCGTTTATTTTCTACGATTTTACTACGCAGTAACATTTAAATGTAATTTAGTTTATTTTTTAAAAATACTGATAACCCACACTTTGGAAATTTTAATTATTCCATTTTTTTTCGCACTAAGTTTATTTTTCGTTCTCACAGAGCAATAATGCACCGAGTTGAATTGAATTGAATTATAACAGTTTTGGTACTACATCAACTTTGTATTTCTCTCACATTCTCCATTTATTTTTACAATTCTGTAAATTTTCCCATTTATTTTCTATTTTCAGTTCTCGACCTCGAAAGTGTAGTGGACGACTCCATCTTTTGGGAGCTGCTTGTCGATCTAAGAAGTACAATTAATAAAATTAATAAATAAAAGCATCAGATTAAATTAGTTGAGTAACAAATAATTTATTTTTCATACTCTTCTGAAGTTGAAACGCAGAGGCTCGGTCTCGAAAAGAAAATACAGGCCCCAAGCTGCAGTCATGACGAGCAAAAACGATCCCAGCATTTGCTTGTTGGTCCAACGCTGTTGCACTGTCGTCACACGTTCCTCGGTGAACATGTCATGGTCGATATGAAGCTGCAGCAACAAAAAAGAAGATCGTTAAACACGATTGAGAAGAACGATAACCTGACTGTAATCGCTAACATTTCTGCTAAACTAGGATCGTTTGAAGCAATATACGATAAACTCCAGCTGCGTTTTGGTTTATCGTTCATTATCGTTGTACCCTACCGTTTCTCCGAAGTCTCGTCTCAGTTCAGGAAAGTCGTAGTTGTAGTAGGGGTCCTTCGCGTCTCCCGAAACGATAGGCAGTTTGGGGTAGTCGCCATATCCCGTGCCATCGTCGGGGTAAGGCTCGTATTCTTCAGGGGACAGGCCGTATTTCTTGGCAGCAGCAATACGTTCAGCTTCAGTTTTGGGGTAAGGGCCTGGTTTCCAGTCTTTGTTCCAGGCTTTAAAATAACGAATTTGGTTAAATAAAATGTAAATATAGATAAAATAATGATTAAAATTTTAAATTACTTGTAATGTATTTCGAAGATTGAGCGCCCAAACAGCTGCTCAGTTTTATTAAAGAGCCTCGAGTAGCTAGGGTCTTCACCAAGGCGGCCATGTTTATGTGGATCAACTCGCCCTCGCCAATAACGAATAAGTCGCCCATAGAGCGCGCTCGCCCAATCTCGCCCTAATATAGTCGCCCTAATTATTTAAATTATATTATATTTTAATGTGAGAGATATATTATTTGAAAAAATGAAACTAAAATTATCGATTTTAGCTATTTATTATATTAAATAACGTAATAATTTTCATAAACTATCCCATGGTAATTAAAAGTTTACATTTACTGAATAATAAAATCACTAAAACTGCTATAAATATTATTTAATTTTTTTTAAAAGATTTTCTGTTCCAAATTTTTGTTATTTTGTTGTTATTACAATTAATTAATGAAATTATTATTAATATCCGACAACGCAGCAGACGTTTTGTTTACAGTATTCCTAACTTTTCGAATGCAATGAACGGCTGGTATCCTTCATAGCGGATAAGGAGAACCTGATCAATAAAAAAATATTAGTTTATATTTGTTGACTTTCATGCGTCAATTATGTCGCAAAATAGAAATAGAAAAAAATTCGGGACCAGACCATTAGTAATTGAAATGTATATATAAATCAGTTCTCGAGTTATAAATTTTTGAAAATATTTTCGCAGAACCAGAAACCTACCTTTGCTGTTTTCAAAGATTTCCCATCGATCGCTTGGAACCTCACAGAGGATTTTGCTCCTGTTCCGTGCAGTTGTCTCACTGTCTCGGACGATTCAGAGACTCCGGAAAAGACGCAGTCCCCAGGAATCCGCAATGTTGTACGAGAAAAATTAATTTACCTTAGTATTATTCAACATAATCAAACATGATTATCATCTTCCCCAGATGCTGTTACGTATTCCAAGAAAACTCTCGTTCTTCCATCGCTTCTGTGTACTGAAAATTTCTCAACAGATCGAAGCGATTCAACTAAACGAAGACCAATTCCACATATTAAATAAACAACTAAAATTTTCTGAAGGAAAAGTTTTCGTTTACGTTATTGAACAGCGTCACTCACTAGATTTAGTTGCTGTGTGGAGAATTTTTATGTCATGCGAAACCACCGAATTACCACTACTTGTCAGCAAAGAATCAGGGTAAACCATTTTTCGCACGTTAAGTGTTTATTTCTCTGTAGATTTATTGTTTATTATGTTTCAGGAATTCGGAATGGCCACAGAATCTCTTCGAACATTCCCTACATGTGAACGGAGGAAGAGCCAGTATTTTATTTCTGGACGATACTTTTCCGAGTATAATGGACGAAGTTTCCGATAAAGACAAAGTCATCCTCGTTCCTGTGTCGATTGGTTGGGAGCTTCCCGGTACAATAAATTTTATTGAGTCACACTGAATTATGTTTAAATTAATTTAATAACTATTAACACGAAATGAAATATTACAAATACCGAAAACGAATAAAATGCAATAGTAGAATTACTTATAAAAGGTAAAAATATTTAAAATAATTTCATAATTGCCATGAAGAAATTGAATATTATAAATATCGAAACTGATTATGAAACCAATATTAAATATCTTATAAAAATAAAAAAGTTATAATTAACTAATTCTATTTTTCAACTTGAATGGATAAAATATTTTAATGAAAACTTTTTAATTAAGTTAAATCTTTATAATTATTTTACATATTATACTAATAAATTACTATGAAACTTACTGCTGTATTAAGCTGTACATGATTATACTTCGTTATCTTAAATTTAGTAATCTAAGATAAATACAGTTCTATAATATAAATCCATACATTTTTATGTTTAATTTATGAATTATTTATCATATTGCATAAATAGAAGGTCAATAAATTATTAAGTTGTCGTACATTGTACTGAAAGAAAATTATTTTTCTGTTTAGATTCGCGAGGAAAGCAAACTGCTCGAGTCAACTTCGGTTCTCCAGTCTCATGGAGCGAATTCGAGCAAAAATGTGACGGGCTGCCGTACAAACCTGAAGTTACACGTTATGTTTTTCAGCATCTTCGACACGGTAAAAAAATTAATAGTGACATTTATTAGTAAATTTAATATAATAATTATTTTATTGAGTTGTAATTCTATTCCCAACCTAAAACGGCCGAATAAAATACGTAGAATTATTATTATTAATATTTATTTTATGAATTCTAATGTTCTTACTCTATATTTAATGCAATAATGAACTTAATTAATGTACATGACTTAAAAACTGAAATATTCAACAGTTTAAACTGTTAATATTATTTATTGCATATAAATTTTTTTATGTACAGTTTTTTTTACATGAAATAAAATATATTTTTTCTTAGATATATTTCGTAACCATCCCACAATGTGCACGTCTCTCCATTCCAGTGTTTCCACTTTCGCAGGGAAATTTCCTGAAAAAGGGGGAAATGGGGTCTGAAAAGGGAAGAAGAAGAGAAGAGAGTAAAGAGGAAATCTGGACCCTGAATGTTCTTGCACGGAGCGGGAAAAGGGGAAAGATAAGGGAAGGGGGGAAAATTGAAAGTGGAAACACTGCTCCATTCATTCCTAAACTTTATTTAAATATATTTGAATTAAACACAATAAAAAACAAAAAAATATCTATATAATTAATAATAACGTAAACAGTAATAATAAATCACTATACATTATTTTGATTTATAAACTGATTAAATATACATCTATTAATGAAAAATTAATCATTCTGCGCAATTACTTTTGATTTATTAAGTTACTAAATACAGATTTATTTCGTACAAACTTAAAATTTATCTTTGCAGATATTTTTCGCAATCGTCCCATAATGTGCACGTCTCTCTGTTCGTTCGTGAACCACTTCTCACAATGCCCCGAAAACGAAGTCTGCGAAAAATTTGAAGATCTCCTTCACATCATCCGCAACCGGAAACACGACATCGGTTTCATCGGCAGAACGGAGGACATCCTGAATTATTCCAGAATAAGACTGGAACTAAACCGGAATAAAACCACGATTCACGAAGCTGCACGAAACGCTGCCGAACCCTTTCTCCTTGACGCTGTATTCAGTAATTATTTAATTTTAATTAATTTAATTAGTATTTTTGATTTCTTTCATTCATTTTTCTATTAAAGAAAAAAATAATTTTGATCTTTAGTAACTTCACTTTACTGTCTCATCGGGGGTTCTGCCGTTTGTGCGGACGAGCCGAAGATTGTGGAGAGCGAACTACTCGAAGCCGCTGCGGAACTCGGCGAACTCTTCAGGTTCGAAGCTGAACTCTTCCCGCCCTGTCAGGAAAATTCAAAAAAATTTACGAAAACCCTGGAACACTTCGTCCACGTTGGGCTACTCTCTTACAAAAAAGTAAAAAATGAAGTTCTGTTAGCTAAAGTTCCAGCAGCAGTACCTAATACTACTACTTTTACTAGTACTACTACTGCTGCTGCTACTACTACTACTACTACTACTACTACTACTACTACTACTACTACTACTACTACTACTGCTACTACTACTACTGCTACCACTACTATTACTACTACTGTTAGTATCAGTATTATTCCAGTTAATGGCAGTAATCTATTACAAAGGAAGAGGAGATGCTGGAGACGGAAGAAAACCGGCGAGCCCGTCGCATCGCTCGGGAGTTCGAGTTTGACCAGTGCGAAGACGAGGAAATGGAGATTTTTCAGCCGATCAGAGAAGTAGTGCTCTACGTCAACCAATCGATGCTCGAACAACTGTCGTGGATGCGAAGAATATGGGCCCCCGTTATTGACACTTACTAGTAAATTAATTATAAAAATTATAATAAGTATAATTAGTAATGTAATATAATTTAAATAAGCACACAGTAGGAATAGATTGATAATTAAATGTACAATTGAAATAGACTAATAAATAACTGATAAAAAACTAATAAAAGTAATTAATATAATATAATGTGAAAAATATAAATAATTATACAATAGAAATAAATGTTTGAATATTTGATTATACAAAGTTTAATGTAACTAGCGGTATAATATAAGAATATAATGTAGTAAAAGTAATTATACACAGCAAATAAGTAAATAAAGTTAATTCAGTAAACCATGTAAATAATAAGTTTAACATCGTAATAAAAACTAAAAAATGCGCATTTATAATATAATAATTTACAATATTAATTTTGTATTTATATTTATTGTGTTATAGTAAATCCGAAATTGATTTAGATATAATTTATGAATTATATTATTTATTAATTTTTGAAAATATTATTAACACATTTTTATTTTATTAACAATTATAATATATTAAATAAATATTAAACTAGTTATTTTTCTTTTTTTATAGTGTCACTGCCAGAGAGCTGCTCCTATTGGTGGAGAAAGACGTCATGGAGGAAGCAGATTTCATTGATCACGTGATCAAAGTCATCCAATCACTAGTCGAAGATGGTCTGATGGAATTCGGTAATAGTCATAACAATAATAATAATAATAAATAAGATTTATATATTATAATTTTCATTAATACTTTAATATATTACAGAGGAAAGTTCATCGAAGACTTTTGTCGAGAACACTGTCTGCTTCTTCACCGATATCGGGGTTCTCGAGACTTACTCGCACTCGGGCGTCCGCGTCGTTTACTTGAAGCCCGACCACATGGAAGAAAACGTTATTTACGATTTAATTGCTCAAGTAGCTAAATTCCGTTTGTTTTAATACGTTTTCTAAATATTTTGTTGACGGCCCATGAGAAGGATAAACGTCATTTTTTCTGAATTTCTTGCTAGAATATAAAATATTACTTGGTAATATACGTTAATTTAGTTAAAATAGAGTTAATTTAATCTGTAATAACTAAATTTTTTGCACAAATAATTTTGTAAAGTGCAAAAAACGACCTCCACCATTCAGAGTTCTTAGGTGGTAAAGCCCATGGCGCTAGGTTGTGAACTATTTCAGGTCCTGCTCATCGCTTCCAAGGGTCTCAAGTGACGATTCATTTTACAAGAGTCCTTATACGGAAACTCCAGAGCCCAACGGGTGGTCGGGAAATGGACGAGGAAGAGTTGGAACACATTCAAGCGGAACACGTGAGACAGGTTTGCAAACAGGAAAGGAGGCCGAAGATGATCCAGCAGCTGGAGGATATCGAATCCAGGCGGCATACGGATAACTTACTGTACGTTTCATTCTTCCTAGAGTTAATTAGATTTAATTTAACTTATATCTATCTGTTACAGACCGCCCCAGAAACCACCGATCCCGTTAAACCGCAACGACGATTTCAGAGATAATGTAGGCAATCCGACAGCAGAAAAAGATTCAGAGGAACCCTGAACCCGAAACTATGGCTCGGACCTTGTACAGCTTCGCAGCTTTCAATTCGAGGTGCCAAACATTAAAATTAATAACGCTTAATTAATTTAACTTTGAAATACTTAATGAAAATGATAATTTCTATTTATTATGATAGAGAGCTACCGTTTCACAAAGGAGACACCATCTACAGACGTCATCGTCGATAAAAACTGTTACGAGGGCGAACACAATGCAATGATGGGCGTCTTCCCTACTAACTATGTTGAGGTAGCATCAATGGCGTCAAAAAATAAATTATTAATTACTTAAATGACTTCCTCTTTAACTTCAAGCAGCACTTCTCGGCGCGAGACTCGCCAAGTATGTGGGAGGCGGCATTTTTGGACCGACAGCTCGTGCATGAGAAGCTGGGTGAGATTCACGGCAGCGTTCTACAAACCTTTCATTGGACACCGCATTGGAGAGATCCAAATCCTGACCCTACCATCTGAATGGCGCTACGATCCGGGAAGGTGGAACTGCTGTGATCTGGCGACCCGGGGTACGCTCGGATCCGACTCTCTGGTGTGTTGCGCTTGGTTGACGGACCAGAATTTTTGCTCCGGGAGGAAAGCGATTGGCCGAAGGATCTTCCTGTACGAGTACTTCTGGCTCACCTCAGGCAGCACTTCTGGATTCCGCGTGGTCGAGAACTACTTAGGGCGGTACGCAAGAAATGTTCCAGCTGCAGACGAGAATTAGGCAAGCCTGGAGAGCAGAAGATGGCGGACTTGCCAGTTGAAAGATTTGCCATGGGGCAACCTGCTTTCTACAATACCTCCGTGGATTATTTCGGTTCTCTGGAAGTACGTCATGGAAGGTCCGGTACTGCTAAACGCCTTGGAGCCTAATTTGCCTATATGACGACTCGAGTGGTTTATGTCGACTTGGCCAAGTCCCTGTCCTCTGACGATTTTCTTCTAGTTCTCCGTCGATTCATCACCCTACACGGTTGTCCGAAGATGATCTACTCCGACAATGGGACAACTTCGTCGGTGCTGAACGTGAGCTGAGAGAAGAGGCCCAGAAATGTTTCTCGAAAAAATGCCGTTCCCAAGCACTGCTCCGATGTCGGAATCATCTGGAAATTCCAACCGCCAAGAGCGCCTCATTTCGGTGGTGTTCATGGGCGACTTGTCAAGTCTGTCAAACGAGCCTTGTATCGAGTCCTGGAGAAGGAACAACAGCGAGTTCACCTTATCACAGAAGATGTTCTCCGGACACTTTTGTTTGAGGTAACAGGCTTCCTGAATGGGCGACCTCTGACTTAAGTCAGCTCAGACGTCGGAGATGCCTGCGGCCGATCATTCCTAACGACATTCTCAATCGCCCCTCGATGACCCACGCACCGGTCGGGATATTTAACAACGAGTATCAGCGCGACCAGTATCATCAGGTGCAGGGGTCTATCGCAACTCTTCTAGGAACGTTGGCGCAAAGAATACCTTCCTAACTTGACGGTACGGTCAAAGTGGCAGCGAGCTCAATGCAACCTGGAGGCTGGAGATGTGGTACTGATGGGCGGAACCCGGCATCCCTCGAGGGACATGGCATCTCGCCACCGTGCGGGAGACGTACCCGGGAGGGACGGCCTTGTTCGGGTGGCTAAGCTGAAACCTGATCAAGGCATGTATCTACGACCGTTACACCGGCTATGCCTAATGGAGGAGAGCAGCTCATCTTCTCAGATTCCTGCTCCGGAGGGAAGTATGTGAAGATACCCCTTGAATTTTGTCTTTGATTCTTTTTTGTTCACTTAATTTGCATTGTACGCACCGAGGGGCAAAAACAACCGAGTTTATTGAAGTGCCTGGTAAGTTCTCCGTTAGTTCAGTTGGCAAGGGTTGGTGAAAGTGAAGTGATCCGCGCGGGTAAGCTGGTTTTTTGTCTCTGTAATTGTCAATTTAATAATTATATTATTTTTGTTAATTGATGTCTGTTTTCCGTTTCAGATTTGTAAGTGGTACAAATATACTCCCGGATCCAAAGAAACCTGTGTGTCCCATTTACATACTCGCACTCGGGTGTCCACGTCGTTTACCCGAAACCCGACCACATGGAAGAAAACGCGATTTACGATTTAATTGCTCAAATAGCAAGATTTCCGTTTATCTCAACGTGTTTTCTGGGCATTTTTTCCCCCGAACCCCACTACGGCCCAGTGCTTGCAAATGGCTACTATATTAGGTATAACCCAACAAATGCACTAGGCCGTAGTGTTAAGATAATCGTATTATATAGGGATATAAGAATACGATTATTTACATCTTTTGATCCTTTTGTCTGGGTAAAACCTATTAGGAATATCATTTCCATTTCTAAATGCATAGGCCCTGATATTGTATTGTCTTTCATGTGGAAATGGCTTGAACATACATCATTTGGCTCTATAATCTTTCTATCGATTCTCTACATAAACACAAAAGAGGAAAATAAAGTCAAGTTTGCCATAAAGAAGCAAAAAACACTGTAAAAAGGCACCATTACAGTGCATTTTCGTTGTTTTATCAGTTTCTTTTTACAGTGCTTTTTCACAGTTGCCTATGCAGTCTTGTAAACCGTCCGATTTTTAAACTAGGTTTTGACTTTTCCTAGTTCGAGCTAACCAAAAAGGCACCACAAAAGGTACTGTCACTTCTACGCGGGTCTTCAGTATAGAAATCTTTCGAGTCTTACATGAATGACTATTCTCTAGATTTAAGAATGAATCTAGAAATACTTTTTTTTTTTGGATTTCATAGAAATAAGGTTTAGCCATTGATCTGTTAGCTATTGTAGGGATAGGATAAATATTTCCATTCGATTAACACTACAAAAGAAGCAATCGTCCATGCTCACCACAGTACGCACTTCAGTTTGTCTTATTTCGCTGTAAAATAAAGATTTCTAAAGTTTTCACTAATATTGTCTTATGAGATAACTTTAAAAATAACTCAGTAATAACACTGTAATAATATTTGAACATATAATTAAGTATTTTCTTTTAAAAATGTAAGTTTTGTTTCCCAACCGACTACTCCATGTTTGTTGTGGTTAGGCGTCTGTGTTCCACTTTGGAGGGAAATTCCCTGAAAAAGGGGAAGAGGGAAAAGGGAAAATCTGAAGTACAGCCTTGTATTCTAGTACGGAGGGGAAAAGAGGGAAAATAAGGGAAGAGGGGCAAAAGGGGAAATTGAACGTGGAAACACTGGTTTGCGTGTTGCAGGGGTTGCAGTGCTCCAGTTTCATTTTCCCTTTTTTTCCCTTAAAGAGGTTGCTGTTTTCCCTTTTCCCCTTCCCTCCTTTTCATCTCCATCTAAGACATTCAAGACCCAGTTTCCCCTCTTTAAGGGAATTTCCCTGTAAAACGGAAATTACTGGCGGGCTGTTACCTAAACAGCAACCCACGCAACTTGTTGAACTGTACGCTTAAACCAAAAATCAGAAGTAAAATCAATTTTAATATTTACTTTGATATTTAAATTTTCATGAGATATTGTAAAATCAGTGAACTATTGAATCTCTTCCCACAAATTGTGATTATATAGGCAAATGTTTATTCAGGAAACCGTAAATTCTGAAATATAATTTGAAAAACTGAAGAATATGGCTGCTTAACTGTTTGAAAATATAATATGAATATGAATGTATAATTAAATACCGTGATTATTCCTTTAAAAAATTAATAATAATAATAATTAGATATAGTATTTAGGATCGTGTTGAAGTAAATTTTATTTTAATTAAATAACATTTATATTCGTAATTTCGATACAATTTATTTTACTTTTCACCAAAGAAATACACACAATATGATAATATGTGATAACACGTTGATAACACGTTAATAACATTAATTCAACAGTTAATAAAAGAATAATATTGGAATTAATTAAAAAAATAAAGTACTGAAATTATAATAAGTAAGCCGGAATTGTACCTAAACTCCAGTTTCGTCTCCACAGTCCTGTATTCACGAGAAAAAAAATATTAATACAAATTATTGTACTATAAATATAAATTAATAATTTAGTAATTTAAATTGAATATTATAAAATTATTTACTTGTGGCGTGAATGAGTGTCTAGCGTTTTCTTTGGTTGCCATGGAAACCGTCGTCTGCTTGGCGCTTGTGAAGCAGCAGAAAATCCGGTAGAAATGATTACGAAACCTATAAATATAATTAAAAATTTAAATAATATTGTAGATTTATTTCATTTTATTTCATTAATTTATTGTATGCTTAATAAAAACACGGGAAATTCCCTGAAAAAAAGGGAAATTTGGAAGCGTATTGCTTTATATTTTAGCGAGGAGGAGGGAAAAAGGGAAACCAAGGGATGAGGGAAAACGGGAAAGTGATATCCTATAGGAAAATAGCGGAAAAGAGGGGAAATAAGGGAAGAGGCAAAACGGGGAAAGTGATATCCTATAGGAAAATAGCGGAAAAGAGGGGGAAATAAGGGAAGAGGGAAAAAGGGGAAATTGATATCCTGGCACGAAAAGAGGGGGAAGGGGGAAAAGGGAGAAAGGGGGAAAGGGGAAAAAGGGGAAAAAGAACTCTTTCAGGGAAATGGAAAAGCTGAGAGTAGAAAGGTAGAAATACTGGTTTACTGATTTGCCTAACTCTAGTATAGTGATGAATAAGTCAAAGAGAGTTACTGAATGAACTTTCGACTGAACCACTGTTTGAAAAACTGACACTCACTCGTAATTATAGATGAAGAAAGGTTTATTAGAGGCTTTCATGGGTATGTAAAGTAATAACTTAATTAGAAATTTGTTTTTTGAAGTCTGTAAGGATCCTTTTGGTAAACTGAGTACTGAAAGTTTATCCCGGTTGTTGTTTGTTTTGTAAAGCAACGGAGTTAGTTTAGTCTACATCATATAGGGACAACTAGAGAGTGATCTAGAGAACATTTACAGTGCAGGAACTTATTCCAGTATAACTGACTATTGGGGATAAATTATACAGTGAAGAGATAGCTATTCGAGAAATTATTCCAGTATAGTATACGAGTGTGACCGTAGCAATTACACTATGTTCAAGAATGCAGGACACTTATTCTAGTACAATACCGTTAATCTAGGATAACTCGCACGGTTAAAAACAGCTATTCTCGAAGTTATTCCAGTATAACTGACTATTGGGGATAAATTATACAGTGAAGAGATGAGCTATTCGAGAAATTATTCCAGTATAATATACGAGTGTGACCGTAGCAATTACACTATGTTCAAGAATGCAGGACACTTATTCTAGTACAATAATGTTAATCTAGGATAACTCGCACGGTTAAAAATAGCTATTCTCGAAGTTATTCCAGTATAGTATAAAAGCCTGGACGTATATCGTAGGTTCAGCAATGCAAGTCTTATTCTAGCATAAATCGTCAATCAAGGTTAAGTCATACAATGAAGAGATAGCTATTCTCGAACTTATTCCAGTATAGCATACAAGCGTGAACGTAGTATATTAGACGTATATCTTAGAGTGCCTTTAGCTTTAACGGCATTTGCCTAAACTGGCCAGTGACGTCACAAGCCGCCGCCCAATCAAAACATCTATCTCATTCCGACTAAGTTCATTGGCCGCTGCTTCTGCTGGCTAATGACGTCACTTCCGCTGGCCAATCTAAACCGTTTCTTTCGAACTCTGCTTGTAGATGGAAAAATAAAATACTAAATAATTATATTATACTTTAAAATATATATATTCTGAATCAGCATGAAAATCTCTACAAGATAAACATGAAATATCAGTTTTTGAAAAAAAAGTTTTGTAATATTTGTTTTGCATTTGACAACTTGTGGTAGCAAAGCAAAGTGGCAAAGTTTGTTAATGGGGAACTTTTCAACAAGTTCGTCTGCTTGTAACAACGAGTGTGCGTGCTTTCGTTATAACAACCATACAACTTAAATTACAAACAATAGTTTTTAGTTAAATTTACATTATTTAATAGTTAAAGTAGTACGTTATAGTTAATTGAAACAGTTTTACCGGGCATTGAGACAGTAGTAGATGATTGGATTGATCATTGAATTAGCCATGGCCAACCAGTAGAATGCCAGATAAATGTGTTGGATGTATCGGTAGGTAGCGATACCGTTGTCGTGGTATACCCAGATGAAGTACATGTGGTATGGTAGCCAGCAAATGGCGAAAAGTATCACCAAGACGATTAGCATACGAACTACCTGAAAATTTTAATAGAAGTACTAGTTAGAAATAGTTAGTTTAGTAGTAGTAGTAGTAGTGGAAGTAGTGGTAGTGGTAGTAATAGTAGCGGTGGTAGTAGAAGCAGCAGTATTAGTAGTAGTAGTAGTCCTAGTAGTAGTAGTAGTAGTAGTCCTAGTAGTAGTAGTAGTAGTAGTAGTAGTAGTAGTAGTAGTAGTAGTAGTAGTAGTAGTAGTAGCAGCAGTAGCAGTAGCAGTAGCAGTAGTACGAAAAAGTACTACTAGAAGAAGAACTAGCATCATGCTTAGCAGGGACTAGCATGTTAGCAACTATGTACTAGTTCCTAGCAACTATTTATCTACTTCTTTTGTGTGTAGCTTCTTTAGTAACTAACTCCTAGTATCCGGGTCTTCATAGCAACACCATGAAGCCATTCATTTCTCTGTTAGTTAGCTACTTGCTACTTTCATTCATTAGCACTGGCAAGCAACTATTGAGCTAGCTGAATGAAATAGCAATACTATGGCTTACTAGGTTTTCGTGAAACTAAATTATTCAAGGTATTTCTGCTTTGGTTACATAAATTTGTCGAATACTTGGACACTATTTTGATTGTCACCGGGGTTTCAGATACCGTCCATGCATACGACAGATTTATTAACAATCACTATCATCAAGTTCAACTTAAATAAACTTGTCGAATCGTTGGACACTACTAAGACTGCCATTACAGTCTTTAACGCTGTCCAGCTGTACGACAAATTTTTGAAAAATCATTAGTATCTAGTACTAAGTTCAGCTGACACAAATCTGTCGAATCCTTGGACACTGAGAAGATCTTGCATTATATTTTTAATTGGTGTCCTCCTATACGACAGATTTATCACTATTATCATTATTATCAAGTTCTTGGTTCAGATGACTTAAATCCGTCGAATCCTTGGACATTACTAATCGCCTTAGAAATTGATTTGCTGTCCACGTATATGACAGATTAACAGAAGAAGTCACTACTATCGATTGCCATGTTTAGATGGTATAATCTGTCGAATCCTTGGACACTGCTTATATAGTTCATTACTATTCTATATACTGTCCACGTATTCAACATATTATTATTATATAGTAAACCTAACTTATTTAAATTGTAATAAATAATAAATGAGATACTTTTCTTTTGGATTGAAGTGCAGTTTTGTGTTGGTCATTGAGGTCGTCCATTTGTAAAGTCGTCCAGAGTCTCCGACTGATGGTTGTGTACAAACCAGCCATGCAAACTATCGGTCCGATGTAAGTCACCAGCAGCAGAACTATGTTGTATCTAATGAGTATAAGAGAACAAAGATTAGTTATCGGTAGTAGTAGTAGTAGTAGTAGTAGTAGTAGTAGTAGTAGTAGTATAGTAAAGAATGATTATAATATAACTTACTAAAATCACTACTACTACTGCTACTACCATTCCTATTACTACTACTACTACTACTCCAGTTACTACTAGAACAACAACTACTACTACTGTTATTATTTTTACTACTACTATTAGTGCTGCTGCTGCTACTACTACTACTACTAGTACTACTTGTGCTACTACTCGTTCCGGTGCTACTACTAGCGCTACCTCTGCTACTTCTAATACTTCTGTTACTACTACAACAACAGCAACTACTACTACTGTTATTATTTTTACTACTACTATTAGTGCTGCTGCTGCTACTACTACTACTAGTAGTACTACTTGTGCTACTACTCGTTCTGGTGTTAACTACTAGCACTACCTCTGCTACTTCTACTACTTCTGTTCCACCACTACTCTTGCCACTACTACTACTCCTCCTCGCCCAGTAAAAAATTCAGTAGTTCAGGTAAGTAGTTTTTGCGCTGTTGACCAGTGTTGACTCTGCTGACTCGGGTGCTTACCACCACTTACTTGAAGTAAGAAGTCTGGATCTGCCTACTACGGCTTATCTAGACTAAGTCTTTGGTAGTTGCTTACAACTACTTAATCGGAGTAAGACGTCTTCCAGCTACGTCATACAGCCTATTCTGACAAATGTTAAAGCAAGTACTTACAAGTGGTTACGTACGACTACTTACCAACTGGTTAATTTTTTACTGGTCGTGCTCCTACTACTACTACTACAAACTGTAATTTGTCTAGAATAACTATGTAACTGTCTCTTACTATTTCACGATTATTATCATATTCATAGTAAGCTATACTTCACTTTGACTAAGATTTAGCTGATCATTAGGCTAATAGCTGGCTATTACTTAACGAGCACAGAATAGCTCGTTAATTATTACTTTAACTTACATTACATAAACGTAGTACTAGTTGAGTAGTTAATAAATTAATTAGTCTAAACTATAATCATTAATATATTAATTAATATTAAGAATTATTGGAATTGTTAAATTTATCATAAAGTCTGAAATTTATCAAAATAAGCAGCAAATTTATCAATAAATATTTTTCTAGTAAAATTAGTAAAATTAGTAAAACTAATAAATTAATTCAAGCTTATAAATTTACTAATTAATCATCTAATACTAACACAAATAAATGAATTAAATTGATCAAAATACAGACAAAAATTAGTATAATTTTCTTCTATTTTAATATTAGTTGTAATTATAATTAAGTAATTACTTATTATATTATTATAATAATTAACTTACACGTATTCTGCAGTGGAGTAATGGGCAATACCGTCAGGCCAGGCGAGAAGACACGCAATACGAGGGTTCACAGTCTCAGAACTTTTTAAATTCAAATTAAAATTCATTAATTAACTATTAACTATCAACTACTAACTATTATTACTCTAAATACTATTTAAGTTTTACTATTACTATTAAAAATTAAGTTACTATCCAGTGATGGGCGTTTGTAAACAGTTTTTTTGAACCGGTTTACAGTTGCCAAGAAAAAGTTCCCATACAATCGAACCGTCGATGAACCGTACTGAACCGGTTTACAATTGCCAAAAAAAGTTCCCATACAATTGAACCGTCGATGAACTGTACTGAACCGGTTTACAATTGCCAAAAAAAGTTCCCATACAATTGAACCGTCGATGAACTGTACTGAACCGGTTTACAATTGCCAAAAAAAGTTGCCATACAATCGAACCGTCGATGAACTGTACTGAACCGGTTTACAATTGCCAAAAAAAGTTCCCATACAATCGAACCGTCGATGAACTGCACTGAACCGGTTTACAATTGCCAAAAAAAGTTCCCATACAATTGAACCGTCGATGAACTGTACTGAACCGGTTTACAATTGCCAAAAAAAGTTCCCATACAATCGAACCGTCGATGAACTGTACTGAACCGTTCATCACGGTTCGCAATAGGTTAATTTAAGTTAAGTGAGAGTATACGAAGGTTTAAACCGACGTGTATGGTAGTGTTGTAGCGTAGAAGAGACAAGGCAGGGAGAGACAACAACTGAGGATCCAGATCAGTGCGATTTCCATAAGGGCTCGTCTGCAAGACATTCGCGATCGAAACGGATCGGCTAAGGTGAAATATCTGCAAAGAAAAGTGTGAAAAAATTAGTGTACTTAGTAGTGTAAACATAGAAGTAGTAGTAGTAGTGGTGGTAGTCGTAATAGTAGTTGTAGTAGTAGTAGTAGTAGTATAGGGAGGACGAGAAGGAGGAGTAGTATTTCTAGTAGTAGTAGTAGTAGTAGTAGTAGTACTAGTAGTAGTAGTAGTAGCACTAGTAGTAGTAGTAGTACTAGTAGTAGTAGTAGTAGAAAGAGAAGTAATAGTAGCAGAGTGGTAAAAGGAGGAGGGAGAGAAGTAGTAGTAGTAGGAGGAGGAGGAGAAGCAGCAGTAGTAGTTGCAGCATTAGTCGCAGTAGCAGAGCTGGTATAGTAGTGATAGTGGTAGTAGGAGGAGGAATATTGGTACTAGAAGTAATAGCAGTAATATCAGTGGTAGTAGTAGCCGTAGTGGTAGTGGTAGTAGTAATAGCAGTAGCAGCAGTAGTAGCAGTAGTGAGATTAGCTGGTTATCAGTACTAAACGTGATACTATAATGTATGACAGGGATGCTTGTATAATCAAATCTGTCGATTAAGTGGACAGTGGTGATCATTAAAATTCATAGTACTGTCCACGGATTCGACAGATTTACCAAGAATCATCAGCATTGTTCAATCTAATTACTATTTATGCCCATGGGTTTTGAATAGAGAAAATTTGTCGAATATGTGGACACGGTTCAAAGCTTCATTAAAATTCATAGTACTGTCCACGGATTCGACAGATTTCAAGATAATAACCTGTCAAAAGCAGTACATGTTAATGAGGAAACACACACAAGGAATTTACAAGGAATTTGAGCTCCTGTCCACTGATTCGACAGATTCAATCGTTGAACACAATAATCATCTTCATTAGCAGATCTAGCACTGTCCATGGATTCGACAGATTTCAAAGAATACAGTGTAATTATTAACTGCTATGAACGTACGAATCTGTCCAATCCGTGGACACTATTCGAAATTCCCCATACCGTCCCTCTCTCTGTCCACGTATTCGACAGATATACTCCTATTTCCTTCACTTTCTTATGTTACGAGACCTTACCTGTCAAAGCAATAGCAGTAAGTGAGAAGACACTACAAATCTGTCGAGTACGTGGACACTATTCAAAATAACCGACACAATCCTTATCTCTGTCCACGTATTCGACAGATTTACTCCTATTCCCTTCACTCTCTAAAGTTATGAAGACCTTACCTGTCAAAAGCAATAGCAGTAAGCGAGAAAACACTGGCAGCCACGCTGAGATTGGAAGTGAAGTTGTTGATTTTGCAATAGATTTCGCCAAATTGCCAATGTTTCTTGGCCATGTAAACGAAGTTGAAGGCGCAGTTCAACGACGCCATTAGCAAATCCGCACTGCTTAAACTCACCAAGAAACAATTGGTTGATGTCCACATCTTCTTATTGGCTAAAACATTGTAAAAAAAGAGAGAAAATGAAACAGTTACTGTGTGTCCACTTATTCGACAGGTTTCATTTTTTGTCGAGGATTCTTGGTAATATCTGAAATTTTACAGATTTGCTGAATGCGTGGACATAGTTCATATCTCTAGTATGATTCTTGAATACTGTCCACGGATTCAACAGATTTAAGGTTTGGGTTAGTTTTCATGGTAATATCTCGAAATTCGCAAATATGCTGATTGCCTGGACACAGCCTAGGTTTCTACTGTACGAGTACTGTCCACTGATTCGACAGACTTCCTTCTGGTCTGGAATTTTACAATCTGCAAAATCCGTGGACATATTCTAGGTCTCCACTACGATCTCAAATACTGTCCACTGATCCGACAGATTATTATTTTTTCAAGTATTCTTAGTAATATCTGATATTTAACACATCTGCTAAATGCGTGGACACAGTCTAGATCTGTACCACGATTTCAAATACTGTCCACTGATTCGACAAATTACTATTTCTGTCTATAGGATTCTTAGCAATATCTCGAGCTGTACAAATCTGCTGAATCAGTGGACGCAATCCAGGTCTCCCTTACGATCTCCAATACTGTCCACTGATTCGACAGATTACTATTTTCGTCCAGTATTCTCAACAATGTCCGGAATCCCACATATCTACTGAAATTGTGGACACAATCTAAGTCTTTATTACGATCTCAAATACTGTCCACTGATTCGACAGATTACAATCTCTTCTGATTCTTAGTAATACCTCGAATTCTACAAATCTGCTGATCACAATCCAGGTCTCCCTAACGGTCTCAGATACTGTCCACTGATTCGACAGATTTCAGGACTGGTTTCGAATTCTACAAATCTGCTGAATCCGTGGACACACAATTCAAGTCTTCCTTACGATCTCAGATACTGTCCACTGATTCCACAGATTTCAGCGCTGGTTTCGAATTCTACAAATCTGCTGAATCCGTGGACACACAATTCAAGTCTTCCTTACGATCTCAGATACTGTCCACTGATTCCACAGATTTCAGCGCTGGTTTCGAATTCTACAAATCTGCTGAATCTATGGACACAGTTCAGGTCTACCTTACGATCTCAGATACTGTCCACTGATTCGACAGATTTCAGTGCTGGTTTCGAATTCTACAAATCTGCTGAATCTGTGGACACAGTTCAGGTCTACCTTAAGATCTCAGATACTGTCCACTGATTCGACAGATTTCAGTGCTGGTTTCGAATTCTACAAATCTGCTGAATCCGTGGACGCACAGTTCTGGTCTTTAGTATGCTTTCGAGTACTGTCCACTGACTCGACAGATTTCAAAATAACTTACAATCAGTCGTAAGCTTGTTAGCAAGACAGTAGCTTACCAGCAACTATCCAGATGACTAGTACGTTCCCAGCTAGTGCTACTAGAATCATAGTACCAAAAGCTGCACTCCAGATTCCGTATTGCCAGTCAGGCATTTCTATATTATCTCAGTCTTGCTAATAAACTATCAAAGTAGTTTACAGGATTTACTAGTAGTTTCCAATAGTAAAGTAAATACTAGGAATCTTGAATGGAGAAGTGTGGAGAACGACTGCCGAGAAATCTTATGTCGAACCGAGGTTTTCTTACGGAAGATTCCTGACTTGCGCAAACCGTGAACCGTTTGTAAAGGTTCAATCTCGGTTCGGAAGATAAAAACAAAATAATTGTAAAGAAAAAAAGACTTGGTCTCAAACCGAAACTGAGCCGAATTTGAGCCTATTTTCTATGATAAACCGAGCTAAACCGAACCTTTAGCAAGTTCTAACGGTTTGAACTGAGCCTGAACCGGCTTAAAATTTCCTAAATCTCTAGTATTTATTATTTCATTATTAATTATACATAAATTATTTAAGAATCTTTCTTTAGAATCAGCTTAAGCTTCTGCTAATGGCGTATCACTTACTACTCTAGACCTCGTTATAGTGGACACGCTTTTCTCTATTTCATGTTAAAGTAATTCTATTAATTTTTATATGAAAAAATAGCTAAAATTAAGTTCGATCTAACTGCCGTAAAAATTTGCCAATATTAATAGTAATTTTCATTAAAATTAACATAGTTCTAGTAATGGCGGGTCACTGACTACTCTAGCCCTCGTTATAGCGAACACACTTTTCCCTATTTTATTTTATAATAATTGTATTAAACTGTATATGAAAAAATAGCTAAAATTGAGTTTGATCTATTTGCTATAAAAATTTGTCAATATTAATAGTAATTTTCATTAAAATTAACATAGTTCTAGTAATGGCGGGTCACTTACTACTCTAGCCCTCGTTATAGTGGACACACTTTTCCCTATTTTATTTTATAGTAATTATACTGAATCTTATATGAAAAAATAGCTAAAATTGAGTTTGATCTATTTGCTATAAAAATTCGTTAATATTAATAGTAATTTCCATTAAATTTAAAATAATTCTGGTAATGGCGGGTCACTTACTACTCTAGCCTTCGTCATAGCGGACACACTTTTCTCTATTTCATGTTATAGTAATTATATTAATTTTTATATGAAAAAATAGCTAAAATTGAGTTTGATCTATTTGCTATAAAAATTTGTCAATATTAATAGTAATTTTCATTAAAATTAACATAATTCTGGTAATGGCGGGTCACTTACTACTCTAGCCTTCGTCATAGCGGACACACCTTTCCCTATTTCATGTTATAGTAATTATATTAAATCTGATATGAAAATATAGCTAAAATTAAGTTCGATCTAATTGCTATAAAAATTTGTCAATATTAATAGTAAATTTCATTAAAATTAACATAGTTCTGGTAATGGCGGGTCACTGACTACTCTAGACCTCGTTATAGCGGACACGCTTTTCCCTATTTAATTTAATAATAATTACAGTGATGGGCAAATCAACACAAAAAAATGATTTAAATTAAATCAAATCAAATCATTTTAAAAATTGATTTGAATCGAATTAAATCATTTTCAAATCAAATTGGCGAGATACTTTTCTTGAGATAACTAACGGTCGTCTGCATCTTTGATGAATCTTGTGGGTGTAGTGCATTGACGCACTTGGGACTGCTTGAGTTCAGGGTCCTTAATTTAAAAATCTAACCCTGAAACCATGTGTGGCGAGTTACAATGCTTTTTTGCCAAAGCGTATACACCTTCCATGCGGCTAATTACCTGTAAAATCAACTTCCAGACCACTTTTCATTCTTTCATTTTTCCCCTTCTTATCTTCCCTTATCTTTCCCCTTTTCCCCCCTCCGTGCAAGAATGTACAGGGTCTAGATATAGGTCTAGGTATAGGTCCTCTTTACTCTCTTCTCTTAGTCTTCCCTTTTCAGACTCCATTTCCCCCTTTTTCAGGGAACTTCCCTGCAAAAAAGGGAAACACTGTTCCTGACTATATTTTGCACAGGAAAAATTGAATTCAAGATAACTTTCTTTTCTCTTTTTCTTGTTTCCTTTCAACGAAACGTAGCGCTTTTTCCACGCAACGTAAATTTCAATGCCAGTATAATAGATGATAAAAACTGTCGAGTATTACTTGAAATATTCAAGAATAGGTTCTACTGGGCTCTTGGAGATCTTGCTTTACGTTTTCAACCATCCCGTTCATTGCATTATTTATAACAATGGAAAAGTTATACCAATTACCATACCTATATACTGATTATCAACAAGTCATGTTCGGATGTGTTGAATATTACTGGGAAAATTAGCTAAATATCCTTGTCGAAAACCAAGTCAAGACTGATGTGGATAAGGATAGGTATGCAATGCAGTCGAAACTATTCCCTCTTACGTCGTACGACTTTACAAATGTATGGCTCTTTTCCCACACATCAAGTCTGTTAAATCCTACCATCGTAACCTACGATTGAGATTCGTGGATGGCTACTACATTGTTATGTAAAATCCTTTGTATGAATATTCTTAAATTCAGTTAAGGTATACAGGGCACAGCAAACGGTGGATGTGAAGCAGGACAGGATCTAAATGTTTAGATACCTTGGGTACGGACTAAGATCTAGAAGACACTATTTCTGCAGAAAACTCTGACAGGAAGGAGAAAAATAAGAAAATAATTTGAATTGTCAAATCAAATCGTGAAACTTCCAAATCATAAATCACGGGTTCGATTTCAATCAAATTGGATTTGCCCATCATTGAATAATTATATCAAAGTATACATGAAAAAAATTGCTAAAATTAAGTTTAATATACTTATTATAATACTTCATCCATATTTAACTGGTTTTATTGATATTCATGTATACAAGAAAAGATCTGGCAATGACATATTATATACTACTACAGCAATCGCTATGGGGACTCTACAATCAATAGAAAACTCTAGGAGAACCACTATTTTCAATCATAAGTATACCCTAGGGCCCCTTTCAATCAATTCACCGAAAACTGAATTATTTATAAAGATATTAGAATAATATTATTACTAAAAAAACACAAATATATCAAAAATAATAATACAATTAATTAAAAAACCCACTAATTACTCATATAATCTATTGTATTTAATTGTTAATTAGTAGAATATCATCAAAGTATAGACAAATATTGTAATAAATTTATTACCTATTACGTATTATTCATTATTATTCTACACTCATTCAATATTATAAGCTGTTATCAGCTTGTTATCAGCTTGTTATTAGCTTGTTATCAGCTGTTATCAGCTTGTTGTCAGATGTTATCAACTGTTACAAGCTTGTTATCAGCTGTTATCAGCTTGTTATCAGCTGTTATCAGCTTGTTATCAGCTTGTTATCAGCTTGTTATCAGCTTCTTAACAGCTTGTTATCAACTTGTTATCAGATGTTGTCAGCTATTATCAGCTTCTTATCAGCTTGTTATCAGCTTGTTATCAGCTGTTATAAGCTTCTTATCATCTTGTTATCATCTTGTTATCAGCTTGTTATCAGCTTGTTATCACCAACTTTTGTGACAATCTCTTAAGGGACTAACCAAAGGGACATTGGAATATTCGCTAAAATCCCATTAGTGACAAAGCAAGTTAATTAGAAACTTGATTAAAGCAGCAGATTAACTCTAAAATTACATTCTGAAGTTCTAAATGAGATAATTAAGTCGATTAGACGATAGTTCACTATTTTATGCGCATTTAGTTGAATAGTTAATATTTTATTCTATAGTAATAATAATATAAATATACTTAGTTTTACTTCTGTTATAAAATTAGTAATTACAATAAAATAGCAATGATTCAGTTAATCAAGTTTTACTAATGAGGAGTGAATCAGCTGAAATGCGATATGATCTATTTATGGGTATTAGCAGCAAGAAGCTTAAATGACTAATTAGTTAGTAGTAGTTTGCTATAAGTAGTATGATTAAGTGCAGTAGTATTGCAAAATAGTGGCAGTGGTAATAGGATTGTCGCAGTAGTAGTTGTTGTTGTTGTAGTAGTTACAGTGGCAGTAGCAGTAGAAGTAGTAGTAGTGGTAGTATAGCCGTAGTAGTAGAATTAGCACTAATAGTGGACATAGCAGTACTAGTAGTAGTAGCAGTAGTAGAAGTATAGTAGTAGAAGTAGCACTAATATTGGAAATAGCAGTAGTAGTAGTAGTAGTAGTAGAAGAAGAAGAAGTAGTAGTAGAATTAGCAGTAGTAGTAGTAGCAGTAGTAGAAGTAGTAGTAGAAGTAGCACAAATAGTGGAAATAGTAGTAGTAGTAGTAGCAGTAGTAGAAGTAGTAGTAGAAGTAGCACAAATAGTGGAAATAGCAGTGGTAGTAGTAGTAGTAGTAGCAGTAGTAGTAGAATTAGCAGTAGTAGTAGTAGCAGTAGTAGAAGTAGTAGTAGAAATAGCAGTAGTAGTAGCGGTAGCAGTAGACGTATTAGTAGTATAACTAGTAGTAGTAGTAGTGGTATAGCATTAAAGCGGCATAGCAGTACAGGGGGCAGTAATAATAATAATAATAATAAATAATTGAAGCAGTATATAAACAATTATTTCAGTAAATAGAACCAAATAAATAAATTAATCAATTAAGTAAATAACCAACTCCAGAAAAAATAACTATAATTAAATATTTTTCTTCCTTAAGTAGAAATAGTAAACCTTTTTGTTTGTTATATATCAATTGATATTGTGTATTTCAGGTAAGGCCACCATTAACTGCTCAGCAACTTGCACTTTTGCTGTGTTGCAAGATGATACCTATCGATTTGCTAGAAGTTTTTTTTTAAGCTCAGAAAAAGCTTTTTTTGCTATTTAGTAATATTTCATAAAACTTATAATAATAACAATTACTATCAATAGTATAACATATAACATTATTAGCTGTAACCGCCTCGCAATTAATTTCAATTCATGTAAATTTGTGTTCTATTTTCTTTGTTTTTTTTAACGTATCGTATCGTTTTCTTTTCTTGTATTTGGTGGTGGAGTAGATTAGTCGGGTAACAGTATTTAGAACTAGACCTATATATAAAATTTGTCCTATATATGTATATCAATGTGAAGTGTGTAAATATGTTATGTGGCAATAGGCTATTAGCCTTAGCCGAGACGAAATAAACAATAAACAATAGTATAACAGTAGTAGAATAAAAATTATGGAACACTAGGCTATATGCAAAGTTATATAAATCGATGACAGCAAAGTGAATCGCTCGTATACCTATGTAAACCTAGTTCACAGATTAAAGGGTTATCCCTCATTGTTCGAGGTTAAAATCCAGAAAACCGAGTTAAGTCATTCTTAACCTCTACTGTGTAAATTGGATCGAGGGTAAGTTTACTTATCCCCGAAAAGTTATCCCCGTCTTGGGCTTGCAGGGAAAATCTAGGGGAATACGGTCTGGGAGTATCGAGGTTAAAATCCAGAAAACCGAGTTAAGTCATTCTTAACCTCTACTGTGTAAATTGGATCGAGGGTAAGTTTACTTATCCCCGAAAAGTTATCCCCGTCTTAGGCTTGCAGGGAAAATCTAGGGGAATACGGTCTGGGAGTATCGAGGTTAAAATCCAGAAAACCGAGTTAAGTCATTCTTAACCTCTACTGTGTAAATTGGATCGAGGGTAAGTTTACTTATCCCCGAAAAGTTATCCCCGTCTTAGGCTTGCAGGGAAAATCTAGGGGAATACGGTCTGGGAGTATCGAGGTTAAAATCCAGAAAACCGAGTTAAGTCATTCTTAACCTCTACTGTGTAAATTGGATCGAGGGTAAGTTTACTTATCCCCGAAAAGTTATCCCCGTCTTAGGCTTCCAGGGAAAATCTAGGGGAAAACGGTCTGGGAATATCGAGGTTAAAATCCAGAAAACCGAGTTAAGTCATTCTTAACCTCTAATGTATGAACCCGAACTGGTTCGAGGGTAAGTTTACTTATCCCCGAAAAGTTATACCCGTCTTAGGCTTGCAGGGAAAATCTAGGGGAAAACGGTCTGGGAATATCGAGGTTAAAATCCAGAAAACCGAGTTAAGTCATTCTTAACCTCTAATGTATGAACCCGAACTGGTTCGAGGGTAAGTTTACTTATCCCCGAAAAGTTATACCCGTCTTAGGCTTGCAGGGAAAATCTAGGGGAAAACGGTCTGGGAATATCGAGGTTAAAATCCAGAAAACCGAGTTAAGTCATTCTTAACCTCTAATGTATGAACCCGAACTGGATCGAGGGTTAGTTTACTTATCCCCGAAAAGTTATACCCGTCTTAGGCTTGCAGGGAAAATCTAGGGGAAAACGGTCTGGGAATATCGAGGTTAAAATCCAGAAAACCGAGTTAAGTCATTCTTAACCTCTAATGTATGAACCCGAACTGGTTCGAGGGTAAGTTTACTTATCCCCGAAAAGTTATACCCGTCTTAGGCTTGCAGGGAAAATCTAGGGGAAAACGGTCTGGGAATATCGAGGTTAAAATCCAGAAAACCGAGTTAAGTCATTCTTAACCTCTAATGTATGAACCCGAACTGGATCGAGGGTTAGTTTACTTATCCCCGAAAAGTTATACCCGTCTTAGGCTTGCAGGGAAAATCTAGGGGAAAACGGTCTGGGAATATCGAGGTTAAAATCCAGAAAACCGAGTTAAGTCATTCTTAACCTCTAATGTATGAACCCGAACTGGATCGAGGGTTAGTTTACTTATCCCCGAAAAGTTATCCCCGTGTTAGGCTTGCAGGGAAAATCTAGGGGAAAACGGTCTGGGAATATCGAGGTTAAAATCCAGAAAACCGAGTTAAGTCATTCTTAACCTCTAATGTATGAACCCGAACTGGATCGAGGGTTAGTTTACTTATCCCCGAAAAGTTATCCCCGTGTTAGGCTTGCAGGGAAAATCTAGGGGAAAACGGTCTGGGAATATCGAGGTTAAAATCCAGAAAACCGAGTTAAGTCATTCTTAACCTCTAATGTATGAACCCGAACTGGATCGAGGGTTAGTTTACTTATCCCCGAAAAGTTATCCCCGTGTTAGGCTTCCAGGGAAAATCTAGGGGAAAACGGTCTGGGAATATCGAGGTTAAAATCCAGAAAACCGAGTTAAGTCATTCTTAACCTCTAATATGTGATCTGGATCCTGCACTTCCCGCTGTTTCACGAATGGCTCAAATACCATGTTCTTGGTGTCAAAAGACGTGTTTTCCCACGAACTTTTCATTTCTGTCGGTTTCAGGAAAAAATACACAGCCGTTTTCCGTAGAATCGCGAAAAACCTCAACTTTTTACGAGCTTCAAAACGAAAAAACAATTTTGGCGCCTTTATTTTTCGTCATAGCACAAAAATTTTAAAAGAAGTCTTGTTTGTCTCAACAAGACAAACAAATTGGCACCAAGAAAGTCTCATAAATTCGAAACAGTTTAAGAGAAAACTTAGGAAAACTCGAACAAATGCCTGTTTTTTCCGTTACTTTCAAGTTCATATTACTAACACACTGCTTATGCAAACGTGGAAAAAAAGTAGCGAAACTCGTAGAGCTACCTTAGGCCTAGCTAAAAATATTTTTTCATATTTTTATGTTAAGCACAAGAGCCGCAAAACGCCATCAAAGAGAGTGCACTTTGAGGTCAGCTTTTACGGCTGAAAAGAGCGTGGCGCGGGGATACTCCCAGACCGTTTTCCCCTAGATTTTCCCTGCAAGCCTAAGACAGGGATAACTTTTCGGGGATAAGTAAACTAACCCTCGATCCAGTTCGCGTTCACACATCAGAGGATAAGAATGACTTAACTCGGTTTTCTGGATTTTAACCTCGATACTCCCAGACCGTTTTCCCCTAGATTTTCCCTGCAAGCCTAACACGGGGATAACTTTTCGGGGAAAAGTAAACTTACCCTCGATCCAGTTCGCGTTCACACATCAGAGGATAAGAATGACTTAACTCGGTTTTCTGGATTTTATCCTCGATACTCCCAGACCGTTTTCCCCTACATTTTCCCTGCAAGCCTAACACGGGGATAACTTTTCGGGGATAAGTAAACTTACCCTCGATTCAGTTCGCGTTCACACATCAGAGGTTAAGAATGACTTAACTCGGTTTTCTGGATTTTAACCTCGAACAATGAGGGATAACCCTTTGCTTTGTGAACTAGCTGTACAGGTATAAGTGTTCTCTGGACGATTATTAAAAAGCATTAAGCAATCAATGGAGAACAGAAATAAATTTTCGCAACAGGTCGTTAATATTTTCGTTATGTGATTCGCTGGTATTTGAAACCTAGAAAAAAGAAAAAACTAGAAAAACTAGAAAATTGAAAAAGAAAAAAGTACTAGAAAGATTTCCTAGTCCAGGGAAGAGTGTTACGTTTGAATTGTACGGTGATACGTCCTCGCTGTACCTGGGTATCGATTTTTCCCTTACTCTACCCAAGTAAAAATATACCATAGCTGTAAACTATAGTGTGGCACTCTAGTATTTTGCAACATAGTGCACTATAGTTTTACTATGGTTTAACTATAGGACACTATAGTTAAACTATAGTTTTACTCAAGTGCAATACTATAGTTTTCAATAAGTAGTATACATAATAATTAATAAGAAATATAAGAAATGATAAAAATAAAAAAATATAATAAGAAAAAATAAGAAATAAAATAAAATATAAGATATAATAAATAATAATAATGAAAATAATAATAAAATATAAGAAATAAGAAAAATAAGAAAATAAGAAAAAAAGAAAAAATAAAGAAATAAAATAAAACACAAGGTATAATAAATAATAATAATAATAATAAAATTAATAATAAAATATAAGAAATAAGAAAAATAAGAAATAAAGTAAAATATAATAAATAATAAATAATAATAATAATAATAATAATAAAACATAAGAAATAAGAAAAATCAAAAAATAAAATAAGAAAAAATAAGAAATAAAATAAAATATAAGATATAATAAATAATTAATGTTCAATGGGGCGTCAAATGGGTTAAGATCAATTCAATTTTCATTATTGTTCATAAATTTGATACTTACAGCAATAAATAAATTCATTTTAAAGCAACTTTATTTAGTCTGGGTAGATACCTTTTCTTTTTTTGGGCTTATGACTGTACTTAGTTGTACTATTGTGCAGTATATAGTGCTATATATACTATATATATATATATATACTATATATACTATATATACTACATTTCTATATAGAAATTTTTACTGTACTTACTTGACTATACTTACTTACTTTGACTGTACTTAGCTGTACTATTGTGCAGTATATAGTGCTATATATACTATATATACTACATTTCTGTATAGAAATTTTTACTGTACTTACTTGACTATACTTACTTACTTTGACTGTACTTAGTTGTACTATTGTGCAGTATATAGTGCTATATATACTATACATACTACATTTCTATATAGAAATTTTTACTGTACTTACTTGACTATACTTACTTACTTTGACTGTACTTAGTTGTACTATTGTGCACTATATAGTGCTATATATACTATATATGCTATATATACTATACATACTACATTTCTATATAGAAATTTTTACTTGGGAATGGGAACGGACCGAATTTCAGGGACCTGAAAAAAAAGAAACTGGCGCGATACCACAATAAAACGTAGCAGTACCACTGGGGAAAAATCAAACAAGGACTTACAGTTCTAGTAAGGGGGTCCGAAACTCCGAGGGAAAGTGTACGAAGATTATTTGATAACATATGATAACACGGAGATAACGTGAAGATAACAGGGTGATAACAGTGATAACATGACCCAGGTGTACGAAGATTATTTGATAACATATGATAACACGGAGATAACGTGAAGATAACAGGGTGATAACAGTGATAACATGACCCAGGTGTACGAAGATTATTGGAAGTTTCGGACCCCTTGGTTCTAGTACGTTAAAATAATTTATATTATGAGTGATTTATACACAGCATTGGCTATAAGGTAAATACACTTTACAAATCTTAGGTATTTTAGTTTAACTTAGTAAAATAGGACATTTAAATACTGTATTAAGTAGTTGAAATAAAATGATATATTCTGGACATCATTATTACTTATTATTAACAGTATTAGTAAAACTACAAGTTCTAAATTAATAGTTTTTCGGTAGGTGGCAAATGTTAACGGACAACACGAAATATTATTATTATTATATATTATAATGTCAACATTAGCAAACGTATGTTTCATATTCATCTTAGAAATGACGGGACAACGTCACGAGTTCATCTATCATAAATTTGTATTTACAATTCAATACTTCCATAAAATCCAACACTCAAATCTTACATCGCATCAAAGTGGAATTTATATGCTTCTTCCAGTTTCTCCTTGCGGTCAGCTCTACGTTCCCTGCAGTGGAGGACAGCCACAACACCAGCCAGAACCGTCGCAACCCCTGCTAACGCCGCGGCGCTCAGAGCAATCGCTCTGGAGGGTGTAACAAACAATTTATTGAGCCAGTACCTCGGCTGGTTACTCAGATTGGGTATAATAACCATCTGCGAGTTGGGTATGATCTGCGTCCACTCTCTCTGGGCTTTGGCAGGGTCCCTAAAAGCCAGGCCGACCTCGAGGACCTCGACAAAGTTCGGGGTGTGTCCCAGACCGAAGACTGAGTATGGTAAGTGCAGGGCCGTGTAAGCGCTCTGCGAGAGCTGCCCGCTACAACCCACCTGCGTTTCCCCGTTCGGGTTTGTCGTTCGGTACTTGATGAAGGGGCCCGGCAGATTCGTTCCGTACGGTATCTTCCCGTGCGTGCAATTCAAGTAGCAGCGACCAGTTAAAACTAGAATTTTCATGAAATTTGCGTCGTAGTCTAGACTGTTCTTGTAGGCTGAAACGTAGTAGTTTTCTTGTGTGTCGGAAGATATGACGAGAAGGTCCAGTATCCCGTTTTCTTGGATATCGTAGAAGGTGGCCAGAACACTGGAGTTGTACTGGTTCAACGCGTCCCAGTTCGGAACGAGCTTTCGACGGAAGTGGCATTTCTCGCAGAACGTGTTCTCGAACAGGACAGCGCGGGGCTGACTTCCTGTTTTCTTCGAGACGAGGGTAACGAGCAGGTCAGGAAAACCATCCAGATTGAAATCTCCACTTCTAGCGGCTATTGTATTAAAATATAAATGATTCTTGTCGACTGCAGGGAAGTACCACAGGTTATTGGACGTATCGACAAAGTCGGTATCGACAACGAGCCACTCGTTTTGATGGAAAATCTGGAACGAGACATTTTGACACTGATAATCAAAACACACAGGAAGCAAGAGATCAATTACACCGTCCGAATTGAAATCGACAAATAACGACTGACCAAAAATCGCCGTGTTCGAGGGTAGTGGTATCGTCCGGTTTAACTCAAATCCTGAAGTGTTGTACCGCCAGACTTCGAAACCTTTTTCCGTGGTTAATAAAATGTCAGAAGCCATGTCCCCGTCAAAATCGATGAAAGCGTGTGAATGCGGAATTTTCAGCTGCGTGAAACTGCCTGAACCCATCGGGAAAGACTCGTGAACAGTTCGGTTAGTCCCGAAGATCCAGAAAGTCCTTTGATTTTCTACGTTCAGCCCAAAGATATCAGAAATCATATTGCTATCGTAATCTATAACTAATGGCTCGCCTAACATAGATAATAGTGGATTTTCTTCGACAGGGCATTCGATAGCGTCTAGCGACCCCCACGCAACATAGAGATCGATATTCGGATTATTTAATTTATTGTAATTTTTTTGCGAGACGACCAGGACGTCCATGGCCGAGTCTCCGTCAAAATCGCCCGGAACGAGACTGACGATCCTCTGGTTCTGGAACGTGCAGCGGATGCCAGAATTTCGCAAAAATGGAGCCTTCTCATTCGCTAGTAAGACTTCAAAACCCTGCATGTCATTCTGCAAGACAAAAACGTCTGTCAGTTTGTCCGAGTTGAAGTCCCCGAAAGCCGCTAGACGGATCCCGAAATTCTGCTCGAAAACCTGATCCGTGATGTCGATGCAAGAAACCAGCGGAGAAAACAGAAGAACAGCAAACAACAGTCCCAGAAACATGTTTAATACAAGGAAAATCTGCAAACGCAAACGAGAAAATGTGAAAGCTGGGAAGTTATGTTGCAAACGTTATTAGTCGTAGAGTTAGAAAACTAAATAAGCAAAGAATTTTGAATAATTAAAATTTCCTGAGATCAATGAATTAAGCTTATAATCAAATTTCATCAAAATAAATTCTTTAAATGAAGTTTGCAATGTGTTGTAATACAACAAACTATATGGAAATTAAACAATGAAATTATGTGTATAAATATGAATTAACAAAATTTACCTGAATAGTTTGATAAAGGAGATTTCTGCTAGTATTTTGACCAGAATAGATATCTGTAAATAGTATTTATTAATTATTTATTACAGGAGGCCATTGCAAAGTGCCAGCCATTAGTCACAGTGAAAACGTAAACAAAACCTGAGGCTAAAGCTTTCCCGTTTCCCTCAAAAGAGGATTGCTGGAATAGATCAGTTTCCCCTTTTTCCCTTCAGTGCTGGATATAAATACCATACTTCTAAATTTCCCTTTTTCCGTATTTTCCCCTCCTGCTTGAATGTAAGCTACGCTTATAAATTTCCCTTTTCCTTCTTCCCTTCCTTTTCCCTTTTGAGAATTGAGACCCAGCTTTCCCTTCTCAGGGAATTTCCCTCTCAAGAGTTGAAGAACTGAGGCAGCAGCATTGCCAGATCTATTTATTGTTCAATTTTAATATTATTTCTAAATTGATTCCCAGACCTAGGAATCTGAAAATCCTTGGTCTAGGTTTTGAAAAAGTTCTTACTAATCGTTAAGTATTATTGTATCTTTAATTTACTTTATTCATAAGTGTTTACTAAATTATTTATAATAATTAATTCACTATTAATTTGATTCGTAAATTATTTCTATCAGTTCTAAAAACTTTGTTTATAACATAAAATAGAACATAAATTCTTTTTTATCTTAAACAAATATTAACATCTTAACTTTCATTAATAAATTTATGAGATAAAATGACATGGAATAAATAGAAACAAAAAATCATGACAGTGTATTGATAGCTCTACAAAAGCATTCAGTGAAATCAACTATTCCCTATATTTTCTATTCGGAAAGGAAAATTATTAGGAATCTTCTTTTCGATGACTCCCGTCGCAGAACGGTCTGTTTGCCGTTTGTTTGCAGTTGCAGAGCCAGTATTCTTTCGTTTCGGGGACCACGAAGCGAACGGGACGGAGCTTGATCTTCAGGAAGGGGCTCTTGTGTGTCCCATCACAAAACGGCTAAACAAATAAACAAGTAAATGATAAATATTAACTTACGATATTCAAACATTAATGTTCGTTAACAACTTCAGATGCCTTTTACCATACAAAATCATAAATAACGATGACCTACAACAACTGAACTACGAAAAGCGTTAACGTTTTTTCTTATCGTTTTTCGTTTGTTGTTACGAGTAAACGATAAATAATAACTTAAATATTCAGATGTCTACGTTCGCTAACGACCTAAGATGCCCATACAGTATAGAATCATAAATGGAGATAACCTAGAACGACTGAACTACAAAAAACGTTAACATTTTCTCTTATCGTTTTTCGTTTGTTATTTCTTACTTGTGTTTTGCTTTGGCCGCACGAGCACCACGAGTAGCTCTTCCCTTCAACGCACATGTATTTAAATGGTTTTTTATCATAGACTTTTCCTTTTTCCGGCTGTGAAACTGCGGCGTGGACATCTTCAACGAGATTTTTGTAAGGGACTCCTCCATCTCCTTTAAACCGAACCTGGTTTACTGTTGTAGCACACGAACCAATCTAAATTTCAAAAATACTTAATTAAATAACACAATTTCAGTTAGGTTTAATTATCATGAAAATAACATTTTTACCCCATATTTCAAATGCTGGGATAGTTTATTAATACTTCGTAGATGAGCAACTGCCATTTTTAAGAAATTATATAAAACAATATTTCAGATCAGGTCTGTTTGAAAAGCAGACGAACCGGATTTCTACTCACCTATAGATGGCGACGTTTTCCCCTTTTTCCCCTCTGTGCTGATAACGTCACTTTCACTCCTTCCCCTTTTTTCCCCTCTGTGCTGATAACGTCACTTTCACTCCTTCCCCTTTTTTCCCCTCTGTGCTAATAACGTCACTTTCACTCCTTCCCCCTTTTTCCCCTCCGTGCTAGTGGAATATAATTCTATTACAACACCTCTAAATTTCCCCTTTTCCCTTACTCTTTCCTTTTGGAATTTTAATTTCCCCTTTTCAGGGAACTTCCCTGCTTAACAATCGATAGTCCAAGGTTATCGATCTACAAGACCGATTATTCAAAAATCGATTATTGTTTTTTTAAAAACAGTCGTACTAATAATATAATTTTAAATAATAAATTTACTTTATGTGTCGAAAAAATTTAAATAATCGATAATAAATCAAATAAATCGATTTGATAGAGCCAATAAATTTTCCTTGGTTATTTTTATTTTGGTTCCCATCAACTTTTTTCATTCAGGTTTATGTTCAAATGTTTTTAATTCATTCCGTGTTTTGTTTTTCTCCTCATCATTTCAGCACTCAACAAAGAAAAGAAAAATCTCCATTATTGTCTTTGCTCTTCTCAAATCGCCACAAAGAGACACGCGTACAAGACATTACAAAATTTTTCTTATCGTTTTCAACCGAAAAAAAAGAACTTAGAATTTTTCTATTGTTTCTGTGTTATCTAATTTTCATTCATTAAAAAACTTATTCATTTGTGTGTGTCTTGCGGAGGTAAACAGGGCAACATCGAAACAGAAAAAAATGAAAATAATTATTTCTTATACGTCGCAAGCCTACATCGAGAAAGTCAATTAACATTTAATTCTCTAAATTAATATTTTTTTTCATATCTTGTTCTACTGAACTCAGGACTGTCTCGTCTTGTTTTGTCTTTTATGTGTGTAAATTTTAATTTTACTTGTAATTTGAATGAAATTAACGATACGGGGGGTAGGTTTATAACAGGACACTGTTTTCTCACGAGTTTATGAAGCCACCAATCAACTTTTTTTTTTTGCGGGAAATTCATTAAAAAAAAACTGAAAAATCATATAATTAATCCACGTTGAGAGAAATGAGAAAATTTTTGCCGATAGTTTTCGTCTTCAATCGATTTGAAGTTTTAGTTTCTTCTTTTTTGCTCCAGATGATCCAGAAAAATCCCGGAATACATTTTATTTGTGTGTATGAATTTTTTGTGTTTTGTTTTTTTTTAAAGACCCCGAAGTATTTTTTTTTCCTTTTTTTGCTGCTTTCCTCCACGGTTTCTTCAAGTTTTCGGTAATTTTCAACTACACGCAAATTGTACGCGAAATCACTGAGCCTGAGAAAACACAAAAAATTAGTTAATTAAAGATAAATTAATTAAAACTGGTAGAAATATTTACCTGGAATTGCTGCATGGGATAAGCGGGAACCTGGGATCCTGGCGCCATCTGTTGTCCAGAAATGGGAGCAGCTCCGGCTGCGGGACTAGCAACGCCCTGCCAGCCGGGCAACTGCATTCCAAGTCTACAAATAAATTACAACAAAATATTATATAAATATATAATATAATAAATAGAGATAAGAGTAGATACCCCGGCTGAGTGCTTGTGGCTTGAGTACGCCAACTAATAATAATTAAAAAAAAAAAAATACCCCGGCTGGTATCCAAACTGTCCATAAGCAGCGGCAGCAGCAGCAGCGGTGTATCCTTGCATGCCCTGGACGAACTGGGACTGCATCTGGGGCGGGTAGGATCCTGGGTACCAGTAGCTCATTCCTTGGTTGTATCCGTACTGGTACTGAGTATTGGCTGCACCCAAACCGCCGGCCATCAACTGCATTATGCAAAACCTCCGTTAAAGACTCCCTTTCATGTGCTGGTATTCGAGATGAGTTTTACCTGAGCGTTGGGGGCTCCACCGGCAGCGTCTGTGGGCTCCTTGCCCAGGAGCATTTGACGTTCTGACCGTTGATTTCGGCATTGTGCACCGACACAATGGCCTGAGTGGCAGACTCTTTGCTGGCGAACCTGACGAAAGCGTAGCCCTTATCCTTGAAGACGCGGATCTCCTGGATCTGGCCGTAGGGTCCAAAGGTCTTCTGCAGGACGTCCTCGCTGACTCCCTGGGCCAGGTTGCCGCAGTAGACGGTACAGTTGGTGGCAGAGGACTGGCTGAACACCTCCTCGTACGAGAGGGTCTTGGAAGCTGCGTACGAGCCAGGAAAATAGAAAAAAAACAAACACGATAAAACTCATCTGTTCCAAATCTTCTACTGAACTATTAAAACCAGGATCTGGCTTTTCACTGAAAGGTAAAGCCGAATAAATAACCCAAGAGAGCAGTAGATGAATGTTTCAAACGAGTCATCCCTCTCCTCTCTCTCTTTCTCCCTTCTCGTTGTGTTTTGTTCGTAGATGCTAGTCCATTAACCGAATAAATCATGCAACGGCCGCCAGACAAAAGAAACTAAATGCAGAGAACACAGAGAGAAAGGAGCTCTGACGCAAAAACTCGCGATTAAATATTCCTGCTTTATTTTGTGTCTCTCGCAAAAGCGATCGCTTGCTGGCTGGCTTTTCGTGCTGCGCTGGCATTTGGTCCCTGGCTCGATTAAAAGCGGATTACGCCAAACAAAAAACAACTCAGGATTTATAGTTAGCGATATTAGCTCAGAGAGAGACTTGCTGTGTGAATCGAGGACGAGATTATCTCCCATCGAGTGTGAAAGTTAACCGAGTGATGATACTCGGGAGATACGGTGCCGGGAGCACAGCTGCCACTTTTGTTAGCCCAATGTCCGATTCCGGTTCAGTACGCCCAATTCCCGCTCATCACATCGCCAAATGGTTTCAGCAGCAGAACGGGTAATAGAGCGTAATGACAAGGTTCCGCGGACCCATCAAGTGGCGCTCGTCATTTTGCCGAGGTATTGCTACCCCCTCTCGCATGTGTCTCCTTCGCTTTCATGCTCCTGTCCCTAAAGCTTTATGGGCTGTCGCTTCCCAAGAACGCTTCAAAAGCTCATACCTTATCTTCTGTAAGCGAAAATCAAGGATCCTGCCGAAACGATGCCACGCTAGGGGTATCGCTACGCACATATTGACACCAAACATGGATTCAGTTCGGTGAGACGAGTATTTTGAGTGGTCACACATGAAGCCTAGTGGCCGCACCAGGTTCGCTTGATGTCGCTGAAATGATACTTCGACAGGGGTATTGCTACGCATATATCTGATACCACACATAGATTCAGCTCGACGAGACGATTATTTTGAGTGGTCACACATGTGCCTTAGCTGGAGACCAGATTCCCTTGAAAAGCTACATACTCTACGTTTCCGGGAAAATGATACCTCGGTAGGGGTTTTGCAACGCACATATTGGATACCACATATGGATCCAGCGTGACGAGACGACCATGTTGAGTGGTCACACATGTACCTGCCACTAGGAACTAGAGACGTAGCACTGGTATCATACCCCACGGTAGCGATAAGATATCACGTGGTGTGCAACTGATCTTTTTTTGGTATCGACCCGATTTCTGTAACGTATACTATGTAAGGGTAAGGTGGTATCGATACGTCGACAAACGTAGCAAGTGATCTGTTTTTCTTCCACGGGGGTATAAGATTTCAGAGTGGTTCAAAGGCCTAGGGGTTTTTGGGCAAAGGCGCTTTTAGAGTTGCCATGGCAACAAACTGGTTACTTTGCTTTGTGCAGGTAAAACTTGAGGCAAGAGACAAACTCCATCTGCATTAATCCTGTCCTTTTCTATGGGGGGGCTAATGAATATATCGCGTAGTCCTGAGTCAAGATTACGGGGAACCGGGCTGTCATAGACCTTTGCAAGACTTGATCCAATTTTATAGTCGGCTTGTGCTATTAAAAGACAACAAACAAGCCTTTCCAGTTTAACCGGTTTAAACGAACCTTGAACCTTTTGAGCTTCAGATTACTTCATAGATAAAACGAAAGGGGCTTAACAACACACAACGATTGGAATCTTCACTCGATCTAAATAAGTTCGCTAAGAACTTCAATATAGACGTATCCCAGAGTTGGCTATAGCCGAATGAAACATTCTTGAAGAAGTTGGGAGAGGGGAGAAAGCGGGAACAGGATCCCTGGGCAGACGAAAGAGACGAGTTCTGCGGCTAATTGCTGAAATGCTATGATCCCTTTTCGTCAACTAATGGAGTTGCACAAACAAAACAAAACACAGACAGAGAGACACAGAGAGAGAGAGAGGAAAGAGAGGCAGGATTCGTTAATTGGTTGACAGTAACCCTGTTGCAAGGGAGTTTGTAATTAAAGAAATGAGGCATGTAATTACTGTCTTTGGGAGCCGGTGGCTTGCGTGTGGCCCAGTTGGTACGAATGGCTCGCGTGCCCAGCCACTGACCGTTCATCCCCGATATTGCGTTTTCAGCGTCCTGTACAAAAGACAAAAAACAAAAGTTATAGTCATTAGAAAAAAAAGAAAAAGAATATGAACAAAAAAAACAGTCAAATTCAATTTTACGAAAACGACCTTATGGCAAAGAGTTACGAAAGGATCGAAAAGGATTTTGGGTGTGGTGGTGGCGGTAGAGGGGATCAAGGCGTGGCTCATTCAATTAGTTGGTTAGAGGGACAAACTTGGCAATGAGCTTTCGACTCCCGCAGCTCCGCAAGGGGCCCAATAGCATAGAGGCAAACGGGGGAGCACAGAAACAGATTGGAATTTATTCAGGCGCAAGTTTGTCGAGACAAAGCTCGGCTCTCGGGCCCCCGAAAACTTGGCCATTCGACACAAGCCGACCGACCAACTTTGCCTTAATCATTCCTTTCTAGAGTGTGAAAGCTCCTGAAAAACCTTCAGTTGGCAACACACGGTCCTGCGGCTCTGATGACCAAGTTTTACGGGCTCGATGAATACTTTACCTGCTTCTTGACGAACGAGACGAAACCGTAGCCTTTGGACTTCAGCGTCTGCGGGTCTCGGACAACGCGACAGTCTCTGTTACGGAGAAAAAAATAAATAAAAACAATGATTAGAAATCAAATACTTTAAGTAATAAGTCTGATCAAGAAGAGAATAATTCATTTCATTTGTCACGGGTTTTTTGAAAGACTCGCGGGAATGTTGAAGTCACGTTCCGCAGCACAAGAAGAATGTGATTACAAACGGAGAGAAAGCACGCGCAAAAATTGTCCAATTTCGTCAGCCAGGGCCGGAATCAAGTTGGACAAGCCCTTTTCTACTTCAATTAGACTAATCACTTTGTGCTCGCAAGCGTAAAAACACAAAGGGGGCAAAATTTTCCGACCCTACGTACACGACTGGATTACTTGTCTCAACTCATTTCGCTCCTCCGCGCCATTGTTTCAAGAGATTCGCCCAGCTTCAAGTGGGGAAACATCTTGTGTGCAGTAGTTAGCACAAATCAGTTATTGCTCCCTCTAGACTAGCAGAAGCACGTCTTCCCCTCTTCAAACATGCACAAAATGACCCTGACCTTTAAGCGAGCTAATTGTTATGCAAGATAATCCTTTCACAATGGGCACCGGTCAATGTATACATCTGGGGTAGCTCAGCTCACCAAATCAATGCACCAGATTGTAGCATCTTCCTTGGAGGAGAAGAAAGCGCTTGGCAGGGTGTGAGCAGAGGGTTTGAATATAGCCAATAACTTGAAGCGACACCCAAAGCAAGTGGCACAACAATAAGACTTCAATCAGGGACGTGGCTGTCCCAGGGGTACACACAATCCAAAGTGTTGCCTTTTATTTTATTCCATCTTTTCGTCTGCTTTGCCCCGTCCAGCTCTGTTTTTTCCCCGTTTTTTTTTGTTGGTGTTGACAATTTCTCTCTGCTGTCAATTTCCTCTCTTTCCGGCCAATTTCATTTTTATTCTCACACACCAAACACAGTGGGAGATATTGCTACTGTATAGGAGTAGGGGGGAGGGACTCGGCTCTTGATTCTCCACCCCTTTCCCGCTGCGCTAGTCGCCCACTCAAACTTCAAAAGTAAACTTTCCTCCCCACTACTCCCTCCTACACGCAAAATCCCAAGGGGGCTTACGGGGACCAGGCAAAGAGAGCGAGAGGGAACAGCGGACCCCTAATATCCCATGGCGTTTATTCAACAGGGTTCTGGGATGCATAACCAAATTAGGACGTTGAGCAGGGGCAGCATTGATCGGTGGCTACGGTTTGAAACTTTAATCTTCGCCTCTCTCCGCGGGGTGGGCGTGCTTCTGCTACTGTGTGTTGCCGGATGCTTCACTTAACTGCAGGGTTTGGGGGGCTTTTGCTTGTGCTTCCATTATGAGGACTCACGCTAGACTGGGTTGCACTTGTTTTTGCCTCTAACACCCATGGCTCGTTTAGTATGTGGGCCCTGCAACACCGCACAAGTACAAGTTCCCACAATCTATTGCTCCGCACTCAATCAGCGTTTACTTTGTGCATACAGAAGACGGACTTGCCGCCCACAGAGATTCAGAAAACGTTACTTACGAAATTTCGCCAAATGGAGCAAAAGCATCGCGAAGCGTGTGAGTCTCGATTTCCGGGCTAAGATCTCCGACGAAGATGTGGAAATGCTCTGCAAAAAAAAAAAGAGGTTAAAAAAAACAACAAACAAACAAGTATGTAACAATGTTCTTGACTACAGAGTATGTGCATGTTTACAAAAAAAAACTGTGGAAAACTCTAAAAGAGGTAAGGCGAAGAGAGTAGAGAAAAAAGAATCGTTAAGATTGTCAAAGACTGGCACAGTAACCGTATAAAGCTGGTTAGGTCCTATGGGAAATAACCCAAAAGGTCGGCGCGTCTGTTGGCGCTATTCACATGCATTCCTAGATGGTTTCTATTATCATCGACAATTTTCATTTCTGGCGGGGAAAAAAGCGAAACGGGAAAGCCTAGCGCGGCAATTTCATTTCAGTTGTTTTTTTCTTTGGCGTATCGGGTCACGTTAAGCAGTCGTTTGCACAAACGTGCCACAGAGTATTTTAATTAAGCTAAAGCCACCCGAAAAAACTTGAGTGCACCAATAAATTCTGCAGCATATCTGCCCCAGTCTATCTTAGCACGCACAGTTTCGAGGGCATTCCCAAACCAGCTCCCTTACCATTATCGAGAACTCCCATGGTGAACATTTTCACCTTGCTCAACCATGTTGAGGGATGCCATTTCTTTTCCTTTTCCGATAAAGGAACTTTTAAGGTTAATGTGTTCTCCAGTTCAATGTTCTAGAAAATGGCTCTTTTTGATACAAGTGTGTTTACCAAGTTTTGGTTATTCCAGTGCGGCAAAATTTGATTTTTTTTCAACCCACCCTGCAGAACTTTGACTAGACTCAACTGAACTTCCTTGCTTACCACATTAATTACGGTAAAATAGTGGAAGCTTGTTTATGTACCCCAAAGTTTGAGTACATGGGGCTTTCTGCAGCTTCAGTTTTACTGGCAGAAACTTTTGAATCCATAGGGAAATTTCGAAGTCAAATGAGATTCGCGTTCGCCGAATCTGGTCTAAGTCTGGAAAATACTCGACAGTTTTTGGTTCTTTAATATCCGGTCACTGGGCACGTTGTACTCGGTAACACAGCAACCAGTCTGCTCTTTGTAACTGGGGCCATTTTCTTTTTCGCTAAAAAACAAATACAACACGAGGTGCACCATTCTGCGTTACTCATGTTTGCTCTACGTTTTAATTCATAGACTGAGGGGGAATATTGTTGAGGGCAATCAAATCAACGGTTTCCCTCAGTTTGCTGACAATTTTGTTGGGGCATAATTTCTCGCTGGCCACAGTAAAAGTATCATAATCCCAGTTGCAATAAAAGATTACGACCAAAGTGGAGATAAAACAGCGGCAGTATAAGTTCCAGCGCGCAATGGCAAGCAAACAACAAGAGGAAAAGAGAAACCCCCCGCCTCTTTTTTCTTGGCGTATCCTTTGCTCCACCATCACAGCGTAAGAGGGGGGAAGCTATTACTGCGAAAAAAGGACCCACTTGTGTAAAAATGAATCAAGATTAGAGATGCTCGTAAAAATGGTCACAAGATGCACAGCTGCTTTAGGGCGAGAAAAGCAATCGTAAATAACTTTCCACTATTGCCTGCACAAAAACACTCGACTGTGGAGGCGACTCGGCACTCTCTCCTTGGGTCATGTACAACATTTGCTCCGCCAGTTCCTAAATTTTCTACCTGACTGCATCTTCGATAGAGCAATTGGAAGACTCGAAATGAAAAAGTTGAGCAGACTATACATAATGCGTTAACAATTGTTGGTACCAAGATTGGCTCACTCAAACACCTAGGATACGCACCTGACCCCCCTCCCCAAGCGTCACCTAACGCCTACCGAGGACGCATGTGGTACGTTCGAGAGCACATCTAATTGGAGCACCAAAACTTGTATTCCATGCTTCCAGGAGATATTTACTAAGTGGAAACAACCAGAGGGGAGGAAAATAATGTGAAACTTGGGGCAAGATACCAGTTCTTTAAGCCCGAAAGTGGGATCGCAATAACGAGAGGAAAAGACATCTGTTCCGCAGTGGCTGGTATAAGCGAGACAAAAATCAGTATCCTCGACCGAAGCCGATAATTTTCTTGTATATATGCATGAAACAGTTGAGAAATAGCACAGCTGACGTGGCGGCGCATAAATGTTTCCCTCTCCCCGCTTCGTTATTGAAGACATTTTGTTTCCGAGGGGCCCGAAGGGGGCTGGAAATGGCGACAGGAGAAAAGCAGACGATCCGTGACGAGGTGTAGCCAAAAGACTAACCCATGTGTCACAAAGTAAATCCGGCAAAAATATCAAGGATTTAAGATGGCAATCGAAGAACCAGCCCCAAAGAACGACAAAATGGGGGAAGGAAAAAAATACAAGTCGAAAATCCCGCAATCATAAAACCTGCAGTAAGAAAATTGACTTCCCGCACAAGGGTGTCAGCAGTGCCGACAATTCCTTCTTATTGGGTCTGACGCGGTGTGCATTTCAATGTAGGAATCGGGTTAGCACACACAAAAAAAAGGGTATTGCTTCGAGTAGCTTTCCCCGTCGCTTCCTCCACTCTTCCGATATCCGTACTAGGGCTTGAAAATTTGCATGCAGGAAAAACACGAAGCGAGAGCCTCCGATAGCTTTCGATTCGTTGGGTTATACCAATTTCCTACTTGCTAGTCAGCGCCGATCCTAGGGTAAAGTTAGAAGCGAGCGACACACGTTCTCTTAGACTAATACTGTTTCTTTCTTCATTCAGCCAACTTGACTAATGCCTATTCCAAATGCTGCTCAATCCTGTAATAGGCAGCCGGAGAAGTTTTCACCATCCCACTAAGATGGAAGTTTGCCCTCAACGTTGTCAAGGACTATTTTCCTGAGACATGCTTACTTTGAACTACTTATAAAGATTTTCTCGCATGCTTCTGTAGACAATCTCGTGAATAACGGACCATTAGATACATCTCTTGTGGACGGGGACAAGTCATTTTGTGAAAGTATTAGTTGCAAGTCGCTAGCTTGTAGTCGAACGTTAAGTCTAAGCCATACGGCCGATCGCAATGGATAGTTCCCAGTCTGTCGCGTACCACTTTGATTGGGCAGTATCTCAAGACATAAAAAGAGCAAGCCGTGAAAAACATCAAAATGAGACAAGCCAACGGACTTGAATTATCAATATTTCTGCTACACCCCTCTTTTTCCCCGTGGAAAATTGCTCTTCATCAATATTGATTGCCTTCAGTATCCAATAAATAGCCAAGTAATACAACAGAGGTATTTCCTTCCAAGTTGAGCTGCGTATAAACGGGCTAACAGCACCCTAGAGGGCTACAACACTAGGAGAAAGTGCGATTGGGAGATACTGTATTGCTAGAGTGCCACCCTCCCAAGCCATTTCAACAACTAGGTCCGTATATTCTCACCTCTCGAACTTTGCATGAGAAAATCAATACCCTGAGATGTATAGCAAGCTACTAGACTATCTGGAACAACCAACAGTCTTGAGTTCATTAGAAGAATGCAAACATATCTCTGAAGTAACCCACGAAACAAATGGCTCATAAACTTCTGCTCCGACTGATACAAGACTCCTAAGAGCAACTGAATCCCTTTAGACAAATATGTTGCAAGACAAAGACGAACACGCCCGTTTACTTAAGTTTCACACACAGACAGCTGAATCTGTTGTTCCTCTATAGTTTTTTTTCAAAGAGCTCTAGGCGCAAAGAAACCCAGGATTGAGTAACGATAATGGAGTAGTGGACTGCTTGGTCCAAGTTCTTTTTTTGTTTGTTTGTTCAGGGTTCCCCTCTTGACATAATCTAAAAGGCTTGATCGGTTTGCCTTTGTAGCCAGTGTCAAAGGGAAAAGGAAGTATGGTAACGTAGAATACTAGAGGAATAATACCACCCGAAGCGTATTGTTCACCGAGTTCTTGTACGGATGTGTTTTGCGCATGGACTAACATCCTAAAGGTCCAGTACGGTACGCTGAGCAAGGACTCAAAGATGCCACGGCGTAAAACTTTTGCTGCAAACTCAGCTTGACGTCTATGGCCTGTATTCGCCGGTTTGGCTATGGTAGAGTGGAGAGTTGCAACGGGTTTAAAGAAAGCGCCAGGGAAAGAGAGCAACTCGCAGCTAGACAACTTGATAGATGAGCTGGTTTACCACTCGAAATTACTTGCGCATTAGGGGAAAAAAAGATACAGCCTTTTATCTTTACGGCTTCCGCACCAAAGTTGCAACTCTTTTCGACTTTTTACACACGCCATTTTACTTTCTTTTTCTTTCAAAGAAAAGGCAACATCAGGTCCTTCGGTGTGCACTCGCAACGAATTCGTTATTAGCCCAACGAGGCGAAACAGACACGTACAACTTTGGCCATGCCTCATATCATTAAGCCTGAACGATCCTTTTGCAACACAGTTCTCCAGAACAAGATCAGAAAACAATCGACTAATTACTTGATTCAATTCCTGCGGGAGATCAATACATCTGGAAAGGAGAAAAGCAACTTCTATCTATCCAGAAATCTCTCGCTGTCTAATCACGTGGTATAATGTGTACGCTACCCACGGACCAAGTGCAAACTTGCTCGGCTTATGTGCTAGACTTCACATTAGATAGCCCCCGGTATGAAGATGGAACAACGGGTACGTCAACATATCAGGTCAGATACTTTCAACGATCATCAAATAAGGTCATTACTGCTGCCCACTGCACACTTCGGGTGCACGTAATAAGTATTGGTGGGGAAGAGCTGGCTTAATGGTAAAATATTACCACAGACAATGAACAGTGTCGACTCCGACGAATGGTACGATACATACTACTTTGCCTGACATACCCCTACTTGCTAGAAAGAGCATCTACTAATGAAATAAAATAATAAAGGAACTATCATTAACGCATTACAGAACTGGAAATTAGGTATTACAGAAACTAGGTTCGGCTAGGTTGACGGTTCAAACCACTTTAGAAGTCATAAGAAAAACAAGCCCTCTTAAGGGCGGACTGGGAGCACATTCAAGCAGACCCAATTTTCCGTCGAAACGACTGTAATGGGCGCCTATTGTTTGCATTCTGTCAAGCTATCAGATCGACCGCTGTGGGTCAACACGGGTCGGTCGGTCAAATCCAAGAGCGAGCCGCTCGCGTTCCGGTTAACAACCGCTGTCGATTGTGCACAGCTGCCCTCCAACGAAATGGCATACACAACACGGAACCAGATCAAAATACTATAATAATAAGAACACTAAAAGTAGTAACAATAAACGAGAAATCCCACCACAGAATTGGTTCAGGGGAAAAAAGTGAAGCTGATAAACTAGACACAAAACCAACTAGTGGATGTTTGCAATTTCTTGACATTTGTTCATGTCCAGCAAACATTTCCGTGACTGCTGCCTTTGCCTTAAGTGTGCCCAAGAGAGTGAGCAAAGTCGTGGAGAAGCAAGTTAAGCTATGGCGAGAATCGAGACAAAAGACGATCAATTCTCGATACCAGTGAGACGTACATACATTCTTGTTTCGCTACTTCCCTCTTCGTCTCTCTTTACGCTCGGCACAAGAAAAAAATAAACAAATCGACTCCCAAAGGACAAATTGCAAGCATAGCAAAAAAAGGCAACAGCGATTGTTCTGCCAGCAATCAAAGTTAACTCTCGATTCCCCTCTTCGCCTATGCGTTGTACTGCATCTGCCCAAACACACGCATATATTAATATAGCATTACATAAAACTGGACGAAATGAATACGAGAAATCATAGACCAAATTGCCTGGAAATAAAAGATGTTTTTTCCCCTCTCTGTCTCTTCGTTAACGAGCAAAACGCTGATCGACAATGTGCAATGGATAGCGGCTGACGAAAATAAACAAGAAAATGGGAAGCAAAAAGAACAATCTCTTATCGATTATCTCTTGTCTCTCAACTTTTCTTCACAAAAGCACTTTGCTCGGAATACTCGCTAATAAGAAGAGCGAACATTTCTTTCCTTTGCGTTTTTACAGTCTACCAACCTGCTTTGTTCGAGTTGCTTCCTCCACCACTGTACCCACTGGAATTGATGCAAATGCTGCCGGGCAGGGCCAAATTAGACGCTACGTGCCCATTGACTGTTTTCAAAGTAAGATGAGTGAACGGAAGCGGTCCGGGCAGTGTGATAAGATCCGGCTTGGGATGATGGCCCGGCAGCGCGGTGAAGGTAGCCGGATGACCGGCCAGAGTCACCGCAGCAGCAGGCATCATCAGGGTTGACATTGCGGCCAACATGGGAGTAGTCGAGGGCGGAGGCCGTGGCTGGTAAAGAGAGTACCAGCTGAAAAATAAGTCTTCAGCAGCGAGGGAGTCCGTGGTGACCAGAACAACAACTGCCGCAGAAAGCAGCAGCCGTGGCAGAGAAGCCCGTTAGCCAAGTGGAAAGGCAAAAAAAAAACTGCCAGAGCTACAGAAATTCCAACGCTCTGGACTGGAAACTCTCCGAGTTCCGAAATGAACCTCGCGAGGAAATTTTCTTTCGGGGATCAAGTGCTCGACAAAAGTTTCTTGTCCGGGCCTTTTTCTTCTTCTTGAAAGTTTTAGGTGTTTATCGCCCGTGCGAAATCTCAAACTTGGTTTCAAACTTTTCCTTACCAACGCAATTCATCAGTGTAAGCGAGGTACTCGGTTCGGCACGTGAAGTTCACAGCTTTAAGTAGCAAGATTGAATGGTCTCCCAAACTTCAAGTTCCGTGACAAACGTTTACAAATTGTCTCCCAACTAGTTAATGATCTCTTGGTCAGAGTAACACATCCAGCGGGGACTTGAGACGAGACTCGTGTGTTAGAGGAACCAACGCGGGGTTCGGTATTGTTAGGGTCCCCTCCGCAGCCGAAGCGTTTGCAGTTAACGCGTGCGCGCATCTTCTTGCTCTCTCTACGCGAAATAACATCCCAGAGAAGGGGGAAAAAGAAGCACGGGTAAAACAAATGAGTGAAAAGAACCGCTCCCAAACAAATAAACAAAAGGACAAGACATGTTCTGTTATTCAAAGGAATCGTCCGTGTTATTCTTCTCTTGTCGCATCTCGCTAGACTACGATGAGGCAAGAGGAAACAGCACCATTCGGGTACAAGACAATGTTATTTTTATGTTATTCTAAGCAAAACACAGAAATCGCGAACATATTACAGACGAGACATACACTTCTGCACCCCCAAAACCCGGTTTGTCAAGTTGTTGAACACGAGGCAAGTTGTCATTTGCAGAAAATGCAATCTTTGCTTAAGTATAGGTAAAGCCCCCCGACATTTGCAGCACAATGGGGGCAATGGAGAGCTTGGAACCCGGGTGATTAAAGACTTCAAACGTGATGTAATTGCCCCCGTCGACTACACAGCACGAAAAATTCCCCAAATTTCCGGTATTATTTTTTTCTTGAGACAGACAGAACGTAGGCAATGTCACTCGACTGGTGGCCAAATGCGTATGACGAGAGGTTAGAACAATGTTCTGACAGAGACAAAGTGGACGTTTCTTCCAGATTTAATAAAGAAGAAAGAAGTAATTACCAACTTTTCATACTGTTTGTGTTACACAAAAGACACGCTTCTTTCTCGTCTTGTCAAGTTCCATTTGGAGTATAATGCGAGAATCGGGCAAAGTTTTCTGCTTCAATTAACTTCGAAACAGACGACCTCCCTTGCGAGGTGCATAAACCACTGGAGAATAACTACGGATCACGAATACCCAACTACAAAAAAGGACCTTGCATGTTTCCCAGCACAAATATTCTACATTATCTATGCAAAAAATTGCAACTAACTCCGCACCTTTCAAAGAAAATTCTCTCGCTAGGAAAACATGGCGTCGAATGGCAAAACCAAAAGAAAAAGAGGGGCGCAAGATGATTTACCCTGGCATACAAACAGGGATTTATGGCCAAAATACGAAAGTAATCCTGCCTGGTGTCTGCCAAGACGAGTAAAAATTATGGGTCGCTCAATCTCCCCCAACTGCGAAAATTCCACCACTTTACCCCCACCAAACTCCCATCAAAGTTTTCCCTAACAATAAACAAATAAGAGCCATAAAAAATTAATTTCCCCACAGCTTCCGCCCGCTTTCTTATTGCCACCCACAAGTTTTCTTTTGATGCTGCAACTTGTGTTCCCCGGAAACTTTTTACGTTGCGGCTTATTTCCATATGACTAGGGCATCCATCTCCTCTTTGCATCCGGAAGCTGCTTTTATATTAACATTTTATGCCATTACTAATCAGGCAACCGAGAGGGGGGGTTCGCCAACTGTATATCTCTTCAGAATAAGTTGCTAACTTGTTTTCTGGCTGTCTCACTAATGGACACACGACTGGTTCTTGTTTCGCGTTTTATGCAGAAATTCGTAGCGACTCTATACTGTGCAGATATCAAGTAGATTTTTAAACATGCAAACTGACGTTTACGACTTCTCGTAAACTGCTAGAAAACTACCGACAACGAAACACAGGCAGACTAAAAAATAAAACAATTCCAATTTCCATTTTTTTCTCTTCCTTCGTCTATGCCAGTTGAGAGAAGAGCTAAGAAACCGAGTCAAATCTACGACTAATTTACATACAGAGCGAAAAAGTGAATTTATAAAACACTTACTGCTGGTATCCGTCTTGGGAGTAGTGCCTGTGGTGTTAGCCCAGTTCACTTTCATCTCCTGTAAAATTAACGAGAGAACAATTGTTAATTACCAACAACTTGTTTCGGAAGAAGGATGCGACTTCCCAATTAGCTACTCATAATTCCATATAACGAGATAAATAAACAACACTAATGAGTTTACTTAAAGCCTTAATTAGAAAGTCTCTCCTCGAGAAGCTATTTAACTTCTTAATTCTCATAATCGTCTTTAATTAATTAACGAGAGTATAAGCTACGGGAAAAGATCGGGGGATAACAAGTAATAATGCAAAAGGTTTTATTATCCTCCAGTGTAATTTTTCATGTCGACTACCGCAGCCAAGAGGGATGGGGGTGGCGGTGGTGGTGAACAGTGGAGGGTGGGAGTCTACACAAGTCCTCCCCGGTCCCCGTTTATAACTGCCACACCAAGAATGACACGCCCTCTAGTTGCACGTGAAATCGATCAAATGGTCACTAACATTATATAGACTCCGACATTTCGGAATCCATCCAAAACTTAAACACTTGGTCTTAGACGTTAGTACCCCGCTGAAACGAGGAACAACAGATTCTCGGGGGACTTGGCGAAATTCTCTAAACCGAGGCAGGGAGAAGAGAGAGAGAGAGAATCCCTTGTGGGTTCAAAATAAGCGCCTCGGCCATCTACAGGGCCCATTGGCAGAACAATGAAATCCATTAGCCGTTCACGCCAATAGCCCGCCGTCCTCATGGATTAATGATCCATTGAAAATCACTAAGTGCGCCAGTCATATATGGCCACTACAACTTCGCCTTGCCCTTCTCTCAATCCTCCATGAAAAAAATCAACCAGACCAATAAAATATATAAAACTTCCATTAACGAGGAAAAAACTCTGTCCTACGTCCCTTGTCACATCACATAGACTGTCTATCAAAGTTTTACATTCTCCTCAAGCCCACTTACAGTTCACTGTTTCTCCATATACTTTAGTGCGAAAAAGGCGAACCAGAGAGAAACTGTTTGGGGAATAGCTCTACAGCGAATGGGTAGGAATCCCCTGGTGAGCAAAAGGCTTCCACGAACCTTCTAAACTCCTGACAAAAGATTCAAAAGAAAAGTGGGAAAACGAGGGAAGAAAAAGAACGCTAAACAAGAAACTCAACTTTTTCCTCTTTTAAATAATTCCCCAGATTCACGCAACCCTTAGTGAAGTGAAGAGGGAGGACAAATGACAAAGTACTCTTCAGAAACGCCCCGCTCCTCTAACTTAGCGTTAATCTTACGACTGATTAGTAGTCTCTATGGAAACAACCACTGTAAATCTCTACAAAAACCAATCAGGCAGTGAACTCCCCAACAAAGAGTTGCGATTCTCTTCTGTTGTTCGCATGCAGTGAATAAGATTTCCATTTTGAATTTTAAACTAAGAAATGTAGGCTAAAGTAGATTTCTCTTTCCCCCTCGTCTCAATCGACTCCAATACACGAACATCAAGGCTTTTGCCGGGATAATGGGACCTTCTCCTTCCAGCCTTCTCTCTCCCTCGACAAAACCCTGGACCCTTTTTTCGGTTCCTTCCCCCCTTCTACTGCCGGACATATGGAGCAGCGTTATGAGCCGATAAATAACGACCGTAAACGCGGTGAACGGCACGCAATATAAACCCATTCTCTAGTTTGGTCCAGCTAAAGGATTTACCCGCAATATACAAGAGATAGGGAATTGCAACTAACTCTTCCCAAAAAAAATAATAACAAAGAGATATTTCTGTTTCTGCTGCATGTGTGTAAAGGGTAGACAAAAGTTCAATAAAACAATTTTTATTATTTATTCTTCTGGGTTTGATATTTCTGGTTAATGTTGGCAACAGAGAGCCGGACATGTCAGAAAATAATTACAATGTCCATTAAACACGCCATTCTATCGGGGTCTCCCCCTTCAGAACACCCCTGGTAGCTAGTTGTCCCACAGCCACAATAACGGCCTTATCAATACTACTCTCATTCCCCTGCTATCGAGCTTTGCAGCAGTTGCATTAGGACGTGAGGCGTGGGGGCGCAATGAAACAGAACATGAAGGGAGCCATAGAAATGAGCAACTTCTAAAAAGAACTGACCGGCTACCTTAGCAACAGCCGCTTCAAAAGTAACTGACAGGTAAACAAACAAAGGTGACACTCAACAACAGTATCACTATCTCAACAAACACACAACCAAGGTAGCCAGACTACCAGGCTTGGCACATATCAGAGCATTCTAAGCTTAAAACTAATGAATTCAGTATCGGAATACCTAGGAGGAAACGCAGCATTGGTAAAGGGGAACATGAAGGGTGAGAGCTAAACTGCGTGCTTCAAATTACGCCAAGTTATATGCGTTGCATTTTTTATGTAACTAGTTGTGCGTGTAGAAAAAAGATAGTCGAGGGGCCTAGGAATTCAGCATATGAAATCGTCCACCTCTTTTTCCCATTCTCCAAGTCTTGACGTGTGGGAAGGGGGAGTTAGGGGGAGTGGGGGACGTCTTTTCCAAAGGGAGCGGGTGCTGCGATAAGCTGTCATTTGGTGCCACACTGGATCGATTTTGCCGTAAAGTACACAATATTCTGTAATGGAAGATTATTGTACGCTTTTCTGCTGCTGTTAACTTCAAGCCCTCCCTTGCTCCCCAGCCGACACATACACACACAATACGACAGCCGGAAAAAAAGTATATCCTTTCCTGTGGGATTTACTTTTGGTTTGCTTCACGGCCTTCTGCATTTCAATGGAGACCATTCGATTATAACACGATCAAGTGACAAAATCCAGTCACCTCACGAGAGTAACTGGTAATTTCAACACGATTCCAAGTGTTAGTTGATCAGGTTCACGGTTCGGAAAAAAAAACGGTTCAGAACCCGCCCATCTCCTACTTTGACGACAGAAACTTTTTTCCCTTATCGTTTTTTTCGGTTTACGGTTCAAACCATAAGGTTTTTCCTTATGAAAAATTTTCATGCGAGACACGCTACCCTCTCGTTACCGTTACAAGAGCACGCACTACGCAGTTTCTAATGCTGCGACAACTTTGGGGACAGAGTTTCGGGTCGAGGGAGTGTTTCTGTGGGGAAAAAAGGGGGAATACTGAAGGGTGGCTGCACAGATTGTTGTTGTCATTAACAAAGATATCGATCACGTGACTCCACTTCACTCACTTCATTCCAATCAACGCACGAAACAAAAGGATCCTTCTTCTCTCTGTCTCTTCCCACATTTTACTTTGTCCCTCTTTTCTATCGTGAGCCTTCGTAATGCGAACACAATTCATAACTATCAATGGTTTTAATAGCTTCGGGCTAATCAATACGGTTCATTACAAAAACTGTTGAGCCTCATTTTTTGCCCAATTGGAGGGTATCATAAATTGAAAAGTCAAACGCAGAAGCCCGATTGGCTTCTTAAAGAGGAAAAAGCTTCTGGCAAGAGAAGCGTAGCACCCAAACTTGTTTCTAGAGAGAGAAAACTTTATTGATTATTAGATTAAGAAGCTCCCGGAGTAATTTAGCCATCGAAAGAGGTGGGTTCTCTTGATCAGCTCAGCTCACCTTCAGCTGAACCGAACCGCTGAACCTTACTGAACCGAACCGTCTATTACTCGAGAATAGCTTATGCGGCAAAAGTAAATTTCCTGACATCAAGTCTGCCATGTAAATGAAGTCTCATATTCCCTGACACAAATGAATAGCTCTTCAATTCATTTCTGCAGATTCATACACAACGCCTCACAGTCCTGACTTCCTTAATGCCATGCATAATTCCACCATTTTTTCTCGTATTGTAACAAACAGCAATTTTTCCAACAGCAAAAGACTCCCCCCTTCTCTTCATTGCGGACTTCTGCATAACAGACAGCACGAATTAATGCCATCCTACTTGCTACTTCGCTATTTACATTCTATTCCATAAATTACATTTACATAAAACACAGTGCTTTCTAATTAGTAATTTTCATAAGTAAAAGTTAAAGAGAAAACCAGAGTACACAACTCAATCAACTTAAGTTCCATAAACTTATTATTTAACTAATTTAAATCAAAATAATTAAGACGTTATACCCGGCCCATGCAGTTGCGTTTATTCATGGCAGCCAGCGCAGCAGAAGCCGACTGGTGATCGTTGAACTCCACAAAGCAGTAAGGTTCATGTCCAGGCTACAAAAATAAGAAAATTTGTCGATGACATTATATACTTCACTAATTAATCAAATAAAATGTATTTTTTGACTTGTCGGGGACCAGCTGACTAAACCTGAAGTATCGATACTCGATGTTTCGATAATTAAGTAACTACTGTGAAAAGTTTTCGCTTTTTTTTCAAACTTTTGAGATTATGGTTCAATAAATTTTGCTTCTCGTGCAGTGTAAAATGCTGCAGAGAATATTTAAGACCCCAAATGCGGACGGGGTGCATTTCTCCAGGGTAAAGTTTTTATTTTTTGAATTTTTTTTCTTCTTCCTTCCTTAAGAGAGGCACGGACTAATATTTCTTGATTTGCAGCTGGTCCCCGACTCGTATATCTCACGCAAATTGAAACTTTATCCTGGAATAAAATAAAAAGAAAAGGAATAAAATTGTTTGACACATTAATTCGGTCCTCTCGATGTTACGCACACTTCTCTCCTTGGCATAGAAATATTAAGAATAAAAATGGACGAAAAAAGGGAAAAAAATGGGGAAAAAATCGAAGTAGTAATGAAAAGGCTACCTTTGACAATATCGGGAAATAGCTCGGTTGCCCGTGTTCATGATATTTTCACTAACCTTGCATGAAACAAGAAAATTTTTGTAAATTACTGAACTCGAAAAATTGTGTAAAGAAAAAAATGTAAAAAGTTAAAAAAACAAATGAACGAAAAATAAGCGACACAGAACGAGTTAGTGCTTCGGCGATTAATAAAAACGAAATAATAAAAAACAACGAAAAACGTAAACTGGTGCGATACTCGAAACAGCCAAGGAGAGTAAGCGTACGTACCTATCCAGCATTCTCCCGCGTTTTCTTGCCGTTTTCACTAAATCTGAATAATTCTTACAAAACGTTAGCGTTAGCTGCGATATCTCGATTTTATACCTCATGAATGATCTTGCAGCCTTTAACTGTCCCGATCTGACCGAAAAGAACCATAATGAGCTCCTCTGTCACGGAAGGGTCCAAGTTACCAACATATCTGCAAATTTAAATCGCCAAGTTATGTTCCTGGACGTAAACGTTGAAGCAAAAACGCAGAGTCGCGTTTGTTTATACTTACAAGGTTCGGGGGTAAGCTTCGGATTCTCCAGCGGGAATATTCATTTTAGACCTGCAAGAAACGGAGCTGATTAACCTTAAAGTTGCAGATTATGGAATTTAAAGTTAATCTGAAGGCAATTTTCAGCCACCATAACCTCCCACGCAAGATGGTTATTGGAAAAAACGCCGGGTCACGTACCCAAGTGAAACAATCGAGTGAATTTGAAGAGTTGAGAGTAGGCTTTATTAATATTTCAGGCAAATAAGAAATGTGTGATACTTTGAGAGTGGATTACAAGTTGAATGAAAGGAGGGGGTGTTACCAAATTTACCTTTTTCTAGGAAAAAGAATGTCAGTGCAAAGAGAAATGACACGAATCCACAAGGCACTTGGAGCTTCATGCGGCGTTGCCAGATCTCTGAAAATTTTCTCAAATATTAGCAATTCAAAATAAAAATCTAAACTTTTTGATACGTGATTTAATATGACTTTTGAATGGCAATGCGTATTATATTACAGTTTATTGTTTTAAAATAAACTCTGAAAAAAGAGTTTTGAACAATTACTCACTACTGTTTGGAAAAATACGACGCTAACAGGATATTGAATTACATCATCACGTAGTTCATAAATCAATTCAAAAAATATTTCCTAAATGAATTGCATTACATCTATTATAATATGATCAATTGAATTCAAATAATATTAATTTAATTTTCTCATTTGGGCAATGGATGTGATGAATAATAAGTTAACGGTTTTTCTTTGCAATGTAACGCCATCTAACGGCAGAACCTGAACTATTTACATAGTTTTACTTGAGCGCCGAATTCAAAATGCGTTTGTATTATAACTGAATTTTGCAATATAATATAAAGATATTCGTTGGAATCAGTGCATATTTCTCATACAGAACTACGATTCCTTACATTTGGAGAGCATTCGTTTTAATGTTTTACATTATGAAAGCCCTTTGTGTGTAGTAATCAAAGGGTTGTAGGTTAGTGAAGCAAAACCTCATTTCCTAGTTGTCATTCATAGCGTAAAGGCGAATTACACCGCTCCAGGATGCCAAATATTAATACACGTGGGGGATATGTATGCGCACCATACTGCGCGCTTCCCCTAACAAGCAATCTTATTTGAAAATTATAGTCAGCCATGAAGACTGTTTCCCTGTTTCAAAGTAACATAAACGTCACTTAGTTCCTGCTTCATTGCCTATCTTCTCATGCATGTGCAATTAGAGCAAAAAGTAAACTGCGCTAAATCAACAATCAACGCGTGACCTTCTTGCATGAAAAATAAGTCTCAATAAAAACAGGAAACGATACGATTGAGCAAAAATAGCATCTGGGCGATGTGAGGGACACTCTAACAAAATATAGAAAAAGAACATGTAAGAATCTTAATAAGTTAGCGACTGCGCAGTTGGTATCTTCACGTTGAATATATAGAAGTCAAACTTGCCTCTACTGGCTCCAGTCTCCATCCAAAGCTTTCACCATGAAAAATTAACCTATTGTCAAGGTCGTTAAGATCATCACCTTTTTCATCAGTCGGACCTAAACCAACCCAGGCTCAAAACAGAACCGAATTTAGGTACTACCATCATTTTGGTCATGGAAGAATCGAGGTAACTCATACTAAAGAGCCAGACCTTAAGTGTTCTGGTCCCCCTGATGGGATTATTAGGGTTCTCGGACCACATATCACACGAATGGGTTGTGAGGGTATTACAAAATTAGGGTCGTGAAGTCTGGACTAGAGCCAGTATATTGTTCACTTAGGGTCTTTTAGGGTCTGAAGTTCTTACATGTGCACTTAATTAGACTTTAAGTGTTCCAGGATAACTCCCCAAGCTTAAGAGAAAGGGGACATGATATTGCTTTGCCAGTCTGAGGGCCCCACGAAACTTTGTGAAGATTTTTCTGTACGGTTAATCGGTCAGCTGAGGCTTTTTTTCTGTCGTTTCAATCAGCTACCATAGTGATACAGTGCGGCAGAAACTTGCAATTTGTCCACGGAATCTGTCAGCAGAATAAGTGGATCAGTATTTTCCAATCTCCCTTGACAGTGGCCACCACTTAAGGCTTAATCTAGTTTCCCCGACCCTTTCTGCCCTAGAGGTTCTATCTGGGGATCGCTGAATCATTTTGTCTCACCTCCAAAGGAGACGCCACATTCTCCGGCCAACTGAACCTAATGCGGTTCGAGATGGAAGAACCTACAGACATATCCGGTTTGTCTGATGCTATATTGAACACAACATCTGTGAGTGAACCAACGGTGTATAACTTATTCCCAGCGGTTCTTCTCTTTGCATTCTGCGCTGCAACTATTTTCGGAAATGTCTTGGTCATCGTTGCTGTGGCTCGCGAAAGATATCTTCACACTGTCACCAATTACTTCATCACCTCCTTGGCTGTGGCTGATTGTTTAGTGGGGTCCATTGTAATGCCCTTCAGTGCTGCTTACGAAGCTCTAGGGAAGCAATGGATCTTCGGTCAGGATCTGTGCGATGTCTGGCATTCATTTGACGTCTTAGCAAGTACGGCGTCCATCCTTAACTTGTGTGTCATCTCCATGGACAGATACTGGGCCATTACCGACCCTTTCACGTACCCTAGCAGAATGAGTCCAAAGAGGGCATGCTGTTTTATAGTCTTGGTCTGGTTCTGTTCCAGTCTAATATCGTTCCCTGCCATAGCTTGGTGGCGTGCTGTTGCACCGTCAACTCATAACGGTGAGTAGACCTTTCGCATACGTTTCCATCGCCAATCCTATTCCCTTAACCATCCATTTAGAAATCCTCTCCCGAAACTTCTATCGAAGTTCTGCCAATTTGCAACAAGGTTACTCTCTTATCTTAACGGCACAGCAGACACTACAAAAGTTACTAACAGGTTTTCTCATTTCTCACGTGACAAATGCACAAAGTAAATGACACAGAATCGTAGTTTACAGTAGATGAACGTGACATTGGTAGTCCAATCTCTTTTGTAGAGCTGCGGTCATATCATTTATCACTTGTTCCAAAGTTTCTTGATGTAAAAAAAGTGACATGAAAATCTCAGCTGGCGGTCTAAAAGCGGAAAGAACCCATTCAAGCAGCACAGGGTCCAGGTCCAGGTTTTTAGCAAAAAGAAACTCGTTGTTGGCTTTCAAACCATAAGTTTAGTCCTTCGTTACATGTTACATGCAGTCGTGTTTCAACAAAACATTCTGATGAAACCCGTAACAAAGTTTCGTCTGCTATACTTCCGAACCATTCGTGCGAATCTGTTATTTTTATTGTGAGAAAACACGTCCTGTGTTTTCTTTGTCTTACAGTTGTATTCACTTGGGTCTCTAGTCGTTCGCGAAAATTATAGTTTCTTTATGGAACCCCAGAAACATTGTTTCGCACGATTCGCTAGAACCCAGAACGACATGTGCCTGACACTAAATGAAACTAATTAAAGAACTTTTCAGATTCAGCTTAGGATCTTTTCAGATCTTTAATTAGGTCTGTTCTACACGGAATTCGTTGTTGTAAACTAAACTGGATTTGTTTAAAAAGAACCCGAACGATAAACAACGTGAAAGCATCACGCACGTCTGCTTCGGGATAATTCAGAATACAAAGAAAGCCTTTCACAGCAGGGATTCTTGTTTATTAATTGTTGAATTCACTTCATACAGTTGCACTAATGGTTAATTAACACTTCAATTAAGAGTGTTCATGTTCGCGTTGCTGAATCCTGATAAATGACTGCAAGTATTTTTTTTCTGTTTTCGAAAAGGTACAGGAAACCTCACCGAATTATCAGTCAATCAGTGCGTGTTTACAGACGATGTCGGCTACCTTGTGTTCTCATCAACCATATCTTTTTACGGACCTTTGTTTGTCATGGTGTTCATGTACTACCGAATCTACCGAGCAGCGGTCTCGCAATCCCGATCGCTACGCTTGGGCTGCAAGCAAGTAGCTCCGGAAGGTTTTCCTGGTGACACAGAGCTGACCCTGCGTATCCATCGGGGAGGGTGCAATCGTCGCAACCCTTACCAACAAGATGCTCCTTCTCAGCAAGGTAGCAGCAGACGAAGTCGCGGCGATATACCAGATACCATTGATACCGCTACCGGTATCAGCGTAGCAGCTAGCGCTATGTTAGCAGAAGGGGTTACACTTGTCGGTAGCACAGCTGCGGGTGCTAGGTCTGTACCCATGTCCAAGATCAACTTCTCATTGAGTCGGAAGCTGGCCAAGATTGCCAAAGAGAGGAAAGCAGCTAAAACCTTGGGTATCGTGATGGGAGTCTTCATTGCGTGCTGGTTGCCGTTCTTCGTTACCAATTTGCTGTCGGGAATTTGCCTCAAATGTATCCGAGATCCCGAGCAAGTATTCCCTGTCGTCACGTGGCTCGGATGGATCAACTCTGGCATGAACCCGGTGATTTATGCTTGCTGGTCCCGAGATTTCCGAAGGTAAACTTTCATCTTTCATAAATAATGAGCGCAAAGTTACAAATCCCTGTACGGCTAAAGTTATCGGGACATCTTCACATCCCAGTGAGTACATCTGAAACTTTGAAAACTACCCTAAAATATAAAACTACCTAAATGCTGAGAACATGTACTTAGTATCTGAAGATAACGCAGTTCTCAATAAGTCCATTCCCACGTGCTACTCAAAATTTTAAACGGTGAATGCATTTGAACTTGAGATTTCCATTAGAAGGTTACATCGATCAAAAGCTTCCAGAAGCTCCAAAAATTGACTGCAGACAAATTTTCCGGTAAATTAAGAACCTTATGTAACCAAGAAAAAAAATTGATTGCGTCTATCAGCCCCACTTGGGAGAATTCCAGCAGAATCAAAATCCTTTTTCTCGGCTTTTCCGTCAAGAAATTAATCAAGAAACTTGACGAGACACCAAGAATCGCCAGAGGTCTTATGCTGATTACTGTGTCCAACCCCACCGAGTTAACCGCTTAATCAGAACATCGTCTGCGGCTGTGTCTTGTTTAATTATCCTTGAATAATTATCAAGAGATCCTTCGAGTTCGAATCCTAGACGAAAGAGAGCCTAAAAGTATCAAATCCTATATCAAAAGTTTACTTAAAAAAAAAAGAAAAGTTGAAAGGAATTTTACAAAAGTTACTGGTCTCGTTCAATCCCGAGCGAAAAAGTTTCCATGTCCTTTTCTTTAAAGCTTCCCATAAAAGAAAACTATGTCTGTGCAGAAAATCCTGAGCCAAAAGGAGCGTAAAATGACGTAAAAGAGGTCTTATGCAGATTCTAACATCATTTTTCTCTTACCCGTTTACGTTACACGGAACGCCGTTCCCCGAACCGAACTTAAAACCTGAAATACAAGAAGTCAGAACAGTGAATTTTGTTTCTTACGCTGGTTAGATGACAGGCCAATTATTTTCCTCGTGTCAGAATCTCCATGAATCAGCGGTGTATCAATTTGACGTGAAATCCAATAATGGGCGACTGAAGAAAGCTGTGTCGAGACAGAAGTTTCCCGTTATTTAAATGTGATGGCTCGGTCTCGACTGAACGAAACATTCACGATCTTGCCCAAAGAGGTTTTAAGTTCTACTGAAAAACTGTAATAAAAAGAAAAGGAATTGATTAGGTTTCCCGAAGCCCAATTCAACAAGCAAGTGACAAGCTTTTTATTGAATTGAAGCCGCTGAAGCAAAGAGACTTCATTAGCCAAAAAGCGACAGCCATCTTGGTTAATAACTCCATTTACCACCTCGCGGCCATTAATTCACATGCTCAATTAATCCAATAATTTCCTTCATGAACGGTCTCTTGGCTGCAGCCATTTTCTGCTAAATTCAAACCGTCATTTACTGTCTTCGAGGTTTTTTTTTTTAAAAGTCGTATGCTGTTCTACTTCCGCCTGCAATGTTGCCATATTCACTTAAAATCGTTTGTAATTTTTTAGCGAGAAATAAATTAAAGATTTACATTGAAAGGTAAGGAAATAAAATGGCGGAACCGGAAATACGACCGGAAACTTGCATTCAGGAATGGGGAAAAATCCCTACTATTCACGCAAAACTTTTAAAAATAATAATTCTCTTTCAATCGAGCAAAATGACTACGAAACATTAGGTATTATTAAATATGTATAGTTTTACCTACAGAAGAATATTTATGAATATTAAATGGTAAAATAATCTTTCAAGTATTTTTAAATCTTACTACAACCGTCTAGAAGATCGTCAAAGTTTTCTGAGTCAAAGCGGGTTATATGGAAATCTACGAGTGTGACGGAATTATGCAAACGGGTTCAGTTTTTCTTTCAAAATGGACGAAAAGAGCTTGTGAAATCTTGTACATAAAAGAGAAATGCTTGAAAAGCTGTGGTTTTGCTTGGCCAGGCGTGGTAAGAGCTGACCACGCAATTTTTTGGACAAACAAGAGACGTCCAATACAATTCAGTTAGTAAATCCATATTATTCTCTCAATTTGATTTGGACGAACGAAACAAAATAAAACGCGGGAAAAAAAACTCAAAATTTCGTTAATTTCTTACAAGTGTATTTGTTTGCGGTTGTTCCGACTAAGACAAATGACTTAACGAGATTTTTGCGAATTTTTTTTTCCTCTGTTAGCCACAGAGTTGTTTGTCTTTTGCAGAGGTCTGAGACTTTCTTTCATCCATAAATCCAATAAGCGAGAACCCAAAAGTTTTTGGCGAACCTCAAGACGTTCAGTCAGGCGCGCTTTACACTGTTGCCTATCACCAAAAGTGACAGTCATTTGGGATAAGAAATTAGAAAAGGGAAAACTTGTATTAATCCGAGGGAAAGTGAGTAAGAAAATAGAAAAGATGAGAAAGAGATGATGATAATGAATGGAGATTGTATCAGTGGAATGAATGGTAATGAATGAATATGGATAAAGGATTGTGAAAAAGAAGTGTAATACTAATAATAGTAGTAGGAATAGTAATAGTAGTAGTGGTAGTAATGATTACGAAATAATGATAGTAGTAATCATGGGAGTAACGTTTCGTGACAGTCATCATAATGGTAATGATAATCAACCATTACTGCGACTACTACTGCTACTACTACAACAACTACTGGTACTACTACTACTACTACTGCTACTACTACTACTATTAATAGTATTAATACTACTATATTACTACTTCCACTCCTGCTAGCACTTGTACTACTACTAATTCCACTACTACGTTGACATTAGTGTAAATGGTATTATACTACTAACACAACTACTTCTCCTACGACTACTACTGCTTCTACCACTTCCTTTATTACCAATTCTGCTTACTTCTGCAAGTACCTCTTCTACTATTGCTACTAGGTCTTACAGCTGCTGCTACTGCAAATACTACTACTATTACTACCACTACTACTACTACTACTGCTACTACTACTACTAGCACCACTATTACTATTATTATATTATCATTAATATTACTGCTACTATTACAACTGCTACTAATATCACTAGCATTATACCACACTAACAACAATATACACATATCGTTTTAATGGACTGTAATCGATAATTATATTGTTACATAACTCGTTATTGAAGTTTCATTAATTAGATCTCCACTTTGCTTAACGGATGCAAAACTTACATGCACGACAACTAATCGGCACCAATTAAGACTGCTAATTAACGAAGTTGTTTCATTCCAATTAGTGGATAAAAAGTGCCCATCAAAAATTAATAATAATAATAATAACAATATTTATAATAATAATTGTGCTACTAGTACTACCATTACTACTGCTACTTCTTCCAGTACAATAATATATTACTAGTAATTATATATGTAACTTTTTTTGCTTATTTTCGACAATATTTTCTCTAACTAAATTTGACCTAATTTAAATTACTCAATTATTTTTTACCTTAAATTCAATTTAATTGAATTAATAAAAAATTTTCTGCAATTCAAGGGCCTTTGCCAGGATCTTATGCGTTTGCTGTCCGCGTTTGTTTCATCGCTGGAAGAGACACACAATCAAAACCACATACAACGTAATAAATACGACTTAACTTGAATATAATTAACTGTAAAGTCAATTCATATAGGGAAATACAGCAACTCCAACAAGTCCAGTTCCGACGGCCATTAGCTATTCAACGCTGGGTCTCCAATCGCTTCCCACGTAAAATCTATTTAAATTATGTGAAGTTAATTAACGTAATTAACTGTAAAATTTATTGAAGTTATGAAAATCTGGAAAAATTGTGTAATTCGAACTATTTGTTTGCTGTTTGCATAATAAATGTCCACACGCTTGTTTTCTAATAAAATTAATTATACTTTAATATTTTATTAAAAATGACTACCTAGTTGCACCTTATCTCACAAAAAAAATCTAGAAAAAATTCTGATTGGTCCTTTAAGACTAGTCACGTGATCCGAACAAAAAGCACCAATTAAATCTCAAAAATTCTCATTGGTCAAACTATAATCACGTGGTCAGCACCAGAACAACCAATAAGGAAATATCTCAAATAAATTCAACCAATAGCGTTCGATAATTTAAGTACAACAAAATCTAAATATTGTAACGGGATTAAAAAAATAAAAAAAAAAAAAAAAATCGACTATTGGCTGCTGCCTATTGTTTTTTGTGACCAGTCACTGGGCGGATTTCTGTTTAACGGGTAACGGTGGAGGGACGTTATCATCATAGCTGGGAGCGTGTGAAGCGGAGGAGTCCAGCAGCTGTTGATCGATTCCCGTCAGAAAAGTTTCACGGATGAAGCGGCTCAGTGAGCCGGAAGCGTAACCGGAAGCAAACGATTCCGGATGCCGGAAGCGATTCAGTGAGGAACGATCCACGTCTTCCACGCTGGGCTCCGTTATCGACACGGAGGAATTGACAGCTTCGATGGGCAACAAATCGCGTGAATAACTGTACGCAGAACTAGGAACTATAGACAAAAGAAACCAGAAAATTACGTAAAGAAAATATAAAATCATTTATTAAGAAAGTAATCGATCATAAATAATATCAATATTATTATAAGTATCGATGTACGTATTGATGTCTGTCAATAAATGAATGAATGAATCAGTGAATGAATGGGCATATGAATGAATGAACGAATGAATGAGAGAACGAAGGAATGAACGGATGAATGAATGAACGAACGAATGAACGAACGAATGAACGAATGAATTAATGGAGAATGAATGAATGGATGAATAAATTGACTGATCAATCAAGGAGTTAATGAATATTAGTACCGATATCAGTCAAACAAACTGTCTGTATGCCTGTGTTTCTTGTAGTCGTTGTCTACGTCTGGTTGTCTGTCCGTCCGCCTTTCTGTCTGGAAATGGGTGTCTTTCTCTTTATCTTTATCCCTGTCTTTGTGCCCGTCTGCCTGTCCCGCTTCCTTTCCATCCACCTATCTTTCTGTCTGTCTGTCTGTCTGTCCGTCCGTCTCTTTCTCTCTCTCTCTCTCTCTTTATCTGTCTGACTATCTTTCTACACAACTGTCTATCTGTCCGCTTGTCAATGTGTATCTATCTGTCTGTCTGCCTCTCTACCTACCTAACTCTGCTGTCTGTTTCATTACCTGTCTGTCTGTCTGTCTGTCCGTCTCTTTCTCTCTCTCTCTCTCTATCTGTCTGACCATCTTTCTCCACAACTGTCTGCCTGTCCGTTTCATACTCAACACGAGACTTTCTACAACACTAACACAACATAACAACCTTTAAAACATTGCAAAAAAATAGCAACAAAACTACACAAAAATTATTGTGCAGATCTATTTCGTCTGGACCTTCATTCTCATTCTCGACTGAACCCGCCCATTCAGACCAAACAAACAAATTCCACAAAAAAATACAGAAAATTGAATTATAATAATAGTCCTAAGATTTAACTACACTAAATTAAACCTAATTATTTTTCTTAACAAAACGAAGAGTCATTCTGTTATCAACTGTTATCACTTAATCTATCATATCACTAATTAAATAAATGTCAATTTAAACTTATCCAACTAAAATAAACATTGTGGTTAAACTAAATATTATAATGAAATCAAATTTTCGATTCGCAGAAACTAAAAGTAACTCCACTTTAACTTCAACTTTTACTTTGACTTGGCAGTTCACTTTGAAGTAATTAACATTTTCCCAGTTCTGCGAATTTCAGATTCAACTTCCATTCATCAGGATCGGGATTTAAGTATTCAAAATCAAAGTAGATTTTCTAGTTAACATTATCATAATTCAGTCCTATCAGCTTCTCGTTCTGGTCTGAATAATGAGGCAAATTCTTGGAAATCGGTTGTGACGTAAGTAAGCAACTGCCTCGTTTCCGTAAGTTTCGTTAAATCTCCAACATAAAATATAAATATATTATCCTATAATAATAATAATAATACCGATATCAAAGCATCCTCCGCTGTATCTGTTGCCAAAGCTTCTTCTATTAAACACCAGACGTTTCTCCAGGTTCCTGGAACTTCTGTTGCTATGGAAACCACTGCTAGTTCTTCTGGAGAAGCTGGTACTACTCCTGGAGAACAGCGAGAGTGGATTTCTACTTTTTCCAGGATCGCTAGAGAGTAGGCTAGCTTTACTGGAACTTCGGGAAACACTTTTTCCGATCTTTGGAGTCAGGATCAAGTCTGCGCTCTTCTTGCCGTACTTCTCTTCCACGTGGGTCTTCATCTCGTTGAAGCACTGCTCGATCCTCTGCTGAATGGGAAGCTCTGATCCCTTAGCCTTTGATCGGTGGATCGAAATGGCGGATTCCAGCAAAGAGACCTGGACACAGAACGATTCTTTCAGCTCCAGGATCAGTTCCCTATCATGGGGGTGTTCTAGCGCGTAGTCTTCAGTCAAGAACGCTTTTTCGTAGTTTGAGATCCCGCCATTGACCGCAGGATCGACTATTCCGTTCAGTTTCATGGTCAGACCCTGCAGTGGAAGCTTAGGATCGGCTCTGTGCGCCAGGATCAGTTCTGTGAGCTGTCGATTCGAAGTCTGCATTTGTTCTATGGCGTTCTCCAAAGGATTAAGTTCCAGGATCTGCGTTTCCAGCACCGGGAACCATTGCAGGATCCCTGGTAGTGGATGCGAACACTTCATCACAGTCCTCTCGATCCACAGGGACGAGAACGCGTTATCAGAATCACGGGGACCTCGATGGAAAGGTCTGGAGAAGCTGAAAGTTTCCACGTGATTCACTCGATAGAATCGCAGTATCTTCTCATTGACGATTTTTCCGGCAAAGCGATCCTCGTCTAGCATTAGAGGATCAACTTTATTAATCTGTAAGAACTGTTGGGGAGAATCTTTAACATCTTCTCCGGTGGGGTTAAGGTTTTCATCAACTCGGCACCCGGAAACTCTATAGCGATCCTGCTGGAGAAGTCGCTAAGTCTCTCGAACTCTTTTCCTCTGTAGATAAATTCTTTGTTCTGCAAAATGGCGGGAAATCCTCTTCCGTAGAAGGCTACCCGGAAGTGTTCCGGTTCCGATCTGACTTGCTGGATGATGCTATCATACATAGCGGCCATTCTGGAGCAGACTTTACTCAGTTTTGAGTACTCGAATGTTTCTTCTTCGTAGATTTGCGCCAGTTCCTTGCAGAGAGGCAGTGCACATTCCCACATATGGCCGCGATTCAGATAGTCGATAGTATCGATATAGAGTTGCTCCTTGAGCTGTCGATGCGTAGTGCATTCCGGGTACCTGGAACTCTTCAGAATGTTCGGTAGGGAATCGTCTGTCCATTGGAGAAGCTGTGCGTGAAGCTGGAGTGTGAATGCAGCTTCGGTGAAGTTATCTCTCTTCAAATGGAGGTCGCAGAGTCTGTTCAGATACTTAATATACATATCCTGACGTCCGATCTCGTGATAGAAATCCAAAATATTGGCGATACAAATCATCTGGTTGTCCGGGTTGTCTTCCAGGCAGACGAACCGGTACTCAAGTAACCGTTCTAGCAAGGCGGTAACCGTTCTAACGAATCCGAGTCCCTGTTCTACGAGGAAGACGTGGTTCTCGCATAACTCGGTTAGTATGGATTCAAATAGTTCCTTGTAATGCTCATCCCCGCGTCCCTCCTCTTCCACCAGTTCGGACAACTTATCAATGACAGCGCTCTCCAGGTCGTGGAAATGTCCCTTGATGAGAGCCGAGTTTCGCTTAGCGTCGCTATACGAGTCGCCCAGGGATCGCGGAGAGTAATACTCGCACTGCATCATGTCAAAGAAGATGGGGATGGCGTTCCTCCGCAGTTTAGCATCGGGGATGAGCGACATCTCCAGGAAAGGACCGACGATCCGTGGCAGGAACCGAATCTTGTGCTGGCCAAGATTGAACCAGGCCGTGCGGATCTCCAGTCCCATTTCTCGGCGCATGTCCCGGTATCGAGACAGGATCGCCCTCCGTTTGCTCTCGGAAAAACTCTCCAACTGCAGCGATGGCTGTGTTATGAACGACACAGCGCAATGAAAGAAGTTCTCCCACACTTGATACTCGAAAGGCATTATAAAACAATCTCTCAGTGTTGTAGCTATGAACCTTAAGGCTCTCAAGAGTACGCTATTCTGTACTAGGATCATTTGGGACCACTGCACGGGGTAGACGCTTCTCTTGACCAGTTCCGTGAACACCAGGAGGATTTCTACGAGGAAATCCCGGAGATCTTCGTATCTCGAGAAGTTTCTAATGTATTGATAATAGTGTTCCGGGGATATGGTGCGGAAAATGGCGATCACCGCACCCACTAGATGAGAGGAATGCCTCTGTCCGTAATTAGTGATAACTGTCCTCAGTAAAGGTCGGAAAATAATCGACAGAATCGTTGACATGTCTTGGAATTCCAGGTCGATGTTGTCCAAAGCTTCCACTAAGCTGCTGAGAATGCTCGAAGAAACTTCCACCTAAACAGAAAACAAGAAAAAAAAACTCATTACCTAGATTTCCTCGGGGATTTCTCTGTGTTCACAAGCAGATCTTTTTTCTTGTTTTTTTTTTTGCATCATTATAATGTACAGAGTTATTTTTCATTTACAGCAACAGCAACCAAAAAAAAAACTTGCTTCGTGCGATTTTTCCAGAAGTTCCTTGATGTAGCTTAAGATAGGAGGTAGCAGAAGCGAGCGGCATTGGGGTCTACGTAAAAGCTCGCTGCGAATGATATCGTCCAGAGTCAGCGTCTTGTCCTTGATCATTTTTGTCGGTGAATTCACCACGTCCACAAAGAGTTCACTACAATATAAAAATTAGTTAAAAAATCATACCAGAATATATTAAAACTTACCTTAGTTCCATAGCGTCCATAACGCACAGTAATTCTGGTATAACTGAAGGAATGTACCTAAGACAAGCCCCTTGAACAGGCACTACTCTCTCTGATTGCAGTTGAAGAACATTGCCAAAGCTTTCAAAAAAGCTTCTGATCATTCCATTGAATTCTAGCGTGTCTTCCTCGCCTTCTAGCTTGCAAAACAACTGCCAGGACTTGACGACAAACTTGAAAACGTACTGGAGGCTCTTCATGACTCCGACGAGGCTTCTCGAGTCTTTCTTGTCACCGCAGACCCCGTCCAGATACTTTTTCAGCGTTGTTAAAAGTTTTTTGAAAGCTAGAGTGGCGCTGAAATTGTTAGTGATGTATGCGTCTAGCATCGGTCTGAAATGTTTGTATTTGCGGTCCGATATCAGACCAACGACGTAGACCAGAGCGTCGAAAACAACTTCGTCGTAGATTCCCGACTCTGAATTCTCCATTAAGATACTGAAGAGGGCATCAAAGACGTCCTGAATGTATTTGACAATCTCTTCGCCGTCCACTTTCATGAAGGCCTTGAGGATTTGCTCTAAATTGCCAGGCTGCGACTTGTACTGAAGAAGCCCGAGCAACTGAACGTTCTGTGTCAACTTAGTCGAACACAACAAAGTGGAAATCATGAGGAAATCTTTGGTGTTGGGACTTAGTCCAGGGACTGATTTCGACTCTTCCCCAGCCTCGTGACGGGTCATCGGTAGTTTCAGGTACGAAACATCGTTTTCCTCAAACTTTTTGTGATCGATTTTGTAGACAAGTAAATCATGAATCCCATCCTTGACTGTCGTCCCGTTTTCCTGCATGAGTCTGACGAAAGCCATGGCGAAAGGCTTCTCATTCTTGTCCTTGTTCTCGTTCGATGGACGGTGTTTAAGAGTGAGTCGCACGTGACTGTGGTAGAACTGTTCCAGAGGTATCGCGATCTTGAAGGTCTCCTGCCATTTCGGCTCGTCTTCATGGTAGTAAACAACACTGCGATACTCATTTTGCGCCTGAATACCAGTTCCCATTTGTATTACGCCTTCCCGATTCAGTTCTCCCTTAGCGTTGTAAACCTGCGCCATGATTTCAATACTTCTGTTGCCCAGTCTAAAACTATGGGAGAAATCTCCGCCTCGTAAAGTCACATACAGATCGTGTCTGACCTCTCCGGGTAAAATAACTTCAGGAAAACCTAGTTTCTTACAAATGGAAGGATTTCCTGTAACAATGGCTCTGTTTTCTTCAGTCAGTTGACTCCAGTCTCCGTGCAGCAGTCGAAAGCCGCACCAAAGTCCTTGTCCTTTTGAGTCTTTCAACTGGTTGCCCGTTATAACCAGTCTGCGGAGAGTGCTGTCCAGAGTTTCCCCATCACCGCAGGGCAGGAAAACTGCAAACTGCTGATCGTCTCTGTCGCTTCCACCGCGGTCAGTCATGATTCCCGTGATGTCTACAGCAGCTACCCCGTAAGGTCTGCGGAGAGGAGTCGTTCCCGCTTGCGAAATCTTGCGAGAGGACTGCCGGGGGTCCATGGCACCAATACGAATAACATAACAAACGAAACAGACTCTTCCTCGCTGAACGTCTCTGTTCCCAAGATCGGAGAACAGAGCCCAGAGGTTCATCAGTTTCTCCACAGACTGAAAACTACTCGGTCTCCTCCAGCGTATCACAAAGTTCTCCGTAAAAGGCGCCCACTGTTCAACGTCTAGTAAAAACATTACCAACTCCGCTTCTTCCGCTGAAAATAAGAAAAACAAATACAATCAAAAATTCAATTGTAATAAATGTAATAATAAATACCCAGATGATAAACAAAGTTCTTGAACGTCACCAAGAGCATGTATGAGTGCTTTTCTAACGCTTTTCTGGCTTTCCCGCTCAGTCCGGACGGATTGTTCAGTCTTAGCGCCACAGCTGCGTTTATTCTCTGTGCCGTAATTTCATGCTGCTTTAATAAATGCATCACGGAAGTGTTTTCTGTGTTTAAAAGGTTTCCCATTTCGTCCCGAACAACCATGTCCAGTCCCAGAAGGTTGTTGCCGAAATCGATGCACGAGGCAACAATCTGCTGGAGATCGCGCTCTTCTTCCAGCGTCAGACTTCCCGAGTGCAGCTTTGAACGATGCTGTAGAAGCTCCAGCATGAGGAACCTACATTTTTCGAATCTGGGATCTCGACAAATGTACAGTTCCCGCCATATCTGCCCCCATTCTCTCAGCGCAGACGCGGCTTCTTGAACTATGGCGTTGCCAAAAGGGCTAACAATTTCTCCTTTGCTTGTTTTCTCTACTTTTGATCTCAGTGTGCAGATAAACGATTTGGGGTAGATCCCTAAAAGCGATGGGTTCTTCATCAGGCATCCAAAGTACCAGTCCTCCGTCTCTAGCAAATTGTGAACTACGTCTCCCACGTCTAGTTTCAAACTATTGGGAGTTACGTGCAGATAATTGTGAATAGCTGTAAACATTCAAATGCTTCGTTAATAAAACTGATAATAAAATACTTAAAATAAACCTTACCTGCTCCGAGCCTCTTCTTCTCGGGAACCGCGTTCCAGCAGCTCATTTTCCGTTCAACCTGAAAACTAATCTCAAATTCCTACATTCATAACAAAATATAATATAAAATCACATTTTGCTACTAAAACTTAAAATAAAAAAAATAATAAAGAAACTCATTCAACAAAACATCACAACAAAAGCAGACGAAAACTTGCACTTGACGTACCTGATGCGAATTTCTGATTTCAAATTTCGCGCCTTTTTGAAATGTTCTCAAAATCTTGCCAAAATCATCAACTTGACTTTTATAACTCAAGAATAAAATTTAAAAACTTTATTAGAACAAAATACCGCAAATGGAAAGTCTTCTAATTGCTGAGGGCGTCGATAAGCAATACATATTCGTCATTGCATTTACTGATAACCTTATCTTTTTCGTGATAAAACAAAAACCATTCAATACAAAGGTACACCTACGAAAAATTCAACTTTCTACAATTTTTTGTACAATAAACAACCGTAACTGGTATGATTGCCATTATAAATATTCAAAGAACGATGCATGAATAATTCAAACCAAATCAATTATATGCTCCACATAGATTTTCTGTGTATTAATTTATTTCAGTAATCACCGAGATTTATGACAAAGAAACTCAGAAATCTTAAACTAAATGAAGAAAAACCTATAACCCAAATAATACTATTCAGTAAAGTAGCACTACAGTAAACTAAGTAACATTTTTTGGTTTTTGTAATCTCGATGAATTTCTTGTGGGGAAAAATCATCCGAGGAATGATGAGTATGTCTTTTTCTGTCTGATTTGATTTTGTTTCTTAAGCCATTTCCAAGCGAGTTTCTCCATTTTCAGTAATCAACTGAACCAGACTTCCGTTGGCGGGACGGTCCTTGTTTTGGGCCCAGCGTTCCATCAGACTACATTAAAACACATTTTACTACAAATCCGTATCTTACAAAGATCTCAAAATATCTTACTCAGCGACAAACTCGAGCGGAGTCCATTTCGAGTGATCGGCCTTAGGCATCCATTTGCGATTCATTGGGGTGTCCAACGTGATCGGCAAAATCGCATAAACAGACGAATTCTTCGGCAGCCCACTTTCGTTAGCAGCTAACGATTTCACCAACTGATGAACGGCGGCTTTAGCCATTCCATAACCAATCATTCCAGGAGTCCCTATAATTTCTCCATCATTTAAATTCTTAAAAATTTATCTGCGTTTGTACCTTCTACAGCTGCTTTAGCTCCAGTCAACACCAAAACTCCTCCTTCTTTCAGATGACGTGCGGCTATGGCTGCAGCAATGGACGAAGACCAAACGCTCTGTTTCCACATGAGCTCTGCGTTTTTTACAAAATCATTAGCTGCAGCGTTTCCGCCAGCCCATCCTCCAGCCACACAGTAAATGGCATCCAGCGGCTGACCTTCGAGAACCTTTGAAACTTCTCCAAGAACAATATTTTCCTAAAAACATCACTTTTACGGTTAAACTTAATCTGATTACTGAATTTTTGATACCTGGTCGACCCAACTCTCGCTGGAAGGTACAACGATACTGGCGTCGGCTTCCTCGTTATTTGTCAAGTCGATACTTCCGACCCACTGAAAATAATGCGATATTTTTTATTTTAAAGAAAAGTAGTTAGAAGTTATCTTACATAATTTTTGGTTTTCAAGTGTTTCACGATGGCACTGCCCAAGGCACCACGTCCACCGTAGACAAGGACTCTGGAAATTGCCGACATCTCTACAAGATCTAGAACTTTTATTTTATCCGAAGAATCAGGAAATGCTTTACTGAGGATTACTAAAGCGATTAATGCGACTGCCAAGCAGAAAAACTGGCCGGTAATTAACTGAGCAACGTTTGTAAATGTCCTTACCGGTGCGAGGTCAACAGTACGGTTTGTTTTGCTGTGGGGCTCCATAAAGGCAAATTAACTAAATGCCATCTAGCGGCAGTTTTACCAAATAGGTTTGCCCTAAGACATATCGATAAGGATCAGTGTTTCCACTTTTGAGGGGGAAATTCCCTTAAAAAGGAAAAATGAGCGAGGAGGGAAAATGTAGGGAAAAGAGGAATTTTTCAAGTCTGACTGTATATTTTAGTATTAGATTGTTGAAATATACATCAGGAAAGGATAGGAACCCTGGAAAAAAAAAATCGTCAAGGAGAGTAAATTCCTAAAAATTAATTTTTATTAAATTAAATTGAAATCATAAAAATTAATAAAAATTTACTGAAGAGTAAAAAAAAAAATAAAAAGAGGGACAGTGGCTCTCTTCTCGCCAAGCGGGGAGGGCGGGAGCGGATAGCGTGTAAGAACTAAGGGTCCTGAACTATTAGCAGCTAGTTTCTTAGCTACAACTATTAGTATGAGTTATAGGAAAAGTCCAGGACCCGGAGAAAATTATCCCTAGCAAACCATACTGCTAAGAAACATGTCCTTCAGTTGTTTGTTCAGTTTATGATTATCGTCTTTATCAAGTAAAATTTTAGGAACGATGAAACAAAATTTGGAAGTACTATATCAAAATGCTAGAACATCGCTGACATCAAGCTACGTTTAAGCTTCGTGAAATTTATTTTGATACTTGGTCCATTCCAGCTTTAGTTATTTGGGTTATTCCAGTAAACGTTGACTTACAAACGAAAGATGCGTTATTTTGTACACAAAATACTGGATTTGACTGCAACGTATTCCATGAAGTAGAAAGGCATCAAGAGCACATTTAAAAAATTATACAGAAGTTAATAAAATAGACGAAACCAGTATGGTGGTAGCTTGCAACTAGCATGTGAACTTAGAACTGAAAACCATAAACAGGTGGAAGATTCGGGGGTCTGGGAAGCTGGGCCCCCAAGAAGCTGGCGACGACCTACAAGTTTCTTGACAGATTCGGCGTAAATTTGATGGCAAGCCACGCAAATAGCTCATCCTATTCCAGGTACAAAGCCCAAACATGCACCATGTATCCTGCTCAAGCCTACATTTTTAAAGGGTTAGAGGGTATAACTGTAATAATGGTGTAATAATGTACAGTCATGTTCGTAAAAAAAAAAGGATACAGCACGGGAAGGTCTTTAGTTCGCTTTTAACAGTTTGTAAAATTATTTTTGCATTCAAGTTAGTCAAGATAGATTAAAATAGCAGTATTTTAACCGAATTCATGCAGATTATCGAGTTATATTATAGTATTCTTGCAGAAAATAAGAAAAAGTGACGTTTAGCCTTCCCATTCTGTACCCTTTTCTATGAACATGACTGTACTAATGACGAGGGCAAAGTTCTGGAAGTTCTTTACCAGTCTACCGAATATGAACTGTTCCAAACGATATATACAGGTAAAGACAGGATTATTTATTTATTTATCCGATTCCAGATTCCTACTCCAATAATAGATATCTGTATTTGACGAGGAGAACTAGAAAATTATTAGTCGGTTAGTTGTTCAACAAAGTTAGGTCAAAGTATGGATGATTATAATCCCCTCAGAAGGTTTTTCTTGTGCCAAAAAACTGAATTAAATCACTTAGAGACTTTTAAGATGAATTGTTTTTGTTAAGTTGTGGAAGTTTAGTATCTGGCTGAACTATCGAGCATTCTCTCGCCTGGATTATGTTGCAGTAGACTAGTCAGTAAGCAGGCTACAATACTGTTTTCTCTACTTGCGTAATGTTCAGGCAAGGGCAACAGTAAAGTGATGTTCGCGAGGTGGAAGCTGGGAGGTCTAATAGGAATGTGACCGTACCGGCTATGCCATTCTCGTTCAATTTTTAGTGAAAGCAGAAGACAAATCCCGTCGAAATGATAAGAAGAGAATGCTTCTCAAAAAGTAGGAGGAAAAAGCCATTTTGGGAAAAATATTTACAATCACCCTCCAAAACTTATTTTGGGGGGGGGGGGGGAGGCGACCGCCGCACTTCTTGAACAACCGAGAGAACGCAATTCGCTGTGTTAGAGACAGAACACACTTCTTGAACAATCCAGAGAACGCAGCTCGCTGTGTTAGAGACCGAACACAGTTCTTGAACAACCGAGAGAACGCAGCTCGCTGTTTACAGACAGAACGCACTTTTTGAACAACCGAGAGAACGCAACTCGCTGTATTAGAGACAGAACACACTTCTTCAACAACCGAGAGAACGCAACTCGCTGTATTAGAGACAGAACACACTTCTTCAACAACCGAGAGAACGCAACTCGCTGTTTACAGACAGAACACACTTCTTCAACAACAAAGAGAACGCAAATCGCTGTGTTAGAGACAGAACACACTTCTTAAACAACCGAGAGAACGCAGCTCGCTGTTTACAGACAGGACACACTTCTTCAACAACCGAGAGAACGCAACTCGCTGTTTACAGACAGAACACACCTCTGAGTGTACCTAGTTTATCAACATAGTCCACAAATACCTTTGCTAATTTCACTTCTGAAATCTTCGTCAACTATAAATATTATAACAATATCTCGAACATATATAATAATAAATCTGGAATCCAGATTAGACGTTTACTTAAAAACCCTCCAGTTTAAGAAAATCACCAACGCTCTCCGGTGTATGGATCCGAGAGTTTATGAGGAAGACAGCAGTATTCTCAGTGCCACTTGGCTGATCATGCAAATTCGAATTAGTTTGAAGTTCTAACCAAGTCAGTACTCGTCAGCTTCGCCGTAAACCAGCATTTTAGAGAAATGGCTTAGTAGGTTTTAGTTTAAGTTTCCCTTTGGACGAGGCTTGCGCTTTAGACCGTCTTCAGTCTATTCAATTGTGGCAAAGACAGCACTAGCTGATGAGCCGTCCATACATATTGCATTGTTAGGAAGATTTGCATGGACCTCTGCAACGGCTTTGATAATCATTTGGAAAAATCTTTCGAGTTTCCTTCGTGAGTAATTATTGGGAATTTTCTATTGACTAACTTCGGGCGTTTGGCAGATAGATTCAACATATACTTGAAATATTATAAATCTTTCGAAAGCTGGACATCCCGTCTATCCCTGGAGGCTGTATCCCTGGAGTGTTATATCTCTGAATATGGTTTGGTATGAATTACAAATAAATTTACAACTCTCCTGACTTTCTCAGTCTATGTTGTGTTTTATAAACCCTTTGTAAGCCGGTTTGCGCCATCATCAGGTTTTTTGACAATCTTGTTCCGTATAGTTTCATATTATCCCGTAGATAAAACTACGCGGTGAATTTTGATACATACGTGAACACCAAATAATGTTCAGATTCAATTTTGGCATTGAAGAAAATATAAGGAAAACCCTTTGGTTGAAAAAGCAAATGTTTCATTCGTAGACAAGCTAGGTGAGTCTACGCAGTTTAATCCTCTTAATACTGAATCTGGCTAAAATCTTCAATTCCTTACCTATACTAGAAGTTGCTTAGAATAACACGAAAATATATGTTCAGTGTACAAAAACGTATTATTGCATCATTTTTATATTTTCAGTTAAAAATTTCAGATAATCATTTTTTAAATATTACTTCTCTCCAAAGAAGAAAATGCGAGTCTTAGTACTTGGAAGTAGTGTAGGAAGACTGAGGGTAAGTTGGGCGAGAAGGATAGGCATCGGTGGTGTAAGATGCTTTAGAGTAAGCAGGGGTAGAATAAGACTTCGTAGGGTAGGCAGGGGTAGTATAAGAAGGTGTAGTATAAACAGGCGTAGTGTAAGCTGGGCTAGAGTACGAAGGTTTAGGATAAGCGGCGGCAGCCGGGTAAGAAGATGGTTTGTAATCGTATTTGGCTTCTCCCTGGTACTGAACGTCAGCCACGTAACCGTAGTCGTCTGCTTTGTAAGAGACAATCTGAAGGCGGCCATCGGGAAGTAGGACTTTGTAGGATCCACTCACTACTTTGCCATCACTGCTTTCCTGGTGAGTGAAGTCGTTATACGAAGGATCGTCCTTGACGGCCCAGGCGAAATTGTACGGCATCGGAGCCTAAGGAAATCGTATTCAATTAGGTCAAATTTGCCAAGTGACAAGGCAGATGGAGTTTCTACTTACATAGACATATTGCTTGGTGTAAGCAGGGGTTGTGTATTCCGGTTTAGGGTAAGAAGGAACATCTGCTGCCAAAGCTACAGAAAACAGGCATAGTGCAGCGACCACCTATGAATGAAAATATTTCGATTGAATTCATAAATAGACTGGCTAATGGAAGAATACCTTCATGTTGAATACTTTACTTGGCTTATTTCGCACTGAACTGCTGATAATTTTCAACGTGATCGCCCTTTTTATACCAAGAATTGTGTAACACTTGGGTGGGTGAGTAAGACTAATAACTTTTTTCTTTTCCTGCGGTCTTCACTTTCGTCTTTCACGCCTTTCCATCGGCAACCTTTGCGTGTTCGAGTGAAAAATCCGGGATATATTTTATACTTAGTTCTAATCACATTCAGTTGTTTTTCTTTTTCATTCAATTATTGACCCAAAAATTCCAAGCGTATGGGAAAGCCCCGAAGCAAGGGCAGTCTATCGCTTTCAGCTAGAAATATCTCATCATTATAATCAGTCCTGATTTCACTTTCACTTCCTATCAATACCTTGTGCATACAGAAAAATTATTTTAGTAATTTTTTAACATAAATTTTACACGGTGGTGGTTACATTTTATTTTTCGAGAATTTAATTTGGGAATAGATTGAATATTTGATTTCACACGCACACACAAGTTTGTTTAGCAGAGACAGAGCTGCATAAAAGCTTCACTGAAGTGCAGCTGGAATTTTTTGTTAATTTAGGTCATGGAAATGTGATGTGAATCAAAGAGAATATATAATTTTGTACAAATGCAACTGAACTAAGGAAGAGGTGTACCTTAGGCATATTTACCAAAAGGACTTCCCCACAAATTCCGTTCAGCGTTAAACCTTACTAATAAATCGGAATTTGTCAACACAGACCAAGTACAAGTCCTTTCCTCTATACTCCTCTTTTCTGAAAAGGCGAAACTTGCGTATTCTTTGTATAAATAAGCGGGCACAACCAGATGATTATCAGTACAGTACAACACAAGTAAGAAGCAAAACCTATTCAACATGAAGGTATATTTCTGCATGTCACAAAACCAAGTACTGTGCATAAAATATGTTAATTTTTGGTCCATAAGTCTTGGTTGCACTCTGTCTGATTGCGGCAGTTATAACAGCAGATGTCCCTTCATACCCTAAACCGGAATACACAACTCCTGCTTACACCAAGCAATATGACTAGGCAAGTACAAGCCATGTCGGCAATTGTACAGTATAGTTTCTATGTAAATGCAAATATGATTTCATCAAGGCAACGACGCCCTACTACTTTGCCTGGGCCGTCAAGGACGATCCTTCGTACAACGACATCACTCACCAGGAAAGCAGTGATGGTAAAGTAGTCAGTGGCTCCTATAAAGTCCTGCTTCCCGATGGTTGTCTTCAGATTGTCACTTACAAAGCAGACGACTACGGTTACGTGGCTGATGTTCAGTACAAGAGAGAAGCCATGTGCGATTACAAACCCTCCTCTTACCCGGCTCCCGCCGCTTGTACTAAGCCCTCTTATTCCAGCCTAGCTTACACTACCCCTACTTACACTACCCCTACTTACACTACTCCTGCCTATACCACTCCTGCTTACACTACCAACTCTTTTTCTACCCCTGCTCACCCTACTGTTTACTCCTAAAAGTCGTATCCCAAGGAAGTCTATCCTTCCCGCCCAACTTACCCTCGGCCAGCTTACACTACCCTGAGTTACACTCCTGTTTCTTACGAGAATGCCGAATATTGAAGCCGACATACATTTTTTGAAAGAAATTCATATGAAGTAATATATACCCGTAGTCTTCAGACGATTCAGCGAGACAATTTGTCTTTTTTTCTTATTTCTTGTTTTGTAATCAATGCTGGGTGAAAGGGAAGCAGCAAATGTGCTTGTTTTTCATGAGTGAAGTATATCCCCATCTAGCACTGAAAGGCATATCAACGCACTTTATAACTGTTCTTTTAAAAATGAAATTTTTCTTAAAGGGTTAATTTTACCGAGAATTTTATACTGACCTATTCGATTACGAAAACGTGTAACATATTCTCCTGAAATAATGCAGTGAGTCAATATTCCCTCGATTTTGACTAGCGACTTCCATTTGCGTGTAGTTCTCTATCAATTCGTTGCATAAGTCATGAAGGCCTATCATGAGTTCCCGCCGCATGGAGTGCGTCCTAGAATACATACAATACAGAATCCTTGCTCATCCGTCGATTCAAGACATCTCAACTCGACAAGGATTAAACAAGAACGCGAGTTGAGGTTTCGGTCGTGGTTCCGCGAAACTTCTAATCCGAGCTATTCATCATCCCCTCCGGGAGGATTTTTGCCAGGTTTATAACATGTCATGGTTCAAAAAAGTAGGAACTCGGTGGCTTCAGGTTGTAGGAGCTAGAAGATATTATTATTGTTATTATTATTCATTTCATCTCACTACATTGTGACTTGTCTTATTCTAATCTGGTCTTCCAGCTTCCTGGGGACTGCCTTCTCCTCTAGCAAGTACCCTGAAAATATCCTGAAAGGGAAATTTTCATGCGTCCTGAAAAAACGCTTTTAGGATACTAAATGGTGCCCTCAATAATCAAGATTCACAATTCTCAACGCAATATTTTTTACACATCCATGATCGGACGTGGTTCTGGATATTCAGGATATGTTATGGATATCGTTCAGGATGTACCCGACATCCTTAATTTTCCGCTGGGTAATGGTCCACAAGTATTTCTTGCGGAATTAAACGTGGATGATTTGTTTTATACACTCTTATCGGCAGAGTATTTTTAAGTATTTGGTAAAGGAAGACAGCTTACGTCCGTAAAAAAGCCTAGGCGGGTCAGAACCGAATGGAAAAGATATGGACTAAGGGTTTTGGGTCAACTGAGCTGTGTTATTCAGCCATTACCTTGAATCGGAGGTTCACAGAGACTCGGAGGCGAAAGGAGAGAGTCAGGAGAGCAGGACTTGAGCGTACGGATTACTTAAGAGACTAAAGCGAGTCAGGAAGAGGTTCAAACACACGAACACCTTGAGAGAAAGATGCAGAGGGTTCCTATAGGACTGGAATCACGTAGATCTATGCAAAAGGAACATTACAGCAAGACTACCCTCTAGAGAGTAAAGAGACCGTAGTATTCCTTCTCGATCTCGTCGGCTAAGTTAATAACTGAATCGAATCATCGGCGGTATGATACCCCAGTTTTTGTATGACCTACGAATTTGCGTGTCGTGTGAAAACCACTGTAACTGGATTCGTTCTTATCATTTCGAACTATTCATAGGAAAAAAGCGAGACCAAATGAGTTCAAGTACATTTCACACCTATATTATCTTCCATTGGATCTTAGTACAATTCGCAATACATTAATTCGCTAGGGGAATAAGTTAATATTCAGCTTTCTTGTAAGGAACAGGAGTGTAACTCGGAGTAGTGTAAGTTGGCTGAGGATAAGTTGGGCGGGAAGGGTAGGCCTCCTTGGAGTACGATTCTTTGGGGTAAGAAACAGGGTAACCTGGCGTAGAATAAGACTTCGTAGTATAAGCAGGAGTAGTATACGCAGAGGTGGTGTAAGCAGGGGTAATATAAGATGGGCTGGAATACGAAGGCTTAGAATAAGCAGCAGGAGCCTGGTAAGAAGAGGGTTTGTAGTCGTATTTGGCTTCTCCCTGGTACTGGACATCAGCAACGTAACCGTAGTCGTCTGCTTTGTAAGAGACGATCTGAAGGCGGCCATCGGGAAGAAGAACTTTGTAGGATCCACTGACTACTTTGCCATCACTGCTTTCCTGGTGAGTGAAGTCGTTGTACGAAGGATCGTCCTTGACGGCCCAGGCGAAATTGTACGGCATCGGAGCCTAAGGAAATCGTATTCACATTATGTCAAATTTGCCAAGTAAAAAGGCAGATGGAGTTTCTACTTACGTAGTCATATTGCTTGGTGTAAGCAGGAGTTGTGTATTCTGGTTTAGGGTAAGAAGGAACATCTGCTGCCAAAGCTACAGAAAACAGGCATAGTGCAGCGACCACCTATGAATGAAAATATTTCGATTGAATTCATAAACAGACTGTCGAATGCAACAATACCTTCATGTTGTGTACTTCACTTAGCTTATTTCGCACAGAACTGATAGCCATTTCCGAAGTGATCGCCCTTTTTATACCAAGAATTGTGTAACACTTGGGTGGGCGAGGAAACTAAAGCCTTTTTCTTTCTCTGTGGTCTTCACTTACGTCTGTCACGCTTCTCCAACTTCTATGATCGCTTACTAAAAGCTAAGGTTTTGGGGTCCAATACACAATCCGTTCGTGAAATTCGAGTTTTTTTTCTTTCTTTTCAGTCCTGAAACTGGGCCAAAACTTGAGAGTGTATGTGAATGGCCTTGACGAAGGGTGGTCCGTTACCTTCAACTGGGTATATTACATCAAAATTATCAGTTCTGATTTCACTTTTATTTACCATTAGTTCACTAGTTATATTTATAATAGTTATTTCAGTATTAGTTAACAAATGTTATAGACGTTATTTTTTTATATATTCTTATTTTGAGTTCAGGTTTGTGAATGGCTTGGATTTCACACTTGACATTCAGCATCCTACTTTGTTTAGGAAATATACTACTGCTACCAAAAGCAAGGTCGAAGTACAGCTGGTGATATTTTTGTTATTCTTAGTAAATAGAAACATTATGCAAAGTAATACGAACATAGTTTTGTACTAACAGAACTGTAGAAGAGAAGAGGTGTGGCATAGACATGTTAACCACAAAGGCTTTCCCACAAAGTCCGTTCAGCGTTAAAATTCTCCAATAAACCGAAATTTGGCAACGCGGACCAAGTTCGAGTACTTTCCTCTATACCTTTCTTTTCTGAATGGGGCAACTGCGGTATTCTTTGTATAAATAAACAGACACAATCACACAATCATCAGTTCAGTTCAGAACAAGCGACAAGTAGAACATGCTCAGAATGAAGGTATATTTCTGCAAGTTGTATAATCATATATAAAGAGTAGTTTAAACTGAAATGTTTCAGCACCTTTTTTCTGTAGGTCTTGGTTGCATTTTCTATGATTGCAGTAGCTCTGGCAGCAGATGTTCCTTCTTATCCTAAACCGGAATATACAACCTCTGGTTATAGCAAGCAATATGACTACGTAAGTAAAGAACTTTTTTTAAAATAGGGTTAATTTGATATAATGTGAATATGATTTCATAAGGCACCGATGCCGTATAATTTCGCCTGGGCCGTCAAGGACGATCCATCCTACAACGACTTCACTCACCAGGAAAGCAGTGATGGCAAAGTAGTCAGCGGGTCTTACAAAGTTCTTCTTCCCGATGGCCGCCTTCAGATCGTCTCTTACAAAGCAGACGACTACGGTTACGTTGCTGATGTCCAGTACCAGGGAGAAGCCAAATACGACTATAAACCCTCTTCTTACCAGGCTCCTGCTGCTTATTCTAAGCCTTCGTATTCCAGCCCATCTTACACTACCCCTGCTTACACCACCTCTGCGTATACTACTCCTGCTTATACTACGAAGTCTTATTCTACGCCAGGTTACCCTGCTTCTTACCCCAAAGAATCGTACCCCAAGGAAGCCTACCCTACCCGTCCTACTTACCCTCAGCCATCTTACACTACTCCGAGTTACACCCCTGTTCCTTACAAGAAAGCTGAATATTAACTTATTCCCCTTGCGAATTATAATGTATTATTTTGAATGCGCACTTAACCCAGTAGAAGATAATAAATTTGTGAATTTAAACTATTTCTTGTATTTTTACTCATTCGGTGTCGCTTTAACTTGTGAATAACTAGGAGAGAGACACAAAATGAATCCGATTACAGATACTGCTCCACCCAACAATCAAATCCTTTTGAAACCGACAATACACATAGAATATTGTACTGTACATAATTCAGGTGAGTTATAGGGGTTGGTCTCACAGAAAGGTTACTTGAATCATGCTCATGAGTTTATGATTTTACTAAGCAACTATTTCGCACACCAAGGCTTCGGTGAGAGCCCTCTAAGGGAAAATTTCGGACCGTCTTAAGAGACAATAATCACAGCAAACTAACATTTTACCATTAAACTAACACCCATGCATGGGCACTGGTCACTTAGTATACAAGGATTTTTCCCACCCTGAACACTTGATCGACAGGATCCACAGAGAATACTGTAGTTTCTCTAGGTAGGCAAACTAGACAAGAGGATAATATATGCAGTAAACAAAGTATCCCACATTATCCTACGAAACCCACGGCGGCAGCTCCGAGCGCTCGATTCTCGCGTACGTCTGATGTGCAGCATGAGATATGAGATACCTGACGTGTACCATGGAAAAATGGAGTTGTCGTCCTAACTGAAACACTTGAAAGATTTCCCGACCCATTTCAAAGAGCCACTAAAAGAGGGATCTTCTGCGTTCATACCCTCCGACCCTGCGACAAAACCTTGTGTACCACTACTTGCCAAGACAGAAGGTGATCCTCGGGAAGCTGGAAAACCAGGATGCCATAACGTAATAGGATAAAATTTAAACAAAAAACAGGATCTAGCTTCCTGTAACCTGAGGCAACTGAGCTCCTGTTCTCTCGAGACATGCAGTGGTGTCAACTCGACCAAGATCATCCCGGGTGAAGATGGCGCATAACCTGGACTGAAGGTTTCGTGAAACCGGGAGTGGGAACACAGAATAACGCCCTTGGTTAGTGCTCCTCGAGTCGAGAGTGTTCAATTGAGAGGAGAAACAGGCAGTGTTAAATAGGGAAAAAACTTCCCATAAACCTAAACGATTTGTGCATCGGAATGATTGAGAACTCTATGTAAATGTAAGTCGTGAGACGAAATAAAAGGGATTAACTCATCGCATTATTTTAGGAAAATACGTTTCCAGTGAATAGGGCAGATCTGAATCCTCGATAAAGTAAACCCTTCAAGAGAAGTTCCTTTTTCAGCCGGGTGTCTATGGAATAGATCGATGTTTTTCATTTTAGTGCTAGATGGCGGGACACTTCGTGCAAACAAGTCCAGGATTTTCTTCTTCCCTTTAATACAACGTGGTTAACAAAACACGAAACTACAAAAAAGACGAAATGTATTGCCGGATCATCTGAAGCCTTTAAACTACGGGCATATATTACTGCATACGGATAAATCTTCCAAAAATGAATGTCGCCTTTCAGTATTCAGCTTTTTTGTAAGGAACAGGAGTGTAACTCGGAGTAGTGTAAGATGGCTGAGGGTAAATAGGGCGGGTAGGGTAGGCTTCCTTGGGTACGATTCTTTGGGGTAAGAAAAAGGGTAACCTGGCGTAGAATAGGACTTCGTAGTATAAGCAGGAGTAATATACGCAGAGGTGGTGTAAGCAGGGGTAGTGTAAGATGGGCTGGAATACGAAGGCTTAGAATAAGCAGCGGGAGCCTGGTAAGAAGAGGGTTTGTAGTCGTATTTGGCTTCTCCCTGATACTGGACATCAGCAACGTAACCGTAGTCGTCTGCTTTGTAAGAGACGATCTGAAGGCGGCCATCGGGAAGAAGAACTTTGTAAGACCCGCTGACTACTTTGCCATCACTGCTTTCCTGGTGAGTGAAGTCGTTGTAGGATGGATCGTCCTTGACGGCCCAGGCGAAATTATACGGCATCGGTGCCTTATGAAATCATATTCACATTATATCAAATTAACCTTTTTTAAAAAAGTTCTTTACTTACGTAGTCATATTGCTTGGTGTAACCAGGGGTTGTATATTCCGGTCTAGGAAAAGAAGGAACATCTGCTGCCAGAGCTACTGCAATCATAGAAAATGCAACCAAGACCTACAGAAAAAAGGTGCTGAAACATTTCAGTTCAAATTACTCGATTATATAACTTGCAGAAATATACCTTCATACTGAGCATGTTCTACTTGTCGCTTGTTCTGAACTGAACTGATGATTGTGTGATTGTGTCTGTTTATTTATACAAAGAATACCGCAGTTGCCCCTTTCAGAAAAGAAAGGTATAGAGGAAAGTACTCGAACTTGGTCCGCGTTGCGAAATTTCGGTTTATTGGAGAATTTTAACGCTGAATGGAATTTGTGGGAAGCCTTTGTGGTTAACATGTCTATGCCACACCTCTTCTCTTCTACACTTCTGTTAGTACAAAACTATGTTCGTATTACTTTGCATAATGTTTCTATTTACTAAGAATAACAGAAATATCAGCAGCTGTACTTCAACCTTGCTTTTGGTAGCAGCAGTATATTTCCTAAACAAAGTAGAATGTAGAATGTCAAATGTGAAATTCAAGCAGTTTCCAAATCTAAACTAAAGAAAAGAATATGTGGCCAATGCCGTGTGTAATTTATGTTAATTCATACTAAAGTACTACTACGATTATACGCAGTGCACTGTTGGTAAGTGAAAGTGAAATTACAACCGAAGAACTGATTATAGAGATGTAATATTAAAATTAAAGCACCTGTCTGGCCCTGGTCATGGCTGTTCCCACGCACTTAACATTTGCCCCAGTTTTGGGGTTTTATAAGAATGATAAAAAAATTTACATTTCGTGAAAGGAATGTGTATTGAACCCAAAAACCTTCGCTTTTAGTAAGTGGTCACTGGCTTTCGAGAGGCGTAAAAGACGAAAGCGGCGACCACAGAGAAAGGTTTCAGGTTTTAGTTTACCCACCCATCCAAGTGTTGCACAATTCTTGGTATAAAAAGGGCGATCACCTTGGAAATGGCTATCAGTTCTGTGCGAAATAAGCTAAGTGAAGTACACAACATGAAGGTATTGTTGGGTTAGCCAGTCTATTTATAAGTTGATAGAAATATTTGATCGTTCATTCATAGGTCGTCACTGCACTATTCCTGTTTTCTGTAGCTTTGGCAGCAGATGTTCCTTCTTACCCTAAACCAGAATACACAACTCCTGCTTACACCAAGCAATACGACTATGTAAGTAGAAGCTCCATCTGCCTTTACACTTGGCACATTTGACATAATGTGAATACGATTTCCTTAGGCTCCGATGCCGTACAATTTCGCCTGGGCCGTCAAGGACGATCCTTCGTACAACGACTTCACTCACCAGGAAAGCAGTGATGGCAAAGTAGTGAGTGGATCTTACAAAGTCCTGCTTCCCGACGGTCGCCTTCAGATCGTCACTTACAAAGCAGACGACTACGGTTACGTGGCTGACGTTCAGTACCAGGGAGAAGCTAAATACGATTACAAACCATCTTCTTACCCGGCTGCCGCAGTTTATCCTAAGCCTTCTTATTCTAGCCCAGCTTACACTACTTCTGTGTATACTACTCCTGCTTATACTACCAAGTCTTACTCTACCCCTGCTTACCCTGCTGCTTACCCAAAAGAATCGTACCCCAAGGAAGCTTACCCTTCCCGCCATCTTACCCTCAGCCATCTTACACTACCCCGTCTTATACTCCTGCTCCTTATAAGAAAGCTGAATATTAATTTATTCCCGTGAGTAATTCTAATGTAATATTTGGAAATGTGTAATAGTATTGGTTGAAGCCGATATAAATTTGATTGTTTGCTATTTCCTGTACCATAGTAGACACGTGGTCTGGGTTTTCTCTGTGAACAGTTACGAAAACAACCTTTCAATGCTCTTCACTCTTGTTTAGCATGGAGATTTTAAAAACCGAATATGTTGATTTCGTCTTGTGTTCTGCATAGACCGAAGAAACAACCACGTCGAACGGTTCGAATCTCGTATGAACCGGAAAGATGAAATTGGGTGTAATTTCTCATATAGCTCAGTTTTCTGTTGTCAGATGGTGATACTTGACGACCGCATTTCAATGCTTGCTTTGACGTGACTGCTACTTCCCTTTGTTACAACTTGTGCAACTCGTCTTACATCAGATTACAAGATAGTAAGTATCGCTGATATGGTTTACTCCTTTGACCATCAAACTAGCTAGACGGAGCTTCGTGCTATCCCTGCACTGGGAGCCCTTGTCGTCTGAATCATGCAAAAAAGATGGAGCCTGAATCGAACATGATTGGTTGGGGGCGGAAAGCTGAATTGATGATATAATTGTCAGCGCCACCTAGTGAAGGATTTTTGCATTACTTAGTCCATTTCCTTGTCTACTATTGAGCTGACAGGTTGCCAATTGTCTCTTACAAGATAAAGCGTGAGATCTGAAAAGGAATCGAAATTTTACTCGTTACTGTATTATAAAATAAAATTTGAATTTAAACTTCTTATTTAAGACTAAATAAAGCGCATTTAGTGTTTCACAAAGCCCACAGATGGCATTAAATTACGTGGCGTGATCAATTCAAGTTTCGGCACCCAACCAATCATGTTCAGCTCAGGTTCCTCCCTTTTTCTGTCATTTTGGCTACAGCCAAACGGCGCAAAGCTCCGTCTAGCTAGTTTGATGGTCGAAGGTTTACACGTATCACCTAAGTTCTGAATTAGATTCACATTTTGTCCATCATGTAAGTGTTAGCAAACGTTGCTTTAAATGCGGGTTGTGTAAGAGGGAGTTGTCTTCGTCAGTTGAATTCAGCAATCACTTTTATTTTCACTTCACTATTGCGGGAGAAGATTTGTTTGCAAGTTCTGCGGAAAACTTCTTGTCGTAAAGTGGAACCTCAAAAGGCTCGTGGACAACTACACGTTCTCGTTGATGGGCCTTGCGAGTGTGATTCGTGCAAGAAAAAGTTCTTCGTGAAAGTGCAAAATACCGTAAAAAGCACCACTACGGTGTTTTACTAGCAACTTTTGTATTTCCTTTCAGGGTGACTTTTCATAGTAGCCTGCAACACCCGACGTGCCCAAAGTTTTAACTGCGGTCAAACTTCCAGTTCAAGTTCACCGAAAAGGCACCAGGAAGGGCACTGTAGTTTTTATGCAAGTCCACGCAGCAATCAGCTCGAGCAGTGGTGTTTTATACCGTACGAAACGCTTTTAAAAGATATCCTACGGTGCCTTTTCGCAGTTTCTTAGTTCCTTTTTACAGTGCCTTTTCACAGTTTGCCTGTATCGCACTAACGCGTCCAGGTTTTCGCCAATAAATTTTAAACCGACAGTTCAAAGGTCATACAGAAAGCACTGCAAGAGGCACCCTACAGTGCCTTTTCACAGTTAGCCTGTATCGCACTAACGCGTCCAGGTTTTCGCCAATAAATTTTAAACCGACAGTTCAAAGGTCATACAAAAAGCACTGCAAAAGGCGCCCTACAGTGCCTTTTCACAGTTAGCCTGTATCGCACTAACGCGTCCAGGTTTTGTACAACAACGTTTAAACAGGCAGTTCAAAGGTCACCTAAAAGGCACTGCAAAAGGTACCATCATTATTTTGACTGTACTGAAACTTTTACCTGGCGTGATTTAGTTGCCTTAATTTTGTTATTTTCTTGCATTTTTCGGACTTGATTTGTAACAAGATATTGACGTGAGGATAAATCCATTCTGCAGAAGGGATCGGCTTTATTAGACCGTCTAACGGCTCCTTGCACAAGGATCATTAACCCGAAGCTGCACAACAATCAGGGGACTCGCTACCACCCACTACTAAACAACTGATAAGACCTGATAACACCTGATAACAGCTGATAACATGATTAACAAGTTCAGTTCAAAGGGAAAACATTTTTATTGGAAATTTTCGACAACAGAATGAACTGGAAACACGTGAAAAAAAAAATCCTTCCCTAATGAAAATCTTATGGGGGGTGAAAAATTTTTCACGACACACTGGGTTCTTTGGTGAAAGACTCGAAAATATTTTGACAATATATTTATATAATGATATTTAAATTTAAATTCAAATATTAAAAAAACACCGAGAAATTTGATACTTTTGGATTAATTATAAGAAAAAATTGGTGAAAAAATTGTTATTAGTTATTGCTAGTGAAGAACTGTGGAAAAATTGCAGAAAAAATCAGTTAATTATTGTGGCTTAGTTCTTAATGAGGGTATTTTGTGATAGTTTTTGGATAGTTTGTGATGAAAAGTAGTCACAAAATAGTATCGAGCATACTGAGTGAATTGACGAATCGCTCCTCTCGGGTACACCATTGGCTCAGCTCTTCGAATGATATAAGGCCGTCGTGATTGGCATCGATTTTCTATTTAAAAATATATTAATAGTAAGTTAGTAATAAATTATTTGGTAGTAATAACATGGAAGATGTCGTCGACGTGTTGTCTGGCGGTGTTGTCGTCGACGGAAGGGGTGGTGTGTCTGCCGAGCATGTCGAAGATGGCGCCAGCGACGCTGGTCATCTCGGCCTTGGTGATGTAGCCGTCCCCGTTGAGGTCGTAGAGACAGAAGACCCAGCGCAGCTTCTCCTGCACCGTGCCCCGGGACACTTGAGACAGGCTCCGTAAGAAATCCTGGATTAGAAATGAAATGATAAGGATGATGGTGATGATGATAATGATTATGATAGTGGGTGGTAGTGGAGTAGTAGTAGTGGTACTAGTTGTACTAGTGCTACTGATAGGAGGAGGAGGAGGAAGAGTAGTGGCAGTGTTGGTAGTTGTGATGGTGGTAGTGACGGTAGTGGTATTAACGATAGTGGTAGAAGTAGTAGTAGTAGTAGTAGTAGTAGTAGCAGCAGTAGCAGTAGTAGTGGTAGTAGTGGCAGTACTAGTAGTAGTAGTAGCGGTAGAAGTAATAGTAGTGGTAGTGGTAGTAGTAGTAAGCACTAGTAGTAAAAATAGTAGTAGTAGTAGTAGCAGTGTTAGTATTAGAAGTAGTGGTTGAAGTAATACAAGTGGTGGTAGTAGTTGTAGTATACTATTCGTAAAAGTAGCAGTAGTGGTAGAAACAGTAATAGAACTATTAGTTGCAGTAGTAGTAAGAGTAGTACTGGTTTGCAGCAGCAATAATAGTACAACTATTAGTAGAAGTAGTAGTGGCAGTAGCAGTAAGAATAGTAGTAGTAGTAATGTTAGTGGTAGTGGTAACAGTAGTAATAACAGTAGTAGTTGTAGTAGCACTAGTAGTAGTTGTGGTAGTAGCAGAGGTGGTAGTAGTAGTAGTAGCTATAGTAGTATTAATAACATAAATGTGGTAATGGTAGAAACACAAAGTATAGTTGTAATACGATTGTGTTTTCCATCCGTGTTTTCGGTGTTATCACCATGTTATCACTGTTATCAGTTCCTTTTATACACACTTTTTATCGATAGTCTAAATTTGATTTGTTATCCCTGTGTTATCCACGTTATCATCATGTTATCACTTTGTTATCGCCGTGATCTCTTTTCCGATAAACATCGAACTTTCGCAGTTTGTGATCCATGTGAAAAACTTACTTTGTTATCATCACGTTATGACCGTGTTATCAGTGTTAACAGAGTTACCAGAGTGTTATCCGTGTTATCAATTTCTCGAAAGTTTGTTTTGATAGTTTGGAGAGCTGCGTGCTGTGAGCTTGAAATAACAATCTAATCCGCCCTTTGGACAAGTTAGATTGACTCCCTTTCAAACAGGATCCCATCAAAATGGATCCCCACCCAGCAAACTAATCCAACCAATACCACAAACTTAGTAGTAGTAATAGTAGTAGTAATAATAGTAATGGTGATAATAATAATAATAATAATAATAGTGGTGGCAGTAACAGTGATAATGGTAGTGTAAATAGTAGTAGTAGGAGGAGGAATAGAAGTAGCAGTAGTAGCAGTAGAAATGGTAGTACTGTAATGGTAGTGGAAGTAGAAGTTGTAGTTGTAGTGAAAGTTGAAATAGTACTAGTAGTAGTAATAGTAGTAGTGGTAATGATAATAGTGATAGTAGTGGTAATAGTAGTAAATGTAGTAGCAGTAGTAGTAGTAGTACTAGAAGTAAAAGCGTTAGTGGTAATAATAATGATAATAATAATAATAATAATAATAATAATAATAATAATAATAATAATAATAAAATAATAATATTAGTTGAGTGTTTAAGAAATTTGTCAAATCCCTGGACAGCCTACACTCGCTAACACAAGCCTTAACACGCTGTCCAAGTATTCGACAGATTTGCTAAAAGACCACTTCTTAGAACTTAACTGGACTTAAATGATAACAAATAATAACCATTTTCAGTTCATTCTGAAATCTGTCGAATGCGTGGACAGACTGCACTCGCTAACACAAGCCTTAACACGCTGTCCAAGGATTCCACAGATTTCCTAAACAGCCTACGACATAAATCACATTATGCATCATACACGATTAAAACATGAATCAAACCAATAATTACAGTTTATTAAATACAATTAAATATTACGGTAATTATATAAAACATTTTTCGTGTGTTTCGCCGGTTAATGAAAAAGGTATTGACGTTGTAGTAATTAGCTTGCCAACAAGGCATTCTGCTTAAGACACGCTCATTTGGCCTCTTTGCCCAATGGGACACACACGCTTCGCATTAGACTGGATGATAACACGATGATAACACGTTGATAACAGCTGACAACACGTAGGTAAATGAATGGTAGATGCGAAACGACATAACAAGAGAACAGAGAGAGTGAGACGATAATAGAATAGAAGGAAATTGTAAGTGACAAGGCAGGTTTTCATATTGATTTTCATGAGCATGTTATCCTTATGGCACATGACGTGCTTGGCTATATTATACCCCTGGACCCCCGTCTAGGCCCTTCCCTTGGGCCTAGTCACTAGCCCCATACTGTTATCAGAGGTTATCAAGTTTGTTACCGAGGGTTATCAGAGGTTCCAGAGTGGGGATAGACGGATTTGATGGTGCTGTGGGGATTGTGAGGTGTTTGTAGACTGTTATCCACGGTTAACACTGTTATCAGAGACCTTAAAGTTTGTTATCAAGGGTTATCAGGGGTTCTAGAGTGGGGGTAGACGGATTTGATGGTGCTGTGGGGATTGTGAGGTGTTTGAAGACTGTTATCCGCGGTTAACAATGTTATCAGAGGTTATCAAGGCTTTTCAAGTGTGTTATCAAGGGTTACTAAAGTTGGAATTGAGGGATATAATGGTGTTATGAGACTGTTGAGGTGTTTTAAAAGTGTTATCCGTGGTTAACAATGTTATCAGAGGCTTTAAAGTTTGTTATCAAGGGTTATCAGAGGTTCCACAGTGGGGATAGACGGATTTGATGGTGCTGTGGGGGTTGTGAGGTGTTTGGAGACTGTTATCCGCGGTTAGCAATGTTATCAGAGGTTATCAAGGCTTATGAAGTGTGTTATCAAGTGTTACTAAAGTTGGAATTGAGGGATATAATGGTGTTGTGAGACTGCTGAGGTGTTTTAAAAGTATCATCTGTGGTTAACAATGTTATCAGAAGTTATCAAGGGTTATCAGAGGTTCCAGAGTGGGGATAGACGGATTTGATGATGCTGTGAGGATTTTGAGGTGTTTGGAGAGTGTTATCGGTGGTTAACAATGTTATCAGAGGTTATCAAACCTTATCACGTATGTTATCAACGGTTAATAAGCAACACCAGTGCTACTGATACGATCTGAACGTTATCTTTTGTTCCTAATTCTACATCAAAATATAATTTACAAGTATTATCAGTGTTACCAATATGTCATCACCTGTTATCAACGATTATCAAATGTCATCATCGGTTAACAACATTTTTAACCGGGTTCTACTGAAAGTAGCCGCTTAGTTTATTCATAAACTGCTCGTTATCTTCACTGTTATCACTGGTTAACAAACCCCCTACGGCCAGAGAGGCATTAAAATGATTTTCTAGTCAGAAACTTACCAATCCAAAGGAAAAGTTTCTCTCCCGAAAACGTGTAACCCTCAGGGGGGAAGCTGATATAGTTATCAACCCTTGTTATCATCTGTTATCAGCTGTTATCAGTCTCAGAATGAACCAAAGGGACAGCCCGACCATTCCTTTAGTACGTTTAGTCATTAGTAATAGTAATTAGTTAAGGTGATGTATAGTTTTTCGCCGTGAGCATCTTCCTTAATGAAAGTAAACGAACCTGTAATTTACCACTGCCCTATGTAAACACCATTAGCTCGGAAAGAGTCACGTGACTCGCAAGAGGGGGGGGTGCGAAACTTGCTTTAAAATCGTAGTGTTATCATTTGTTATCAGCTGTTATCGAAGAGTCTAGAAAGTTGATTGTATTCACCTCAAAGTTGATGGTTCCCGTGTTGCCGTGCTTGAAGGTCTTGAAGACAAACTCGGCATATTGCGTGGCATCTATAATAATAATAATAATAATAATAATAATAATAATATTTGACACGTAATTAATAATTAACTAAAAATAAAACACAAATTTAAAATATCATTAAAAGTAAAACTAATGAAATTATGGGACCAAATAACCACAATAATACTAATCAAAGATGAAATAATCTGATATTAAAATACAATGCTATTTCATCCTAAAGCAATTATTTTAAAGGATTATTAACACAGAACTGAATACATTTAAAGATCTAGTGTAATGTAAAATAATAATATTACATAAATAAGAGATATAAGTAAGATAAATAGTAAATAATTAGATAATTAGGTCAGTAATAAAATGATAAGTTAAATGAGAAACAATAAGATTATAAGATAATAAAAATAATATTAAGATAAGAGGGCGCTCGTAGCTCAACGGTTAGGACAATGTTTCCGCTTTTGCAGGGAAGTTCCCTGAAAAAGGGGGGAAATGGAGTCTGAAAAGGGAAGACGAAGAAGAGAAGAGAGTAAAGAGGAAATCTAGACCCTCTATATTCTTGTACGGAGGGGGGAAAAAAGGGGAAAGATAAGGGAAGAGGGGAAAAATGGAAGATTGAAAAGTGGCAACACTGGTCTTCGGGGTCCCACTCGACTCCAAAGTTGAGGGCTTTCCCAGACCAGCGACCCATAGCAGTTGAATCTGCATACAGTGTTTCCACTTTTGCAGGGAAGTTCCCTGAAAAAGGGGGGAATGGAGTCTGAAAAAGGGAAGACGAAGAAGAGAAGAGAGTAAAGATGAAAATCTAGACCCTGTACATTCTTGCACGGAGGGGAAAAAGGGGAAAGATAAGGGAAGAGGGGAAAAAAGGGGAGAGATAAGGGAAGAGGGGAAAAATGGAAGATTGAAAAGTGGCAACACTGGTCTTCGGGGTCCCACTCGACTCCCAAGTTGAGGGCTTTCCCAGTCCAGCGACCCATAGCAGTTGAATCTGCAATCCCTCCTCCTGGGATCATGGGCTAACGCCAGCATACCCGTCAATGGGATCCCTCCCCACAAAACAAAAGAAGTAAAAAACCGTATAACAAATATGTGGTAATATAAGAGACTGATGGGTATAGACCTTATTCCAAAAAGGCCCTTGTAGACCATCCCTCTCTACTACGGACGCTCGTGTAAAATAACCTTGTCAATAAATCGATTTGAAAATATGTCTAAAAATCGTCAAAAAATCTGAGAAACACTTTGATACCCAAAAAAGTTCAAAATTTTAATCAACTGATTTAATAGACGTGTCCGCTATAGTGAGGTGCGCGTTTGGAATAGGACCTGTGGTAGTGGGTTTTTATATTGTTCCTTTTTGCGAGGGAGTGAGGGTCATTTGTTGACTGATGACAGTCATTTATCATAACGCAATCTGCCATTAAGTTTGTTCTTATGTCTCTCTCTCTCTCTCTCTGTCTCTCTCATATGAGGAAACAAATCTCTCGTATGAGTCTCAGCTCCATAATCTTCTTAATCTGCCATTAAGTTTGTTCTTATGTCTCTCTCTCTCTGTCTCTCTCATATGAGGAAACAAATCTCTCGTATGAGTCTCAGCTCCATAATCTTCTTATAGAAGAACAGAGATCCTTTGTTAATTGAAAAAGAGAAACTTTTCTCACTTGGATAGATATATACACTCTGCAGTTTTTTATCTTCTTCTCTCGGTCCCGGGTACGGTTGGACTATCAAGGTATCGATTTTTCTTGGTCTCTAACCTTTCCTAATACCACAAATGGATGTGCTACGTCTTCTATACCACAGATGTATACTTCATACTCTGGGAAAAAAAAAGTTGTAGGAGCTACAACAATAACAACAGCAGCAACAACCTTTCTTCTGTCTCTCTGTGTTACTTTATGGAACGGCCGTTTCAGCCAAAAGCAGAAATGATGGTGATTTTTTCCTCAGGTGAGCAAAAGAATCTTGATGAGTTGGGAGTATGATTCTCATCAACTGAGACAGGTGAGACTACCGAGATTCTTACAAATGTGTAAAATCTTGATTCCAAATGAATTAAAAATCAAATAGCTGAGAAAATGATTCTGGCTGAGAATCTTGATCAGGTGAGAGTATGATTCTCATCAACTGAGACAGCTGAGAGTACTGAGGATCGATTTACAGCAAATCTATGTGACTCGGAAGGAGTACAAAAATCGCAGAACTAAGAATATGAATCGTGCTGGGACTCTTGTGAGGTGAGAGTATGATTCTTATCAACTGAGACTACTGAGATTCTTACAAGCGTGTACCTTGGCGATTCCACACGAACTTAGAATCTAACAACTGCGAAAATGATACTGGCTGAGAATTTTACTAGCTGAGAATTTTACTAGCTGAGAGTATGATTCTTATCAACTGAGACTACTGAGATTCTTACAAGCGTGTATCTTGGCGATTCCACACGACCTTAGAATCTAACAACTGCGAAAATGATACTGGCTGAGAAATTTTACTAGCTGAGAGTATGATTCTTATCAACTGAGACTACAGACACTACTGGGAATCGATTTCTCATATAAAGTGCAACTCAGTTGGGAATGATTCTTGACACAACGCCACTTTACGATCCCAGTATGGCACTTCATCTCCAGTATAAATGCCAACAGTGGCACTACGACTTTTCTATCTTATTATTTATTCTATTATTATAAATTATTTATACGACATAATCATAGATTCAGTAGATTTAATTACCTCCTTGTGGAAAAAACTGAGCGAAGATTTCCTTGAAAGATTGCTCGTCCACCATTCCAGTAGGACATTCCTGCAAAATATCAATATTGTTTACTAATTTTACTCTTTATTATTATATATATTATTCCTATTATATTATTAATCATAGTTCTGGATTTAGTGCTGCGTTTACTGATGCGAAATTTGCATTAGAGCGCGAAACAATCCACCGTGGGAATTGCAAATTCTACACAATACACCGCAGCAGAGATTGCAAAAATACCGTTCAACTGTCTAGATCCGTCCATTCACTACTCACTACACTGTGGCGAAAAAAGGCCCTTTCACCGCAAATTCAGGGGTGAAAAAAACTTTCACCGCAAATTCAGGGTGTAGAAAAAACTTTCACCACAATTTCAGGGGACGAAAAAAACTTTCACCACAAATTCAAGGGGTGAAAAAACTTTCACCACTGTTTTACCCGGTGAAAGTGTCTTTTTTCGCCACAGTGTACTTGTCACTAATACTAGTTACGTACTAATTAATACCAGTTAACAACTTATAAATCTCATAATTAGTCATAACGGTAGTATAAAAGATTTGCATAAGATTGGGTGTAGAGTGAAATTTTTCCTGAATTACGGTGGTTCTCTCTTTGGTGGTTCAATTAGCGTTAGAACGAGGCATGTCTTAAGATGGCGGTCGTTAGATGCAGGCAAATTACGTTTTCCCAGACCCAACGGCACTGCATATGAGATGTAAAGAAATTGTTGCACATTTTATGATTCTTTGTCCCCGTTCTCATAAGGAAATCAAGAATATAAGGTTGGAGTTTTCTTTTGTATGTGTTAAAAGGACGTGCTGCGTTTAGTTGTGTCTTAATATGGCCGCCATTATAGCCTTGCGCTTGTGTAAGAAGATTTGTTGTATGTGAATAGTTTTACATGAATTGTGAATAAATTTAGTTTAAGTTAGTTAAATTTAAAAATATTAAACTTAAATTTATGATTAATTTTTTTTAAATAGAAGTAGGATTTGTGGTAGGTTTTAAGAAGTGATTGTGTTTTTGAGTGAGTGAATGAGTGACTGGATGAATGGGTGAATGAATAGCTGAATGAAGAAGACACGTTTAAGTAAGTGAGTGCGTGAGTGAATGAATGAGTAAATGAATAAGTGACTGTAAGGGAAATCAATGACTTTTAAGGAAGTGAACGAGTGAGTGAACAAGCGAGTGAATGAGTGAGTGAATGAATGACTGAATGAATAGCGAATGAATGAGTGAATAAGTGACTATTACGAAAGCGAACGAGTGAGTGAATAAATGAGTGAATGGAGTAAGTGAATGAATGAGTGAATGGAGTAAGTGAATGAATGAATGAATGAATCAGTGCATGAATGAATGCATGAATGGAAGAAAGAAGAGTAAATGAGTGATTGGGTGAATGGATGAGAGAACGAGTGAATGGAGCAAGTGAATGAACGAATGAGTGAATGAATGAATGTATGAATGGAAGAAAGAAGAGTAAATGAGTGAGTGGGTGAATGGATGAGTGAACGAGTGAATGACTGAATCAATGACTCAATGAGCGAGTAAATGAACAGAAGTCTATTAAGAAAGTGAATAAATAAATGAGTGAATCAGTGCATGAACCAGCGAATGAATGGAAGAAAGAGAAGTAGAATGATAAATAAAGATTAGACCCATAATGGTCACGGATATTGGGAGAGAATAAGGCGGTCTTCAGGCACAAAGAAAGGCACCAATTTTCCTCCGGCAAGAGTAAAATACAATTGCAAAAGGTGAAATGGACTGTGAACTAAGGCACCTTACGTAAGATAATCTGATAACACCTGATAACACGTGATAACAAGCTGATAGCATCTAGAGAAAAGCCGATATCCAATAGAAAAAAGGTGCACTAGTCAAACGTCAGAATGACCCTCTGAACGGTGCGTGATTGCCATGGATTCAGCTAGAAGATGGTGTGGACTTGGCCCACTTTCACACGGTTCGTACGCTTGAATTTTGAAAGAACCAAGTCATGCAGTGTTCAATCCCTCGTTCAGAGAGTTCACTTTTAGCGACTAAAGTAAGTTCAGCTAACTGTTCAGCTACCTAGTCATTTGGTACTCAACCGTAACACTTTTTCTATCATGGATAACAACGCTTCAGTACTGTTTTACAAACAAGAGGCTTTTGTTATCAGCTGTTATCAAGTGTTATCAGCTGTTATCAAGTGTTATCAGCTGTTATCACGTGTTATCAGCGCTCTGTGCTGCGTGCTGCAGGTTTTAAAACAATCGATTGGGAGACAAAAACGTTATTTCCGTGGCCAAACAAAGCGAACCGAGATTGAATAGTTCGGCCATTTAAAAAGTCTGCAATACACCCAGAGGTCCTGTTTTATGAAGAAGAGGTTCTATTTCACAAAATGGGGTTCTGTTTCGTTTTCTGTACAAACTTACCCGACAGAAAAGTTATACGGTTGAATAACCGAATGACTAGGTAGCTGAACACTAGCTCCCCTCTGAATCACTAGCTGAGTAGTAGCTGACCTCACTTTAGTTACTAAAACTGAACCCTCTGAATAAGGGGTTGAATTACTGAATGACTTGGTTCTTTCAAAATTCAAGCGTACGAGCCGTGTGAAAGTGGGCCAGTTGCACACTACCATCCGCTGAATCCAAGATAGTCATGCACCATTCACAGGGTCATTCAGACGTACGACTAGCGTATCATTTTTCTATCGGGTTTTGCTACGGATATACGCAGTGTTTCCACTTTTACAGGGAAATTCCCTGAAAAAGAAGGGAAATGGGGTCTGAAAAGGGAAGAAGAAGAAGAGAGGAGAGTACAGAGGAAATCTAGACCCTGTATATTCTTGCACGGAGGGGGGAAAAAGGGGAAAGATAAGGGAAGAGGGGAAAATGGGGTCTCAAAAGGGAAGAAGAAGAAGAGAGGAGAGTACAGAGGAAATCTAGACCCTGTATATTCTTGCACGGAGGGGGGAAAAAGGGGAAAGATAAGGGAAGAAGGGGAAAGTGGAAACACTGGATATACAAGTATTTTACCTGTTTGAATCCTCGGTAGATGAGTTGTATCTCCTTTCTGGAGAAGTTCGTGGTTCTGGCTAAGATGTCCAGTTCTTCCGGACGATAGCGAGTCACGTGAAACAGAGCTTCGTCCAGTTCTTCATCTGAAATTTAACTCAATCATAATTAATCTTAATAAAATACTGTAAATTTAATTATATAAAAGTAATGTATTAAATATATATAGTATAATAATAAATGAATTAGATTAATTATTATTAATAACAATCACAGAAAAATATTAGAAATAAATCAGAAATATTTAATTCAGTACTATAATAAAAATGCAATTATTATAAATAGATTAAAATAATAAATAACTAAATAATTGTATTCATATTAATAATAATTTATGTGAAGTAGAATTTTACACACATAGTTCTAAGTCCGTCTTTTTCTTTTGTTTCTTGCCGGGCGCCATTTTGTTTTTTTTTTGGTTCGGTATTTTAAAAAAACTTAATTCACTTAAACTTAATTGAATTAGATTTAGTTTGATTCGTAGGAGAATTGAGTCTTAAGTTGAAGTGTAAAGACGAGGGACGCTGTGGAAGACGAATGCTGGCGGCACGTGAATGTGAGCGGCTCTTTATGAGCGCAGCCCCGCGAAAGCAGATCATTGCGCGCGGCATCTCCCCGCTATATCGACAGACGGGGTCCCTATCGTTGTTATCAGTGGTTATCAACGTGTTATCAAGCGTTATCAACACGTTTTCACGAGAAGGTGTTGGTGTGCTAGCTCAATGGCCGAGGGAAAAGCTGGACTTGTGTTTAAGGTATATCAGTGTTATCAATGGTTATTAAGGTTTTGTCAAAGTGTTATCATGGGTTAGCAAGTGATACTGGATGAAGTTTGAGCTTGGAATGATGAAAATGTTGAAATTTTGTTAGTGTTATCAATATTATCAAGCTGTTATCATGTGTTATCAACTGTTATGATCCATCTTCAATGGTTATCAAAAGTTATTAAGGTGTTATCAGTGGTTATCAATAATCATTCAGGTGTTATCAAGTGTTAGTAAGTGATACTGGATAAAGTTTGATTTTGGAATGGTGGAAATGTTGAAAGTTGCTTGTGTCGTCAGTGTTATCCGTGGTTAACAAGGTGTTATCCATGGTTATCAAAGTGTTATCAACAAGTTTTCAGAGTAAGTTTTCGAAATCAGAGTACGGAACGTAAGAAAAGTTATTTTGTTGGGTTGTCCAGGTGTTATCAGTGGTTACTAAGTTGTTATCAAGGGTTATCAACGTGTTATCGGAAGATATCATCGATATAAGAGCTTAAACAGATACAGTTAATCATGTCTTAGTGTCAATCAAGGTGTTATCGCCTGTTATCACTGGTTATCAACCTGTTGTCAACCTGTTATCATCGGTTAATATCTATTCTAACCTTCCTTCACTTCTGTTCACCTTTTATAAAGGCCTTTAAAGGGTTTTAGCCTCTTGATATCACCTGCTATCATCACTTATCAACCTATTATCACTGGTTATCAACCTGCTATCATGGGTTAACATACATTCTAAGCTTCCTTCGCTTCTGTTCACCTTTTATAAAGGCCTTTAAAAGGTTTTAGCCTCTTGATAGCACCTGCTATCATTACTTATCAACCTGTTATCATGGGTTAACATCTATTCTAACTTTCCTTCACTTATATTCACCTTTCGAAAAGGCCTTTAAAGAGTCTTAGCCTCTTCATATCACCTTGTAACCATCCACTTGACCCCCTGTTATCACTGGTTATCAACCTGTTATCACGGGTTAACATCTGTTGTGCTCAAGAATAGTAGCAACTGGCTTTTCAAGTCCGGCGGTGCGACAAAACGGAACGAGGAAATCAATATGGCTGACTCTCCATCTCAAACTGTAGCACAAAACATTTCGTGAAAATCATTGCTTCATTATACAAGGTAACTACTTTCACCAGTGACGTCACCAAGTGCCCTACCAATAGGCTGCTGGTAGGTAAAAAGAAAACATAATAATCTAACTGACTATAAAAAATAATCTGATTTTTCTGTATAATTTTTAATATGTTTTCACGTTTCCCTACCAGGAGGTTTTCCTACCAGCCCCTGATCTTCGTGAATACAGAGACGCACTGGAGCAAATGGTGATAAATTCACGAAGGACAAGAGCCAAAGACGATAAATTATTCGCTCCAGTAAATGCCAGAGCCAATTTGTTCTCCAAAAGTTCATTTTCTATCGTCTCCCGACGTTTACCCGACATTTCCCACGGCCGCCCATTTTTTTCCCACGACACCCAAGGTTTTCCCACGCTTCCCAGTAGAGACTGAAAACAGGATAACAGTTGATAACACGATGATAACACGTTATCTACTTAAATCATCAATTACGAGGCTACTATCACGTGTTGTCATCGTGTTATCAACTGTTATCACTACCCCCTCGTTGAGAATCAATGGGTGGCAGAGTTTTATTTGTTCCAGTCACGGAGCCGAGCGAAACAAACACATAAACCCTCTCCAAAGTTCGTCTCGATAAGGAATAATTAATACAGTCACACTCTCACGCCTCTAACCAAAATCCACTTCCCAAAAAAAAAAATCAATAATAATTACAATATTCATAGAAACTGGAAATAGTTAAAAGCAACGCCGTACGAGGTGGCTTTGGCTATCCCGTCTCATACGAATTTCTCAGTATCCACTGGCGAACGTAGTTCACAAACCGAGCGCTAGATGGCGCTATGGAGATAAATTATTACCTACTATAATTACTTATTTATGATTACAGTATGTTAATAAGAGTTAATAATTATTAATATAGTTAACTATAATCGAGCCAAATAGTTCAACTTATTCTAAAACGGATTTTTAGTATCTACCGCTGAACTTAGTTGTCTAAATTCCCGATAGATGGCGTTGCCCGCAGCGCCCTTTTTCTTCGTCCCCGGAACCTCTAATTGATTGACTATTCGCGTTTTGGTTTTTTTTAAGCATTCTATGTTAGATTTCTTTCTTTTTCTTCTTTTGCTGGTAATTTTTTCTGGTATTATGAGCGATTGGCGTGATTCTGTATCGTAAAAATAGTGGGCCGTTCTTTTCCTTGGGGACGTAAAAGCCAAAACACTGGAAACTTTTGACAGTTTCTATATTGTCTTATATAATGTGAACCGTTAGTTCAGTGCGGTTCTTCGGTTTGCTCACATGATCCTTGAACCGGATCGAGCCGAAAACGGTTCACAAAACGGTTCGTTTTAACCCAGTTATCCTAACTCTTATTCCAGTATACTGCAAAAGACACCAACAAGAATCCAAAGAACCGGGATAATTTTATCGATAATTCGCGTGTTTTTCCAGAACCCAGCGAACATTCCCAGCAGTTTTCTGACTATTCCAGAATTTTAAAAAAAAATCCACCAAATCCACGTGAGCAATTCTGATGAACCCTCTAGACGTGAGCCGCATTTGATTCACTTCTTTTATCACAGGACAAACACGAAGTTTTTCAAAATTAAATCGCATACACAATAGACGATCAATATAAACCCTGCAGAATTTGAAATATTTATTTTTAATCGATACCCAATCGAATATTTGCATCTATTGATTAGTTCGCTGAGTCGATATTGCCATTAGTTTAGCGCAACGCCATCTAGCGGGAAGCAAAATAACTATGTTCAACTTTAAATACTCGATGGTCCACCCCCCAGCGGGTTTTAACCATTGTTTCCATTTTGCAGGGAAATTCCCTGAAAAAAGGAAAGATGGGGCCTGAAGAGGGAAAAGAGGGAATCTAAAAGTACAGCCTGTATTCTAGCACGGAGGGAAAAAAGGGGAAAAAAAGGAAAATGAAAGAAGAGGGAAAAGAGGGAATCTAAAAGTACAGCCTGTATTCTAGCACGGAGGGAAAAAAGGGGAAAAAAAGGAAAATGAAAGAAGGGGGAAAAGAGGAAACTGAAAGTGAAAGCACTGGCTTTAAGTTATGTATTGCGCTTCACAGGTGATCTCCAGCGGGGAAGAAGCGGGGGGAAAAGTGGGGGGAAAGTGGGGAAAAAGAGGTGGGAAAAGTGGTTGGTTGAGTGAGGGTTCCTCCCTTTCTGGCCAGGATCAATTATTTACTTAATAATTGACATCTTCTGGTTCTCTCGCTCTCTCTTTCGCGCAGAGTTTGATATTTTGTGCCTCTTGTGTTATCAAGGAGTTATCAGGATGTTATCAGGATGTTTATCAGGCTTCTGCAATATAATATGCATAGTAATAACGTAATGAATGTAGAAAATAGTTAAAATTTTGTAGTAAATAGTTTTCATATTATAAAAATCGTGTGAAATAGTAAATAATAGTGAACTGTGATAAAATACCATTTTTATAATATGCATCCTAATTATTTATTATAAATGAAAAATAAAATATTAGTTAAAATTTATTGTATAATATTATATATAATAAGTAAATTAACTTTGCGAATTTGGAATTATTGATTTCTCATAAACATTAATTAAAAATCTAATTTCACACGTAAAAAAAAATTCAATATCAATACAATATAAAATAAAAAATCATAAATTAAATTAACAAAAGTGACACGGAAATAACAAATTATTAATATTAAATCGATTCCCCATATTTACAGACTACTGCAATAATAAATAGTAAATAGTAAAATAATTAAATTAATTCATACAGTCCGAAAATAATTTTATTAAATAAAATTTGAAATATTTTAGCTTATCAATAAAACGTAAAAATTACTGATTTTACAAGAAATAATATTTTTCGACAGTAATTAATCCGGAATTTTTGTACAATAATAATTCGAATAAATTCACGAAATTTTAATTAAAATATCTAAACTTTTACTAATAAACTTTAAATCCTAATAAATTTCAACAATATTATTGATACAACCAAAAATTTATATCAGTAATTTTCTTCGCTAATATTTAGTCCTGAATTTCTAATAATTATAATTTAAATTAATTCATTATTAATATAAATATTACTCTTATATATATATATATGTATATCATAAAATTATAATTATAAATTAACGACTATTGTGGAAATTTTGGATTCTATAATTGTTTGTGAGTTTTACCTTTTTTGGTTTTGGCGAACATGGTGAAGAAAAGGCGGACCTTCCTTCCGAGGCAGCCGATCACGTCGCCAGCGTCCCGCGCACTGCCGGCGCCGCGACGCCCGCCCTTCGCTTGCGTCGCCGTCGCCATCGCCTCTCTATCGCCCCCGACAGCACCGATCCATTAACTTGCGATCCTGCATATTGGAAAATAATTTTAAAAATGCGTTAAATAATAAAATTAATGAATAGTAGTAATAACATTAATAAAAATCGTCATCATCATAATAGTAGTAGCAGTAGCGGTGGTAGCAGTAGTGGTAGTAGCAGTGGTGGTGATGGTGAAGGTAATAGTAGTAGAGGCAGTTGTAGTAATAGTAGTAATAGTTGTTGTGTTGTAACGATTAGCAGTAGTAGTAGCAGTGGTAGTAGTAGAAGGAACACCAGTGGTACTAGTGGTGGTTGTCGTGGTAAGGAGTAGTAAAAGTGGTAGTAGTGGTAGTGGTGCTAGTAGTAGTAGTGTAGTAGTCGTATCAGTTACAGAAGTAGTCGTAGAAGTAGTAGTAGTGGTCGTAGTGGTAGTAATAATAGTAGGAGTACCAGAAGCAATAGCAGTTAGTAGTGATGGTGGTCGTAGTAGGGTAGTGGTCGTAGTGATCGTAGTAGTAATAGCAGTAATAATAGCAGTAGTATTAAAAGTAGTATAGCAGTAGTGGTGATAGTGGTGGTGGTAGTAGTAGTAGTGGTAGAGTGGTGGTGTGGTAGTGGTAGGAATAATAGCAGTAGTAGTAGTGGTAGTAGTAGTACTAGCAGTAGTAGCGGCAGTGGCAGTAGTAGTAGAAGTAGTGCTAGCAATAGTAGTAGTAGTACTAGCAGTAGTAGTGGCGGTGGCAGTAGTAGTAGTAGTAGCAGTAGTAGTAGTAGTGGTAGTAGTAGTAGTAGTGGTAGTAGTAGTACTAGCAGTAGTAGTACTAGCATTAGTAGTAGTAGTAGTAGTAGCAGTAGTGGCACTAGTAGTAGCAGTAGTAGTAACAGTAGTATCAGTAGTAGTAGTAGTAGTAGTAGTAGTAGTAGCAGTAGTAGTAGTAGTAGTGGCAGTAGTAGTAGTAGCAGCAGTAGTAAGAGCAACAAAACAGTAATAGCAATAATAGCAATAGTAATAATCAGTGATGGTAATGGAGGAAGTAGCGCAACATGAATAAGAAACAAGCACAAGGAACCAAAAAGAGGAAACTATCAATCAAAAGGCTCTTACGCACCAGCAAAAATCACGGTTGATAACACGCGATAACAGGTTGATAACACATTGATAACACTTTAATACCTTCTGATAACACTTGTTAACCGTATCCTGATTGCCATAACGCTGTTTGCACAGTGTTAACACATGATAACACTTTAGTAACCTCTGATAACAAGTTGATAACCTTCGATAACACTCAGAGAACCCTTTGAACCCATTCCATGATTGCCAATCGCTATTTATACAATGTTAACACATGATAACACTTTAATAACCTCTGATAACACGTTGATAGGACTTTAGTAACCTTTGATAACACCAAGATAGCACTTTTAACTTGTTTCCTGAATCCCACAATGGCTATTTACTAATTGTTAACACACGATAACAGGTTGCTAACACACTGATAACCACTGATAACACTTTAGTAACCTCTGATAACACTTTAATAACCACTGATAACACTAAGATAACACTTTTTAACCGTTTCCTGAACCCCACAATCGCTATTTATACAATGTTAACACACGATTACACTTTAGTAACCTCTGATAACACCTTGATAACCTTTGATAACACTAAGAGAACACTTTTAAGCCATTCCCTGAGTCCCACAATCGCTATTTACTCAGTGTTAACACAAGATAACACTTTTAATAACCTCTGATAACACGCTGATAACCTTTGATAACACTAAGAGAACACTTTTGAAGCCATTCCCCGAATCCCACAATCGCTATTTACTCAGTCTTAACACATGATAACACTTTTAGTAACCTCTGATATCACCTTGATAACCTTTGATAACACTGAGAACACTTATGAAGTCATTCCCCGAATCCCACAATCGCTATTCATACAGTGTTAACACATGATAGCACCTTGATAACCTTTGATAACACTAAGAGAACATTTTTGAAGCCATTCCCCGAATCGCACAACCACTACTTATACGGTGTTAACACACGATAACAGGTTGTTAACACCTGATAACAAGCCTCTCTGGGTAGGTTTGTGCCCTATTGCCTCAAATGGTTCGGTACCAAGCAGTACACAATGAAAGGCTGAAATTTTTCCCTGAACATTGCAAATATCTGTTTTGCCTTTTATGTTGTGTGTGTGTGTATAAATGCTTTCAGTGTTTCAGTCACGCACCTGCAGTTTAACAAGCTGATAACAGTGATAAGTACTAATAACATGATGATAACAGCGGTTCGGTTATCGCTTTTACACTCAACTTTTTTTTCACTCTTACTCGAAACCTGAGACAAATTACTAATTAATTAATTTATGAATTTATAATTTGAATTCATTAAATTCAAGTCATTTTCAATGTTTTGTACTTTCACTCCAAGAGCTTCCATTCATTCTTAATTGTATGAAAATTAATATTAATTAATTAACTTTAATTCACCATTTATACGTTTCCTATATAGAGTTATAAATTTAATTAAAGTTAAACAATATTTTATCTTAATTAATCCAAGTAAGTTTCGTAAATTTCATAATTTATAATTACGTTATTTTACAGTATTAATAATATTTAATTCAAATAAAATTATTTTAGAAGTTTGTATACCTTAAATCCAAGGACTTCCATTCAATCTGAATTCAATCAAACTTAATACTAATTAATTAACTTTAATTCACCATTTATACATGTCCTTTATACAGTTCTAAATTTAATTAAAGTTAAACAATATTTTATCTTAATTAATTCAAGTAATTTTCTAAATTTCATGATTTATAATTAAGTTATTTTTACGGTATTAATAATAATTCATTTAAATAAAATTATTTTAGAAGTTTCTATACCTTTATTCCAAGAACTTCCATTCATTCTGAATTCAACCAAACTTAGTATTAATTAATTAACTTTCATTCACCATTTATACGTTTCCTATATACAGTTCTAAATTTAATTATAGTTAAACAATATTTTATCTTAATTAATCCAAGTAATTTTCGTAAATTTCATAATTTACCATTAAATTATTTTTACAGTATTAATAATAATTAATTCAAATAAAATTATTTTAGAAGATTGTATACCTTCAGTCCAGGAGCTTCCATTCAATCTGAATTGAATCAAAATTAATACTAATGAATGAACTTTAATTCACTTTTCTCATCCACAGATATAAAGTTGATTATAACTGAATTATATTTAATTTGGTTAAGAGCACAAAGATGTAATGAGTGCTGGGTTCTGCTTCAACGATAAACGGTCGACTGCTCTCAAGGCAACCAGTATCTGCTGCATTTATATATAAATATATACAAGTCTTGTCTAATGCGGTTGTCTGCCTTCCCTTACCAACCCTTACCCCAGTAGAAAAAAAAATACGCTAATCAAACGTCAGAATGACCCTCTGAATGGTGCATGATTACCATTGGATTCAACCGGATGATGGTGTGAAACTGGTCCACTTTCGCACGGTTCATACGCTTGAATTTTGAAAGAACTAAGTCATGCAACGTTCAACCCTGGTTCAGAGGGTTCAGTTTTAGCAACTAAAGTAAAGTTCAGCTACTATTCAGCTAGTGATTCAGAGGGAGGGAACTGTTCAGGTACCTAGTCATTCGGTACTCAACCCGTATGACTTTTCTATCGGGTCAAGATTCTTGGAAGGTCCTCGTAAGAATTTTCAAGATTCTTTTCCAGGATTCTCAGCAGACGCCATCTTGCGCATTTCCAGTTATTTCTTTAGGTGCCGTATATTTTTCGAAAATAGGACTTTATGATGAGCCTTTGACGTCTTGATGTTTGGCAGTAAACGACGGAACAGCCAACACTTCTTCAACATATCTCAAGTTAAACCCAACTTAAATGAAACTGGGTCCGAAAAATGGTGTTTTATACCGTACAAAACACTGTAAAAAGGCACCGCAAAAGGCACCGTCACTTCTACGTATCTCCAAAACATCCTCACTTCTTCAACATAACTCAAGTTAAACCTAACCTAAATGAAACTGGGTCCAAAAAATGGTGTTTTATACCGTACAAAACACTGTAAAAAGGCACCGCAAAAGGCACTGTCACTTCTACACGGCTTGAATACATCCTAACATCCCAAACTTAACTAAAGGCAAACTTAACCCAAGTGAAACTGGGTCTCAGCAGTGGTGTTTTATACCGTACAAAACACTGTAAAAAGGCACCGTCACTTCTATGTGGCTCTAAAACACCCTTGCTTCTCAGACTTAACTAAACTGAACTTAATTTACTTATAAATACAATTGTTTCAGGTTAATACTCACGAGCACGCTGAAGATTTCGGCGAAACCGGAACAATAGTCTCTGCGGGATTCCTCGGGAAACTTTAATTGAATTAATAATAAATTTAGTTGTAAAATAAATTTGAAATTTAATAAGAGGTCGTGATTTTGATTTTTACAGCTACTTTGTTCTGAATTTTGCCATATTTCTGCGCTTTTATACCTTCGGTACGAGGGCCTGCGGGATTGCGAGTCGTGCAGTAGTTGTTGTAGTTCCCTGGGGTTCATCCTGAGCTTTAATTTCGTCTCAAATGAAATCTTCATACGGGAATAAATCTTCATTTTTCTGTTTTCCTGAATATTCATAGGGTTTTCGTCTCTGCTGGAAATGGCGCAGTTAGGCTTCTTCATTTGCATACGGCGTGCAAGTAAAAACACCAGCAACTTGTCGCTTCCATTTTCATGAGAAACTCTCCTTGCTTTTCTGTAATTTATAGTATTATATTTAATATTAAAATAAGTTATAATATGAAACTTCATCACTACTTACTGTGGAAGGCGATAAACGTCAACATGTAGTACGGATTTTACAGCCATTTTGAATTGACGGCGATTGATAGGGAAAACTTCCCTACTATTCCGCAAATCCTGATTTTTTTTTTATTTCATACGAATTTTACGCAAATAAGCCAAAAATTCTGATAATTTCATTTAAGACAGAATTAAAAATAATTCCTACAGTGTTTTACTCACAATTTGAATTACTTACTGTGAAAGGCGATAAACGTCAACACGCGGTACGGAAACAACGGCCATCTTGAATTGACGGCGATTGATAGGGAAAACTTCCCTACTATTCCGCAAATCCTGATTTTTTTTTATTTCATACAAATTTCAGGTAAATTAACGAACATTTTCACGAATTTTACTTTTAAATATTATTTAAAATATTTCCTACAATATTTTACTCATACAGTATCTTAAGTTCTGCGTTATTTTGGTAAATCCCATAGCTATAGTATCAGTCCACGGATGACGCCATAGAAAATCCCTGTTTTTTTTAAAATAAATCCTTTAAAAAGAAAATATGTTTGGGGTTTAGTTGAAATCAATACTGTATCCATAAGCTGTCTGTGTCATAAAATTTCACCCCAGAAAAACACTCATAAAGTTATTTTAGGTTTTTTAAGAGCCTGTACAAGTCGCACGCGAATCTCTGGACTTGTCACGTGAAAGCGAAATTGTACAACAAAAAAGTCTTATATTTTTGTCCACACACTCAGTTGTGTAAACATTTTAATTACATTCACTTGAGAAAAGGTCAGGAAAACAGGAATAAATTAAGATTAGTTTTTTTCCTGAGGTGTGGCTTGTGCGGGACCATTATAAGCGAGTGGAATGGCACACTCATAAACATGGGAAACAAGGTCGTAAATAAGACGGCAGCCCCAAAATTTTTGGTGATAATTCTGAGCCAGCTGCAAGTGAGACTAATTCTTGATATTTTCATTAGGTTTTCTGGGGCGACATGGTGCGAAAATAAACTGCTCCAGAAGATTCTGGCTTCCTCCCTCTTTGGCCTCTCTCTATTTGTTTTCTTTTCATCCGTGAACATTCAGCAATCCTTTTCTTGTTAAATAAACTCTCATACTTTTCGGCTCAAGTTTACCCAGTTCACTTTAATACAAAAATTTATAGAAAAAGTTGAAATTCTTTACGAGTTTCTACTGTGGAGATCTGTTGCTGTTTGAATTTGGCGCGTCAAATGCAGCGTTGCCAGATCGCTTATATTATTAAAAAAAGCCTTACGCTCAATTAGCTCTAGTATCCATTAGTCGGAGTAAATCGGAATCGAGTAATCAGAAAATCATCAATTTATGCTTTTTTCCCATTATATTTTTGGCTCGTGTGTCTTTTTGGTATAAGCGGAGATGGATTTATCTTTTGTGTATAAGCAATTTACCCTTTGCTGGGCAATTAATCAACCGAGGCCCTTGCATTAGTTCAATGACATAGTCTGTATTGTGAGAAGACTTTTTCTTTCTGCTTTCTCTGGAGGTTTTTCTAATGCATTTTGCTTTTGTGTCTCCACAATGCCTGCCATTCTTTATTAAGCTGCTAAATTATCGCTTTTTTAACCCAGCTGGACGGTTACAGGCAAACAACTCCATTAACGAGAGTGCAAAAAAAATTATATCGTAAATTTTGTGATTTAAATACATAAAATAAATTCATAAAAATAATTAATTAAATAATGAAGACAGAGAAACTATATAATTAAATTATAATTTATTTTAATAAAAATTTAATAATTTTAAATCTGGCAACACCGGAAATGCGCGTTCTATTTGATTTAGAACGTCGGCCATGCGGTAGCTGAGCAGGAAAACGTCTGAACGTCATGCGCGATCTTTCCAAAACTGAAAATTTGCAGAAAAAATTGAAATTCCATTAAAATGACATTTTACAACGGCATTTACTATTCAGAAATCTATTCTGATGCAAATTTCGACTACAGGTATCGTTAAATGCAATCATTATTCATTAAAAACTTATCCAGAATTTGACAAGAAATGTTGTGTGTTCATAAATTTATGTAAAGAAAGATAAAATAATTTGGTAAAATTAAAAATGAATTGTTTACAGGCACATTATTTTGCCTGAAGAAATCGCAGCAAAACTTCCGAAGAATCGTCTTCTCGGGGAGCACGAGTGGCGAGGTCTCGGTGTTCAGCAGAGTATTGGATGGGAGCATTTCATGATTCACGAACCAGGTTATAATTATTTTTCATCAATATGAATAACAAAAATTTCTCATGTTCATATCTGTATACAGAGCCTCATATCCTACTCTTCAGGAGACCTGCGACGAAAAAGTTCGAGACCGGGAAGTCAACTGGAGCCCGCAGCGTTCAAAACTTCAAATGAAATTCATCATAAGTTGAAAGGAAAAATTACTCTTTTAAGTTCTTGAACCAATTAAAAGGCAGAAGTCTTCAGTTTATGGTATAAGTAATTTTTCAGTTTACTTACAACTGCTACTTTAGTGTAGTAGAAAGGTGTACTAATGGGGAAAAAATATTTTTGAGTTTGTATTATAAATTTGAATAATGAAAACTGAAATTTTCAGTTGAGTTTTTCCCTTTTTTTCAATAAAAGACAGATAGTCTAGACGAAATTATTTTCTTACGGTACAATAAAATCGTTAAATTTATTAATTACTGAGTGATAATACTGTATTCATTATTAATAGGAGATGTTTAACTAAAACTTTATTATAATCTTACGTTATTTAATATTTCTAGGATCGAAACAGAATTTTTGTAATATTTTCTTTTTGCAAGCAAGTTTGCAGCAGTGCTTCCATCTTGGAGGGAAATTCCCTGAAAAAGAGGAACCGCAGTATCAAAAGGGAAAATAAGGGAAAAGGGAATTTTAGAAGTGCAGCACGTACCATAAAGGGGGAAAATGGAAATTCGTGTGTCGTGTAGCGAAAGGGGAAAAAGGGGAAAGAGAACCCTCTTTAATGGAAAAGAGATAACTGAAAGTGGAACTACTGAAGTTTAAGGAGGATGCTGTTTAGCAACACTGTTTGTATTATTGTGAGTTATCCGTCAGTGGGTGTTCCCGAATATCTCGAAATTTTTCCCTTTATCAATAACACCAAAAATATTAAATACAATTAATAAAAGTAATAAAATTTAGCAAATGGAAGAGGCTAATAAAGAAATCACAAGTCGCCATGATCTCTTGCTGCAAGAAATTGAAGCCATTGACGACTACTGGGGACCCACTTTCCGGTATTAAGCATAATTTCACTAAATTTAATCAAAATTGTACATTTTTCTGTTTGTTCAGGGCCATTTACGAAACTGACGAACATGAAAAGTTTGTGGAAAAGCTGGAGTCCAGAATACGTCTCCACGATCGGGACATCGAACGTTTGTGCAGCGCTCATCATCACGGATTTATCGAATCTATCCGCGATTTACTGGAATTGAAAGGATTAGCTCAAAAGCTTCACGTAATTTAACTATTTTAAGCTTTATTTATTAATTTTTAAACTTTAAGTAATGAACGCTACAGACCAAAGTTGCAACAGTTGATGAAGAACTGCGGGACTCTGTCAAAAATCTTTCTGTAAAAGCCGAAGAACTGGCGAAGGCTCGACAAGCAGAAAGTAATATAAATGCTACAATCGACAGTCTGCAGCAGTGTCTACCCATTTTTAAAGCTTACCTCATGCTGCAGCAGCAGATGAATGAAAAACGGTATCTTAAATTTGTGCCATTATTTTTCCCTCTTCTCCCCTCAGTTAAATTTATTCAACTTTCCCTGGTTTCATTTTTTTTCCCTCTCGTTCTTTGTTTTTCCCTTAGAAAAGGGGATTCTCCGTAATAATGGAAGCAATTAATTTAATGTTTTTTTTTCCTTAGTTATTATCGAGCACTGAAAACATTAGAACAGCTGGAACACATCCACTTGCCATCAATATCACAGTACCGTTTCTGCGAGCAGTTGAAGACGAGCATCGCGAGCATTCGTGACTCGATCAAAGAGGCCTCGATGAATGACCTGCGGGATTTCCTCGAGAACATCCGCAAGTACTCGCCCAAGATCGGAGAAGTTGCCATGCGTCATGTAATACTATCATCAATCCAGATGAACTAATTAGTGTTGATCAAATTAATATTATTGTTAATTATTTTTCCTAATTTATTAAGTTGTTATTAGTATTATCTATTATTATCGTATCATCATTATATATTATTCTTATTTTATTATAGAAGCTGCTCTCCGACATGTAATTAATATTAAATCAATAAGATGAACTAAATTAATTAATACTGTTTTTTATTTTAGACTGCAGAGCATCTCAACGTCGACGTCAGTCCGAGAGGTTCGATCAGGCAGCAGCCTTTACCTGTCGCAGGTTTTCATTATTTGAATAAATCTTAATCTTATTAACATTTATTTTAGTTTGAACTAATTATTATAATATATACATAAATGTACGTACGTGTGAATTGTAATTTGCTATAGTGTTACATCTTTACTTTGCTTTGCGTATTATTAAATTTATTTATTTTAGTTTGTATAATTATTAAATTGATGTATATGTGACAGTGCATGTGAATGTAAATTGTTATAATTTAACATTTTTACGAAACTTTGAATATTGTAACATTTCTTTTGTGTAATTATTACTAATTTATGAATTATTATGTTTGTTTGAAATATTATAAATATTGGAATTGTTTATTTTCATAAAGATTACGAGGCTCCGTCGGAGAGTACATTCAGTGTCGAGGAAGATCTTAGCGCTCAGGACTTGGTCGACTTTTCTCCCGTTTACCGGTGTCTGCATATCCACACAGTTTTGGTATATTTTTTCTGTTTAATTTATTATTATAAAATTTTACTTGGTTATTGTATATAGATCTGTTAAAAATAATTGAAAAATTTTTAATTAGTTTAATTTCATTGTTACTGATCATCAGTTATGTTTATTTTATTGGTTTTTAAATATATTAATATTAATGAAAGATTTTCTTACTGGTTTGTTTGAATTATTTTCGATTATTCTATTTTTGTAAAATCGTAAATTACTTTAATAAAGTTTTTGATTGTTATTCGCTATTATGGATTATTTTATTTATAAATATTAATGAGTTGTATATTGTTGTATTGTTTTTTGTCATTAATAATTGTTCAGTTAATTATTTTGGTTTCAGGATGCCAAAGAAACGTTCGAGAATTACTATCGGAAGCAGCGGAAGAAACAAGCACGCTTGGCACTGATACCGCCTAGCAATATGGTAGCACAATAGTTTATTATTAACCATGTTTTGTAACTATCTTATGTTGATATGATATTATTCTTATTAGCGGTGGCTGTAGCACCAGTAAGTAGCAGTAGTATTGATAGTAGTAGTAGCAGTAGTATTGATAGTACTAGCAGTAGTAGTGTTAATAGCATCAGTAGAAGTTGTATGAATAGCATAAGTAGCAGTACATTAGTGTAGGCAGCATTAACAGTAGTAGAAGTTGGTAGTAATAGTAGTACTAGTAGTAGTAGTAATAATAGTAATCGTAGTAGTAAAATTAGTGTTAGTACCACTATTATATAATATATTATTTTTATTTTGTATTTATTATTGCAGCACGAATCGATAGAAGGCTACTGTCAGTACTTCCACGGGATCGTGGGCTTCTTCGTCGTCGAGGACCACGTGATGAACACGGCCAGCGGGCTGATGGACCGAGCTTACCTTGACGACGTCTGGAACATGGCCGCTTCCAAAATCGCCTCTGCCGTTAGAACAAATGCTGTAAATACTATAACTATTCTATTAATGTATTTAAATCATATTAAACTTGATAAATGCTTTAAATATGATAATTGGATTCTTTTACTAACAACTTAGTAAAGTTTTAAAGTCAAGCGAGGACTGTGTAAGATTTAGCTACACAGGATTAAAAAATTATTTTATTACTTTTGTTATTGTATTTAAACTTGATCAAATAAGTTTAAATATAAGTTAATAACTTATATAATTGAATAATAAATATCACATTAAAATAATGTAAACAGAATAGTTAAAATAATAGAAAATATAAATCAACTAAATATAGAGAAATAAGATCATGGATTTGGTTTTTGCAGTCGTATTGTACGGATCCCGCACTGATGCTGAAGATAAAAAATCTGGTCATGCTGTTCAGCAGCACACTCAAGGTAAAACTTATTTTAATTAAAATTAACTGTATTATTATTGAGATTATTTTATTAATCAATATTGAAATGAATATTAATGTAATTAAATACAATTACAGGTACGACCACTTAAGGTCAATTAAATGTACATTTTAATTTTATTTTCATAAATTGATAATAAAATACTATAATAACATAAATTTAAAATAACACACAAAGACATGATAAATGAAGAAATAATTTTCTTCTAAAATAATAAACTAATAAATGTAAAAATGAATACACTTAAAAATTGATACTTACATGCAATGCAATAAGGTTGTAAATATATTTAATTTGAATAGAGCTACGGATACAGCGTGATGCAGTTACTAGAGCTTCTTCAAGAGATTCGGGATCACTACAACGAGGTGCTAATGCAACGCTGGGTTCACGTCTTCAGGGAAATCTTCGACGAGGACAACTATCATCCTATTCAAGTAAATTCTCATTCAGATTCATTCGCCTTACGCCACTGTTTCCAGTTTGCAGAGAAATTCTCTGAAAGAAGGGGAAAATTGACCCCCAAAGAGGAAAAATAAGGGAAGAAGGGAAAGGGAAATTTCGAAGTTTAGCTTTATATTATAGCAAAAAGAGGAAAAGGAGAAAATATGGGAAGGGGGGAAAAGGGGAAAGTTAGATTTTTCAAGCGAAGGGAAAAATAAGAGAAGAAGGGAAAGGGAAATTCGGAAGTATAGCTTTATACATAGCAAGGAAGGGGAAAAGGGGAGAAATACTGGAAGAGGGAAAAAGCGGAAAGTGAGATTTTTCAAGCGAAGGGAATAAAGGGAATTCAGATCAATTTTCATTCAAGTTCATTCAGCTTGAGCACTGCTTCCACTTTGCACGAAACTTCCCTGAAAAAGGGAAAAATAAAGAAAGAAGGGAAATAGCAAGATTTAGAAGTATGGTTTCATACGAAATAAGGAAGGAAAAAAGCGAAAAACAAGGGAAGAAAAGGGAAAGGGAAATTTAGAAGTATGGCTTTGTACATTTGAAGGAGAACAAGGGGGAAAATAAGGGAAGAGGAGAAAAAGGAAAAACTGAAAGTGGAGCCACTGACCTTAGCTTAGTATTTATTGAATTTTTATTAATAATTAATGTGTATTAATAAGATGTATGTTATTTTATAGGTTTCGACGTTGACTGAGTTCAACGATATCGTCACTACGTTTCCGTATAGGGACGCCTCCCTAGAGAATTCAGCTTTTCCCCGGCGTTTCCCCTTCAGCTGCATGGTCCCCAGGGTCTACGACCAGGTTCAGAACTACGCTAGGGCTTGTCTGCGCTTCTCGCAGGACCTGGGACTTGCCAACCAAGAGATCGACGACACCCTGCGACGCTACACCAACCTACTGCTGACCAGGACCCTCAGCGGCTGCCTGTCGACCCTCATACGCAAACCCTCGCTCTCCTTGCTGCAGCTCATACAGATTTCCATCAACACGATTCACTTGGAACAGTGTAATAGCGCCCTGGAGGAGTTCATTGCCAAACTGACCGGGTAAATTTTAAGTTAATTAGTTATCATAATGGTATATTAATAGATTCATTTTACAGATTTTAAATTATTGTGTTCCTTTTATTATTAAAATATTATTTTTTATATTTCTGTTTGTTTATTTTATTTATCTTAATATTATTTTATAATAGTTATTTTATTACCATTTCAGTTATATTCTGTAATTATTCATATACTTATTTGTTCTATTATGTTTTTTAATTTAAGGTATTTTTGTAACTTTATTAACAAAAAATGTTATAATTAATTTTAGTTTTAGTTTTTATTACTCTATAATTTTAATAATTCCGATTATTACTATAATCGTTATTCATTTTAGAATTGGATACTTTATAACTCTATTTACATTCATAATTATTATAATTAATACATCGAGCAGGATGACTAGGGAGTCTTCGCACGCTGCCCGTCTTCAAGTGCGAGCTGTATTCAGGGATGTTCGCTCAGAAGCCGAGCAGCAGATCTACGAGGCCCTTCGTCGCAAGATGGACGAGTTCATGGAACTGGCCAACTATGATTGGCTGCTCAACGAACCTTCAGGCCACGCCTCTTCCTTCCTACTGGACCTCATCGCCTTCCTCAAGAGCACCTTCCAGGCCTTCACTAATCTGCCTGTAAAATTTCCAAAAATTAAAATACGTTTTGATTAAGTTGGTAAAGTAATTTATGACATTTAAAGTTTAGTGTTAAAATCCTTTATTAACTTTAAGCTATATTGATAAAATAATTAAAAATTTCTACAAATTGATAATTACAAACAAACTGAAAATAATTGAGTAATTTTTTTTACTTAAAATTGATTAATATATTACTACTCCAATGTAACAATAATAATATATAATATCGTTATTATTTTTGCATATAAATATGTATAATATTATATTATACTGTTATTGATTGTTATTAGGATCACGTGGCCCAGACAGCTTGCATGTGTGCGTGTCAGCACATTGCCAGAACGATGATGGATTTCCTTATGGACGACCAGGTGAAGCAGATTTCCATGGGAGCCCTGCAGCAGCTCAACCTGGACGTCATCCAATGCGAACGTATAAATAAGCAACTAATCCTGAATTATTTAACTTAATTAGTTATTTTTAGTATTTAGTTATCCATATTGATCTATAAATTCATTATTTACTAGTAAATTATACCTATTTTTACGAATTCCTTAGTTATGTTATGAATTATGTGTTTAGATACAAGTATAAATTTTAGTCCATAAGTTCTATTTCTTATTTTCCGATTTATTTTATTAATATTACGTACAGTATTTCCACTTTGCGGGGTTATTCCCGGAGAAAAGGGAAAGTGGTATGTGAAAAGGGAAAAAGAAGGAAAGAGGGAAAAGGGGGAATCTGAAAATAAAGCTTGTGTTCTAGTACGGAGGGGGAAAAGGGGAAATCGAAAATGGAAACACTAATTACATATGTTTAATTACTAATTATAATATATAATATTTTTAAATTATAGAATTTGCTGCTGCCGAGCCGGTATTGGGATTCGAGGACGGGGCGTTACTGCTGTGTTTCGCAGATCTGCGACAACTGCTCGATCTCCTGCTATCTTGGGACTGGTCTGCTTATTTCCACGATTACGGGCAAGAGACCAGCAAATATCTGCGAGTGTCCCCGCAAAAAGCTATTATAGTCCTAGAAAAGTATTATTTTAATTATAGTATAGTATTAAATAATTCATTTATTTAATATTGTTGCAGAATGCGAGAAGCTGATAAGCGGACAATGTTTTCTGTCCTGAAAAAAAGCGAACGAGATAAGAAGAAACTTATGGAGACGGTTCTGAAACAGCTCAAACAGCTCCTCCAATCGTCTGCCTGAAAAAATTCCCCATCCACCAATCAGAATCGACAGAAACGGTTTTTTAAAAAAGTGTTTTCCTTGGACAGAACAAATTTGTATTTAATTGATTCGTGCCTTGACGTTTATTTTTGGCTGTCTGACAATTAATTAATGAAATTTAATTATAGTTTAATTAAATGTAGTTTAATTTATTGAATTTTTCGTTCACAAAATTAATTGGAGAAAAACTAGAAAAAAATCGAAGAGAAAAAAGGCACTTGGAAAATATTAAAATATAATTAAATTAAATTAATAATTATTATATTGATTACAATATGATAATTATTAATTTAAATATTATTGCACTTAAAAATGTTAAGAAATAGGAATTATTTGTAATTATTTTGTTCGTCTGGATGGGAAATGCGTGGTAACGTGTTAATAATAACAATATAATATTAATTACATTCTAATTAATATTATATTGAATAATTAAAAATTTTGGGGGTTAAATGTTAAAATATACAATCACTGCCACCTCCGAATTGTTTTTCATATTATTAATTTTTTGTATCAAAATTTTTGGAACGTTTTAAAGCTTTGGAAAATTGCAGCCAATAAGAAAAGAGCAAAATTATCGAAAAAAGGGCCAATCAGTGAAGAGCTGGACAGATTCGACCAATCAGAAAGCGCTTTCGAAGTTTGGTAGCAGCCAATAGGAAACGCGGGAAGCACGAAAGGACCAATCAGCAAATTTCCGTCCAAGAAGCTTGCGAAATAACAGCCAATAAGGAAAGCACGATCGTTGAGAGTGGACCAATCACGGACGAGCTGGAAGTCGATGGACCAGTATGAACCTCCTGCGGTTTGACGATTAACTGGAAAGGTATAAAATCTTGATTAATTAAATTATAATTAATGTTATTAATAAAGTATTTTATATAATTCGCATAATTCATTAAAAATACGCAATTTGTTAATTAAAAGTAATTTTAATGTAATTTTCAAAATGTAATTAAATACATTAAGATTAAGTTTGGACTAGTTTAACTATGTTATATTTAACTTAAATGTTATTAAAATCGCTAATTAGTCATTATTATTGGTTACTTTTATGATTAAAACAAATTAGTCAAATTGTATGTTTACAATATTAATAATAATTAATTTATTTGTTATTAAAATGAATTTAAATTTTACTTGGATAGGTGGACTGGTGATCTCTTCGTTGTCAGCGAGGACTTGGCACTGATATGAACCGCTGTCCTGAACCTGTACTTTATCAATCTACATTCCAAAACAGAAAGTAAATTAATTCATTAATTAAATATATAATATAATGAAATATTAGTTTGCAACATACGTTTATTAATAATGAATAGCCATGTGGCTGAATCGTGTTGTGGTAAAATAGTAATAATAATAATAATTAATAAAATGCCGATAACAGGTGATAACAGTTGATAACACTTTGATAACATAATGATAACTCACTGATAACACATCGACTGCAGTTGATAATAGGTTAATACTGGCAGTAATCGGTGACACATTGATAACATTTGATGATAACTCACTGATAATAAGTGATAACAGTTGATAACACGTTGATGATGTTTACCAGTAGTACGGAGTTTCCGCTTGCCGGATCGAAAGTGACGTGGAATCTGAGGTTATCCGAAAGCAGAGTCTCTCCGTGCGAAATCAGTACGTGGTTCGAAGGATCTAATTGAAGTAAACTAATTAAACATCTTCACAATTAATCATTAGAAAATAGTAGTAGTAGTAGTAGTAGTGAGATAATAGATAATAATTAAGAGTAACAATAATAATTATTATAATAAACCTTTCATATCAATAATAGTAGTAGTAGTAGTAGTAGTAGTGGTAGTAGTGGTAATAGTAGTAGTAGTATTGAGATAATAGATAATAATTAAGAGTAACAATAATAATTATTATAATAAACCTTTCATATCAATAGTATTAGTAGTAGTAGTGGTAGTAGTAGTAGTATTGAGATAATAGATAATAATTAAGTGTAACAATAATAATTATTATAATAAACCTTTCATATCAAAAGTAGTAGTAGTGGTGGTGGTGGTAGTAGTAGTAGTATTGAAATAATAGATAATAATTAACAATAACAATAATAATTATAGTAATAAACCTTTCATATCAAAAGTAGTAGTAGTAGTGGTGGTGGTAGTAGTAGTAGTATTGAGATAATAGATAATAATTAAGTGTAACAATAATAATTATTATAATAAACCTTTCATATCAATAGTAGTAGTAGTGGTAGTGTGGTGGTAGTAGTAGTAGTAGTATTGAGATAATAGATAATAATTAACAGTAACAATAATAATTATAGTAATAAACCTTTCATATCAAACCGGTGCCAGATAACAGGCATCTGCAGTAGCTCCCCAATCTCTCCACTCCCTTGCTGCTGAATACTTTCATGCTGCTGCTGCGTATTTATATGCTGATGCTCAAGCTGCTGAATCTTCTCAAGCTTCTCAAGCTGCTGACTACTTCCGTGCTGTTGAAACTCTTGGTTGCTGTCTTCTTGCTCAAGTTGTTGGATATTTGCTTGCTGCTGAATGCGCTGCTGAAACTCTTGGTTACTTTCTTCGTGCTGTGGAAGCTGCTGAATGTGCTCCAGGGGAATTTTGCATTGGAGTGTAACCTGAGACCCTTCCAGGACGCGTTTCAGGTAACCGTCACGTGACTCGCCACCAATTGCTTTCCACCCCACAAAAATAAATATTAATATTCGTAAAAACAAATAACATGAATGAGCTATTTTAAACATATTATTATTATCATTATTACTATTATAGAGGAAAATAGCAAAATTTTTAAACCCCACTACGATCCAGTGCTGGTAGCTCGGTGTATGCACTGGGCCGTAGTGGGGTTTGAAAGAAATTTGTGTTTATTATTATTTTAAAGGAAAAATAGTAATATTTCAAACCTCACTACGTCCCAGTGGCTGGTAACGCAGGGTGGGCACTGGGCCGTAGTGGAGTTTGGGAAAAAAATTTTAATTGTTACAACAAAGGAAAATAACAAAAGTTCAAAACCCACTACGGCCCAGTGCTGGTAACGCAGGGTATGCACTGGGCCGTAGTGGGTTTTGATAAACGCGAGATATAATTGACATTGATGAATCGATCGATTGATTGATTGATTAATCGATTCGACAACGCTCGATTGAAAAACAAAGGGGGTTCTGTTTATGCAACTGACGGTGTCAATTGACGTCAATCGATCGATCGTTGTCCGAAAAAGGCCTGCAGGAGTCATCAGAGATTCTTATGAAGAATCTTATCCAAGAATCTCACACTTCAAACAATTACCAAAAGAATCTTGCAAATCATCACCTAGGGAATCTCGAGGCGTCAGTTGACGTCAATTGACATCAACTGACGAGCGATTTATGGTTCTTAACCACTGGAGAAGAAAGGCCACCCGCATGCGCCTGTTAAAAGCCACCGCAGGGGGTTGGCAACTTTTTTCAACATCCCAGACTGTGTTATCACCTGTTATCACACTCAATGATAACCATCAAGGTTTCCACTTTGCAGGGAACTTCCCTGGGAAAGGGAAAACATAGAAGTACAGCCTTATGTTCTAGTACGGAAGGGAAAAAGGGGAAAAATAAGGGAAGAAAGGAAAAAGGGGAACTGAAAATGGAAACACTGGTAACCTTATTTCTTTATTTCATATTTGAAATAGAAAATAGAGAATAAAATTCATTAATTTTCTAAAGTCTCAGTTTCCTTGTTGCATTGCAATGAATGGAACAAGTCTCATGATTCATTCATCTCGTATGTAACTCATGTGAATGAATGAAAAATGCGGAGAAAACTTGATGACAGTGCGAAAACCACAATTTTTTTAAAATTTTTGTTACTTCAATTATTTAAGATTCAATATTTTTGAATTTTTCATTAAATATTTTGAAAATGAATTTAAAAAAAAAATAAGTTGGATAATTAAATATAAAGCTATTAATAAAGTAATTAACTATATTAATTAAGTAATTAAATATAAAGTTGAATAATCGATTTAAAATTTTCTAGCTCTAAGTTTGGAAATTTAATTTATATTCAGTTTTTATTTCTAATTATTTACAAAATAAATTTTTCAAATAAGTTGAATAATGAACTATAAAGTTATTAAGAAAGTAATTAATTATATTAATCAAGTAATCAAACACAAAGTTGAATAATAAACGGTTTAAAATTTTCTATCTCTAATTATTTTGAAAATGAATTTTTAATTTAAGGAGAAACGAAATTATAAATTAAATCATTTTAATTTTCCTATCTCTGGTTTTCGATTTTCAATTTTTTTTTCTTTCAGTTAATTGTTGAAAATAACCGAGTTTAAAATTTTTATATCCAATTTTGGAATTTTAATTAATGTTCAGTTTTTATCTCTAATTATTTTGAAAATGAATTTTTAATTTAAGGAAAAACAAAATTATAAATTAAATCATTTTAATTTTTCTGTCTCTGATTTTCGATTTTCATTTTCTTGGATTTTATCTCAGTTTTAAAAAAAAAATTGCTTAATTGTTGTGGTAATAACTTATGTTATTTATTCATTTATTTATTTCAAGAAGGGCATTCAGGCTTTCGCCCATGGCCCTACTTTGTGCAGTATGTTCATAATAAAATGGATGCTGCGGTATTACATCCAGTGTTGCCACTTTTCGATTTTCCATTATTCCCCTCTTCCCTTATCTTTCCCCTTTTACCCCCTCCGTGCAAGAATATACAGGGTCTAGATTTCCTCTTCACTCTCCTCTGTTCTTCTTCCCTTTTCCTACTCCATTTCCTCCCTTTTTCAGGGAATTTCCCTGCAACAGTGGAAACACTGATTACATCCCACAGATTTTGAGTTTTCGATAGTCAGGCTCTTTGTTCAGTTAAAAAAAAAATATTTAGAACTGACGACTGTTTAACAATAATAGCTACGTATAAGAAGAACAAGCTGTGGTTGGTAAAGCAATTTTGTCAATAACTTATTTTAAATTCTCCATTTCTAATCATATTTGAAAAATGCTAATTTGATCAATTAATTAATTGTAATTTTTCTATCGCTAGTCTGGTATTTAAATTTTTATTCAATTTTTTCTCAATTTTTAAATTAATTAATTAATTAAATTAATTTAAAAGCGTATTATGAATTAAATCATTTTAATTCTTCTATCTCTAATTTCGGATTTTAATATTTTATTCAAATTTTACTTCCAATTATTTTGAGAGATTAATTTCCAATTTATTTTCAATTAAAAATATTTTTAAGAAAAATATAATTCTGATTAATTTATTCATTCATTTATTATTAAATTATTTCTCTCTAATTTAGTTATAATTTATTTATATATTATTAGATATAATTAATTATATATATATAATAATATTATATTATATATTACATATATATATATACTTATTTATAATTTTCTAAATTAAATTTAATCACAAAAATGCAATTATTTATTTGTAGTTTTTTTCCCCCGTAAAGTAAACACAGAGTATACGCAATCATGGCCATTTTGGGATATAACCAGTTTCTTTTAACGAGGATCTGAGGAATGTGTTTACTCAATACGCTGTTATCAAGTGTTGTCAACCTTGTTATCAAGTGTTATCATCTTATGGCCATTACCATGCATCACAGCGAGGGTGGGGGGTGCGGGGAAGATTGATAACCACTGATAACAGTCGTGTGCTGTGTTATCTGACGTCCCCAGAAAGCCAAAAAGTGTCAAATGACACAAAAGTTATTGCTTTTTCGTCACCGGCCTATATCATTTAACCCCTCCAACACAATCCCCATGCATCAGTGATAACACTGATAACACACTGATAACATGTTGATAACGCATCAGCTGATTAATCGTCATTGATTGATAATACCCTCAATATTTATTATTATTTTATTTTATGTCTATTTGTATGTTTGAATTGACCAATAGGAAAGCAGGTGAGATGCGATTGGTCAATTGCAATTTGAATCGGCCAATAAAATCATATCTCATCAACATCACCCAATAGGAATGCAGCTATCTGGCACGTGATCTTTGAATCATTCCTGATTGGCCGATTCAAATAATCCAATTAAAAGTTATCAAACAAAAATGTTAAAATACAATTCGCCAATCGCAGAGCAGAGTCAAAGGTCACGTGACGTCATGAATTTTTTATTTTTTTTTTTACAAATTTTGATGAAAAGGACCACCAATGAAGTTTTCAGTGTTATCATCGTGTTATCACCCTGTTATCGGTTAATGTAACTTGTAAATAATGCAATTTTAAATATTTATAAGGTTTTTAAGCTTTTTTTTGGGTGTTTTGTCGAATTTTTGATTCTTATCGGGGTTGACCCCATGATGGGCGTGTCCAGTGGGCGGTCCACAGCATGGCCACTGTTCTTATTTCATTTATTTACATTTAATTTCAATTTATTTACGAATTTTATAGTATTAATAATGAAATACTCACCGATTGCAAAGAAAATAATGCAGAAGCGCGTACTTTGATAGTAAAAACTCATTATTAAATAATTTAACTAGGACTTAATTCATAATTTTAATGGAATATTTTGGGGAAAAAAAAATTTGCAGAAAACCACTTGAAAATGTTTTTTGGACTTTTTTCCTACAAACGAGCCACTTGTGCGAGAAACTCGAGCCGAAGTGTTAAACAGAATTTTTCAGGAATTTTTTGTTCGCTATTAGAAACTTATTAAAGCTTTTTGAAAATCTGACAGTTGAAAATAAACAATCGACGATAAACCAAGAGAGTGTGAACGTTTTCGAAGAGAGCGCAGCAACACACGTCCGCACTCTTCGACGGTTCCTCGCAGACTGATCTCCAGACGTTCTTTTCTCCATGGAACGTCTCATCTAAAAACAATAATAATAATAATAATATTTAATTATAAAATATAAAACTTGAAATGTAGATAATATAATATAGCATTCCTAATATATTTTAAGTTATATAATATATATTATTAAATAATATAATTTATTTATGTGAAAGTAATACATAAGTAATACATTTTCTCAGAATTTGTCACCATTTACTTTATTTTGTTATAAAATATTGACTACTTATTGATTAATACATTTAAAACAAAATTTTATAATTATTATTTAAAATGTTCTGACCAGTGGTTCTCATTTTGCAGGGGAATTCCCTGTGAATAGGGGAAAGGGAAATTAGGTTTATATGCTTAGCGTGGAGGGGAAAAGGGGAAACTGAAATCTTCAAACGAAAGGGGGAAAAGGGAAAACTACGGAATTTCGCGGTTCTGGCAACGTTGCACAAATGTCGTGTTTTCTTTTTTCCATAAGGTCCATTGCTTTGAAAGTGGACCATTTAAAAAGCACAATATTTTCTGTCACTTGCAGAAATTTTTGCAAATCTTCTTCTTCCGCTAATAAAATGGATTTGATTGAAAAAGCGAAAAAGATTGCGGCTTATAAAGCAATTGATAATCACGTTTCGGTAATTTAAATGTCATATAACTGTCATACTTGCGACTTACAAATGTTAATTTTTGCAATAATTTTTTGCAGGAAGGTGTAATAGGAATAGGCAGTGGATCGACTGTTGTTTACGCAGTCGAGCGACTGGCACAACGCGTAAACGACGAAGGACTTGACGTTATTTGCATCCCTTCCTCGTTTCAAGCCAAACAATTGATCGTCCAGCACAAGTTGCGACTCAGCGACCTGGACACTCACCCTGAAGTAAAGGTGACAGTTGACGGTGCGGACGAGGCTGACGATAAGTTAACGCTGATCAAAGGCGGAGGGGCCTGTCTGACGCAGGAAAAAATACTCGCGAGTTGCTCGGAAACGTTTGTCGTGATTGCAGACTACAGGTAGAGTAAAAAAAATGTTCAACGTGTTCACCATAAGGTTTACTCACAATATAGGAAATCGTCCAAAAATCTTGGAGAACAGTGGAAGCAAGGCATTCCCATCGAAGTGATTCCCGGAGCTTATCGAGCCGTCCAAACAAAAATTGCAAAAAATCTGGGCGGAGAGTTGAATTTGAGAATGTCCGGATCATCCAAAGCCGTACTTTAACCTACAATATTTCAATTAAGGTTATTATTTATGGTTACCTTCAAGGGACCCGTCGTTACCGATAACGGGAACTTTATCCTCGACTGGAAGTTCCCGACCGTTATGGAGTGGAAAGATGTTGAAGTAGAGTTGAACATGATACCCGGTGTAGTCGAGAACGGACTTTTCGTCGGGATGGCTCGCAAAGCTTACTTCGGGATGAACGACGGCTCGGTCAAAGAATACTCGGTCTAGATTTCCACATTTTTTAGTTGAACGAAATGCACTTTTAGGTGTTTTAGGTGTATTTTGGTGTTTTTTTCCCCCTCACTTTTCTGAGCATTTCTCAACTCAAATAATAAAATTGTAAGTTTTCCCGTTATGTTTTGATGTTTTTTTTCTTCGGGGGGACAGTGATAAGAACTTAAAAGGACACTAATCCCCACCAACAAGATGGATACCCTTGATTTGTGCATTGTGATATCCCAGCAGGGTGTCCCTTGTGTCCCTTAAGTTATTATCTACGTTATTTAAATACATAATAAATACACATCAACCTTTCTGAGCTTGTGGATTAACGATAAGCAGACCTCAAATAATAGTAAATCTACTTTTATTGTAAGATTTATTTAGTGAATGGAGTCTGGAAGGTAGAATAGACAACTGTTACACGCATCGTTGAATGGATTGCTTTGAAAAATGCCGATTTCTATAGTGGAATTTCTTTAATATAAATAGGAAATGTTACGGTGCGTTAAATCCAATCAAAAAACCATTAATTTTCCATTAAATCTGACAGATTCCGCTGCTGAATCAAACAGTCCCATACTAATGTATTGTGAAAGGTAAGCCTAGGGAACAAAATAATATAAAATAACTAAAAATAAATCTTAATTATAATTGATATTGATAACTACAAAGGATGATAATGTAATATATCATAACAGTAAATATGTAATTTTAGTGTTAAAACATTAACTATGCTTGAAATTCAAATAAGGCAGTAAAGCATATTGCATATAAGCAGTCGTGGCCGAGTGGTTAAGGCGTCTGACTCGAAATCAGATTCCCTCTGGGAGCGTAGGTTCGAATCCTACCGGCTGCGAACTTTTTTTCCCTCTTCCCTTATTTTTTCCTTTTCCCCTCCGCACTAAAATACAGGCCGTATTAGTTTAGATTTTCTTTTTTCCATCCTCTGTTGTTTTTCCCTATCCAGACCCCATTTTCCCCTTGTTCAGGGAATTTCCATGCAAAGTGCAAATACTGTTCCTTATCCTTTTAACAAATTTTCATACTAGTCATTAGCTTACCTTTACTATTTCACTACTGTAACCATGGTAGTCCTAGATACATAGTTGGTGTAGTGCAAATGAAGCATACACGTAACAGGATTAGGGTAAAGTTATCTGATTTTCTTAATATAGAAAGAAAGCTTAACAGAGAAACTAGGTTGAGGCTAAATGGCAAAAAAAACACCTGGTCAAGCTTCTAACATGCAATCTGACAAACAATGAAATCTCACTAAATCCTAGGGGATTTTTTTCTTCTATTTGCTGCAATGCGCAGGTTAGAAAACCTCTATTCTTGCAGCCCTTCACTGAGAAACCTTCATTTCTTTGAAGATTTTCCTCGTGTGAACAATGTTCAGCGTTTCAGAAAACACAACTAACATTTTCATAGTCTGGGCCACGTTACTTAACCAATCAGAAGTGTCTTTTGCGAACGAGAGCCAATCAGAGCTCGCGAATTTGAATTCGACGCCTCAGGCGACGACCGTTACAACAGCAATGGCGGCTGAGGCCAACTCTACTGTTCCAACGCTCCTCTTTCTGAATTCTACGTTAGTTCTGCACCAAAATTCATCAAATTCGACAAATACGACCATTGTTTTCGGTCCTATCGAATGGAACTTGTCTAAAATTGGTATTTTCATCGCTCAGCTGATTCTTATAGCAGAAACGGTTATCGGAAACTTTTTGGTCGTGGCTTCAGTAGCACTTGAGAAGAAACTACAAACTCCGTTCAACTACTACATTGTTAACTTGGCAGTAACTGATATGAATGTGGGACTGTCAGTTATGACTATGTTTACTATTAATAACTTGTACGGCTATTTCCCGTTTAACTGGTTTGCTTGCTGCTACTGGATCTGGAGCGACTATACGATGACGTTCGAATCTGTAGCAACGCTAGCTGCTATCAGGTGAGTACAGACTACTACTGATAGTAAGTATTAAGTAGCGAATGCTTGCTAGTAGTAGTGCTAGTGCTAGTAGAAGTAGCAGTGCCTTAGCATTGGGAGTAGTAGTTAGCAGTAGATCTTTCATCACCTAAGAGTAAGTAGGTGGATAAACTAGTACTACTACTACTACTGACTTAAGTTGACTACGTCACTTGTAGCTGGTCGACATTAGCTAAGTCAACTAGTTAGGTTACTAGTTGCTAGTTAGCTAGAAGTAGTAGTAAAGGTCGTCTAATATTGTGCTTTCCATGGTATAGCGAACTTGAGGTCTTCAGTAGTAAGGACCACATTAGATAGATGAACTAGTAGTAAGTTGGCTACGCCACTAGTAGTTAGTTAACATTAGTTGCTAGTTACTACTTACTAGCAGCAGCAGACATTTGTAGCTGTAGTTAACTGGTCGCTTCTTAGTAAGCTAGCTACGTTACTAGTAAATAGCTTTTACTAGTTCGGCTTTGTATTCCGAGGGTTGCAGCTAACCTGCAGTCTGTTAATCTAGCATCGACTGCTTTTGATCAGTAACTAATCAGCTAGAACTACTCGCTTCTTAGTAAGCTAGCTCAGTGTTGTGTTCTTAGGACTGTAGCTAACCTGCAGTCTGTTAGTCTAGCATCGACAGCTTTTATTCAGCTACTAGCCAACTAGTACTAGTTACTAACTAATACTAAGCCAATAGCTAGCTAAGCTAGTTATTATACTAGTAAATAGCTTTAACTAGCTCAGTGTTGTGTCCTGAGGGTTGTAGCTAACCTGCAGTCTGTTAATCTAGCATCGATCGCTTCTGGTCAGTGACTTGGACCCTTCACTATCGCAACCACAACTCGGGTCGCAAATCACTGATGATCATCTTGATCACGTGGGCCTTTGTCAACACCCTTTGGCTACCGGCGTTCATCTCTGATCGTCTCAATCACGAATACGCTCCCGGTGAATGCTACTGGGACCCTACACGCAATCTATCATCAGTTAGTATAATAAGGAATAATGAGCAATGATGGGCGGTTTGAACCGTTTCCTGAACGGCTCGTGAACCGTTCATGAACGACTCACCTTGAGTTCAACCGAATCCTTGAACCGTACTTTTATCGAAGTGAACCGTGAACCGAACCTATACTCTTGCCTTTAGAGAGAATTTAAAGCACTGAACCGCTTTTTGAACGGCTCATGAAACGTTCATGGACGGTGCAGCTTCAGTTAACCGAAATGTGAACCATGTTTTCCACAAACTGAACCGTGAACCGAACCTGTAATCTTGCCAGAGAGCTTATGCAGCATTGAACCGTAGTTTGAACGGTTCATGAACGGCTTACCTTCAGTTGAACCGAATTGATTGAACCTTGCTTTGACAGATTGATCCATGAACCGAACCTGTAACCCTTACCTTAGAGAGCTTGGAGCAGTGAACCGTTTTCTAGACGGCTTAGAACGTCTCACCTCCAGTTGAACCGAATCGTGAACCGTGTTTGAACCGGTTCGTTGTTTCCTGCTGTAAAATTCTTTAAAACTTCAAAATATATCTACAAACCCTTTTTGAACCGAACCGTTGAACCGTACTGAACCTAAAATCGCGGTTCGCTAATCTAACACAGCCGTGAGCCGTTCTTTATCTTCATGAACCGTTCAGTGAACCGCCCATCATACTAACAATTAAACCTAGTTTAGACCGATAGTTTTTACAGCTAGTTAACTAGATTTTCTGGTACTCTAGGTTATCTACGTCGGTATTCTAGGATATTACACACCTCTGCTGATCATGTTAGCAGCCTACGTGCGAATCTTCTACGTCATGAGACGCAGGATTCGCCAAATCGCCGAGACCAAGAAGATTCCAGAAGCCACTGCTGTAAAACCTTCTTTTGAACCTTCTTGAACCGTTTTCGAACCTTTTTTAACTTTGCTTGAATCTTTTTAACCCTTTTCGAACCTTTTTTGAACCGTTTTTGAGGCTTTTCAAACCTTTTTGAACCTTCTTAAGCCTTTTTAACCTTTTTTGAGCCTGTTTAAAACTTTTGAAGCCTTTTTGAACCTTTTTGAACCTTTTTTGAACCCTTTTTAAACCTTTGTTGAACCTTTTCTGAACCCTCTTCGAACGTTTTTGAACCGTCTTGAGCCGCTTTAAATCCTTTGAACCTTTTTGAACCGTTTTTGAACCTTTTCAGTCTTTTCAAGCCTTTTTAAACCTTTTCGACTCTTTTTAAACCGTTTCTGAACCTTTTTAAGCACTTTTGAACCTTACTTCAACCTTTTCGAACCTTTTTTGAGCCATTTTAAACCTTTTTAATCCTTTCGAAATCTTTTTAAAACCTTTTCTGAACCTTGTTGGAGCCTTTAAACCTTTTTTTGAGTCTGTTTAAGCTTTTTTGAACCTTTTTGAACCGTTTTTGAACATTTTTCAGTCTCTTTGAACCTTTCTTGAACCTTTTCGAGCCCTTCTCGAACCTTTTTTGAACCGTTTTAAGCCTTTTTGAACTTTACTAAACCCGTTTGAATCTTTTTAAGCCTGTTCAAACCATTTGTGAACCTTTTTCAGTCTTCTTGAACCTTTCTAAACCTTTGCTGAACCTTTTTTGAACCTCTGTATTAACTCTAACCTGTTCTTTAACCATTACATTCAAGGTTACTGCAATCCAAGTGGAAGAAGCCTCAATCAGTCAGGAGCAGAGTCAAATGAATCCTCCGGTGGTGGCCAACAAGAAGATCGCCAAGATGGCGGCCAGAGGGAAGCAGACGGCTAGCGCAAAAAAAAAAAAAAAAATAAAAAAAAAAAAAAAAAAAAATAAAAAAAAAAATTCTGTACTAAACAAAAAATATAATACTGTACAAAAGATAATACGCACTAAGATAACGCTGCTACATAGCAACATACGCTATCTGCTACTACGCTACACAATATATACTATTCTACTATACTGCTACTTTGTAATTACTACTACTACTGTTGCTATTACTAATACTGCTACTATACTATTACTGTAAATACTGCTACTACTACTACCATCACCACCACTACCACAACTACTACTACTATTACTACTAATACTGCTACTTTGTAATTACTACTACTACTGTTGCTATTACTAATACTGCTACTATACTATTACTGTAAATACTGCTACTACTACTACCATCACCACCACTACCACAACTACTACTACTATTACTACTAATACTGCTACTTTGTAATTACTACTACTACTGTTGCTATTACTAATACTGCTACTATACTATTACTGTAAATACTGCTACTACTACTACCATCACCACCACTACCACAACTACTACTACTATTACTACTAATACTGCTACTTTGTAATTACTACTACTACTGTTGCTATTACTAATACTGCTACTATACTATTACTGTAAATACTGCTACTACTACTACCATCACCACCACTACCACAACTACTACTACTATTACTACTAATACTTCTACTTTGTAATTACTACTACTACTGCTGCTGCTACTAATACTACCGTTGCTACTACTACTAATACTACTTCTGCTTCTAACTATTAGCAGTACTGTAACTACCAATTCTACTACTACTGCTACTGTCCCACTATACTACTATACTGCTTATCCTATTACTACCATTCATTATACTACTACTATTATTACCACCACTACTACGATACCACTACAACTGCAACTACTGCTATGACTGGTGCCGTTATTATAACTACCACTATATTATTACTATAACCATAACCATTATGATTATTATTAATCACAGTTATTTTAAAGGTCGACCCTCTGACACCGGGCGATTTCCCTACTGCTTACGTCGATTTCGCTTACTGGATGGCTTACCTGAACTCGGCTGTGAATCCCATAGTCTACGGCGTGGGAAACGACGATTTCCGAAGGTCTTTCAAGAACATTTTACTCTGCAAACTGTGCAGAAAACGTTGAAAACTAACAAACATCTGCAGAAATCAGCAACTCAGTAAATTTCACTAATTCATTAACTAATTAACTATTACCATTTAAAATCGCACTTGTAATTAGCCGAACAAATTGCAGAAAAATGACGGGGTATTGTATTGTGTGTGTAAACGCTAAAAAACATCCATAAAATCAAGAAATCCAAATTTTTCAACTGCTTACAAATACACCAGAGCAAGGAACCATCAAAAGAAGAAGCGATAGATTATTCTTAATAAAGCATCATAATAATAATAAAACGAGATTTTTGTTTCCATTTCTCTATACACTTACACACCGTCAAAGCAAAAAAAAAATAAAGTCACACACATAAAAAAAACAAACAATATTAATAAAACAATATATTATTATTAATATTCTACTCGGAACACAATCTAATTTTTCCCCAATTGAAATTGTTCATATTAAAATAACTAATAATTTGTATAGAAAAAAATTATAATATTACACCGGTACATTTTAAGTTTCCAATAGAAAAACACAACAATTTTTTAAAAAAATTAGAAAATTTAAACGAAATATTATTATAACAGATTAGTTATTTTCTTTCATTTAATTACAAATTATTATTATTTTCACCAACTTCGGAAAAACTTCGTAAAAAAACAATTCGAGAGGGAAGATTCTCTGGGTAAACAGGGGGAGCAGGGGGGGGGGAGGGTAGTCGTTCAGCCCTGGTCCTCGCTGTGCTCGTCGCCGAACTTCCCCGCTTCGATGGCCGCTCTGAGCTTGGCGAGTTGCGTGACGCCGTCGTAAAGCCGCTTGATGCCGCGCGGCAGGGCGCGGCATGACGACAGGTTGAGCGTCCGTAGTCGCGTGCAGTTGACGAGAAGCTGGCGCACAGGCCCGAAACTCACGGACGACCCGCACAGGTCCATGATCCTGAAAAAAAAAAACGAAGATCGAAAAGCGTTAAGTTTTTTTCCGGAAAATCTATCGATAAGTACTTCCACTTTGCAGGGAAATTCCCTCAATAGGGAAAATGGGGAAGAGGGAAAGAGAAAAATGGAGAGAAAAGGGAATTTACAAATGTAGCATAGCCCTGTAGCATGGAGGAGGAAAAAAGGAAACTGATATTTTCAAGCAGAGGTGAAAAAGGGAGAAAAAGTGGAAGCACTGGTTTATTCCCTCAAATAGGGAAAGCGGAGGGAAAAGTAATTTACAAATGTAGCTTTACTCTGTAGAACGGAGGGAAAAAAAGGGAAATTGATATTTCAAGCGAAGGGGAAAGAGGGGAAAAGTGGAAGCACTGGTTTATGCGGACAGTTACTTTAGCGGGGAAGTGTTGTCTTCTGCCAGGGCGTAGATCGCCTGGTCCAGGGCTTCTGCAGCAGAAGTCCATGACAAGTCGACTTCAACCAGACTGTGTCTCCATTTGCGAACAACGAGTTCGAGTCCGTCAGCCGATAACCTAGTCGCAGAACACGCGGAAAGAAAAAGATGTTCGAGATCCCAGGCCGGGATGCGAACTAGACTCGAGTTGGAGATAGAAGAACAGCCTCTAACGTCGAGCAACCGCAGTTTGTGTGACTCCTGTTCATTAAACCATAAGTTAACATTTTACGTATTTGAAAAAAACAAGTTTTTGCAGACCTTGAGGATTCGCTCCATCGAGGCGTTGTCCATCGAGGTCATGCTCTTGGCGTTGACCGCTATGCTCAGTTCCTCGAGCTGCGGGAAACCGGGCGAGGCGGCCTGGTCTTTGAGCGGGATGGCTGCCAGCCGGATCGGGCTGTTGGTGAAGCGGAGAATCTGCATTTTGGGACAACCGTCCTGCAGCTGCTCGATGTTGATTGACACGGTATCCCCGTTGGCCGTCCGCAGGTTTGACAGGTCGAGAACGCTCAGGTTCGAGCAGTGCGTCTAAGAAATTCAACGAGTTCTTATCTAGCCGTGTATTATACAATAATAATAATAATAACAATAATAATAACCCACGATCCACGTCATCAAGTTACCACATTATTTATGTACACTTTATTACTATTATTTTCATATTATTATTTGTGATATTATCCTAAAAATTATGTTATCGTTATCATTATTAACAATATTATGCTTCTTTTTGGTATACCAACTATTATTTCAATCTATTTGTTACACTGCAGTATTATTATCTTAATACTAAATTAACACGAACTTTGGTACTGAACGTTTTTCAACACGAACACTTACGGCTATCGCTGCGATGATCTGGTTGAGTCCTGTAGTGCAGTTATTGGCTAAATTGAGGTGAGTCAGTCTCGTCCCGACTGTCTTGGCCATCTCGCAGAGGGCCGTTATTGAGATGGCGCCTCGAGGATTCGCAGAGTACGGCTAAAAAAGTTTGTGAAGTTTATCGTCGAGTTTAAAACGCAAGACGTTAAACGTACAAGTATCGAGAGTGGAAAATGTTTTTGTAAAGTTTGAAACAGAAAACGTTAAAGGTTCAAGTAATCGAGAGGGTCTTACTGAGACTCCCGACAGGTCGAGTCGCTGCAGGTTGTTGCAGTTCTGAGTGAGCAACTGAAGATTCTCGCCTGTGAGTCCCTTGCAGCCGGCCAGACTGATTCCCGTCAGCTGAGTGCACTCGGATGTCAATTGACTCATGGCCGCCTTCCCGAGCGCGGAGTTCCATCCGCCTGAACATTTTTCGACATTATGTAATAATTAAAATTTAAAAAACAAGTTTAAAAATACTTAACATTTTTCGACTTTACATCTCTACAACTAAAATCTCAATAATATCAATTACCTAATGATAAGTCTTTGACTTCGGTGAGTCTGTTGGTCAGCAGCCAGACAAGATAGGGCTCCGTTCGGTACTTCTCTTTGATGCAAGGCAATGAAAGATCGACTGTGTGCCACAGGACGGGACTTGTCGCTACTTGCCACCACAGACGGCAGACTTGAGATAACCTAACAGACAAAAAAAAAATTAGGTTCAAACCCAAGGCGAACTTAAAAACGAACTAAAATGAATCTAAAAACAAACCTAATCAGGGTAGGCACACATCCTTCCGTGACGGTAACTTCCAAAAAGATCTTTGTGAGTACTTCAGGTGGCATCCTGTCGCTGGCCCAGACCGTCTGTTGTCTGTCAACTTCGTCTTCCACGTTAAAGTCCCCTGTTTCAACTGACAAGACAGACGGGGGCAGGTAAACGGCGGGAAGGGAAGGTCTGACGTCTTCAAAACTTTCGTCCATTTCCTCGCTGCCGCTCTCTTCAGAATCACTCCTCTTCTTTCGCCTCTTCTTCCTCGTTTTCTTGACGCAGCTTCCAGGTCTGCGTCCTCTAGCGTTCTCTCGTTTTCTGGAAACGTTTGTCTGTGGGACAGAGACCTGCTCTGTTGGTGGGGACTTTTTAATCTTCAGTTTGATCCCGTCCATTTCCGGCGAGATGTGGCTCTCGTAGACGACTGCTGGGGAACGGATTTTGCGTTTTTTGCCCTCGTTCTGGCAAGGGGGGCAAGCGCAGTCTCTTGGGTGAGGGCTCGGGCTGGTGGGGTTCGAACCTGTCGAGGGGTTTGAACCTGCGGAAGAAGACTGACCCACTGGCGAGTAGCTCATCGCCAAGTTAGCGGGAGGGTTTGCGACCTCTACCCCCTCCATTATTTTAGCTTTTACTGTTTAGTTTCTTTCAATTAATGTTTCAGAACTGTAAACTTGTGTTGTTTTTGATTGAATGATAAGAAATGGCACAAAGAATCTGTTTCTAAATGCAAATGGCGTACCAGTGCTAGGTTTTCATGTTTACGCATTTAAGAATAATGGTCTACTTGTGATTTCTTGCACTTTTTAACTCATTTGACTCTTTTTCGATAAAATCAACTGTTATTTCACATCATTCTGAGAGAATTAATAATAATTAAAACGGTTTGACCGTTGCACGATCGACTGGGTCTTCAATAAAACAATAACAAACAAACGAATGTCAGATGATAGATGGCATCCAGCAGCATTCGCGAAACAACGCTCGCCTCAATAACCCAACACTAGCGCCAAATTATTTATTCAATATTCTAAATTGCAATGATAAATCAATACTTAACTACCACGTAAAATAATTTGTCAGTCATTCATGATTTTATACATCATTATTATATTTATTTAACTAAAGTCAAAAATTGAATCTAAATATCTGGCAATGCTGTAAGAATTAATTTTATTATAATTGTTGTATTTAGTTTTATATTCTTCCACTAGATGGCGCCGCGATCGCCCGCTGTCTAAAACTACCACTGTGGCGACTTGGCCTACTTTTGGCGGGTTCGCTGGACTTTCTCCAATAAACTCGCACAACAACAGTGCCTTTTTACTGTCTGTATCTTTTTTTTTTTTGGTTATCTGTTTCATTTTCGCTTTGTGTGTGGGGTATCAATCACAAAATACCAAGTACACGGGGGGACTAAATTCTATATAAAAATAAATGAGTAAATAAATATGTCACACACAGAAATCAAGAGAGGAAAGTTAAAGCAAACAAAGTAAGTGTTACAGATTAGGAATCCCCCCACGGCGGAGACATTATTACTATACTTATCCCCATAGACAATTTTTGACCTTTTTTATGTTTTGAAATGTTGCATTCATCTGGTCTACTTTTGCTCACTCTGCTATCACGTGATCGTTTCTTTTTAGCGGCCATAACAGTAACACGTACATATCAGAGAGGCAAAGCAAAGCGAGCAAAAGCCAACTTTTCCAAGAAACAATCCGAGAAAACTGGTAAACAATCTGCGCCGCAAGCTGTCTTCTTACAAAAGCCAAACAACAAAATCACATAATTCATTATTGTTAATATTAAGATGAATATTAATTAGGAAAGAAGTTATCCTTGGAAGTCGGAAGCCATATTCTACACCTTTTTTTTTCTTCCGGAAAATCCACTTGCAGTTTTGACCTAGACCTCGTTTGTTTAGGTTCTTTCTCATCAAGGCTATTCACTATTACTCCTTCCGTTTACTTTGCATTTAATACAGATGTTACGAAACTAAGTATTTTTACATTATATAATACAATTAATTCATTTTCTTATTGTTCAAAGTTGGGCCACTGAACTTTACTCTCGAAAAGCATTGATTAAAATCTCAGCTCCAAAATGCCCGGTCTCGTATCTGATCTACTGTAGAAAAACCAAAACAACTTATACCAAAACTTAATAAACACATAAAAACACGATAAATCATTTTAAAACAATTAAATCCACTTCAATTCAATTTTATTCCGGAATAAAACATTCTATATAAAGAATAAAGCTGAAACAAACACAGTGTTTCCACTTTGCATGGGAATTCCCTGAAAATAAAAGGGGAAAATAGGGAAGAGGGGAAAGAGGGAAAATGTACTTATATTCCAGCATAGAGGGGAAAAAGGGAAAAAATAAGGGGAAGTGGAAACACTGAACAAACAAGTGCCACGCCTCCCTATTGGGTAGGAGGTGGGTGAGTGGGAGGAGCCTCCTGTCGGTTTCTAGGTTCTGATTGGCTAGCTCTGACTTAGGCCACGCCCAAGGGCTTTTTGCAGGGGTATATAAGGAGGGTCCTTCCCATGATCCAGGGTAATATTCATCTTGCCATCGCCGGATTGGGATCGCTGAAGGACACAGCTCCAGTTGAAAGAGAAAGGGTCCTATTCCTTTCTTGAGATTTTTAAAAGGTATACACTTTCACTCTTTATACCAATGTTAACAGAGCTCTCATTAGAGGTCATTGACAGACCAAAAAAAAAAAAAGTAAGGTCAAGTCAGGTCAAATTCCTATCAGATACAAGAGAATGGGAGGAAGGTTGGGCTTGTTTACTGTGTATTTTTCGCAATCTCCCCCCTGCCTGTTTGTTCTACGAAATTATTAAAATTGAATGTGACCTCGTTTTTTGAGAGGTCAAAAGAGTGCAATTTGACGGTGAAAGCATAGGGTATTGAACTGGAAAAATATGAATTTTAGCGCAAAAATGAGGTCGCTGGAAATTGGGCATAGCAACAATTTGGTATTGCATAAACGGCCAACAAACAAGACACATGCGCTCTGTACTCCGTCGCCATTGCCAACAAAGGGATTCCCCCAACCAACTCCCTCATTCAAACGGACACCCGTTATAATTCTACTCTATTAATTTTAAGTTTAAAATTTAGTGGAAAAGAATCGCTGATTTTTTTGAAGATTTTTGGTGTAAAAATTTTCACCATTCAACCACGTTTTCTATTTGATACAGTGTCCGCTATAGTGCAGCACATAAGCAAAAACAAAGAAAATCTCCCGTAGAGCGGACACTGATTCCAATAAAACTTAATTTTATTTCAATTTGAATTTGAGTAGTTTTATTCGGTGATTTTTTTGTAGATTTTCGGTATAAATTTTTAAAAATAGCTCAATGTTTTATATTTATTCTCGTGTCCGCTCTACTGAAGCCCCCAGCAAAATAAGGCAAATCCTCCTTAATGTGGACAGTATTATTGCAAAACCCTAAACTTTTCTTTTTCGCAATTTACTTGGTAGCACTGAAATTAGGATTATTTCAGAAAGAGATTAGTATCAAATAATTAGAAGTCCGGATTAGGGAAAGGTTTAAGAACATAGTCCGCTCTACCGAGAAAGCCAGTACTTCAAGGACTTGAGCAGGACAGGGAAAGCAGCTCACACCGGTTACTGGCGGCTGAGGGGAAAAAAAGGAAAAAGACGTAGAACCTGATCAATGGCAGTGTTTCTCTTTTTAGTAAGACTTTTTCTCTTTCTATGTCCAGAGGCTTTCGTGTTTCCCTTTTTAATGAATGTTGAAGACTTTTTCCTTTAACGACAGGCTGATTACGTAAATTTTCAGTCAAAAGGGAAAAACCGGTTCGAGAATCTTGTTTTCGAAATTTCGTAAACAACAATAGAGGTACAACCAAGCACGACCATGTTTACACGCAAACTTGATTCAGCAATAGCAAAATAAAAAAGTATGGGCTGATATAAATCGTAGTTGCTAAGACGCAGTGCTTCCACTTTTGGGGGGAAATTTCCTTTAAAAAAGGGGAAAACTGGGTCTCGAAAACAATGTTTCCACTTTGACAGGGAAATTCCCTTCAAAAAAGGGGAAAACTGGGTCTCGAAAACAATGTTTCCACTTTGACAGGGAAATTCCCTTCAAAAAAGGGGAAAACTGGGTCTCGAAAACAGTGTTTCCACTTTGACAGGGAAATTCCCTTCAAAAAAGGGGAAAACTGGGTCTCGAAAACAGTGTTTCCACTTTGACAGCCAAATTCCCTGGGAAAAGGGGAAATGAGGTCTGAAAAGGGAAGAAGAAGAGAGGGGAGTAAAGAGGAAATCCTGTATATTCTTGCACGAAGGGGGAAAAAGGGGAAAGTTAAGGGAAGAGGGGGAAAATTGAAAACTGGAAACACTGCTCGAAAAGGAAAAATAAGGGGGGAAAAACATAGGAGCACGGCTTGATATCCTAGATGGAGGGGGGAAAGGATACTTTATATTTACAAGGGAAGGGGAAAAAAGGGAAAACCGTGCCCTCTTTAGGGGAAAACGCAAAGCTTCAAAGTGGGAAGGACAGTATTGGAACGTCCAGTTGGTAAATGTCTTGCGTTCATTCCCATTTCGTTAATGAATGAAATTCGTTACTTTTATAATGAATATTAAATTTGAAATTAATTTAGTTAATTAAACTAAATAAATAATTAATTGTGCAAATGTCTGCGGTTCATTTCAGGTTCGTCTTTCTGTTTGCCGCAGCTCATTTTAAAAGTCAAAATGGCAGTCTACTCGCTGGGTAACGGTTCCGCTACCAACAAAAATGTCCTGGAACGGTACATGCGGCTCCCGCAGCCGGAAGACAAAATCATGGCCACGTACATCTGGATCGACGGGACGGGCGAATACGTCCGAGCCAAGACCAGGACTATCGATTTCGTCCCCAAGACACCGAAAGGTACGGCAAACTATCTACTATCCAAGCAGTGTTTCCCTTTTCTTCCCCCCTTATTTTCCCTTTATCCCCTCCGACCTAGAATACTGGCTGTACTTTTTAAGACTTTCCCTTTCCGTTCTTCTCTTATTTTTTTCCTTTTTCTCCTCCGTGCTAAAATACCGGCTATAGTTCTAGGTTTCCCCTTTCCCCTCTTTCTATATTTTCCCCTTTTTCCCCTCCGTTCTTGAACACAGGCTGTACTACTAGATTTTCCCTTTCCCCACTTCCCTTATTTTCCCCTCCGTGCTAGAATACAGGCTATAGTTCTAGGTTTTCCCTCTGCCCTCTTCTTTTAATTTTTCCTTTTTTCCCTCCGTACTAGAACCAGGCTGTACTTCTCGAGTTTCCCTTTCCCTTCATCCCTTATTTTTTTCCCTTTTTCTCCTCCGTGCTCCCCATTCTTCCCTTTTCAGGGAGCTTCCCTGCAAAGTGGAAACTGTATTCAAGTTCCCACACCTAACGCACGATTTTTTGTAAAACAGAGCTGCCGATCTGGAACTACGACGGAAGTTCGTCTTACCAGGCGGAGGGTAGCAACTCTGACATCTTCCTGTACCCCGTAGCCATCTACCGGGATCCGTTCAACCTGGGCAACAACCGCCTGGTCCTGTGCGACACGTACAAGTACAACCACAAGCCGACAGAGACCAACCACCGAAAGTCTTGTCTGGAAGCCATGATGGCCGCTGCTGATCAGGAGCCCTGGTTCGGTATCGAACAGGAGTACACTCTCCTCGACCAGGACTTGCACCCCTTCGGATGGCCCAAGAACGGTTTCCCCGGACCTCAGGTGCGTTCTTCTTTCCCCTTTTTCCCTTTTTTCCCTTTCCTCCCTTTTTCCGTTTTTCTCTTTTTTCCCTTCTCCCATTTTTCCTAATTCGTTTTTCCGTTTTGCCTTCTTCCCCTTTTTTCCCATTTCCTGCTTTTTCCCCTTCTTCGTTTTTCCCTTTCCCCCTTATTTGTAGCCTAAGCTTCCAACTTCCTCATCTTAATTCAAATAATAATAATAATTTCAAACAGGGCCCTTACTATTGTGGTGTCGGAGCGAACAAAGTCTACGGCCGAGATATCGTTGAAGCGCACTACAGGGCCGCGCTTTACGCTGGAGTCAACATCTGCGGTACCAACGCCGAAGTCATGCCGTCTCAGGTGCGTAACGTTCCTTGTCGTTTGCTGTATTTCACGTTTTTAACGTCAAAATTTGTATCGTTGAGTCATCATTTGCTGTACTCTGCGTTTAACGTTAGAATTTATATCGTTTATCGTATCGCATCGCTGTATTTCACGTTTAACGTTGAAATTTGTATCGTATCATTAGTGGGAATTCCAAGTGGGACCTTGCGAGGGCATCACCATGGGTGACGATCTGTGGATGGCTCGTTACATCTTGCACCGAGTGGCCGAAGACTTTGGAGTTGTCGTCTCACTGGATCCCAAGCCAATGAAGGGAGACTGGAATGGTGCGGGAGCTCACACCAACTTCTCGACCAAGGCCATGCGTGAGGAGAACGGCATCGTGTAAGTTATTCCTCTTTTTTTTTTTTTGTTCGAGACCTCGTTCTTGATTTTCAAGTTTGATTTCCGCAGTGCCATCGAACAGGCTATCGAGAAGCTGTCGCGCAACCACGCCCGTCACATCCGCGCTTACGACCCGCATGAGGGCAAGGACAACGAGAGGCGTCTGACGGGACGCCACGAGACTTCCTCGATTCACGACTTCTCAGCCGGTAAACTTTACGAGCAAAATTTGGTTAACCTGATGTCTCAGTGTCATTGTTAATCTTTAAGGTGTGGCTAACCGAGGCTGCAGCATCCGCATTCCCCGCAGTGTCGCTGAAGAACGCTGCGGCTACCTGGAGGACCGACGCCCCTCGTCCAACGCGGATCCCTACCAAGTGACGGACGTCATTGTTCGCACTGTTTGTCTCCCGGAAGAGTTCAATGCAAATTAAAGCGCATTTATCATCATCTTTTCCTTTTTCTCTATATTACTTTTCTACTTGACTAAAGAGTAAAAAATTTCTGTTTAGTGTTAAATCAATATGGCAAGAAAAGCGTTTCTTTTTACTTACCATTTTAAATTGTCAATGAATTTTTATCCCACAAACAAAATCTTTATCATTTTTGGTACACAAAAAGAAAAGAATAAAATACAAATGCATAATAGAACTCGAAGAGATTTGACTCGTTTATTTCTTAACAGCAAAAAAAGACAGACAGATGAAAACGGAATTTAATTCAGGATGTATTTCAGAGTGTTGTTCAGGCTGTACGCAGAATGAGGTGAACGCCAGAGTCAGTCCAGACTGGATCGCTCATCTCACCGACTCGCAAACCGAACGCAGCTTCCTCAAACGGTTTCTGCATGGCCCCTCGTCCAAAGGCTCCCAGGTCTCCGCCTTTCTTGGCCGAACTGCAGTCCGAGTATTTTGCGGCCAGTTCCGCGAACGAGCTCTTTCCAGAAGTGATCTGCTCCTGGTAGCCTTTGAGTAGCTCCAAGGCTTCGTCCTGACTGCGGGTGATGTTGTCCTGTCGCCAAGAAGAAGGTCTGCGAGAATCGCGATGCTTGACGAGCAAGTGACTGCACTGGACTTTTTCTGGCCCAGAACTTGACAGAGGCTGGGCGGGTTTTGTCGGGACGTCCCACTGGCTTTCTTTAGTGTAAATGTTCAAGTAATAGCTCTGTCCTGTAAGAAAATAGAGGTATTAGTAACTGAATCATATATTTTAAGTGTTCATATGATTGTTGACTTACCGCTTGATCTGCTGACTCGCTTCTCCCAGCCAGGTGGCAAACTTTCCGACATGGCGATTGGGATAGACTGAAATAAAATGTAAAAATAGTAAATAAATACGTGTTTTAGAACGTAATGGGTGAATTTTATTACAAATTATCTTCGCTGACAATTATAAAAAGAAAGTTGAGCCAAGAGCTGGTTCACCGGTTCTGTCTGCTTTTAGGAACGAATAGTTCTTAAATCCACGTCTAGATGCCGTAGCGGCCGTCATAAAGGCCCTGTATGAGGGATACCCCTTGCGAAGAAAAAATCACTGCCGAAATCCGGGATCGAACCAGGGACCTTTAGATCTTCAGTCTAACGCTCTCCCAACTGAGCTATTTCGGCTTCTGTTCAGTCCGTACTATATCGGAACTTGCTCCGTACACTTGGCTCAGTGGAGCAATAGAAGGGGGTTAAGGGGCGGTCGCTCCCGCCAAAAGTTTTACTGGGCGATGCTGAAAATTGCTTTTTCAGCTCCCGCTTTTTAAGAAGCATTCTCTTCTTATAATTTCGACGGGATTTATCTTCCGCTTTTACTAAAAAATTGAACGAGAATGCACTCTCGCGATTTTTCGACTTTTAACTTGATTCAAACCGTGTGGAAAGGTTTTAATGTGGTAAGACCAAGTTAAAATCAAGGATTTTTTTTAAAACGGACGAAAATACCTAGTGAAAAATTTTTTACGCGGTTGTAACCCGTTAAAAATCGCACTTTAACTTGGTCTGGCTTTTTCATGCAATTCAAATGATAACTCAATTGGTCATTTTAACTGTGACAGGTATACTTAAACTCTCTCTAGATTTTAACTTGTGGCAATTTGAAGATGCTTTACAATCTTAATCTGGCACAAATTTCAACTTGGCGGCATTTTGACTTTTTCAAGTCAGTTAACTGGGTCTAAATCTGAACCTGGTCAAGTTTTAATTTCCTTTACATCTTTTAAAACGGTTGTTCTATTAACTCGATGAAAGTTTGACTAACCACAAAATTTTAATGAGGTTCAGAATGTAAACTTGTTAAAATGGTTAGCTCGGTTACTTCATTGAATTCATCCTGAATTTTAACTTGATAGAATTTCAACTCGTGTTTAAAACTTAACTCGACTAATCTTCAACTCAATGACAATTTAACTTGAGAAAGATTTTAAAGCGCTTCACATTTTAAGGCGTTTGGTAAAATAAAACCGTAAGTTGATGAACTGGAAATATGTGCATATGGCACAATCAGTAGAGGAATCGAATCGTAGTAAAGGTGTAACGGGATCGGTTCTGCTCAAGACCTTTTTTTTCCAAATAAATTATAATATTTATGGAATAATTAAGCGAGAATGTGGAATTATCACATACTGAGTTATGTATATGGCTGATTAATAGTGCGGTTAGATTACATCTAATATAACTCGCCCCGCTTTTTAACTCTGTTGAGTTTTTAACTGCCCCGGTATCTTAATTGGCCTAGCTTTTTAACGTGCCCAGCATAATAACTTGTTTGAATTTTTAGCACTCTCAATTTTTAACTTTCCTAGATATTCACCTCGGTTGACTTTTAAAGCTGTTTGAGTTTTCAAGTCCCTATTCAGCCCAACTTATACCTGGTTAAAGTGTTTTCACTTTGTAACGTGTAGACTAGTTAAAAGGCCCTAAAATCGCGAGAGTGTGGCATAGCTGGGTGCGGTCACATTCCTATTAGCCCTACCAGCTTCCACCTTACGAACATCACTTTCCTGTTGCTTCTTACCTGAACATTGCCCAAGTAGAGAAAACAGTATTGTAGCCTGCTTACTGATTAGTCTACTGCAACATAATCCAGGCGAGAGAATGCTCGGTAGTTCAGCCAGATACTGAACCTTAACAACTTAATAAAAACAATTCATCTTAAAAGTCTCTAAGTGATTTCATTCAGTTTTTTGGCACAAGAAAAACCTTCTGAGGGGATTATAATCATCCATACTTTGACCCAGCTTTGTTAAACAACTAACCGACTATAATAATTTTCTAGTTCTCTTCGCCAAATACAGATATATATTATTGGAGTAGGAATCTGGAATCGGATAAATAGTTAAAAAATCCTGTCTTTACCTGTATATATCGTTTGGAACAGTTCGTAATCGGTTGACTGGTAAAGAACTTACAGAACTGTGCCCTCATCATTAGTACAGTCATGTTCATTAAAAAGGGTACAAAATGGGAAGGATAAACGTCACTTTTCCTGATTTTCTGCAAGAATACTATAATATAACTCGATAATCTGCATGGATTCGGTTAAAATACTGCTATTTTAATCTATCTTGACTAACTTGAATGCAAAAATAATTTTACAAACTGTTAAAAGCGAACTTCAAACCTTCCCATGCTGTATCCTTTTTTTTTTACGAACATGACTGTACATTATTACACCATTATTACAGTTGTACCCTCTAACCCTTTAAAAGTAGGCTTGCGCAGGATACATGGTGCATGTTTGGGCTTTGTATCTGGAATAGGATGAGCTATTTGCGTGGCTTGCCATCAAATTTACGCCGAATCTGTCAAGAAACTTGTAGGTCGTCGCCAGCTTCTGGAGGCCCAGCTTCCCAGACCCCCGAATCTTCCACCTCTTTGTGGTTCTCATTTTCTAAGTTCACATGCGAGTTGCAAGCTACCACCACATTGGTTTCGTCTATTTTATTAGCTTGTGTATAATTTCTTAAATGTGCTCTTGATGCCTTTCCAATTTATGCCATACGTTGCAGTCAAATCCAGTATTTTGTGTACAAAATAACGCATCTTTCATTTGTAAGTCAACCTTTACTGGAATAACCCAAATAACTAAAGCTGGAATGGACCAAGTTTCAAAATGAATTTCACGAAGCTTAAACGTAGCTTGATGTCAGCGATGTTCTAGCATTTTGATATAGTACTTCCACATTTTTGTTTTATCGTTCCTAAAATTTTCTTGATAAAGACGATAATCATATACTGAACAAACAACTGAAGAATATGTTTCTTTGCATTATTGTTTGCTTAGGGACAGTACTCTCCGTGTCCTTCGCTTTTCCTATAACTCATACTAATAGTTCTAGCTAAGAAGCTAGCTGCTAATAGTTCAGGACCCTTAGTTCTCACACGCTATTCCGCTCCTACCTGACTAGATCATATCTTTGAACTTAACTCATTTAGTGGTACCTTTCGGATATAATATAGATTGAGATTATTTGTATTAAATTTATATTCGAGATTTATAATTTTTTAAAACAGTAATTGATTAATTAGTTATTGATGTATATGAAGAGGATATAGATAAGGGAAACGAGAAAACGACACTAGATGGCGTTGAATCAAATTACAACCGAACTTGGCACTGTTCCAACACAAGCCGAAATAGCTCAGTTGGGAGAGCGTTAGACTGAAGATCTAAAGGTCCCTGGTTCGATCCCGGGTTTCGGCAAATTTTTTTCTCACCTAGAAATTAAATCTTTTGTTCATTTAATTTTACCGTAAGGTAAGACGTGTTTCATATAGCAAAACAACGTTACCAATAGTAGAGGATTGCTGGTAACAAAAACTACTTGCTATTCGTACTGTTTCTGTAACATTGGTAGTCTAATTAACTTCACTACTTTTACGAATTGCTATTTGACTTGAATTTGTTGAAGCAGTATACAAATGCAGTAAAATTAAACATACATCAAATCTCTATATAGATATAAATTTATGTGTAACTCATAAAATCGTAATTTTATTATTTACTAAACTGTCAATTAAGCATTCAACCTTTAAGGTATGATACGTTTATGTAATTTTTTTTAAAATCATCTACTATGCAAATATGAACTGCAAATACAGGACGTATTCCAAATTCGCGCCTCTGTATAGCGGACACCCTGGTTAAATAACCTTGAAAGAAGTTGACAAATTTCTTGGCGTCAAAGTGTTTCGTAAATTTTTATATGAATTTTGGAAACATTTTCAAGCAAGATTTTTCTAGGGACATATTTTATTCGACCGTCCGTAGTAAGGAGGCTGGTCTTTAGTAGCCTATTTGGAATGTATCTAAGTCTTATACCGCAAATTGGTACAGAATTTTATCGCCGAAATAGCTCAGTTGGGAGAGCGTTAGACTGAAGATCTAAAGGTCCCTGGTTCGATCCCGGGTTTCGGCAATGATTTTTTCCACACTTTTACAAAATACTCTTATACGCATTTAACCCTTTTTTTTAAACTCTTGTCTTAGATTCATAAAAAATTCGGAGAATCTTCTACTCTTTGATGAATCGATTCTCTGGATCTCAGATATAACGTTACCGAGAAACTTATTTGGATTATTTTTATTAGGGATAAATATCAGATAGTTTCTGATCATACCATTGTAGCAACCGGGTAAACTAACGATACGTTGATGTAAAGATACTAATACATGTGAATACAAATACGGATGTTTTATGATGGAGAGAGGAGTTATTGGCTATCAAGGTAAAGTAGGCCTAGCTCTTAATCTTACAGTTATTTCAAGGTAATTAGACAGATTTGTGTTCCTTTACCTCATATACCAATACAGCATAACAACTTAAAACTGGTAATAGGTACTTTGGTGCTAACAGACGTAAAACCATTACAATCCATTTACAACTAGTTTCAGTTCTCAAGTATGAATTTCGGACATTCAACTTACTCTGTGTGTTACTAAATACGGGGTTAAGACGCATACAACAGTCACTAAAACTTAAAAGCAATACATGAATCTAACTTCAGATTGCCTACTTCGTCATCACTGGGCTAGAATGTTTTGGCGTAACTTAAAGCTCAGTGCCATCTAGCGGTCAAATTTGTAACAATGTATATGGTTCAATATTATCCAGTTGATCTGAATACGGTGAAATTGCTCTACTTTATCATATATCCTCTGGTAGCTCAGTTGGTAGAGCGGTGGACTGTAGAATTCTCTATTCATTAAAGAAATCCATAGGTCGCTGGTTCAAATCCGGCCCGGAGGAAAATTTTTGCAAATAAAGCATGACTGGACTAAATTTTTGAGTTCAGACCGCAGGACTTATTCCAGCATAAGTCACCAATCAAGAATAATTCACATAGTTAAGACATAGCTGTTACGCAGAGGTATGCCAGTATAGTATGCAGTGTGAACGTAGTGTAAAGTCTATTTAAATTTAGCGACAATCCATGATGGTTCTACAGCCTGCATAGAAGTATCAGTAGGTAGTAGAAACTAGTTTTCAGATTAGTAACGGATTTCGATGTCTTAAAACTACCAACAATATCTAGTGTTCTTGGATTCCAGGAGAAATTAAATAAGAATAACACATTATACCAAAACTATTCAGGATAAATTTGACAGAATTCAAAATACGTTCCTCCGGGCCGGATTTGAACCAGCGACCTATGGATTTCTTTAATGAATAGAGAATTTCTACAGTCCACCGCTCTACCAACTGAGCTACCAGAGGATATATGATATAGTAGAGCAATTTCACCGTATTCAGATCAACTGGATAATATTGAACCATATACATTGTTACAAATTTGACCGCTAGATGACCTCAGTTGTCTTCAATGCTCTCTAGAAACAAGTACCACGTTTGATTTTATTCTATTTAAATAGATTTATATTAATGACATGGAATTCAAACATTTAGTGGATCTTAGATAGACTAGTCCTACATGATTAGTGCTGAATTGTATTTGTACCGCAGTAGAGAAGATGGCTGTAATACTGAATAGAGCTCTTAGCGACATCTGTTGTGGAACGTATGAACTAAATACAAGGGCCCGTTGGTTCTCTCTTTCAGGAGCCTTCGAGCTAACTTTCGAACTAGGTACACTATACCCTTGATCCGAATGTGGTGAAATTGCTCTACTTTATTATACATCTTCTGGTAGCTCAGTTGGTAGAGCGGTGGACTGTAGAACTTACCATGCATCAAAGTAATCCATAGGTCGCTGGTTCAAATCCGGCCCGGAGGAATTAGTTTTGCAATGAAACTTGATGTTAGTTCAACACTACCTTCACACTTGTATGCTGTACTGGTGAAGCTTTGGGTTTTACTATATCTTTCCACTGTGTTGCTTATCCCCGATTCAAGATTTATACGGGAACTAAGTCCTTCAGTGTGAACATAGTAACAAACTTAGTAGTAAGCATGTATGAAGTAAAGATTTGGGTAATTTGGATCAAGTAGTTGCTGTCAATATTTGCATTGGTACAAGAAGATTAATAGTTTAGTATGATAATAGTTAATTGAATCGCTAGTGTTCTACATCGTAGTGACTCGACAGTATCATAGAATATTGCAATCTAGCGTTCTATCAATGCATAAGCTTAGTTAGTTAGTTTAATGGTAGCCTATGTTTCAATGCCATTTCATAAGAAATCTACTCATAGGAAGATTTGGTTAAAAACTAAAAATAAATCAGTAAATATTCAAGTGTAGATAGATGTTAAAGTATAACTATTCATAAAATTATAGTTAAATCTTGTGATTTTTTAAACTTTATAGCCAATATTAAACATGGCAAGAAGTATTAAGAGTTCAGAGCTATATTGTTCACTTGTACTGCATCTATGGTTGATTTATATGGTTTTAGTATATCATTGACATTGTTTATATTCATGTTTATTGTAACCAAGGGGTCCGAAACTTCCAATAATCTTCGTATACCTGGGTCATGTTATCACTGTTACCAACCTGTTATCTCCATTTTATCTCCTTGTTATCATATGTTATCAAATAATCTTCGTATACTTTTCCTCGGAGTTTCGGACCCCTTGATTGTAACCGTCATTGTTAATGCATTTGTTCAGTGCTTTATATTCAAGTACTAAATAGTAGTATTAACGATAACCTAATGCTCGGTAACGCGTATCGTCGGTTACCTCAGTATATGACAATACACAGATTCATGAATGGAACTTGAAAGCTTCAAACTACTAATTGTAGATTCTGGTAACTAGACTATTAATAATGATTGATAATAATAATAATCATTATGACACTAATAACGATTGTGCAAGTTCTTAGTTAACTCAAGGATATGTGTATTAGCTGGTTTGTTCGTGCATTCAAATTCCAGGATTGCTAGTGGTAAAACACTTGTAAAACCACTCTCAATTTTGTGTGCAGATAGGTGTGGCAGTTAGACGAGCATTCCTAGGGAAGTATAGTACAGAAATTATGAAATAAATGATTTTTCTTTTGTCGTGAACCTTTCACCGGATCTTGAACTAGATATATCTTGAACTAGATACACTAAACCGCTAATCAGAATGTGGTGCAATTGCTCAATTTCGATTAGCATCCTCTGGTAGCTCAGTTGGTAGAGCGGTGGACTGTAGAAATTTCCTATTCGTTGAAGAAATCCATAGGTCGCTGGTTCAAATCCGGCCCGGAGGAAGTTACTTTTGGATGTAAGTGATAAGTTTTGCATTACCACCACAACTGAAAGTAAATGCTCAAAAATTAAGACCGTAAGAAGTATTAAGGGTTATCAGTGATACGACCTCATCGTCCCATGGCGTTAATCAAAGTAGCAGCTGGCAGCAGAAACTTCTTTCCAGGTTAATGAAGGTTTTGATACCACAGAATGAAAAATACCCACAATACTGAACACTTTCACTTTAGGACAAACCTATGCTATTCAAGTTTAACATGTGCTCTCAATGCTGTCACAACTTGGACTGACGCAAAGATGAGTTATTTTAACTACTATTTTCGGATACAACAAAATGTATTATTGATAACAGTTAACCACTGTTACACTTATTCCAAACTAACTTCACGAAAGGATTCAAAACGTGTTCCTCCGGGCCGGATTTGAACCAGCGACCTATGGATTTCTTCAACGATTAGGAAATTTCTACAGTCCACCGCTCTACCAACTGAGCTACCAGAGGGTATTAAACGAAATAGAGCAATTGCACCACATTCAGAGCATTGGTTTAGTTTCCCTGCTTTGAGAAATTGGTGAAAGGTTGACGTACAGAAAGAAAAAATCTCTTATTTAGTTCGAACATTTTGTAACAGATGTCGCTAAGAATGTTACTACTACCAGCTTGCCGGCTTACTTGAACAGAATAACTCCTTTACTGAATATGCTCCTAGAACCTAGAATCATAGTACAAGAGCAATCAATAGGTATACATAACACTGAATTAATCTGAATAGACATTAACGTCACCTCGAAAAGACGTGAAAAGCATCAACAAGTGTGAAAAGTCCTGCATTTAAACACTGTCATACCTACTCAACCTATGGTATTAGTTGTAATTTATTTCTCCGAAGTTTGGTTCATCTAGATTGTTAACATTCATTTCGAAACTAATTATACCTAATTCTGTAAATCTAACAATCTTTATTATAACCGACCAGTACTGAACTGTAAATTGGTAAATGGCCACTGTTTTATTAATAAATCTGTAAGCTCACATTCTACTCTAGATAGCTTTACATTCACTATAGCTTAACACTTCGAAATTAACGGAACTGTCTGAACTGAAGCTAAATTTTCTAGGGAAGTAGATCTGCTCCGAAATGAAACAAGAGCCCAAGTTTTTCGATGAGTTAAAACTAAGAGCAGTTCTACTAGTTTATAGTATTCTACACATGTTAAATCCCTAAAAATGCAGAATATTTGTTAAACGAACTTTTCTGTATCTGTTAACGACATCCGGGTATTACTATTGCTGAACGATTAATATAAACGATACTACTTACATGACAATTATCGCTAAATTTATCTTACTCCTGATTCCTAAATCCTTACTTTATAAAATACTTGCTACTAAATTTTGAACTATACTTCACTATGTTCACACTGGAGGACTTGTTCGGATGAAAAGCAAGAATAGAGGATGAATCACACAGTGAAAAGATGTAGGTATACTCAAATTTAGACCAGTACGTCATACAGTGGGGAGCGTAGTATTACTACCAAATCCTTAAACAGCTACGAAATCAAGTTCTGTTGCAAAATATACTCCTCCGGGCCGGATTTGAACCAGCGACCTATGGATTTCTTTCACTATCTGGAAGTCCCTACAGTCCACCGCTCTACCAACTGAGCTACCAGAGGATGCGTTTTAATACAATGGTTTCACTAAATAATCACACTACCAGGATAATATTGAATCTTCTAGATAGTCACAAGTCTTACAGCTAGATGACTCTTGGACTTGTTCTCTTTCAAATGTAACAGCAGTCTTGCTACAAGAGCTGGGCGACCGATGTGTTTAATTGCAGTATTATTCTGTTTGTACTACTGCCAAAAATTATTGTGGAAGTTCAGCTAAACTCACATTTTCTATCTACGTCTATTAGTAGTGAATAATTCCTGTACCGGAGTAGTGAAGTTACGGATGTAGTAACGAGTAGTAGCTGTGACATCTGCTATGGAAACTGTGAACTAATTAGGTGATTGTCTTTTCTTTCACGAGCCTTGAAGCTAACTTAAACTTTGATCTGATTGTGATGAATTGCTGTACATTATAATCTAACCTTTGGTAGCTCAGGTGGTAGAGCGGTGGACTGTAGAAATTTTCTATTCATGAGAGAAATCCATAGGTCGCTGGTTCAAATCCGGCCCGGAGGAATCTACTTTTGGAAGTTGGTGTATCACGTTATTACAAAAACTCAAATTAGTACCCGTAGTTCACTTTATTTGCAGTTTAAAATATTCTCAATGTATATTATGTTGAAGTATGCATCATGCAATAGTAATATAATTCCCATTTTCTAACGAAACGTAGAATAAATTCGCGTCGTTGAACTTGCGCATTTCGTACTTTCACACCAGCTGCAACATGATAATGCCTGTAAAAGTGGATTCTTACATTCCAGTTGATTTAATCCAGGTTGCATGGACACATTAAACGCATCACTTGTTTTTAGTTGTTTCAGACAGAAGGTAATCTTAATGGCGAATGTCAGAATGAGTCCAGAATGAACTGATCAAGATATGCAGAAACTCATGTACAAGATTTACGCGTTCATTGTGTCGAGTTCGATATATTTTTGGTGCAAATGATTCCTGTAGTGTAGTTGTAACAGTAGTATGTGAATAGTTCTAGAAATTCTAACTTCATCCTAGAATACGTATCGTTCTCAGCTTCTTGGATCCGAGGTATGGTGAACATCGAAAGCTAGTTCCTTCCTATCCTGGGATCGTATAGACTACTAGTAGCAGGCCATTTAATAGCACTATATTGACAGTAGTTAGTACTGGCATTCTTAACTACATCTCTTTAGACCTCGTAAACTTAATATGAGACATCTTTCCACCAGATGCCTTGGAACTAACTTTTTAACAAGATACTGCTGATCTGTTTAAAGTGAAATCCTAGCATATGTTACATATCCTCTGGTAGTTCAGTATGTAGAGCGGTGGACTGTATTAATTTGATAATCAAACTGATTCAACCCTCCCGGAGGGACTTAAATTTTGGAAAAAAAAGTTGTGACATCAACCATAATCTGCTGTAATAAATTCCGGAAGATGTAAAGGTACTAGAGTGTAGACATGAGTGAAATTTTACCGGCAAGTTAAGTATCTTTTGAAATAGTATCTACGAAACTAACAGCAGTGTGAATTCAGTTTAGCAGCAGTTAAAGTACTTAATTACAAATAATTTATACCTGAACACGTTTATGTTTTCGATTTTTTTATTTAATTAGTTGTATCTATTTCTGTAATTGAAGTATCTTAAGTACTAGTATTAGCTAAATTTCAGTACTGATACTTTTCATGTAATATACGAAACTTTCAAATAACTTTGATCATGTAAAATATGATATCATATAAGCATTTATATCGTCTACACTCTTATACCCTCAGCTTATCAGTAATTTTACCGGGGTATATTAATTAACATACTGCAAAATGTTCTATTCAAAATAGATTCCTCCGGGCCGGATTTGAACCAGCGACCTATGGATTTCTTTAATGAATGGGAATTTCCTACAGTCCACCGCTCTACCAACTGAGCTACCAGAGGATGCCCGAGTGTGTACAGCAATTTCACGAAATTCTGCTCAGGGATCTATTGACTATCTGCTTCCGAAGTTTGCTCTTTGGCTCCTAAAACGAACATTCTCTTTTTAGTTCACAAGTTCAGTAACGGATGTCGTTGAGAATGCTCGGTTCCAACTCCAGCTCCGCTTCTTTGAAACTATAGGGCCCGTGCGTAGCCTATAGAGGCACTGTGAGCGTATCTCCAAGCGGCAACTTTGAGAACTAAATTTGGTAGTCAGTTCAAATCTGACAGGTTAAAACACGGAAAACAGAAAAGTTTTAGTCCTAAAGCACGGTTTTAGACCGGTATTTCTCGAAAATTTAAGAGACACCACCTGTACGAAGGGTGAGAAATTAGTTCGGCATGTTACTAGTGTGAAAGAAACTCATATTGAACGGGATTTGTTTACTACAATTACATCCACCTTAGTAAGACAAATGAACGTCAGGGACCCTCCGGTTTCTGTTATCATTGAGGTACAAAAACCGAATGCTCGCAAAGAAAAGTTATTGTTTTGTATATTTCCATACGTTCAATACAGGTAAATAAGGAAACTCGATCAGCTGACGACTGTCATTGCTCCTGCCAAGCCGGGAACAGTGTATGTAAGCACATTGCTGCAACAATTACTGTTGTAAATAAGCCATCAGTTTCAAAAACAAGCTCAAAACAAGAATGGGGAATACCTGTGAAAGTTTTGAGGCAACGGTACAGTTCTGCCAAAAAAAATCGAGACCTCATCCCTCCTCGCAGAATTTCGCAGCAAGAAGAACTCTCTTTCATTGAAGTGTTCCGGAGCTTCAATATCCCTGACTGCCCGCTTTCTCAGATGATCCAAGCTGAGCTAGTCGCAGAATTCATTAAAGTTGTGCATCCTTTAATGGATGACCTGATCTGCATAGCATTCTGGGAAGGCATTCGCCGACCCATCACAAGGATTTTTGTAGGAATCAGCACACGAAAGAGAAACTTTTCTAGTTACTGGTGTTCAGGACCTCAGGTATCTAACAAAATATTGATGGGGTATAATTAAACTTAACCACTAGACAAAACTAGAAGCAGTTGTCGTCTGATGAACAACGTATTTTTTCCTCTAAAATACATCTGTCCGAGCCATGCTTTCTTGCCCTTTGCCAAGAGACGGTTAGCCAGGATAACGAACGATGAAAGGAAGAGCGGAAAATCAGGATATCGAGCAGCAGTGCGGCTCATAAGATTAAGACTCTGGGAAGACAGTTTGAACCACTTGCAGTATCGCTGACGACTGTCAAAACTTTCTTGTCAAAAAGCACCGAGTACGAAAAACGGAACAAGCCTCTCGCTGCAGAACCCTACCCCTCTGCGGTTAAAGAGTTCTTGTCTCATGCGGACTGGTTGTAAGAGAAAATCAGCCATGATTGTGCTGCAGCCCAGATGGGCTCAGTTACGTCAACCCTTTTGATGATACCGAAAACCCAATTCTAGTCGAAATTAAATGTCCGTCCTCATGCTTTGAAAAAACATAGTCAACTTTGAAACTGGGGTTTCGAACGTTCCATATTTGTTAGTAGAATATGGTGTCGCGGCTCTAAAAAAAGTTATATGTATTATACTCAAGTTCAGATATCTCTGTATGTCTTAAACTTAAGTACTTGTCATTTTTGTCTCTATTCCCCGAACAGATGCTTGTCATTGAAATCGAAAGAGACGAAAGTTTTTTGTCGGAAGTTGTACCAAAGGTACAAGAATTTTATTTCGATTTCCTCCTACCCCTACTGTCCACAAATAAAGATTGATATACTCATGCAGTTAAAAGGTTCTTATTTCACTACAGGTCTGGACAAGTTAGCCAAAACACAACACAATGTAAAGATGTCATCAATGCATGGAAGCAAATCGTTGATCATCTGGTACAGAATTCCGAATCGCTTCACTTGCCCTATGACGCTTTCAACGTGGATTCGCACACTAGCAATCTTGTAACAATCGTTCATCTCCTCCGCGGTGAACTGAGGTTTTCCCTTGGCTGCAAAGGGTGGCATGATAAGTTCTACTCGTTTGTCTGCAAGCGATGACCGAATGTGTGGAAAGCCCTTATTTGCCAGAACAACATCTCTAGGTTCGACAAGGTCAATAAATGACGAATCCACGGTTATGTTAGCATCCATTGATCTTCCACCGTAAGCGTTTGAAACAAAGGAGATGAATCCATTCGATGCAATGGCGATCAAGAATTTTGCGGTAAATTTACTTTTGTAGTGGGAATAAAAAAAATACTTGCTGTTCCACGGTTGGTGGGCGCTCTAGTGGAATTTCAGTACAATCTTTAATTGCACGACAGTCAGGGTACTTTAATTTGAACTGTTCCGGCATAGTTTGCTGCTCAGCAAAGCGAATTGGCCAAAAAAGACGAAATTGGAAAATTTGGTGCTTAATTTTTCCAAAATTTCAGAGAAGACTCTTGACACAGTTGTTCTGTGAACGCCAAACAAAATAGCAATCGCGAGGAATGACAGGCTATGTTTCATTTTCATCAGGAAATTTTATAGCTTGTTTTTAGGACTCAACCTCCGTACATCCGTCTTCTTCACAGGTTTCAGTAATGTTGTGAAGATGGATAACGATACTCCACAGAGTGCGATCAAGACCTCGTCGTTCCAAGCATAGTCAAAGCCATGAAAAGCATTGTTCTCCACCGGGATTGCACCGGTATTCATTGGGATGTCTGGGCCAACTGCTACATTTCGAGTAACGCGAACCTCATCTGTCTGGGTTTCTACAGACAGAACTGAAGGAATATAACTACTTGTTGCCTTAGACAAGCCATCTGTTTCGGAAGACAAGTTGAGACAGGACAGGTACACACCAGAGGCCATGTTCACGTGGAAAGAAAAAAGTAATGACTCTTTACCAAGGGTACACAAAAAATTTATTTGACAAAGAAAACCTGTAAACCTTTGGAGTTTTGATCTGCCGTTACTTCTTCAGCAAAACTAAAATAATTTGGTATTTCAGGTCCAGTTGGCTGAAAATGTTCAACGGTCAAAAAATCATCTTGCAGCGATGCCTGTGACGTTTCCGCAGTAACCTTGGAGTGGGAAGTCTTTCTTCGCTTTTCAGATCTTTCAAATCTTTCTTTAGATTTACTTTCCTCCCCTCGTTTAGCATTATAAACATCAGGGAAAATACTAGGATTATATGATGGTGACAAAGGATTGTCAACCTTCTTCCCGTCAACAAAGTGCTGCGAGCAGATACGGGAATGTTTGCTTGGCGCCCAGTTGGAGCCATCCGTCCTGAGCAATTTAATAAATAATGAGTAATGTCCAAGTTGATGGAAAATAAAAAAAAATTATACTTGGATGTTTTTGCGGCCAACTGACGTTATCCATTGTTCTCTTCGGCCGGGAAAACGTATGTCATTTTCACGCGGAAATGAATACAATTTCACTCCGCGAGGGCACTTCGCCGTTGTATTTGAGCACCCCACGATACAGCAAACAGTATTACTCATGTTTCTATGAATAATTCGAACCAAGTTTGCAAAATAACCCGAAGAAAGTTTGGGGAACTTCAACATGGCTTAATGGCGTAAACAAAACGTCTACCAAAATTAGTTCTACAACTTGTCGCGACCAAGGGCGCTGAAGTCAACGCACGGGCCCTATTCAATACTACTAAACGTTAATGTACATGATTTCCTGTGAGCTTACAGAATTATTAATAAAAAAAGTGGCCATTAAACAGTTTACAGTTAAGTAATGGTCGGTTATAATTAAGGATTATTACGTTTATAGAATTAGCTATAATTAGTTTAGAAATGAATGTTAACAATCTAGATGAACCAGACTTTGGAGGAATAAATTACAGCTAATACCATAGGTTCAGTAGGTATGACGGTGTTTAAATGCAGGACTTTTCACACTTGTTGATGCTTTTCACGTCTTTTCGAGGTGACGTTAATGTCTATTCAGATTAATTCAGTGCTATGTGTACCTATTGGTTGCTCTTGTAATATGATTCTAGGATCTAGGCATATATTCAGTATAGCAGTTATTCTGTTCCAGTAAGCCGGCAAGCTGGTAGTAGTAACATTCTTAGCGACATCTGTTACAAAATGTTCGAACTAAATAAGAGATTTTTTCTTTCTGTACGTCAACCTTTCACCAATTTCTCAAAGCAGGGAAACTAAACCAATGCTCTGAATGTGGTGCAATTGCTCTATTTCGTTTAATACCCTCTGGTAGCTCAGTTGGTAGAGCGGTGGACTGTAGAAATTTCCTATTCGTTGAAGAAATCCATAGGTCGCTGGTTCAAATCCGGCCCGGAGGAACACGTTTTGAATCCTTTCGTGAAGTTAATTTGGAATAAGTGTAACAGTGATTAACTGTGATCAATAAAACATTTTGTTGTATCCGAAAATAGTAGTTAAAATAACTCATCTTTGCGTCAGTCCAAGTAATGACAGCATTGAGAGCACATGTTAAACTTGAATAGCATAGAACTTGTCCTAAAGTGAAAGTGTTCAGTATTGTGGGTATTTTTCATTCTGTGGTATCAAAACCTTCATTAACCTGGAAAGAAGTTTCTGCTGCCAGCTGCTACTTTGATGAACGCCATAGGACGATGAGGTCGTATCACTGATAACCCTTAATACTTCTTACGGTCTTAATTTTTTAGCATTTACTTCCAGTTGTGGTGGTAATGCAAAACTTATCACTTACATCCAAAAGTAACTTCCTCCGGACCGGATTTGAACCAGCGACCTATGGATTTCTTCAACGAATAGTAAATTTCTAGATAATTTGTTTATTGTTTAACCAAAAATTAGCTATTTACAGAGGCAAATAAACACAGGAACAGAAGATTATCACGGTACTTCGAATTTCACAATTTTAATTTTAACAAGGAACAAAGAACCAGGAACCAAAAAATTTAAACTTTTTGAACTCAGGGATATAACTGAAAAGACAAGAAATAATTTATGTTGTAACTAAAACGTCCGGCGGGTCCAGGGATCTGCGTTGTCTCCAGATGGCGACCAGGTAGCTTGAGACGAGAAAGACTAACCGGTTGGTTAGCTTTCGGGTCCCTAGGCGTACTCCCAGTCGAAGCACCTCTTCGTTGACGTCCTGGGCTCCGAGTTTTGCCAGCTCCGATTTCAGCCACGTGAGTGGTATGGCTACACTCTGGCAGCCTGGAGTTAGGTGCAGTAGAGTTTCGGACTTAGGACCCAAGTTACCCTGATAGAGCTCGGGTAGGGACTGTCGCAGGGCGAACGATAGCCAGTAACGTAGGATGGCTCTGGTGAGGCTTGCTTCCTCAGAACGCATGTTGTTGTACGTTAAGCGAAGATAGAGTTCTTCAAACTTGTGATGCAGCTGGAAGAAGCCCAAACCTCCTTCCGACTCGTCAGCGTACAAAACCTGCCTGGGTGTACGCTCCAACTTCCCATGCCAGAGGAACCGGAGCAAGGCCTGTTCGAGCTGGTTTGAAAAGTGGATGGGGCAGGGAAGGACGCGCGCATAGTACCAGGCTAGGGGAAGAATGTGGCGCTTCAGAAATTGTACACGTTGATGGAGGGTGAGTGGTCGGTAACGGTTGGTAACCAAGGCTGAAATGATCTTGTTGCGGATCCGAGTCCACGTGGATTCCACTGTGTGTTCGAAGTCCTCTGAGAAGTCGATTCCTAACATGTGCAGGGTCGAGACTGGCGGGATGTCGATGTTCAGCGCCGTAAGATCCCTTGACCAATCACCAAGCTTGAGAATCTGGGTTTTCTCCGAGTTCAGCCTAATGTTGGAGACTAGGCCGAAGGCGCGTATAAGGTTTAATGCCTTATTGAGATCACGGTGAGAGGCAATGAACAGTGTAATGTCGTCGACCGTTGCAAAGTAGGTAACCTTCTCAGAGAACTGAGTGAGGCCCTCGAGGTCTACCTTCAGCTTAAGGAGCAGCGGCTCTAGGAAAAGGTCGAAGAGTAGAACAGAGAGTGGACAACCTTGGCGTAAGGAGTCTAAGATCGGGATTGCTGCAGTCAGCTGTCCGTTGACCAGGACATGGGCGGTATTGTTAGCGTACAGGTTCTGCAACCACATGATGAAGCGAGGAGGGTACTCCATCGCGTTCAGTGTGGACCAGAGGAAGTCACGGTTCACATTATCGTAGGCCTTTTCGAGGTCCAGACTGACAATCCCAACACGGAGACCCCTCGATTTCGCCAGCTGTACCACTTCTCTGTACAGGAGGAGGTTGTCGCCGATGTCTCTCCCTGGGATGCCCCCGACCTGCCCTTTACCGATAGTGGTGCTTAATGTCGGTCGCAGTCGATTGGTCAGGACTTTAGCAATGATCTTGGTATCAGTACAGAGGAGCGAGATGGGTCGGAAGTCCTGTGGGACAGTAGGACTTGACTTCTTCGGCAGGAGACGGATTAGACTTGGCGCGGAAGGCGAACCATTTTCGAGCACATATCTGGCGAGCATTGTGAATTCGTCCGCCAGGATGGACCAGAATTGTTTGTAAAATTCGTAGGGGATACCGTCCATACCGGGCGATTTACCGCTCGGGAGGAGCGGCACCACTACGTCAATTTCGGCGCGTGAGATGTCACCGTTGAGGAGGTCCTGGGCTTGGGTGTCCAAACGGGGCAAGTCTTGGAGGAAAGTTGTTTTGTCTCCCTGAGAGGATTTCTGTTTAAATAGCTCCTCAAAGTAGTGGTGCACGACTTCCGTGATTTCGTTGTCGGCTGTTCTTGTGATCCCAAGATGGTCCTTTAGCGAGGGGATGTGAGTCCGTTTTCCTTGGCGAGCTTCCTGCATCAAGTCATGAAGGGAGGGAGGTTCTTCTTCGATCGCGTGGTCCCTTTCAGAGCGTATCTTGGAGCCTGCCAGGGAATTCATCTCCCAATCTCGGGTCGCCTGTCGCACTCTCTTCAATACTTGCGTTCTTTCGTGCAAGGGAAGTTCGGACGCCTCCAAGATCACACTCGTAAGCGTCTCCCTCATGGCAGCTCGCATGGTCGCTTTCATTCTCGTATAGCGTATCGTCGTTCGCTTAATGCCTGGTTTGACCAGTTCCTCCCACCAGGCGAGGATAGTTCCGAAGTTACTCTGCTGTGTCTTTGCGTAAGTAAGGAAGCGCGAAATGTTTTCGACATACTCCTGCTCCTTTAAGACCGAGGTGTTGAGTCTCCACAGGGGAGTCCGCTTGGGCCTGACCTGGGGGATTGACATGTCCAGCTCTACCATGACCCCGTGGTGGTCGCTGAGGCTGAAGGGCTGCACTGCCACATTTTTGAGGAGGGGAGCCAGGTTTCGCGAAACATACACTCTGTCAATCCGGGAGGAGCCTCGTTGGTGGAAGTACGTATGACCAGGTTCCGATTTTTTCAACCATGTCCAAGCGTCTGTTAGGTTGCAAGCTTGGAGCAGACCATGTAGGGGAGACCGAAGGCTACTCTGGGGAATAGCCTTGCCCGTAGTTTCTTTGTCTGCAAGTTCGAGCACAGAGTTGAAGTCCCCAAGGAATACGTGGGGCTTCTTCCTCTGTAACAAGTAGGCTGGATGCAGCTTGAGAAGAAAAGGTCCCTCTCCGCTCTTCTATCCGTGCCCGCGGCGGCATACACCGTAGTGAAAAAGCAGTGGTCGGTCTCTACTTGAAGCAAACGGCCATCCTCTTTAGCAGATACGTTCTTTACATTAAGACTGTTTTGTACAAAAATGGCAGTACCCCTGCCCTCAGCACCGACGTTTATGAACTTAAGATGAGTATACTCTAAATAATTAAACCTGGGAAAACAAACTTCTTGTAAACAAATAATGTCCAAATTGAGCGAAACTAAGAAATCTTTCAGTGCCCGCAATTTTTCGGGGTTCGTGATACCCCGAATGTTGAGCGTGAGTATACGGATCATTTATATTTTACATGGTGCCACTAGGGCTACTTTTTGGACGTCCTCTCCTCTTCGTAGGTTTCTTCAGAGTCCCTTGTGTGACTGAGACCTGAGCGCGTCGTTTCCTATCCTCTGATAAGTCCATCGGCAAACTAGTCGATGACCCCTCCGCTTGTGTGGCGAACATGTCGCGCTGTGTTGAGGGTGTCACCGGACTAGGGGCCGTGGGGCTAAGAATAGGTTCGGGCTCTAAAAAGATTTCGGATTCTTGGGTGGTCGGATTGGAGAGTGGTTGGATGGAATTGGAGGTCTCGACGTTAGAGTTCGATTCCTCATGGGTTTGCGGGTCGTTTGTTGTGATTGATTGGACGGAGGTCGGGGCCTGTGCCAGGTCGGACGGTGGGTCATTACTGTCTCTAGTAGGAGGCCCGTAGGCCTCGGAGGGAGTGGGATCCGTAGCCGGGGTAACGGCAGGCGGTGGCCCGCGCGTCTCCCAGCCTCGAACCCGCGTTATAGTCGCCCTTTTCGGGCAAGCGGCCACAAGATGGCCTGGCTCATGGCAGCGCATACACGTTTTGGGCTGCTGTGGGTAGGTGACGTATAACCTTTGCCTCTCGACGAAGATGTACGACGGGATGTCGCTCTTCAGGTCCATGACCGCTACGATTACTCCGTTCCGAACACCAGCTAGCTTGGTGTTCGGTCGATCCGGAAACCTATGGACGTCCTCCCTAAGCGTGAGCACGCTACCAAAGGTTTCCAGCGCCCTGCGCACTTTCGTCCGACAGAACTCGAGAGGAGCGTCATGAATCCTGACGACCTTCCTCGAGGCGCTACGCCTCGTGACCTTGACTGCGACACCTTGGAAAAATTTTTCCCCTTCGTGATTGCCGATGAATTCTTCGTGTTTCCTAGGATCCAAAAATTTGACCAAAACCTTTCCGTTTGTGCAGAACTGGATGCCGACAACATCGGCCATTCCAATCTGCAGATCTTCTGCCAACCAATCCAGAACCGCATACTGAGGCGGCTTTTGAGTGAAGCCTGCAAAATCCAGCTCCGCCGTATTCTTGTACTCCTCCATTGGATTACAACGAATGAGCGGAACAAAGGAAAAATAATAAAGAAAGGAAATTGAAAGAAAAGAAAACGTAAGAAGGGGGCAAACTAAGTTTTCACCTGAGTTCTCTCAGGAGCCCAAGAAGGACCTGGCCTTCACAGCCACGTGGCGAATTTGCAAAAAACAAAAAAAAAATAAAAAATAAAAAAAAAATTAAAATTTTCTGAAAAAAAAGGAAACAAAAGGCCCTAACAGTGTCCAATTTTGTTGAGATCGAGGTCGATCTCACTGTTTGGCTACTCTTACTTTGACCAATACTATATTTGAGAGAACCGCGGAGCGCGTGTACGAGCGACTGAACTACAGTCCACCGCTCTACCAACTGAGCTACCAGAGGATGCTAATCGATGTTGAGCAATTGCACCACATTCTGATTAGCGGTTTAGTGTATCTAGTTCAAGATCCGGTGAAAGGTTCACGACAAAAGAAAAATCATTTATTTCATAATTTCTGTACTATACTTCCCTAGGAATGCTCGTCTAACTGCCACACCTATCTGCACACAAAATTGAGAGTGGTTTTACAAGTGTTTTACCACTAGCAATCCTGGAATTTGAATGCACGAACAAACCAGCTAATACACATATCCTTGAGTTAACTAAGAACTTGCACAATCGTTATTAGTGTCATAATGATTATTATTATTATCAATCATTATTAATAGTCTAGTTACCAGAATCTACAATTAGTAGTTTGAAGCTTTCAAGTTCCATTCATGAATCTGTGTATTGTCATATACTGAGGTAACCGACGATACGCGTTACCGAGCATTAGGTTATCGTTAATACTACTATTTAGTACTTGAATATAAAGCACTGAACAAATGCATTAACAATGACGGTTACAATCAAGGGGTCCGAAACTCCGAGGAAAAGTATACGAAGATTATTTGATAACATATGATAACAAGGAGATAAAATGGAGATAACAGGTTGGTAACAGTGATAACATGACCCAGGTATACGAAGATTATTGGAAGTTTCGGACCCCTTGGTTACAATAAACATGAATATAAACAATGTCAATGATATACTAAAACCATATAAATCAACCATAGATGCAGTACAAGTGAACAATACAGCTCTGAACTCTCAATACTTCTTGCCATGTTTAATATTGGCTATAAAGTTTAAAAAATCACAAGATTTAACTATAATTTTATGAATAGTTATACATTAGCATCTATCTACACTTGAATATTTACTGATTTATTTTTAGTTTTTAACCAAATCTTCCTATGAGTAGATTTCTTATGAAATGGCATTGAAACATAGGCTACCATTAAACTAACTAACTAAGCTTATGCATTGATAGAACGCTAGATTGCAATATTCTATGATACTGTCGAGTCACTACGATGTAGAACACTAGCGATTCAATTAACTATTATCATACTAAACTATTAATGTTCTTGTACCAATGCAAATATTGACAGCAACTACTTGATCCAAATTACCCAAATCTTTACTTCATACATGCTTACTATTAAGTTTGTTACTATGTTCACACTGAAGGACTTAGTTCCCGTATAAATCTTGAATCGGGGATAAGTAGATATAGTAAAACCCAAAATTACACCAGTACAGCATACAAGTGTGAAGGTAGTGTTGAACTAACATCAAGTTTCATTGCAAAACTAATTCCTCCGGGCCGGATTTGAACCAGCGACCTATGGATTACTTTGATGAATGATGAGTTCTACAGTCCACCGCTCTACCAACTGGGCTACCAAAGGATGTAAAATTCGGAGCAATGTTACTACATTAAGATCAAGTTTTCAGGGCATCTAGTTTTAAAGTTAGCTGCAGGGGTTCCTAAAAGTTCGGACAACGTCTTATTTAGTTAATAAATTCCCTACCAGATGTCACTAGTTCTCGCTACTGCTCCATACCAAAAGTATATGATACTATACGGTACTATGAACTGTTTCTGCTATTAGTATCCCTGGTATGTTGCGTAGCAAAAGTTCTGTTACTTGAGTTACTTAAAGCTACAGCAATAGACATTCACTGATACTTGAACCCATGGGAATTAAAGTGTCGTAGTATCACTGTTATCTCTTATTCATCTGTACAAACTACGTAACCTAGAATTAAGCTTTATGTCACAGTATTGACTAATTTAGGTAAGAATTGCATTTATTTCATATCTAGTTTCCCAGACAGTTTCCTCGTTTTACTAGACCAGCTAAGGATTTTTCGAACTATCCCCAAACTACGTTTACAACTTAGGCGCAGGAATCATTTGTAGCAAAAGTATTTCGAACTCGATACAATGAACGTGTGAATCTTGTACTACCTTATATATATGAATTGATATAACGAACAAACAGTGTCTTTAATGTGTCATGCAAATGCAGCTTCTATCAGAAACGACTGAAATATATATAAGTTATACAGGTGGACACTTAACACTGACGCAAATTGTAATATAATCTAGCAGTTAGTAGTTTGTTGGATAGATCTATACCAAAGTTAACTACGGATTAAGTTTTCTAGTTTCGTGTTACGAATGTGGCAAAATGAAATTCCTCCGGGCCGGATTTAAACCAGCGACCTATGGATTTCTTTGATGAATAGAAAATCTCTACAGTCCACCGCTCTACCAACTGAGCTACCAGAGGATATGCGATAATGTAGAGCAATTTTACCACATTTGGATCAAGGGCCTAGTGTATCTAGTTCGAAAGTTACCTCGAAGGCTCCTGAAAGAGAGAACAAACGGGCCCTTGTATTTAGTTCATACGTTATACAACAGATGTCGCTGAGAGTACTACTCAGTATTACAGCCATCTTTTCTACTGCGGAGCAAATCTAATTCCGGGTCGGTCGGCGACAGCATAGTATAGGTATTAACAGTATGGGAACGAGCCCTATCTCCCCATGTTAATGCCGGCAGCGCGAAAGTGGCGCACCGCTGAACGAAAATCGAACTACAAAGCCTTGGACTGCGCAGACGCGGAAAACAATAACGGCGCTTAATACAAAAACGTGTTGACAACTCGTCTTACCGATAAAGACAAGACGAGAAAATTCGCGTTAGTTTTCTGAAAAATTCAATAATGCGTATAATATCCTATATTTCTAAGTGTAGCATTTTTAAAGTATCCTATATTTTTTTTCATTAAATAATGCCGAGGAGACAATGTCGGAACCATTACACCACCACCAAAAGATACTGATCACACAAAATAGAACACCAAAACGAGAAAAAAAAACGCTTAGGAAACTATCAAAAGTCCATCCGTAAATAGAACAGACAAATTATTTTTTCGCACATTATTAAACAACGTAACATCTCAAGGAATTATGCTCAAGCACTATAAACAATTTGCAGGCAAACACGCATGTGCACATCTGCATCACATAACTTGGTCGTTGTGAATTACAAAATAAAAAAAAAATCATGCATGCTTAACATTTTTTAATTTCTGGCGTTTGGACGTCCCGAGCGATTCGCCAATTTCTCGATTGAACCATTTAACACTAAAATAGAATTCTGAGGTGAACATAATGGTACAAGAGGTATTGTCTTGGGAAACTTGAGCATGGCGGAGTAAAAGGAGTGGGTTCCATCTTCTCAACAAGGTGTGATTTTACATTAGGCAGATGGCAAAAGTTTTGATAGTACTTTTGGAAAACAAATTCAAGTTTTACAAAATACTCCGTCGCCTCGATGGATGGTACTATGAGTGCTGGAGCATCCATGTCATAGTTTTTTTGACTGATGAAATGAGACGGATCCAGTGCACCGTTATCAGAGACAAACCAGGCTTTACATAGACGGCAATCATGGCTCAGCAAAAGTTGCTTTACAGTATACCCTGTGACATATTGGAAAGCCATCTTTTCGACAGGGTCGCTCTATACGAAGCGGAAAAAGAGGAAGTATTAGTATTCTAATGTAAGATAATTTGTCGAAACCAACGTACCAAAAAGGGAACAAGGTTGAAAGAATCCGCAGCAGAAGTACTAGCTTTTTCGGATTCAGTATGGGGACTTGGTGTCGTATCCTTTGGAAAGAGAGACCGTTTGTCATTCATAAAACTGAAAGATAAACAACAGTAACTTACCGCAATTGGTAGTGTCCGTTCATCCAGGAGGGTCAAGTCCGGATTACGGTTCACACGATCTTGTTGTACTGTAAACTCCTGCGAGACAGGCGCGTCGCTTGATTCCTAATAGTAAAATGCAATACAGTGAAACTGGGTCAGCGAACTTCCTTTGCAGATTACCTTTCGGCGGGTTACTCTTTCCTGGTATCGTTTCCCTGCGGATGACGTTACCGGCAATGCGACGGCTTGATCATCTTCGCAATTTTTGCTGGCAGACTGGAACACTGACACAAGGTTTCTCTGACAAATGCGCCGAAAAGTATGGGAAAAGCGATTAGGCGAAGGATTTAAGCACCAGCCTCCACAAAAGCGAATTTGTCTGAACAAATTTTCCAGGGGATCCTGGTTCAGTCTTCTGGTAAGCAAAAAATTAAGTCCTATACCGCGAAGTTCGCTGATGAGCTCCAGTAAAGCATTTATATTTTGTATCCAGCCTTTGAAACATCGCACAGTCCACACTGGGGACTTTTTCCGCTCATCGTAGACTACGATGGACTGGACAAACTTGCGAAGTTTTTACAACTCTTTGATGTGATAATTGTCAGCGATCGAATCTAGCTTAATAGCTCGACGCAGTTTCTTGGGGCCATTTAAAGATGAACTGTTAAAGATGTCAAACAACTTGTCGAAGCGAGACGCAATGTTTGCCAAGCCCAGGTATTGGTGAGGAACACGACGGTGTATGACGTACGTAACTGCTGCCGCACTGACGGAGTGACTGAGGACTTGAGTTGCAAATTTGACTTTCATTTTGGAGAATGAATTCAAATTTATGGGAGAAGGCGAAAGTCTCGGCGTGAGCTTAAATTTGTTCGTCTTCTGCTGATCGTATATCCTCACCAGCTGTGTCCAGTTGGCTACCTGAGAACCGAACTTCAGCGAAGATTTCTGAAGGTTGTTCCTTACACTTTCCACCAAGTGTGGGGCATCGAACATGTAGTAGTACTTCTTCGATCGGTGGAAGAAGTATGGCTTTTCTGGAGAGGTACCTAGTTATTTTGAAAATTACAACAGCCGATAAGTAAGGACAATCTTACGTAAATATTACCTAAGAGTTTTGCCACACCAGAGAAATTTGATCCTTGATCGGAAGTCACAACGCGGACATCGGCTCCAGCCTCACTCAACGCGTCTAAACATTGCAGAAGAAGTTCTTTTGTCTTATATCCGTCAAGACTGTCCCCACAAAATATGTAGCCGATCGGAAGCTTCCAATTGTTCGTCAAGCCGCGAACCATAAAAGTAAGGGCATAAGATGCTAGCTTTTCGGAACCCTTCCCATCGCCGAAGTCTTCGTATCCTATGACTTTGTCCCGGTGTTTGTCATAGAATAGATGTTTTTGCAAGGACATCTCGTCAACTAGTAACGTAACTACCTGCGTTCCCGGTAAAATGAGATGTAAAAATATGACAAATTACAATTCATAATTATATATATTATAATAAATTAAGTTATGAAAGATGTGCACATAAATTAATAGGACCGACAGTTAGGAGAACCTTGTCTTGAGGTTTATCGGTTGCATCCATTTTAGCCTTTACGACTTTCAAAGCGTCGGGCGAAATGCCGCATCCAACTTCGATATCCTTCAACCAATTACGCAAACTGCGATTGGTTGGGAGGACAAACATATCCCTTAGGCGGTTGTAAGCAGAGTTCCCGAGGAAGCTCAGTGTAATAGCAGTGCATTTGTCCTGCTCTGTGTACGATCTTTGTCGTGGTGGGATGTTAGCGTTCCTCAATTGAGATTCGACGAAGGATGCGACGTGAGGAGGAAGCTGGGTTCCACTCTGCTGTAGATACTCCGTGAAGGTGGCTCTTTTAAGCTTGCAGATTTCTGCCTCAAGGTCTTTATTTTTCTGCGTCGTCCTACGCAAGGTAGCTTTTAGGCTCTCTTTCGCAGTGTTTGCTTTTTTAAGAGCATGACGAAGATTTTTCACTTCCGTAAGGAGGTTCTTCTCAGATCCGGAACGATTCTTGGCTGGTCTTCCACCCCATCTAGGTGTGATTTCGGATCCGGGAACCATGTTTTGTTCTACTGCCTGACCGGTGGGGGTTGGCTCGCTTGAGTGTGACGAATTTCCTAAACATAAGGAAGAACTCGAAATCAAGAGATTCTAGTGCTGTAATTACTTGTACCGTCAAGGCTGATCCTTTCGTTCTCATCTGATATGCAATCTATCGGACGAGCTAATTTCTTGGGCAGCGTTGCATCGGGCAGCGAAGTTCTGGACCTCTTGATTGGCCCGTGACGAGCCGACAGTTCATTTAATTCTGGCGACACCTCATCGAACGGGACAGACCTTTCTAACTGTGTCGCTGGATTTCCTACTTGTAATACAGAACTTGTTTTTGCATTATGTACTAAGACGCAGTAAAATATAGTAACCATCGAAGGGTAATGCTTTTCGTATAAGTTTTCTTCGGAGAGTGCTTGTGTAAGCATCAGTGGGAAAATGTCTCTCACAAAGTACCAGTTTTCGCTTGGATTTTTCTGAAAGTGACGCAGCTAAGAGATCTGGTCGGTTGACTCTGCGCGCCCATTCCGAAAATCTAAACAACCAAAACTTACTGTCTTGAAAACCGTGGGTTTAACGACAAACTTGAAAAGATGCAAGCAGTGACAAGGTGTTAACTATTAAGCTAATTTATAAAAAAAAAATTGTTTTATACCTTTCGTCAGATGGGAACGAGTGATAGCGCAGGTCGGAAGCAGACTTATTACTATTTCCGCAATTTGCAGCTACACATTTTTTCTCACCAGCTACCATGATTGCTCACTTTTACGTTAGTTTATAGATTTAACAGTCTCAAGTTATTCGCACCTCTGCACTACCAGTATTATTCTACTGTATTGGTGTTTTTAGGACTTCTCAAAATTCGCAAACTTTTCTGAGCTATGCACTACAAGGATTTGATTCAACTTGCCTTACCCTAAACTCAATATTTTCTTCTCCGTTTTTCATTTTCACTCCTTTAATTATTAGGGTTGATATCTAATGTTACTGTACTTAAAATTTAAGCGCATCAAATATTAATATGTTGACGTAGTAACTATGGATAAATCATTTTTTATATTCATAGAACATCCGCATGTGCCATGTTTTCATTCTGTATTACTTTTACGTACACCATACATTAGAAGGCAAAATTGCAAAAGAACGTAATTCGTGGCTAAAATACATAGCCAATTTAACACTAATAAGTTATTGTGATGCTGAAATGCATAGTATATAATAATTATTGCATATCACATCGTGACGTTCTTGATGCGCAACATTCCATGTTTAGGTACATTTGATACTATATAGAAAGGCACGGGCTAGATAATTTCTCTATTGTATTTTTGTATGATCAGTATCTTTTGGTGGTGGTGTAATGGTTCCGACATTGTCTCCTCGGCATTATTTAATGAAAAAAAATATAGGATACTTTAAAAATGCTACACTTAGAAATATAGGATATTATACGCATTATTGAATTTTTCAGAAAACTAACGCGAATTTTCTCGTCTTGTCTTTATCGGTAAGACGAGTTGTCAACACGTTTTTGTATTAAGCGCCGTTATTGTTTTCCGCGTCTGCGCAGTCCAAGGCTTTGTAGTTCGATTTTCGTTCAGCGGTGCGCCACTTTCGCGCTGCCGGCATTAACATGGGGAGATAGGGCTCGTTCCCATACTGTTAATACCTATACTGTGGGCGACAGCCTTAGTGATCAGACGTGTCCTTTGGTGCTCTCTGTTAGGAATATAAAAAAAATACTCACTTTTTGGATCTTATACAAACAAAACTGCACAAACACTCCGCACTTTCCACTTTCGCACAGGTTAGTGAATTTCTGGGTTAAAAAAGGGTTTGGATACGGTGTTGGAACTCGGTATGGAGGATGAGGAAGGAGACCCCTCAAATGGAGGAAGCTTTCGTGTAGTAAGCTACAAAAGGAAACGAGGTGATCAAGATCCAGTGCTTGAAAATTACATTATCGACATGGATGTAGACGAGACCATAAGTGAAGAAGAATAATCAGAGGGGAACTCGACGGATTACGAAACCTAGCCAATAATATTTTGATTCAAAGACCGCCAGAGTCTTTCAAACGAATTCCAAGAAAAGAAAGGAAGTTGATTTGCATAGACCTCAAAGAGCACTTAAAAGAAGAAGTTAAAAATTTGTCGATCCACGTCACCCTGGGAGATCTGATTGTGTGGCCTAAAGATGGGGTTCAAAGGGTCAAATTGCTGAAACTGACGAAAATAATATCAAAGGATGTAGAGGCCCGCCGCCCGGTACGGGTAAACCGAGTCAGGGGGATAATAACAAATGTGGACGTAAAAATCAGCGAGATTGACATTTTGGAAGAGTTGAACGAAAATAACGTAGAGGTGTATTCGGTCAAAAGATTGCACAGTTTCGAAGACAACAACCGCGTCCAAATCCCGAAAGTGATTGTCTTTTTCAAGGGAGAAATTAAACCGGATTACGTAAACCTATATTACGAGAGAAAGAGAGTCCTTGAATATATCGAAAAACCCATAAAATGCTTTAAGTATCAGGGCCTACGTCATACGCAAGAAAACTGTTCGCGCCCGAAGAAGTGCCTTTTCTGCTTAGGCAGCCAACCCGAAAAAGAATGCCCCAACAAAAGCAACAAATTTGATTACAAGTGCGCCAACTGTGGAGGGAACCATATCGCCTCGTCGATCCGTTGCCCCAAAACGTCGCGAGAAACAGATCCTTAAAATCCAACAAAAGTTCAATCTCAATTACGGGGGAACAATTAAAAAGTGACAAGAAACGGTCCGAAAAGTCAAAATGACTCGAACAGGCAATCAAAACCAGGTAGGGGTACAAACAGCAGAAACGAATGTCAGGCAGATAGGACATCGACCAGTGGGAATCAGTGACAACCAGACAGAGATTCGAGCCTCGAGTAGCGGAGTCTCTTTCGCAACAGTGACATCGAGATCAGACTCGAGAAAAAATACCAACCAAGAAAGCTCAGTCAAGAAACCGGCCACCCTAAGCTTTCAATCAAGGAAATAGGTAAAAATCTGTGGGATCATTTTTAAAATCATGGCCCACATAAATGAAAGTGAAACATCGGAATTGTTCCTGCAGCTATTACAACAGGAGACCAAACTAAACGATACAGATATTCAAGACCTTTTCGAAACGCTAAGCCAGTTCTCCGAAGCATCCGAGACCTTCCGTCGAAAGACGGATTCCATTAAAGATGAAAGTGGTTCTGTGGAATGCACGAAGTTTGAACCCTGGCAAATTAAATGTTACAATACATGGTCAACCAAATGGCTCTCGACATAGCGTGCGTTTGTGAAACGTGGTGGAAACCTGAACAAAAACCGTACAAACTTCCAGTATACAACTATAAAAACAAAAATAGACAAGACGGATACGGAGGGGTTGCGATTTGTTACAGCTGCCAGGAATCGCCTGGCATCCCTTTAAATTTTAATTTAAGTTTTATTCAATTTACAGTGTTTTCCCTTAGAAGTGTTTTTTACTACCATGTCCCATTTACGCCCACATTTATGACTTTGTTTTGCGGGAGGTTTAGTCACGACCTGACCTCATTCCCTACCGTGGTTTAAGTTTTTTTCACAGTCGACTGAAAGTTCTATAAAGCTTTGTAGGATTATCCAACAGAGTCGTAATAGACGAGAAAGTCAGTGACTATTTGCATTTCAAGTCAAGTTTTCGACTCGTGCACATGCACAAATTTTCATCATGGTTGGCGAGCACTTAAGCGGGTGTCAGAAGAGAAAGTTAAATGAGCTTAGGGTGCAAGAAGCCAAAAAGTGTGCTGGCGCCATGGACAGGTTCGTCAAACGTCCTCGATTGGATTCGGAGAGCGCAAGTTCTGTTTCGTCGACAACAGCGTCCGGCTCCAGTACTCCTGAAGTAAGCTCTATGGGCTCCAACTCAAATTTGGGAGGCGAAGTAAGTAATTTAGATTCGTGAGCTTAGAATCACAAGGAGTTGTCAGTTCGGATGTTGAAACTTCCGCAATGACAATTACGTTATCGATCGGAATTTCAGAGGCCCCTGAAAATTATAGTGTTACTCAAAATGTTCTACTAGACTTTGACAAGGCCGATCCGGCTAAATGGCCCAGAATTCTGAACGATGCCGCGAGGAGTTATCTTGTTGAGGCAGGGCCAATCGTCGACTTAGATCAGGATTTTTCTGCTAGCTGCAACGATAAGCGTAAGGTTTCCAAATCGTGGTTTTTTCTAAAAATTTGAATGGAGAAGAAGAAAAGACACGCTGATTGAGTTATAGAAGGCCTCTCAGCTCGTTATTTTGTTTCGCGTGTCTCTTATTTTCATCGTCCAGTTCCAAATCGGCGTTTGCGAATAGGGAGAAGGACTTCATGCGTTTCCGTGACTTTCGCGCAAAAGTCGATGCCGAGAACGCAGAGACTTTAGGCGGAAAACCCTTCGGAGGCTGTTGGATATTGTTCTGTTTCTTGGTGAGCGAACATGAGCATTCCGAGGTCACGTAGAGAAACTAGGGGATAGTCGAAACGGTAACTTTCTTGGGCTGGTCGAACTAACAGCGAAGTATGACTCTTGTTTACAGAGTCATCTTGAAGCCGTAAACAAAGGGGTCACGAAGGTGAACTATTTGTCCAATTGTACGCAGAACGAGTTCATAGGTGCAATTGCGACACGAGTACGCAAAAACTTGGTTTCGAAGGTGTGCAAAGCCAAATATTTCTCTCTTATGTTTGATTGTATACCTGACATTTTACGCACGGAACAAATTTCGCAAATTGTTAGGTATGTCGAGGTATCTCAGGACGGTGCCAAAATTCGGGGGGTTTTCTTAGGTTTCTTCGATATCCATTCTAAGACAGTTGAGGATCTATGCGCAGTTATTTTTGAAAACTTGGGCATGATGGGTTATATATTTCTTTCTGTAGGGGTCAAAGTTACGATAACGGTGCTAATATGGCAGCGATTTATAAAGGTGTCCAGAACGGGATTTATCAAGTTAACAAATTTGCTAGTTTCGTTCCGTGCGCAGCACATCCGCTGCACCTAGTAGCAAAGGCAGCCGCGAACGTCGTTCCTCAAGCCATGCTCTTTTCTGGAACTGTCCAAAGGCTTTATACCTTCTTTTCGGCCTCTATCGAACGGTGGGAAGTTCTCAAGAAAAGGGTTTCTGCTTCACCGAAGGCCCAGAGTACCACTCGTTGGTCGGCCAGAATAGAGGCCATAAAGCCTTTGCGTGATCAGCACGAAGGAGTCTTGCAAACTCTCGAGGACATCGTTGAACCTGACAAATTCATAGCTGCTGCAAGATCCGAAGCTGAGTTTGTCTGACAGTATTACTGAATTTTCTTTCGTCTTTCTTCTTGAACAATGGTACGAAATACTCATGAAAGTTAATATTGTCAACGAAACCTTGCAGTTCATTGACGTGGATCTTGCAACGGCTTGCGATCTTTTAGAATCTCTTTCCACGTCCATTACGGTCTTTCGTGAAGAAGGTTTCAATGGCTGCTATAAATTAGCTTGCGAGAAGGCTAACGTTCTCGGCGTACCACAGGGTTTTCCACAGTTGCGTTCTAGACAGAGGAAAATGACACCAGGGAGAAAGCTAGGGATGAACGATTAGAGGACCCTGCAAGGAAATTCCAAGTTGAGGTTTTTAATCCAGTAGTTGAGACGTTAATCTCCTAGCTTGATGATCGCACTTACTATCGACACCAAACAGGTGCGTTCTACTAAAGTCAGCACAAACAACATGTAATTGTGTATTCTCCAGAAGAGAACTCATTTTTGCAACTACCCCTGAGCTTGTTGCGTGCTTCAAAAAATTTTGTTGAAATAACTTCTCCGGCGCTTCGAAACCAGTCAAACATTGATTCACTTGGACTGCACAGATTTCCAAAATCGTTTGGAGATCCTTCGTATGCCTATAGAGGGTATAAAGTTGATCGTTGCGTTGGAGGTTATCAGGGTTGTCTATAAAAGTTATTTCATACAGTTCATATTTGTGATGAGCCAGGATTTCGCGCGTGACATACCTGAATACGTAGTAAGCTATGTTAGCTTCGGTTGCATCAAGTGATGTATGTGGTAATTCTTTATTAAGGTTACTTGGTATATTTTCCGCTGGAACAAGATCTGAGAAATCAGGTGTTTCAGGAACTTCGGCTTGAGCTCTTGCTGCTCTGTGGATATTCTTGATCTCAAGCAAAAGCCCCGCGCTGTCTTCCTCACAATTTCCAGTCCCTATCGATTTAACCAACCTGGAGGTAAGAGATTGCGAGAAAAGTTTCTGGGAAGCGCGAGAGGCCGGATTATTGCAAAGTTTTTTCTCAGTGCTCCGAAGTAGTTTTCCAAGCAATCCTGATGAAAATTCCGACAGCAAATGAATCTGATGTCAGGATTCTCGAAGACTTCCTTCCGCAGTTCCTGAATACACGCAATACTTTACCTCCATCCAGAAAAGCATCATATTCTTGAAGTGCTATCGGCTTTAGTTGACTGGTTAATGGCCCGAATTGTAGAAAATAGCTTTCTGCCCTCTGCTAGAATGTCCATATGTTCTGAACTGGTTCTCTGCAAAGGTCTCCGGAAAAAGGAGCGATCGTTGAAAGAGCTGGAGTTATATACATCGAAGAGACTGTTCATAAAAAAAAACGAATTGCGCGGTTGGTTTTGCGTTGGCTGGTAGCGATCTTCTGGCAATTAGAAATTCTAGCCCTTTTCCAACAGTACGGCTAAAAATTGTGTAGCGCGCTTCACGCGCATTTTCTTAGTTAGTTAGTCTTATGCTTGCCATGTTAAATTTGGGAAAGAGGCGGAATCGTCGCCTTTGGTCCTGTTGAATAACGTCTCTGAGATATCCCCAGCGTATGTCGTTTCCGATTTTTAAATCATACTTTACCATGTTATTTCGAACACTTTTCAACAGATGAGGGACAAACATGGCATAGACTTTTTTGTTGCTGACGGTGAAATATGGCTTATCTTTTGTCGCTCCAAGAAGGCTTGAGGCGCTACAGAAGCCGCCTCCTTGGTCTCCGACGCAGACTTTGACGTCTAAACCGGCTTCGTGGCAAAGAATGATGAACTCCCCGAATTTTCTCTGCTAGTACGTGTCCTGTGTTGTTTCTTGAACCGAAGAAATAACCGACCGGGAATTTCCACGACGAGAACAATCCTCGAACCGTGAAAGACTGTTGCTTTGGTGACAAAATTATTTGGGTCTTTCAAGTCAACTGTTGGCGTTCCAGTTAACCCAATTATTTTTATCCTCTTTCTGGCTGTATTCCAAATTAGGTTTAAGACTCATCTCGTCAAAACACAATACAACAATTTTTTTCAGCTGTTTCATTCCTTCAACTTTTCTCGCTATTGGATTAAAAATCACATTCTGAAATCCTTCGCTAACGTGCATCTTACTTAGCCTAAGTTTTACAGTTCTTGCGGCTGGCATACTGAACAACCGAGACCATTGAACATAAGCCCTAGGGCTCCACAGGTAAAGAGACAATGCCATTAGTCGGTCGTTGGGAGAGTACCTTCGCCCTTTTTTGGGGGTTCCGGCAAACCGTATCTGGTCCAAAATAAAATTTGTTTCCTCTCCAGGAGGTAGCACTTCTGGAATGATTGCGATCGCTCTCTGCTTTTCGTCGCCGATACTGAGAGTTTTGCGCTTGCGTTTTAACTTCTTCAGTGCAGCGCATTGCTGCTCCTTTCTCTTTAACTTTTTTCTTGAGAGTGGAAGTGTCTAATCTCAGTTTTTTAACAGTCTCTTCGGCGTTGGGTTCAATTTTCCGCTTCCTTGTCGGAGAGTCGAAGGGCTAGTTGAATCCGTGGGATCTGCTTCGGTCAATGATTTCGTTACTTTGGATTTTTCTATTTCATTATTATTATGAATTTAATTTATATACTAATATTTCATCTTATGAAGCATACGTAATGCAGCACGAGTGGACGATGACGACGGAATCAAAAGGGGTGCTATTACACTTTCCAAACTAAAAGCATTTTGCGACTGCAACGGCTGGGGTCTTACTTCACCGGAGAATTCTCCTGTACTTCGAGCTGGCAAAATTATATGGGTTAGAGCAGCATTTGCTGAAAGATTTCAGTTATCTGTAGTCCTGTTGAGCATTATTCCGCGATTATGCTCTCCTTCCTGGATGGCGTTTGTGGACTCTGTACCACAACGGCGGTCATCCAGAACTATAATTAAGATTAACTTAGCATTGTATGTTCGGAATCAGCATCCGTTTAATTACTTGTTGCATTTTCAAATATAGTAGGTACAGCAGCTGGTATTAATCGATTTTTGATGGCCTTGTTGACGAAAATTTCTTCGAAGTGATGGGCACAGAGGAAAAATTTCTCTCGTCTCCTGAAATTAGCCCGAACACATTCGGTCCCGCTGTTTGAAATCCATTTTTCTGCCCTCTCGGTATCTTTGGGAAACTTAAACAAAGTAACGTGCTGCTCAGATACGTTCGTAATACAGCTGTTCATCCAGCACTCTTTATTTCGAAATTTTCTGGGTACTGTGGGAGGCTGGAAATGCATAAATACAGAGTAAACATAGAGTTTCTGATAAAATTGTTTGCATACCTTGGTTAATAGTCGATAGTGAAGAACTCAATTATTTTTCTGAAAGTTCACTAACTCAAAACAAGTATTGTAAAGCAGTTTTCCAATATCATGAGTTGATGACATTCCTGAATGTTTTGAAACAAGAGCACTAGTAATTTTTCGAACACCGTATGGAAACTTTTCCCGTGTTTTTTAAATGGATAACAACACTTGGCGCTCTTTTTGCTGGCACTCATTTTACTTTTCCATTAAATTAACACGAGAGCAAACTTTTTGTCGAAAGGGCTCTACAAAAACTAGTCTGCTTTTAGTACTTCATGATTAAGTTTTTTGCAAGTTTGACAAAACTAGCCAATGGTCTGTGAAAAAGAGACTCCCAATTTCGATATTTTTGGACAGACTAATTAGCACCAAAAATTTGAAGGGACCAATAAATAAGATTATCAAATCTATCAGGTAAGAATAATACATTGATTGATTCCGTGTATTAATTTTTTCATCAGTTAATTTATTTACTTGGGGCAATTCGCATTCAGCAAGAGAAACATAAGATGTAACCTGGGTAACATAGCATACTATGTAACCCAACATAGTATGCTGGTCTGTTTGTTAGCACGGCAATATGCGCGAAAGTGTTTCAGAGTAATTTTGAACGAAGCAAGCTAACCTTCCGTTACCCTGGTGAGGGATCCCACTCCCCCCGAGGCCTATGGTCCTTCCACTACCGACACCAGTGATCCACTGCCCGACCGGATACAAGCCCTAACCCCCGCTCTATCCATCCCAACTTCCGACCGGCAAGCCCAGGACCAACCCAACTTTATCACCGAGACCCCCAATCTAAGCAATGCACCATCCAATCCGACCACCCAAGAACCCGAAATCCTTCTGGACGTCGAACCGATCCTGAGCCCAACGGTGCCTAATCCGATGACACCCTCAAAACACCGCGACATGTTGCCACACAATTGGAGGGGTCAACGATTGGCGTGCCCATGGACTTACCAGAGGATAGGGAGCGTCGCGCCGAAGTCCCGGTCACAGAACGCAGTATAAAGAAAACGACGAAAGGAAGAGGACACCGCAAGGACAATCCTGCTGGCTCCAGATAAGCATATTCCGGACATTGACTCTCAACATTCGGAATATTACGAACCCCGACAAACTTAGGATCCTACAAAATTATCTAGTCTCACTTAATTTAGATGTTTTATGTTTGCAAGAAATCAATTTCTCGAAATTCCCTCGAATTGACCAAGACTACAAGGCGTAAATTAATATCGGTTCAGAAGAACCTGGCACTGCTGTTCTCGTACGAAACAATCTTAATGTGAAATCAGTAAATAAAAGCGAGGACGGAAGGCTCCTCCAGGTCACCACTGACATCGTAACGGTCACGAACATCTATGCACCAGCTGGGACAGACAGAAGGGCAGAGCGGAACGATATTTTTTCCAGTTGCGTACCAGCATACTTGTTGGAAAGGAGGAAGCCGCATGTACTCCTTGGAGATTTCAACTCGGTGCTCAACCCCTCGGACAAACATACCACAGGCAAGACTGTTCCTCAGTGTAGCTTTCAATTCCCGTTCCAAGGCCTACTCCAAGCCTGCAACTTGTTCGACGTATGGACTTGGATGAAAAAGGCAGAACCCGGTCACACGCAATTTCCATCCACGAGGTTCGTCGCGCATAGACCGTGTGTATGCCTCTCGTGCATTAACCCTTTATATCCAAACCATATCTCTACAACCTTTTGGTCTGAGCGACCATCATGGCGTCTTGGTAGAGCTTGCCCTAATGACCCCTCCGACCCAACCCAGAAGCAATGGCCTCTGGAAACTAAATACTTCAGTCCTGAGTGACCCGGAATATGTCGATAATATCTCGCGCTTTCTAAACTACGCGAGAACGCAACGGCATAACTTTGCTTCTGTTCTCGCCTGGTTGGACAAATTTGTCAAACCAGGCATAAAACGCACGACGATCCGCTACACCAGGTTGAAGGCAAAAATGCAAGCAGCAATGAGGACCACTCTCACTACAGTGATCCTAGAGGCTTCGGAACTTCCTCCACAGGAACGATCACCACTGCTACGGAGAATCCGGCAATCAATCCGAGAATGGGAGTTGAACTCGCTCGCAGGGTCAAAAATCCGCTCTGAACGTGATCACAACATCCACGAAGAGCCCACTTCCCTCCACGATGTGGTCCGGGAAGCCCGCCAAGAGAAACGGACCCATATCTCGTCGCTAGGGGTCCACCTTAGCGTCAACAGAACGGTCGAAAGCGAGATCGTGGAGGTAGTACACCACTGCTTTGAGAATCTATTCAAGCAGAAATCTCCTGAAGGCGACACGGCAACTTTCCTTTAGGACTTACCCCGTCTGGGCACCCAGGCCCAAGACCTCCTCAGCGGTGACATCTCACGCGCAGAAATTGACGTAGTGGTGCCACTCCTCCCGAGCGGTAAATCGCCGGGGCTAGACAGCATCCCCAACGAATTATAAGCATTTCTGGCCCATCTTAATGGACGAATTCACCACACTTACCAGATATGCCCTGGAAAATGGTATGCCTTCAGCTACAAGTCTCATCCGACTCCTCCCGAAGAAGTCAAACCCAACGGTCCCACAGGACTTCCGACCCATCTCGCTCCTCGGCGCCGATCATAAGATCATTGCAAAGGTTCTGACCAATCGACTGCGACCGACATTGGACACCACAATCGGCAAAGGGCAGGTAGGGGGCATCCCAGGGAGAGACATCGGCGACAACCTCCTCCTGTACAGAGATGTGGTACAGCTGACGAAATCGAGGGACCTCAGTGTTGGAATTGTCAGTCTGGACCTTCATAAGGCGTACGATAACATGAACCGTGACTTCCTCTGGTCAACACTGAACGCGATGGAGTACCCTACTCGCTTCGTCATGTGGTTGCAGAACCTGTACGCCAACAACACCGCCGACGTCCTGGTCAACGGACGGTTTACTGTAGCAATCCCAATCTTGGACCCCTTGCGCCAGAGTTGTCCACTCTCTGTCCTACTCTTTGACCTATTCCTAGAGCCGCTGTTCCTTAAGCTGAAGGCAGACCTTGAGGGCTTCACTCAGTTCTCTGAGAAGGTGGCCTACTGTGCAACGGTCGACGACATTACACTGTTTATTGCCTTTCACCGTGACCTTAACAAGGCATTAAACCTTATACGCGCCTTCGACTTGGTCTTCAACATTAGGCTGAACTCGGACAAAACTCAGATCCTCAAACTTTGTGATTGGTCAAGGGACCTTACGGCGCTGAACACCAACATCCCGCCAGTCTCGACCCTGCACATGCTAAGAGTCGACTTCTCAGAGGACTTCGAGCAAATGGTGGAATCCACCTGGACCCGGATCCGCAGCAAGATCATTTCAGCCTTAGTTACCAGCCGCAACCGCCCACTCACCTTCCGCCAACGCGTACATTTCTTGAAGCGCCACATTCTTCCCCTGGCGTGGTACTACGCCCGCGTCCTTCACTGCCCCGTCCACTTTTCCAACCAGCTCGAACAGGCCTTTCTTCGTTTTCTCTGGCACGGGAAGCTAGAACGTGCACCCAAACAAGCCCTGTACGCAAATTATGCAGACAGAGGATTGCAGTTCTTCCAACTTCAGTTGAAATTCGAAGAGCTCCATGTACGGCTAAATTGTAACACTCTCCTCAGAACCCATGTTCCCAAGAGCAGTGTTGCGGTACTGGCTTGCCTTTCCCTTACGCTATGTCCTCCCCGAACTTTACCGCAGCAATATTGGCCCAAAATCCTTCTTCACCCCTTCTCACCTGACACCACTGTCCCCCGACTTATAACTTTGTTCGAAAAGCAGATCATCGGCCGGTCGATTCCCCGGCGCCCCATAGCCTACGATTTCTTTGTGAGCCAAATCGACGTGCCCAGCAAGCTAGTCGTGCGCAACCCGAACCTGGACTGGACGCAAATCTGGCAGAACTCGCGCTCTCCGTTCTTGTGCCCTTCTGTGAAGGAACTCCTATTCCAGTTCCACAATGACATCCTGCCCACGAAAACGAGGCTGCACAAGTGTCACAGGACCCCTGATGATCTTTGTGTTTATTGCAATGCAGAACCGGAAACGCTGTTTCACCTGTGTTTTGGTTGCCAGAGCACGGCAACATCACTGACGTGGTTGAAAGTGGAATTCGCCAAGTTGGGAATCCTGGACGTGAATGAGGAAGTGCTCCGCCTAGGAGTCCGCCTAAACACGAGAAAACTGACCAACCGCTTCGTTTTCCTGGTGTCGAGTTACCTGACGGCCATCTGGAGACAGCGACGATTCCTGGACCACCCGGACCCTTTAATTACCTCAGAGATTACCTATCGCCTTTTCTGTTCAATTTCCCATTAAAGAAGGCCAAATGTTTTGGTGCTTCGTTAAATTTAGTTGGTCTTATGTTACGAAAATTGAAGCTGTGATAAATTTCTAAGTTTGTGTTTTTGTAAATAGTTAGTTTTTGGTTCAAAATACAACAATCATTTAGAAATTTCCTATTCGTTTATTATTACTATACTATACTACTATTTACTATTATGTTTTGAATCCTTCCGTGAGGTTTATTCGGAATAAGTGTAATAGTGATTATCTATGATCAATAATACATTTTGTTGTATCCGAAAATAGTAGTTCCTCTAGTCCTCGAGTTAGAGTGTAGTAACAAACAAGTACTACGACTATCTATACCCCCAATAGTAAACTCACCACAGATATCATAAATGTTATTATACTATGTTTCGCATTAGTCAGTGGAAGTACGTTTACTATCTATACTCCACTACTTAGATTTCTTCGGGAACTCATTCAGCAGAATGGATTGATATCACAACTTGCTTCTAAAATGTAGGTTCCTACGAGCCGGATTTGCACCTGCGACCGAGTTTAGTGGAACTTCCACAATAATTTTTAGCATTAGTACAAACAAAATAATACTGCTGTTGAACACTCGGATCGCCTAGCTCTTAAAGCAAGACTACTGTTACATTCGAGAGTAAGATATCTAAGAGTCATCTGTCCGTGAGACTTGTAGCTATGGAGAAGATTCAATATTATCCTGGTAGTGAAACCACTAAATAATCGTACTAACTGGGTAGCTCAGTTGGTAAAACGGTGGATCGTAGTTCAGTCGCTCGAACAAGCACTCCGGGGTTTTTCAAAGAAAGTATTGCTGAATGATAGCAAATTCAATACCGAATTGATCTCGATTTCACCAAAACTTGTTTCCAATAGGCGTTTTGTTTCGTTTTTTCCGGAGAATTTCAATTTTTAGTTTTCTTTGCAAGTTTGCCACGTGGCTGATCGAAAGATTGGCACGTGGCAGTGAAGCCTTTCTCGGCTTCTGGGAGACCCACGTGCCAATCTAAGTTTGCCTTCTTTGATTTTCCTTATTTTTCCATTTTTTTCGCTTGGTTCGTTGATTCGTTACATTCATGGAGGAGAATAAAAACACTGCGGAGTTGGATTTTTCGGACTTCCCGCAAAAGCCGCCCAGTACATGGTGTTGGAATAGGTATCGGACGACTTAAAGGTTGGGATGGCCAAAATTGTCGGGATCCAATTTTGTACAAATGGTAAGGTTTTGGTAAAGTTCACGGACCCGAAAAAATACGAGGAGTTTATAGGTTGCCTCGAAGGTGAGAAAAATTTCAAGGGTCAAAAGGTCAAGGTAACGAGGCGTAGCGCTTCGAGGAAAGTCGTGAGAATTCATGACGCTCCCTTTAAGTTTTGTCGGTCGAAGGTGCGTAAGGCGCTTGGAACCTTCATGAGCGTTCTGACGCTCAGGGAGGATGTACACCGATTTCCGGACCGCCCGAACGCCAAACTAGCGGGTGTGCGAAACGGAGTCATCGTGACGGTGATGGACCTAAAGAGCGACATTCCGTCGTACATCTTCGCGGATAGGCAAAGGCCTCTACGTCACCCATCCGCAGCAGCCCAAGACATGTATGCGTTGCCATGAGCCGGACCTTCTTGTGGCTGCTTGTCCCAAACGGGCGCTAACAAGGGTACGAGGTTGGGAGACGCGTGGGCCACCACCGTCGATCCACCCGGCAACAGACCCCACTCCCCCCCCAGGCTTACGGCCCTTCCAACAACGACCCGAATGACCCATTACCTGTCCTGGAATAAGCCCCGATCCGCACTCAGCCCAACCCAACAACTGAACGACAAGCCCATGAGGGGCTTTCCAGCGCGATCCTTGAAACCCCGCAAACGCCTGATCTGAACGTGCTCCCATCAAACCTGCCTCCCGAGGACTCAGAAATTTTCCTGGACGCTGAGCCAATATGAAGTCCCACGATGCCTAGTGTGGCGACTCCCTCAACGCAGCGCGACATGTTCGCCACACAATCGGACGGGTCAGCAACTAGCGTGCCGATGGACCTATCAGAGGATAGGAAACGACGCGCTGAGATTTCAGTCACAGAAGGGAGCCTAAAGAAACCTACGAAGGGGAGAGGACGCCGCAAGGATAGTCCTACTGGCTCCAGATAAACATATTCCGGGTATTGACGCTCAACATTCGGGCATTACCAAACCCCGAAAAACTAAAGATCTTGAAAAATTTTCTAGCGTCACTCAATTTATATTTGATATGTTTGCAAGAAGTCAGTTTCTCGAAATTCCAACTAATTGGCCAAGACTACAAGGCGTATATAAATATCGGCCCAGAAAAACGTGGTACTGCCATCTTCGTACGGAATAATCTTAATGTTAAATCGGTAAACGCGAGCGATGACGGACGGCTCCTCCAGGTCGGGACTGACATCGTCTCAGTTACGAACATTTACGCACCAGCCGAGACAGACAGAAGAGTCGAACGGAATGATTTTTTTTCGAGTTGTGTGCCGGCGTACTTGCAGGGCAGATCGCAACCCCAGGTCCTATTAGGGGATTTTAACCCGGTAGAATCGGAGGTGGACAGGGTATCGTTAAACCAAGGCCCAAATGGACCCCGGTCTAAGACGACTCTGAGCAGCCTTACAGGCGTGCAACTTTATAGACACCTGCTAGCTAGCACTAGCTAGGTAGCTCAGTTGGTAGGGCGGTGGATTGTAGTTCAGTCGCTCGTACGCGCGCTCCACGGTTCTCCCAAATATAGCATTGCTCAGAGTAAGAGTAGTCAGACAGCGAGATCGATCTCGATCTCAACAAAATCAGTTCTTGTTAGGGCGTTTTGGTTTCTTTCTCTTCAGAAAATTTGAGTTTTTTTTGCAAATTCGCCACGTGGCTAATCGAACGATTGGCACGTGACAGTCAAGGCCGGGCCTTTTTTTGGGCTCCTGGGAGAACTCAGGTGCAAACTAAGTTTGCCCCTCCTTGTGTTTTCTTGTCTTTTCTTTAATTTTCCATTCTTTATTATTTTTCCTTTGTTCCGCCTATTTCGTTGTAATCCAATGGAGGAGTACAAGAATACGGCGGAGCTGGATTTTGCGGGCTTCCCCCAAAAGCCGCCTCAGTATGCGGTCCTGGATTGGTTGGCTGAAGGTCTGCAGATTGGAATGGCCGATGTTGTCGGCATCCAGTTCTGCACTAACGGAAAGGTTTTGATGAAATTTTTAGATCCTAGGAAATATGAGGAATTTATCGGTAATTACGAAGGGGAAAAATTTTTCCAAGGTGTCGCGGTCAAGGTCACGAGGCGTAGCGCCTCGAGGAAGGTCGTCAGGATTCATGACGCTCCTCTCGAGTTTTGTCGGACGAAGGTGCGCAAGGCGCTAGAAACGTTCGGGAGCGTTCTCGCGATCAGGGAGGATGTACACAGGTTCCCAGATCGCCCGAACACCAATCTTCTTCCATTTCATTACTATGTCATTGTGATCTCTTTCTAAGTTGATGTGTATGTAAATATTTTTGGTCCAAAATAAACACAATTATCTAGGGAATTGCAGATTGTGAAAGAAATCCACAGGTCGCTGGTTCAAATCCGGCCCGGAGGAGTATATTTTGCAATAGAACTTGATTCCCTGGTAGGTTTTAAGATTCAATAGTAATACCATGTTTTCAGTGTATGATATGCTGGTTTAACTTCGAGTATAGCTTTATCTTTTCATTGTGTGATTTATCCCCGATTTGTGTTGTACTCTTGAAGAAGTCCTCCAGTGTGAACACAGTGAAATATAGTTTAAAATTTGGTTGTAAGTGTTTTTATAAAGTAAGAACTTGAAAACCAGGAATAATGTAAACTACGTGATAGTTGTGTAAGTAGTATCTTTGATACTTTTATTTGAGCAGTCGGTAATACCCTGATGTTTGTAACAGATACAGCAAAGTTGGTATCACAAGTATTCTTGTAGTGATTTAACATGAGTGTAAATAATTGTAAACCAGTAGGAAATGCTCTCAGTTAATTTCACAAAAAAATTTAGGTTCTAGTTTCATTTAATAACAGGTCTCTTCCGATAAAAGTTAACTAGAGCTACAAAAGATCCGTAAATTTTTATTGCTGAGTTATAGTGAATGTAAAGCTATCTAGAGTAAATATGTCGAGCTTATAGTTTTATTAACAAAATATTGACCATTTAAGAGTTTACACCAAAGTGCTAGTTAATAGTATTAAGACGATCTTACACTCGATGGTTTATGTCTTCTAGTAGCTCAGTATGACTATAGAGATTCCTGATTAGAGCCGCAAGATTTAAATACTAGTAGGTAATAGATAATTAGATTAACAGTATTAGGTATTATTAGTTTGGCAATAAACGTTAAGAAACGCCAAATGAACCGTTACTTCAGACAGATGAAACTAACATAAAAGTTATTCTGTTCAAGTAGCGTTTAATGGTAATATTCTTAGCAACATCTGTTACAGGTTTTGTGAACTAAATCACATTCTTCTTTCTGTCGTGAACCTTTCACCAGATTTTTGAACAAGACATTTTTAACTGCTCCTCTGAATGTGGTGAAATCGTTCTATGTATCTATATATCCTCTGGTAGCTGAGCTGGTAGAGCGGTAGACTGAAGATCAGTCGACAGCTCATGCGCTCCTCGTTTAAAATCAAATCTTCAATAATCTTTAATTACAACTTTCCAAGGCAATTGGTCCAACACGATTTAATTGGCTTCATTCTGAATTTTGCTAGGTAGGGAGAAAATTTCCACTCTTTGTTTCTACTTCTTCTTGCCCTTGGTTTTTCTGTGCAACCATATGGTTGACTGACATGCTCACCTTGCCGGCAGGTGGGCGCTCGGTTGGGGCAGGCGCACAATGGAGGAATTTAAACCGCGGAGCTTACGGAATTTTCGGCGAAACCGCCACAGTATGTGGTGCTTGAATGGTTATCTTATGTTTTGCATGTCAACGTGACCGATGCCACTGGAATACAGTACTATACCAAGGGCAAGGTTGATGTGTAGTTCGCGGACCTCAAAAAGTACGATGATTTTATTTAGGCTAACGAGGATGAAAGGGTTTTTTCAAGGCAGACTTCTCAAGATCTCCAGGCGTAGCGTAGCACATCCCGAAAAATCGTCCGGGTTTACGATGCCCCTTTGAGTTCGATCGAGAGAAAATCAGAAACGTTTTGGAAAACTATGGAAGCGTCCTTACGCTTCGGGACGATGTGCACTGATTCCCGGATCGGCCCAATACGAAGTTTACAAGCATCAACAACGGGGTAGTCGTAGCGGTAGTGGATTTGACGGTTAACATCCCTTCGTCCATTTGTGTGGACCGAAAGTGGCTCTTCGTGTCCTACGCACAGCAACCCAAGACCTGCATGCAGTGCCACGAAACCGGTCACTTTGTGGCCGACTGTCCCAAACAGAAAGATGCAACCCGAAACCGTGGATGGGAAACTCGGCTGCCGCTTTTGGTAAATCCGACCACGGACCCCAGCTCTTTCGAAGCTGGTGCACACCGAAGCCAGGTTCCAGTTTACCTTACGACCCAATCTCCCGAACTGAGCTGCCCGGAAAACCCGGTAGTTTCCCCAGACCCCCCGCCCCCCTATGACGATAATGAAGACCTGGTCTCCTCAGGACCCCGAAGAGATTGAGGGTCATGGTTCGCCCGCAGATGTTCTCACCCCAAACCTGTGCACTTCATTGCCCATCATCGAACCGCAGGGAAATGATCGTGCCATGGATGACGCGTGACCCCTACCTACCCCCGTCTCGAATTCCTCAAATACTCCTTGCCCCTCAGAAAAGGACATGTTCGCCACCCAAACGTTGACAGAAGCTGAACCAATGGACTCAACTGAAGAAAGGAAACGACGCGCTGAAGTCCCGGCCACGGCCGCTGGCGGAAATAAGGCCCCTACAGGTAGAGCCCGCCGTAAGGCTAGTCCCGCTTCTTCCAACTAGACATGTTACGCATACTGATGCTCAATATCCCAGATATCACGGACCCCGAGAAACGGCGAGTGCTGAAAAATTTCTTAGTTTCCCCCAACTTGGGTATCATTTGTTTACAAGAACTTTGGTTTCCCAAGTTTAACCATTTAAAAGATACAAATAATAAGTTTATAAATGTCGGTGCTGAGGACAGGGGTACTGCCATATATATAAGGAAAACTCTAAATATAACGAACGTATGTGCTACAGAGGACGGCCGCTTGCTTCAAGTGGATACTGACCAGTGTTTTTTCACTACTGTGTATGCCGCTGCGGGCACGAACAGAAGAGCGGAGAGGGATCTTTTCTACTCAAGTTGCATCCCACCCTATTTGTTACAAAGGAAGAAGCCCCACATACTCCTTGGGGGCTTCAACTCTGTCCTCGATCCCTCAGACAAAGAAACTACAAGCAGGACCATTTTTCAGAGTTGCTTTCGGTTCCGTTACACGGTCTGCTCCAGGGTTGCAATCTAACCGATGCTTGGACATGGCTGAGAAAAACGAAAGCCCGGCACATTTATTTCCACCAGCGAGGCTCCTCACGTATTGACCGGGTGTGCGTTTCGCGAAACCTGGCTCCCCTTCTCAAAACTGTAGCCGTGCAGCCTTTTAGCCTCAACCACCATCATGGGGTCATGGTAGAGCTGGACATGTCGATCCCCTAGGTCAGGCCGAAGCGGACTCCCCTGTGGAGACTTAACACATCGGTCTTAAAGGACCCAGAGTATGTGGATAACATTACGCACTTCTTCACCTACGCAAGGACACAACAGAATACAGGGTTCCCAGCGACCTTGAAATCCTGGAAAACCTGGAATTGTCACGGAATTCCAGCTGGGTCAGGGAACATCAGGGAAAACCTGGAAATTGATCTATATTTGTGGAAAAGTCAGGGAAATTTTTGGTAATTCTGAGGACGAATTGGACAGACGCCATCTATTGGTTTATTTTATAACTATTTTGCTTGACGTATTCGTAATTGAAACATTCGTTAGAGGGTACTAATAGCCTAACACATTGTTTTGATGTGGTCGTTGAAGGAGAGCGCGTTTGTCTCAGCCCAGTTTGTATCTCATATCAGCGAGAATCTCAATCTTTCTTTAATGTCAGCGAAAATTTTAAGGTGCCAGGGACAAAAAAGTGGAAATTTAATCAAAACTGGATCAATATTGAAAGTCACCAGGAGTGGTTTCAGTGGTTAAGAGAGGATAAGAACGACCCATTTAAAGGACGATGTATTGCTTGTAATACATCTTTCGGCCTGAGCAATATGGGTAAGCAAGCAATCTGCAGTCACTCTGACGGTAAAAAACATAAGAAAGCCTTGGAACAAAAAAGGCTCCAGACCTCGGTAGCTGGTTTTGCAGTCAAGGAGTTTCCCTCAACCTCAGCCGATGCCAGCTTTGATTTTGTAACTGTCACCAACAACAAGGTCCATTTGGACCTCGACAAGTCTTCCGCATCAGTTGCAGAAAATCAGCCGTGTGGAACTGTGTTTCAGTCGTATGTTTTGCCGAATGATGTTCTGAAAGCTGAAATCCTGTGGGCCCTGAAGTCTGTGTCCAGTCAGCGATCATTTAATTCAGCAAGTGATGAATCGTCTTTGTTCAGAGCCATGTTTCCAGACAGCCAGATTGCCAAGAGGTATTCATCTGGAGTGACAAAAATTTCGTACCTGATTTCCCATGGAATAGGTCCATACTTTCAAGACCAGCTAGTACGCAATTTGAAAAATTGTGAAAATTATGTGATCTGTTTTGATGAGGCTCTAAATAAAATAGCTCAACGTGGCCAAATGGATTTAGTTGCCCGCTACTTTGATGATAATTCCAACATTGTCGCCACTCGGTATCTCCCATCTGTGTTCTTGGGTTCGGCGGAGAGTGAAGATCTTCTCGCAAAGTTTATAGAAGGCCTAGCGTTGCTAGGGTTACATCTACGTACCCTTGTTCAGGTCTTTATGGATGGCCCAAATGTGAATTGGAATTTTTTCAGGCTACTGAAGGTAACTTCATGTTTTAGAGTTCCTCTCATATTTTCAACAAGACATATTGTTTTTATTTGCAGGAGAGTTTCGCTAATCCAGAAATATTGAAACCAAAACAACTTCTAGAAATGGGGTCATGCGGCCTTCATGTTCTTCATGGAGAATTACAAGCTGGCCATGCCTCCTCGTCGTGGAACCTGAACCAGATTCTCTCTGCGGCATACAATTTATTTTAAGGTTCTCCTGCCAGACGGTCTCATTTCACCGCTATCACCGGATCTTCCACCTTCCCAAAGAAATATTGTAAGACCCGATGGGTAGAAAACGTTGACGCTGCTCCAAGATTTCTCGATTGTTTTGACGAGGTGCGCGTCTTCCAAGAAAAACACAAAGATGCCCGTACTCAAGACCTGTAAAGCTGGAAAACCTTAAAATAAGGCTTTCAGGATCTATTCTTGCGAGCAAAAATATGTTTCTTCATTACCATGGCAAAAGAAGTTAGCCTTTTCTAACCTTATTCAGGCAGCGCGACCTCATTTCATTATCAGGAAAGCGAAAAAATTATCAAGTGTTTGTTACGTAGATTTGTAAAAGCAGAAGTCATGGATTCAGCCAACACAACAAGAAAACTGGTTTCCCTAGACCTCGCTAATCCAGACAACTTGATACCTGTCAAAACTATTGATCTCGGATATGGGTGTTCGCGCGAATTGAAGAAGCACACTGCTGACGGAGCGAAGAAGAAAAAAGAAGTCGAAATTGGTCGGTTTCGACAGGAGAGCCGTGACTTTATGTTGCGATGTCCACCAAAATTACCGAAAAGTCGCCTCTGAAATATAATCTCACACGTGCACTTTCAGCATTTGCACCGATAACCACAAAAACTGATCCTGGGAAAGCAATTCATAGGTTTCAGTCATTCATTGAGATATTCATTGACGCAAACCAGTACGACGTAACATGCGCCGAGGCCTGTGAAAGACAATTCCGAGAACTCTGCAGGCTTGCGTCGTCCAATCCTGAACTAAAGGCTTTATTCGAGAACTACAACTTCCAAGAGGACCGACTCGATGTCTTCTACAATAGCGTGATGAACGCGGACGTGAAACTACGGTCGTTCAAACACTTGCAAACCATAGTGAAGAAGGTCCTTTTATTGAGCCACAGCAACGCCTCAGTTAAGTCCGGATTTTCCGTAAACAAAAATATGGTTGTGAAAAACCTGCAAGAGGAGAGTCTCGTTAATCTCCATCTAGTCTACGATTCCATAAACTGCCATGGAGGAGTGCTCAAAGCAGTGGCGTGGCTAGGGGCTTCTGGGCCCTGGGCAAATCTTTTACTGTGGGCCCCCACCTTTGTTACATGTCATAAATATGGATTATTTTTGTAAAATGTTACCGTTTCTTATTATGATTCTGTGGCTCTACAAAGAGCCGTCAAAAAGCTCCGTCTATACGGGACTTTGGGCATATCCGAACCTACGACTCCTTGTGTTTATAAGCTCAACGAACCTGACTCACTTACTTTGCTTCCCAAGTACGCGTTGGAGCCAATAGAATCTTTCGCAAGACTACTTGAAACGGATGCTGTTGTCGATGAAACAATGCTCGCGTCTTCGAGTCCAATAGCGAACGACGAACCTGTCCGTGACACCAGCACACTTTTCAGCTTGTTGCTCTCTAATCTCCTTCAACTTCCTCTTCTGATACTGAATGCTTGCCAACCATGATTTAAAATTCTTGCAAGTGCACGAGTCGACTGCTTTGCTTGAAATGAAAAAATAGTCACTGATTTGGTCGTCTATAACGACTCTGCTTGACAATCCTGCCAGACGTAATACTACAATAACAGTTTCTAGAACTCCCAGTCGACGGTGACTGAGAACTTAAATCACTTTCTTCGAATCGTGCTAATCAACCAAAAAAAACAGGCTATAGTGCAAAAATTCTAAGGATTTTCGAGGAATAGTCCATTAGAAAGCAAGAAAGTATGACCTTAAGTCGACCAATAAGCCATGGAATACGAGGAAAACAACACAAAACTTGTTTTTTATGCTTATCAAGCCACACGGTATAGGTGTCAAATGTCAAATCTCTAGGGATTTGTATGGAATTGCCGGGTTGAAAATGTGTTTAAGCAGCAATTTACTTAAAAAACTTGCTCTTGCTAAGGCCCAGGAGAGGTTGACTTTCAGTGACCTCAAGAAGTCTGCCCAGCCTGTGACGCATCCAACTCCGTGAGCCCTAGCGTGGCCTGTCTATGACCGCGGTTCCCGGCTGGGGCCCACCTCAGGACCGTGTGAACCCTGACTGGGCCCCCAAGACCGTGGGCCCTGGGCACGATGCCCCACTTGGCCCTTTCCACGCCACGCCACTGGCTCAAAGTTCCCATCGACACTGAGCTTTTGCGTAGCTGCAAGTGGGGGTATCAGCGTTACAAGGGTGCTCTAGATGAGAAGAAAAAAAGTCGTAAAGAAGAAGGCAACTCAGCCAATAGGAAGCGTAAGCTTGAGGCCGAACTACATGCTGAGAAGAAAAAACTTCAACTGGCTGAAGTTCGTGCCAGCGATCAAGCAGCCTTGGCAAAACCAAGGTGCCTGGAAATCGAGTTTCAGCTTGATGCTCTGAGGGAGTAATAAGTTGTATTCGTGTGTCTTTTGCTCCGATCCTCCAGCGTGTTTTACTCTGATTCTCCACCGAAGATTCGAACAGTATTTCAAATATAATCAAGAATGTTTCGTGTCTCAGTACTCTTGTCTATATTTATATTATTATCGGCTAAACTAACAATGAGGGGTAGTCAGGGAATTTTGATAAAAACAGCTCTGGAAAACCTGGAAACGTCAGGGAATTTGAGTTGGGAAATTTGCTGGGAACCCTGGAATAACTTTGGATCTATCCTCGCCTAGTGGGAAGACCTGGTCAAACTAGGCATTAAACGAATGACATTACGCTACACGAGAATGAAACCGGCTATGCGAGCTGCCATAAGGGGGACATTTACCAGTGTGATCTTGGAAGCGTCCGAACTTCCCTTGCATGAACGAAGGCAGGTATAAGTGAGTGCGACAAGCGACCAGAGATTGGGAGATGAGCTCTCTTGCAGGCTCCAGATATGATCTGAAATCACGGATCTGATCTGGATCACGCGATCGAAGGAGAACCTCCCTCCCTTCATACCTTGATCCAGGAAGCTCGCCGAGGTAAACGAATGCACATCTAGTCGACTTAAAGACCACCTCGGCGTTGTTCGAACAACCGAGACCAAGGTAGCAGAAGTAGTTCACCAGTACTTCACTGAACTTTTCAAGAAGAAATCTCCTACAGAAGACCCAGGACCCTTTCTCCAAGGACTTCCGAGCTTAGAGAGCAACACCCAGGCCCTACTCAGTAACGATGTAACGCGTGCCGAGATCGATGTAGTGATCCCACTCCTCCCAAACGGTAAATGTCCTGGGCTGGATGGCATCCCTTACGAATTTTACAAAGAATTGTGGTCTCTTCTACGAAATGATTTCCCTAGCCTAGCAAAATTTGTTCTTGAAAACGGTATGCCTTCCGCACCCAGCCTAATCAGCCTCCTCCCGAAGAAGGCAAACTCCTCAACCCTCAGGATTACAGAACCATTTCACTCTTGTGCGCTGATCACAAAGCTAACGCGAAATTCCTGACTATTCGTTTAAGACCGTTACTGGATGCCACTTTCGGTAAAGGACAAGTTGGCGGCATCCCGGGGCGTGACATCGGCGACAACCTGCTTCGCTTCAGAGAAGTATTGCATTTAGCAAAAGTCAGGAACCTTCGCCTTGGCATCGTCAGCTTGGACCTTGACAAGGCCTACTGTGACAAACTTTGGGAGACTTCAGTCGACCAACGAATCAATGAGACGGGGTTTAGCTAAAAGCACTGTATTTGATAGTACCTTGAATAGTGCGTGCTACTACAAACGGGTAAATGAGCGGTTACAAGGGTTGCAGTTGGGGAGAGCTACGACAGGCTGCTTAAGTGAAGACTGTAAGATAGCTTGCAATGTTCTGACCTAATAGGCACAACCGGCCGGGTTTTTACACCCTGCCAGTGCAAACACTTTCCCACGGATGTAACGCCAAACCATCCGGGAAGGACTTAATCTAGACATCCTGAAATGGCATGGTAAGCCCAGGACTCGCTGTTACGATTTCTTCTTAGTGAGGGGTATTGCGTGAGAATCAAGTATACGTGGGAACCAACATATCAGTTAGATATTAAAGGGCTCGTTACACTACAACAATGTCAACAGGACCTTCCTTTAGTATACTCTGAACTCAATGATGTGCCCCCCGCGTTTCGTCACGTGGTTGCAGAACATGTATCCGAACAACACTACCCACATCCTAGTCAATTATCAGCTGGGAGAAGCATTCCCGATCCTGGATACTTAATGGCAGTGTTGTCTACGCTCAGAAATACTGTTTTATCTTTTTCTGGAGCCGCTGCTTGTCAAATTGAAAGTCGAACTTGTTGGCTTCACTCAATTTTCGGAGAAAGTCAACTTCTGAGCGACAGTAGACGATAATACGCTTTCCCGTGACCTCAACAAAACGGTAAACCTTCTGCACGCCTTTGGAAGGTTTCCAACAGCAAACTGAACACAGACAAATCTCAGATGTTAAACCTAGGGGACTGGTCCACGGAACTCAAGGAACCCGGCAGCACGTTTCTCGCGGTCTGTACGCTAACCGTGCTAGGAATATGCATTTCCGACAACGTTGACCACACAGTAGAGACCACATGGACCCAGATTCGTGACAAATCCGTCGCTGTCCGTGTCAACCACCGCGACCGACCACTCACCATCCACCAGCGTGGACAATTCATGAAACGCCACGTCCTGCCCCTTGTGTGGTACAACGCGCGCATAGTACCGTGCCCGACCCACCTGGCCGACCAGCTCGAGCAAGCCTCTCTCCGCTTCTTACGGCACGGAAAGCTGGAACGTGCGCCGAGAGAAACCCTGTACGCCGACGAGTCGAAAGGAGGCTTAGGTTTCTTCAGACTTCGCTTGAAGTTCGAAGAACTATACCTCCGCCTCACCTACAAACACCTGCTCGCTGGTGAACCAACCTTCACTAGAGCTGTCCTGCGGTACTCGTTATCGTTCCAACTGCGACAGTGCCTGCTGAAACTTTATCGAGGCAACTTGGGTCCCAAATCTGTGTTCACCTATTCCCACCTGGCACCTCTAGTCCCTTTCATTACCCAGCTCGTGGACCGACAAATCATCAGAAACCAGACTCCCAATTTCCCTGACGTGTATCGCTTTTTCGTGAATCAGCTTGCCACTAAGGGTAAGCTGGTGACGCGAAACCCCACCTTGAACTGGGATCTGATCTGGAAACATGCACGCTCTCCGAATCTGTCTCTAGAACCAAGAGGTGTTCTTCCAGTTCAATCATGACATGGTACCGACAAAAGTTTGACTCCTATATTGCCTCAGAGCACTGGGCGCTCTCTGCATCTACTAGAACACGGAGCCCGAAACTCTAGTACACCTCGCTTCAGGTTTGCCAGAGTATAGCCATACAACTCGCGTGGCTGAGATCGAAGCCGGCAAAATTTGGAGTTGAGGGTATCAACGAGGAGGTGCTTTGACTTGGAGTACGGCTACGGACTCGAAAGCTAACCAACCGGTTAGTCTTTCGTGTGTCCAGCTACCTGGCCGCCATCTAAAGACGACGCCGATCCCTTGAGCCCCCGGACGTTTTAATCACCACAGAAAATATTTATTGTACTTTCAGTTAAATCCCTGAATTCATCGAGTCTAAATTCTTTGGTTCCTGATGTTTTGTTACTTGGTAGATTTAAGTGTAAAATGTATGGTGCTGTGATCATTTTCCTTTCTTGTGTTTTCGTGTTTATGTAAATAGTTGATTTTAGTTGAAAAGTAAACAAATTATCTAAAACTTTTTTATGAATTAAAGAAATCCATGGGTCTCTGATTCAAATCCGGCCCGGAGGAACTTATTTTGAATGCTAACGTTGGGTTAATCAGGGACTTGTTATGTTGAGAAGTTGCGGGGGAAGGTGGAAGAGTACGCGATGAACAAAATAAGTATAATTTATAGGTGGCAAAGTTCTCTGGAGCAGAGTACTTGTACTTTTTCATGCGAGGCGCCAAAAAGGGAACGCGTATTTGTGCATCTGGGAAGGTTAGAGCAGCGGGAACTTGGTGAAGAAGTTATCGTTGTCGTAAAGATTATTCACGTGGGGCAGCCGGAGCCCGTTGCGGTCGGAGACGCGGCGTCCAAAGCCGCGTTAATTACCAAATTGATGGTGGGTGACGCTACTGGGGTTGTGGAACTGCCTGTCTGGAATAGTAGCATTCCGTGTCGAGAAGGTAAGGTGGTGGAAAAAATATCTGTTGTGTTGTTGCTTCTTGTCATGTATTTTTGTATAATACTGTAAGTGATGTGTATGAAATCGATGGCTTCACCGTCTCCGAGTTCCAGGGGAAACGGCAGTTGATGGCGTCCGCTTGGACTACCTTTGGCAAATCAACGGAAACCGTGGAGGTCGCGTCCGTGGTCGTGAAGGAGAAACTCGGCCGTGTTAGGGGAATTCAACTGAATGCTCTGTGGGAGTGCGGCACTTGTGGCCGGGATATTCCGGTGCCTCAAGTTCTCCCCAACGTGGTTGTGTGCGGGAAGTGTGGAGATCGGCAATTGGCTGAGGACTGCGAGCGCCGTATTTCGGGCGTGCTTCGTGTGGAGATGGACGGGGTGAAGTTGTCATGTAACCTGAGTTATTGGAGTGGGGTTTTTAAGTTATTTGTGATGACTTACGTAATTTGCTTGTGTAGACTGTTGCCGAGTACGCATCGAAGGAGAAGTTGAAGGTTGATGGGCCTGCTGTCGTCAAGGACATCAAGTTATCCATCTTACGTCTGAAGAAGGTCTTCCCGCCCGGAAAATCCCTCGGTGTCGATGGAATTCCTTGCGATTTTTACAATAATTCTGGCTCTTATTAGCTGAGGAATTTATGGCCCTCGCCAATCAAATCCTAGACCGCGGCTCCCCATCAATTCCTAGTTTGATACGACTACTACCGAAGAATCGCAGTCCTAAAACTATCCAGGAATACCGCCCAATTTCGCTCCTCTGCTATAACCATAAGATCATAGCCGAAATTCTGATGAACCGTTTCAAACCGACCCTCGAAGACAATTATGGGGCAATCACAAGTAGGATGTCCCAGAAAGGGATATCGGAGAAAAACTTTTCTGAGACACAATCCAGCTGGTATCGGAGAGGAGCGTTCGGATAGTGAGCCTTGACCTCAATAACACTGCCCACGTCCAGGTGAACAGAAAACTAACTGATCCGATTCCAATACTCGACTCCCTACGTCAAGGGATCTCCGCTGTAAGTCCTATTATTCGACATCTTTCTGGAGTTTCTGCTCAACAGACTACGCTATGAGGTGAAGGGCATGAAATAGTTTTCTGAAAGATTCACGTTTTGCGCTTCGAAAGTTCAGTTGCTCTTCTCCATGGTCGATTTTTTAAATAATTGAACAGATTTGCATTGGAAAACTTTCCATTTTTTTAACTAAAAGTTAAATTTCCAGTGTCACTTGTTTGCTCATTTTTGCTTGAAAAGTTATTTGGCATTTTTTTAAACAAGAAAAATCCATTGATGCGTGAAACGCTGTTAAAAATAAAACAACATGAAAAATTCAGTGAATTTGACTTGTATCTTATTATTCATATGATGTCTTCTAGCACTCAAAGCAGATTGGTTGTAGAAGGGTGCTGTCTTCTAGCACTGAAAGAGTTTGGTTGTATAAGTGTGCTGTCTTCTAGCACTGCAAGCAGTCCGGTTATTACAGTTATAAAAACACTGATAAATCATATCGTAATTTGTGTCTGCATGTGTTATCAGAGTTACCAATGTTCTTATTATTACTTTTACAATGCCATCGTAGGTTATCATAGTCTATCCCACCATCACTGCACCTTGTTATCGTATGTTATAAGAGACAACAGCGACCGCAGCAACAATAGTTCTAATCACCGCAACCGTAGCAGCTCTAATCGTCGCAACCGCAGCAGCTCAAACCACCGCAACCACAGCAACTCATACGTATATTACTTAATTATTACGGAAATGTTAAGAAACTAATGCTATTGCTAATGTACTTAAGCCAGTTGTGCAAAACTTGCGTTGACCTATATTAGAGTTGCTGCTGCTTTTCTTTTCTTGCATTAAGAATAGGATACGAAGTGCATACTGTTCAAGTAGAATAAAACTATAATTGCAGTGTTAGGTATTCTCTTGGCCTGGTTCGCTGGGAACCAAGTTTTGTACTTCTACTTGTCTTAAAATAGACAACTTAAAACAGGAAAAATACGAACCGGATAGACGACGTGACATTGTTGATAACCTTTAACACTGAATTGGGAAAGGCTACCGAAGCTAATGCTGTATTTTGTAATGTCTCGAACAGTAAGCTCAACTAGATCCCTGCGTCTAGAGGATTTGTCTTGCGACCGCACGCCCCACTGCAGTGGAATACAGTTAGGCACGCACCCTCACTTATTGGCATTCAATCCTCAGAAAATGTTGGTAAAACAGTTGACAACACGTGGACGCTGATCCAAAACGAAGTTGTAAGTTGACTTGTTGCTAACCGTGACCGCAAGTTAACCGTCCACTAGCGAGCAGCCTTTCTGAAACGGTAAGCGCTTCCGAAAGCCTGGGTTATGCCAGTCTCCTGCCTTCACCAACACATCGCTTAACTGGAACATGCATGCCTTCGTTTCCTCTGGCACGGAAAACTAGAGTGAGCTCCAAGAGATGCTCTCTACGCTAATAACACTGACAGGCGACTACAATTCTTCCAGCTCAAACTGATATCCGAAGCACAGTATTTAAGACTCACGTGCAACATTCTGCGCTCACCGAAAGCTGCCTTTCCAAGAGCAGTAATGACCCGAGAACTGCTCTTCCAGTTCAGTCACGACATAGTCCCTGCTAAAGTTCGACTTCTAAAGTGCCGCAGAGCACCGGACGCTCCTTGCATCTACTGCCGAGCAGCACTAGAAACATTTTTCCACGTAACAGCTGACTGTCCACACGTAATGCTCCCGACATACTGGGCGAAACAGGAGCTCCAGAAATTCCAGATTCCTACAGTGGCTGACGGAGTGCTGCGCCCGGGAATTGCTCCCAAACGAAGAAGCTCGCAAACAGGTACGTTTTTGTCGTATGAAATTGCCTTCTAACCAACTGGCGACACTGGCAAGACTGCACCCTACCGGGCATCCCTGCTGTCAAGGAAAGTATTCATCAAGCTTTACCGTTAATACCTTCGTCAAAACGAATGCGCCACTTTGCCCATTGGTTCTTTTCTTCTGTTTAACTCTGTCATTTATTTCACTATCATGCCATCGTGATCTCATTTTAAGTTTATGTATACGTAAATATTTTGGGTCGAAAATAAACCCAATTATACCGAAACGGTCAGTTCACTTTGCGCCAGTGAAGGATAAATTACTCCGTCCACTAGTGTAGCGCACTCAGAGTGAATTTCATTGGGGCTGAAGATAATTTTTTTTTCACAGCGATTTCCTATTCATTGCTACTGCAAAGTTTTATAATTTTTACCACGCAGTAATACGTATTTTAGCTTCAGCCCCACATTTCTTAACTAAACCAAAAAAAAACGGTATTTCAAGTGTCTACGGCCTTTGAACCTTTTTCCTTTTATCCATTTTTTAGTTTTAGGGTTCTTTGGTTCTATTTTGGTTTATTCGGGGCTTAGAACAATTATTTTCCAAGGCTTTGGGTCGCTATGGCGTGGGACGCCCAGCATAGAGACTCTCTTTGAACCATTCTACATCGTATTAGGTAGCTTTCGAGCATAGGGGTTAAGCTAAAAAATACTAATACTCCCAAACAAGTAAAGGGTATTGTTAGAGTTTATGACCTAAAGAACCCTGTCCCTTCAGGGTCTACGGTCATCTTAACTATGGGTACACGTACTGCTCCCATCCCGACTCACGTCACAATCAACAGACACGCAAGCAGGTGCTCCCGATTCCTACCGAAGCGACTCCTCTGAGACCACGAACTTGAACATACCGCCGTCAACCTCGTGGTGAAACCGAAATCATATGGACGCGGAACCAAACTCGGGCCCGAAGGCCCCTAATCATGTGTCTACTTAAACACAGCGTGAATTGTTCGCTTCACAAATGGTATCTCCGACAAACGTACCGATGGACACGACGGAGGAGAGAAAACCTTGAGTGAAAGTAGATCGATCCACTTGAGCTGGGAAGAAAATGTAAGCAGGGAGAGGGCAAGCGGCATTAACATAACAAAAATAATGCGAACCCTTACTTCTGTGGCATCACAAATTGGGAAAAGCTACAGGTTTTAGCTGATGTCATTAACCTCATATATCACATGCTTCCAAGAAATTTGCTTTTCAGAATTCTCTCAGTCAGATCAAGACAACTAGGAATACATATAAATATCGACTCAGTAGGCAGCGGTAAGGTTGTTTTCGTTTGGTACGACATTATTATAAATTCAGTGAATGCAATTGATGACGGGCGCATCCTTCAGGTTGGGACTGATCTGTTAACGGTAAGGATGATCTCGTCGACCGTCGACCAGTACGGACGCGTTTGCGCGAGCTCTCTACCAAGTTTTTCCAAGGCATGTAGGTTTAAGTGGTTCGGTTTCTAACCTTGTTGTTCATTCGTTGCCGATTTTTCCTTTCTCGGCTTTTGTTTATCGTTTTTCAGAGTTTAGGGTAGTATATATATATATATATTGTGAGGTTAATAATTTAACCTCACGTAAATTTGCTTTAATTTAAACCCATGTTTTAGTTTTACCAAATGCAAGTGCATGTAAGGGCAAGTCTAGCTATGCAACAGCCGTTTAAACGTGTATGTGGCTTGCGTCACGTACGCCAAGGTAGTTCAGGTTACGACTCGTGAGTCACGCTGCACGTGCAGAGACCTTAAGTAGGTCACTGGCCAGTATAAAAGCCCGACCTTTTCACGCTGAGAGATAGAACGTCTTGCACCGTTCTCCAGCTTAGTCTCGGTTCGACTAAGCTGCCGGGGTCAGGTCAGTACTGTGCGAAGCTGAGACTTTCGTGCCTGGGTAAAGTTTGTGTTTGTAATTGTCTGCTTTTATCCCAATACACTTAATTAAACTTTACCACGTTGGGAGTGACGCCCAATTATTCGAGGAGACCCGAAATTACACGTCACATTTGGTGGAGATGCGGACTTCGCCATACTGATGTCGCGGCCCCGTTCTGCCTCTGACGCGTCTGACAAACAAAGAAAGGTTGAAATCGCTGACCCACGAGAAAGCCGTCGACTACGCGGACTTCCCCCAGAGTTTTCCGCGGCCCCTAGATCAGTCTTTTCCACAGCCGAAGCAGCTGTACAAGTATCGACCCCAAGAAGGGAAAAAGTCTCCCTTATCTCGACGACAGGAGGACCAGCCGTCGAGCCAGCCGTAGAAAAGAAAGAAGTCCTCACCCCGCTGAAGGACGTCCTCCAATTCGAACCCATAGACCCCCCGATTTTTAAACGGTTCGAACAACCCACCAACAGCCCTCCGCAACCAGAACATCCGGAATCAGAAGAAGAAGAGCCGGACGAGCCATACCGAGAGCCTATTGGAGCAACCGTTTCACCGGTTGGAGAAGCAGCAGAAGGACGTGAACGAGCTGACGCAATTAGAGAAGAAGAAACTGAGCAACCAGACGAACCGGCAAATCCTCTGGAAGATCGTGACATTCCTGTCGCAGACGTCATCAGAGTACATAATCCGAGACTGGACCCGAGAGCAGCTCCTATAGCGCCATTAGCGGAACCAGCCAGAAGAATGGCACAAGTAGTTAAAGCGTTGCAGCCACCGACGTTTTGTGGGGACGGAGAGGATGCCATCCGTCATTTAGAACAGTACGAGATAGCAGCAGAGAACAATGGATGGGACGATGGAGCCAAAAAGAAATACTTTGGAGTCAGTTTAGACAAAACGGCCAGATGTTGGTTTCAGCTAACGTACCCGAATGGATTGCCTGCAGAGACGACCTGGAACGTCTTGAAAAATGCTTTTCAAACAGCATTCACGCCAAGGAACCGAAAATGGCATTTAGATCGCCAGTTGGCTACCAGGAAACAAAGTCCTGGGGAGTCGGTTACCAAGTACTATTATTCAGTATTGAAACTTTGCCAGGAGGTGAACCCGCAAATGACGAACGCTGAGATAGTAGGACATCTACTTCGTGGCCTGAAACCATCCATCGTCGAGATCGTGTATCGAGAGGACCCTGAGACACCAGCAGACGTTCTCAGATTGGTCCTAGCTGCTGCTGATGCTCGTGAGTATGCCGAAATTGGAGCCTCAGGTGCCTGGGGACTGTCGGCAACAGTAGCAACCGTGACTGCGAGAAGTACGGTAGAAGAGATGCTAGAAAGCATCATGGCAAGACTAGACAAGTTAGAGTCGTGCCAACCCTTGGGTGAACAAGACTTTCACCATCAGTCCCGTCCTTATAGTGAGCCTACTCGTAATCAAAAAGGGCAAATCATCTGTTACAATTGTACCAGGCCGGGCCATATAGCTAGATACTGCCCTGCTAGCGAGGAGGGGGAGGAGGAGCCACAAAGAAGGAGACCCAGGGATCATGTTACGGTCCTGACAACCATGGGGTCAGAACACGAGGATTCAGAGTGAGAGAAAAAAAAAACAGGGGGTCGGCGATCATGGAACGGGGGAGAAAGAGAGAAGTGATCGCCGAAAAGAATTAAAGTTGTCAAATAGAGTAATGAAGTATAGGCGCAATCAAAGAATCAAGTAACCAATTTTTCAGTGGGTATTTGCGAACAGTTTTTGAGTTCTTCCGCTCATTATGGTGGCAAATGAGACGAAAAGATGTTTTCGGTTCTTAGTGAATTGTCTGGGACAGTTCAAGCAAACGCACCGAGGGATACCAAAAAAAGGGCTTCGGACAACAAAAATCGCATGGAAAATCTTTGGCCAAAGTGAGTTATGCGTACAAGAAAAATCGCTAGCGTAGAGTATCCTGTTTGCTGTTGGCACTAGTTGGGATAGTGCAGTGTAACAAAGAACCAAGAGAGGGTGAATCGAGCAAAAATCGGAGAAAAAGTAGGGCAAAGATTAGTTTTACCCAGAAGAGTGGTCGTTGTCAGTACGCCACACTGACAAGGAAATTATGCCAGGTACCATAATTTCCTGAGGTCAACTGTTGATTGACATGAGGCAAAACCACTCGAAGTAGCATCAGTCCATGGTTACAAGTGAAATTAAGGTCTTGCTAGAACAGAATGCATTGCTTTGAGGAGCTATAATAGCTCAGGTGGTTCAATTCCCCCAAAGGTTTGAAGCGTTTGAAATTGCGCATTACAAAAGTGGCCCTACAGTGAAAAGTAAGAAAAATTCTATTTGACAACGAAGCAGAGAAAGTTGGGTTAGAGTGTGTTGAGAGAGGTTTTTACAGTTTCTGTTTTGTCTCCGTAGACAGCAAGTGAAATTCCTCATAATTTTGTTGAGCCGATAGTGGACCAATTAGATTATTGGTCAGGTGTAGAAGCGACTAGTCGTCTATCGTCTCTCTATTCTTTCCGGGTGTGAAAGAAAGCCCCAAAGATTAAGAAAACTCGATTGGTAAAACCCCTCTAGAAATAATTTTGTCAGAAAGGCCGTACGAGTACCTGAAAGTCCGAAGTCGATACAGTTATTACGTGCCTTGAAAGAGTTGCCTCATCGCTGTGAAAGGTTTATGGCTGCCTTTTTGTACAGTAATTGATCCATAGTGTAATGAGAGGACTGATGCGAGAGAAAACGAATCACAGATAAGTCTCAAGCTGTGACAATTGGATGTTAAAAAAAAAAAAAAAAAAAAAAAAAAAAAAAAAAAAAAAGAAGCCATAAGTAGAAAAAAGCTTTTGCAAGGACCCGCAAGGAACCAGATGATGAGCCAGCATTGTTGGACAGCCGAGAAGATGCAAGAATGCCGCGAGAAGAGTAAGAGTGACTGATCACCACTACTTAGATTCTTCGGCCTAAGTGTGGAAACTATTCAACGAAGTTTGCGGTTATCCGAATGCAGGATGAAAGATGAAGTGAATTTTCTTCAATTTGTTTCACAACTCGTCGTGTTACACTGAAGAACACTGAAAACGGATCACGTGTCAGACTCTAACAGTCAGAGTAAGCTGACCGCTGAAAAAAAAAGAAGAAAAAACGCGCAACGGGATGGGGTTCCCGTGTAGAGTTCGCCACGAGGACAACAATCAACTCGCTATGGGACACATTACGTTATTGGAACGGGTCCTTTGAACCCAAATGTCTTCTGAAATTACTAGCAGGGATGCAGAAAATCGAATTCCTCCCTGAAGTTGTGTTATGGAGTATTCGACTAGCTACCGTTCCTTCGCGCAACGGAGTCACCAACGTGTTTTGAATCACTACGAGCAGTAGAAATCAAAGAACGTCAACCTGGAGCGTGCAGACCTAATCATGCAGTTTCCCGTGTCGCGGTACTCGAAAGATAGATGAGCGAGTGGAGCTCTTGGACCCACCCTCGGAAGACGGATTGCTAGAAGCCCCAGTTTACTTATTCCAGTTGTTTAGTGCCTTAGTGTTTTCAGTTTTTGCTAATTGGTAGACTTGCATGTCCCGTAGGTTACACATGGAGGACCATGTGTGTTCTTAACATGGGGGGTGTGTGAGGTTAATAATTTAACCTCACGTAAATTTGCTTTAATTTAAACCCATGTTTTAGTTTTACCAAATGCAAGTGCATGTAAGGGCAAGTCTAGCTATGCAACAGCCGTTTAAACGTGTATGTGGCTTGCGTCACGTACGCCAAGGTAGTTCAGGTTACGACTCGTGAGTCACGCTGCACGTGCAGAGACCTTAAGTAGGTCACTGGCCAGTATAAAAGCCCGACCTTTTCACGCTGAGAGATAGAACGTCTTGCACCGTTCTCCAGCTTAGTCTCGGTTCGACTAAGCTGCCGGGGTCAGGTCAGTACTGTGCGAAGCTGAGACTTTCGTGCCTGGGTAAAGTTTGTGTTTGTAATTGTCTGCTTTTATCCAATACACTTAATTAAACTTTACCACGTTGGGAGTGACGCCCAATTATTCGAGGAGACCCGAAATTACACGTCACAATATATATAAATACGAAGAAGATGCAATTTCGTTCAGTTAATGTTAATGAAAGTTTATTAGTTCTGTTTTTGCTGTAAGTTATTATCGGGCCGGTGGGTTGAAGGTCAGATTTTTCAGGGTTCAAGGTTATTGCCTAAAACCAAGGTTTTTTGTTGTGGTTTCAAGGTTATCCAGTCCAAATTTATCTAGTGTGACGTTGGGTCCTGGTCGAGTTGCCCAAAGTTCAGGGTTGTTTGCTTTCCTGTTTCTAGTTTTCGTCACTCTTAGTTAGGAATTCGCTTCTGTTAGTTAGGGGTTCACAACTTACCAGTCAGGGATTCAACCTGTCAGTTAAGGGTTCACAATTTATCAGTCAGGAGTTCAGCTTTTCAGTTAGGGATTCACAACTTATTAGTCAGGGGTTCAACTTCTCAGTTAAAGGCCCGCAACTTTTCAGCCAGGGGTTCGTAACTGGTTGGTTAGGGGTTCTCACCCGTAAGCCGAGCGAGGCTCAGTGGTGTTTAGGGGTCAGACAGGTCCTTCTGCTATTAGAATACGATGGAGTACAACAAACCCCGTCCTCCGGACGAGGAGGATGAGGGAGTGATGGATTCGCAAATGGTTTTCCCTGGAAGTGACGACGAAGGTGAGAAAGACAAGGGGTGTGTGCAATGCAACGCACCGTTTGCAAAAACCGCCCCAAACCAGAAACGGTGCCGCACTTGTATCGAGAAGACCAAACGGGGTCACAAAAAGGGCGAAATCCTCAGATTCCTCAGTGGACCTTGGCGAACGCGATAACGCTTCTTGGTTTCCCATTCCGGATGAGCTGAGGGCTCAGTTGAGCAAAGGGACGGATCTGACCGTCCACAGATTGCTCTCATGAATGGCCAAGTCCATGGCTGAGCTAACTAAGAATGTTTCTGATCTCCGATCGCGTGTCAAGGGATCCGCGGAAGAAACTGCCGCTCTTAAGCAAAAAGTAAATAATCAGCGCTTGATACAGCAGACACCAAGATCGTACGCATCAGTCGTCGCTCCAAACAGATCATCCAGCGCACCTCCCAATGCCGCGCCAGTCACTGCACTGGCTTTATACCCAGTACACGAACACTCGATCGTGATCCAACAGACCGACAAAGCCAAAAACTCACTCGGGCTCCAAAAAACAAAAAAGAGAGAGATCTGGCCAAACTGCTCGACAGCGACCTAGGATCAGTGGACGCCACAATCCCGAAGCCGGCCACGGCCAGAACAACACAATCTGGAAACACCGCTCTTACCTTCAGCTGCGAAAAAGACAAACAACAAGCGGAACTAAAAACGAAAAAAATTAGCTTGCCGAATCTCGGACCCATAAAAACCGTCAGCCACAGAAATGCTACAAGTGTTGTAATTCATCAAATACCAAAAGACGAAACATTCTCTGAAATTATCGTTCACATTAACGAAAAGAACAAACATCTCGGGGTCTACTTCGTGGACACAGCGTGCCGCTGTTTGAACGCGACTTCCACCAAAGCGTTTGGCTCTGCGGTACTATCATTGGAGACGGCAGAACAAAAGAACATGGTCTTGTCTCAGGGGTTTATCTATGCGTATGGCAGGCGAGCACCAACTGAAGACGTAGCAAGACCATGAATCATGCGGTGCTTCAACTGCCAAAAACCTGGTCACCTAGCCTACAGATGCAATGAGACAACCCCCACATGCGGTTACTGTGCAGGAAAATACGAGACCAGATCCTGCTCCAGATCGTCAAAGCCTAAATGCGCGAATTGTGGCGAGGCACACACGGCATTTGACAGGAATTGCCAGGTGTCATCCCAACAGAAACCCTCCACCGACGATCCTCAGGCTCAGCGTTAAAAGAAGGGTGCTTTCCAGTACTTCACACCCCTCGGGTTGTCCCTTATTCAATGAAAGCGACAATAGAAGCTGAGCTGTCCCGACTTTAAAAGAAGGAATTCTTGAAAATGTCCACAGCTCAGACTGGGCGGCGCCAATTGTTATGGATCCCAACCCAGATGGCTTAATCCGCATCCGCGGGTTTCCATCAAACCGTTCCTCGAGATGCACACGCACCCACCACCGAAAAAGGAAGATACGTTTGCCACCCTTGAGAAAGGTATCTTCTTTACAAAAATTTACCATTCTCGAGCTAATCTGCAGCTCGCATTGACTGACGTATCGAAATCTTAAAGACTATTAATACTTCTATGTGAATCATTCGGTATAGAAGGCTACCGTATGATATACCTGTTGCTCGTTCTGCGTATGATAATGTTTTCAAGTCGACACGCTGAAAAATATCAAGATACCAAAGATGTCATTCTTTGAGTTAAGACCCCGGGGTCCACCGATCCATCTCCTATTCCCTCTACGATTACAAAGCAGATCAACGAACTTTCAGTTCACTCATTTCCTTGCTCTGATACTTCATTCCAGCCAAAAGTGAATAGGTGTGTTCTAGAAATCTGATCAACAACGTACTGAGTACTTTAAAAATGATAGGCTTTGCAGGTTTCTGTCACACATTGGATACGAGACGACTGTTTGACCACTGCAGCGATATTAGAAAGCTTCTTGACTCCGATCAGCACGAGCTCTTTGGTTTCTCCTTCCTGAATTCCGGGGATTGGTCATGGTAACGAACTTGAGAGGCACGCACTACTTATTGAAACCGAGATTACTAGGAAGTGAGTTACTGCATAAGCGCAGAAAGATCTCTATTTTAGGTGGCGCGTGCCCATTAAGTCTGTCTCAGTGATACGTTCGATGGACCCAGCCAACTGCTATATACTTGGAAACTGAACGGCAAAGTAGTAAGGCCACCTTTGACATGACAAATGATCCGGTTAATCTGCGGCCTCAAGCTGAAGAGATCTACCATCGACTGGTATGAAGTTCACCTAATGCTCTCTGTCAAGAGGTCATTTACTGATTTAGAATCACCGAAACCTCCTACGGCACCATTCCTTTAACTGTCTCAACCTTTCTGAAATTCAAGCAATTTTCGGCTTCTGACAAATGTTGCAGCCAGAGAAAATAGAGCGAATCTGAAGATTTGACACATTCTGCAGAATAGAGGTCTATTTCAAAAACCAATACCTGGATGACTGGTTAGGCAGCGGGTACTGCTAGGGAAGTCAGGCTCTGATGATTTATCGGAATCATTCGTTGTTCCAGTCAAGGATCTTAAGATTTCTCTGTCGTTCAGAGATCATCTCTAGATTAGATCAAATCTCTCCCGAGTAATTACTTGGTTGCTGTAACGTCTGTCGTTATGTACTGTATTACTTGAACTTCACGTCGGACTCGACCATCTGAAAAACTGTTGAGAGACTGGTTCTTCAGATGTTCAAGAGATGTTGAATGTACAATCGTTTGATAAAGTAATGTGTTCAAGTATGCTCAACTCTTCATCTGGACCCGTTTTCACCGAATGCTTCGTCATTCTAAAGGTAACAGGAGCAGGTGCCGAAGATTGCGAAATATCGTGTTTCGCAAATACCCAGTTCGTTTCGGTAACTCCCATTACGGTATGGTGAGTATCGCTGATGGATCTTTGAATCTGGCACAGATCTGCATCTGCACACCACTTTCGAGACGACACCAAGCGTCTGCAGGTCCTATCACGTGGGTATGCATCTTGCACGTAATGATTCCGACGAGGACTGTAACTGACACGGAAATTCGTACGGAATACTTCAGCAATTCAGGACAACGTCAAATATTGTGCAATATTCCTTTACCTGAACGAACTCGGGAGACAAGAGTACATTCCAATCCGGATGATCGTATTCTATCTTGCAAAGTTGATTGTCCAAATGAAGGAACTTTAACAACGATGCGGACGTTACGTGAGGCAGGTACCCTAAGCTTAATATATTTAACATGGGAAAGAGATTGGATTTCATAACTCTATGGATAATCTGATCAGATAAGGTTGAAGAGCCAAAAATCTTGATTTCCCTCAAGTAAGCAGATGACAAGATGCAAGGCCAATGATGAGCGGGTACTTCGTTGTTGTTCTCGACAACACGTAACGTTTCAAGGTTCGTGCTTCTGACTGGTTCAGAAGGTTTACTTATGGACAAATCCCAATCATTAGTGAACTCGCAACCGAAAAGATTTAACCTGTCCAGCGCGGGGCAAAGGAAAACCAGAAGTTCTATGTTAACAGCTTTCACTGCTTGGAGTGCAAGGTGTTTAAGATGGGGCCCGTGCAACTTCAGCACAGGAAGAAGATGCTCGCAAAAGTTTACCGTGCTATTTCGTTTCCGCCCGCGACTACCGTCAACATGCAGGCTCTCGAGTTTCTCGAGAAGCAGGAGAGCCTGAAAGTCCTCGTCATGCAACTCGTTTGCATTACGCATTACAATCTGTACAACTTTGGGACATAGCTTCAGAGCACGTGGAAAGGGCCTTCCTATACAAGGGTCCAGAGTCAGTTCATTTTCGTACAACCCGTACCGCAGTTCTCGTATGTTGTAGACCGGGGGCTGATTTTCCGAAGACTTCTTGCTTGTAAGATCCCAGTGAATCTTGGCAAGCATCTCAACAAGTGACAAGTACCCCAATACCTCCACGCTGGATGCCCTGTCAAGAAGCTGTTTGATACCCTTTGCTGTAACTGGAGACTTTTTGTTGTACGCAAGCTCGCCGTGCCCAAGAATCACGATTTTTAGGTGTCGCAGTGGAGTCAGACTTGCCAATCCTTTATCGCTAAATCCAGTGCTACATGTAACGTGGACGCACCTGAAAAGTGATTTTATTTGTTACTGAGGTGTTTCTACTGTTCAGGGTGTACTTACTCGAGAAGAGGACAATGCTTTCCAAGAAGACGTAAGGCCACGTCATTTAATGTGCCATGAATTTCTTTAAGATTAGTCAGTTTTGAAAGAATGCTAGTTGTAGGTGGCACGCGGTCCTCCCAAACCAAACTTCTGGCATGCTGAAAGTAGACAACGCTTTTTACAATTTAACCACTATTGATAGAAAATAGATTTACCCATGCAGGTTCGCTCTCAAACAGTGTTTTCAAAGTCTCTCGGGCTTGCGGGAAGACATAAATTTTTTCGCTGTGAACTGTGACGATGAACGGCAAAAACGCCAGGGTATGAGACAACCAAGTGCCTTGGTGTGAAACGATATCGTAGAGCACGTTGCTGGCTAAAGAAAGATAAAATAAGCCCCACAACATCAAAACGGTTTTACGAGATTACTTACGAATAGCTTCAAAGGGATTCACTGAATGAAACTCTGGGGATGATATTAGCTTTGCTAGACGTTTGCCATTTTCTGTTTTCGTCAAATCGTCCAGCGTTAAGAAGGTACCCTCGATTCTGAAAGCGCAGCAGATCACCCGCGCAAAGTTCTTCGAAACGAAAGCAACGCACTGGGTCCTTAACAGCTCAGGATTTCTTCGTTTCGGCATGCTACTTTGAAAAAACAGATCTGAAATGAAAAATAATAACATTGTTCGAGTTGAGTACAAGTATTTCTTGTAGATGAGTAAGTTTACTATCTTTTCTTCCTTAAGTACCTGAGTAAATGTGAAATTCTTCTTCAGTGTGGTATGATTAGGTGTGGAAATTTCTTGATTTCGAGTTGAATCGCAGGAGCAAATTTTCTCCCACCATTTGCAATTGAATTTGCAGAAACCGAATGCAGCGCCATCTTGACGAAATATTTTAATTAATAAAAATATTTAAAAAAAAAATTAAACTAATGGTAGTAAATAATACTAAACAAAATTTTAATATTTTTGAAAATCAATTTATGTCTTTTTTGTTTGCACGAATAAGTTTAATTTAATTTCAAAACAATAGTAGTTCCAAAACTTCTTACAAGATGGCGCCAAAACGGGAAAAATTCACGAGAAGTCCCAGATTTCGCGAAATATTTCAGTAAATACGAGTTTATTTTATGCGGTATGCAAATATGAAAGTTTCATAAAGCTTCTTCAATATATACAAGATGCATAATGTTACATACTAGATGCGAAATTCATTTCGCAGAGCAAAAATTCCTATTCCCAACGGGAACTTCAGAAGGTATGGGAAGTTAATGGAGATCCTCATTTGCAAACTAGAGGTAATTCCACATTCGAGAATCGCTAATTTTAATGCTTTAACCTACATTTATATGTATTTACAGTAGTTCATACCAGTATTTAAGTTAACTGATGATAATTAAGCATTCAGTTATGTAACAGAGTATTTGCGTCATAGCAAAGTTCTTACGGAAAAAGCCAAGAAACCGGAATAAATCTAATCCTTTGTAGGTTTCTCCCTTATTTTAATTGTTTTATCTTTTTTAAATCGTTTTAATAATAATAAATTAATAACTTCTTGTTCTCATATCAAAATTAATTACGTTTCTGCTTTTCCCAATGCGACGGTCCAAAAGCAATCTGTATTGTTTGTATTGAACTGCCGATTCCCGCCAAAAACTGCAGCGTTGCCAGTTTTATTCAAATATAAATTTTTCTTTTGTGTGTTTAGGGATGAAAGAAGATTCCGGAAGCTGATTCATCCTTCTGACTGCCGGAAGTACGTGTGAACGATGTGAAACTAACAAAAAAAACTATTTTAAAAATAGACTTAAAGTTCTGCTCCCATATTGCTTATTGTATTACACATACTTCTATTTGACAAATCTGTCGAATACGTGGACAGATCAGGATTTCTCAATACACTCTGTGCACTTGTCCACACATAGGACAGATTGCCTTCTAAACTCTGTTTTATACATAAGCACACTTCTGTTTGACAAATCTGTCGAATACGGGGACAGAATACAATCTCTCAATACACTCTTCGCACTTGTCCACACATAGGACAGATTGCCTTCTAAACTCTATTTTATACATAAGCACACTTCTGTTTGACGAATCTGTCGAATACGTGGACAGATCACGATTTCTCAATACACTATGTGTACTTGTCCACACATACGACAGATTGCCTTCTAAACTCTATTTTATACATAAGCACACTTCTGTTTGACGAATCTGTCGAATACGGGGACAGAGTACAATCTCTCAATACACTCTTCGCACTTGTCCACACATACGACAGATTGCCTTCTAAACTCTGTTTTATACATAAGCGCACATCTGTTTGACGAATCTGTGGAATACGGGGACAGAGTACAAATTCTCAATACACTCTGTGCACTTGTCCACACATAGGACAGATTGCCTTCTAAACTTTATTTTAAACATAAGCACACTTCTGTTTGACGAATCTATCGAATACGGGGACAGAGTACAATTTCTCAATACACTCTTCGCACTTGTCCACGCATACGACAGACTGGCCGCTATACGAAGCCAACGAGCCAGAGAGAGAGACCAAGCCCTATACTTTGCTGTTACCAACACAGACGAGGACGACATGATTAAGCTGTTATATGTTTCATCACACCTTGGGACAATTGGATTAGTATCCATTTACGTCATTCCGCACATTGGCAAGGCTTCCATATAGTTCAAGGCGTAATGATTTTAGTTGTCCCCACCGCCGCCGCGACTGATTTAATTTAATCCTCAACGACCACCGAGTCCGTTGGGATGACAACTTACAAGAGCATGCGCAAAACCAAAAATCTAACTCAAAAGCTTAGCCTCCTCACTCACCAGCACTAAATAAAGCAGACTTGTTAGACCAACGATCAACGCAGACTATTGCCCGTCTTCATACAAGCAGCCACCACCATGACAGTCCACGAAGCCAACGGCACGTCCAAAATCAGCACAGACGGAATCAAAATGCCCGGAGACGAAGCTCGTGAGAGACTGGATCAGAAAAACACGAAATTTATTCGATTTTTAACGGTGATTGCTTACGTCTGCTGTGTATCCTTAGCTGCGGTTATGCTGTCACTCTACTACGTGTTCATCTGGGATCCGAAAACGGCTCATCCGGCTGCTTACAAATCGGCTCATCCAGTTAATCCGAGTCTCTATTCCACCATGGCCAGTTCCAGCGAAGTTTCTCTCACAAACGGATATTTAATCGACGTTCTCAGTGGAAGGGAAACAACAGAGCGTAACACGTGATTTTAGAAAATTCAAATTTTTCAATATGGCGTCGCAGGGAACTCAACGTTGTTGTAACGGTTCCCGCCAAAAAAAAAAAAAAAGCAGACAGTGTTGCCAGATTTGCTTAATTATCGAAACAGTGTCTTTGATGTAAAAAAAATTAATGTACAGCAAAAAATACAATAATTTTCAAAAAAAAACTTGTGTTTTTTAAATCCTAACCGTTGAATCTTATATGCAAATAGTTCCGAGCGCCACCGCTAGATGGCGCGCTTTAAATTATTGATTTTTCCATAGCGCAACACAAATTACCGGTTTTAACTCGCTTTTCTCTGTTTTAATTAGGCTTTTCTAATTGAAAACGTGGAACTACGTTATTTAATTCACCTGCACACGCCACACTAATTAAGATTAATGATTACATTATCGAAAACTAATTAGGTTTTCACGTAGATGTTGCGGAGCTAGTTGTTTAAAAGTTCATTAGCAGATTATCCATTAGTTGCTGAAGATTTCCTCAGAGGATTTGTGAAAGATTTAGTGGGGATGATCAATCCTTCGCCAAAAACGATGCGGGTAAATATTTACGATCCGAAATTTCTGTGTAAATATAATGGTGTCCACTGTTACGTCAGTATTTATTTATTCGACTACCCCCGCCCTTCAGACGTAAACCAGCATTTACTTATCGCCATGTAAACACTAACTTCAGCCATTTTTTTTTGTTCCCTACTAATTCTAACATGGTCAAGTTTTTGTTTGTATTTGTGTAAGCCACGGTGTGGGTAGCAGCACAGGCCACGGAAGGGAAAAAAAAACGAAGAAAAACAGACCTTCAGTGTTGATTAAAGTATAACACCCCCATGCTACGAGATTCTGTAATATTATTTTAAACGTATTATGAAAATAAATATAGTGGGGTCCGTTGTAAATGTAGGAAAAGTAAAAGTGGAAATAGTTCGAAGTTTTACTCCTAGATGGCGTTAGTAGCGCTGCGCCAAAATGGCCCGGGAGGAGGAGCTGCCGGAGCCTCTGGGGCCCAGCGCAGGGAGTCCGTGGTACGGGCCGTCGGAGTCGGTCGGTAGCGGGTCGCAGCGAAAGCGGCCGGTCCTGTGTTTTTGAAGCTACAAACTTGCTTTTGAGTTGAGTTGCATTTCTCCCATGTTTTTTGTTGTGTAGTGAATCGATTGACGTCAATTGAGACTCTGTACAACTGAAACAAACGTAAGTCTTCCTTTTTATAGCAAAATATTTTTAATTTTCGCAAAATTTCTAAGAAAAAATACGAAATGAAAAAGAAGCAAAAGTTAATGGGCAATCGAATGGCTCTCTCTCCCTCCCGTCTATTCCCAAACGGGACGGTCCCGCCAGCTGAAAGCAAAAACACTTTTGAAAATTTATTATCTTAATAACTTAACTCTAAATATATTAAACTTAATACATAATAGATACACTAATATCTGTTTTATTATTCTAAATAAGAAAATCCAGAAAATACTGGTTAGCAAAGCAGATTTGTCCCCGTATGTGTGGGAAGTCTTTAAATATCTGAATGCTGTGTATGTTATTTATAATGGCGGATTAGTTTTTCCCAATGTGAAAAGGATTTTTACCGGCGGGAAAATTTTTTTTTTCTCTACGAATCCGTAAGTAAAATGGCGCTGCAGCTGTTGCTGACACTTTCAGTTGTAAGTTGATGAATTATATCATGTTCTATATTTAAATATAATTAATTAAACTTAATAAGTAACTGAGCTAAAACCTGTTTGGAATAAATATATTTTTTTTCTATCCCTGTATAATATATGTTTGATACCAAAGCAATTTATGAAGGTTAGACAACGCCCTGAATTGATTACTTTCAGATTTTTATTATTATCACTTTCATACATGTTATTATTTATAATTATGTGTTTTAATATTTATCTTATATTATTCTTATTATAATAATCCTAGGGGTCTGAAACTTGCAATAATCTTCGTACACCTAGGCCGTGTTATTACTGTTATCAACCTGTTATCTCCGTGTTATCATATGTTATCAGATAATCTTGGTACACTTTTCCTCGGAGTTTCAGACCCCTTGTTTTATCTTATCTTTGATGAAATTTTCTTAAACAATTAATTATCTTAAAATAACGCCCTGAATTGATTAATTTCAGATTTTTATTATTATCACTTTCATACATGTTATTATTTATAATGATGTATTTTAATATTTATTTTATATTACTATTATTATAATAATCCAAGGGGGTCCGAAACTTGCAATACTCTTCGTACACCTAGGCCGTGTTACCACTGTTATCAACCTGTTATCTCCGTGTTATCATATGTTATCAGATAATCTTGGTACACTTTTCCTCGGAGTTTCAGACCCTTGTATTTATCTTATCTTTGATGAAATTTTCTTAAACAATTAATTATCTTTAAATAACGCCCTGAATTGATTACTTTCAGATTTTTATTATTATCACTTTCATACATGTTATTATTTATGATTAAGTATTTTAATATTTATCTTATATTATTATTATTATTATTATTATAATCCAAGAGGGTCCGAAACTTGCAATAATCTTCGTACACCTAGGCCGTGTTATCACTGTTATCAACCTGTTATCATATGTTATCAGATAGTCTTCGTACACTCTTCCTCGGAGTTTCAGACCCCTTGTATTTATCTTATCTATGATGAAATTTTCTTAAACAATTAATTGTCTTGAAATAAAAGTTTAATTATAATAATTACTGATTGGGTTCTAAAAATAGCTTAATTAAAGAGATAAGATAAAATGTGATAAAAATGTAATGAAAATTTGAGATAAAAAACATGTCTTTCACCTTTGCCATTCAATTATTTAATAAAGTATTTAATACTATTTATTTAGTATTTATTTATACTATTATTATTTATATATTCTATTAAATATAGTATTTATTACTATAATTACTTATAACTGTATTATAATAATTACATTATAAATAATTACTTTATTACTTATAATTATTTGTAGAATAAATCGTCGAAAGAGAAAAGTTTGATTGAAATATTTTTTTAATTGATCACAAATAAAAATGTGATGAAAATTGAAGAATAAAATATATTAATTAAAATTATAATTAAAATTGTAATAATTTTAAATTAAATGAAAATCAAGCGTACAAAGATTATTTGATAACATGTGATAACACAGGGGTAACACGGCGATAACAGGTTGATAACAGTGATAAAACGACCTAGGTGTGCGAAGATTATTGGAAGTTTCAGACCCCTTGATATCAATCAAGGGGTCCGAAACTCGGAGGAAAAGTGTAGGAAGATTATTTGATAACATGATAGCACGGAAATAACATGGAGATAACAGGCTGATAACAGCGATAACACGACCTAGGTGTAACGAAGATTCTTGGAAGTTTCAGACCTCCTTGATATCCATTTATTATAGATTTCTTGATTTTATCAGTATAGTAGTGGTGGTAGTAGTAGTAGTAGTTTAAATATACAGTTAGTATTAAAACATTGAATTAAGTAACATATATACAGTGGTAGTAGTAGCAGTAGTAGTAGTAGTTTATATATACAGTAAGTATTAAAATATTGAAGTAATTTACATATATACAGTGGTAGTAGTAGTAGTTTATATATACAGTAAGTATTCAAATATTGAAATAATTAACATATATACAGTGGTAGTAGTAGTAGTGGTAGTTTATATATACAGTAAGTATTAAAACATTGAAATAATTAACATATATACAGTGTAGTAGTAGTAGTAGTAGTAGTAGTTGAAATATACATTAAGTATTAAAATATTGAAATAATTAACACATACATAGTGGTAGTGGTAGTAGTAATAGTAGTAGTAGTTGAAATATACAGTATGTATTAAAATATTGAAGTAATTTACATATATACAGTGTAGTAGTAGTAGTAATAGTAGTAGTAGTAATAGTAGTAGTAGTAGGAGTAGTAGTTGAAATATACAGTATGTATTAAAATATTGAAGTAATTTACATATATACAGTGGTAGTAGTAGTAGTAATAGTAGTAGTAGTAGTAGTAGTAGTAGTAGTAGTTGAAATATACAGTATGTATTAAAATATTGAAGTAATTTACATATATACAGTGGTAGTAGTAGTAGTAATAGTAGTAGTAATAATAGTAGTAGTAGTAGTACTAGTAGTAGTAGTAGTTGAAATATACAGTAAGTATTAAAATATTGAAGTAATTTTCATATATATACACATAAGTTAATAATGTAATAATATGAAATTAAATATACAATTAAATTTAATTTAAACACAATTAAATAAGTGATAAAATTAAGATGAAAATTGAGATAAGAATTTGTTAAAAACATTTGATTTTTTCCCCTTTTTCGCTATCAATTTAGCGTATGCAAATGAGCCGCCGGAGGAAAGGGAAAGGGGAAGAGGGGAAAAAAATGAGAAAAATGTGATAAAAGTGCATTTTTATGCAAGGGTCCGGAACTGCGAGAACAAGTGTACGAAGATTATGTGATAACATACGATAACACGTAGTAGTGGTAGTAATGTCAAATTTAATGTGACAAATTAAATAATCTTTTTTTTGTAAAAATGAAGTACTCATCTTAATGAATCATTTTGATAAATAATTTAAATTTGATAAATAATATAATTTTAAAATAATATAAAAAGTTATACACAAAAAGTAAAAAAATATATAAAATAAATATATATAAATTAAAAAAATATATAAAAAGTTTATAATAATATAATTTGATAAATAGTTTTGTTCCTTAACATCGTTTCAAAGACCCACTACGGCCCAGTGTAACTGTCTCAGAATGCCGCACTGGGTAATAGTGGAAATCGATGTATCGCATCATTTCTAATAAACTAATTAACGAAGATACTAATTAACATCAATACAGAAAAGGTATTATTACTATTACGTTCTAGATTTAAATTTAGGACGTAGATCAAAGGAAGATAACTGGCTGATAACAGTGATAACACGACGTAGGTGTACGAAGATTATTTGAAGTTTCGGACCCCTTGTGAGATTTGCCATTATCATAGAATAATTCAGGGAAAATTGAAAAAAGAGGAAATAATTTGATAAAAATTTAATGTGACAAATTCAAGGGGGTTGGAAACTCCGGAGGACAAGTGTACGAAGATTATTTGATAACACATGATAACACGGAGATAACAGATTGATAAACAGTGATAACATGACCTAGGTGAACGAAGATTATTGGAAGTTTCAGACCCCTTGACATCAATCAAGGGTCTGAAACTCGGAGGAAAAGTGTACGAAGATTATTTGATAACGCATGATAACACGGAGATAAAAGATTGATAAACAGTGATAACATGACCTAGGTGTACGAAGATTATTGGAAGTTTCGGACCCCCCTTGGACAAATTAAATGATGTTTTTTAAAAATGAAGTATTAATCTTAGTGAATAATTTTGATAAATAATTTAAATTTAATAGAACTCAACATGTAATTATTTATTTATTATATTGAATATAAATATAATTTAAATTATATTTAATAATTTTATTAATTATTATTATTTAAATGTTATTTATTATATATTATTTAATTTATATTATTAATATTTAAATTTCAATAATATAATTTTAAAAAAGTAAAAAATATATCAAATAAAAAAATGTAAAAAAAAAGTTATAATAATATAATTTGATAAATAATATTAATATTTTTTTCTGATTTTAATAAACAGTAACTTAATTTTGTATGAATTAATCGAATTGGTCGATAGTTGTCACGTGGTGCGGCTGTGTGAGCCAATGGCGTGGGCGAGAAAATGTTTATTATTTATAGAAATGGTTGGGGGGAAAAAAGTTACCAGGTGGCGGTTCTCAAGCCCACAAAACGACGCAATCTTTTGTCAAAATCTTGTTATTATTCTTTTACAATATCATTATTTATAATTATTATCTAATTATATATTATTACCTAATTGTTACATTATTATTATTGTTAAGGTATTGTTATTTTTATCATTATTTAACTATTTATTATTATTACCTAATTAAATATTAATATATAATTGTATTAAGTTGTCATATATTATTACTTAATTATTACATTATTATTATTGTTAGGATATTGTTATTTTTATCATTATTTAACTATTTATTATTATTACCTAATTAAATATTAATATATAATTGTATTAAGTTGTCATATATTATTACTTAATTATTACATTATTATTATTGTTAAGGTATTGTTATTATTATCATTATTTAACTATTTATTATTATTATCTAATTATATATTATTACCTAATTGTATTAAGTTGTCATATATTATTACTTACTTATTACATTATTATTATTGTTAGGATATTGTTATTATTATCATTATTTAATTATCTATTATTATTACCTAATTAAATATTAATATATATTTGTATTAAGTTGTTATATATTATTACTTAATTATTACATTATTATTATTGTTAGGATATTGTTATTATTATCATTATTTAACTATTTATTATTATTACCTAATTAAATATTAATATATAATTGTATTAAGTTGTCATATATTATTACTTAATTATTACATTATTATTATTGTTAGGATTTTGTTATTATTATCATTATTTAATTATCTATTATTATTATCTAATTATTATTATATTATTATCTATTTATTGTATTATTATTATCTAATTATCTATTATTATTATTTAATTATATTTTAATATATAATTACATTAAACTATTTTATATTATTATCTAATTGTAATATTAATCATTATTATTATCTAAGAGGGTAAAACTGTCGATTACGTGGACAGTATAGTGAGCGTGCATCAAAGGGGCTTATCTGTCCACTGATACGACAGATTCTAGTTCGTGTTATTTGTTATAATATCATTATGTACTATTATTAGTATTATTACCTAAAAAGATAAAACTGTCGAACGCGTGGACAGCATTGTGAGCGTCCATGAAAAGGGCCTACCTGTCCACTGATACGACAGATTCGAGTTCGTGTTATTTTCTTCTCCCATTGGAAAATGTTCAGGGGGCGGCCATTTTGGGAATTGTTTATTTTTTCAGCCAAAAACGTCCATTTGCAGACTCACACACGCACATGTGCGCCCTGTTTTTTTTCGTTGTTTCCGCACCCCCCGAGGGTTGTTAACCTGTGATAACAGATGATAACCAGTGATAATAGCTTGAATGAGGGGGCTAGTGAATTGTAGTAAGACGATGATAGATGATAACAGGAGATAATGCGATGATAAGGATTGATAACAAATGGTAATAGGGTTGTTAACCTATGATAACAGATGATAACGATTTGATAATAGCTTGAATGCGGGGCTAGTGATTGTAGTAAGAGGATGATAGGTGATAACAGGAGATAATGCGATGATAAGGATTGATAACAAGTGGTACTATGGTTGTTAACCTGTGATAACAGATGATAACAGTGATAACAATCGGACTGAACCGAGGAGACTAAAGACTTGTAGTAAGAGAATAAGATGGGAAGGTTGAAGATAAGGTGATGATAAGGATTGATAACAAGTGACAATAGGGTTGTTAACCTGTGATAACAGTTGATAACCAGTGATAATAGCTTGAATGAGGGGGCTAATGAATTGTAATAAGAGGATGGTAGGTGATAACAGGAGATAATGCGATGATAAGGATTGATAACAAGTGGTAACAGGGTTATTAACCTATGATAACGGAATAATGAGTGATAATATGGATAAGTTTGTTAACTTATGATGATAATGCGATGATAAGGTGTGATAGCAAGTGGCGATAGGGTTGTTAACCTATGATAACGGATGATAACCAATGATAATAATTGGATTAAATTGAGGGACTAAAGACTTCTGGTAAGAGGATAAGATGGGATGATAGGAGATAGTGCGATGATAAGGATTGATTACAAGCGGTAATAGGGTTGTTAACCTACGATAACATGGTGATAGGATGATCGTAAGGGATAACAGCTTCAGATGTGATAGTGTTATCATGTGTTACCATCCGTTATTAGCATGTCAATTAAGAAAAGGGTCGATAGAAGACAAGAAAAAATTTGCTTATTTTCCTGTTATTTTATTGGTTGTAATTTGTTGATTTTCTCGTTTCCTCATTGGTTATTTTTTTCTGTTTTTTTTTCTCATTGGTTGAAAATTTTTCCAGACTTTTTCCCGCCCTGTGATTGATCGGATTAGTGATTACAAGTAATCGTTACCGGTAACGGTTACGTCTTTGATTATTCAGAATTAAAGTGAATTAAAGATTAATTACATGTAACTATGAGTATGTTGAACGATTACTAGTAACCGTTACCGGTAAGGGTTATTTACGTGAGTACTCCTAATGTACACAAGTAATCGTTATATGGAAGTAATCATATAAACTTTAACGTATCAGTTTATGAGTACAGCTAAAACGATTACTAGTAACCGTTACTTGTATCATTACTATCGTTATTAATAAAATGCAACTATGATAACAATAATAGTAACCGTTATCAGTAACGATTACTTACATGATAACTCGGAATTCGATTGAATTTTAAATGATTCATGTTACTAGTGATCGCATTAAGTTAACGGTTACTTACGATGAACGCACATACCGGTTACATGAATACTAGCAACCGTTACCTGTAACGGTTACTTACATGATTACTCAGAATTCAAGTGAATATTTTTTGATTCGTGATTAGAAGTGATCGCATTAAGTTAACGATTACTTACGAACAATACCCGGTTACATGAACACTAGTAACCGTTATCAGTAACGGTTACTTACATGATTACTCGGAATTCGAGTGAACTTTCCATGATTCATGATTACAAGTGATCGTATTAAGTTAACGGCTACTTACGACGAACACACATACCAGCTGCATCTGAGTACTGGTAACCGGTACTTAGTAACGGTTACTTTGTAGCCAGGTTTGTTTTTCGGATCCGGAATTTGTGTCGTTGTTTGCGGTGCGTGAAAAATTCGGGAAATTTTTCTTGCGCCGCGCTCCGCAGGAATTTGTCGAACGTCAATTGCGGACATTGCAGGGGGGTCCGCCACTCTGCAATCCTCTAAATGTTATCAGCGCGTTATCAAATGTTATCATTTGTTATCAAGTTTGTCCTACGCCAGCCAGTTGTTTCTACTTTGCAAGGAAACTCCCTGAAAAAAGGGGAAAATGGAGTCTAGAGAGGGGAAAATATAAGAGAAGAGGGAAAAGGGAAAATCTAAAGACACGACCTGTATTCTAGTACGGAGGGAAAAAAGGGAAAATAAGAGAAAAGGGAAAAATAAGAGAAAAGGGAAAAGGGAAAATCTGAAGGCACGGCCTGTATTCTAGTACGGAGGGGAAAAAAGGGAAAAATAAGAGAAGAGGGAAAAGGGAAAATCTAAACGAACGGCCTGCATTCTAGTATGAAGGGCAAAAAGGGAAAATAAGAGAAGAGGGAAAAGGGAAAATCTAAACGCGCGGTCTGTATTCTAGTACGGAGGGGGAAAAAGGGGAAGATAAGAGAAGAGGGAAAAGGGAAAATCTAAACGCGTGGCCTGTATTCTAGGACGGAGGGGAAAAAAGGGAAAAATAAGTGATGAGGGAAGAAAGGGGAAAATGAGCGAGGAAACACTGACGCCAGAGCCTGGAACGCAGAACCGGAAGCCACTTTGTTTACCAAATTTGCCGCTTGCGTCTTTTTTTTCTCCTGCTTCCGCCCCGTGAAAAAATTTTCTTTAATTGAAAATGAAATAATTTTAATTATCTTATTTTTTTATGAATTTTGAAAATTTTAATTCGTAATTTAATTCATTCTTAATTTCATTATTAATTTTCATCTACTTAAATTTATTTGAAAAAATTTTCTTTAATTCAAAAAGAAATAATTTTAATTAAAGAATTTTTTATGAATTTTGAAAATTTTAATTCGTAATTTAATTTATTGTAAATCTCATTATTATGAGTTTTTATTTGCTACATGTATTTAAAGAATGTTCTTTAATTTAAAATGAACTAATTTTAAGTATCTTAATTTTTATGAATTTTGAATTTATTATAGTATAATTAATTAATTAATTAGAAAGTTTTAATTGAATTTATTGTTGATTTCATTATTAATTTTTAATCACTAAATTTATTTGAAAAAAATTTCTTTAATTGAAAATGAAATAACTTTAATTATCTTAAATTTTATGAATTCTGAACATTTCAAATTTATTACTGATTTCATTATTAATTTTCATTTACTAAATTTATTGAAAGAATGTTCTTTAATTTAAAATGAAGTAATTTTAATTATTTGTATCTTTGTGAATTTTGGATTTAATATAATATAATTAATAACTAATTAAATAATAATTCATTGGAACATTTTAATTTAATTTATTTTTAATTTCATTATTAATTTTTATCAAGGGGTCCGAAACTTGCAATAATCTCCCTACACCTAGGTCATGTTATCACTGTTATCAACCTGTTATCCCCGTGTTATCTCCTTGGAAAAATAATCTTCGTACACCTAGGTCGTGTTATCACTGCTATCAACCTATTATCCCCGTGTTATCTCCTTGGAAAAATAATCTTCGTACCCCAAGGTCATGTTATCACTGTTATCAACCTGTTATGACTGTTATCTCCTTGTTATCTCCTTGTTATCTACGTGTTATCGAATAATCTTCGTACACTTTTCTTCGGGAGTTTCAGACCCCCTTGAAAATGACGACAACATATAAAGTAGGGAAAAAATAAAACGGAAGAAATGAAAGAGAACTTGATAAAAACAAGGATAAAGAGAGAAAACGTGATAAAAAAAAAAAGTAATGGAAAAAGAAAGTGCGAAAGAAAGAGTAAAAGAGAAATACTGATAAAACCTGGAAGAGGAGAAGATGAAGAAAATATAATATTATTTTAAAATTAAAATTTTAATTGAATAAAATCAATCAAAAGTTTATATGATTACTTCCGTATAACGATTACTTGTAAAACGTTATGAGTACTCACGTGAATAACCCTTAGTAATAACGGTTACTAGTAATCATTCAACTACAAGTCATTAGCCCCCCTCGATTCAATCCTATTGTTATCACTGGTTATCATCTGTTATCGTTGGTTGACAACCCTATCATCAGTTGTTATCACTCCGTATCATCGCATTATCATCATAAGTTAACAACCTTACCCTTTTTATCTCTCCTTATCCCGTCATCATCTGTTATCATAGGTTAACAACGTTATCATCACTCCTTATCATCGCATTATCATCATCAGTTAACAACCTTATCCTTATTCTCAATTATTATCTCTCCTTATCCCATCATCATCTGTTATCATAGGTTAACAACCCTATCATCACTTATCATCTCTCCTTATCCCGTTATCATCTGTTATCATATCATAATCATTTGACTTTACTAGAAATTATTACTAAGTTGATTGCGATTAGTAAATAAAATTGAATAATGAAATTAACAATAAATTTAATTAAAATAATTTAATTTTCAGTAAAAGAAAATATTTTAAATAAATTTAGTAAATAAAAATCAAGGGGTCCGAAACTGCGTTGAAAAGCGTACGAAGATTATTTGATAACATATGATAACACATGATAACACGTATGATAACACATTTTCCCACGTTCATCCCATTTTCCCCCCGCAAGTTTTCCCCAAAGGTGCTGTTAGACTCTTTTCCCACGTAATCTCACTTTCCCAAATTTCTCCCCTAGGGGCTCTTTATCAATTTTCCCCTTTTCTCCCCTCCGTGCGGGGAAAAATGGGGAAAATTGGGTAAACAGATGGAGCGGTGCAGCTGCAATAAACACAATGAAGGATGTTTGTATCGCTTGATTATTTTTAGGCTTTATGGCGTTAATGCGTCACTCTTCGCACTTTTCCCTAAACCTTACGTTTATTTTAATTAATTTATTATTGTAATAGAATTATAATTAATATATAATATAATTTTGTGTTAAATTTAGAAATATTTTAATCTGTTTTGTTCTTTTGTTTGCCAAGGAGAAGAAGAAAAACAAAAGAAAAATGTAAAAAAATATTCGTCCCTCTTGAAGCAAAATTAGTTCCACCCCGCGGGATTAGGGAGGACCTGTGGGTGGGGACGGGTGGGTGGGTGGGCGGCAAAAATCGATACCTAGCAGGGAGGCGAAAATCGATAACGGGGTTGGGTGGGTGGGTGGAATGGGAGGCTAGGTTCTCACACTTCGATTGGTGGTTTCCGTGGGTGGTAGTGGGTGGCTGGGTGAGAATGGGTGGCTGGATCTTCACACCTATTGGTGGGCTTGGTGGGTGAGTAGTGGGTGGAAGGGTGAGAATGGGTGGTTGAATCTTCACACTTCGATTGGTGGCTTGGTGGGTGGTAGTGGGTGGGTGGGTGGTAGTGGGTGGGTGGGTGGTTGAATCTTGACATCTATTGGTGGCTTGGTGGGTGGTTGGGGAGAGTGGGTGATTGGATCCTCACACCTCGATTGGTGGCGTGGTGGGTGGGTAGTGGGTGGCTGGGTGAGAATGGGTGGTTTGAACCTTGACACCTATTGGTGGCTGGGTGGGTGGATAGTGGGTGGCTGGGTGGTTGAGTCTTCACACCTATTGATGGCTTGGTGGGTGGTAGCGGGTGGGTGGGTGAGAATGGGTGGCTGGATCTTCACACCTATTGGTGGTTTCGGTGGGTGGGAAGTGGGTGGTGCCTCTTTCTTTTTATTAAGCAAATTAAAAAGCGAGGGAGATGCCCCGCCCCTTTTCTTCCCATTGGTTGATGGGTGGGGTTGTGGGTGGTGGCGGGTGGAGTTTAGACCAATCAAACGCGTTCTTTTATTAAAAATCGATTCCTAATAATTAATTATTATTTAAATAGAAATCTTGAATAGAGTAAATGAATTAAAAATATTAAATAATCGATTGTGCTGTTACGTAAAGTATCGATTCTTTTACAAGAATCGATTAATCGATAGTTACATGTATTCTGTAATAGGGTTTACGAATGGAGGACAGCTATTATCTATCGATTTACTAATTACTTAATGAATCGATTAACGAATGGTGAGGTAATGGAGGAATGACTGATGAAAAGTGGTGTGAAGAGTGGAAATGAAGGAAGAATGTTCCAGTTGACCTTGGCTGATGTTTTTGGAACGGCGCTTCTCCAGGTTCTGGAACAATTTCAAAAATTTTCAGCCAATGAAAAATTTTACCGTAAAATTAGAACAATTCGGTTAAATCGATTAATTAATATCGATTTGATGTATCGATTATTGGTAATCGATAATTAGAGTAGACCCTGTTGTGTCATTTTGTTCCGGATCCGGTTATTTCCGGTTTGATTAACTGGGAATATTGTAATCACTTAGCGTCGAGTAACCGGTTACTCGGAACGGTTACTGAAAGTACTCACTGTTTCCAGGAATCGTATTTGAGATTCTTGGAGTTTCGTTAGTTTTTGCCAATGAGTAACCGGTTACTCGGAACGGTTACTGAGAGTACTCACTGTTTCCGAGAATCCTACTCGAGATTCTTGGCGTTTCGTTAGTGTTTGTTGCCAACGAGTAACCGGTTACTAGGAACGGTTACTGAGAGTACTCAATGTTTCCAGGAATCACACTTGAGATTTGAGTAACCGGTTACTCGGAACGGTTACTGGGAGTACTCACTGTTTCCGAAAATCCTACTTGAGATTCTTGGCGGTTCGTTAGTGTTTGTTGCCAACGAGTAACCGGTTACTCGGAACGGTTACTGAGAGTACTCACTGTTTCTAGGGATCATACTCGAGATTTGAGTAACCGGTTACTCGAAACGGTTACTGAGAGTACTCACTGTTTCCAAGATTCCTACTCCAGATTTTTGACGTTTCCTTTTGTTGCCAATGAGTAACCGGTTACTCGGAACGGTTACTGAGAGTACTCACTGTTTCCAGGACCCATACTCGAAATTTAAGTAACCGGTTACTCGGAACGGTTACTGAGAGTACTCACTGTTTCCAAGAATCCTACTTGAGATTCTTGGCGTTTCGGTAGTATTTGTTGCCAAGTTTGAAAGTGGCGCCAGTTTTAGAAAAACGGCAGCCAATCAGCCTTCACCAGGAGTGATAATCTGATAACAAGTTGATAACGTGCTGGAGGGTTTTGGTGAGTTGTCGACCCCAGTTTGAATTGAGGGAATCAGGATGAAGAAATGAAATTGTAAGGAACAAAAAAATGAGATGAAAAAGAAACAAGTTCCCGAATTCCTTGGCAAACAACCTGCAAAGTTTTACTCTTTTCTTCTCTTTTCTTTTAGTTTTCGTTTTTTCCCTTTTTCATCATTTTCCTCTTCTTCCCTTTTATTTTTTTATCATGTCACTTTTCTTCCCCTCTTTTCCCTTTCCCTTTCCTTTTCCCCCTCTTCTCTTTTTTCTATTCCTTTCTTTTTCATCATTTTCCTCCTCTTCCTTTCTTTCGCTTTTTTATCATGTCACTTTTCTTCCCCTCTTTTCCCTTTCCCTTTCCTTTTCCCCTTCTTTTATTTTCTTTTCTTCTGTTTAATTCTTGTCCTCTTTTATTACTTTTCTTTCTCTTTTTTATCATCTCGCCTTTCTTCCCTCTTTTCCCTTTTCCCCTTTTTATTTTCTTTTTTTTTCTATTCCTTTCTTTTCCCCTTTTATTTTAGTTCTCGTTTTTCTCCCTTTCTTTCGCATTTTTGTCAACTCACTTTTCTTCCCCTCTTTTCCCTTTTCCCTTTCCTTTTCCCCCTCTTTTCTCTCTTTTTCTATTCCTTTCTTTTTCGTCATTTTCCTCCTCTTCCCTACTACTCTTTTATCATGTCACTTTTCTTCCCCTCTTTTCCCCTTTTTTTCTATTACTTTCTTTTCCTCTTTAATTATTTTTCTTTTGCTTTTTTATTTTGCCTTCTTTCCTCTTTCCCCTTTTCCCTTCTTTTCTTCTTTTTTCTATTTCTTTCTTCTCCTTTTTCATTATTTTTCTTTCTCTTTTTCATAATCTTTTGTCCTCTTCCCTTCTTTTGCTTTTTTATTTTGCCTTCCTTCCCTCTTTTCCCTTTTCCTTTCCCCCCTCTTTTCTGTTCTTTTCTTTTGTCTGTTCCTTTCTTTTCCTCTTTTATTACTTTTCTTTCCTCTTTTCCCTTTTTCTTTTCCTCTTTTATTATTTTTTCTTTCTCTATTTCATCATCTTTTCTCCTCTTCCCTTTCACTTTTTTATCGTCTCACCTTTCTTTCTTCTTTTCCCTTTTCCGTTTTCCCCTTTTCCTTTTTCCTATCTCTTTCTTTTCCTCTTTTATTATTTTTTCTTTCTTTCTTTTTTATCATCTCCCTCTTTTCCCCCATTCCATTTTCCCCTTTTCTCTTTCCTTTTCTTCTGTTATTCTATTTACTTGTTTCTCTCTTTTTTCATCATCTTTCCCCTTTTCCCTTTCTTTTACTTTTCCTTTTATCATCTCCCTCTTTTCCCCCTTTTCTCTTTCCTTCTCTTCTGTTATTCTGTTTTCTTCTTTCTCTCCTTTTTCATCATTTCGTCTTCCTTTCTTTTCCTTTTCCTTTTATCATCCCCTTCTTATCCTCTCCTTCCCCTTTTCGTTTTCCCTTTTTCCCTTTTCGACTTTTCCTTTCTTCTGTTTTCCCTCTTTTTCCATCATCTTTCCCCTTTTCCTTCTTTTACTTCTACTTTTATCATCTTGGCCTTCTTCCTTCTTTCAGTTCTCCTCTTTTATTTTCATCTCTTTCTTTTCCCTTCTTTTTCCCTCTTTTCATCATTTTTCCCCTTTCCCTTCTTTTACTTCTACTTTTATCATCTCAACCTTCTTCCTTCTCTAAGTTCTTCTCTTTTATTTTCATCTCATTCTTTTCCCTTTTCCCCTCTTATCATCATTTTTCCCCTTTCCCTTTCTTTCTTCCCTTCTCTACTTTTCGTTTCATCATCTCCCTCTACGGATGCGTGGAGGGGAAAATGAAGGGGAAAAATAGGGAAGAGGGAAAACGGAACGGCGAAACATTTGGACTGTGTTTATCGTTTGCAGGGAAAGAGGGAAAAGGTTGTTTCGTGTTCTAGCGCGCGAAGGGAAAATGAAGGGGAAAACCATTGGAAGAGGGAATACGGGAAGGGGAAATACTTTATCTGTGTTTATCGTTTGCAGGGAATTTCCGCCAAAAAAGGGAAAAAGGGAAAAGATTGTTTCGTGTTCTAGCGCGGGAGGGGAAAATGACGGGGGAAAATTCGGGTAGAAATGAAAACGGAAAGGGGAAACACTTTGACTGTGTTTATCGTTTGCAGGGAAATTCCCCCAAAAAGGGAAAGAGGGAAAAGGTTGCTTCGTGTTCTAGAGCGGGAGGGGAAAATGACGGGGGGAAAATGTGGGAAGAGGGAAAGCGGAAAGAGGAAACACTTTGATTTAGCGTTTCCCTCTTACTCTCCTCTTCCCTCTTTTCATCATCATCTCTGTCTCTTCTTTACTTTCATCCTTTCTTCTTTCAGCACTTTATATCAAGGGGTCCGAAACTCCTTGGAAAAGTGTGCGAAGATTATTTGATAACATTTGATAACACGTGATAACACGGAGATAATAGGTTGATAACACTGACAAGCAAGGGGTCCGAAACTTCTTGGAAAAGAGTAGGAAGATTATTTGATTACATTTGATAACACGTGATAAGACGGAGATAACAGGTTGATAACACTTACAAGCAAGGGGGTCCGAAACTCCTTGGAAAAGAGTAGGAAGATTATTTGATAACATTTGATAACACGGAGATAACAGGTTGATAACACTGACAAGCAAGGGGGTCCGAAACTCCTTGGAAAAGGTGTGCGAAGATTATTTGATAACACGGAGATAACAGATTTGATAACAGTGACAACCATGGGGGTCCGAAACTCCTTGGAAAAGGTGTACGAAGATTATTTGATAACATATGATAACACGGAGATAACAGTGCTAACACGGCCTAGGTGTGCGAAGATTACTGGAAGTTTCGGACCCCCCTTGACATAACCTGTATCTTTTTCATGCAAATATTTTAAATAATTTATTTAATTATTTTAAAAGCGTCCTTTTTCTTTTCTTGTCGTCGTCGTCGTCGTCGTCGTCGTCGTGTGGTTCCTTTACGACACGGCCATTTCGCCGGCTTATTAGCTTGTCCAAACTACCGACTTCTAAAAACGAGTCCCAACAAAAGGGGGTCTTTAAAAAAAAACTTACACTTGATAACATGATAACATGGTGATAACATGTTGGTAGAAGTGATAACACTTTGATTGTATTTGGTGCGTAACAGGGAAATTCCCCGAAAAAAAAGGGAAAGACCTAAAAGGGTGGTTTCATGTTCTAGCGCGGAGGAAGTGTTTCCTCTTTTGCTGGGACATTGCCTGAGGAAAGGGAAAATGTGGTCTGAAAAGGGGAAAATAGGGTCTGAAAAAGGAAAAGGGAAAATCTGGAAGTACAGCATTGTATTCTGGTACGAAGGAATAAAGGGGGAAAATGAGGGAAAAGAGAAAAAGGGGAAATTGAAAGCGGAAACGCTGCGTGAAGGGGAAAAATATGGGAAGAGGAAAAGAGAAAGGGGAAACACTTTGATTGTGTCTAGCGTTTGTAGGGAAATTGCCCGCCAAAAGAGGGAAAGAGGGAAAACGTTGCTTCATGTTCTAGCGCGCGAAGGGAAAACGAAGAGGGAAAATTCGGGTAGAAGGGAAAAGGGGAACACTTTGATTGTGTTTAGCGTTTGCAGGGAAACTGCCCGCCAAAAGAGAGAAAGAGGGAAAAGGTTGCTTCATATTCTAACGCGTGGAGGGAAAACGAAGAGGGAAAATTCGGGTAGAAGGGGAAAAAGGCGGAACACTTTGATTCTATTTAGCGTTTGCAGGGAAATTGGCCGCCAAAAAAAAGTGAAAGAGGGGAAAGCATTGCTCCATATACTAACGCGCGGAGGGAAAACGAAGAGGGAAAATTCGGGTAAAAGGGAAAAAAGGGGGAAAAGGCCTGTTATCCCGTGTTATAGAGGTGATCTCGTTGTTCAAGGGGTTGAGTGCGGGGGCGTTGACCTGCAAAAGTTTATTTCTGTTTCACCTACATTTCATTTTCATTTGGTTTCGTTTCGTTTCGTTTCTTCCCCCTAGGGGGGTCTGTAACTCCGAGAAAAGTGTAGTAAGATTATTTGATAACACGCTGATAACAGGTTGATAACATGACCTAAGCGTACGAAGATTATTGCAAGTTTCGGACCCCTTGCCTCAAGGAGTCGGTAACTCCGAGAAAAGTGTACGAAGATTATTTGATAACGTATGATAACACGGTGATAACATGTTGATAACAGTGATAACATGACCTAGGTGTACGAAGATTATTTGATAACATATGATAACGTATGATAACACAGTGATAACATGTTGATAACAGTGATAACATAAACTAAGTGTACGAAGATTATTTGATAACGTATGATAACACAGTGATAACACGAAGATAACAGGTTGATAACAGTGAAAACACGACCTAAGCGTACGAAGATTATTTGATAGCATATGGTAACATGTAGATCACAAGGACATAACAGGTTGATAACAGTGATAACACAACCTAGGTGTACGAAGTTTGTTGCAAGTTTCGGACCCCTCCACACGACACAGAAAAAGTGCCGCTAAAAATTCGTCATTTTTAGATGTCCCGTTGACCCCGATTCTTCCAACCCCCTCCCCCGCTCGTACACCGTTGCCACGTATTTCTAATTTAATATTATTTTATTATATTAATTACAATTCAATTATACTATTATATTAATTTAATTTTATTATTATATAACATGAATTATAATTTATTATTTTACTTTTATTTATTATAACTTAATTATCTTGTTATATTAGTTCAATTATTATTTATTATTTTATTTATATTTATTATAATTTAATTATATTATTATATTACTTGAATTATAATTTATGATTTTACTTCTATTTATTTTAATTTAATTATCTTTTTATGTTAATTTATTTATTATTTATTAATTTATTTCTATTTATTATTTTACTTCGATTTATTACAATTTAATTATATTTTAATTATGATTTAATTATATTATTATATTAATTTAAGTATTATTTATTATTTTAATTACTAATTTAAATTATTATTATTATATTTATTTATTTATTTTTATGTCCCGTTGGCCCCGATTCTTCCAACCCCCACCCCCGCTCGTACACCGTTGCCACGTATTTCCAATTAAATATTATTTTATTATATTTATTTATAATATAGATATTAATATATTAATTTAACTATTATTTATTATTTCTATTAACTATTATTTTATTTATTTTAATTTAATTATATTTTTATCTTTATTTACTTTTTTATTTATTATTTCTTATATTATTATTATTTCTTTTAATTATGATTATTTTATTATTTATTACTTAAGTTATTCATTAAATATTAATTTTTTATTGATTATTTTAAATAGTAGTTAAATTTTGAATTTGAATTATTATTATTATTATATTTTTTTTTATTTATTTTACCGGCCTTCAGGACAGCGGACAAATTCATAAACTTGACCAACATGAAACCAAGGGACTTGGGGGTTCATAACTCTAGTTATTTATTATTATATTAATATATTAATTATTATAATAATACCGTCGCCATTATAATTTAATATTATTTTAATTTCTTTGATTTCAGGTTGGTGCTAACCTGCAACCCCGCAAATGAACTAAGTCGTCTGCTTATAGTTGGATGGAAACGGACCATGCGATATGACTGCGATAAATACGGTATTTATTTTTAAATTTACTTATTATTATTAATTAATTATTAATCTTAAATTATGACTATTTATTTAGTAGTATTAGATACGTCATTTCCCTTTTTCCCTTTTTTGGGGGGAATTTCCCTGCAAACGATAAATGCAGTCAAAGTGTTTCCCCTTTCCGTTTTCCCTCTTCCCATATTATCCTAATCAATGTTTCCACTTTTCAATTTCCCCTTTTCCCCCTCTTCCCTTATCTTTCCCCCTTCCGTGCTCGAATATATTGGTAGTTGTTTTTAAATTTTACGTCTTAACGAACAGTATGACTATTTTATCTGGTAGTATTAGATACGTAATTTCCCTTTTTCCCTTTTTTGGGGGAATTTTCCTGAAAACGATAAACGCAGTCAAAATGTTTCCCCTTTCCGTTTTCCCTCTTCCCGTATTGTCCTAATCAGTGTTTCCACTTTTCAATTTCCCCTTTTCCCCTCTTCCCTTATCTTTCCCATTTTCCCCCTTCCGTGTTAGAAAATATAGGGTCTACATTTCCCCTATACTATCTTCTCTTCTGTTTCCCTTTTTTTGACCCTACTTCCTCCTCTTTTTCCAGGGAATTTCCCTGCAAACGATAAACGCATTCAAGTGTTTCCCTTTCCGTTTTCCCTCTTCCCACATTATCCTAATCAGTGTTTCCACTTTTCAATTTCCCCTTTTTCCCCTCCTTCCCTTATCTTCCCCCTTTTCCCCCTTTACTCTCTTCTCTTCTGTTTCCCTTTTTTGACCCTACTTCCTCCCTTTTTTTCCAGGGAATTTCCCTGTTAAAGTGGAAACACTGAACTTAATTAATTAGTATGGTGATTATTGGAGAAAGAAATGAATGATTTATCTTTTGTTGTGGAAGATGGAAGGCAAAACTGTCATTGACTTTTAAAATATCTTTGACGCGTGCAAAAATGTTGGCAGCCTCTTCTCTTCGCTTCTCTGTTCTTCTCTGCTTCCATTTTTTCTTTTTCTTCTTACTTTTTTACCTTCAAAAAGTTGTTGGGACGATGCCCAAGACGTCCCGGGGCTCTCTGCCAAAAACTTTTCTCTCCGACGCCACTAATAATATTTTTAAACTTTATTTAGAAAATTAAGACACACGAGTAAAAGCAATGGCGTCTTGCCGCCAGTTGTAGATTGAAAGGGGAGAGAGGGAAGGAAGGAAGGGGGGGTGCGACGCTAACGCCATCTAGCGGTCGAATTTTGAACTATGTTCTGAAATCAATACTCGTTTGCTAGAAATTGTTTTATTATTTGATATGTGTTTTTGCACGTAGAATGTTCCAGACTTGTCCGGTGTGCGGCTGGCGCTGTCGCTGCCGCTGGGAGCGTCGGGGCCCGAGCTGAGCGTCTTCACCGGCGCCGCTGCCCCCGACGCCGACGATAACTGCGCCGAGTACAAACACAGCCTGCTCAATTATAACCTATCGTGAGTTTGGATAGTAGTAGGAGTAAGAGTAGTAGTAGTGATAGTAGTAGTAGTCGAAATAGATGTAGTAGTAATGGTAGTAGATGTAGTAGGAGGAGGTATGGTAGTCGTAGTGGTTCATGGAGTATTATATAAAGCTATAGTAGATGTAGTATAGTACTATAAGCTACTACTTAGTAGCTGTAGACTTAGTACTAGTTCTAGCATTAGCACTAGAAGCACTGGCACTACTACTATAACTAGTAACACAGGAGTAGTGGTGGAACTAAGTATAGAAATAGTAGTGGTAGCAGTACTAGTAGTAGTAGTTGATACATTCTACTACCAACTTACGAACCTTTGCATGCTAATTCACGTATTACTATAACTAGTAACACAGAAGTAGCGGTGGAACTTAGTATAGAAGTAGTAGTGGTAGCAGTACTAGTAGTAGCAGTTCATACATTCTACTACCAACTTACTAATCTTTTCTTGCTAATTCACGTAGAGTCACGCCTTCGTCTGACGCCCAGCAGTTTCAGCAGCAGCAGCAGCCGGGCGATTTATCCGACGCCAGCAACTGGTTAGACCTGAGCGTGGAGGTGCGGAAGGTGGCCCAGTCTTCTGATTGGGGCAGCCCCGGCGATTGCCACGCCCACTTCACCGCTGGACACGCCCCTTTGGTCGTCGTCAAGGAGGAGCTGCGCGAACCGCTGGACGTCCTCTTGGGCAACCCCAATCTCCATAATTCCAGTAATTATTATTATTACTTACGTAGTAGTGGTGGTGATGGTGGTAGTAGTATTAGTAGTAGATGTTGTTGTTGTTGTGGTAGTAGTTGTTGTTTTGGTAGTGACAGTAGCAGTAGCGGTAGTGGTGGTGGCAGTAGTAGTTTATGTTGTTGTGGTAGTGGTAGTAGTTCTGGTAGTGGAATCTTTGTTGTTATTGTTTTTAGCAGTAGTAGTAGTACTAGTAATAGTGGTAGTGGTAGTAGTTGTGGTAGTGGAATCTTTATTGTTATTGTTTTTAGCAGTAGTAGTAGTAGTACTAGTAGTAGTTGTTGTGGTAGTAGTAATTGTTGAAATGGTAGTAGCAGTAGTGGTAGTGGAATTCTTATTGTAGTTATTCTTAGCAGTAATAGTAGTAGTAAGTAGTAACAGTAGTAGTAATAGTAGTAGTGGTAGTGGAATTATTATCGTTCTAAGAAGTACTAATAGTATTATTATAACTATTTATTACTACTACTATTCCAGGTGGTTGTGATTTGCTGGAAAGCGAACAAGGTCAGCTGCTGCACAGCGATGTCAGTAGCAGCAGCAGCAGCAGCGGGGGCAAGAGGAAGAGGACCAAGGCTGCTGCGACGGCCGCTGCTGCTGCTGCTGCTGCGGGCTGCGCCTCTCCGACCCGGCAGCCGCTGCAGCCTCCGCAGCCCTGCTCAGTAAGTGGACAAGTAAGCTCAAGCAACAACATCTGATTTTACCTTTCTTTTTGCTGTTTTTTTATTGTACTTAAGCAATTTTAGAAATATTATTGATTAATTATCGATTTTTGTGATTGGTTGAATCGTATTTTGTATCATAGTCCATTTTATTTTGTAATGTCTGGAATTCTTATTGTAATCATTATTAGTAGTAATAGTAGTAGTAATAGTAGTAGTAGCAGTAGTGGTAATAGTAGTAGTAATAGCAGAAGTAATAGTAGTAATGGTACTAGTAATAGTATTAGTAACAGTAGTAATGGTAGTGGTAATAGTAGTAGTAGTGGTAGTAGTAATAGTAGTAGTAATGGTAGTAATATTAGTAGTGGTAGTAGTAATAGTAGTAGTGGTAGTAGTAATAGTAGTAGTAATGGTAGTAATATTAGTAGTGGTAGTAGTAATAGCAGTAGTGGTTGTAGTAATAGTAGTTATGGTAGTAGTAATAGTAGTAGTAATAGTGGAATTAATATTTATGTAATGGAATATATATGTAAACGTATATATGGAATTTATTATAATTGGTTCCAATCAACTAATTTCTAATCGATTTCAAATAATTATCGGTTAATTGATTGATTTGATTAATCGAATCATTTAATCAATCATCTTCAAATTAATTAATTAAAAATTAATTAACTACTAAAATTTGATTCACAATTTAATTAAATTTTAATTACAAGTAGTAATAATAGTAATAGTGGTAGTGGTAGTAGTAGTTGTTATTGTTTTAGTAGTAGTAGTAGTACTTTTTGTCTTAATAGTAATAGTGGTAGTAGTGGTAGTAGTAGTAGTAGTAGTAGTAGTTGTTGTTGTTGTTGTCTTAGAGGTAGTAGTACTTGTTGTCTTAATAGTAATAGTGGTAGTAGTAGTAGTAGTAGTAGTAGTAGTAGTAGTAGTAGTAGTAGTAGTATGCGGTTAATTGATTGATTTGATTAATCGATTCATTGAATGATATGTATCATTAAATTTTATCTATTTTCTTCGGTTATTTAATATTACTATATTATTACAACCTATAATCAATATCGATTAATCGTTGGATTGGTCATTGATTATCGTATCGATTGATTATCGATTTCTTTGTGATTGATTATCGGCAGATGTGCACCAAAGTGTTTACGAGTACCTCGGCGCTGACGAAGCACCGGCTGACGCACAGCGACGAGCGCCGCTTCGCCTGTCACCTCTGCGGCAAGGCCTTCAAACGACAGGATCACCTGTAAACTATTTCACTATTTTCATTATCTTTAGTAGTAGTTACAGTAGTAGTAGTAGTTGTTGTTGTTGTTGTTGTCTTAGTGGTAGTAGTACTTGATGTCTTAGTAGTAGTAACAATAGTAGTGATATTAGTAGTAGTAGTTGTCTTAGTAGAAGTAGTAGTAGTAGTAGTTGTTGTTGTTGTCTTAGTAGTAGTAGTAGTAGTACTTGATGTCTTAGTAGAAGTAGTAGTATTAGTAGTAGTTGTTGTCTTAGTAGAAGTAGTAGTAGTAGTAGTTGTTGTTGTCTTAGTAGAAGTAGTAGTAGTAGTTGTTGTTGTTGTCTTAGTGGTAGTAGTACTTGTTGTCTTAGTAGTAGTAGTAGTAGTTGTTGTTGTTGTTGTTGTTGTTGTCTTAGTGGTAGTAGTAGTAGTACTTGATGTCTTAGTAGTAGTAACAGTAGTAGTGGTATTAGTAGTATTAGTTGTCTTAGTAGAAGTAGTAGTAGTAGTTGTTGTCGTAGTTGTTGTTGTTGGTGTCTAAGTGGTAATGGCACTTGTTGTTTTAGTATTAGTAGTAGTAATAGTAGTATTGGTAGTAGTAGTAGTTGTTGTTGTTGTTGTTGTTGTCCTAGTAGTAGCAGTAGTAGTAGCAGTAGTAGTAGTAGTGGCTCCCTATCTCACTGTATCATACAAATGCTGAATCTTCAGACTACATATGAAGTCTGCATTACCAAATCTAACCTGTCCACGTATTCGACAGATTACTATCAGTACATTTATTATTATTATTATTATCATTAATTCTAAACAACGTTGCCAAATAGTTTCTTACAGATTTTCTACAAGTTTTTTTCCCCAGTAGATTCTGTCTTTTACCGTTTTACGTCACTGGACGAAGAAGATGTTGTCTTGGTTGGGGGGGAAAATGTTTTTCCCCTCCCAGGGGAAAAGGAAATTGTCAGCTCGTAAAAGCTTTAACGACGTCATAAGCTTCTCCTTGACTGTTTATTTTTAAAACACATTTTGTTTTGTTCTCCGCAAAGCGCGTGGAACTCTGCAGGGAAAGTAGTGGGGAAAAGTGGGAAAAGTGTGGGGAAGTGTGAGGAAAACGCAGGGAAACTACGAGGGGAAGAATGGGGGAAAAGTACGAAAAAGTGGAGAAGTATGGGGACTTGTCGGAAAAGCACAGGAAAGAGTGGGGAAAAAAGAGGAAAGTGTAGGAAAAAGTGGGGAAAAGTAGGGAAGAAAGGGGATAGAAGTGGAAAAGGAAAGGGAAAAGTGGGGGGTAAGCACGGTGAAATGTGGGAAAATATGGTTGAGTCTGAGGAAAAAGTAGGGAAACTATTACGGGAAGAGTAGTGAAAAGGGGGGAAATGTGGGGAAGAAAGGGGAAATATGGGAAGATGAGTAAAAAAATAACCTATTAAAAGTAGCCGCCATTAGTTAATGAAACGAAACCAAACCGCACACACTTCTATTCATTATAATTAATATACTAATTAAAATAAACATATTAAAATATAATATATATATTATTAAAATATATATTAAATATTATCAGGGTTCCCACCGACCTGGAAAACCGGGAAATCAGGGAAAAGTCAGGGAATGCAGGGAAAGGTCAGGGAATTTGAGTTGCCACTCAACTCAATTACAACTAACCTTTGCTCAATCCTCTAATGAATAACTTCTAGGAAAGTATAATGCGTTTAAAAAGTCAGGGAAAAGCGGGAAAAATTGTCAGGGAAATCAGGGAAAAGGTCAGGGAATTTGAGTTGCCACTGCAGTCAATTTTCACTCAGTTTCAACTAACCTTTGCTCATTACTCATTAGTTACTCTTACCACTACTTCCAATCCTACCACTGCTACTGCTACTGATACTACTATTGACACTGCTACACCTCCTCCTACTTCTACTACGTCCAATCCCATAACTACTTACTGCTAGGCACTACTAATTACTCCTACTTCTACTACTACTCCCATTCCTGCTACTTCTACTCCTACGAGTCCTACTTCTGCTACTACTGTAACTACTGATATTACTATCAATACTACTACTACTGCTACCACTATTACCATTGACACTGCTACACCTCCTTCTACTGCTACTACTAATTACTCCTACTACTACTACTACTTCCATTCCTGCTACTGCTAGTGCTCCTAACCCTACTCCTGCCGTTGCTACAGCTACCATTGCTACTTCTACTCCTACCAGTCCTACTGCTGCTACTACTGTAACTACTGATACTACTATCAATACTACTACTACTGCTACCACTACTACTATTGACACTGCTATACCTCCTTCTACTTCTACTACTCCCAATCCCACAACTACTTACTGCTAGGCACTACTAATTACTCCTACTTCTACTATTATTCCCAATCCTGCTACTTCTATTGCTCCTAACCCTACACCTACCATTGCTACTTCTACTTACCTACTAGTCCTACTCCTACTAAGAAAAACTGGAAAAATTGTCAGGGAAATCAGGGAAAAGAGGGAAAAGTCAGGGAATTTGATGGAAATTTTTCAGTGGGAACTCTGTATTATAACGATTTTGATTGTTTTGAAGATTCAGGATTTTAGTCTATTTTTAAACTAATCTTTGTTTTCGCTGACGTCGAGAGTCCTCGGTCTGGCGATGGCTGCCAACTCTCTGCAGTGACGTTACTGGACCCATTAAAAATATTTTATTGTAATGTGTTGTATAATATTATTATTATTAATATATTACAATTATTATTATTAATTATAGTATAAATATTGTTATTATTTTAAAAATAATTAAGTGTTTTAATTAAATCTAAAATTTGAATTTATAATAATAAAAATTACGTTAATTTATTTTAAATATTTATTATTATTTTTCCATTCATGTTTTTTAAATAAATTTTTACTAAGGAATATTATTAAGTTATTATAAATGTAATTTAACGAGTAATTATTATAATATTATTTTTATTTAATTTATTGTAATAAAATTATTATAAATTTTTATTTTCAATGTATTTACACAAAATTTCGGCTGTTTGGCTGGAAGAGGGCAATGGTGACGTCAACTGGAACATTCGTCATCCCTGGTTCTGGAACATTGGTTCTGGAAGCAGATCGCTATTTTGCTTATTTATCATTTTTAATAACGTATTCTGATATTTTTTAATAATAACTATGTCTTTGCCACATCAACAAATGTGTAGTTTGTATATTAATTGGGTTCCAGCCTTCTGTAATTATTATATTATTGTTAATTATTTATTTTCTTGTAAACAGGAACGGCCATTTGATAACGCACCGTGAAAAGAAACCGTTCGAATGCACCATTGGCGGCTGTGGCAAGTCCTACTGTGATGCCCGATCCCTGCGCAGACATCAGGACAACCACCATAGCAACAACAGTGGCAGCAGCAACAACAGTAGCGACGCTGTAGCTACAACAGCAGTAGCTGCAACAGCAAACGACCTGATTAGCAGCAGCGGCACTGATTTGCTGGGTATGGCGTATCAAGGTAGCGGCGGTAACAGCAGCTTTGTGCAGCCTAGTCCCGAGTTCGTCAACTCTGCTACTGCTGATGCGCTGACGACGTACCACGAGCCTCTGGCAGCAGCTTTCGACATTGTCACCGACGCCGCTGCTGTGAAATGGGCTGTTGCAGCTTTCACGGCGGCTACAACAGTCGAGCAACAACAGCAGCAACCTCAACAACAGCTGCAACAGCAGCGCAAGAGTAAAGCCAAACCCGAGAAAACGCGAAAAATCGAAGCGGCCAAACCGAAAAAGTTGAACAAATCAAAAACTGGCAAGAAAAACGACACGAACGACGGATTGACGACTCAACAGCTGGAGCTGATCCAGCAGATCATGCGACAGACGCAAGAACAACACCTACAACAGCAACAACAACAACAGCAGCAGCAGCAGCAGCAGAAAGCGAAAAAGTGCAGTCCCAAACAGAAAAGCAACAGCCCGACAGCATCAGCTTCCTCGTCTGCGTCTTCGCAGACAACAGACAACAACTGCCCGTCTGAGTGCGGACGCCCAGTGGAGTGCAACGTCTGCCAGCGTCGTTTCAAGAACACGCCGGCGCTTAACGGACACATGCGGCTGCACGGAGGGTTCCTCAAGAAGGACGCTGACTGCAAGAAGCCAGACAAGAAGGACCCGTCCGCCCCGCCGCTTCAGACGGCCAGCGTGTCTGTCCGCGCCCTCATCGAGGAGAAGATAATCCAGCGCCGCAACCTGGCCGCAGGACGCGGGGCGTCGTCTGGCGCCGACAAATCAGACGCCAGCGACGACAACAACCCGCCAATCAAAGAGGAAGAGGCGGAGCTCAAGACGGAGGCGGCCAATCAGGTTGCCGTGACGGAGGACTCGTATTTCGAGGGATCGTTTCTCGCGCTGAGTCCGGGTAGTCTTCACCGCGCGCTGGAAGGCGAAGAGGTCGAAGCATCGTCGTCGTCGTCGTCGGCGCTGAGCGACGTCTCGCTGCTCGACGACGCCGTCTTCCACCAGGTCTCTGCCGCAGCTGCTTCTGCGCTCCTTTCGGACATCGGCAGCCTGGACCTGCAGTCGTACATGGACGCTTCGTCGCAGCAGCACGAGGCGCCCGGGTATCAGGACTGTCTGTCGCAGTACCTGCAGACGGCGTCGTCGACCGCAAACCTGTACGAGCAGCCCGGATACCCTCAGCAGCAGTACGCGTTCCCTCAGCAGCAACAGCAGACGTTCGCGTTTGACCCGTCGACGCCGCTGTCGTCGCTCTGCTCGCCGCAGTACATCGCGGAGCAGTTTCAGGCGGCTGCGGCGCAGTTCGACTGCTCACCGCAGCAGCACTCGATGCTCCTGCCCACTCCATCGCCCTACACCCCGTCGCCGTCGCCCGAACAGCAGCACGGCTTTCAGCAGCACGGCGGCAGCTACTACACCAACAACAGTTTCGGCAGCGAGCTACAACAGCAACAACAACAGCCGCAGAGCAGCATCTTCATGATGGACTGCAGCAGCAGCAATCAAGTTGCTTATGGCGGAATGGACGTTGTGGGGATGCCGGCTGCTCCGGCGTGGGATTCTAGTGCTTTTAACGGATGCCTGGAGTCTGCAGCGGTTCCTCAAGCCGCTGAACACGAAGCCGCTAAACCCAAGAACGCGAAAAAAGTCGCCAGAGCGCTAAAAAGTTCGCCACGAATCGCCAGGACCGTCAAGAAGCCGAAAATCGACGAGTTTGACGCTATCCTGGGCTGTCAGGGGGGGTCTTCGCACGTCAGTAGCTTCACAAGAGAGGCTAATCACTACACGCCGGCTCCCATGCTCGATCCCAGGCGCTCGGGAGCCGGGCTGCTGCGCAATCTAGTCGGCGGGGGGATTTTCCCCGCGCGGGGGAAGCCGAGGATTAACGTGGGGAAGGATTTCCAGTGCGCCGCCCTCCCGCGCTGCAGGAAGGACGGGACCCTGGGCAAGGAAGCGGAGACGGCCGTGCTGCTGTGGGACCCGCAGTACGATGGCCGGGACCTGGAGCGACTGCTGGCCTGGGCGCAGTCCCCCGCCACCCCCGTGGGGAAGCGGAGTCCCGAGGAAGTGATGAGAATCTTTGCCGAGTGTCGCGGGACGTGGGTAACGCGAAACGCGAACTGATGAAGAGAAATTGTGGCGACAGCGGGGAGCGGAGCTTGGAGAAGTGGAGTGCGGAGAATGTGGGGAGTTTGCGCCAGGCTGAGGGATTGTGGAAAGGACTTTGGACGCATTGCTCAATCTGTTAGTATTATTTCTAGTAGTAAAAGTAGTTGCAGTAGTAGCAGGAGTAGGACTTGTAGGAGTAGAAGTAGCGATGGTTAGGTGTAGCAATGGCAGGAGTAGGGTTAGGAGCACTAGAAGTAGCAGGAATGGGAGTAGTAGTAGAAGTGGGAGTAATTAGTAGTGGTAGCAGTAGTAGTTATAGGATTGGGAGTAGTAGAAGTAGAAGGAGGTGTAGCAGTGTCAATAGTAGTAGTGGTAGCAGTAGTAGTAGTATTGATAGTAGTATAAGTAGCAGTAGCAGCGGTAGGATTGGAAGTAGTGGTAAGAGTAAGAGTAGTAGTAATATTGGTAGCAGTAGTAGTAGCAGGGGTAATATTGGTAGCATAGTGGGGGTAGCAGGGGGTATAGTAATATCAATAGTAGTATTAGCACGAGTAGCAGTAGTAATGACAATAGTAATAGTTAAAATACTAGTAGCAGTAGTAGTGGTTGTATTATTATTATTATCAATATCATTTTGTTGTTGCTAACAGATACCCTGGACGACTGCAGCTGATTGCCAGCGTTTCTACTACGTGTGGAAGCAGCTCTACCGCGACGAGTACATGCTGCTGAAGGAAGCGTGGCGAGTCGCCAGGCAAAACTTCAAAGCATCGGTAAGTTCAAACCATTTCCATACATTTTAATTATGATTTGTTCACTACAACTGTTAAAATTTTACACTAAGTATAAATATTAAACCGAGTTTATCGTTAAATTTGTGTTATAATATTATGAAATTAATTTTCAGTACCTAGTTATTATAATAATTATTTTATATTTTGGATATTGCAATTTTGTGGACTTACTCAATGTAATTTAGGATTATGTTGTGTTCATTATTTTTATTATATTATACAATTAAATTCTGGTTTAATTGCAAAATTTTCCTGTGGCTATACTTACGTAAATATATTTTTAGATAAACTACCTTTATAATATATATATATTATTGTCAATTTATATTATTTTATTCGTAGGCAAATCTCCAGGACGTCTGTGCTGTTCCAGCGACTGGAGAACCTGGAACTTCTTGTGAGTTTGGCGACTGCCATGCGGTGAGCTTTGCTTTGCATCCAACTAACCCGACTAACCAATCAGGAGACAGAAAAAAAATACTTCGCAGCATTTGAGTTTTTCCCATTGGTCCAAAGCTCAAGTCTTCCAGTACTAACCAATAGCAAAAATTAGTCAATAAATCAAACTGGAACGCGATTGGTCACGTTTTTTTTTTTTTTTGGCATGCTGCTTTTCTATTGGTTTTGAATTTTTCGTGTTCTTTTTTTTCTATTGGCTGATTTGCCTGACCTTTTTAGTAACAAAAAATGTGATTGGTTGATTTTTGTAATTTCAGGTTTCGCTTAGTGGACCGAAGAAGACAAGCAGTCGACGCCACAGCAACCAGTCTATTAACAGCAGCAGCAATAATACAGATTCAGTAGAAGTGTCCCCGTATTCAGCAGTTTGTTCCAGACCCGCTTCTTCCCTCAGTCTCGACCAAAGCAGCGAAAAACTCTACCCCTGCTCCGTTTGCAATAAGTAATTATTATTATATTATTATTATTTAAATATAAAAAATTAAGTGTAAAATATTAGAAAAAATAATTTGTATTATTTCATCCATTATTTGATATGTATTTAATTTGTTATAATATAATTAATTTGAATATTTTTTATAAATTTGCAGAGTCTACGAAAAAGTGAAAAGTCGCAGCGCTCACATGAAGACGCACAAGACGAACGCAAGCGACGCGTCTCGGACCAATCAGCAGTCGAAGAAAAAACCCACCAACTACCAATCACCGTCCCCGTCCTATTCCCACTCCTCCTCCTCCTCCTCATTACCCTCCCCCTTCTTCCCGACCCCCCACGCCACCTTCTAGGATCATTTCCCACGGCCCTCCGGAATTTTCCCACGGTCCCTGGAATTTTCCCACCGCTCATCCAAACTTGAATCACAATTACCGGTTAATGGAGAAACTGTGAAAGATGATTTGCGCGCTAAAAATTCTAAACTTCGGTTTAAAAAAAAAAAGATGTGCCTTTTGACAAAAACTAGAAAATTCACCACAAAACCGAAAAGGAAAATGTTCAGAATAATCCCATAAGAATCCTATGGGGACGTCAAAACAGGAATTTGGCAAAATTTTTTACGTAAAAAATTTGACTCCCGCCATTGACCCGCCCATCCCAGTGTGTTTGTTTGATCAGAAAAATTTAATTAATTTTTCACCGCGTTTGTTTGCTGTTGATTTTTTCCCTTCCCCCCGCCCCGCCCACCCATTAATTAATTCATTAATTAATTAATTAATTAATTAATAGTCACAATTTTTATGTTCCAATCAAATCTTAACATCGAAGAGAAGAAATAAGGACAAAAAAAGCGACCAAACCAATTAGATTCGGAAATTTGAATTTTTGCAAAAGAAAATTCCCTCGAGAAGGAACTGATCGCAAAGAAAAAAAGTTTATTTGCCCACAACAATCAAGAATTTTTCTTTGAAAATTTTTACTATGAGATACAATGAGAATAAAGTGTTGTGTTTTGCGGTTCGTGATGTTTGAATTCTATCTGAAAAATTTTAATAATTTTTTACAAATTTTTTCCACAAAATTTACATTTTTTGCTGTGTGTGTTTGCCTATCTTTTTTCAATTCGTATACTCATTATACGCCATTTCACTCAAAACTGAAATTTTTTTCCCCAGTATTTTTTTTTTTTTGTAGATAGTGTAAAAACCTTTTTGCCCACAAAACAAGTCAAAATTTTCCCCTTATTTTTCCCTTGTGGTTTTTTCCCCCCGAATTTTTCCCTGATTTTTTAAATAAATTTTTTCGTGTGTGTGTGTTTTTTTTCCTGTATCCATTATATAGAGAGTGTTAATTGTCGCTGACACGCGGATGTTTTTGAGTAACACGGTGTGATTAGTTTAATTCCAAAAAAACAAAAAATCTGTTGACTCTTTTTATTTTCTTTTTACAAAATCAACCTTGCTAATTAGTCGGCTAGTAAGTCAGTTAGTTAGCTATTTACTTGGTTAAGTTTAAGTTAAGCTTATGAGTTATCGATAGCTTCCGATACTGCCTCGTGCTCGTTATCGGGAGACGCTTCTCTGGCGGACTCGACGGCATCCTCGAGAAGTTCTCGTTCGGGGACGATCCTTTCCTCGGGACTTTCGGACTCGGCGAGATCGTCCCGAGCCGCTTCGGTCGCGACAGCGTCTGGCGTTAAGTTTTCTCCCGAAGCGTTCAGTTCGGCTGCGGGATCGCTGAACTGTTCCATCGTCACGTGGAAACCGTCGAGTTTCGTGATGTTCGGCAAACGACGAGCCGCTTCCATTCTCCACGTTCCTTCAGCACTGCACCTTTCCTCCAAAGGATTTCCTGTATTTATTTGAAATATAAATAATTTGTAGATAAATCACTTAAATTAGGGATGTCAGTAGCATTTAGCAGAATTTTGACAGACAAAATTATCTCTTTCCATTGTAAAAGCGACAGATGTCGTGTCCGCAAGGGTTTTCTCGTGAAGTAATGAAGATAAAAATATGCAAATTTTTGCATTTTGCAGTAAAAAGATCTGAGTATGGCTGGTTAAATTCTTAGTTCTTTTGAAGAAGGACAAGTATTTTAAAATGGCTCCCAAACTTTTACCGAAGTTTTCCCATTACATTCTTATGGCGAAACTTTGAAAGCAATGCACAGGATTTTGGCAAAACGTATGGATTTGAGACACAAACCAAAAAAAAGCTAATTTTTTGCTCTATCTGAAAACCTGCGGGGCAACTAGGTTATTTTGACTCCTTCGGGGTGAAAATTGCGATTGAATAGACGAGAATGTACAAAAATAAAAATTCTTTCGAATTTTTGCAATTTTCACCCCGAAGGAGTCAAAATAACCTAGTTGCCCCGCAGGTTTTCAGATAGAGCAAAAAATTAGCTTTTTTTTGGTTTGTGTCTCAAATCCATACGTTTTGCCAACATCCTGTGCATTTTGAAAAACTAAATTCGGCAGCCATTATTGAATTGCGCGCGCCCGCCCGCTGATAACAGCTGATTCCGCAAAGCATTACACAAAGTTATGAAAACGGTTTTGAAGAGTTTTGTACCGCCGCGGACGCCAAATTTTCTGTTTACAATGGAAAAAAATTGAATTTCCTGTCAAAGAAAAATTCAGAAAAAAAAATTCACGAAAAAAATTCCTGTACCCAAACTACCGACAGGAAAATTCCGAAAAAATTCACAGGACATACTGAAAACATGCTTAACTTGAAAAAAAAATTTCGTTCAGAAATTCGCATTTTTAAGAAATTCACTGACAACTCTACTTAAATGAATGAATGAATTAATTAAATTTTTCTATGAGTGCATGTTGGTTCAATCACGTGATCCATAATAACCAATAACCGTTGTCTTTTATTTTCGCGCGCTAGATTTTGAATCTACCGGAAGCGGCTTTCCATAGGCCAGCAGATAGCATCACGTGACTTCAAACTACCAATCCTAGACTTAAGAGTTCAAATTTAAAACTCTTACCAACGAATCCTAGTTCTCGGAGCGCTGGCAATTCGGATAATCGATTGAATTCGACCCAATCTTTGATTAGGTTATTGGAAATCAGCAATACTCGAAGTTTCTTGAAAATTCCAATTCCTTTGAGCTTCTCAACTTGATTGGAAGACATCCAGAGCTCCTCTAGAGTTTCACTCAATACTTCCTACAGTAAAAAATACATGATTAATAAATAATATAATAAAATATTCAATATAAAGTAAATTTGATCTTACCAGTCCTGAAATAGATTTAATCAAATTTCGTCCAATAGACAAAATCTTCAAATGTTTCAAAGAGCCAAAATTCGTGAGACGCTCAATAATATTGGTGGACAGTACCAGTTTCCTAAAAGTTAAACTAGTTTAAGTTTGAAAACTGTTGAAAAATTTAATTAATTAATTACTCGCAACGCTGGAAAGTCATAAGAGTTGTGTCGAGTTTTTCCAACGGCGGAAGGATACCGTTTAGCCTAACCTCTGTTGCATGTGATGCCTTCTGCCCAGTCTTCTGCTCCCATTGTTTCACCGCTTCTTTCAGAGTAGTAGCACTCATGTTCATACTTTTAAAAATAGTTTCTCAAACTATTGAACTATCGCCAAATGAACAGCGTTCTGTAGTTCAGACTTCAGGTCTGCTGTAACTTGCGTTTGTGTGGTAAGGTATTGACCAAACAATGACGTAGCGTTACCAACACGCATCGCCCATACAGGGGAAAGTACAGGGGAAAACAACAGAGGTAAGTGATGTGCTATAAGGTCAGTTTAATTATTGCTATGCTGTATGTGTTCTGTCATAGAAGAGTAGCCCCAAGCGGCTGTAGTTAAAAGTTTTGTGTCGGCTGCTGGTGTTGACCAAGCTACTGTTCCAACCCATAAGACAGAAAGCTGTGGAACTTGACAAGTCATGGGAAAATACGTCTAATCTAAAGCAGCATATTTGTCAACTTGCACAGGCTGTATTATGTGCCCAGCAGAAAATTAAGGAGAGTTTCAGGACCCTGAATTTACCCTGAAAAGGACATTTTCAGGATGCCAAATCAGGACTTTGAGTACAGTGAAATTGACCCACTTCCAGGGTGTTCAGGACCCTGACATTGAAATGCCTGAATAATACATGTTCAGGGTACTTAACAGCGTCCTGAAAAAAACGCTTTTCAGGATACTTAATGGTGCCCTCAATAATCAAGATTCACAATTCTCAACACAATTTATTTTTACTCATCCACGATCGGACGTGCTTCAGAATATTCAGGATATGTTACGGATATCGTTCAGGATACACCCGACATCCTTTGATTTTCCGCTGGGCGAATTAGTAGATTGAAATTGTGCATTGTTATTGGTTATGGCTGATGACGTGGTTTGGTCAACACCTACAGACGACAGAGAGCTCGGAGCTAGGAGCCACTCTTTTGGTGTAGGGTGTTTACTACCCTTGTAAATGGATGACTGACTATATGTTTAGGCAGAGTGGACTATTATACACATTTGCATAAAGATAACGTAAAGAAAATTATAAGAATAGAATAGTCCCGACAGCATTTTAGACTTCTTCACCGGCATGCTCCACTCACTCAAGAGGGAAGACCTGCCTGTTCGAGACTACGGCCCGAGATAATGGACCAAACGATGTTTTTGCTTCATTTTTCGAAACACTAACGATAATAATAAATGAATTAAATAAAACATATACCGAGCAACGTCACCTTACTTCAACGGAGGCACGAATACAGTATGAAGTAACTGAAAATAAACTCAGACTGAGACGACGCGGCAAGGAAGGGAAGGGTTTGTAAAACAGAGGTCCATTTGCATAAAACTAAGTGTAACCGAACACAGGGTACAATCATGTCCTAACTCCCTAACACAAACACAAAGGCTCGTTACTGAAATTGCAGAAACAAATGAACGAGAGGTGCCAAACTAACTGAATTAAAGACTATCCTAAACTCTGGCGTAAGTGAATTATGATCCTCTGACAAACATGTTGGAAGGGAGTACCCATTAAACTGAAGGAGGCACTGGAAAGAAGGCCAGAGCATTCCGAAACCGCGGACCTTTCTTGCTCCAGTCTAAAGACTCAAAGAAGGAGTGCTTTTAAAGAAGTCTTTCGACTACAGAAGTCTGGAGGAGCACAGAGTAGGACTATATCTAGTATGATGATAGTATGATGAACCTCTTAAGCCCAAGAGAAGAACTTGATTCGAATGTAGTTTACTAAACCACTACGGGATAACCGTTTTCTCACTAGAACAAATATGACGTGCTGCTATCGGAGAGAAAAGTTATTTTCCCACCGATACATGGGCGTTGGAGCAGAGGCGGCACCGTCTCGACGCTAAGCCCCTTCGTTACCGAAAGTGAGGTTTTGGCCCTTATTCAACCGACTGAGGCGAACACTTCAGAAGGACCTGACGAGATTCAGAGTTTGATAATGCACTTCGGTAGAAATGAAGATGAAATCGGTACGGCCTCTCAGGGTAGTGTTCAATTAGACTGCTTTTGGGTACCATTCAGATCACGCCCATCAAAAATGCCACGTTAGTCAACGCAAAGTCCAGCTAGAACGGCCAAAAAACGCGAAAATGTTCGCAGTTTGTACAAGCTAGGGTTTAGTGCCTCTGTTTGGCTTCTCAAGAGCTCTATATTCTACGGTGCTATCTGGTCATTGAGCTGGACTATTTGCATGGTAACTGGGATGCTGGGGAATACCTCTGGCCCAAAGCCGTACGTGAAAAGCTGGACAACTACCATAGTCAGTTTGCTGTAAGACCGACCTTGCTAGAATTCTTAGCCAGCATCACTGCTGCTGCCAGAGCCACAGACTGGAAACACGCTCGGTTCAAGTTTTCTTTGCGTAGAAGTAAGACATTTCTTTTGCTTTTTTCATTGAACGCCGAATAGAATGGTCTAAGAAAAGATGGATAGGCCACTCTCTTGAGAGAACCCCATCCTTAAATTAAACAACAAATATGAATGGGTGAGCTAATCGGACTGAACGGCAAAACGAGAGCCCAAGTTGGAAAGCATCGATACTAACACAAAAGTTCGCAATGGGTGGTATTGGAAAATGGTTTTTAACCTGTCACTGTATAGCGTGTTTCTCTTTCTACTGTGTCATGCTGCAGTCGAACAAACAAGCAGGCTGTATAGTAGCACGCAAGTTACTGGCTCAGAGAGAAGAACAAGAGCTGTTGTTCTCCATGTTCGAGTCATCGAAATCTTCATGCACTTATGTGTAACGTTTACACCTGGAAAGAGCCAAAGCATTCCTGATACCGTGCATCACACTACACGGTTATCTTGAAATATGTAGACAATGGTTAAAACATGGCGGAAAAGAGGGCAAGGTTCATACTCTATGATGTAATGGAACGAGAAATGTGTAATGATGAACTGAATTAAGATCAAACCTGACGATGGCCTATTGTAAGTGAAACTCTTGCTGTTCGATTATGCGGTTCGTAACACACTTCGGTTTGGAATCGGAAGTAAATCCGAGTCGTCAGACTCCATTCGGAGCTGATTAAGGTGGCCGACCTGTAAAGCGGAACCAAGTTAGGGAAAAGCTGCTTGTTATGGCCACGTGAGTGTGCTTCCTCGGCAGTGAACAAGTAGCAAACAGTGATTCAATTAAGAGCTGAAAACTTCGGTCCCTTCTAGATATGACAGATCTACCGTTGTTTGAATGCCATACAAACACGAGGCTTTCCTGCAGTGGTAGCAGTAGTAAAAGTCGTGGTTGTGAAAGGTGCAGCACTTGTAGCAGTAGTTGCAGTAGTGGTCGTGGATGGTTCAGTACTACTAGTAGTAGGTGAACTAGTGGTTGTATTAGGCACAGTAGTGATTGTAGTGTGGGTGCAGTAGCGAAAGTAATAGTTGAAGTAGTGGTAGCAGCAAGAACAACGGTTCTTAAAGTAGGTGGAATATTGGGTAGTAGTTGGAGTAGAAGCGGTGGTTGTGTGTGGATTAATGGTTGTGGTAAAGCGGTAGCAGTTGAAGGAAGTGCTGTGTAATCATCGTGGCCAAAAAGTATCTAAAAGTTGGAAAGCTTCGAGTTCAGAGTAGAGTTCAGGGTGGAAAGCTGGTGGGCCAGTGTTTTCCATCCTCCACTATACATCGCTTGAGCGTACGCAGAATGTTTGCTATGTAGTTTCCCAGGCGGGGCAAAGTGGTTACCACAGGGCTCCCATCGAGGAGAGCATCCATGATATGGCTACGTCAGCATTTGGAGTAAGTGGGTCTACGAAGGGACCCGTACGAATCTAAAGACGTTTCAGTACAGTACTCGAAGGAAATTATTCACATTGTACAGCAGAATTCAAGTTCCAAGACATGAGAAGTATTGCAATGAGAATCGAATTTGAATGAGGCTGAAGCAGAAAAAAAATATATAACACTACTTTCCACGCCCTTCTCAAAGAAGAGGACCACGAGTCATTTCACTCCACCGCAAAGATCAGCAGCATTGTACGGTATCGCTTTGCATTCTTTCAGTAAAGCGTTGACCAGAATCAACAGAAGGGAGGCTACATATTGTACCTCTTGAAACTATGGTGGATTCTGCATGTTGCCTCCGTGGTACGATTATACGAATAATTCAAACCCCACATTCATCATATGTATTTTAGTGGTACACTCGCAGTACTATTTTGCTGTTGAAACAAGTACCACAAAGCGAATAGGGTCATGTAACAACATATAATGCCGAATGTAAAGATAATGTAGTAGGAGCGAGGGTCTGGGGGATGGAGCATCCAGAAGCTGACGAAAGATGATATTTTGAAATGGTTCCTCTCAAGCCAACCTCCTTCCCCAGTAAAATGGCTACTCTCTTCAGTCTTATTTTCTTTTCTGTCACTAGTCTTTTCGTTTTCACAATCTGATACTATCTTGAACTACTTTATCTTACGACCCCCCCCTTGAGCACCCCTGGATTAAAACGTATTACTGGTTTCTTTTAAATTGCTTTTGGATGGACACCTGTAACAAGAAGGTGGCTTGATAGTTTATGTACTCTGGTATATGGGCGGAGTACTGTTCGCTAGAAACTCGTCGTAAGCTGAAATGCACGAAGACCCGCTAAACCAGAGACAGCTTCTCATCCATGCTGACAACTCTGCTTACGCTCTGGCCTCTGCTGTCACACCTCATTACGCTCCAGCCCCCTTCATCGGCCATGTTTATGCACTAGCTCGTTCTACACGTGAATATCGCTAGCCAGTGCTTTCGGATCAGTTTTTTACTAGACCGTAAAGGGATTTTGTACCAAGACGGAACGTACAAAATGTAAACATAAGATATATCATTCGATTTTTTTATTATTGCATCCTGATTAGGCAACAGAATTACATACCAATCCCATAAAAAGTAAAAGAAATGCCTCAAATCCCAATGGAGAACGTGTTGACAAATTTCAAATTGTTGATACGCAGAATTATACTTTAGCTACTTCTAACCTTACTTCACAGTCAGGGATGTTGTTACTCCGTTCTTCAGAACTGCTGGAGTAGGTATAACCGTGAAACTGCGTAGGGAATTAAATATTAATACTCCTTATGGCACTAAATCCAAGTTCTAGTTACCTTTTGATGGTGGGGTCAGGTGTTGCCAAGGTGATGGTAGCCGTGAGCGCACCCGAACTGAGCAGACTGAGAGTAGTCCAATAGCCTGTGGCGAGTGAGTTTGGAACTACTGAACCCAATTTAACCGACGCAAATTTCTGGATTGTTTGTCCGCTGCGAACAGGTAGCAGTGGACTAAACAAGAATATTACTGAGAATGAGAATAGCTCTTCTGTCATGTGAACCAATAAAAAAAAAGAAAAAGACACAGGAAACTATGCTTGCAACTTACTGTACGGATTTGTTTAACTATTACTCAAGTGTACTACAACACTACTAATACTACTACTCGTGTCGGTGCTCAAGATTAAGTAGTACTAGTAATGCTTCCTACATCATTAATGCCTCCTATATTCATTGATAGTAGTACCATTACTTCCTGCTTAAGCTATACCATTATTTACTGCAAAAAAAAACAAAACTTTCTTCTATCAATCATTTACGTGATGTAACACTACTAGCGACACATTTCGACTTGGGTTATTGCTAACGGGATTAATTGAACGGTTTACCTTGCAACTGCCACGGTTTTCTGCGCAGGCAGCAGAGACACCGACAGAGTTCCTGAAGCGATTCCCAGCGGAACAGCAATGCTGTTGATAGTTACTTTAAGATTGAAATCATCTTTAGCAAACGGGGATAAGGCCATGGTAGTTAGCACAAAATCGCCTGTCTGGTCTGCTTTGACGTTGAAGCCCAGTCTGTTTGAAGCTGTCCCAGAGCATCTACCGTTGATAAGATCCGGGTAGAGACATCTATAACCAACCAAGTTATCGTATTTGATGCTATCGACGAACAAGTCGATAGACCGATCGTGGCTGCATGGTTTCCATCTGCCAGGCACTAAAAGCAAATTAACGAATTAAAAATACAAGCTAGCATGCTAGGGAAACGAAGTAACTGCTTTACGGTTGTTAAGAAACTCAGCAAGGCTGAGGTTGATTTCGCCCAAACAGCCAGGTTGATTATCGCCTCCATTGACATAAAAGTTAACGTGTCCCATGGAGTAGTTGATGCCGAGCAAGTCTTTGAAGACTGCCATACTGGTAAAGATTGTGTCGACTAAGACGGCGTCCGTTTTGTCCAGTTTCTGGTTGATCGGTGTTTCAAGATTCGAGAATAGCGGTGTTGCCGGATCCAAACCTGTAGATCAATGAGGTAAATTGGCCTATGCTAGTTGTAAGTTGTGAAATATAGGCGTTACTGCTACTAGAAAAATTATATCCCCTTCTATTTTTGCTACTTTAATGTTCCTAGAGAACTTAATTGAGTATTTTAGCTATTCTTTTTATTCTAATGGGTAGTCAGTAAATGAACTTTCCCAGGAACTGAACTTTCTCAAGACTTAACAAATATTGAGTTATAGGAGTCGTGGTATGATAATAGTAGGGTGACATTGCCTCTATAATGACAAGCTGGTTCACTCAACACAAGTTTACTCGTAACAGACGTGGAAAGAGTAAACAGAAGTGTACAGTAGTAATATACCTGTAATTCGTCCAAGTTTGGTGTTTTTCAGGAGGTAGTATTCGGATCCCGTATTTCCTGCAACATGAGCTCCCAAACTGTGGCCAATGAAATGAACCTTCTCAGGAGCGATGCCGTTGTTGGCAATAAATTTGGCCATGTATTGGCCAACAGGAACGGTTTGCTGCTTCACCACCGGGTACAGAAGATTCTGGGTGATAGCCGACCAGTCTACCATGAACACATTTGCACCTGGATCCTGCATATTTAGTTCAGGTTATAGTAAACAAAATAACAATAGCTGTTCGTAACGGTACGGAACTTTGAGAATACCTTGTTCAGGATCTCATCTTTTACAGCGATGAACCAGGCTTTGCTGATAGAAGATCCCCATCCATGTGTAATGAAGTAACTCTTACTGCTGGCTTTGAACTGAGGAAACGAACGAATTGACAGGGCTGCTGCTGTGACCTGTCCAGTCAGCGTCTTCGATCTGTAAAATTGTATTATTTAATGTTAGACGATTTGGTGGATGTGGATGTATTATTATTGTTGAAATGTGTTTTACCCAAAGTAGAGTTGAATTTTAATACTGGATGCAGGGAACGGTAACGTCCTGGGAGAAGGATCCGTCCCATCTATCGACAAGCGATTAATCATATTTTAAAACATTAATAAACTAGAAAATCACCTAATATAGTCCGTTTTATTACAGTATTAAAGATAACTCAAATAGGCTACTAGAAGAAATACAATGAAACTAATAATGTGAATATAATTATCATGATATTATAATAAATGTAATGAAACCTTACGGGCAAAGCAGCAGCTAAGGAGTAGGAGAACGATGATTTTGGACAACATCTTGAATGTTGGTTGTTTCGAACATGTGAATGGTCTTTTATAGTGCAAAACCTGCCTAAAAAATTCCATAGTTCTGTAAGAGAGTGTACAAATGGCGCTGAAATGATTTATTAACTGCTGTTCATCTGTTTACGCAGATGTGCTGTTAATTGACCTCGAATTAAATTTTTCAACTTTGTTGACGTCAACCGGCTAACTTAGCAAATAGTTCAAGGTTGTGTGCATTGTATAGCTTCTTACGTGAAGAATGACACGGTGATAGGAACAAGAGGCAGAAGTTTAGGTGTGTAACTGTGTAGAAAATAAAAAAACTGTGTTCCAATCAAACCTGTTCAGCTTCATCACTCCATGTTGACTTGGCCCCTTAGGTTTGGTAATTACTACTGGTTATATTACAGTTGCAGAATCTTAATTTATGATTCTACTACAATATACGGGGTTTGTATGTAACAAGGGCAAAGTAACCCTTTAATGTGTACTCACCTACTATTTGCTCTACACCTGCCGGTAATTAAATTCAATTACTAGCATATTTGTTCAGCTGTTGACCATTTATTGACAACTCTGTTTAATGTCGTTTCTACCAAGTCTGCAAATTACACACCGAAAAGTTAAGGATAATGATTTATGCCATGGTGATATTCAGTGAAAAGCCGCCCTTCAAGCACACCCCGCAGACGAAACAGGAAGCGCAAATACTCAGCAGATAGCTCCAGCTTTCAGGATTGCTAATCCTCCCAACACATATTGTGTTTCTGAAAAAGAATCCCCACCCCTGAAGTATACAGTCATGAGAAAAAAGGACCAGTCAAAACTAAAGAAAAGTTGCTTTGCATTGAACTTGTCTATTAGTATAAGCTTTGCGCACTAAAAGTTGGAGGACGGTGATAAGCGCCTGTCCGCCATTTTGGGGGGTAGACGACCGAACGGTTTGCTTGTTCACATTTCTGTGGGGCAGTCAAATGGGATATTATTTGTCTCACTTTTTCGGATGATGATAAAAAACCAAGAGTGCATAACTAAAAACCTTTTTTCTCCTTTTTGCCATGATTGAAAAGGAAGGAGACGAAATGCTTAGCTAATCGGCGACATAGTTAAAGAAAAAAGATGCTCTTTATGGCTGGAACATGGCTGAAGATGAAAGAGCTTCAAAAGGTTTGAATCTAGATCCGCTTTACGTACGATAAACGAACGTATTCTGTGGCATATGTGAGCATATTATAAATAACAGGACAACCTGCACAACTTCATAAGGAACGCTATGCCAACAGGACCTTTCTTCGAACTGCACGCGCTTCCCAACTTCTGGTGCACAGGACCTGTATAGGGTAAATAATAGGTAAACAGGCGCTCCGAATACTGAATGGGTTACACCAACATTTCAAGGGACATCCAAAGTGACCCAGATTACCTATGAACTCTTTAACATCTCACAGTGTTACTAGTTTCTTTCGCAGCACTGTTGGAAAGACCACCTGTGACAAAAAGCTGCCCAGACAGTATGTGTTGAAACTCCGGTTCTGAGAAGGTCAAATCGACTTGCTCAGATCCGGAGAAACAGCCAAGGCCACCCCGTGTAGCAGGCCATTGGCCTATGAGTCATTTTATTTGCTTATTATATCTACTAGGTGGGGGTTTTAGTTAGTGAGTGACTTATTGGTCTTCGGCCCTTCAACAACACAATACAGTTTATCGATATCTCAGCTCTCCTTTTACCTTCACTAAGTTTTGGTTAAGCTAGCAAAAACAGTATGTGCTCTGGGATGCGCATGGAATACTCTACCCCAGAAACTCCGCCGACAGCTGAAATTCACGAAAGTCCGCGTAGTCAGAGAAAGATGCTTCACATCCCTGCTGATAACTCTGCTTGCGCTCTGGCCCATGCTGTCACTTACTCTCCAGCCCCTTTCACCGCCCCTGATTATACTACAGATTCGCCGGTTCTCCTGCCATTCCTGAATACCACTAAACCAAGGCTATTTATCGTTTTTTCTTTTTTGTAAGCGTAAAGAGGTTTCTGCGCAAACTCGAAACTTAAAAATATAAGCTAATTACGACATACCATTTGATTTTTTTATTACTGCACCCTGACTAGGCAACAGAAACACCAATCCAAAAATGAAAATGTAAAAGAAATTCCTCAAAGCCCAAAGGAGAACGTGTCTACAAAGTTCAGATTATTGATACGCCGAATTTACTGCACAATCAGGTATGTTACTACTCCGTTCCTCAGAACTGCTGTAGTAGGAGTTAGCGTCAATCTGCGTGACGAATTACGAATTAATGAGCTTAAATAGATGTTAAACTGAAATCGAAGTTCTAGTTACCGTTTGAAATTATCAGGTGTGGTCAAGGTGATGGTAGCCGTGAGCGCACCTGAAGTGAGCAGACTAAGAGTAGTCCAGTAGCCTATGGCGAGTGAATTTGGAACGATTGAACTGAATGGGACCGACGCTAATTTCTGGATTATTTGTCCGCTGCGAACAGGCAGCAGTGGGCTAAACAAAAATACTACAACTGAGAATAGCTCTTGTGCTGTATGAACCAACGAAAAACGACACAGAAAACTAGGCTTGTAACCGACTACAGTGATTTCTTCAACTATTGCTCACAGTGTTTCTACAACACTAATAATGCTACTATTTTTGACTGTGCTCAAGATCAAGTTGTACTAGTAGTACTTCCTACATCACTAATACCCGCTATATTCAGTGATAGTAGTCCCGTTACTTTCCTACTTAAATTACACTGTCATTTACTCCACAAATACCCTTCTTCCGTTAAGTATTTACGTGATGTAACACAACTAGCGACACATTTCGACTTGGGTTATTGCTAGCAAAATTAATTGAACGGTTTACCTTGCAACTGCCACGGTTTTCTGCGCAGGCAGCAGAGACACCGACAGAGTTCCTGAAGCGATTCCCAGAGGAACAGCAATGCTGTTAATAGTTACTTTAAGATTGAAATCATCTTTAGCAAACGGAGATGTAGCCATGGTAGTCAGTACAAAATCTCCTTCCTGGTCTGCTTTGACGTTAAAGCCCAGTCTGTTTGAAACTGTCTCGGAGCATCTACCACTGATAAGATCCGGGTAGAGACATCTATAACCAACCAAGTTGTCGTATTTGATGCTATCGACGAACAAGTCGATAGACCGATCGTGGCTGCATGGTTTCCATCTTCCAGGCGCTAAAAAGCAAAGTAACGAAATAAATATACACGATGACGTACTGGAAATGAACTAGATGCATTACATGATGAAAGGAACTCAGTTAGGCCGAGGCTGATTTCACCCAGACACCCAGGCTGATTATCGCCACCATTGACGTAAAAGTTAACGTGTCCCATGGAGTAGTTGATGCCGAGAAGGTCTTTGAAGAAGGCCATACTGGTAAAGATTGTGTCGACTAAGTCTGCATCCGTTTTATCCAGTTTCTGATTGAGTGGTGTTTCGAGATCCGAGAATAACGGTGTTGCCGGATCCAAACCTGTGGACCGACGATACTAACAGCTTACTAAGTAGTTGTGAGTGATAACATAGACTACTGATACTAATGAAAGTGGAGCTAATACTATTCGTTGCTACTCTGTCAATAAAGCGATCCGGAGACTGTATAATAGGTACAGCTATTAATGACATCTAAAAAGTCGGTAATGCTATACTTGTGTGAAAAATAAAAGTCCTGCTGGATAATACTATTTTGTTAGCAACTTCATCCTTAGTTACAAGCAAGCTTAATTTAACGCTAGTTTTTCGCTGGTTTGCTCCTAACAGATATGCAAAGTTAAACAAAAAATAGCATCAGTCAAACCTGTAACTCGATAAAATTTGGTGCCTTTCATGAGGTAGTATGCGAATGCCGTGTTCCCTGCAACGTGGGCTCCCAAACTGTGGCCTATAAAATGAACCTTCTTAGGATCGATCTTGTTTCTAATTATAAAAAAGGCAATGTATGAGGCAACAGTAACAGTTTGCTTCTTCACCGCCGGGTAGAGAAGATTCTGGCTAATAGGCGACCAGTCTACCATGAACACATTCGCCGTTGGTTCCTGCATAATGATCCCGAGTATAGTAAGCAAAGTAGTAGTAGTTATTTATAAGGGTACAAAAACTTGGGAATGCCTTTGCCAGGATTGCGTCTTTGACAGCAATGAACCAGGGTTTGTCGATAGAAGATCCCCAGCCATGGGTAATGAAGTAACTCTTCGCGGCGGGATTAAACTGAGATGGGTTAAATGACTGATCTGCTGTTAACTGTCCAGTCAGCGTTGGCGATCTGAGAAAAATAGTATTATTTCATGATTACCCTTCATGTTAACGGAATGATGTATAATCAGTAATGAAGTGTGCCTTACCCAAAGTACAACTGGAGGTTAATACTGGTGACAGGAGATACTCTGGCAGAAGGATCGCTCCCATCTATTATTAATCGATTAATAAGTTTTGATAACATAGGTAAGCTTAAGATTTAAGTATGACATTATCAGACTTATTAAAATATTTGACACAAAAGAGTAAGCAAAATTTTCAAGTATCATGAAAAACTTACGGGGCAGAGTAGAAGCTAAAAAGTATCAAGACAATGATTTTAGACGACATTTTGGTTGTCGGTCGGTTCCAAAAAGTGACGGGTCTGTTATAGTGGAAACGTACCTAGAAAATTCCATAATTATAAGAGATTGTTCAAACGGCGCTGAAATGATTTTCTAACTACTGTTAAACTATTTACGCAGATGTGCTGTTAATTGACCTCGGATAAGATTTTTATACACTATTATTGGCGTCAACCAGCCGACTTTGCAAATATAAATTTTAGGACGAGCCCACTACAGCTTTGTACAAAAGTAATGCTTCATTTTTTTTAACACAGTTTGTAACACAGTTGATAACATGAAGAACAAACTGAAAAATCGTTTGAACACAATTGATAACATGAAGAACAAATTGAAGAATCGTTTGAACCCGAGTCTGTATTAAATTTATTTCTACTGAAGCTTTACGTTTTGCCAACAATTGCTAACTTAAGAACCATCCATACTTAGTCGAAAACGTCGACATTCTGATAATTTAATAAGTCGGTTTACGATAAACAGGTTCTTTAATCTTATGATGTCTTGTCGTCGTCACTATTTGCTTAATACCTGCGTAAAATATAATTAGTTTACTGATTTGTTAGTTCAGATGCTTGACCTTTTTTCGACCATTCCCGTTCAAATTAAAAGGGTCCGCTGCGTCTAAATTGAAGGGCGCGAAAAGTCAATGTTAAAAACTGGACGTGACAGTTGATGAGAGGTATACTGGAAAAATAGTTAACTATTAATATTCAGGTTATCGTAATAAAAGAAATGTGATTCTAGCGAGGTTCCTGCATGCATATCTATCGTATCAATGTGCTATTGCTACATTTTTGCCATTTACAGTAGTGTCAAAACCACAATACGAAATGCTACTTGAAATATTCGTACTCTACTCCAAGACTTGCTGATGTGTTAATTTATTTGAATATAATTTAATTTGCTAAAGTATCGTGGCCCGCCATCAGATATTTATGTGATGTGTGTGAAGACTTTGCAGACGTTAGTCGTGTTTGAGCAGGGTGTTCTTCTACGTAGCTATTATTTTTAAGCAATCGTCAGTTCAAAATAACTGTTTTTAACTGAACAAAGAACTTGAATATCGAAAATTCAAAATCTGCGGGATGTACTACCGCAGCATCCATTTCATTATGAACACACTGCACAGAAGTAGGGCCATGGGCGAAAGCCTGAATGCCCTTGTTGAAATAAATAAATGAATCAGTCGTGTTTGCAATGAGTAGACAAGATTCTTACGATTAAAAATTGAATCAACTAATAATTGGGAAATAACTAAAAGAAGCAGTCTATTTATACACCGCCCTTCGAATATTACAAAGCCTTCAACATGAAAGTTTGCTCAGAAGTGTGCTTCAGCAGTTCCTGACCTGGCTGGAAAAATGTGGCGACTACGAGTTTAAGGCTTACTTTGAGGAGAACTATGTTCCCTCACTGCAGGAGTGTTAGGCGGCGTGCTTCCGTATACACTCGCCATTAAATACAAACATGGTTTGCGAAGCATTCCATAAATATTTAAAGCATGGGTACAGAACCCAAGGTTGAGTTATGCGGAGGTTTCGATAAGCTTCTATGGGACCTAACCGATCTCCTAACTGCGGCTGCTATTGAGCAAGCGGCGCGTGAAAAGTTACTACAATCACCACATTAGAGGTATCAATCGGAGGCATAAAGATTCCAATGATGTCAAAGATGTAGTGCAAACTTCGCCGATAAGCTGGCGGGTACGCAGTATAGTCGAGACCCGAATGTATGGTAAAATGTCGTCTACAACGCTGATACCATCAATTGTACCTGCAGATTATCATGTAAGAAATGCATTACTTACATTAAAACATACGTGCGAGTGTGGGGATGGGTGGTTTCCATCATCCGTCTGTAAACATATTCATGTAACCCACCGAGAACGGGGAGCAAGTGCACCAATTAATGATACTTCGCTAAACGATAGAAAATACGTCCAAATGTTTTTTTCAAAACTTCCTCAAAGTTCAAAGCACCGATCTGTCAGTACCTTCCAACCCAAAGGAAAAACAGACAGTCGTTCGCAGTGCTTCCACTTTTTCCTCTTTTTTCCCCCCTCGCTTGAAAAACATCAGTTTCCCTTTTTTCCCCTCCGTGCTGCTGAGTAAAGCTGCATTTGTAAATTCACTTTTCCCTCCATGTTCCCCTTTTCCTCTTCCCCATTTTCCCTATTTGAGGGAATTTCCTTGCAAAGTGGAAGCACTGGTCGTTCGGTACATTACCACAAGGAAGCAGCTAGTCCGTCTCTGCGCGAACTTCGGTCAACCTTAACAGTACTTCATCATAACTACTGTAAAATTTTGGAGCTCTTATCTTATACTTGCACATATTTACTTTTGTATGTGTACTTATCTCTTGTATGTCCGTTTTTCATATCCATGGTGTGTTTGATACATGATGTAGGTGAAAATGGATGTGTATTTTATGAATGTATTGTATGTACTTGCAGGGCCGGATCTGAGCCTTTCTGGGCCTGTGGCTTAAAGCTGAAGTGGGTCTATCAGATACTTAAAAAAATTCATCAACATCTCAAATCTAGCAGTTTAGCGGGCCTATTCCATGTCCGGGCCTGTGGCTCGTCGCCATATTGGCCCAAAGGGAAGTCCGGCACTGTGTACTTGTTGTTTGATATGTATTGTATTCATGCAAACGTTGTATGAATTTTAGCTTTTTTTCATGTTTCGGTTCCCAAGTTCCAAAGTCCTCGGTTTCCGACCTGACACTGGCGAGAAATGGGAACCAAATTTAAATATGATTAAATAAATTAATTGAGAATATGGGTAAAAGTGTATTTAAACATTTTTTTTTTTTTTTTGGTAGAAACTTTAATGTTGCAACTTGTTTGAATGAGTTTGCTCCGTTCCCAAGCTCAAGTCCTTTGGTTGCTGGTTGCAAGGTTGAGAAGACGAATTGAAGCAAAGCACATAGTTTTAATCTAATTTATTGAAACAAAACGATAAAAAGTTCCAAAAAATAATATTTCATGGTAATTCATAAAAATTTATAATTTACAAAAAAATAGCCGCTTTTATTATGCTTTGGGAGGAGTATACTAATATACTAATAGCCGCAGCAGCGTAGCGCCGGCGCGTAGTATCGCGCCTGCGCCAGAGCACTGCTCCGTTGCCAAGATCGAGAAATCAGTGCGATTTCCCTTCATAGTGTACATCTACCTGCCATCTACTGGACCTGTATCAAACTATTTATCTGCAAAAGCATTATCATAACTTACTTTCTATCGTTTTTTTTTGTTTAATGGATTATATGATTTTAACATTGATTCTTCGATATATATATATATATATATATAGAGATCTAATTTACAATTTTTGAAAGCTAAGCTAATTTTCACATTACCGGACGAATTATATTTCTGCAAAAAGATAGAGACGAATAAAAGCGAATTATTAATTTTGCCAAAAAAAATATCAAAATAGGGGATCCAGTAAAATTAATAATATTTTTAAATAAAAAGATTGAATTTTCAAAATTTTATTTTTAAATAAAATATTTTTCACCCTCTAGCGGTAAATATTTCAGTCAGATAAAGTGATTATTGACATGGCATGAAATTGCATTGCCGAATCTCTGCTGTGGTTTCCAGGTTTAACATAAACGCCCACCTCGTATTTGTTTCTAGTTAATTATTTCTGCTTAATCGAACTCCATAATCTTTTCATTTTCCTGTTCTGAAGAAAATCTGCTGTCAAACCAGTCTTCCATAACAAGGCAAACCATGGTAATTGTTTTGATATAAGGCGAAACAAGAAACTTGAATTTGTAAATTTCAAGTAAATGTTTTATGATTTATTGTTTTTGTTATGGTTTTAGGATAATGTTCGAGTTTCGGGAGGCCCCGAGAATGAGCAAAAATCTGAACGTTCGGAAACTGTCAATCTGGACGACACCTACGTTCACGTTGACATCTCGGACGCTTTGAGCGAACGTGAGAAGGTTAAGTTCACCGTCCACACAAAAGTAAGTTTGACTCAATCCATCAGTTTCTATGTTAATTAATCTGATTTTTTGTCGATTTTTCAGACGAATTTGCCCGAATTTCAGAAAAGCGATTTTTCCGTGGTGCGTCAGCACGAAGAATTTATATGGCTGCACGACCGTTTCCAAGAGAACGAAACATATGCAGGATTTATTGTAACCTCAACTTGTTTATATTTCAATTTTAATTTCTTAAGTTAATTAATGATTTTTTTAAAGATTCCGCCTCCCCTCCGAGGCCGGATTTTGACAGCTCTCGAGAAAAGCTGCAGAAACTCAGCGAGGGAGAGGGTTCGATGACGGCTGAAGAATTTAAGAAAATGAAACAGGAATTGGAAGCGTAAGAGAAAATATATTAAGTGTTATTTTTATAAGATTTTGTAACATTTTATTGTAATGTCTGAAAATATTAAAATATAGATGTATTTTTTGTTAGTATTGTCATATTTTAATACTATTACGTGTCACTATTATATTTTGTTATTATTAGTAGTATCAATTATTCTTATTGTAATAGCTCATTATTTTTCGGTGTTGCTGTATCTATATTATTTATTTTTATTCATTCTTTTAACATTTAATTATTATTATTATTGTGGTTATTTGTTATCATTTCGTATTTCATGTATTCATTATTTCCTATTGTATTTACAAATTACTCATTATCACTTTTATTATTATTTTTATTATTATTATTATATTTGAATTATTTGTAGGGAGTATCTTGCGACGTTCAAGAAGACGGTGGCTATGCACGAAGTGTTCCTCTGCCGACTGGCGAATCATTCCATCTTCCGGACGGACCACAATTTCCGAGTCTTTCTGGAATATGAGCAAGACGTAATCTGTTCAATCATATAAGTAGTAGTAGTAGCACCTGTAGTAGGTGAAGTAGCAGTAGTAGTCGTCGTAATACAGTAGTAGTAGCAGTAGTAATAGTAGCACTAGAAGTTGCAGTAGTCGTAGTATTGGTAGTGGCAGTAGTATTGTTAGTACCAGTAACAGTAGTATCAATAGTAGCACTAGTAAGTTGTAGCCATTATAACAGTATCATTTGTAGTAATAGTAGTAGCACGAATAGTAGGAGTAGTAATAGCAGTAGTAGTAGTAGTGTTGTAGCACTAGCAAGTTCTAATATTCAGTGCAATAGTAATAGTAACACCAGTAGTAGCAGTAGCAGCAGTAACAGCAGTCGTACTATTACTATTGCTATTAATATGTTTATATTTCTTAGTATAATTATGATAATTTATTATTATTACTGTTATTTCCATTATTATTTGTTTAGTTATCCGTACGAGGCAAAAACAAGAAGGAAAGACTGGAAGGACTTTTCAAGTCGTTATCCAAGACGACGGACGAGCTGCTGCTGACGTCTACGCAGAAAGACGTGGACGAATTTTTCGACAAGGAAAAAACTTTTCTTCTCGAATACAACACTCTTCTCAAAGATGCAACCTCCAAAGCTGATAAAATGACCAAATCACGAAAAGGTTTCTATTATTCATACATTTATATTGATTAATGGTTTATTTATGTTTGAACATATCTAAAATATCACAGAAGTAGCAGATACCTACATTAAAATATCATCCTGTTTGCTGGAAATGGCTACCGCTGATACCAACCAGCTCGAACGTTTTGCTGCAAAAACTGCTGAAGTGTTCGAAAAGGCTCGGGTAAGTAGTAACACATAAAACTGATAGATTTAGGTAAAGCAAATATGTTGTTGCAGAAAATCGAGAGCCGGGTATCGACGGACGAGGACCTGAAACTGGCCGACACTCTGCGTTACTACATGCGGGACACTTCTGCCGCCAAGGATCTGCTGTATCGCAGATTACGCTGCCTTGCTGACTACGAAACGGCCAACCGAGCCCTTGACAAGGCTCGCACCAAAAACAAGGACGTTCATGCTGTAAGATTTCAGTTTCACTAATATTCAAAGTCTAAATAAGTAAAAGTCTAAAAAGTAAAAATCTTGACGTTATTGTTTGTAATTCATGCGTCTTAAGGCTTTGGAAGTGGCAGACGTAAGTTCGTTCCTTACCTGTTTGTAACAATTCGAAGGAAAAATTTTGATTTCTGATTTTTTTCCCCCTATTTTTAACAGGCTGAATGGACACAGCACCAGGCTTGCGAGAAGTTCGAGCATATTTCCGCTAAAGCGAAAGAGGAACTTGTCGATTTCAAAACCCGGCGAGTAGCCGCCTTCAAGAAAAACCTCGTGGAACTGTGCGAACTAGAAATAAAACATGCTAAAGTGTGTAAATTACATTTTTATGCATATCCTGTATTAATATTTTTTTCTCGCACAGACTTATACCCAGTTACTTAAAGCGAGCATTGCCGCACTCCAGGAAGAACTTTAACTGTTGGACCGAATCCTGTGGAAGAAAAAAAATTTTTTTTGAAATGTGTATGTGATTTTTGGAGTTTTGTTTTACCTGGAAAAGTTATTTCTGCACGTACACGTGTCGTCTTTTTTGTTTTCGAGTCTTTCGATAGCAAAAGTTGAACAAAAGTTGATTTGGACAAACTTTTTCTTTGGGAGGGTGTTTTTGCTGGTTGCCTTATTGCATAAAGAAGCAGACAAAAATAACAATTCTGGATTTGTTTGAATAGATTCAAAAAGTTAAAGCGAGAGAGCTTCAGTTCAGTTCACAGTTTTTTGTTGGAAGAAAAAAAAAATTTAAAAGCAGAATTTATTAGTTGCCACTTTGCTTATGATGAAATAATAAACATTTATGTCTAAACAATTCATTTTACATTAAAAATCCTTGATTATTTTCCTGTGCTGATGAAGGTAAATTTTATGAATAATTAAATTATATTTTCTAATACGAATAATATATAGCTAAATAATAACTATTCACGAAAGTATTAATCGTATTGGAATTATATATAATATAACATCAGTATTTAATTTACGTTATTAATTAAAATATGTTTATGAAAATCTGGAAAACCACTACGAATGATGAGGAATTAATTTCTGTTTTATTATAATAATAAAATCACTAATCGTAGAGAAATTATAATAAAATTAAGAATATTTAATATTTTTATTTGAAATATATTTACGGACATCTGGCAACGCTGCTTGGTTTTTGAATGGATGCACAAGCAGCAGAAGGTTTCTGAATAGCTGTCAACATGGCCGGTGTTTTATTTGAAGATATTTTCGACGTCAAAGACATTGACCCTGAAGGGAAAAAATTCGACAGAGGTAATCAAAAACTAATGGACTATAATTCTACTTTGTTTTAAATATAAATACGACTATATTAGAATAGTTTTGACCTGAAAAAAAACGTAAACAAACGTGGCGGTTTTTTCCCGTTCGCTTGTTTTGCTTGTTGTGTTTGTCGGTTTGCAAATAAAAAGGAAAATTTAGAAATTTGCAACGCTGATAAATTTTGCCAGAATAACCTTGGCTGATGAAACTGAAGAGCTAAATAAAAGTTATTTTGCTTTTATCTTCTTGCTTTACCTCGAGCGTGTCCTTCCCGAGCCATCAAGGTCTCGAATTCAACTATCAGCAAATTATTGTTGATAAGCAACCTTGGTGGAGATATACTTTTACTTTTTTGCAAGTCTTTTGCAAATAAGGTCTCAAATTTGCGAATCGGCAATTGCGAAAACCTTTTTCGGAAGATCTCGAGGAAGGAGAAACGTTAAAAGAAACCGCTGCAGTGCCTTTTCATAATTCCTCGGTTTCTTTCTGCAGTGCCTTTGCACAACACAAAGTTCAAACTACCCAGTTCAAGGTCGCCACAAAAGGCACCACAAAAGTCACCGTCGTTTTTAGCTTCCGTGTAATTATATGACATTGATTATATTTAATTAAGGTGTCATTTTTTTACGTAAGATGTTTGTGTTGTACACGTGACCGTGACCTTTTCTCATTTGTTATTGATCTGTTTTTCCCTCCTGGCTGACGTCATAAGCACGTTGCAAGGCAATGGCGCAATTAGGTGAAAAACACTTTAGCTCCACAATCGAATCATTTTGTATTCAATTACCATTTTTCTACTTCTTTCTTTCTTTCTTCGTTTCTGGCAACAAAATTTCATAAACGGCAAAATGTAGGCCATGGAAATTTCCAAACACTTTCACTCGCCATTACTTTGTTGCGAAGATTTTTTATTTTTTTTTTTTGCTACAAATAGAGAAAATGGTTTTATTGACTTCACTCAGGACACCTGTTGAGACAGCCCTGATTTTTAGCCGCTGATTTATGAACTGTCCACACGTACAGCAGAACGCATCGTTTCTTTTTTTTTCCACTCTCTCTCAAGTTCATCGTACTTTATAGGAAGTCCAACTATTTTTAGAAATTTTTCCAAATTCCTAAACTTTAACTTAATATAATTACATCTAATTAACTGTTAAGAAATAAGGAAAATGTTACGTACAAAGTGTTTACGAGACTTTCTACGTGATGCAGTGAACTGCTTGAAGGTAAATCCCCCGGCGGTTGAACGCACTTGTAACGAAGAGAGTGAATTTCATTAAAAGAAATAAAATAATATAGAATAGAATGAAAATAAAATAATATAATAATAATAAAAAAGTGTCGGTTTGTTGCGCACGTATCGCCACTTGCTGTGCTGCGCTCACGAAACCGAATTTTCTCCGGACGCTTCCACGAAACTGCGCAGTTGTTCACCAACTCCCGAACCGAAATCATTCACTCACTCCCATGATTCTTGATTCTTTGATTCATGAATCTCGATTGTCGAGTTGTCCGGTAGTCATGAATCTTGATCCCAGCGATTCCTTGTAGAGGGAGATGACCGTAGAACCTACGCCAACAGCTGATTCCCTCCAGTTTGCGCTACTGGAACTCGCGAAAATGAAAATTTTCCTGGTAAAGTTTAATTAATTAATAATATTTGTATGAAATTTTACTGTATTTACGTAATGTTTGTGAAATTATTGTGTTTATTTTGTTAATTTTGTTACTGTTTACGTGGTATTGTTTATTTACTACCTGTTCCAGCAAGTGCGCAGTTTGGTAAAAGGTTAAGGGGCGAGTTTGGCAGGTGGCGAGCTTGGGCGAGCAAGGCTGAATCAGTAAGGGGCGACTTTCTACCGATTGCTTGACTCACTGTGGCGAGTTAGGCGTTTTGGGCGAGTTTTGGTAGGTGGCGAGTTGACTCACTCGGCTGGAAGTTCCGGGATGGGCGAGGCTTATCCTCTGGGGCGAAGTTTGGTTCAAGTGGCGAAATTTTTTGGTTTATTGCGTCGTGATTCACTTGCATTGACGTCACGGAGGAGTTGCATCACCGGAGAGGGCGACTTTTTGACGTCAGGTGGCGAGTTTGCGTAACTGGGCGAAGTTTGTCTGCAACTTTGTTTGCAATCTTTGCTGACTAAGACAGTCGATGAGAAAATCAAGTGGCGAGTTTGGGCAAATGTGGCGAGTTATTTTTGATACCTCCAATAACTCGCCCCGACCGCTGGGCGAGTACCTGACATTCAAACTCGCCCCAATTGCGTCTTAGTTCTTAAGGGCGACTTCTTGGTAGCGTGTCTAACGCTTGTGTGAAACTTCGCCCTCAGTGGCGAGTTTCAATACCTACGTAATCAAAGCTCGCCCTTTAAAGTGGCGAGCCGTATCTTTTGCGTATCAGTTTCGCAAATTTTAGAACTATTTTTCAGTTACTGATAGCACTGTCATAGAAAGTTTTGATACCATGTGATAACAGGCTGATAACACGGTGATAACACGATACCCCTGACCACTGCGCAGTATCGGGGAAAAGTTGCGCAAACGTCAGCCAAAAGCGCAGATTGTCCGGATTTCTAAACTCGGCCGCCATCTTGGTTTCGTCCGACACCAGTGTTATCATCACGTTATCATCTGTTATCAGCTTTACAGTGTCCCATTGTCCTGTTAGGAAACGCGGTTGTTAACCACTGCTGCTTTCCCGATAACAGATAGCGCTATTGTGCGGTTTTCCATCAACTATTAACTAATTTGATCAAACTTATCAATTAATTAGGTTGGAATGTTGATACACCATCGACTGAAATCGGATTAATTCACTAATCAGTTCTTGATAGAATCGATTAGTAACTTTGATGATCGAAACTTATTAATGCAACGTCTTCATACAGTACTATTTATTAATAGATACTGTTGTACCGTTAAGACAATAGTTAATGATAATAAGGTAGTCACTGAGTAATAAATAACGGAATTAAATCTTAATAACTGAAAATACTTGAATATGTTTCTTTTATCTTTATACATCAAATAATTCCTAAACAGAATAGACACAAATGTCATATAAGTTCATTACATAAAACTTATTCAAATGAAAACTACTTAATTTTACTCTGCTGATTTATTATTTTAATTTAATTTACTTTTTTGTTTCTTCTAGTCAGCCGACTGCATTGTGAAAGTGAATCCTTCAAGATGGATCTGATCCTGGATATTAACTCGTGGATCTATCCCATGGAACTAGGTATCCTTGCAATATCCTGGGGGAAAAAAACTGAAAACTATCAATTATTATTAGTGGTGGTAGTAGCAATAGTAGCAGCAGCAGTGGGGTTGGTAATAGTAATAGTAGCAGTAGCTGTAATAATAGTAGAAGTGGTAGCTGTAGTAGTAGCTGCAATAATCATAGGCCTAGTAGCAGCAGTCGTAATTGTAGTAGTAGGAGTAGCAGCAGCAGCAGTGGTGGTAATAGTAAACGTAGTCGTAGTAGTTCTAGTACTTGTAGTAGCAATAATAGTGATTATCAGAGTAGCTGTAGTAATAAAATTAGTAGTAGCAGTAGTAGTAGCAAGAATAATAATAGTAGTAAACTGAACAAAGTTATGTGATAACAAAAATAATACATTCGTTGGACTATTGCAGGTGACAAGTTTCGGCTGGTGGTAGCGACGACGCTGCGGGAGGACGGCTACGCCGATGGCGGCGACTGGAACCCGCTGGAACAGGGCCCGTCCCGCGCAGACTCCTTCGAGTACGTCATGCACGGCAAGGTCTACCGCATCGAAGGCGACGAGGCTCCCATGGAAACTTCCTCCAGACTGTAAGTTGCACAAAAAATCTTAGTAGTAGTAGTAGTAGGGTTAGAAATAGTTGTAGTACTAGGAGGAGTGATATAAGTAGTAGTAGTAGGAATAGTAGGAACAGTAGTAGTATGTAGTGATGTACAATTTGATACTACGCTAAATGTATCTAGTTGACGAAAACTGTATGCTGTTATTACTTAATTGTCAATTGACATCAATTGACGGGAGTATCGACGCGTGAAACGGAGGAATTAGGGGCAGGGTGCCACCCTGCGTTCGTTTGTTGTATCGTCTAACAAATGTTGATCGTGGAATCAAGTGAACACAGCTGGTGGTATCTCAGTCCCTGGTTTCTGGAAGCCATCGTAACACCTACCTACAAATGAATGCAAAATTATAAATTATTTTTATATTTTAATTATAAAATAGCAAATTTTATGATATAATTAGAACATACTAAGTATAAATGATATTAAGAAGTTGATAAATAATGTTTATGTTTAAATTTTAATATTATAATCATAAGTCGTGCAATATTTATAATGGTTTGTAGTTATTTAAAACATTTTTTATTTCTTTATTGTAAATTGAAAACTATTAGTGGAATATAATAAGAAAATTATATATTATATATAAAGTTAAATAGTTATTTGATAATTTTACATCTAATTATCTATCTTTATTATTTATGAAGAGTCACTAGGATGTTACGGTGTAGCTATACTACTACCACCTCTATTATTATTACTACAATTATTATTATTATTATACAGATTTTGTCGTTTGTTTACCTATGGAATAGCATAGAAAAAAATTGTTTTACGAAAGCCAAGATATGGTGGAAAGGTCCCTGGAGGGGAACTTTTGGAAGTCACGCCACTGAAATTCCTGGAAATGTGACTTGGAAATTTTGTGTTTGGAAACAAGGCCTAACGTATGAGTACTCCGGTAACGGTTACTTTTTGGTGACCTGCCACGAATCCGGTTACCGGACCCGGGATCAAAGAGTTATCGGGTCAGGCGATTTGCAATTCTCAATAGCATTTCGTTTCAGGATTTCGGAGAATCTCTCTGTGATTCTCTAAAGTTCTTGGTGATTCTTAAAGGTTCTTTGTCCAGAGTCCCGTTTAGAATCCATTAATTCCTAGTTTATACTCGAACGGGTATTTCCTATGGAGGGAATGAGTCATTTCTGGGGGAAACCGGTTACTTTTTGCGAGTAACCGTTACCGTGTAGGGGCTACCGGATCGGTACTCGTTACGAAATCCTTCATGACCTTCTCATAAAAAGCTTAACCAAAGGTCAACAGTGTATCATTCACACTGCAGCAGCGCTCCGAGCAAGACGTCCCTTTAAAAGAGCTCAAAGCGGTATTCAAGCACAATTTCATTGAAGAAATTCATTTCTTTTCTTTTTCTTTTTTGCTTTTCATTCATTCAGTTCTCTTTCTCTTAACATTTATCCAGTGTTTTTTTTAAATCTATCCTACTATTTTTGTTTACTCATTTTTTTACGTAACTCTGGAAAATGGAGTTTTAAATACAGTCGGTTATTTCGTTTTAATTTATTTAATTATTATTTTATAGACTTAATGCTTTGCTAGCTGGACATTTAACTTGTTATTCAAGGTTTTTTTTCGTTTTTTCGTTTTTTTTTGTTCTGCTTTTTTTTGCTGAGTGTGTGTGATTTAGTGTGTGAAAGTGTTGAAAATAAGATTCCTGACTCCACGATTCTGGCGGGAGTCCGTACCAGAGGTGCATTTGCATTTATTGGCAATTGGAAATTACCAAGCTTAATGGACAGGTGTAAATGCATGGTCTGGTATGTCACTCTTAATCAGAACAGCCGCACTTGATTCAACTCGCTATCTTTGATGCATTTTGTTTTGCTTGTGTTGTATTGCAGTGAATACAAATACAGTTTTTGTATCGTGTCTTACGAAAGTTTGAAAATTTCTACTGAAATTTCGAAATATTGTTTCCCTACCTAAGTAAAAGGGTTATTTCACAATGATGGGAAATAGGAAACGGGGGGTGAGGGGGTTAAAAATAGTTGGAAAAAATTCCAGGTATTGAAGACGGGGTAACTTTCCTATCATAACTGCCGAACGTGAATCTTGTAAGAATCTTCGATGCTATGAATCTTGAGTTTTCCCACATGGGATGCTTTGTTGGGGAATGTATGTTCTGGAATGGTTTTTGGAGAGATTCATGGAAAGGGGTGGGGGTAATTTTTTTCCCCAGAAATCTTAAAGGGAAACCTTTTCTGGGAAATTCTAAACACTAGTGGGGTGGATTTGTTTACAGTGACGATTTGCTGGAAGAGGCCTCCCGACATTCTATGCTGGTGAATCTCGAGATTCTCAGCTTTTTCTTCAGTGTAAGAAATTTAAGAATCTTCTGATGATAAATGAATAAATGTATTAGAGAATTTTTGTGAATCCTGAATGAAGAATCTTAGGAATCTTGGGATTCTTCACCAGGGAATTTTCTTTGTTTTTGTTGTTGTTTAGAAAGCTTCACCCCCGAAGCGGATTTTCCATTTCTTCTCAGAACTCCGCGTTTACTCCAGAGTCTTAAGATTCATGAGATTTTTCGAGAATCAGAATCATGACAAGAATCTGGGAATCAGTCTCAAGATTCTTAAGGCAGAGCCATGAATCTTCAATCAAGGATCTTTGTATCCTTTGTGCAGCTTGGCAACGTGTAGTCTTTTGTTTCAGACATTTCTGGAGGGTCGTTCTTTATGGAGAATCAACGTTCGCACGGGAAAAGCGTTTTAAAAATAGGGGTCAAAGGTCAGTTGGCATTTCGAGCGAACTGCGGCGCAGTTTGGCTTCTTGGAAAACTTTCCACGTTGGCCAGTATGTCGTCCGTCGGTCGCTAAAGCCGGTCACGTTGGGTCAGCGATTCAGGGACTCAAAGGGGGAAAAGGGAAAAGGGAGGCCCGGGTACTTGAACCCACAGTGACCTGACTGGCAATATAAGCCAGCCTCGGTCGAGTCAGGTCAATCAGTCGGACGCTCTTCGTCCTCCAGACGACCTGGCTGTTCCTGACTGGCACAAAATGTGATACTAGCGTTAAGGTAAAAAAAATAACTTATCAAGGTTAAATATAATTCTAATTTTACTTAGATTTAAGCTAGTATTAGTTTACTTACGGAGGTTTGACGTTGTAATGCTCGGTGAGAGATGGCAGTGTGGTTAGCTGGTTGTGGAATTTTTGCGAATTTTTTGCGACACAACCACTATCCGTACAGCCTTCCTTCGTTGAGAAAAATCCACCTTAAGGAAAAGTTAAGTTAGCTAAACATTAGATATCGATTGTATTTTCTTTGTGTGGATGGTACGTCACCATAAATAGAAACAGCAGTTGAATTGACCTGTATTTTCTCTTTCGTTTCGTAGGTCTGCTTATGTGTCTTTCGGCGGTCTGCTGATGAGGCTGCAGGGCGACGCCAACAATCTGCAGGGCTTTGAAGTGGACCAGCTCGTCTACTTGCTGATGAAGAAACTAGCTTTCTAGAACCTTTTTCTAACATAGTAATGGCAAAAACATCAACTAAAAATAGTGTCATTCTGTGTGTTTTCAATAAAAATTCTGAAACCATTAAACGTAAGTTTATTCATCTGAGAATTCTTAAGTTGGGAAAAGTAGTTTAATTCCAATCGAAGTCTTGAATGTTCCAGCGATGTTCGATACAAGAACAGATCTTGAGAAATTCATCCTCTGAATGGATGAGGACTTCTTTGATCTCTATCTCGTCTGCTGGAACTAATCGGATTCGGTCTGTTTTCCTGTTCTCGTAGAAGGGGATTTCCGATTCCTGAACCTGAGATGATGGAAACCAAGGCTCTACCATAAGAGTAGGGTACTGTGCTATTGGAATTTGAGGTTCTGGAAGATTCCTGGGTGCTGCTGTAGTCTTGGAACCGGGTGCACGACCTCGTTTGCCAGGTTTCTGGACAAGATTCGGTCCGGAATGGCTTAAGGGTATCTGAGGAGCTGGTTGACTCGGTCCTGGAACGTAGTGTGCTGGAACACAAGTCGAAAGATTTGCTGACTGGCTATTGGTAGGAAAATTTATATCAAGAGGTGTTTGCTGATGTGATTGGTTCAAGTATGTAACATGTCCTGGAGCAGGGTTTGCTGGAACACTAACGCCTGGAACGTTTCCATGAACCAATTAGCAGCGTTACAAATTCTATAGTCGACTAGATTCTGGAAATATTTTACCTGTAGGGTTCTGGAAACTTGGTTGTTGTGAAATGTTACCTCCTGGAACGTTGTTTGAAGTTATAATTAAGGTCCCTGGAACACCACAAGTATGTAAGAACAAAGATTTTTCAAGAATATTTGATTATGTCTTGTTAAGTTTACCCGGGAGTTGGTTTCCTAGTTGCGAGTTACTTTGGTAGGTTATTGGAACGATTCCTGGAACCCTGGCCATGGATATTGCTGACTGACTGTTGGTAGGAAAGATCCTATTAACAGGAGGTTGCAAAGTCTGTGTTTGGTTCAGCTGGAAAACATGTCCTGGAACGATTCCTGGAACTAATTTAATAGCGTTACAAAACGTATTCTATAGGAATCTGGAAAATGTTTTACCAGCTGAATTCTGGAAACTACATTGTTGCGAAATGTTTCCAAGAGGAATTTCAACCGGAATGTTTCCTGGAACATAGTAAGTACATGAGACAAAGAGCTCTGGAACATGTAGCTAGATCCTTAAAAGAGTTTACCCGGGAGCTGGTTTTCTGCTTGCGAGTTGTTTTGGTAATTCTTAGGTAGAATGGAATCTTCACGTGAGAAATGTAAAGTTCCTGGAACACTGGCAGCAGAGGGTCCTGGAACAGTAGTTGACTGGAGTCCTGAAAATTTGGGTATAAAATATATTGTTCTACAAATCAAGCACAGCGACGGTGATGCAGTGGTAGTGGTAGTAGAAGTAGTAGTAGTAGGAGAAGGAGGAGGAGGAATGGTAGGAGAAGGAGTAGTAGTACAATGATAGCAGTAGTACTGGTAGTAAGAAAAGTAGTGTCTGGCGGCAGTAGGAAAGTAGTGACGGTACTAATAGTAGAAGTAGTGGCAGTACGTTGGTAGTAGTTGTGGTGCAGTATATTAGTAGTTGTTGTGGCTGTAGTAGCAGTAACATTGGAAGTAGTATCAGTAGCAGTATAGTGAGTGTAGTAGTATCAGCAGTAGTTTTAGTAGTAGCACTAGCTTTACCAGTACTAGTGGCAGTACTAGTAATAGTAATAACAATAATAACTAGTAAATGATGAACACTAATAAAATTAGTAAGTGCCTGTGAAACTTCATATTACCTTTCATATTCCCATTAAATTCACCCGTAGAAGCTTGCGAACAAACTGGAACATTCCCCGCAGAAAAAGATCCTGGAACTGTCCTTCCAGAAGGTTCTAATCCTGGAACTGGATTCGGGCTGATTTCATTAACCGTAGCCTGCGAGTTGATTGGAGCAGGTTCCGGAACATTTTCCAGTACTCCAGGAAAGTTCTGGTTGGTCGCAGAAGCATTTTTTTTTCTCTGTGATTGGTTCTTACTCTCTTCAACGGAAACCTGACCATACCTAACACCCGATTCATGTTCCAGACCATTTTGTTCCAGAACATCCATAGGACAAGTTTCCTGCACTTCATACGGTGCAAAGAAATCCTGACTTAGAGGGACATCTCTTACTGGTTGACTAGTAACTTTTTCCGTTGTTCTGGATCGTCTGGAACTTTTAGGTTTATATTTGCGATACATAGGGATACCCAGGATTTGTTCCAGCGGCGTTTGTCCATAGAGAATCTGGAGAGGTTTCCGTTGTTCAACTGAGACATGCGAAAACGACTTCCCCTGGACAAACGTTAGAAACTCAAAGGGGTTCTGGAACATGCCTGTTCCCTTTTGCAGGTTGCCCTCTGCAAGTATCTGGAACTCGTGAACAGAGCCATTGAAGCGGATCTCCAGTGGATGTGTTCCAGGAACAATTAAACTTTTTTCTATGTAAGGCTTTAAAGTAAAAAGTTTCGAAGTTATACAACTGAATTTGATTGGTTTTTCCACTTTTTGGGAACTTCTGATTGGCTGCGATGGCTGGAATTCCATTGCATTTTCCCAAGTCTGTGATTGGGTCTCTGCAATGTATGTGGGCTGTGTAACTTCACATAGAGCAGGTAAGACACTACCAGTTCCCTGTAAAGTATAATACATACTAGAGTATCTACATATGAAAATCGTTGTAATAATGCCTTTTGCGGTGCCTTTTATAATGATCTTATACCGGCAGTTTGAACGAAAGTTCAAAATACGGACGCTCTAAGTGGGTGCAAGGTAATTGTGAAAAGGCACTATAAAAAGGAACTGAGAAACTATGAAAAGGCACCGTAGTGGTGCCTTTTTACTTGTTATTCATCTGTATACACGATTATAAGATTTAATTACGGTTTTCTCGTTAGGTTCAGTCTGGTTCTCGTTTGCAGGCCAGTCAACTTGCGAACCGGGGAGTGGCGGTTCACCGGCATGGTTCAACGGTTCGGCTTGCGAAGCGAATTCCAGGGCCTCGTTGAAAGTCAATGACTGGGAAGCGTTCATAATGGCTATGGCTGTTTCGCCTTGCTGCTGTAAGTGAATCAATTCATTTTTGCTTCGGATACACGAGTCCATAAGCAAATCCAATCGCTTGTCCCATTCCTTAGGAAAAAAAGTATCATTGAACTTTAGAATTACGTTTTATTAACATTATAGCTATACCACTGACGACGGATTGGTAGTTAAATATTTTTCGTTTTCTTTCAAGGTTCTTGTGGCCTTTTCTATGGCACAGATCTTCTTAATTGAAGGTCCGTATCGTGGGCGTGAAGTTGAGTTTTTTCCCACCAGGTTGATTTTTTGCAGAACTTTTTCCAAAAGGTCCAACACAGCAAACGTCTTGGATGACACCTGACATCATACAACGGAAAAAATTTAAACTTCTTTCTACTGAATTCCGTACAAAGTATACTTTCATAGGCGAGAAGGGATGCGGCAAGTTGATGTAGATATCTTTGGCTGTACGTTTTTGCTTAAATTTGTTTCTATGTGCAGTCGGGGGTCTTCCGAGGGGCAAACCCGTCACCCCCTGACTCAACACGGACTCATGATCACGGCTTGAAGCATTTTTAGGTTTTCTGCCTCTTTTTTCTTTGGGTTTAGCCCTCGGGAGAGTTGAAACTTGGCTGGCAGACGCCTGGTTCGTGTAATCGTGGTCCATCAGGTGCTCATCTGATTGCCCCTGAGACAACTGACTGTTTAGACCGAGAATGTGAATCGGCTGGGTACCTTCTTCAAAAGGTGGCTCATCGTCCAGGGTCTTGAGAAGAGCCTCCATTTGTTCGGCTGTTATTGTGGCTTCAGAATCTGTTGATGCATCGTCAGCAAAGTCCAAGTCGATAAGACCAAATCCCGAAGGTCCTAAATAAGTAACAGTGCATAATAAACCTATGTAAACAGGACAGTGCCTTCTGTGGTGCCTTTTTGTTGATGTTGAACTTAGGTAGTTCGAATGTACTTTAAAGATTTGGGGCGTGAGGTTGATGCAGACTACTGTGAGAAAGGCACTGTAAAAAGGAACCGAGAAGCTACGTAAAGACACTGTAATGGTGCTTTTTGCAGTGTTTTTTACGGTTTAAAATATTGCTCGCAACCCATTTTACCTGGGATGAGTTAACCTTATGATTAATAGCTTGAGACTGTAAATATATCTATCGAAATATTTGATAATAAACATTTAAGTTTATTTACCAGTAGAGGTCTCAGCATTTTGAGTGAAATTATTTTGACTACAGGTTGATAAAGCTTGGGAATTGAAGTTGTAACTCTCATTAACTTCCATGTTGTCTCTATTTCAGCAGTTGATTAGCGCGAGACCTGTTTTTCGTACAAAATAAAAGTTGAAAACAATTAGAGAAGATGTAAAATTTGCATTTATTTAACTAATTAATACTTTGAGTAAAGTTCAACGTAAAAAAATTGTAGAAGATTTTTACGTGCGACCAGAGGTATGGACGACGACCGTTGAAATGCGCGCGCTTTTTAATGGCGTCTGCTGAAGCGCCTAGTCATCTTGTTCTACGCACAAGAGAACGCAGATTTAATAAAAATATTATTACAAATAAATATGATTGTTTATTTTAGGTTTTGACGATTATTATTATTATTATTATTATTGTTATTATTGCATTATTTTTTAGTTATTTAAATATTAATATAATTTATCGAGTCGTTCTACGCACAAGAGAATGCTTAATTTATTATGATACTTAACATATTATTATGAATATTTATAATTATTTATTTTATTTTTTAATTTTATTATTATTATTGCAATTATTTTCTTGTTATTTTAAATTTGATATTAATATTTAATATAATTTGTCGAGATCCTGTGCGGCAACCTAGCGACTATTTTTGAAAAATCAGTTTTGGCGGGAAATTCAAAAATTCTGTAACTGTCAAATTGGAGTAACTATTAGACGAAACGTAACGTATTTTATTATAGATGAAACTGTCGAATGCGTGGACACAGCTCGGTTAATAATCCTTCAATACATTTTACTAATATTCTATAAATTATCATTTGTTTTATGTTTGCAGAAAAGTAAAGTTTTAAGAAAGCAGAACGTGATGAAGCTCAAACAGGGTAGTGTATTCTATTCCACTCAAATCCAAATAAGAAAACACATAAAAATGACTTTCGTTGTTTACGAAACAATCTAGAGGAAAGGCCACTAAGCTATCACCTAGAAGACTCGGATTGTCAATCCCTTGGTTATTTTAATGCTTTTCAAAAGACTAGTATCATGAATGATGAAGGGGAATGTAGAAAACGTTGATTGTATCACGAATGGTGTAACTCAGTTAGGCAAAGGGAAGAGTCCAGCAGACACATAATCGTCTAAAACCTAAAAATCAAGAAAATTATAAAAAAAAATCTATGTTAATAATAACGTTTTCGTTACTTCTCGCAGTAAGGCTTCAGTCGGTTTGGGATAATGGAACTCAAACCCCGTTTTAAGCAGTTTTGCATTGTCCAGCCAGAGATGACGACCAACGAGATTGTCGGCAGTAACGTACGGTGATAACGGAGTGTTGGTTACACCTTTTTTGCGACACATGTCGGCCCATGGAGTTAAATGCTTGTCGTTGGCATCTTCGGCCACTCCGTCAAGGTCCCCCTAACAAAAATCAATTATTATTTACCTTAATTATTTACCAGATCTTGTACCTTTGCAAGCGACGACAGTATCTTCCCGACAAAGCTGTATTTTATTTTAAAGATCTTGGATACAGCTTCAGCCAGCAAGCCTAATGTAGTATCGGCCGCGTCTACGATATGGAAAATCTGACCAGAAGCTACTTGACTATTGTTGAGCAAGTGCCAGATCGCTTTACAGAGATCGTAGACGTGCAACGTGTTGTTGTGAACTTTGGCGTCCCACAAAAGGTTCATCGTTTCACCCAGATGGTGATAGATAGCTCCCAGAATCAGCCATGGTGCTAAAATATTTTAAGTATTATTATTTTACACTAATTTACTTATGTCCAGGTGACTTACTTATGCCATTACGATCTCCGGAGCCATAGACGATACCCGGCCGAACGATAACATAGTTCAGACCCTCAATTTTACTTAAACGATCTTCGACTTGATGCTTGCACTTTCCAAACTCGGTATAAGATTCGACCAAATCTTCCTCCTTTATTGCAGCCTGTAATTATCAAATTAAATCATTTGCATTACAGCAATTGACTTTTAAAGTTTGTACTTTGCTGTTTGATACGAAATGGCCGTCCGATAGTTCGACGTAACGTTTAATGCCATGTTTAGCAGCTAATTCCGCACAAGCAATGCTGAGATCCACAATTCCGTGTTTATAGACTTCAGGAGACTGATTCTGTTTGGTTTCCGCAGCCAGATTTATGACAAAATCCCAGGGCCCGTTCGAAGAAGAAAATGCAGCCTCTCGAGAAGCTGTAGTTTATTTTAATATTTATATTTATTATTTATATCGATCATCACTTTTTTACTAACCTGCGTTTAAAAGGTTAGCACTTGCAAACTCGACAACTGGGTTGTCATAAGCTTCTTTATGTTTCGTGTTTAACCAGGCCATTGCGGGGGAACCTTATCGACAACTCGAACGTAGCTCACGAGATGATTGTCGACTAAATAAGACACTAAGTGTCTTCCGATGAAACCACATCCTAAGCAAATACAAGTAAGAAACAAAATTGGCGAATTATTTCGAAAATTAAATAATGAAAAATCTACCCCCGAGAATCAGCACACGGGTAGTGGCACTTGCTGCTTGTTCGGCCATAACGTTACAATACTTTTTGATTTTCCTGTTATATATAGCACAATTGGTAAGAAAACGGTATAACCCGCATGTACAGTTTGCACAGCAGGCTATGAATAACTGGGAAAATATTATCAGCTGGTATGTGTCATTTTTCTTGAATTATCCATGGAGTGGAATCAGCGCCTCTGCCGGTAACTTAATAAAACACCAACCACTCTACTACGGATAGACGTGTAAAATACATATATTGCATAAAATTACTTCATAATGTTTCTAAAATTCATAGAAAATTTCGCCAAGTTTTTTTTGTGCAAAAAAGTTTTAGAATTATTATAACGTGATTTACTATGGGTGTCCGCTCTAGATAGGCGCCCGTTACAGCCCCCGCTTCTATGGACAGCTGAATTAAATAAGTTTACCGCAAAATCTAGCTTAAAATAATTCTAAAAATCATACAAGAATTAGCTGGACACTTTTTTACCAAAGAAATCGTTAAAGTTTTTTGAAGTTGATTTAATAACGGGTCCGCTAGAGAGAAGCGCCCGTTTGGAATATGCCCTTGCATACGTTCCAATATTATTTACTTTTAAAAAGATTGCGAAAAATAAGATTGGCAAATACTGCGATCAAAACTTAAGACCTTCACAGTTATATTTTACGGGGTTTTCTGTTATTATTTCACAACACATTTCCTCTCGAGCCTCGAGCACAAAACCACAGCTCGAAAATCTGACCAAACGAGATAGCAAGTTAATACTTCATTTCCTTATTATCTAGTATTTTATCAAGCTATTTATTTATGTGTATTTAGCAAACCAGTTAATGGCAGTCTGTTTACTAGAACTTTACAATGAGAATTCATCACAGATCTCGATTCCGTTCAGATGCGACTTGTCGTGCAGTGAGATGACCCGAACGTTTGATATTTGGTAATTTTTATCAAGTTCAATGAAAAATTCTGATACCCCAGTATTTGGTGATACCCTACACATGCCGTCGCTAGAATTTACATTATATTTCGTTGAGATATGTGTCGTTAACTCTCTCAGCCAGCCTCCATGAGTAACCACAGCAACAGGGTCTTGGTTTTCCATATATCTGGAGTTCGAGCAAAGTTCCTGTAGAATCACAGAAACAAAATAATTTATGTCATGTCTCATTTCAGCTTAATTTCTGTGTAATTTATTAAGAAGTATACTTGGAAGAATTCAACAACTCGTTGTTGTAGCTCATCTGACGTTTCCGCACCTTTGGGCGTAAAGGACATGATGTTTTTCCCTTCGCTAGCTGCTGTTTTACGAAGTTCGACTGCGCTGCAGCCTTGGGCAACACCGAAATTCTAATTATTAAAGTTAATCAGTTATTTATTTAATTCATTTCAATTTAAAAGTGAATTTACTCTCTCCCGCAGCCGCTTGTCTATACTTAATGTAGGTGAAGGCTGCACCATTAGTTCTTGGGTTAAATTTGCATTCCCGCTAGCTGATATTAGCAGATTAGCAGTTTGCCAAGCTCGGCTGAGGTCGCTACTCCAAACCTTGGTATAAATATACAGAAAATCTGTTAAATGTCATGTTTTAAATATTTCTTACAGCTTGAAAAGACGTATTTTTAAATCTCTGCGATAAGAATATAGCTTGCTGCATTCCTTTGGGTGAGAGGGGTATGTCCAGCTGGCCTTGTATGATACTCTGCTTATTGTGCATTGTTTCCCCACTAGAAAATTAATTGATTTCTTTAACAATTCATTAAAATTGTTCAAAGTGAAATATATATACTGTCGAATTAAGATGAGCCTAAAACCCATTGTCCGGAAACGTCAAAAAATATTTGTTTACTATTCGCAAGGAAGTCACGTGACTCTGCAGCGTTACCATAGCAAAGAAATAATTTATTATTTATTAAGAAATTGTTCAAATGAATGATAAAATAAAAATAATAAATCGATCATAACTTTAAATAATGATATGAAACAATAAAATGATTTTTCAATTCCATTTGAATAAAACTGTCTAATTGGATTTAGCGCTACTACTTTTATACGGCATTAGTCCTATGGTTTTGGCGGGAGAATGTGTCACAGCGACTGACTGTCGAAGTTTGAAGGTAAGACCAGGGTAAGACAAAACTTTTTTTCCTATTAAACTAAGAAAAAACACGATTAAATGAACGATAAGACATATTTTAAACGTATTAAAACTTATCCTTTCAACTTATTTATCCAAACAAATACAGTCTTACCTGTAACGCTTTGTTTACAAACAGGGTCATGGTTTCCTGCTATCTCCATTCAAACAAGACGACCCTCTGTTCATCACTAAAAAAATAATGGATTCTGCTTTCAGCCAGCTTGTTGCTTTGTCTTCCAGCAGTGACAAAGAACCGCTGCAAAATTACCTCAAAACGCTTGAGAAAAAACAGGTCAAATAAAATTTAACGTGTTTTCTTAAAATATTGAGAACCTTAGGGCTTTTGCAGGTGATTGAAGCCATCCCTCTGATTCTGCAGGATCGTTCAGCGTCAGAAGTAATTGCTTCTGTACTTGAAGCTTACGGCCAGATTGGGTCAAGCAAAAATGCAGCACGTCTAGAGGTACAGCAGATCTAAACTCGCTAATACAGTTTTATTGAGTTTGCTCATGTTAAGGTCTTTGAAAACGTTATACAAGAACTTATCGACGGGACGGTTCAGGATCAAAATGAGCTGGAGATTGTCTACATGCTCGGTGTTAGCGCACAAGAGCTCCCCGACATTGAGTTTGTTAAACTAATGCAGTTCTGTATTAAGGCTATTCAGAAGGGAAATAACCTTAAGGGAAAGTATGTCCCTGGTTTTGCGTGTAAATTCTAGTATATTAGTAGTAATATTTTTGTTTGTTTGTTCAGGTGGCTTACCCTTTTCCCGCAGCTTTATCTTCACTTGCAGGAAAGAAATCGAGTAATCGTGGAGGGACACGCGATGGCGGGATCTCACTATGCGGCAGAAGTCGTTAGCAGCATACGTCACACGCAAATAGTTCCCGAGGATGCAGTACCGTTTGCAGCTTTCATTCGGTAACTTATCGTTTGTTAAATGCCATTCTTAATTCAATTTAAATAATAACTTGGTGAGAAATTATATTTGTATTAATTTTTGTTATAATAATCTTTATTACCTAAATTAGAGAACTGAATTTGCCTTCCGAGACGCTGGGTCCCTTTGTCGAGAAGCTTTGCGACACAATCCTCGATCAGCCGCCTCAAGAGCTTCCCCCGTTAGTTTATCAGCTACTTTTCATATGCGACAAGACCATGCAACTACTACCCATTCAACAACTCGCTAAATATTTCAAGGAAAAAAGCCAAGCCCCCCCTGTTCATCAGCGAGACTCGAACGATATGGATTTCCAGATTGGTATTATAATTGATATATCAACTTTTTATATCAAAATTAATTAAAAATTTCTTATGCGTTTAGAAACGACGAATGGGAAAGAACTGCAACAGGCCAAAGCTACGTCGATTTTTCATATAATGAACGCTGCTTCGCACGGTCGTCCACTCGCTAAGGAACTTATCAAAATGATGCGGAAAAAAATTGATTTTCCAGAGTCTTTTTTCACTCCGTTTATTGTGGAAGTTGCCCTTGCCCTGGGCGGAATCCCGGAGTTTGGAGAAACTATCGAAGTTTTGAAAAGTTTCGTTCAGAGGTCCATTTACACCAACGAGAGAAGGCGACACTTGGCCTGGGTCAAAGAAATCGTCCCCGTAAACCAAAACGATCCGTTGGAGATTCTCGTCGGCATTATGGACAATAACAAAAATGACTGGGGAAATATCGTGACTGGTATGCATACTGATATTTAGGAAGGTTTTTCTGAAACCCCACTACGGCCCAGTGCACTTTAAAGGAATCTAGAGGGCGCACTGAGCCGTAGTGGGGTTTGGAAGTAGCGTGGTTTATTATCCCAAGTGGTATAGAAATCCGTATTCCAGTAAGGTTTAGCAAAAACCCACTACAGCCCAGTGCGCCCTCTAGATTGCGTAAGTGCACTGGGCCATAGTGGGGTAAGGGAGTACCTTGGATTAGCATTGTAGATGGTACTATGTCCATTTTCAAGAAGGTTTGTTGAGACCCCACTACGCTCCAGTGCACCGTCTGGATTGCTTTAATGTGCACTGGGCCATAGTGGGTATGGAAGTACCGTGTTTTGGCATGGTCGATGGTAAAATGTGTTTGCATTCAGTAAGGTTTGGTGAAACCCTACTACGGCCAAGTGCGCCCTCTAGATTGCTTTAAAGTGCACTGGGCCTAGTGGGGGAATGGAAGTAACGTGGTTTAATATCGCAACTGGTCCGTATTCAGTAATGTTTAGCAAAAACCCACTACGGCCTAGTGCATCCTCTTCATTGCTTTTACGTGTTTCAAGATAGTGAATTGGCGAAGAAAGGAACGCACTGGGCCGTAGTGGGGTTTAATATTGTAACTGGTATATTAATATAATATATTTAGTGAGCTTTTTAAAAACTCCACTACGACCCAGTGCATCCGCTAAATTATATTGTATGCAAATGCGGGGAATGAAAGGGATGCCCTGGACCGTAGTTGGGGTTTGGAAATACCTTGCTTTATATTATGTCTATTTCATACAGGTATTGAGCTTCTGGGTTTCGCATTACTGGAAATGAAACCAATAGGCAAACGCCCTGGTTTCGGAGCCCCTTCCAGCACGGGAGCCACTGCTTCGACGTCTGCTACGTCCACTATTACTACAAGTATAGTTTAACATTTTGAATTATTATTTTTTAAAATTTAATTTCTTACAGCTGAACAGATAAAATCAAGCTTATGAGTAAACTCAAAAGTAACTTATTAAAATAAAGTTTTTTAATAATAAAAAATAATAATTTATTTACTTGCGTATAGGCCTCCCAGCTTTGGGTAGTTTGCAAATCATCAAGGAATGCTGGAACACTGGAACTCGCATTTTGCTCAATCTTATGAAGAAATACAGAGAGGTTGCCCCGCAAGCGGTGAAGAAACTTATTGAGAGGTGAAATAATTATAATTATATGAATATATATATATATATATATATATAATACATAAATGATAACTCGTTAATTACATTAATTTATATTTCTTGTGATTGATTTTTTCTGATTTATTAATGAATTAATGATAATAATACAAATAAATGTATATTAAATAACTATTCATGTCGTATACATTAAATTACTTATTAATTACAAATTTAAATAAACAGTTGTAAATTTAGTAGATTTATTTTATCACATTTTCTTAAATCTATATCTTTATTTATATTTACACTTTAAATTTGTTAATAAAAACCCTAATTTTTGTACTATTTAATATTATTGTTATACTTATCTTATTTTTATATTATTATTATTTTTTTTTCATGTAGGATCGAACACGGTGGTGAAGCCCAGTACATCGACACCCTCAAAGAAATGGTTCATCACGTCAAACTGACTCTTCTCGAATGCAAGTCCAGTTTGACGGGCCTCCTCTGCAATATGGACTATCAGAACGTCATTTGCGCGGGAAAACTCTTTGCAGCCATCGCCCCTCTGTTGCGACACGCCCCCGCGTTGAGAGACACAGCCACTCTAATCCTCCGCAAACTCATTCACAGTTGTTCAGAAGAGGCGCGTCAAGTAGCAGTCGCAGGTTTCCTTCACATAATGAAGGATCTAAGGTTCGGTGGTTCGTCAGGTTCGACTCAAAGTCTCCCTCTCAGTCAGTGGGGATCGATCAGCAGCCAGGCAACGATTGACGTTCACCAGCCGGGAGGGTCCGACACGAACAAGGCCTTCTGTACCGAACTGCTGATCCTTTTGCGAGCCTGCAAGAATCACCAGCTCTCTGTGAAGATCGCCGTCTATCGAGGGTTCCCTGAGGTCGTCTCCCGCAACCCTGACCTCGTCCCGGGCTGTGCTGCTCTTCTCCGTGAACAGCTGGACCTCTACGTTGATTCGCGGTGCGGAGTCAAGCTGGAAGAAGCTATCTCGAGGGACGGCAGCTCTCCTGTGATTATTCAGCCGCTGGGCCATTTGATTCAGGGACTGCTGCAGACCCTGATCCGAGGTGGGATGCAATACAGAATGGAGGAAGATAATGAACTAGAAGAAAATGGAGGAGATGCGGTTGAGCAAGCCGTTCCCACGCTTTTGAAGATTACTAAAGGGTTAGCCAGTTCAAGTCCTGAAGATTTCCAGATCGATAAAAGCCTCGACGAAGAAGGTTTACTCAAATCTCAGCTGCTGTCTGCTGTCTGCGTTGTTGTAATGGACTTTTGCGTACTTCGCAACGCAGAAGAAAATCGAGAAGCTGCTGATTTGCTACTAAGTGTCTATGGCCTTTACTCGCAAGTGGAAAATTTTATCAAAGAATTTTCTGGCAAAGCTGCGAAGGGCAAATCGAAGAAGGATAAATCCTCTAGTTCAACTGACGATGCCCCACCGCCTGCTGCTGTTAAAAAACCTGTGGAAATGCCGCAATGTTTGCTAAGTCTTCGCAGCATTGCTTCGCTAATGAAAATTTTGTATAAAAGTTCAGATGAAGGCCTAACCAATGCTGCTGAAGCCCTCAGAGCCCCAGCCAATGGCGCAATGCATCTGTGGCTTCTGGAAACCGGTTGGCTGAAATGTCGGGAGCTGAGAACCAATGGGCAGGTAGAAAATCTGAGCGCGGGACCATAATTAAGCAGAGCTGCTCACTTGCTAGATCTTTGCTACTGTGTTGTGTTAAACGCAGATTTGGAGGAGACAGAGAAACGGCCATTTTTCACGCAGCGGTAGAAAGTCTCTGCGATATCGTTCACGCTTTCTGCGAATACTTTCCCGATAAAAGACTTCTGCTTTTAGTTTCTATGGAAGGAGCTAACGAAGTCCCGCCTGGTGTCAGTTTAGAAGATCAGATCAAAATAGCCATGGAACATTTCCAGGGAATTTTGAAGCAAATCCTAAGTCCAGAAAACAGCGAAAATTTGAGTCTACTCAAAGCTGCTGTACCTGCTGTTAGCATTTTAAATATTCTGTCAGAGCAGCTGGATACGAGTTCCCACCATTTTGCTGAACTACTTGATTGGACGAAAAAAATCTGCAAAGAAACGGAATCGACCAATGAGAGCCTGGTTAAAGCCCTACTGTCGTTTTTGGTTAAGATTCACTTAGCAGCTAAACCCAGTCCGAATGTTTTAGTCGATATTTCAAAGCAGATCCACGTTTGTATGGGAGATATCGAAGAAAGCGTCAGTCTTGATCCTGGAGAAGGTTTTGGAATCATTAATGAAGAAACTACACACACTGCAATGGCTGTTGTGTGTTCTGCAATGGACCAACTACTGAATATCGCAGACTGGGTCATCCCCAGTATCGGAGGTCACGTGGAAAGTTCCACAATTGTCCAGCATGCGATCTACAGTCGCCTGGCGATGATTATCACAGCTCTAGCAGAACTTGTACAAGGCAAAATGGCGCTAAATCTTGCTGCTGAACAACTACTGAAGACTTTAGCGCATCTCTACACAACTATCGGCAAAGTAACGAAGCAGCAGGAAAAAGTCTTAGCTCCCAAATACGAGAAATTGGTCAACCATCTTGGAAATAATCTAAGCAAAAGGATTCCGGCTTTACTTACTCATCTCGAAGAGGCAAACAAGAGCTTTAAACGCAAAGCCAGCGGTTCGAGAGTCCAGAGAGAGGCCCAGAAGCAAATGAAGTGTAACTCGGCCCTGGTTTTTGCTTTGGAGCAATGTTCGTCTCTCATTATGAACCTTTCGAAGAAATCTAAAGTGGATCTCTCGGCCGGGTTTAAACTGTGGACATCCCGAGACTTCCGCATTCGAGATATTGTCCAGGTAACTCAGCACTTTCATATTATGTGTAGAGCACAAGTTCTTATGGAGTCTTGTATTACAGCCGGCTGAAGAGGAAGAAAATAACGAAGAAACGAACAATGCAGAAGATGAGGAGCCTGCAGAAAAAGGTCCTGCACCTAAGCGAGCCTTGTTCATGCGGGGAAGAAGAGGTCGCAATAAATTGGGCAAGCTCGGGAAGTGATGATTTAATTTTTCATGATATTCCAGTCCTAAATGCCAATTTATTTCCATTTTTATGGTTTTCTTTTTTTATGGTTTAATAATTTCTCTTCTTTCATTAATAAAAAAGTTGAAATTAAAACTAAATTAGGAAGTGGCAACGCTGCATCTAAGGTTTGACATTTCGACTTGTTTACGCGGCTAGCCTACCCTCTCGCGTCAAATTTCAACAAATATTTAATATCAACAAACATAAATTTTGTTTTCCTGCAAAAGTATTTCACTCTCATTCAAGGTCATCACTTTCTCTTTAAGCAAATTTTTGACTTTTCTGTAAAATTTTCGCACGTAGTTGTTTGACATGTAAGCTTTGACGTTTCATTTGAGTAGACGTGATTCACCCAGAGTCCGAAGTTCAAATTATTATAGAACAAGGAAAATTTTATCAGTTTAAGCGATTTTGCTATCTGATTTAAAGCTTTACGTTTGAAGCTGTAATGTATAAAGTGTAAAAGAGGCATGGGAAAACGCTGAAAAACTTTCAAATATGTGGAGCAAATTTCTTCTGCCTGGAATTTTACTGACTGACGGGAATCTAACACTTTTCGAGGAGGCTCTAGAAGTAAGAAAACGTTTTGTTTTCTTATAGTTTTATTTAATATTATATCTCTTTAGTGCAGAGATGTGCAAAACACAACAGACAAGTGCCACTTTGTTCTTCACACCGAAGACTGTAACGATGCACAGGGATTTATAAACTATTTAAGTTTTATTTACTGCTCGGGATACGAGGAAACATTCGTCTGGGGTCTCATCATCTTGGTAATTAATCAAATCTGATTAATTTAATTAGAATCTGTTTTTAAATAATTCTGTTTAGGCCTCGTGGCTTCTCTTCCTGTTCATAGGCCTCGCTTCCTCGGCCAACGATTTGTAAGTAAAATTTCTTCATTTTTGAAAAATTTTAATTAAATTTGGTTTTATTAGTTTTTGCCCAGCTCTGAATATAATGGCTGAGAAATTGCACATGTCGCATAACGTGGCGGGTGTAACATTAATGGCCCTCGGCAACGGAGCCCCTGACATATTTTCTTCGATAGCGGGAATCAAACAAGGAAGATCGGAACTTGTTTATGGAGAATTGTTTGGTATGAGAGTAATTATTTAGTTATAATTAAATTAGTTGTAATATACGTGACCACTGCCACAAATACTAATACTACTGCTACTACTACTGCTACTACTACTGCTGCTACTACTACTGCTACTACTACTGCTATTACTACTATTGCTACTACTACTACTGCTACTAATACTAATCCACTACTTCTATTAATAGTACTTACTACTTACCAATTCTACCCTTTCTTCCTACTACTACTACTACCACCACTACCATTGCCGCTACTACTACTTCTACTAATACTGCTAATACCACTATGACTACTATTGCTACTACCAATACAACTGCTACTACTACTAATCCACTGCTTCTGTTAATAGTACTTACTACTACCACTTCTACCATTACTTCCCACTACTATTGCTACTACAACTGTTACTACTGCTATTACCACTACTCCTACAACTATTACTACTACTACTACTACTACTACTATTGTCATTATTACTGCTGCCACTTCTACTACTAATATACTAATATGATACAAAGATGCGTGTAAATCAATCACTTGTATTAATCAGCTCATCAATATGTTTTGGTATTATTTACAGGTGCGGGAATATTCGTGACGACTGTAGTTTCTGGAACGATATGCCTGCAGAGAAGTCAGCCTTTCCACGTGATGGAGCGTCCCTTTCTGCGGGACTGCGTTTTCTACTTGGCCGCCACCTACTTCGTCTTCTGGGTATTTTATCACAACTACGTGGAAATAGGCCACGCCATTGGTTTCATCGTTCTCTATGCCGTCTACGTGGCTGTTGTGATTGGAGGACGCATCATCAATAAATGCTTCTGTAATTATTCATATAATAAATATAATTATTTAATTCTTAATAATTATATAAATTTTTGTAACAATTTATTTATTTGTTCAGATTTAATGTAATTTACTTGATTTTTGTAGTATTTTTCTAATTTTCTTATTGTATTTTAACTCTTTCATATTTATTAATTACTTTTCATTTTATTATTACTATTTCATTATTTTATTTATTTTATTATTTATTTTTATTTTATACTTTTAATACTATTATTATTTTATTAAATATTCTCCGTTTCCAGGCAAAAAGACGCAGGCTGTTGTAAATAGTGCTACTGTGCGGGACGAATGCGAGAACGGGGACGAGGAAAACCTGTTAGATAACGAAGGAGAAGCCCCTGAAACGACACCCCTGATCAACACTATGTTATCAGACGAAACTTTCACAGGTTCATACACTTCATTTTAAATCTCAGTTAAGTTGACTAACAATCATAATAATTAAATGATAAAATAACTAAATAATAATTTAAAAGTTTAATATTCGTAATTTCGGTTAAGTTGGATTTAAGTGGAATATTAAAAGCACATTTAAAAGATGCATGGTTTCAGTTGAATTGCTTTCTCCAAGAGCCGAGGCCAAGCTCGAGCTGTTCGAGTTTTTGAAAGGACTGCGACCCTACACTTCTCGAGACTGGGACGTTTCCCCGTGGTACAAGAAGCTCTACTTAGTTATCCAGGTTTTTTTTTAATTTAAACTAAAATTAACTAAACGCATTTAGTATTAATTTTTCTGAATTTTTGGTTCGTAAGGCTCCCATACGCTTTCTTCTGAATTTAACGATTCCTGCGAACGATGCCGAACTACCGAAACAGGGCTGGAATAGACCATTGCAGTGTTTCCAGTTAGCAGTTACCCCAGCTTGGGCTGTTTGGGCACTTGGATGTAATGCTATTAATTTTCTTTTATTGTTAAAGGTTTTTCTTGTTTAATTAATCAATAATATTGAGGTTTAATTATTAAAATACGGTAAATTAATAATAAAAAATGAATAATTTTCTTTATTTACGACTTTTTTTCTGTAATTTTTGGTTTTACTCGACAGACGGGAATGTTCTGATTGCCAACACGTTCAGTCTGCCGCTGTTGCTGTTCATCTGCGGTCTGGGCTGCGGGATCATGACTGCGATCTTCACTGAGCGGAAGAACCCGCCCTCGTGGCACTGGGTAACCCGCATTTAACTATTAATTGATAAAAGTTTTATTTTATTACTGTTATATCTGTATTTAGTTTTGTTATAATTATCACCATTACTATTTTATTATTACTTTAATTTATTATTTTTTAAATATTAATTTTGAACGGAATTGAAATAAATTTGTATAAATAGAATACATTTGATGTAAATTGCTAGGTTTTCTCGTTTCTCTCATTCGCTGTGGCCATTATCTGGATCGATTTGTTCGCCAATGAGATTTTAGCGCTTTTATTCACATTCGGAGTCGTTTTTGATTGGAGTGACGCTATTCTGGGATTGACTATACTAGCGTGGGCAACAGCATTTCAGGTTAGTACAATTATTACTATTTACTGATAATGTTAGTGTTATTTAATCATTATTCTAGTTTGTAATGGCTGTTTCTATTAGAGCCATAATGATATAATCTGTTATCTATTAGTGTTGTATAACTTAAGTTAACTGATGCTAATATATGTCGTCATTTTTATTGTTTTTTGAGTATGCTGACTACTATAAAATAAAGATTATTATTGAATATTTTGTTAATACTTCTAGTTTCGTAAATATAACGTAATTCTATTATTCTGTGATTAGTAATTATCCCTAGATAAAAAAATTTTAAACAATTATTTTCTTATCTGTTTTTTTTATTGTTTCTTTTTGTTCCAGATTTTGTTACTGACACCACAATGGCCCGACAGAACGCCCCCGTATGGGATTTTCTGCCTGCTACGGTGGCCCACTATTAAGTAAACTTTCCATTTAATATAATACAATATATATATATAAACTCATATAATAGGTAAACCACAATAACAAAAAATAGTTATAATAAATTTTAAAAACTGATTGGAGGTGTAATATCTAATATTAATAATAAATTAACTATTTGAATCGAACTACTAAATCTGATATTTTTTAAAACTCGAATAATATTTATTTGTTCATTTATTAGTTAACATATTTATTAGAATACGATATTATTTATTTACATTATTTTTTTACTTTCTAGATATGCTGCTGGGACTTGGTATTTCCTTCACAGTAGTCTGCGTCTCAACAGGATCTGGGATCCCGCTAACTTTTCACAATATCAGCAAACTAATGAGCATTTTCCTGGCTTTGAGCCTCGTTTCGATCCTGGTCCTTTTGCCTTTGAACCGATTTCTAGCCAAAAAATGGATAGGGATTTATTTGTTTTGTATTTACGCCGTCTTTCTGATCCTAGCGCTTTTGAACGAGTCCGGAGTTTTCTGGTCAGACATGTAAAACACATTTTTACAGAAAATTATTTTTTAATACAATTATTTTTTTATGGTCAAAACTGCATCAGGGAGAAACATCCCGAGCTATGCTGTGGGCAAAAATCTTCAATTTTCAGGTTATTAATAGGACTGGGAATTGGACTTTGCCACAAAACGTCGAATTTTTGCCCTTTGATGTCGTAAGCCTCAATAACAAGTTTCTGGTTATCATCATCTGTGGCAGAGGCGAAGGAATATATGACATTTCTCGAAGGATCGATACAGCTATTCAGTACAGCGTTTTCGAAAGATCCTACCATTTGCAACTGCAGAGGAGACTCGTCCATGTCTATACGGTAAAGGAATTTTGACGTAGAACCTTTAGAAAAGATAAAAATTATTATTGAACATTATTGATAAATTAGATTTAATGTGTTTTAATCACCGGTGAGGAAAATGCCGCCTTTTAGAGACGCCATGGCGCTAGTGAAGATAACGTCACCCGGCATTAGGATTTCGGATAAAGTTTCCCAGTAATCCTGAGAGGGATAGTAAACCATAACCTAAATAAACAGGAAAAATGCAGTTAGTATTATTAATAATGTAATAATGGTAGACTTTATTGTATAATTAATTACGTAATATTTACAATTAATTAAATCAAAAAATGAGGGAAAAATTTCTACCTGAGAAGCGAATACGTAAATGAGGCCTTTATGGGAACAGGTAGCAGAAGCGTATAGCGGCTGTGGAAGTGGCATGCACTTTCGCCATTCACCTAAAATCAATCATTATAATTATCACAGAAGTTGTAGTAGTAGTAGTAACAACAGTATTCATAATATTAACTATGATAATAACTGTATTCATAACAGTAGTAGGAGTAGAAATAATAATAATAATAATAATAATATAACAAAAATCACAATTAAATGATTATAGCAATCATGAACAATAAAAGGTTTACACTTGAGAGTATCGTAGCGATCCACGGAGTTGAGGATGATCCTGTACCGTCCGAAGCCACCGATAACGTAAATGAACTCATCGAGAACACAAATCGAGTGATGCCTTCGAGTATGAGGTAAACTGTGGGAAAAAGTTAAATAGAGTTAATAATAATAATAATAATAATAATAATAATAATAATAATAAAAATAATGATATTCCTGGATTTTTACGCACCTCGTTTCCACATTCCACTTGCAGGTAAAAGAGTCGTACTTCCAGATCGACTTCTGCCAGTTGTTGTAACCCAGCATATACTCGCCTCCAATAACATAAATGTCTTTCCCTACAAATTAACAATATTAATTAATTTGAATGCTATTAGACATAATCCACTAAAATAAATAACTAGACATGGATACCTAAAGCGCAAACTTTGTATCCCGTGGCTTCGGTTGGTCCCTGATTGGCCTTATCCAACGTAACGAAAACTTTCATCGACTTTGCTGAAGGATCAAAAACGAGGAGGACGGGATCTCGCAAAGACTGCTGCAAACGGGAACGGGGAAGTTCGACGATATCTTCCATAGCTACAACAATACAAATAATGATTATAATATTATAATATTATGAATAAAAATCAACCAACCCTCAGACTTCTGACTTTGCTCAATGTGGCCCACAACGCAAGGGAAAAACGACAAGCAGCGGGGACCGGCCTTCAGAAGGTCGTTCGCAAAGCCAATGATTCTTTCGTCAAAGACCTTCACTCCTTCCATCTGTTCAGGGTGCAGAATATGGAGTTCCATTCCCGAATTCTGAACTGGCGATTTAACGCAGCAGAGTATGTTGTTCCGGTTTTGTGAGGAAACTGTTTCGGCCAAGTCAGTTTTACCAGAAACGCAGTTCTCCAAACAATTTTTGCAGAAAAGAGAGAAGTCTTCACGTAAAGTCCCATGGCATCTACACTCGCAACATTCGACAGGTTTCCCCGATTTAATGGCAGAGATACACTCCATAAGTTCCAACAGAAACGGCGAATCTTGAACGGCGGGGAAGCACGACAGACTGCGAATATCGTTCAAGTCCATGGAACTGAATTTCAGGCATTTGATCAAACGTGGCCATTCCTGCTCGACATCCTGAATTTCTTGCTTGTTATCTTCCAGCCAATTTGTGATACATTCAAAAACTTCTATCTCGTCTTTGCAGCAGAGATTACTGTTCGATAAAAGTAAAATAAGCAAGTCTTGGGGAGCTTTGGAAAATACCCTTGTTTCTCTTGCTATTCTGGAGTAGTGGAAGAGTAAGTAGGATAGCGACTGCCTTCTTAGTTCCTGAAGACTTAGAGTATCGGCCACTGCGAAGATTTCTAGCGATTTTTGCGAGTTAATGTTTTGCGAAAGGACCTGACGACAGCTCTCGACACAGGACGCGAACTAAAAATATCTGGCATGAGACAAATTATTCTGGAATAATTTACCGATTTTAAACCTGGAGAATAGCTGCAGGAGGCAGAAGCAAAAGGGCAGATTCGTAATCCAGTCGCAAAGGCACGTCATAGCAAGAGTCGACAAGCATTCGCAAAGCAAGTCCATTTACGTCCTGCAAATATTATTTATACAAAAACGCAAGAAGAAAAGACTAGCTAGGATGAATACTTGAATTCTGACGACTTTTTCGCGTTTCTCCTTGAAATCCAGACTGAACATAGCTGCGAAATAGGGACTGCATTTAGAAAGTACCGAACGATGACAATTTATTCGCTCGCCATCTTCTGTAACTAAAATGACATCTGGTGCGTTGGAACCTCCGTCTCGAGTCGTCATTGCAATTCTCCTAAAGAAAATAGAAAGATGAATATTAAAATTGAAAAATTTTCAACAAGTGTTTGAATTTGCTATTATTGCTATTTGTTGTTTATTAGTTTATTTATGTGAGAAAATCATAAACAGCTAGCTTATTGTATTTCACAACTCTAGGTCAATCACTTATTATTTTACCGTTTTTTTTAAAATATGTTTTGATTTTGTATTTATCTAATGTTAATTTTGACCAGTGTTGATGAAAAATGTAAAAACTGACCTAAACTGGTTATATAAAAATAAAAGATATAACGTTGTGTTCACGTGATTTTAAAAATAAATTATCAAATTTATTTCTCGATTATTATGAAAAGTTGGGGATCATTTAAAGATTGTAAACAATGCAGCGTTGCCAGTTTGGCAGAATTATTGTATTTGGAACTTAACTTTTTGTTATATTAATTCAACCATTTATGGTAGTACGTATGCTTTATACTATATTAATGCTATATTATATATGACGATTATGATAGCGTATAAACTGTATATAATATGGCAAAAGGGGCCTGGGTAAACTGCAAAATGCAAAATGCAAAATGCAAAATGGTAAAATGCAAAACGACTGCAAAATGAACGTTGGTTTTGCATTTTACCATTTTGCAAATGGTATGCATTTTGTATTTTACGTTTTACAACTGACCATTTTGTAGTTGCCCGGGAACTTTTTAAGCTTGACAATAACATTGAAAGGTGTTTCCTCTTTAAAGAAAGAATACAGTTGAAAGAAAGTTTAGAGATAAAACAATCAAAGAAATAATTACCCAAAAAAAAAAATGAATAAATAAAAATTAAATACAAAATAAAATTTAAATGTATATAAACTTGGGGATGACTTAAATGATTTGAAAGTAGCTTTGAGATTAACACAATATTTGTGGGAACGAAAACTGTGACGATGGCTTTGTTGTATCCCTCTTTTCTCCTTGTTTTTAACGATCGTAATTAGAAGTAACGATCACAATTAGAAGTTAATTGTAAAAGAAATTGACATCAGTAGTGTTATGGGGCTTTCTGTATTACAACCAAAATAACAAGTGACAATAATAGAGGGCAGTTCTGAATACCCGTCGTAAGTATCTAACTATATCATTGACAGGTTTTATTTATCGTATAGTGTAATACTTCATTTATTATGGTGTTTCATACGTGCACCTTAGCCTTGCTCATAGTTTCATGTACTGTGAGATATATTCATATGAATATCGTTGTACACAGCTTTAGATGCTTTAGATAACGTTTCCAGTTGCTCGGCTGGATTCTGTTATACTTCTAACACGTAATGTTCCAGGGAATATGTACTAAAGTTATAAGCGAATTAGTCTGGTCCGTAACAGTAAGGATCCTGAGAAGCATAGGGTAACAAAGAATCTAGCGTTTAAATCAATATGCTTTCGTTTTTTTTTTTTTTTTTGTAGATGACTGGAAGGCGGACGGGTACAGATGGCGCCAGGGAACCAAAATGAATTTTTTCTCCTCGGAAGGATCCAAAGTTGGGAAATTTTTTTTCTAGGTTTACGTTGGACCCAAGGAAACATCAGCAGCGTTTAAACGCCATGCGTATATACATCCTTCCTACTTCCTCGAAATGCGTGTTGATCTCGTATATCAGGGACGAGACTGTTGCCGGCTTATTTTGCCACGGAAACTGTAGAAGAAACGAAAAAATTAATCGCCCATTTGTTCGCTCCCAGCCTTCGTTACTGAGGGAGCTGCAAGATCATGATGGGAAACCGCGTTCTGTATATCAGAAAATGGTTTTATCAGGACCAGAAGAGTTAAATCGTCACGCTGTAGAAGTACCGCAAGATCTGGAGCAAGTCCGTAATGCTCAGAAGTATGCCAGGTCAAAGGTCCGACTCTCAAGGGACGAGTTGTACAATCTAATCGAATTGGCTCACGACCTAGACTTTATCGAACTGATAACTGTTAACAAAGACCTGCTTGTATTTGTATTTGCATATTCGAAGGAGTTGCTGGCAACGTTTAAAAGGACTACTTGGTCGGTCAGATCTTCCAGTTATGACCGTGACTTGCGATATAACCTTCAATCTAGGAGATTTCTACGTTATTATTTTAGTGTACCAGGAAACCAAGTTTGTTTCAGCCCCGTCTATTTGCCAGACTAGAAATTCGTATAAAAGATTTAGGCTTGAGTAGACGATGCTGTCTCGTTCCGCTCACTTTTCAAAGTTTCCCAGAAAAATTTTGAAATGCAATGCAAGTGAGAATACCGAACCGCAGCTTTGGTCTGAAGTTTTAGTTTTCCGAAATAAAAACGTTTTCATTGCAAAACGCGTCGCAATTAGAATAAAATGTCCAAATCAGACGACTCTTGTAGAATTGATTCTGAAGTTGCCAAAATGATTTGGGTATAAATTTCCATTTTGCATTTTGCATTTTGCATTTTGCAGTTTACCTGTTTACCCGCTCCCTGGCAGAAGATAACTACTTTTAGGCAGGGCACCCTGAAGTGGACTTACCAGATGCGTACAGTAACATAAATGTAATAAAATATATAAAAATAATATAAAAACATAATAAATAAATAAAATAAAAAGTAAGCCTAAACTGCTGGAAAATGTAATATTTATTTATGAAAAATTAAAACCTTACCATGATAATTTCGTAATTATTAATAAATCGAATGCAGGAATATGTTTTTTCCATAGTAAAAATGTGTGGATATAATTTTCATAAGCATTTAAGAAATATACTAATCGATCAGCTGATCCGTTACCATGGTAACATGTTACCGCTTTCTATCCTACTGTCGTCTGCTCAGGGCTTTTACCGCTGAGTCAAGGATTCCCCATACCCTTTCCATTGCCATTCAGTGTTTCCACATTTGCAGGGAAGTTCCCTGAAAAAGGGGGAAATGGAGCCTGAAAAGGGAAGACGAAGAGAATAGAGTAAAGAGGAAATCTGGACCCTGTACATTCTTGCACGGAGGGGGGAAAAGGGGAAAGATAAGGGAAGAGGGGAAAAATGGAAGATTGAAAAGTGGCAACACTGTTTTGCCTTGGCGTCTCTACCTTTATTACTCTATGCAGTGCTTCCACTTTGCAGGCAAATTCCCTCAAATAGGGAAAATAAGGGAAGAGGGAAAAGGGAAAATGGAAAGGAAATTGAATATACAAATGTAGCTCTACCCAGTATCAAAGAGAGGAAAAAAGGGAAATTGTTATTCTCAAGCGGAGGGGAACAAAAAGGGGAAAAAGTGGAAGCACCGACTCTATGACCAGGTTGTTAGGGTCTAAGAAAATTCCTGAGCTATTCTCTCTGTGTCATTGTTTCTCGGTGGTGAGTTTCATTATTTACTTCAGATTTATTAAACTTTTTTTTCTCTTATATCTTACTCACACTGGTTTATCCCCGTAGGTAAGTTTACCCCTGAATCTGCCGCGGAATTTAACCCAGACTTTAACCCTCAAAGGTCCCTTGTTCAGACTGTCAATAATTTTCGGGGGTAAATCAGCTTACCCCCGAAAAGTTATCCTGGTATTGTTCAAGGAGTAAAATTTTCGGGGGGTAAATCAGCTTACCCCCGAAAATTTATCCTGGTATTTTTCAAGGAGTAAAATTTTCGGGGGTAAATCAACTTACCCTCGGTTCAGTTCGTGTTCACACATTTAGAGGTAAAATTGGACTTATACCTCCGATTCTGGATTTACCCCAGAAAAAATATGGGGTAAGCTCGTGCAGTGTGAACAAGGTATAAAAACATACAGCTCTTAAAGATAGTGAAATTTATATTACACGCTATTAGCTTTTGCTAAATTTTGTCAATTGTTTCTTAAGAGTCGTTCAGTCCAAGTCAACCATTATGTCAAACGTTCCTTATAAATACATGCGAGTCACCTAGCCTAACCCAAAAAACTGAAACTTTAACTTGATTAAGAAAATCTAGATTTGCAATAATTTAAAACTAATGCAAAATTTTATAAGGAAGAATAATAATTCTATATCCTAATGTACTTGAAATTAAAAGTTGCGTATTATTTTTTTGATTGTATATTTAGTTCATTCTTTTACCGCTAGATGGCGTAGCGTTCAATCATAGAGTTTATCTTCCTGACCGTATCTCATCCAGTTCTGCTCGAATAATAACTCAAATACGATTTTCCTCAAGAAAGTCATTCAAGTTGTCACACAAATAAGCAAATACTTATCCGATAGAATCAACTTTCCTAATATTTGAATTACAGAAACGTAAACCAGTGAGGTTACGAAACATGTCGAAGCTGTTAGATCAGGTACTTGGTTTGAATCCGCTATTCTTATTAGGTAGATTACTCTTGCATTACGTCTAGATTATTAGTAAAGTAATAGTGTAAGGAAGTTTAATTCGTTAAATCAACGTAATTTTATTTTATACATGAAGACTTATGAGACGAGGCAGTTGCTGTTAAGGTGCGATTAGAAAACCGTCCCGTCCCGAAACATGGCGTCTTGGCGGGAAAAGTCCTCACGCATCAGCTGACGTGAGTTGATCTTTTTTCAAATATTGCGTAAAAATCAAAATTAAATCTTCATTTTTTTTATTTTACTTTTATGTCGTATATGCAAGTATTACTTTTGACATAATTACTGTGGAAATCTGTACTCCACGAAATATTTTTATCTACAGTTTTAATGTTTTAATGTAGTTTTTTAAGTGTCAAGATATGACCTAATATGTAAGATGAGTAGTTAATAGTCTTAAATATGGATATGGCATTACTAGGTGTGTCAGGGGCTGCCCTGACAACTTTTGACTGTGAAGTTTATGAGACACTCGCTAGATGGCGTGTGCGAAACTGCACTCCAAAGTAAGAAATTGGTAAAATTTCAAAAATTGGCCTAGACGATTGGGAATGGATGGAAATTGCACCCAATTGACACGGCCAGTAGAAACACATGTCGGAATTCTTGCGAACATGCGAACTTAATAGATAATTTAGTTAGATTTTCTTTAGTTTTCCTATCTCAATTTGTAATGGAATGGGAACCTGAAGTGTCCCAACCACATAACACCTATTCCATGTACACCATTTCTTATTATTTACTGTTCTTATTGTATTATTTCTCTATTCTTGTAGAACTTTATTACAAATATGCGTTTATTTTAATTTTTTTACGGATAATTTGTTACGTTTGGGAGACCTCTCTGTTGCGATAGGCAATTCTGCGTTAATATAGTCTGAACCTGACCTGATTCACCAGTAAAAGGAAAGTGCTTGACGTAAATTATCGATTCTAGCTGGAATGACAAATCAAGACAGGGTTTTTGTGCTGAACTGGTTCATATTCGAAACAGAGCGGAGGCCAGAACACCCAAAGGGTTTAGATGGGCCTAGCGTCGATTTGGAAACAATTGATTTCGTTATAAATTTCAGTATCTGCTTGTTTTACAGTACATTTTCGGCGAGTCACCGTCTGGTAAGGGAGTGGCACACGTTTTTAGTTCATGTAGAATTCGTGTGATGTATCTGTTTTGATTAGACAATGCTTAGCCAGTATTTCCACCTTCAGTTTCCCTTTTTTCCTCTCTTCCCTTATTTTTCCCTTTTTTCCCTCCGTGCTGGATTACAAGTCACACGTGTAGATTTTCCCGTTTCCCTCTTATTTTAATTTTCTCTTTTCAGAATTCATTTTCCCCTTTTTGTAGGGAATTTCCCTGCAAAGTGGAAACACGGTGCTTAGCAAAGTGCGCTTATTGAAAATAGCAAATTTCATGTAACTGTCATTGAAACAAAAAGAAAAATTAGAAAAAAGAAAAACTCCACTCTACCCTGTTGATGCCACTAGGTATGTATGTCTCCCATCTGTAACGCAAGTCTTTAATTGTCTTTTGTTTATATCATTCTTGAATGTATTGTGATTGTCCTTTACTCTTGAGCCGTATACACAAATTGATTGGAACCCATCAAACGTACTGTTTACCAGAATCTGGAGAACGTTCTTTATATCTTCAAACACGGCTACTTAAAAAAAAAAAAAATATTTTCAGAATGAATTGTAGAAGAACAGTGTTCTCTTGGTTTTGGAAGAATTGAGTTTCACTATTTCTAAAACAAGGATGTTGAACGGTTGTAGGGAAGTGAAAGTGAGCGATCTTAGTTGTTTAGAAGTTAGTTCTCTTGCTTGTAAGAGAAGAATGTTCTCTCTGCTGTACAAGAGATTTATTCTCTCTGTTGTAAAAGAGACTTGCCCCCTCTGTTGTGGGAGAGACCTCTTCTCGGTGTTGTACAAGAAATGTATTTTCTCTGTTGCAGAAGTGACATGTTCTCTCTGTTGTAGAAGAAGCGCGTTTTCTCTGTCGTAGAAGCGTGTTCTCTGTGCTTTAAAAGAGACTTGACCCTTTTGGCGTAGAAGAGACTTATTCCCTCTGTTGTAGAAGAGGCTTGTTCTCTCCGTTGTAGAAGAGACTTGTTTTCTCTGTTGTAGAAGAAGTGTGTTTCCTCTGTTGTAGAAGTTACTTGGTCTCTCTATTGTAGAAGAGACTTGTTCTCTCTGTTGTAGAAGAAGTGTGTTTCCTCTGTTGTAGAAGTTACTTGGTCTCTCTGTTGTAGAAGAGGCTTGTTCTCTCTGTTGTAGAAGAAGTGTGTTTCCTCTGTTGTAGAAGTTACTTGGTCTCTCTGTTGTAGAAGAGGCTTGTTCTCTCTGTTGTAGAAGAAGCGTGTTCTCTCTGTTTTAGAAGAAATGTGTTTTCTCTGTTGTAGAAGAAGCGTGTTCTCTGTGCTTTAAAAGAGACTTGTCCTTTTTGGTGTAGAAGAGACTTATTCCGTCTGTTGTGGACGAGGCTTGTTCTCTCTGTTGTAGAAGAAATGTGTTTTCTCTGTTGTAGAAGTTACTTGTTCTCTCTGCAGTAGAAGAGACTTATTCTCCCTTTTGTAGAAGAGTGTTCTCTCTTGTCAGCTGTAGAATATTAAACAACGAAGAGAAGAGCTAATGGTATTTCGTTACGGAGAACAAGGCAAAGAACACGAAATTAACATATTTATAACTTAAGGTTATGGAAGGAGCTTTGAGACGGCAAACTGCCACATGTTAATCGCTGGACTTACGCCTCGAACCTGCCCGTCGTGCAAAATTTATTTTTCGCCCTCTGATCGACTAATCGATTAGTTGGCACGGTTTACTTTATCTTTGGCCTGCCGGCCACATAACCCTCCCTGTTTTTCATTTCTAAACGAAGAATCATTAAATACTAAATTCAACCAAAAACAAACGGCAAGACGACAAAATAATGCATGAAGACAAATATTTCACTCCAAATTTTCTAGATCACATTTGATTTCCTGTGACGTCTCCAGGACACATAAGTTGGTCACGGGCCCCACGTGTTCTCCTGATTTCGATATGAAAACCACAAATCCGTTTCCGTCTGTACTGATCCACATTCAAAACGTAAAGCAGTTGGTCTGTGTGCTGTCCGCCTGCGCGGCGTTCCGATGACTGCTTGGGTCGATCCTTCTCCAGCTGCTCACACGCGACATCCCATCTCCTTTTCTATACTGCAAAAGGGCCGTATGATGTCTACCTTGCCGAAATTCTGCTCTTTAGGCTTTCTAAGACTTAAATTAACTATATACTAATAATAACTAAGACTTAACGGGCCTGTTGAGGCAGCTTCCAAGTACTGAAGTTCGGAGATTCTCACGGTCATGGTCCTCTTTTTCTCTGCTGAATCAGTCTACCCTCGCTGTACGTAACTCAACGGTAACTGAGGACAGCAACCTGGGAAGGTTCGAAACTCTGCGAAGCATCAGTCTACTACTGCGGTGCACGTTAATCCGAAAACTTTGCGACGTCTACCGGCAAAACTACGTTGTCGCGAAGAAGAGTAGTACCAATGATACTTTGTTTGACCTAAATCAGGTGGAACAGGAACTCGAATGAGTTCCACTATATCTGGTGTAACGGGCTCCTGGAAGCGGACCACATCGTCCGGCATAAGAAAAGGCTCTCCGGAACCAAAGTATGTGAGGGTACCGGAGCCACCTTAACACAAGCTGTGACTGCAAGACCCGAAACATTTGTCAGTGCCGGTAACAGCTGCGCCGAACTAGTGAAGTGCAACTCGAGCAGCCCAAGAACTGTCGTTTCCGGGATTGGCGTAGCCATGACGAACACTCTCGTCTCTGCTTCCTCCTGGAACCTACAGAAGGTACCGATGAACGGAAACCGGAGGCGCGGATAAACTGCTTTGAGACGATTGACGTTACACTTCCCAGTTCTGCCAACAACCGGTATCCAGCACTATTGCAAGCGTCTTAACATGATGTGTAGCGGTTGTCCTGCCAGATGCCCTAGATGCTGAAGCGAAAGCCGGCGTCACTGCGGAACGAAACAAAGCTGTAACCAGTGCCCATGTTTCATTTGAATTGAGTTAATTTCATCAGTAAAGTAACAGGAGCCTGTTTGCTTATCGCCGCAGAGGGATTAGTTAGGACAGAGGCGTAAGTTGGGGTTGAAGTCGATGGAAGTGTTGGGTACCCAAAAGCTTTTTCCAGACTTAGCTCCTCGTGACGTTTGTTCAGCCGAGCATTTTCGCTTTTCAGAAAAGCAAATTTGTGCTTCAGGCTCGGCAACGATGTTCGCGTGAGAGTTAAACTCGGAATTCAAAGAAATGTTTTTTTTTTTGGAAATTCTTATAACTCTTCCATATCAGAGAGCCAAGATGGTGACGAACAAAAAATATCATTATGCTTACGTTTGTTTGGGCTTTTCGACGATGGATCCGTGGCTTTCAGAGCTTTTCGTTTGATTCGCTTGTTTCTGAATGGTGTGTAGCATTACTTATTGAATGCCAGACACAGCGAAGTACTTCTCACCACACATTACGCAAATCTTCTCTAGCACCGGCGTGCCCATGATGGTAAACGAGCTTACGCCCTCACTGTCTACACTGTTCAGTAGCACTAAAAGAAGTTTGAAGTTAATATGAACTGTTCGAAAGTATGATTAGCCGGTAGGAGATAGAAACAAGTGGAGTAATCGTAGTAAATTAATATTGGAACCTTGTATTTCCCAGTTCACCTGTTGAAAGAAGACTGAATCTTAAACATTAACCGAATCGAGTTACACGTAGCTCATCGAAAGGTTCAAGACAAGTTTCAGGTAGCAAGAGTAGAGTTTTCTCTTTGTTGTAGCAAGGGTAGAATCTTCTTCTCTGTTCAAGTCAGAGTAGAACCTTCTCTCTGTTGTAGCAAGAGTAGTTTTCTCTCTGTTGCAATAAGAGTAGAGCCTTCTCTCTGTTGTGGCAGGGGTAGAATCTTCTCTCTGTTGTAGCAAGGGTAGAATCTTCTTCTCTGTTCAAGTAAGAGTAGAGCCTTCTCTCTGTTGTAGTAAGAATAGAGCATTCTCTCTGTTGTAGTAAGGGTAGAATCTTTCCTCTGTTGTATTAAGGGTAAAATCTTTTGTCTGTTGTAGCAAGGGCAGAATCTTCTCTCTGTTGTAGCAAGGGTAGAATCTTCTTCTCTGTTCAAGTAAGAGTAGAGCATTCTCTCTGTTGTAGTAAGAGTAAAAGCCTTCTCTCTGTTGTAGCAAGGGTAGAATCTTTTCTCTGTTGTATTAAGGGTAAAATCTTTTGTCTGTTGTAGCAAGGGCAGAATCTTCTCTCTGTTGTAGTAAGAGTAGAATCTTCTCTCTGTTGTAGCAAGGGTAGACTTTCTCTCTGTTGTAGCAAGGGTAGACTTTCTCTCTGTTGTAGTAAGAGTAAACGCTTTCTCGCAGTTGTAGTAAGGGTAGAATCTTATTGCACTTCTGGTCACAAGTGGTAAAACCTTCCCCAAAAGTCACTGGAGAATAACATACGTAAACTTTGTCTTATATTTGGATCAAAATTATTCGCAGTACATTTGTCGCATTCCTCGACAGCATGATGCGGTTAAAGGCTTAGTTTGCGACAAACCCAGCAGTATATCGTTGCCCGAAAAATTGCAAGTGTGAACTACGCGTTAGCAATCAGAACAACTAACTGGCAGCGCAGTTATGTTACCTTAATTTGATCTTTTAGGGAATTGGTAGCAAAATTTTCCCGTTAGTAGTTAACTGAACCTGCCGTTACAGTTTTCATGCATAGTTAGAAGGACGTAAGGAACAGATTTCGTCACATTAATTGGGACAGGGAAACTCAAATTCGAGAATAATTTAAAATTAAACCGAACGGTTCAAGTATTCACTCAGTTAGGCGGCTAATGTTTCTACTAACACAACAGCAGATTTTTATTACAGTGTGACAACTAACGGGTCCGAAACTCGGCGAAAAAGTGTACGAGGATTCTTTGATAACATACGATAACACGGAGAGATATGGAGATTGCAGGTGGATAACTGTGATAACATGACCTAGGTGTACGAAGATTATTGGAAGTTTCGGACCCCTTGGTGACAACAGCGCGGTCACGTGACCTAAAAATTTAGGCTCCATCATATGAATACACCTTATATAAACTATTAACTAATTATCTTACATACTAGGATATAGTTTGACACTTAAAATTACACCGGAATATCGAAACTGTAAATAAAAATATTTAATAAAATAAAGTGTAGATTGCTCCATTAATTAATGTTAACACTAACACTTGCAAATACGACACAAAAGTGAATTAAAAGATGAACATTTAAACTTTAACTGCCTCGTCTCGTAAATCTTCAAATCCAACATGTAATTACGTTAATTTAATGAATTTAACTCTTTTACACTGTTACTTAACTAACAATCCATACTTAAATGCAAGAGTAATCTTTGTAAGAAAGAAGAACAGTGGATTCAAACCGAGTAAGTGATCTAACAGGTTTGACATTTTCCATTTGCCTCGTTAGTTTACGTTTTTAAAATTCAAATTCAGATAATAGGAAAATTGATATTATCGCTCAAGTATTTACTTACTTGTCGCAACTTGAATGACTTTGAAGGAAATCTCCATGTAAGTTATTATTGGAGCAGAGCAGAACTGGATGACATCCGGTCAGGAGGATAACCGGAGCAGCCCTGGTCACGACAAGGTGTTTCTTCAGGGGAAGGATCACTTTTTCGGCGTAATCCAACGCCATCTAGCGGTAAGATAGCGAACTAAATGCACGAATTTAATACATAATACGCAACATTTTACTTACTTCAAGTTTAAGTACATTAGAATATTAAATTATTATTATTCATCGTATACAGGGGAGCTCCACGGCACTCAAAAGCACGTTTACCTTTCTAGTTCCGCAAGGAGGGGGAAAAAAAGGGAAATGCGGCCCTCTATAAGGGAAAAGGAAAAACCTGTAGAGACACTGATGTGAATGTCAAAAAATTTTCCTCCGTACGTTTGTTCGAAGGAATGGTTTCACTGTCTTGCCAGCAGTGAACAATAAATCTTTAAAATCCTTCCGCCTTTGATCTGTCGTTAATATTTCTCTCTGAATTTGTTTGATCCCATGTAACTCTCAATTTTTTACAAAATTTAATTTTTTTCTAATCCGTTCTAATAAAAACATAACTGAAAACAAAATATGTCTCAAGGTAAACAAATATTAATCAATTAAAGTTACGTTTAGTAATATTTATTTTGTTCCCCCAGATCCAAATTCAGCCTCTCCTAAAAAAGATCTCGTCAAAGAAGAATCTCGTGATATGGATCGTCTATTGAACTGGTTTTCGGAAAAGTTATCTCTTGGACTCGGCTCGTCCAACATGCGCGAAAAGCCTAAAATCTTATCAGAAATGTCGCTTCAAGGTATTGCCGATTTCATCCTTAACGGCAAGTGCAAGAAAGTTATCACGATGGCTGGAGCAGGGATCTCGACAGGTATTTATAAACACTATAACACGAGGAATACAAAACTTAACTTTTATTTGCGTTTTTAGCTGCGGGTATTCCCGATTTCAGAAGTCCAGGTTCTGGTCTTTATTCAAAGCTCCAGAAATTTAATTTACCTTATCCAGAAGCCATTTTCGAGATTGATTATTTCATGAATCATCCCGAGCCGTTTTTTCGCATTAGCGAAAGAATTGTACCCTGGAAATTACAAACCCACGGCTTGTCACTACTTCCTGCGTCTACTTTCCGACAAAGTGAAAATATCCATTTTAGTAAAATATATTATTGAAATAAAATTTTTGTTTATTGGTGTAGGGACTTTTGATGCGCCACTATACGCAGAATGTGGACGCTTTGGAACACAGTGCGGGTATTCCGGCGGAGAAAATAGTCGAAGCCCACGGGACTTTACGCACTTCTCACTGCGTCGAACAGACGTGCAACACAGAATATTCCCTAGAATGGATGAAGGAGGCATTAACCAAGGACCCTGTACCCAGGTGCGATCAGTGCAACTCAGTCGTTAAACCTGATATCGTCTTTTTTGGTGAAAACCTTCCTCCGCGGTTCGGCGAACTGTTGCAGCAGGATTTTGCCCAGTGCGAGCTGCTTGTTATCATGGGCACGTCCCTCGTTGTCCAGCCGTTTGCTTCCCTCGTCGACAGGGTCCCCCGACCTGTCCGAGACTTTTGATCAATCGAGAAAAAGCTGGCTCGCAGGATCATCTGACTGTCGTCCTGGGTTTTGGCTGCGGCTTTGATTTTGACAGTGCAGACAACTTTAGAGACGTTGCCTGGATTGGAGACTGTGACGAGGGTTGTCGGTTGCTAGCTGAGAAACTAGGATGGATGGTAACATTTCTGTCACGACTAAACACTTTTATTTTATGTTTTATTGATTTTTAAGGACGAACTGAACGCGTTGATGAACGAAGCGGGCACTAAAGGCGAAGAGGACAAAACCAAGAAAACTGAAAAAGGCAATGAACCATAAATGCAACTCAAAATTAAAGAAAAAATCTGTGGCAATCTGTTATATTTTGATACATTTTCGTTTTTCTTCGATTAAACTTTCTTCCCCATCTCGATATGTACTTGAAATGTTACACTAATACAGGAAAAACTTGAACTTAATCATTTTGTGAATAGTCAGGAAAGTAACATTTGCCAATCAAATCTGGCGTTTCTTGTGTACGTGATTGGTGGAACGGGTGGCTCGACAAGTTTCCATTGGCTGTCTGTTTTAGCTGCCTCCTCCTGATTGGGCGTTCCTGTCTCTGTAGCTCCGCCCTCAAGTGTGACCATGCTGCAATAGGGAATCTGCAGGACCATCCTCGACAGCTCATTGGCCGATCGTGCATTCCCTCCAACCAATTGGCGACTGCAGGCATCTAAAGTAGAGGCGTGGCCTATCAATAGGATGTTTTTCCCTGCCGTGCTGCGTAAAATGCACTGGGCCAGATAGAAAGACCTCATGTAGTACTGTTCGCTACTTTCTTCGCGATCCTCTAACTCAGTGAGGTTTACGCAGGGGCGGTAGTTGCGATTCACTCGGAATCCCGCCCCTGACATCTCGTCCAAAGTCAGGAACTGCGGCATTTTGTCCTGGTACCACACCAACCACTCGAACAGCCCGGGCTCTACGCAAACAGAGACCCTGTCTTCGAGACCCAGGCCCTTGAGGATGTTCTTGCAAGTCTGCAGGCAACGCAGGGCTGGCGAGCAGAAGACGTGGTGGAAAGTGACCCCGGCTAAACGCAGGGCCTCACCCAGCAGATACGCCTGAATCGTTAGGGAAAGAAATTAAATCGATAGATGTAAATATGAAATTAATTATATTGTAATAAATACATAAAAATAGTAACTAATTAACTGCGGATTTTGACATAATTAAATGCTGAATAATTAAATAAGCAAGAAAATAAATGTATGTTAAAATAATGTAATAAACTGTGTTTCCACTTTACAGGAAAATTCCCTGGAAAAGGGGAAAATGGGGCCTGAAAAGAGAAAATTAAGATAAGAGAGAAAAGGGGAAAATATGGGAAGAGGGGAAGAAGAGGAAATTGAAAGTGGAAACACTCGTAATTAATTACAAATTTTAACATTTGAATTTAAATAACGAATAATTTAATAAATATTTGCAGAAACAGGTAAATTATACAATGAATGGTTACCTCCGTTTCTCCTATAGTTGTTAATGGACTATCCTTGAAGAAGGAATCGGGTGACCCTTGTCGTTTGGGAACGTGGAGTGGCATGTTTAAATCCTTTCGCATGTAGTTACCTAGCAAGTAAATAATAATGTAAACTAATAGTAGTAGTAGTGGTAGTAGTGGTAATAGTAGTTGTAGTAATGAGAGTAGTAAGAGTAGCAAGAGTAGTAGAAATAGCAATATCAATGGTGGTGGTGGTAGCAGTAGTATTAGCAGTAGTAGTAGTAGTTGTAGTAATAGTAATTGTAGTAGTAGTAATAAGAGTAGTAGAAGTAGCAATACTACTGGTGGTGGTCGTTACAGTAGTATTAGCGGTAGTAGTGGTAGTGGTAGTAATAGTAGGAGGAGTAGTAAAACTAGTAAGAGTAGTAGTAGTAGAAATAATAATGATAGTAGTAACAAAAGTAGTAGCAGCAATAGTAGTAGTAATATTAGTCAGTAGTAGTAACGGTAGTTGTAGTAGCGAGAACCAGAAAATAATAATAAAACCTTATTATACAACATTAACTTTAAACTAGATATTAATTATTTGAAAATTAACCTTGTTCATCAAAGCAGTACGGAATCCAGGCCCCGAAAGTAAAATCAATCCTCTCTCCGTGCCGAACGATGAAGAGTTTTCGTGGTCCCGAGGCCAGGGTATCGATGGGCCACTCGGGGCTTTTGGGACGGACTGCAAACTATATTGAAATAAAGAAATAATTAAATGAATGATTAAATAATAATACTGGTGTTGTTACTACTCCTATTATTACAACTACCACTATTACTACTACTTCTACTACTACTACTACTACTACAGATAATAACACTAATAATAATAATAATTATATACTTTTGGTGTAGTGGGAGCTGCGCTGTAACAGTCTTCATTGCCAAGACTTAGAGCTTCTGCAGGGACTTCTGCGTTTTTATCCTCGTTAAGGGTAAGACTATCCCGGTTTATTTCCAACAGGGACGAACTTTCCGACGTTTGCAGGGTTTGCTGGGACAGTGTCCGACTGTTGAGCAGGAACCGGGTCATCGGTAAACTCTCTTCAGCATCGTCCGTAACCTCGTTTTGATTCAAACGGAGAACTCTGTTTAGAACACATTACGATTAATTAATGAATTATCCTGTATTACTTTAATGATTTTTCTTAATTTGCATTAATATTAATTAACTACTTTCTTTCGATTTAATTAGTGAAATATTATTATTATAATTAAAATAGTTTAATTAAACTTTAATCTTAAAAATTACTTTTGTAAGGTCCAAGCGTCCGATTCTCCAGTTCGCTCGACGTAGTTCTGCGGAAGATAGCCCGAGCAACCTAGAATTTATTTCAAAACTTAATTCTATCGGATCTACCAATATTATTCAACACTTTAAGCTCATAGATCATAAAAATAAAATAAATAATACAATAAAACTTGAAACATCGAAATAAAATCCACATATAGTAATAATATTGATATCTAAACAGTAATACGTAAATAAAATACCTGTGAGCCAAGAGATTCCTTCAACCCATCCATCGACTGAATTTTTCCAGACTTCGGGTTTAACGTAAACGAAATCGCCCAGAAGTAACTCCAGCTCGTCGGTTTCCCGGGGAACGTGCGGGTAAACTACCCGATAAACCTTTTCAATAAAATTTATTTCGTTTAGTTTCTCCATCCGGGCACCATGTGGACTTACTGCAGAACGAATCACGAATGCGGAATAAGTTACAAAGTGAAGAGATAGCTATTCCCCAAGTTATACCAGAATAGTACGCAGGCTGTAAACTTGGTCTATCTTTATTATTCATTATTTATATCTCTATTTGATATTTTATTACAAATTACAACTTAAAATATAAATCGGAACTGTTCAGTAGTAAAATCTAATTTTACTAATGCATTCTTACTACTTTACTATGTTATATTACTATTTATTATTTCACATCACTATTTACTATTTCCTGCTAACATTTACTACCTCGTATCATTACTATTTCGTATTACTTTATTTACTACGTTTACGTTACAGTACTGTTCACTTGCTACTTAGAATGTTACGTGTACTACTTGCTATTTCATATTACTATTCCCATTTTACTTTTTTCCTATTTACTACTTCATGTTACCAATTTCTCTTTTACATTTACTATTTAGTACTTTGCGTTACTATTTCATTAATCGCTGTTTTATGTTTACGTCTTTTCCGGTTTGTCGTGAGTCTCTCGAGTAGAGTCTCAGTTGCCAGTACGCGAGCGACTGAGGATCGATAGTTTCTTTGACCATTTGTTCCAGCAGCGAAAACTGCGACGACGGAAAGTGGTACGCTAATGTTAAGTGCAGCGCTTGATTGTTGTGTTCTGCTTGAATCCCTAGACATTCAAATATTTTACATTATAAATAAATTTTCGATATGAGTAATACAGTGTTTGCACTTTGGGGGGGAAATTCCCTTAAAAAGTTCTCTGTTTTCCCTTTTTTCCCCTCAAAGCTATATTTGCAAGTTTCACGTTTCCCTCTATTTTCCCTTCTTCCCTCATTTTTCTTCTCTGTGCTAAAATATAAAGCTGTACTTCTAAGTTTCCCTTTTCCTTTATTTTCCCTTCCATGCTGAAGTATAGAGCCGTACTTCTATGTTTCCGTTTTCCCTCTTTTCTCATTTCCCTTGCTTTCCCCTACGTGTTATAAAATAAAGTTGTATAGTTCTAAATTTCCCTTTTCCCTCTTCCCTGAACTTCCCTTTTTCCCCGTCCGTGCTAAAATATAAAGCCGCACTTCTATGTTTCCCTTTCCCCTCTTTCCTTATTTCCCCTCTTCCCCCATCCACGCTAAAATACACAGCTGCACTTCTATGATTCCCTCTCCCTTAGTTTTTTCCCTTATTTTTCTGCTCTGGGACCCCATTTTCCCTTTTCCAGGGAATTTCCTTGCAAAATAGAAGCACTGAATTAATTATAACTTGCCTAAATATTGCAGCTTGCTTACAAACGCAGCGGAAATTTTTTTTAAATATTCAGCAACTGTCTCGTTGAGGAAAAATCCCATAAAATTTCGGGAAATGTAACTTTCTAACGCAAAATATTCGGGAAAATCGAGTTTGAACATCTCGAAGACTTCATCCAGTTTGCTGCTAACATCTAACGACAAAGAATCGGGAACCTAAAAAATTGAGTAAATAATACAAATTCAATTTATCTGTTAATTAATTTAAATTAATTTAAAATCTAATAATATCTTAATATTTATTTCATAAAGACATAAATCTGATAATAAGATATATTAATTAAAAATTTTGCAAACAGATATATAACATAAAATAAGAAAAAGTAATGTTATCAAAACGATATTAAATGATTTAGGCATAAGCAACGAATCAATAAAAAACTTAGTTATCAATAATGAATATTAAGTATCATTTTCTACACAAAATTAATATACACCTTGAAAAACGGGACTAGAGTGATGTGGGGCATGCATGTGTGGGCTCCGTTCCTTCCAGCTTCGTTTAACGATTTAGTCCAGAAATGTTGCAGCTGCTCCATTAACGACCCAGTGGGGCAAAGGTACAAGACGTATTCGCGACAGGTGTTGTCGTCAATCGTGGGATCGTTGACGTGGGCTAGCAGCCAGTCAGACGCTAACTGAAGTCCCCTCTGCCCGGTAGCGGCTAACGCTTTTTCACTGTAACAATACATTTTCATTATTGTAGATTACTTTTATACAATATTTGGCAAATCAATATACGCTCTGTGTTTCGGGAAGCCCATTTGTAGTAAAATCTGAAGAGGACTTAAATTCTGGCGAGTAAACTTTGTTGGAGTGGAATTTTTGCGAGGGGAAGGACAGCTGCCATTTCTTTGGTGCGGATGAATTATTTTTTATTGTATTAGGGCTGTAATAATTAATTAATAAATTTGAGAACTGATAAACTTATGTAGCTTAATCTCTTCAAAATGACATGCTGTGGTGTAGTAAACAAAACCTTGACAACAAGTGGTTGAGTTTTTCATTTTCCTTTAAAGAAAGCGCTTTTCCCCTTTTTTCCCCCCCGCGCTGTCAACTGTTTCTCTTTTCTTCCCCTCTTCTCTTATTTTCCCTATTTCTCCCCATGTTGCTTCTAACTTTTCCTTCTTCCCTTAATTTTATCCCTTTTGAGACCCCATTTCCCCCTTTTCAGGGAATTTCCCTCAAAGTAGAAGCACTGCTATGCAAGGTAAATAATTGCAAAGTAGTAGAATGCTTCGCTAATAGATGGCTTATCGTAACACGTTTCATTCAAAACAAATTAAAATCTCAGGTAAGCATTTATAAGTATTAATTGCTTATTTTATTTTTAATTATAATTTAAATAAATAATAAAACTTTACATCTTTTTGTTAAATATTTTTATTGTTTTTACGGAAGAACATTTCTAGCAGACGACTATTCATCGATGTTGTCATTGTAACCAACCGTCGAACTGGTTAGCATCTCACGTGGCCTAAATTCCATAATCAAATAAAATGGTAACTTTATATTTGCACTTGGAATTAATAATAATAAAAATTCAACTTAATTTTAGATTCAAATATTAACATTTCCTTTTTTAACAGCCAAAGGCAAGCGAACCAAAAAGTTCGCCCAGATGAAGCGTATGATCAGCTTAAAGGACCAAAGAATGTAATTCAACATTTTTTAATAAATTTTAAATAAATTATAGGTACTATTATTATATTTTTTCAGAAAAGAAAAGGACAGGCAACCCGACAAGAAGGAAAAGAAGCCAAACCCTTACGAGTTGAAGATACACGAAGTGTAAGTCCAGAAAACCCGGTCCACGTTTTTCGTTATTTAACTTGTTATGAAATGACTGTGAACGTTTTTCTAATTGCAGGGCACAAACGTCCTCAGCTCTATTCTTCCAGTATAACACACAGCTCGGACCCCCTTACCACGTTTTGCTCGATACCAACTTTATTAATTTCTCGATCAAAAACAAGCTCGATATTATCCAGTCGATGATGGACTGTCTATATGCCAAATGTATAATTCATCAATGTTATTGTAAAATTGTAACATTTCTGTAAAATTAATAATTTAGGCATTCCCTACATCACGGACTGCGTTATGGGCGAACTCGAGAAGCTGGGCGCTAAATACCGAGTGGCGCTAAAGATTATTAAAGATCCTCGTTTTGAGCGACTTCCCTGTCTTCATAATGGAGTCTATGCTGACGACTGTCTCGTACAGCGAGTAACACAGGTAATTTTTATTTCTATATTCTATTGAAATTTATAAATATGGATTTTTGTTTGCAGCACAAGTGTTATATCGTCGCGACCTGCGACAAGGACCTGAAGCGGAGAATTCGCAAGATTCCTGGAGTTCCCATCATGTTTCTGGCTCAGCACAGATACACCATTGAACGCATGCCCGACGCTTACGGAGCTCCGAAAGCTTAAAATTTTGTTAACTAAAAATAAACTCAAATAAAAATCCGTAAAAATGAATAAGATGTCGAGGAGAAAAATCTATATTATTAGTTACAATATATTATAAACAAAAAAAACTAGACGGCTAACCAAAATTTACAAGTGGCTGTACAAAAAACCTCAACAGAAAGAGAAGACGCTATATATAATAATAATTTTTTCACTCTGTAAAGTAACGGGATACAAAATCGACAAAAAATCACGATTGGTTGATTCAAAGATAGAAAAAACTGAACTCTCTCGACTGATTGGTTCAAGACCAGATAAAGGAACCGCCCACCGGGGAGTGTCTAAGCCAATAGCAGTGCTTCTCCAAGAGCTTCTAGATACTGTAAAGAAAATAAAATATGTATTAATTTAGAAATTTAATAATAGATTAATTAAATATATTTTTACCTGTCCTTTATGGGGTCTCCATTTAGCTACATCATCATCAATGTCTTCATCAGCAGAGTCCGTGTCCGAGTCGGAGGATCCGCTGCTGACCAAGGGCCGGCGCTGGGCGCCGAGGTTCAGCAACAGCAGCGCCAGTCGCGGCGTAGCGGCGGCGGCCAACTGATACGCCGTGTAGCCGGAGTAAGTCTCGGCGTCGATGCGAGCGCCGCACTGCGTCACCAGGAAGTGGATTAGGTCCGACTGCCGGCGCTCCACTGCGTAGTGCAAAGCTGTTCGACCGCTCTTGGCTTCCTATTACAATCAGTAATAATTAATAAGTTAATTATAGTTTAACGTAATTGGAGTGTTGATTTACTGTGGCATTAACGTCAGCTCCGTTCCAGCAGAGAAGCTGCAGGATTTGAATGTTCCCACACATGGCTGCCAAGTGCACACACATTTGACCTAGAAAAAAAAAATAAATATTTAATATTATAAATGGCAAATATGTTAACCTGTAATTAAATATTACACATTTATTAATATTAAATATTCGTTTAATGTGTTTATTATAGAGAATTGCGTAAAAAGATGTATTAATAATTACAACTTAATTATTTGACCTAAAAATATTATACAGATTATTATAAATTATTCAATAATTATTATGTAAAATAAGTTGAAAATTTTTACGATTTTCAACTACTGATACGCGGGTCTGATAGTTTGATACCAAATAAGGTGCGTTTATTTCATTTTCAGCTACAATAACTACGTTCTGGGATTTCCCGCACAGTCAAGTTTTCACTTTTTTTTCTCTCTCCCCTTTTCCCTTTTTCCATTTATCAATTCTCTTTTCTTCCCTTCTTCCCCTTTTTCCCCTTCCCTTGAAGACAGTTTCCCCTTTTTCCCTCTCCATGCTAGGAAAATAAAGCTGTACTTCTGAATTCCCGTTTTCCTTATTTTTTTCCCCATTTTTTAAGACCCAGTTTTTCCCTTTCCAGGGAATTTCCCTGCCAAGTGGAAAACACTGCTTTGTGTATTATTTGACAGTTTCTCCCAAACGTGCAACTGTCACGTTTCACCGGGTTTTTCCCAAACTGCGTTTTCTCTTATCTTTTTCTTATTACGTTATTTCCTCGCTTAGAACTAAATCCAATAAAAAATATATTATTAATATTAATATTCGTATATAATGTGTATTATTCATATTATTAAGAATATTAGAAGATCTGGAGTCTATCTTAAACGTAGGAGTTACTAGTCACCGCACTGGAACAGCGTATTTACAAACCCCACTACGGCGCAGTGCACGAAATGACGAAATCGCACTCGGACAGCGTATTCGCAATTCCATTACTGCCCATTGCACTACACGACGGTACTGCACTGGGACAGCGTATTCGTAAACCCCACTATGGCCCAGTGCACGAAGTAACGAAATTGCACTCGGATAGCGTATTTTCAAACCGCACTATGACCAAGTGCATTACACGACGGCATTGCACTGGAACAGCGTATTCGTAAACCCCACTATGGCCCAGTGCATGATATGACGAAATTGCACTGGGACAGCGTATTTGCAATTCCACTACTGCCCAGTGCATTAAACGACGGTACTGTACTGGGACAGCGTATCTGAAAACCCCACTACGGCCCAGTGCATGAAGGGTCTGGAAAATCCCAGGAACAACAACAGCAGGTGATGACTGCATATCCGTGACGTGGGTTGAAGTACACGGAAATTTTCAAGGCAAAAGCCCTTTATTTGAATTTTACGACCAGATAAGGGAAAGCCCGCAGCATTTTAATATTTTATCATATTCCAAATACATTACGAGATTACTAGATTAGTAAGTAAGTAAGTAAGTAAGTAAGTAGTACGTAGAAAATAAGTAGATTCTAGACATGAAGTTACTGGATTAGACTAAGTTACTAACAATTACTAACTAAGATTACTAAGTAACTAAAATTTTTACTAACTACATTAGATACTAACTAAAATTTCCTAATGTTAGGTTAACTAACTTGTTAACTAAGATTACTAAGTAACTAACTATGTAGATACTAGGACACCTAATACTAATCTAACTAAGCTTACTAACTACTGAATTCACTACTAAGATTAGTAACTAACTAACTCGACTAGGAAACTAGATATTATTAAGACATCTAACACTAATCTAAACCAATACTAATTGCTAATTACAATAAAAATAAGCCATACCATCATAATTTCTCTGTTCAAAGTTCTGCTGGACCATTCGTGCGGGGAAGGACCCTCGTGTGGACAGCGTAGCTTCTCGCTCCTGGCGACTTACGGGGAAGCACAGGGCTCGTGCACAGTCAGTAAAGCCGTCCCTGCAGGCGACGTGCAGCGGCGTATTGCCGTTTCTATCCCTGGATTCAGAGCTGGATCCCGCGACTAGTAAAAGTCTGACCAGGGCGGGCTGGTTCGTCAATACTGCCAAATGGAGCGGAGTCTAGAAAAAATACGAATTTAAATTTAAAAGTAAGAGTTAAATTAGTTTTTTTGTTTTGTTTTACCTGTTGTTTGTTGTTGGGTATGTCTAATAATACGGGGTGGGACAAAATGTTTATTAAGCGGGAAGATACTTCGTAGAAGCCCTGAAGAACTGCCAGATGAAGCGGTCTGCAAATAATTAATTATTAAATAGAAATTTGCGTTTTGTCATTGATAAATTGTTTGAAATTACGTGTCCCCGTCCTCGTCCTGTCTGACGAGATCTTCTAAGGTGATTTGTCGCACTGGTTTTTGCGGTAAATTTAAATTATTCTTCACTTTCAAGCCGCTAAACCTGTCGGCCAGTTCGGTGTTGGCGTCACTGGTTTGTAAAAGCCGCATGTTGACGTTTTGTTGACTGTTATTCACATTAAGGTCTTCTGTTAATACTCCTGAAAAGAATCCTGAATCCGTGTGTTGAAGCTTTTTGTAGTTTTCACTTTTAGATTCGCCATGATTTGTTGTGTAAGGATGTCCCGGGCTAGTTTGTCGAGGACCTGTCACCCCGGCACAGTCGGCTACAATGTCACACTCCATATGACTTTCCTGCATTTTATATACAGGTTTTCCCCTATAGAGCTGAAAAGTAAACAAGTGAAATATTTGTTTCAAGTTCAAGCGGGATTATCTGTGGTCTTGCTCGAAAGTGTGTCGGGCTGATACTAAACCTTTCCACAAAGACCGCCGCCCCTTTTATGCTTTCGCAGCCCCGCCCTCCCGCCGTTTATCCCGATTACTTCATGATTACTTAATACTTTTCTTGTATCAAAACTTATCTCAAATAGTTCCTTTAATCATAGAAAAAAATACAAAATATTCAAATCATGAAATAATTAATGATTGTTAATAAAAATATTTTATTAAAATATAATGGAATAATTACATGTACAATGTAAACAAAAAGTGTTCGAAATGCCGTAGAACGCGCGCCAATTTTGAATTCAAATATTATCCTCAAAATATTATTTAAATCAACACTGAATTTAATAGACATGTTTAAATATTGTTATAGTGTGACTAATACTATTATGTCATTATTAAGGTTTGCCTTTAAAAGGAAGCGTAGGTTTTCAAATGGTAAGCAAACCGCTTCCTTTATCAAATGTAACATGGCGCTGGTTGGGAGTTGAGTCAAACTTTTTAGTTTATCAAATATTCAAGGAATTTCCCTTGCGGACATGATTCTGGCGTCTGCGTTATTTCCTTTGAAGGATTCTGACTTCCTCTTCGGGCGGAAAATAAAAGTGGAACGCCATTAACGGGATATCGGAATTCTTCGGAATGACGAAACCGCACTGGGGCAGCGTATTTTGCAAACCCCACTACGGCTCAGTGCACGGAATCATGAAATCGCACTGGGACAGTGTATTTTGCAAACCCCACTACGGCTCAGTGCATGGAATGAGACCAGTGCATTAGGAAGGGGTGTTTGCAAACCCCACTACGACTCAGTGCATGGAATGATGAAACCGCACTAGGGCAGCGTATTTTGCAAACCCCACTACGGCTCAGTGCATGGAATGACACCAGCGCATTAGGAAGGGGTGTTTGCAAACCCCACTACGACTCAGTGCATGGAATGATGAAACCGCACTAGGGCAGTGTATTTTGCAAACCCCACTACGACTCAGTGCATGGAATGACACCAGCGCATTAGGAAGGGGTGTTTGCAAACCCCACTACGACTCAGTGCATGGAATGATGAAACCGCACTAGGGCAGCGTATTTTGCAAACCCCACTACGGCTCAGTGCATGAAATGACACCAGCGCACTAGGAAGGCGTGTTTACAAACCCCACTATGACTCAGTGCATGGAATGATGAAAACGCACTGGGCCAGCGTATTCATAAACCCCGCTACGGCCCAGTGCACGAAACGACAAAGCCGCACTGGGGCGGCGTATTCTTAAACCCCGCTACGGCCCAGTGCACGAAACGACATCGCCGCACTGGGGCGGCGTATTCTTAAACCCCGCTACGCCCCCAGTGCACGAAACAACATCGCCGCACTGGGGCGGCGTATTCTTAAACCCCCCTACGGCCCAGTGCATTTGCACGTTTTTCTCACATCAGAAAAAAAGAAAAAAAAGCAGATATCGCACTAGGACAGCGTAGCTGCAAACCCGACTACGGCCCAGTGCACTGGCGTGTTTTTCCCACATCAGAAGAAAGGAAACGCGGATACGCACTGGACCGTAGTGGGATTAGAAAACCTAATACGTAACTTCCTTATCTTACAGGAAAAACCGTGACGTGAGATTGTAGTCAAATGGTTAGCAATTAGTAAGCAAGTATTACTAATTAATCTACTAACTCAGCAGTTAGTCAACTTAGTTTTTAGTATTTATTAGTAAGTAGTTAAAAATTTTCTGCAAAGTCATCCCACTTCACTTTGGGAATTTTTCTTTCCCAGGGATTTACCCACACTATGATAACATCTGATAACACCTGATAACAAACTGATAACATCTGATAACACACAGATAACACGTAAATACTCATTTATCTCTGGGATTTTCCACAAGCAAATTCCAAAATTTCCCAAAAATATTCAAAATACAAGGAATTTCCCCAAACTGAGGGGTAGCAGACGATAAATTCTACCCCCATGAACCTGTGTTATCAACTGTTATCACTTGTTATCAGCAGTTCAACTCTTGAGAACGGCCCTGCGTGCTGGAAATCCCAGAATAAAAACTGGGAAATTCCAGAAAAAATAGGCGATAACACTTGATAACACTTGATAACAGGTGATAACAAATAAGCAAAAATTCATACAATGATTTAAATAAGAGTTATTATAACGAAAAAAAGTCTACAACATAATAACAGGTTATGATAAATGCAGCGCGGGAAAACCCTTTCCATGGAATTCGCCATCTTGTTTTCATGGTGATCAAAGGGTCCGAAACTCTGTGGAAATAGCGTTCGAAGATTATTTGATAACAGATGATAACACGAGGATAACATGGAGACAACAGGTTGATAACCGTGATAACATGACCTAGGTGTACGAAGATTGTTGGAAGTTTCGGACCCCTTGATGGCGACTGGTTTCTTCAAGTTTTGTTTCATGAACTTTTTAAAAAATAATTTATAATATTATATTGTAAATTTACTATTAATATTTTATTATTACGAATTTAATAGTATTGATAGTAGCTACTGCTGCTACTATGCTACCATTGAATACTACATATGCTATACACCTCACGATACTACTACAATACTACTACAGCGTGATACTATATAGTTGCTACTACTACAGCTACTACAACAACTACTAGCAGAATTATTTCGTTACTTTCGCTTCTAGCAACTTTTAATGCTATTGCTACTGCAATTGGTGATACTACTACTACTACTACTACTACAACTAGTTTACTAGCTACTAGTCTTTCCACCGAACTAGCGTAACTATTTTACAATTCAATAGTAGTGTTTCCACTTTCAATTTCCCTTTTTCCCCCTCTTCGCCTCATTTTCCCCCTCCGCGCTAGAAGACAGGCTGGCAGTTCTAGATTTTCCCTTTTCCCTTATTTCCTTATTTTTCCCTTTTCAGTCCCCATTTTCAGGGAACTTCCCTGCAAAGTGGAAACACTGTTCAGTAGATTACTAGAACACTGATAACACATTGATAACAGATGATAACGCGTTGATAACACTGCTAGTATAAATTTCTTACTAATTTTTTCGCATATTCAAGGAAATAACACGGGGGTCACAACCGCAAAAATCTGCCGAAAAACCCAGCGGAAAAGGCGGCCGTTTGTATTGACATTTAGCCCGCCGCCATAATTTATGGACATTTGGAAATTCCGAATTTGTTTGGAACAATGTCACGTGACTAGAATATTGAATCATATTTAAATTTACATTCAATCAGGGGGTCCGAAACTCCGAGGAAAAGTGTACGAAGATTATTTGATAACACGGGGACAACAGGTTGATAACAGTGATAACATGACCTAAGTGTACGAAGATGATTTGATAACACGGAGATAACAGGTTGATAACAGTGATAACATGACCTAAGTGTACGAAGATTATTTGATAACACGGAGATAACAGGTTGATAACAGTGATAACATGACCTAAGTGTACGAAGATTATTTGATAACACGGAGATAACAGGTTGATAACAGTGATAACATGACCTAAGTGTACGAAGATTATTTGATAACACGGAGATAACAGGTTGATAACAGTGATAACATGACCTAAGTGTACGAAGATTATTTGATAACACGGAGATAACAGGTTGATAACAGTGATAACATGACCTAGGTGTACGAAGATTATTGCACGTTTCGGACCCCCTTGCATTCAATAATAATAGTGAAATAAATTATAATTAAATTTTACGGCTAATTTTTCCGCTTTAATCATTGGTTCTAATTATTTTACAATATTTTGATTGGGTAGTTTGATTTGTACACGTGACTTACGGTTTCATAAGTAAGTACAATAGTTTGAACTATCACAGGAACTTTGATACCAGAAATTCCGGTAACCGATAACAACTGATGAATAGTTGATAGTTTGGAATTTCCCTCCCATTTCCACACCCAGAGAACTCCTTCCACATAAATAGTTGGTACGATAGTCAAATAGTTTACAAATAATAGTTAATTATAATAATTATAGTAAAGTAGTTAACTTAAATGTAGTATAATTAACAGGTATAAGTAGTTTGGTATTTACAACTTACTATTTACTGTTACTACTGCTACTACTACTACTACTACTGCTGCTACTACTACTACTACTATTGCTTCGGTAACAACAGCTTCTACTTCTAGTAATACTACTACTACTTATACTATTACTTTACTATCCACTACTACTATTGCTACTACTGCCACTTACTGCTACCATGCCTTTAGTACTTACTACTACTGCCACTACTACTATCTCTGTTGCTACTACTTATTACTAACACACTGTTGGTACCTATTACTACTACTACTACTACTGCTACTGCTACTACTACAGTCAATAACAACTGCTACTCTTACTAGTGCTATTACTTCTACCACTGCTACTACTACTACTACTGCTACGGCTACTCAAACTACTACTACCAGTCCTCTGCCTTCCTCTAGTACTACTACTACTACACTACTACTACTACTACACTACTACTACTACTACACTACTACTACTACTAACTACCTACTACTAAGTTCAGCTAAATGAAGTCAGCATATTTCTGAAAAATTCCTAACAGTGCCTACAATTGTTATTGTTCAGCTTTGTACTTTCAACCGTGGACTTGAATCCCGTGTTTGTCATCGCTGAACTTTGACCCGAACTCCCGTTCGTTGTCGTTCCCCGAGCTTTAGTCTCGTTCGAAGTCTGCGACTGAGTTCCCTGCACTACTTCACGTCTAGAGGAAAATCCTGTCTTAATAAATAATTGATTATTTCATAGTTAATTTCAAAAATCGATTAGAAAACAAGAAATAGAGTAAATACTATCCCGAGCTTTGTCGTCGAGCTCGTTCGTCGTTTAACATTTTTTATCGTTGAACGCTACAACGAAACGTGTGCCTGACATTTTAAAAAAAATCTGAAAATAAATAACAGAAAGGTCACAAAAAGTTATTTTTAAGGATGAAAGTGAAAAGGAAAAGCAAGAATTTTCACACTGGAAAAACCCTTTGGTAAATCCCGTACTGCGCGCATCTGAAAATAACTGGAACGGACTGACTAAAACAAAATTTTAATTATTGTAGTGGTGCCTTTTTACAGTGCCTTTTCATAGTAGCCTGCACCGCCTTAAAGCGTCTACTTAGTTCAAGGCTACACCAAAAAGGCACCCCAGCGGAAACTTAAGGATGTCGGCTACATCCTGAACGATATCAGTAACATATCCCGAATATCCTGAACCACGTCCGATCGTGGATGAGTAAAAAAAAAAATTGTGTTGAGAATTGTGAATCTTGATTATTGAGGGCACTATTAAGTATCCTGAAAAGCATTTTTTCAGGACGCTGTTAAGTACCCTGAACATGTATTATTCAGGCATTCCAATGTTAGGGTCCCGAACACCCTGGAAGTGAGCCAGTTTCTCTGCACTCAAGAGTCCTGATTGGCATCCTAAAAATGTCCTTTTTCAGAATATTTTCAGGGTCCTGAAACTATCCTTAAATTTTCTGCTGGGACCGTAAAAGGCACCGTCATTTTTACGTGGGGTAGGAAGTGGGCTATTGTTTATTGTAGAAGAGTTAAATTTTCCATTTGAATTGCCTGTTTAGAGATTTTGACTGTGTTTTGTCAAAGAAAAGTTTTCAAACGGCTGACGAAATACAATGACATCGGTTTTTCCGTCACAAGGTTGACCGATACAGCGCAACTGCCTTCCGTTATGAACCCAATTTGATGAAAGAAAATCTGAATTTTATTATAAACAGTTTGTCTAATTACTTTTGAGTGTATTAATTGTATGAAATTGTATAAATTATTATAATGAAATAGTTGGGAAAGGATGAATGATTGAATAAGTGGGTAACTGAATGAGTGAGTGAATGATTAAATGGCTGACTTGATGAGTGAATATCTGAGTGAATGATTGGATTAGCGAGTGAACGAGCGAATAAGTGAATGACTGAAGGAATGAGTGATGAAGTGAATGAACTAGTGAATAACTGATTGAATCGGCGAATGACTACGTGAATAACTTAATGAATGAGTGACTGACTGACTTGATGAGTGAACGACTGGATAATAAGTGAGTGAACGAGCGAATAAGTGAATGACTGAAGGAATGAGTGATGAAGTGAATGAACGAGTGAATAACTGATTGAATCGGCGAATGACTATGTCAATAACTTAACGAATGAGTGATTAAGTGAATGAATGGGTAAATAAACGAATGAATGAGAGAATAACTGTCTGAATAAGTGAATGAACGACCGAATGACTGGCTGAATGAACAGTCTAATTGGTATTTCCTGTGCTGCTATACGGACAACTAATTAATCACACAAAACAAAACTATTAAACCAAATATTACTAACTATTTAATTACTACTTCCTTTATCATATATATATATATATATTACTATATCCGAACGTTATTGGTATAATTATTCATATTATTTTACTACATTTCCCCGACATTATTATTATTACTATTATTATTTTTTACTTCAAATAATAATTATTCTGGTCACGTCAAGCTACAGCTGCCATCTTTTTTTTCTCTCTGGGTAATTCCTTCAATTTGTTTCCAAGTTTCTTTTTTCCGCTTCTGTCCAACTAAACAGCAGTAGCAAAGCGACACAGAAAACGATGGGAAAAACCAAGCAGTGTATTACTTTCATCTCACTTCCCCGAGGGCCAGACTAAACAAACCCCTCGTCACGCTACGTCACAAAGCACGGTAAACCGTGGTGAACCCCAGCGAACCGTTTCTAGTGACGGGTCACATCTGATGCTTGGCTACGTGATTTTCTAATTTAAGGGGAAAAATTACTAAAAACTATGGCCATTGAATCAAAATTTGTAAAAAGAAATCAGGATTTATGTTCTCAAATAATAAAAAAAAAATTGAACCCTTTTGCCCGGACGGTTCATTTTCTCGAACGGGTTGAACGTTTCGCAGCAGAAACTTCCTGAACCGGGGCCTTTCGGGTTCGGGTCGCCGTTTTAAGCCGCTCTTCTGCAGCAGGTTCGTCTTTGCCAGCCTTTCGAGTGTTCCTCTGTCTCTTCGGTTCAACCGGTTCGCTTGGTTCATCAGATTTGTCCCCGGCTTTGGCTCTCGTGCTCCGGGTTCTCTTCGGCGGGGAGGGACTGGCTTCTGGTTCAACTTCCGGTTCGTCAGGTTTACTGCGCTTGCTTCTGGTGGTCTTCTTCTGCGGTTCAGAACTCGGTTCAGGTTCCGGTTCAGCGGCTTTCGCCCGTCTGGTCCTTGTGGGTTTCTTTTCCGGTTCGGAAACCTCTTCCTGCGGTACGTCGGTTCGGGCTTTCCGGGTCGACCGTTTCGCAGTTTTCGGTTTAAGCTCTTCTTGAGCCGAACCGTCGTCAGCTTCCGGTTCAGTATCTTTCTTCAGTCTCCTTCCCGGGGTCTTCCGCAAAGGCTTGGCGATTGCTGGGGTTTCTGAAGATCCTGTATCTGCGTATAATTAATTAAAGTATAATTAATCATTAACTCTAATGTAATGTAACCAAAATTTATGATTAGTTTGCACTTAAATGCTAGTTTAACTAATACATTGCTATTTACTACTTATTCCAACTCCCTACTATTAATACAGCTATTTCTACTACTCATATTGCTATTTAACACTTACCACTTACTGCTATTCTAATACTAACACAGCTACTTCAACTATTAATATTGCTAATTACGACTTACCACTGACGGCTACTGTTGTAGTGCTAACGACAGGTTAGTACTTACTGATACTTCTACTCCTACTAAAGCTACTAATTCTACTCGTCCTAACACTGCTGCTACTACAACTGCTACTTCTACGCGTCTTACTACTGCTACAATTGCAGCTAGTTCTACTACTTACTTGCTACTACTTCTTCTAATACTACTATTGTTGCTACTTCTACTCTTCCTATTAGTGCTACTGCTAATACAGCTACTCCTATTAATGCTGCTGCTGCTACAACTACGTAAATTTAATAAAGTAATTGTGTATTTGTACACACCAATAACATTCCCATTTACTATTGTACTGTTACCTGTTGCTGGAGTAGCGGCTTCTGGTTTGAAGTGAACGTGGGTTCCCCTCTTCCTTCTAGTCTCCACGACAGGCTCGTCCTCCGCTTCACTGCGTACGTGTTCCTCGTGCACGTGAGCGGCGTGACCTTTGCCCTCGTGAAGAAGTTCCACATCGTCCAGTGGCACGGATTTCTTCGTTCCTAGTACAAGTGTTCAGCATTTAGTTCATTTACTAGTAGCAGTAATAGGAGTAACAACAGTTTTAGTAGTAGTTACTCCTACTAGTGTGATTAAGATTCATTGTTAAGTGCATTCGTCTAGAAGTAGCAGCAGTAGGAATAGTAGTAGCAGCAGTAGGAATAGTAGTAGCAACAATGGTAGTAGTAAAGTAGTAGTTACTACTACTACGTGATTAAAGCTCATCGTTAAGTGCCTCCGCCTAATAGTAGTAGTAATACTAGTTTTGGCAATAGTAGAAATGAATACTATACCACTACTACTTACTAGTATTACTACCACTAGGCTACTATACAGTAATAAACTACTTCTTTACAGCTACTACTACTACCCATTTCTCCTCCTGCTATAGCTACTACTCCTCCCCGTACCACTATTACCACTACTACTATTACTCCTACCACTGCTACTACCCCTCCTCCTCCTTCTGCAACTACTACTACCACAACTACTCTACTCTTACTATCTTCATCGCTAGTTAATTTGCTTACGTCTGCTGCTGCGAGTAGCTTTAGGTGTCGACGGTGACGGGGACGCCTTCGCAGGTTCCGCAGCTCTGCGTCTCAGGCTTCTCGTCGCCGTAGTCTGCGACGATTCCGAAGTTTTTCTCTTGGCTCCCCTGGTGCTCCTCTTCACAGTCGACGGGGGATTTTTTTCTTTTTCTTCTTCAAACAATTCTTTGACGCCAGAAACGTCCGAATAATCAGCCTCTGGTGTTTTCTGCAGGCGGGGACTGCGGAAGAGTCGCTTCACTCCGCTGACGTTGGTGTAGTCGGCCTTAGGAGACCTTGGGGAGTCGCGAGGTGTTCGTAAGAGTCTCTTCACTCCGGCTATATTCGTGTAATCGGCTTTGGGAGACTGGACAACCTATGGAATAATAATAATAATAGTAATTATAAAAGAATTCTATAAATAACATTAATAATAATATGGTACGTGTGTACTACTACTACAACTACAACACTACCATTTGTAACTATTTATTATTATTACTATTAATCTCACTATTACTTCTACGAATACTACTACTACTACTACTGTTAATACTTCTTCTATTACTGTACTTCTACTACTAACTCTCCTATTCCTAATATACTTCTACTACTATCCTTACTACCGCTACTGTTACTTCTACTACCCCTACTACTATTTCTGCTCCTACTAATTCTACTGTCACTACCCCTACTCTACTAATACTATTACCGCCACTGCTGCTTTTACTACTACTATCCCTACTTCTACTAGAACTATTACTGCTACTACTACTCCTACTCCTCCTATCACTGTAACTGCTACTACTACTCATACTACTTCTACTATTACCACAACTCCTCCTTCTACTACTATTTCTACTACCACTCTTCCTCCTACTATACCTTTGGTGTTGTAAGCAACCGTTTCACTCCTGCAACTTTCGTATAGTCAGCTTTCGGAGTTCCAGCTTGAACTCTAGGTGTCCTAAGCAGTCGCTTAACACCCGAGATATTGCTGTAATCAGCCTTAGGAGTTTCTCTAGGTTTTCCAGTTCTCTTCGAGGACCTCGGGGTCTGTTCCTCTTCCTCAGCAACCAACTGCTGCGACTTCCTCGCCCGAGTCCCGCGAGTTTCGGCCGAATCCTGCGTTTCAACGTCTGGAGTTTTGGGAGATCTTTTCGAGGGACCTGAAGCTTCTCTATCGTTTCCAGGAGTCTTCATCAACTCCTCCACTCCCTCCACGTTCGAATAATCAGCCTTGGGAGTTCCTGGAACAGCTTTCGGGGTTCTCAGTAGTCGCTTGACTCCAGTAACATTAGTGTAGTCAGCTTTCGGGGTCCTAGAACTCTGCCGAGCTCTTCTGGAGGGTTTTTTCTCTTCAGGCTCTTCCTCTTCAATTGCTGGGACATGAACTTCAGCTTCTGGAACGTCTGGAACGCTTACTTCTTCAAGAATAGAGGTTGCACTTGCAGATTTCGGAGTCCTGGAACTCTGCCGGGATCTTCTGGAGCTTCGTTTCACTTCAGATTCTTCCTTTTCAGCTTCTGAAGCATCAACTTCGGTTTCTCGAATTTCTGGAACGCTTCCTTCTTCAAGTGTTGAGGTTCCAGTTGAAGATTTAGGGTCCTGGAACTCTGCCGAGACTTTCTGGAGGATCGTTTCACTTCAGATTCTTCCTCTTCGGCTTCTGGAACGCTTCCTTCTTCAAGTGTAGAGGTTCCAGTTGCAGATTTCGGAGTCCTGGAACTCTGCCGAGATTTTCTGGAGGGTCTTTTAACCTCAGGGTCTTCTTCTTCAGCTTCTGGAACGTTTGAAATGTTTCCCTCTTCAAGTGCAGAGGTTACAGTTGAAGATTTCGGGGTCTCTGTCGATTCTTCGACTCGTTGAACAGAGATTTTCGGACTCTTCAGTAATGGCTCTGTCTCATGCTCCTTGTCGTCTGCTACTGGAACGTGAACCTGAGCTTCTGGAACGTCTGAAACGCTTTCTTCTTCAACTGCGGAGGTTTCTGAAGGTTTAGGAGTCTTCATCAACTCTTGAACTCCTTCAACATTGGAATAATCAGCTTTCGGTGTTGCTGGAACAGATTTCGGGGTCCTCAGAAGCCTCTTGACTCCAGCAACGTTAGTGTAGTCAGCTTTCGGAGTCCTGGAACTCGGCCGTGGTCGTTTCTCTTCAGGCTCTTCCTCCTCAGCTTCTGGAAAACTTTCTTCTTCGACTACTTCAACCGAGCTTTGCCTCGGACCGGGCTTTTCTTCTCCAGTCGCTGGAATGCTTACTTCAACAGTGGAGGGTTCCGCTGCAGGTTCAGAGGTTTCAGTCAACTCAGCAACAGTAGCATCTGGAATTTTTGCTTCTTCAGTTGTAGGTTCGGCAGTCTCTGCTCGATCTGAAGGTTTCGGAGTTTCCAGTAACTCTGCAACTCCCTCCACGTTCGAGTAATCAGCTTTCGGAGTTTCTGGAACAGATTCTGGAGTCTGCAGTAGCCTCTTCACTCCAGTAACGTCTGAATAATCAGCTTTCGGGGTCTCTGGAACAGATTTTGGAGTTTGCAGCAGCCTCTTCACCCCAGTAACCTCTGAATAATCGGGTTTCGGGGTCTCTGGAATAGTTTTCGGAGTCTGTAATAGCCTCTTGACTCCAGTAACGTCTGAATAATCGGCTTTTGGGGTTTCTGGAACAATTTGGACAGGTTCTTCAGCATCAGTAGAAGTAACAGTCGTCCCTGGAACTGTTTCTTGGTTACTTTCTGACGTTGAAACATTTTTAAATGACGTTTTTCCATCTCCATCTCCGGACATATTGTCTGAAGTCGGTTCGAGAAGATCTGATTGGCTAGAACTGATGGCGGGCTCCGCCTCTTCTGCTGTTTCATTGGATGCCGTGTTTCCTGATTGGCTAGAACTGATAGTAGGCTCCACCTCTTCTGCCGCCTCATTGGCTGCCGTTTCTCCAGGCACCACCTGTTCTGCTATTTCATTGGTTGTCGTTTCTGCAGACTCGGATTCCATTGGTTCAGCAATACTTTCAGCAAGAACTGTTTCGCCCATTGATTTTTTCACTGGAGTGCCGTTTGTCGTGGAACTGATAGTTTCTGACAGAGTTTCGTCAACTTCGATTGTTTCCCCCGTAGTGTCGGGCGACTCGTCTTCAGCACACGCAGTGAGGTGTAGTGTGAAATCTTCAGATTCTTCGTCCTCCTCTTGTTTCTACAAATTTAGGTTCAACATTATTTCACTGAATAAAATTCACGATTTAGTTAAATAGTTATCATTACCTAGGTTCGACATTATTTGTTATTTACTGCTACTACTAATTATACTATTCCTACTCCTCCTATTACTACTACTTCTACTACTTCAGTTACTACTACTACAAACACTACAACTCATCCCACTCTATTACTATTACTTCTACCACTCTACTTCTACCCCTACTACTCCAACTCCTACTCCTCCTATTACCACTACTGCTGCAACTCTAACTCCTATTACTACTACTACTCCTGCTACTCATATTACTGCTCTTCTCTTCCCATAACTAGTACTCCACAAATTACTACTACTACTCCAAATCCTTCTGGTACTACTACTACTATACTTCTACTCCAACTAATACTCCGAACTACTTCTCCTATTACTACCGCTACGCTTCCTTTTACTACGACTGCTACTACTCCAACTACTAATAGTGCTCCTGCTCCCCCTACTCCTACAACACCACTACTACCATTAATCCTCCTCCTACTCCTACTACTACTACTACTACCATTACCATTACTATTCCTCCTACTGCTCATTCAATTATTTACACTCAACAATCCTAACACTTAAACTAGAATTCTAGTTCACCTCTTCAGTGATAGGGACAACACTCGGTTTGACAGTACTGCCTCTCAACGCCGTACGATTAGGGGTAGCACCCTTTTTGACTGGGGTAGCAGGGGGTAGCGCCTTGTCAAACTGCTCAGGACTGAGGTACGGGCCGAACGAGACTCTTTTTCCTGCTGGAGTGCTGGGCGCCATTTCCTTTTCCTCAATTTTGGTTTTCAGTTTCTGGATCCTCTCTTCCGAAGGTTTGATCCTTGGTCCGACAGGCGGCTTCAGAATCGGAGTCAGGATTCGATACCCTGAATAATCTTCCTCCTCAGCTTAACAAAAAACGCAAAATGTAATCATACACTAACTAGGAATGTTGTTTTGTTTACCTGAGTCTTTTTCCGTTTCTTCCGCTTTTCGTTTTGATTTCAAATGAGGCGAGATATACTCAAAACGAAACTTGCGGCCGCTGATCCCGATAACGTCCTGATCATGCAACTGTGTTTTTGACTCTGCGTTGAGTGGTTTGTCGTTGAGCTCGGTCGCGACGGGAGTTTTAAATGTTTCTATCGTGGCTTCCCCTGACGACTCGTCCACGTTTATGCAGCAGTGGTACTCGCTGACGCTGCCTATATTGACTCGAATGTCCATGTTGAGACCCCTGCCGATACTGCAAGAAGTCTTGAGCAGCGGAAAAGGTTTTCCTGGACAGTAAAAAGCCTAAAATCATAACTTACAACAAAACAATAAAATTTTACCTTTAGGATCATCACCATTTTTTTGAAGTATGTAAATAAGCCCGTATTTCGGTTCAGGTAATTTAACCTCAGTTGCTGTTTCTTTATCCATTTCTCGTCAAATATAATATCGGTACAGGGCGGAAGATTTTAAAATTATAATAAAAACGGGAATTACCTGCAATAGAAACAATAACACGTCAACTGAAAATTTTAACAGCTGTAGCTTTTTAATTGTATATAAAGTGTGCTAAGTACCTTGTTTGCATGACAATTTGTGCTTTTAAGAGATTTTGTCAAATGACATTGAGGATAATTATTGAAAAGCTTCACGATTGATGCAAAACATAAAACAAAATCCAAGTCCGCCTTGAGGACTTGCCGCCATGCGTCTGAATGCCAACCCGAACACAACGAACGTTAAAATGGCGCCAAAGTCAAATCAACATAAAGCAAATTTATTGTATGAGTTAAAATATGATATCTTAAAAACAAAATTAAATTATAAATCAAATAAATAAACGAAATAAGGAAGTTTGCTGTTTTAATTAAATTGGCATTTATTTTCAGGTTGAAAATGAAGCATGTATGATAATACATATATTCCGCGTAACGTTTGTGGGAAATTTAATTTCCACTGAAAAAAAACAAATTATCTCCACGAAAAAGAATACAATTAAACTTGAAATTAGTTTTGTAATTTTTTTTATATAAGTATTCCCTTTAATTACGTTTCAAATGTATTTTACTTCTAGTTTCCGCGCAGTTTAGTTTTAAAATATTGGGTTATAAAGAATACCGAGCTTAAATTATACAAAAATAAAAAATTAACTGTTAAAATTGTAAAATAAAAATTTAAATTTATTATAAATGTTTGTAATTTAATACAAATAATATAAAGAATAAACGAACATCAACCGTTGCGCGGATTGTTTTCAAGCGTCGTAATTTAGCGCCTAGAGGGAATCAAATCCGCAAAATAAACTGAAACTGATCACATGGAGCCCAGCATTCAATGATTTTATTAAAGAAATAGCGTAATATTTCATTTATAAAGCAATAAAAAGTCATAAATAAGTAACTTATTATTAATAGACTGTATAGCGCATAAGTACTAAGATTATCTGCAATTAGAAAAACGTAAACAAACGTAGTACTTGCGCAAGTTCTTACTTTTCTAATTTGACTCTTTATAGCTTAAAAAAAAGAATGGATATTTCTGTATTATAATCATTCTTTATCTTTTACAGAATATTGGGAAACCTGGAGAGGATTGTATTAATTAGAAGAAAATGTCGGCCAGGACATCATCAACCGAACATCTGGTAACAAAAGCCTTGAATTTAAATATTCTTCAACTAAAATAACATTTTCTTACACAGAATTTGAAGAAGAACACTAGCAGGACTTCTTTAGGTCCTCGGGAAATCCCTCAAACAAAGACGTCAGAACTGAGGAAGCAAAAAATCGCGATGATGAAAGCGGGAACGTTTCAGCGAAACCTGCAGCCGCAAGACGGGAGTCAGAAGTTAAAGCAAAACCTAAACCACAGAAAACTGAAAAAACAGTAGATGCAGCTGATAAAACTGTCTCGAGTCAGGGGTCGAACTTCGTTTCCAACATTTCAGTCAGATCAGTTGGTTATGTTAAACCAAAGGCAATTAAAAAGATTCCGACAAATTCACTAAAATCAGAGGGTCACCCTGAAAAAGTTACTACTTCCATTAATAAGCCAAAATCTGAAGTAACGAAAACGGCAAAGGAAGAAGTCTATAACACAGTCTCAATTCAGGGGTCGAGTTTCGTTTCACATACTTCTGTTAACAAGCCTAAACCAAAAGAAACGAAAAAAGTGACTCAGAAGATCCCGGTAAAGTTACCAAAAGTAAATCAGCAAAACACTGAAAAAGTGAAGAAAGAAGTCGAGAAAAGCGTCTCAAGCCAGGCGTCTGGCTTTGTTTCGAATATTTCTGATAATCAGCTCAAACAAAAGGAAACAAAGTCGACAATTCAAAAGGTTGTAGCGAACACAACAGGGTCAAAGCAGCAGAAACCTGAAAAAATCAAAGTTTTCGATAAAACAACTTCTAGCAAGTTATCTGCCACCTCATCACGAACTCGTAAAGATACGAGCAGAAAACACAGAAGTCCCTTAAAGAAGCAGTTGAGAACTGAGGCCAGGGCCAAGTCTCGCAAAGTCTCGGCTACCGAAACTCGAGACTTGGGAGCGAACAAAGGCGGAGACCCCAAACTGATGATGTCGACTCAGATTCCGCTCGAGCGGGTACCAAAAAACGCAGCAGAGACGAATCACGTCCAACGTTTTCTGGCAGCGGCAAAGCTCGACCTGCAACCCGGACCGGAAACACCAGGGAGGTCGAGCCAAAAACGTTCAGCCTCGTCAGACGACACCGAAGACCAGTTCTTCACGCCTTTCAATCCGAGAACGGGTAAAAAACGGCGCGATGTAGAAGTTCCCCGTACACCTGCGCTCGCAAGTACACCTGTACTCCCAAAGGTGAACGAGGAAGCTGGATCCAATCAACTAGAATCTCCTGGAGAAGAGGTTAACGTAAACAGTAATGCAGAAAAAGATGCGAACAAGTGGCCATCGTGTCTTGTAATGTAAGCTGTCTTCTTTGCAAAAATTGCAGAAAATTTCAGCTTTTGTCAGAAAATTAAATTTCTATTTCGTACTTTTGATAAATTACTTTTTGTGGAATTTTTATTAATCATTTTGTAACCGAGAAATTTTTAAAATAAAACTTTACATTTTGGCAACAAAACCAACGTAAAATAAATAGTTAAAATAAAGTCTGTGGAGAAATTCAACAGTCCCATGAAAAATTTTATTGAGCAAATAAAAAAAGAATTAAAAAAATAAATTTGGCTGCACCTGAATTGCAAAACTCTTTAAAAGAAAAAATCAAACAAGACTTCAGATCGACTTCAAATAATACAAATTTACGTTTAAAAAATGATTTAAACGTCTCTTCAGCACTAAACTCTTTTTGTAAACATCATTTAAAATTAGTAATAAGAATTAACAAAGTAATATAGAAGAAAATTTCTATGGAAGAACTAAAAAAATTACAGAAAACTCTTAAATAAGTTTTCTCGCTACGCTACGTTAGTGGGCAGCGGCTCACCGCCTGTTGACGACCTTTCCCGCCGCCGCAGCAGCAGCTTCTATCCGACACGCTACCGCTGCTACCAGGGCTGCTCCACGACCGCTACCGTCCTCGGAAAGCATCAGATCAAACTGTTAAACACGAAACAAGATACTTTAATAATAACCCAACGTTATATTAATAAATAATGAGTAAGGAACATCGTACGGTTAATCCAGGGTAGATCAGTTTGGAAATGAGCTTTTCCATGCGGTCGTGAAAGTGGGGGTGGAAGCGGTAGACTGACCCGTCGACTGCTACAGTCACGTGCTGCTCTCCCATCTTGTTGACCAGCGTGGCCACACCCGCAGCAGCCAGGTAAGCAGCCCGACGAGAGACCAGTTCGCACACAAACCTACAACCAACCATGAAAAAATAATTCTTTAAAATTCATTAATAGGTAAATATTATATTACCAATAAGCAAATACATTAGGTACAAAATAGTACATTTTAAGCGGCGTTTCCACTTTGCAGGGAAATTCTCTCAGAAACGGGAAAATGGGTCTGAAGGGGAAAAATCAGGGAAGAAGAAAAGGGAAAATCTGAAAGTACAGCCTTGTATTCTAGTAGGGAGGGGGAAAGGGGAAAATAAGGGAAGAGGGAAAAAGGGGAAACTGAAAGTGGAAACGCTGGTTTTGGGAGTGCTAAAGTATACTTTAAATATAATACATATACTTTAATGTACTAAACAATATATTGTACTAGATATAACTAGTAAACACAATGCTTCCTAACAAAACTAACTTACTTATATTACTAATTAGTATACTAATTTTACGTAGTTATTAACTTTAATTAGATGTAACATTGTTTTACCTAACGTTTGCACAGTCCTGGTCTGTAGCTTCTTCGTAACCAAGTTCCTCGAGAATCTGCCGGCATCCAGTGTAGTCTCCACGTTTGTCGCTATCCAAAAAAATTTGTTAATTCATTATTATTTTTTTTCAAAATTCTACAAATTCAAATATAGACACAAAAATGCTTAAATTTCTCCCAATCAAAGTACTACGTTAAATTCAAACGTTAATAGTATTAAAACCACTAAAAAATGATTCAAAATTGAAATTAAATATTACAAGACGAGAATTTCAACCAATTAAAATGCTACATTATAATTACTGTTTTAGATAAAAATATTTAAAATACTAAAATCAATAATAATATGTTTTAAAAATGTGAAATCTTACAACGTGAATTACCTTTCAATTTCCGACAAGTACTTGGAGAAAAACTGCCCAGGCTCGAAGATAAGATCCGGGGGTCCAGCTTCGAAAATCAGGCCTTCCCTCGCAAGTTGTGCCAATACCAGTCTTGTGAGTTCGCCCAGATACATTCCAGAGATCATTTTCTCGTACCTTGCATAAATTCAAATTAAATAAAACTTGGAGTAAATTTAAAACTTAAATTAAAGTAATTAACAAATTAAGGTTTAAAAACTCACAGCTGATGTCCAGGATTGATCGAGTTCTTATCGATAGCTTTGTCGTATTCGGTTCGTATGAAATCGAGAGCTCCGTCGTCTCCGAAGGCCCCCCATTCAGTGTTGACGAGCACTTGACGCGGTTCGTCGTAATCTCCGTCCCACAGTTCAACGTTTTCCAGTTTTTCCACGTAGCAGGCATTTACCCCCGTCCCCACAATCAGGCCTATCCTGCATGAGGGATTTTTCCAGGCGCACGCCATTAATGTTCCGGTCGTATCGTTCAGAATAGCCATAACGTCGATCTGGACATCTCCTCGTCGAGCTATAGCGTCCTGGAACACAAGAACATGGAAATATTAAGCGTTTTTCTGGCATTTGATAATTAGGTCACACGAAAAAATGTCAGTGCCTTTTGTGGTGCCTTTTTACAGTAACCTGCATCGCTCGGACAGTTTAGACAACACTAGGACTTGGACCACCAGTTCAAGTTCATCAAAAAAAGGCATTGCAAAAGGCACCACTACTCTTTATCACAAGTACTTAACGTTTTTCATCGATACCTTGAGTTGTTGAACGACATCTTGTCCCTCGACTCCCGAGCACTTGAAACCTTTGGTCCAGGTCACCAGCCGGGCTTTGGTGAGTCCTTCCTGGCGGCAAGGGAAACTGAACGTGAATCCCAACGGCAATTTCTCGCATTCCACATGATGCTCTCTCATGAAACTGGCCAGACATTCCGCGATATGGTCGAACAACTATTTTCAGAATAAACAATAACAAACGCCATTAGATCTACATACCCTGTATTCCGAACGCGCGCCTCTCTATAGCGGACACCATTTTTAAATTAACTTAAAACAATTTTAAAATTTTCTTTGGATCAAAATGTTTCACGATTTTTTCTGTGATGTTTAAAAAAACTTCCAAGAAAAATTTAGCTATGCGTATTTTTTATACGTGTGTCCGCAGTAAAAAATATTTGAAATAAAATAAATAACTTCAATGCCATCTAGCGGTCACACTTAGAACTATATTCGCGCTTTGTAAAAATTTTGCCGATAACTTCTGTTCCATAGCACATCGTCTAATTTATGTTTTCTGAAAGAAAAGATCCTCACATTACAATTAAACAGATGAATTAAAATAAACTAAAAAAGAAATAGAAGAAAGGAGGCGCCATATCACGCCACGCTCTATAGAAGGTTTCGATACCATCACTTTCAAACAGGTTCCTCGAGTTTCTCCAGTGCTTTAATTCACATTCTTTTACTTTTACAATACGATTCAGGAAAAGCGAAATTTCGTGAAGATAAAACTTACGGCCGTTCCTGTGCCCAGCATAATACTGTGAGGGACAGCAAAAATCCTCGATTCCATGTGAAATTTTCCAGGGCCCAATTCAATGAGCAGCACACGGAAATTGGTTCCTCCGAGATCCAGGGCCATAAACTTTCCTTGTTCTATACATATATATATATATAAATAGTAATATGTATTATATAAAACTTATTAATAACATAAAAAAATCCTGAACAAGAGACTGCCATATTTGGTGAAACGCGTGCAAGAAAACCGGGTGACTTTAAAAACAGGTAAAATGAAAATGTGAACAAATCCGGGATAAAGACAAAATAAAATAAAATAAAATAAAATAAAATAAAAGTGGGAATAAAGTGAAATATAAATAAATTAGAATGAAAGAAGAAAGTCCTGGGGATGTATGCTTAGTTGCTAGGGCATTGTAACGGGTCAATCTCAAGGTCACTGCAAGGATATCTCTATAAATAGAAAAATTCGACAAAAAAATCCATTTTTTTTCTTCTCCACAAATGGAAAGAAAAATCCTCAGACAACCATTATAAGATGTTACAATAATTTATTTATCAAATTTTTAAAGTAAAGCCTTGATTAATAATAAAAATAATTGACTTGAAATAATGTAGCAATTTACCTGTGCCATTAGGTAATTCGCGCACGTAAGTGGGGAAGCACTTGACGGTGGCCTCCGCATTGGTCTGCCGCCGCAATCCGCGCTGGATGTCGTGCAGCATCCGCGTGCAGATCTCCTCGATCTGGTCGCTGCTCAGCACCAAGTCCACGCACCTCTCTTCAATCTTATAAATTACGCAGCATAGTAACAAAACATAAAATTGTCAACAATTTTTCTTCAGTTTTTATTCAGCACCAAAATAAAATATAACAATAAGGATACGGCTATACAAATAATAATATAAAAATTACTATACAACTTTTGGTAAGATTTTTGGCACGTCTTGATTAAGAGTCTTTAAATAAACAACTCTAAATTCAACTATTTGAATGTACAATATTCTTTGCTGTTATAATACTGAAATAATTAATTATTAATATATTAAACGTATATATTTTTCTTTTATACCAGACGTTATCTAAAAATTGTGTTACAAGTTTTTACACTAATTTTTTTTCACGTTTACGTGGTTAGAATATCTTATAACGCTGATGCCATCAAAGTTGATTACTTCGTCTACTGATTCATTTATTCTGCTAACTTCATTTTACTCATAAAGATAAAAAAGTATGTCACTTTAAATATCTAATTTACCGCTCTGCTGTGTGTAATGAATCCTCCAGTCATTCTGATTTTCAACACAAATTATATTGCAAAACAGTAACTGAACCGAAAAATGTTTCCCTTTAAATTTGGCACTTGAGGGGTGGGGAAGGACAAAAACAACCAACGTTTGTGTTTCGCCTATACAACGTTGGCAAAGCCACAAGTGTTATCGGGTTATTTCGTCTCAAAAGCTCAGCAGACGACTGAAGCGCCGGCACATCAAGTAGCCGCGCTATAAGCTTGACACAAACCCCGGGAAAGGGGTCTTGGAACCCATTCAAAGTTATCAACAGGTGTTATCAGCACCTTATCACATGTTATCACGAATCACGTGTGAACAATGCGTTATCAACATCTTGCTGTATCACTCTTAAAAATCTTGTAACTTGATCGGCCGTTATCGATGTCTTATCAACAGATTACCCAATTCGTGTTATCAAAAAGTTACCAATGTGTTATCAACAGGTTATCAGGTTTCCATGTGGCCAGCGAGAATTGTGGGTCACTCGTGCCCCTCGGAGAAACCGTATGAAAGTCGCGACCAGCCAGCACTTCACTCGCCCAAGTCTCTCGATAAATCAATCGCAGAAAAAGAGCCAAGGGGTTAATGACCCTCTTCTTACCCAATGCTTAAGAGTGCTTAACAGTAGTAATTATTTGTTAAGAATAGTAAATATTAGTTACAGATACGCTAGGCTCGAAGACCCTTCAAGTTTTGAAACCCTTTAAATATGTAGCATGCAGCATGTGAGAAAATAATAGACTATGCTAAAATTGTAAGAATGGTAAATAATGCTGTAAAAAGTGAGAAGTATGTTCATGTTGAGGTTTAATAAGGTGCGCATACAATGTCAAGACTTCAAGAACAATAGCCAGAAGCGAAACTATCGGATTATGAAGACCCTTTTTCTTTACACTTATCTCAAGGTCTGTCTTCGTTGCTGAGATGTTGGCGTGAGACGTAATCGCCATCTAGCGCGAACGATATGTCTGAGCATTGTTCACTCGCCTCCTAGCGTTAAATGCTGCGACTACTTTGGTGAGTCGATCGTCCTACAACATGCCATGCACAGACGTGAGGATGAAGACACATGAGAGCATCTTCAACGCTATCAAAACGACCACCTCTTCATAAACCATTCGTCATTCAGGGAAGCACTTGTGTAACATGTTCTTAAGGTTTGGAGTCCAGAACAGTCAAACAATGCTAGAAAAACATGTACCACCTGAAACGACTCGCGAAATCTCTCAGTTCTTTCTTGATGTACCTAAAACCATGTAATATAAATTGCAGCACAGTACTTTCTCCTTAAGCAGCTTGACCAATATATCCGTGAATGAGACCGATCATAACGTAATTTACTGAAAGGGAACATTTATAACGAGGCTCCGTTGAAACGAATCTAACTCCTCTGCCACAAAGGTTTAAATGTTGCGGGAGTTCCACTCTCACTTGGACCTATACAGGTCTGACGCTCACTCTCTTTCCCCTTGTTAACTTCTGCACATGACTGTGTACCAATGTCAGTGCTGTAGTGAGGCTTGGCGTTGTCCTAGGCAGACCTTCAGGTTTACTGTCTTGAAAGAAACTACAGAACGCTAGACGTGAATACTTGTTACTCTTCACGGTATATTAATACGGTGACAAACCAAAGAAAAAAAAAAGGAGAAGAATCCTCTAAGACTCTTCAATATATTCAATTAATGCAATCGATATTCAAGACCCGCAAATATAGAGACACACAACTTTGCACAATCAAATTGTGTCCTAAGCCTTCGCTAAAGTGTAGCTGATAAAAAAACGACAAACCCGGCCACAGTAACATACAAATGTATGTCTGAAACCTTCTTATTTCAACCACACCCATCAATTCACCAAATGACACGCAAACCGAGAAATATGTTTCGATGATTGTAGGCTCCTATTGAGTCTGGAGAGTCGCATAAAAGGATGAAAAATTGGAATTCGAGAAAGCAAAGGCGGAAGTCACTTCTTGCTAATACACCGTGTTCAATACGAAGTCCTTAACTGGGGTGCGTTATATACGTCAAATTCAAATGTTTAGGTGTTACTCTGGACACAAAGCTACAACGGAAAATCAAGCTGTCGGAAACCACTCGTAAATGAAGTACACCACTGAGGGGGCTGTCACGTATCGTAACGAATTGAAACATAGGGGCTTGAGAGGGGACAAGCTCCATGTTGTAATTCCAGCGATGGCTCAAATGCTGGTTTTTCGCCGTGGTGTGTTGGAGAGCACATCCACATGTACGTATTTAGGATAACACGTAGACAACGTTGTGATACTGTCGATAATACTCACTCCCAGAGGATTTACCCTCGAGGAGTCGAGGAAACACCTGGTGGATGTCTTCAAACTCTCAGGTGAGGAGGTAGCCATCCTAGGTGAAGACTGGCTACTTAAAGACAGTGGGTATTTGGCGTCCATGGGCATAGCTGACAAGAGATCAGTCGGACCTGCCGATGAAGGACGAGGCCGAGTTCTTCGACAATAGGCACAATTATGGCAAACCGTGGAAACTAGCCCCAGACTGGTAGCGTGGCAGGGAGTGTAAATAGCTGAATCGTTTCCTTTTCTTCCTAATTTATTAGTTGCTTACGTAGTAGCAGGGCGTCGGACTTAAGTAAGGCCAGATATCCAACCAAGCGGTAATCCATGTGTATGAGAACACAGCCGCTTGTGTGTATTTTCTTGCTGAGTCAAATACAATTAGTACCCTACCTCTGGTGAGGGATTGGGGATCAATGAAAGGCCAAAAGTACGTGTGCGCATGTTGTACGCACCAACAGACGTTTAAAAGGGCTTTTCGAAGTTACTTCACGGAGGCTGCATCACTGGGTACGGCTCTGGAGCTAGCATATGCATAGCTTTCCGAGATCGCGGATTGCCGTCTTCTCTGACGCAAAATCTGTGCTGCTTGCCCTACAAAACTATAGTTTCAAGCATCCTAGACCCTTACACACCCTTTATCAGAGTACAATTACGAGAGGGACCTCAAAAAAACATTGATCTAGTTGATCTGGTGTCCAGGTCACCAAGAAATTCTCTGGAACGGGGTTGGGTATCGGATGGCTGAAGAGGCGGCCTATGACTTGCGCACATATGTTTCAGATCTGGAGACCACAAAAAGCCACGCCCAACCTGTTCCAGAACACACATATTAAATGAACGGCCCGGAGATGAGGGTATCGTACCACCGCCAACCTAAGCGGAATCTCGGTGTCGGGCCACTCGAAAACCCCACCTGTAGCTCATCGACCCCAAAATTTTTATATACAGTATCCAAATTGTCAATCTCAGATCACAGAACCTTCCCAGTGAAAACCCTTTTGTCGAATTCAATAGAAGTGTTCACCAAGTATACCCACTTCGGCCAGGGCCCATTCAGAGTGCCCCAATCTTCTCAGATGCCATACAAATAACTTAACTTTTTAATTTAAAATGCATTGTTTGTGTAAAATGTATTGTGTGTTTAATAATGTTTATTTCTGATGGTTGTTGTTCATCGTCTCTTGGAAAATTTCAGTGGCATTTTTTTACGAAGAGTAGACCAGACAGATATTACCGTGGTGCAGATAGTCGCGGAATACAAACAACGCTCTCAATAAGCTGAGTTTGACATCAAGAGTTTGTGTTGCAAATAAGGGGTAGTTCATTCAAAGCAGCAAACCCTCTTGGGACAACTGAAACATATTATTTCATGGTGATCCAGTAAAAATCCTTGCTATATCCATGTTATACATTTGCTCAAAAGTGTTATGATCAACCTATCCAGGCGCGATTTTAAAATCAAAGAAACACTGATAAAGTGGAAGTTCACTGAACAGTCATATTTGTAAGATTCTTGGAGACTATTCTGACTTTTTCCATAACTTCCGCCACAACTGTTGCCGTCTGTGTAACTTAGAGAAAATGTCAAGTACAAAACAATAGTATTCAGCCCTCTCTGTGTCACACGGTTAAGTGTTGTTATTGCTAGAAACAGAAGCTACCACACTTCATTCAGTTCACAACATCTAATTTTGTATCTCAAATTCTTTCTCTTTCCAAGATAGCTCGTCTTCAGCGCAATAGTCCAGTGCAGATTAAATCTCTCGAGCAATGCCAGTGAACTAATAGAACTAGAGAGATAGGAGGAATCCCCAGCCTTTAAATGGGACAATGGCACCGTTGTCATCAAGTCCGCTCCTGTCCAGCGAAGGGCTAGTGAAGGGTTTTATTTATATACTTATTTTTTACCTCAACTTGTGTGCCGAGCCAAACTATTTACCTCTACGACAGTCCTCTCGGAGACACATAAGTATCTTAGCAGGTGGAGGCAACGGGTGGGTTAAGGGCCTCTGGAGTAACTTAACCACCAGATTGTGCAATCGACTTGTGAGGTATCGAATGCATGTACCATGACGAACAAACTGTTTCAATATGTGCCTAAGGCTTCGATCGACAACCTACAAAGCCCAAGCGTACGAGTGACTAGTATCAAGTGCACAGAAGACTATACATACTCTGGAGAGGTTCAAAAGTGCTTCATGATGTGTCGCGTGTATTCCGTGTCACGAGGCGAACTTCATGCACATGATTGTACAACACATACACAACTCTTTTAGCAGGGCAGACCAGAGATTTTTCAACATTGAAGCGGAAGATCGAGCATGGTGCCGGGAAGACTCTTAAAAAGTTAATACAACAGGTTCCTAGTTTGAAGACGCTTCGAGAAAGAGGGGAAAAAGTAATTGGCACTGAAGTAAAAGCTGACATACTCTTGTCTTGTCATAAATGCAGCGAATGAACTAAAGGAAGCATGCGCTTTTGTTCAGGAACTAGTGCCTCCCAAAGTGGTGAAAGTTTTCAGTTTGGGCGTGTACGATGGCCAGAACCAAAACAAGAGGACGCAGTTACTTTTTAGAAGATCGAGTAGAGCTTATGATGGTGGTCTCATTTTCATAGTATGCTAATGATCCGTACTTTAAGGCTTAGTAAGATGCTCGTTACTGAAGGGTTCTAGAAAGTTCACTTCGACCTGGAAAGAACGAAAATTCCAATGAATTTAACAAGAAAATGGGTCTCGACAATAGAATCCTTTGAGAATAAGGGAGCATTTCGCGACTGACATGAAGAAAGCGTTAGACAACGTAATGGAGTTGGGAATAATATCTTCTTCAATAACATGCCGAAATTGCGAGAAACCGATGAAACTGAGCCGTGGCGACAGCGTTTTCAATGAGTACGTTTTTGGCGGTGACAAGAAACGAACCAGGAGAAGAAATGTAGACACTCTACATGAAATGCAATTCGAGGTGCGTTTTAGTATGAGGCTCTTTTGGATGTGGGAACACGTCAGAGATCTGCATGAACATGTTGTTACTAGCCATGTCTGCAATAAAGAACCTCTCGTGTGTCTTCCTTATGATGTTGTATTTCAGAAATTCTGTCATCGCCGCCACAATAGGTCAGCTTGTCACAACAGCAACTTGCCGTACCGGCGTACGATATCACCCTGCCCCATCTGTAAAATTTTGTTTTGCCGCTGCATTCAATCATGAAAAACACATGACACGTATGGCGAGCAAAAATTTATCTTGCAAAAACTGCCCAAAGACAGACACACAAGCGGACAATCTGAAAAGACACGAATAAATCTTCGCAGCTGGTAAAGGAGAATGTGCGCGGTGCAACAAATGCAACCGAATTTTCAAAGCATGTCTGCCTGCGACAGCTAAAAGGTCTATTTTTTTGGGTATTTAATCTGTGGTTATTCTGTTCTTTAGAGTGCTTGAGTAGTCCTAGTCATAATTTAACAATAGCATGTTTCATCACGTCACTGGTCACTTGGGGCCAGCCGAAGGACATAGTAAAACTGTCGTAAAGCGATTGAGGTATATCCGCCCGCAAATTGTGTTAATAAGAAAGTAATGGATGATAAATCCGGTACACTGTGAAGAACCGTGCTCCGGAAAACTTGCATGTTCAAGATCTGATACAAAAATAAAGATTCGATCGAAAGGACGATGTGTTTGGAAACAGGCGAGTGTGGAGACATTTCACCAGTGACGAATGGCAATCTTGATTCCTGAGCCTCAGAACTGATGCCACGTTGAACAACAGGATGATTTCCAAAGGCCCTGGAGCAAATACTGGATTTTTTTCAGTAATCACAAACAGACTTACAGGGAACCAATCGTGCGTCATACAGAGGAAGTGACGCTTTTCAGATTAAGGCAAAAAACAAGACGGCCTGCCATAGTCAGGGCCACCCGACTTGACCGAAAAATATTGATTTACTGTTCAGGTTGAAGCTGAACAAAGGTTTTAATGGCGGTTTCCTATTTCTGCGTTACCCTTTTTCTCAAAGAGCGAACTGAAGCAACAAGGTATGCAATCGTCCACCTGCCCATCGTTCACTTCTGCAATCAAGATGGCTTTATGCGTAATGTGAACTATTAGCAAAAAGAGCATCAGACTGCGGGCGTGAACGTATCGTAGGTGATCCCATAACAGATTTGAAGACGCGCTTGCCAATTATGAATCTTACTGTAAACCGACAGTATCTCTGATGGCTGGGTAGTCCCTATAAGATAGATTATTGTCACATTGAAGGGTAATAAGCAAGTCTTCGCAACATAGGGTGCGGCTCAGTAGATGCAAAGACTGAAATCCACTGTCTACTGCAGGTTACACGACACTTCAAACCATCCCTTACCCCCCCCGTTTTATTGTCATGTTTTAATTTAGATACCTACGCGGCTCGGGGTCTGCAATAGCAATCTTACGCCTTGGCACTGTACTGGAGTATTAGTCATTTCTGAAGCAAATGAGGGATAAATTCATGGAACTCGCATTCCAAAGTGAACCACTGGAAATTTTTTTGCTAGGAAGTCGACTTTCTGTTGTTCCATTTGGACGAACGTGACATGAAACTTACCCTCCCCAAATAATTTAGCTTTTCACACAGTTTCATCTTTATCTGGTGAGGGAAAAGATGTTTGAATTAAGTGGGCATTTGAAAACTTAAGAGTACTCTCAAGAGGCAGGAAAACTTGAAAGTTATCAGGTACTAGACGGGATACGTCTTCAGTAACCAACCCATGTTAACTTTCATGAAAATAGCATGTCCAGTTTCGAAAGCCCTAACCGAATCTTAGATTGAAATCTTTTTTCTTGATGAAACTTAGTCGACTTTAATTCACATTTCTATGTTAATTTTAGCTCCCCGAGACGGTGGAACCACTAATCTGGTCGCAGTGACAAAGGGAAGACACGTGGATGCATTTGAACACAGAAAACTAAGAACTATTCAGTGTGCAGTAAAAGAAACAGCCCCAGCATAGTAAAGGAACCTGAAGAGACATGATCTCAGAACTGGCAAATTTATTATGAATGACTTGGAAGCTGGCGAACAAGGTCCCATGACTAAATTTTTAAGTTGTAAGACCATACATGCCAATTTTAAAGGGAGCATCATAACCTCAGAGATGGCCAGAAGTTAAAGCAGTAAAGCACGATGCTCCACAGCAACACATCTCTTCTATACGAGGTCAAGAAGTAGCGGATGGCACAAAGAAGCGTACAGCTGCCTTGAAAAAAAAATTAGTTTGAAGTCTTAGTTGTACGTTACTCGGTCAATGAAGCCTATACATATATATATATATATCATAAATAAAATAGGACACAATAGAAGTTGTTCCTGAATCCCTACATCCAACCTCGAGTAACTGAAGTCCCATCAGTTCTTCCGACAGACTAACAATAAATTTACGAAAACGTGGTTAAACTTAACAGCTCAACTGCAATAATTCTGAGTTTCAGTCGTAGTGCAAAACCTAAAATTAAAAGAACCGAGCTAAAAATTTTGCAATGTTTTACTTACCCAAAGTCGATGTAGATAGCAAACAATAATTAATGCTAATACTTAAAAAAAAAAAGCATCGGCAGTAGGTTTTGGGTTCTGCCATGTTTGCTGCACTGTGCACTGCTTTTCTGCTACCCCAGTGTAGGAATAGTATCGCATCAAGTCCTATCTCCCCATGTTAATGCCGCAAGTGCGAAACTATCGCTCGATGTTTGCTGGTGAGTGCTGTCGGCACTACGAGAGCTCGAAGCCTCAGCCGCCCAGCCTCAGTTTCTCGATGCAGTCTTAGTACCGACAACAGCCATCCGCAGAAATTTGGCGCTAGTTTCGCGCTCGTGAGTTTAACATGGGGATACAGGACTTGTATACAATACTGTTCCTATACTTTATCTACAACTCTCTTTAAGTTCTCATCTCAGACCAAGGAACTAGCTAAGGGCTTTTATTTCTCATAAGAGAGTGGCATACTGAAGATGTCTCTGCAGTCGAAAAATCCCGTCGGAGATGGAGCCACAATACAGTAGATGCACTAATATCCTAAAACTAGTTAGAGAATCTGTGGTAAACTACGTTACAATACTTTAATGAGATGGTATAACTACAAATAGAATAATTATTCTGTATGCAAATAATTTTATTTTTATTTGAATTTTAATGAATAATTTTCGTTTTTATTTTATTTGGAATTCTTACATTAGAATTCCGCAGGTATTTAGCCCTATTTTTTTTTTTTTTTTTTTTTTATTCCGATATAGCACGTAGGCCAAAGCCCATGGCTAGTGCAAAAAAAAAAAAAATTATACACAGTTATGCAACAAAATAAGGCAATACGAAAAGTTAAGTGCGGTAAATTAAAAGAAAATGAAGTGCAAAGTAGTACTGACTAATAAGAGGAACAAAAAAAAAAATGCAGACAATCAAAGGTACAGAATAACATGATACGCTCACGCTCTAGGGAAACTAGTGAATAACATTTAAAACAGTTTTTAACAGAAATTAAAGGAGGAGTTCTTGTTTAGCATTATGAATGAAAGTATATACACTATTAAACAGGGAAGGGTCCGTCAGGAAGCTTCGCGCGTTAAAGTGCAGCTCTCTCCTGGAGCAGTCGCGGATTAGGGCGGCCGATGCTTGTTTAGCATCGGGCAGTCGAAGAAGACGTGACGGAGCGATTGGATAGGCCGTCCGGGGCAATTGCAGAAAGGGTCTAGTCGTCCACGAACCCGGTGCAGGTATTCTCCAACTGGAAAGTGGAGCGATCTCAGTTGAATGATTGTGGAGCTGAGTGCTCGAGGAACGTTTGTTTGAAACAAACAGTTCTTTGAGTATGGCTGAATATCCAGTTGGAGAAGTCGCTGGCACGCAGGCTCGTCGGACAGCCGTCTAGCAAACCGCATCTTCAGCCTCCTCTTGACGAGGTTCCTGATCTCGCGAAGAGGATAGCCCAGCGTGAGCTCCGTGGACGAAGAAGAGGTGGCGGCGCGCTTCGCCAGGTCATCTGCCAGTTCGTTGCCGGAGATGCCGTGGTGGCCCGGAACCCACACCAGAGTCAACTTGGACTCCTCATGTTTTCCGAGGAATGCTCGCAACCTCTCCTGCGTCCACGTTGTGTACGAGTCCTGATGGCAGGTTGGGGAGCGCAACAGCCCTATTATTAATGTTTTAGGTTTATATTATTATTTACTATACATACTTTGTTGTATGACATGGGACCCGAGAAAATTCAGTAGCAAAAACGAAGGTTGTACAGCTCGTTATCACTTTATTAGTCTGTTCACAAACAGTCTCTGTTTGAAAGTAAGGCAATATTCACAAATAACATAGTTTCGAAGCTTACAAGTAGTGCAGGCATATTATTATAGATTCTAAGCATGCAGATAAGGATTCACGTCAACTCGTTGACTTATACATTAAATAACAAAGGGTTAACATTACATTGCAGCAGATCTCGAAATACGCACTCTGAAAAGTTAACAAATAATCCTGTTATAAGTTAGAAGAAAAACTCAGAAACACACAGATAACAACGTCTACTGAGTTAGAGATATTAAGCTAAGTGGATTAAGACACAAAGCAATTGAAGCGCATCCATTTCCGGAACCCATCCAGTGTTGCCAGACCAGTTTTAAATTCCGACATTAACAAAACTTTTCACGTAACTTTTGTCATGGGGAATGTAACATCGCTGGAAGCACTCAAGGTAGAATTTGTTTTCTGAGAATTCATTTTAGACCTAGATTTTTTCCTAGGCTTAGTTTGAACAGAGTCCCTTGCTCTGGGCTGCTTGTTAACAGAAGATTTGGCTGTGGCATTACGTATTTTATTGAAAGCTTCCGACAAGCCGAGATTGGGTCCGGAATTGCGGTTCAAGTCTTCGTTGATGCTCTGACGCACGAAATTGAAACAGTTGCGGTTTTTCTGTTTATTTTTTATGTGAATGGTCAGTGGTTTGCCGGCTGCATTAAAGGCGATCTTCCAGTCAGAGTTTTTCCTCCGCATGGGAACATTGGGTATCCGGATAAAGTCATTACGTTTTTTGTTCAGTGCTTTCGACTCGTTGTAAGCACTGCGAAACTGATCGTAGATGTACACTTCGTGGAAGAAATTGCACCAAGCAGAACGGCCACTTTTCTGTGATACGGAACACATCAAAGGAATATTTATAGATGAACATGCCATATGGAATCAAAATAGTTAGGATTTACCCTAGTTTTAAGTTTGCCCTTTCTTGAGAAGCAAAGATAGCGACCCGTTGCAGCGGACTGGATTTTGACTATACCCATGCTGACAGAATGCAGGATGATGACAGCTGAAACAAAAAACTGAATCAATAATCGTGAATTATTATTAATGAGAAATAATGCTACTATTTGGGTTATCGGAGGTTCCTTTAGCGTTGACTGCACCGGAAGGAAGCATCTGGAGGAATCCTGCGGTTCCATTATAAGCGCACTGAGAGATGAATTTATATTTTTTCGACAAAGTTTTGGCGGAAACTGGAGCCCGACTAGTTGAGCGGCGTTTCAAGAAGGCCCCGAGTGCGGAATGGGGCCCTCGGGACCCAGACCTCGCTACTCTGATGCCCGGATGCCTGATTCCGAACCTGAAAACCGCGAATAGAGAAACTAGATTACAAATTTGTTGCGATATAAATTTTCCTAAGTATACATACCATGAATACAGAAAGGATTTCCGCTAGGACGGCGAATATCAGTACCCTGTAAATCACAAGAGATAGCATTATCCTCCAAGATACGATATAGTTTACAGCCGCAGTTTAAAACGCTAAGATGGTAAGATACTTATTGTTCTGCATCCAAAATAAGAGTACAAATAAAAGGATATCTATTTCATATCATCGGCTTAAACTAAATCAGACCTTAATTTCAGAGGGCTAGGATGGGTATTAACTTTTGTTCCAGTAATTATTATTGTATGTATGAGAAAGTAGACGCTAGAACCAAATTTCGGTTAGTTTCAGATTCTACACACCAAGAAGAGATCGTAGAGTAGTCACATGGCATACCTCTTTTTAAGCCAATCATTACTACCTGTACTGTTGTCATTACAAAGATTTTTGCTAACATGCTGATAACAAACTTTCACCGTAGAAATCGGTAAGAGATGATTAAGAAGTCAGTGAAAGGACAGACTTATCAATGTCGCATATTTGTCAAGGACGGTTGGTTTATTTTTACATCAAGATAACCGCAGCTGTGGACGCCGCCAAGCGGGCTGCGGTTAAACATGGCGTGATTCATATTGGGTATGAAATCACAGTTAGGTTTCCTATGATTCATTGCGGCCAACAAGAATCAAAAAGTGATTAATCAAAATTTCATCCACGCTACAACAAACGGTTCGCTGCTTGCATGATAAGTTTGTCGTAATACTGATTCGATCAATTAATCTTGCTGGAAGACGGCGAAAGCTACGAACCCCCAAGTTGATATGTTTTTGTATAAAATGTAACAAAAAAAAACAAAACAACAACAGATAGGTAATAAGCAAGTGAATGTTATTCTGTAGCACAGGAGAGATAATACTAATATAATGGTTTGATTGTGTGTGCAGGAATGTGAAACGATAACTGTGATCCCCAGCCAAAAACAAGTCGAATCTTAATTTCTCACGCGTTTCTTCTATTTTTTTTCTCCATCATTAAGTTTCCAGAACTCTGACAGAATATCTTAATTTTTTTTCTTCATTAAATCATAAATCATAACTGAATTAAACTGAATTATAACTGTTTATTTAACACGTAGAAATGTGTGAAGGGGAAAAAAAAGCTCCCTGGTTGATTGTAGATTTTCTGGCGATTCAATCACCCTGCACAATCATCTAAAAATATTTCTTACAATTTTGTAATTTAAGGCTTCCTTAAGGATATCGGTAAAATTTATTGTAAATTAAATGAGGTCTGATCTGGCGGTTTTACCTGGGAACGTACATGTGGCACTATCCAGTCTGCATGGGGACAGGCCTCTTAAGGAAGAATAGCAAAAGCCTAAATGGCACTTGACATTGAAATGACTCAACACTGACATGTCGACTCGTGAACAAGAAGACGAGCCAGGTCAAACAAGGTCATCACTTTCGAACAATTGATCACTCGAGTTTCGAAATGTTGAATTGATGAGCTGATATCGGAATGCGTAACGAGGGAAATCAAGTCTGATGAATCTGGTGACGATGGAGACTGATCGTCGACTGGGCCTCTCTCTTCGGTCCTTTCTCCCATCTGCGGACAGTTTTCGTATCAAGGCGGCCCACACGTATACCACCAAGGGGGTCGAAAGCCCCGTCATTTGAAGATTATTTGATAACATGTGATAACACGCAAAATGTATGATCCATTATCTTAAGACTAGCTTTCTTAGAGTCAAACCCCTTTACCATAAATCGTATTAAAGGCGCCATTTTGGGGCGTATAACTCATAAACATTAACTAATTTGTCTTCCTATGTATGGTTAATTCATACTTAATATTAATGAGAAAAAATTTTTTCCCAAGCATTCAGCTTTCGAGTGTGATTACATATCTAAAAATAGAGTTTACCTGTTGTCCGAGTCCTCTGGTTCCGCGTACGTATTCACATGCAACAAATGGACCCATAATCGAATCTTGTATTATCGGATCGTATTTACTTTACATGCTATTTATAGATTGGAGACAAAAATGAAAATAAAAACCAATAATTATGACAATAATCAATTCTTAAAATGCAGTGAGTAAAAATAATAAAATTAAGTAGACATGAATGAAATAACAGAATATTAGTATTCAGTTGGCTTTCGTAAAATATTACGTAAATGTAATACCTTTCATTAATTATCAGACAATGAGAAGTGCGAACATTTTCACAGTAAATTTGATTGTATAGTGCATTTCATAATAGTTATTTTCAATAAATTTTAATGCAGCATCTGTTAAAGGTAAGTAAACTTTCCCCGCGTGCATTAAGTGTAACTTATAGAAATATCCTTTATAGAAATTATTTAGATTCTAGGTTAAACGCTTGAGTTGGCTTATACTAATAAAGAGAATCTATGTTATTCTTGGAATATATTATATGACGTAACATTAATTCAGCTACAGCATTCTAGGTTATACGCTTGACCTCACTTATGATCCACTAACCCGTGCTAAAATGACTCGGGTATAAAAACCGTGCTGAAGTTCGCTAATGTGTTTCAGACATCTTCGTTCTTTGGCCACTTCAGTAAGTTTCTGCAAAGGTCTCGAGCAAAAATGAAATACGCCACTACCGTAAGTAGACCCGTAGTATAACTAACTTTGCAGGGAAATTCCCCGAAAGAGGGAAATTGGGGTCTTAAGGGGAGAAGTAACAGAAAAGGGAAATTTAGATGTATAGCTTCGTGTTCTAATACGGCGGGGAAAAAGGGGAAAGCAAGGGAAGAAGGAAAAAGGTAACATGGAGGGAAAGTAAGGGAAAACAGAACCCTTTTTTTAAGTGAAAAGGGAAAACAGAAAGCGCAAGCATTTTTGTCACTTTCTATTAAACTAATTATATATTATTCACAGTTTCTTTTGATAATCTTGGTCTTCGGTGCTTGGTTGACTGAAGGTGGACCTCTTGGTACTCGCCAGAAGCGATTGGTCGGTGGATTTATCTCCGAGAAAGTTGTTGGGACAGAGACTTTCGTCCCCGTGACTCCTTTGAACGTATTTGCAGGAACCGGAGGCTTCAGTCAAGTCAAAGTAGCGGGTGGTTTCATCGCTGGCTGAAAAGGAGAATCTGCAATTACTTGATCTATTTATAAGTTCGTTACAATACGTGTTGTCTGCAAATATTGAATGGTCAAATAAAATATCTTCAACTGCTTTTACTGGAGTTCTTTGCGTAAAGTAATCTTTGTGAAGATTAGAAATCTAGTGGTAAAGGGTACGAGTTTCCTTCGCCTTTAACATTCACTATACAGGTAAGAACATCCAGACTTCATTACACGGGATTTTCCGGGTGCTGTTCTTGAAAATTTTTGTCTTGGAAAAGCTGCCGGTTCATGACTGCTGCGGCGTTAACAAGCGGGAAGCTGCATAACATTGAGAAGAGTGAAGTCTTTTTCTATCAGTGCAAGATGCGTTGTATCTATTGTGTATATCAGTGCAAGTTTTGTAGTTACTGTTGCTGAGAAAACAGTTACGACTATATAGGCCATAATAAGTCTAGTCTAGCACCAATCCGCTGGGGTCTATGTTATTCCAATAGATTCCGAATTATGTCCGGATTCGATAACGAGTGAATTGTACTATATTTTCATGTTCGCACACTGGTTTATCTCCGGAGGTTACTTTTTGCCCATGAATTACCCCCAAGACTCACCCCGGAATGTCGGTCTCCTCAAATGTCGGTTGTTCACACTGCGTGAAGGTTTGAGAGGTAAAACGACAGACGTTGCATCTGACAGTAACAAAACTCCACCACGTGGAAAGTTGTCAAACGTTGAATGATCACAAGAGAGTCCTTATTTATGAGTGTCTGTTGATTACAATGTTAATTTCGTCAAGGGACCAATTCGCTTTACGAACCTTTTGGGGAACTGTCAACTGAAGGATTCTGATAACTATGAATTAACGATGAATAACTGATAAATTAATGGCACTCTGACCGGCTAATAAAAATCAGATTACTTCATAATGTCTACTTCACTATTTTTACATTGATTCTATTGCGTTTGGAACGTTTCGATGACGTATTTTGACCCGCTTTTCGGACCTTTTACTTCGCGACGGTCACATTACCCCGAAAAGTAACCCCCTTGAAATATATTAGGGTAACTTTCAGGGGTAAGTCAACTTTACCCTCGGTTCAGGTCGTGTTCACACGTCAGTAGTAAAAATGGACTCACTTCTGAAAATTATTACTGTATTTATTGTCCGGCCCCGTATCTGTGGTAGTCAAGAGTGGGCGTTCCCTATTCGCACGGCTGTTCTTGGGAGTTGGTCCCTCGGGTATCTTGAGCAGGACAACAGAAGCAGTTAAGAAAAAGGCAAGTTCGTGTCCCACGAAATGCCACATATGTGAACAAAGCGAAAACAGTACAAGGCGCCACCGTCTTGATATCCTGTGCCACCAGGGCGGCTGTTTCGACGCGGACGCTTTTCCTATCGGCTTGCCATGTCTATTACCCCTCCTTGGTTCAAGTCTATACATATAAGAGAATTCTACCACGAGAATTTTCCGTCGGGTCGCCCATAAGACCTTCAGTTTTTTTCTTATTTCTTCGTGGGCCGTCGTGTACTAAACTTAGAAGAAAACTAGGCGTTCAATCGCCTGCCGGTCAGGTAGAGACTAGCCGGCCACGTTGAACTGTGCAGGGTATACTTTTACGCAAAAGTTCGGGTTCCTTGACAGTTGTGTGAATTTGTGCAGATAATAAGAGTAAATATGTGGTGGTTCATGAGGTGTAAATGGCACCGAAGATGTCGGCCGGTCCACGGAGTTTGTACGATCCATGCTGGCGTTCAAGATATACTTCAAAAGTAATTCAAAAGATGGATCAAGTAAATTAACGATATAAACTGGGAGAAAGGTGGGTAGGATGCTGGAGGACTGTTTACTACAGGACGGCGGATATCATCTAGGCATCAGAAATCAAAGGACTTGTTCTGTGATGATTACTAGACGCTTTTGAAAAATAAAAAAACTGAGCAATTTAATTACACTCATGCGTGCATTCTGAATTGGCTTCTGGTTCAACAGTGAACCAGAAGCCAGAAGATTAACAGAACGTTTAGCACTACTTTTGAAGTATCCTGACTGTGCACTATTACATAATCTAGTATGAATTTGGTCTGAAGGAATGAAGAAAGGAGTTACGTATCCCGTTGGCCTCAGTCAGTCGCACTTGGTGTCTTAAAGGGTTCATCTATGTTGAAGATGTGCTAGTAGATCACAGTATAGACGACCTGAAACATTTTATCAGAAATCTGAAGGTAGAAACACTAGAGTAACATGAGGATATTCGAAATTTACATGGGACCTACCACACGTGTATTTCTAGATTGATGTAAGGCACTGCGGTGTTGTCCTACACAGGTGATCGGGAGTCCGTCGTTTAAGCCATGTAAACTGCCGGTCATACGTGAGGCAGGACCTCAAGGCTGAAGCTATAACAGAGGCTTCTGCCTCACGTATGTCCATCAGCACATGTGTCGGGCGCTGAAACAAGAGTCATACAACATATATGACCTTAACAAGCACTTAGGTACACATATCAATAAATTTATATCAGGAAAATCTACTCTACGAAACGATAACCCAGCGGAAAGTTAAAGATATCGGCTACATCCTCAACGATATCCGTAACATATCTTGAATATCCTGAACCACGTCCGATCGTGGATGATTAAAAAAAAGCTGTGATGAGAATTATGAATCTTGATTATTGAGGGCACCATTAAGTATCCTGAAAAGCGTTTTTTCAGGACGCTGTTGAGTACCCTGAACATGTATTGTTCATGCATTCCAATGTCCAATTCATGAAACTATCCTTAATTTTCTGCTGGGAATAGAAGTTTGTATACACAGTCAGATGCCCAAACATTTTTTGTTCACATACCAAGGCAGTAGAAGAATTTTTAATACACTTTACCGAATGCAGTGTCTTTCTCGTCGACTGAAAGTGCAAACTTTCAGTCGACATTTATAAATGCTCGAAAAATACATTTTGCAAGAGAGTATTTGCTTTTCAGCTGATGATTGCCACTTCAGTGAAAAACATTCCAAATTAGGTTCTCTTCGGAAGCTGTTAATAGGCTTAAAATGTACATTTCCACATTTTCTAAGGAACAAGGTTGATCATCCAAGTCTAAGTACTGGATGGTATTGTTAAGGCTGGAGGCAAAGCCTGAAATGTCACTAACCCTTCTATATTCGAAAAACCTCGTTTCTATCCACCAAACGGACACGAAGTTATAAGTGCGCAATACCCATCCCCAGTGAACTTCTATTACCCCTTGTTTTTAAGTAACGGAACTCAGTTGTTAGTCACATGTCTAACTAAACTAAGAAGTTCAAAAGCACTTAGCTTTCACCGTTCCTACAAATAACTTACAATTCGTTCTTTCTTATTGCTTGCTTATGTTTATTTTCCCGTCACCTATACTTAGTCAGTACACAAGGTATTGTATTTAATCATAAATTATGCATAATAATGGGGCATAACTTAAAGGATTCATCCTCTGGTTTCTTACTTTCCCGACTGGGTACTAGTGCAAGGCTGCTGTACGTAGGTTATGCAGAACCCCAAGTTATTAGAATCCTTGGTTGTACTGGACGCTTCTAGCGAGTCGGTGTAGTAGTTCAGGATGAAAGGTTTCCTGTAACCTACACAGAAATAGTAATTTTAAAGTTAAGGGCTTTGAGAGGGACTGTTAATTAAGTACTGTAAACTGGAACTGGTGCGGTAACAGGCACCGCGGTCGTTGAGGGCGCAGTGGTCGTTGAAGTGTAACTTGAAAATATGCCCCCACAGATCCTGGATACGCAGTTCGTCGGCGAGTATGTTACAGTAGTTGATGACGACTGTGCTGTGCTGGTCGCCCTTTGAGCGTTTGCACACGGTATCTGAAGCCAATCGGTTGGGCACGAAGTATCCACTGCCCACGGTGCAGCTGTTTGTTGAATGCAATACATTAAAGGTTATTTTGGTAAAATTAACCTTAAGTATTCATTTTTCTGATGGAATTAAGAATGAATACCTGTTCCTGTCGCTTGCGCTCCACTTACAGAGAAAGCAGCACTCGCCGTGTTCAGAGAATCCGGACATGTTGTATAGCAAATTCCACAAAATCCCTTAAATTAGAAAAGAAACACTCGAATTACAGCATAGGCAATGAGCAACGTTAAATATCACTGAAAAGTAAATCTACCACACATGCTCGTTTGATAACATCTAGTTAAATCAATTCTTGGAATACAAAAATTAACTGGAGTTCTAACTACACGGTTTGAAAAAAAAAAGTGAGCAGGGTAATTTATTGTACAATTTCATTAAGTATACATATTCAGGGTTTTTCTCGTTGTTGAATGTGGTGGTGTGACGACCTTTAGCAGCTACATGAGGTGTGCAGTGAGTGCTTTTCGAGCAGCTATGATTTCCAGTATTTACAGTGAGATAAAGAACCCAGCGTTTCCACTTTCAATTTCCCCTTTTCCCCCCTCTTTCCTTATTTTCCTCCTTTTTCCCCTCCGTACTAGAATACAAGGCTGCACTTCCAGATTGTCCCTTTTCTCCTTTCCTTAATTTCGCCTTCTTCAGGGAATTTCCCTGCGAAGTGGAAACACTGAAAGAAACATCGGTCATCGCAATAATGTGCTGAGCAAGTTGAGACATACTCACCGCGTTCATACGGATGCAGATCGCGTAATCCTGATTTGCTAACTGGCGAGTCGTGGTGGTGGGCAAAGTCGTAGATTTATAATTGAAGGACTGTAGTGTTCCTGAGGTCCCCTGATAATACTGCAGACATTGGTCAGGGGCTAATCAGATGAAACACTCTAATTAAAGAATACCAAATCTAGTTTAGTTGATTACCTAAACTGGTGTAATCACTACAAGGAATCTGAGTTGCTTTGATACTCCAGGAACGTGATGTTGTGGTTGTTGTAGTGATGATGGAAAGTTGGAAAGAATCCGTATTTGAACTCATGTCCAAATACACTTTGAAGAAAAAAAATATCACAGTTTTGATGCGAGATGAATAAAGAATCAAAATCTTACTATGCTGGCCAGTATTATCACCGCAAATGATAGGTACTGGATTAGATGCTCCAGAACTGACAGTGAACATATCAGTCGAACAAACGCCGTCCGTATCCGGCTGACTCAAAGTAAAGGAGTAAAAATCAAGCCTAGGTGAAACAAATTAAATCACTTGTGATTCAAGCAGTCTGTTTAAATGCTTTGTACATACCGTATTTGACAGATGTTGGACGAACATTTCTTTACGATGAAATTGCACTGAGCAATTTGGCTGTAAGTAGTGCTAACTCCACCAGGATTCTGCCAGTACGAGCAGTTGCGGCTGGATGTCGCTCCACAAGAAGCGTAAATGACTGTTGGAAAAAAAAACAAAAAAAAAACTTAAGTTTCCATACAAATTCATGGCTTTTTTCGAACGCATAAATGCATTCGGTTTGACTCAATTCCCCATAAATTCAAAGAAAAGCTACTTACAGACGCAACACACTCCAAATCCGGATGCACACGAACCCGTACCGGTACCTCCTGCTGCACTACATTCAGCGGAAGTTAAACAAGTTCCATTGTACCCACTGCTTGCCGTGCACATGCTGTTGGAGAACCGTACTATGGTGAACAGCGAAATGACTAAAAGAATTCAAAATTAATGAAGATGGAAGTATTGCGCACATTCAATCAAACAGTAGCATACATTTCGCGTTTCGATCCTCTTCTTCAGTCGAATTTCCCGACGGTACGTCACGAGTGCTCTCGTCAGCAGCACGGGCTAGTGTTGTAAACACTAGGAGAAGGAAAACCAAGCGCGAACTCTTCATTGTACCGGTGCGATGAGTTATCTGGCAAGCATTTAAATTAATCGATAAGCCTTCCAGAATGAGAGTATTTTACCACAAACAAGTTGGAATGCATGGCAAAAAGTAAAACTAACAGATCGGTGTACGAGGTTGTAAAAGCAAGGAAAATAAAATATCAGAAGTCACTCAAGATGTTATATCTCAGCAAATAGTAAGGGACTAAATCAACAGCACAAATTAGGGAAGCCATTCTCTGTTCTTAGTGTCAAGAAAAAATATTGTGATAAGTCAAATCATGTACTAGCGAAATGCATTATACCTTAAACGTAACTTGAGTCATCGAAACTGAATATTATAAAGTTAAGCAATATCTAGCTATTTGGCTGTTTAACGTTATATTTAGAGGAAGAGTATGAAGATCTCTTACCAAGTTCCACGACTGAATCGGTGGACGAGTACTGATACCTCGATACATTTGCAAACCTGCTTTTATACCAATCCTAATCTGTGCCTCCTCCTCCCGATTCCCCGCCTTCTTCACCAGTCGCGGTGAAAGAACTGCGAGTTTACAGTAGTTCCTTTGAAGGTTTTTGAACACTGTACGAACAATGGCCCAGACCTTGAAAGACGTTTTGCGCATTAAGCCTAAAATGCACTGGAGTTGAATTATGAAGTTTCCGTGAGATGTACCTGAAGATCGGCCTCGCGGTTTTCAGCTACAGAGGTAGAGATGGAAGAGTTAATTCAACTTTGAAAGAAAATATAGCGAGCGATTTACAATTATGAGATAGTTAAAAGTCAGGTCTGAAATTTAATCAAATTTACATCCAAGGAACTGTAGCACAAACTTGAACTATAGTTCTGCAGCTTTTACTATAGAATAGCTAGTATCTGCATCTGTAATGACTACCACAGTTTAATAATGCCAGTAAGGCCATCTTTCCACGAATAAGGCTCGATGAAATTCTAACTTGGTGATTCTGTAGAACTTACGTTTACAGAAGATGTGTAATAGTTCAAACATTTTGGAAATTACTTGCTCAAGTATTTCATTCCTGTAGTGAATAACAGAAGTTCTATGCTCTCACCACCCGGTAACATACGTACAAAAAATATATTTAATTTAATTATTTTGTGTGATTTGCAGTTTTGTATGTATGAAAGTAAATTAATAATAATAATTATAACGGAGACTCCGCATTATTTCTTGTACTTTGCAATTCGTGGTATTTGAGCACATGTCATGCTGCTAATGAAAAAAAATTTGAGTCATGCCACTTGCTCAGCTACGCTTCATTATACGCTACATTAATTTCTGTTGCCATTTTGCTAAAATGGTTTTGTTGGTTGTAAAACTGTGAGGTACACTAAGTAGCTTTAGTTGTGGTTTTGGCAAAAATCGTTTGCTGGGACTTGTAATGTTCGAAGTGTTCGACAATAATAGGGGAAATCGACTAGATATGGTCCATAGTAAATCTTGAACAAATAGCAGTTTCGTAGCACGTTAACATGCTACCATTGATCATTCGTATCAAAAGTATCACATTTTTACTTCCAGTACATGACATGACGGTATACTGAATAAGTTGGGTGAAAACTAATAAGATAGTTGTGAAGGTTTCTCCTCAGAATGAAACCGGTAAATCCATTCACCCCCTCCCCCTGCCCTTTAACAGCTATGTGGAAGTTTTATGAGAAGTTTCTTGGTTCCAGTAAGTTTTGCGAATTTCATGGGAAAATTCCCTTGGTCTCCGTGGGCGCACAAGTGTTGGATCTTGGCAACTAAAGAGTGAGGTATTCCATCTACCGCATGCTACGCTTTCACACTTTCTGAACTTCTGCAAGGTGACTTGTGGTAAGTCATTTTCCTCGTTACAAAAGGGGTATTCGTCACAATTTGTTACCTTCGGGAAGGGATACGCACGTGTGGTATTATATATTAAGAAGTTATACTACTCAGCGTCTTATTATACTTTTTGTTCTACCGTGAACCGTCGGGAAATTCGTTACAACGAGTAAGATGACGTTTCGTGAACTATCTCTTGGAAAAATTTAAAAGAGTTGTGTATTTCGTCCAACTTAGCTGCTTGTGCTTGCCCATTTCTTCAGCTCTTTGCTTTGCCCATGTGTAGGGTAGTAACAGATTTGCGATGTGGGAAAATTCCGGTTGCAGTATTATATTTTTGCTCTAACCGTTCAAACCTAAGTTCATCCAGTGAAATTGAGAAACCTTGCGAGCTTTTGATTCAAACTTACTCCAGATCTTCAACGGAATAATTCTCGCATGAGGTATAGGATTCCAACGAAAACGAGTTGAACTTAAAGAAAAGGCTTTAGGACTATTAAATTTACTAGATGTCAGATTGCTAGATGTTTGATGGAGAAATGATGAACAGTTAGGCGAAATTTACCCATCTATATTATCTGTTCTTTGGATAAAGGCAAGCGTTCTTGATGTTCCTCTTGATGTTCACCTGATAACGTGTATCTGTCATCTGGATATTGTTTAAGGTAAACCAATAGATATTTTTTTGTCGTAGGAAAGATTTCTGATTCCCACCCAAGTTTTTAACACTTAAAGAGAAATGTAATACACAGCAAGAGGATTCTCTTACGGCAGCTACTTCGAAAAGGGCCCACAAAATGGTTGGGGCCATGCTCTCACGGTAGCCACCGAAATTGAAATAAGGTTAAAATAAACTCGCGAAAATCAAGCGAAATTACTCTGGACGTTTTCTGTAGAATAAATAAAAATTATAGTGTGAATTTAAACATTTTCAAGCATCTGTACCGTGAACAAAATCGAAGCTTAGTTGTCGGAATGCATAAAAATCTGGTAACAGTCTTTGTTGACTTTCATTTCAGTTTTGAGCGCTACAGCACCACAATCGAGGTAGGGCTCAAAACTAAATTCATGAGTTTTCTGTTGTTCCTTGACATTCTTTTTAGTGAGTATACAACATGATGTTCCTCATATTCACTTACCTTTCTATTTCTAAAAACCAGAACGCTCTAAGCTTTTCCCTTCGTTTTACTATAGCTGTGGGAGCTTGTCCATTTTCAGATTTAACCTGTTGATTTTCCTTTCTTCCTAAGGGCTGCCACAAACCGGGATTGTCACGTTTTTAGCAAGACCTTTTCAAAGCCGTCAAATTTGCACAGGCATATGAAGGCATATGCACTGCACCAGCGAAGCCAAGATTCCGTGTCGAAAAACGGGATGCCGGTTCGATGCTTAACTGACGCAGATCACACGGTCATTGTTCTTCAGTACTAAACATGGCGGGATGCTTGGTGTAGAACCCGTAACAGGTCTTTGGGAAGTTGATTGAAATGTAACAAGAGTGCTCGGAAGGTTTTATGGATAACTATCTAGGCATGAAGTAGGTAAAACCATGTCTCGTTCCCACCACGTCCCTTGAACTGGTGTGTGAAAAGTTTACTAAAGTTTATTGGTTGCAAGCATTTTCGCGAATTTTTAGGGGAAAATCCCCTTGGTTTCTGTAGATGCACTATGGTGGGTTGATGACAGCTAAAAGGCAAGGTTCCACATCTGCCGTATGCTACGCTTTTGTACATTCTGAGCTCCAGGAAGGTGACTTATGATTAAGCCATTTTCCTTATTGTAAATGGGGTATTCATCGAAATTTATTACCTCTTGAAAGGGGTACACACACGTGATATCACACTATCAATGAATAATACCTAGTGAATTATGAAACACTCTGTTCTACCATAAATTATCGTGAAAATTCGTTATGAAGGAGAAAAAATGTTTTCTGACATCATCTCTTGGGAAAAATCTAGAAGAATTTTTGTTTGTTTTGTCTGATTCGCTGCTTATTCTTTCCCAACCATTTCACGTGCATGGCCATCATAGATCATCACTACAATGCGGAGAATTGCATGGCTGAAACAGTGTTGTTTCTCGTCCTGAAATCTAAAGCCATCTAAAGAAATCTTAAAACCTTTTACGTTTCTGTTCTAACTACTCGAGATCTCCGATGCAGTGGATATGGGATACATGAGGTTACATTTCAACCAAAACAGAGTTCAGCTCAAAAAAAAGGTTGAAGCTCGTTGCGTTTAATTATTTGGAATACTGAGTTCCGGCTCATTCATACACAATAACTAGTTCGCAGTAAAAAACTTGACAAAGCAGAGCTTCAGCACATCGCTAGTTCACGAAAAGCATACACTTCTAGAGGAACCCAGGAACCCTTTCACAAAGGTCATGGTTAAGCTAAATTATGGGGAATCAGCTTATATTCAATAACTATGAATCGAATAAAGCTGCAGCGTAGTAGAAGCAGCACTTCTTAACACTGCATACAATCAAGGTTTTTGCCGGAGCTTGCTTTTCTTCAGGAACCGCCGAGCGAAACTTATGTAGAGAAGTTGTCCTTTAACGGACAATGTAATTGCGTCCCGTTGTGTGCGCTCTGCAGGAGACTGTTCTTCTTCCTTCGTAGGGGCCATCCAATTTTTATTTTAGATCCACATCCATTTATTACACACCTATCAATACATAATGCTTGCGGCCTCTGAATTTCTCGACTGTTTTGTACTTTAAATTCATATTGACAGCAATTTTTATTTGGTAACTGCCCAAGGTTTTGACCACAGCGGGTGTTGTAATTAGCAGAAAAGTACCAAGCACCAAATGTACATGCTGCTACGTTGTTGTTCTCGTTGAGCTGTGAAGGTTACTTTGCGGTCATGCAGATACCGTGTCATACTCTTTTCGAGTTTCCCAGCTTTTTTTCACATATTCTAACACTCGTTTAGAATCATAGTAATGGTATAGATGATTGAGAGTTCGGCGTTTTTTTCAGGAATAAGTAATGTAAAATTGTAATATTTATTTGGTCATTTTTATAATCGGTGTCATATGCTTGTGACAAATTTTCTAATGTGTCATATTTTTCATGGAAATCCCTGAGGAGCACCAACGTCTCTAATTAAAGTAAAAAGGTATGTATACATATTTCATCACACTCCGCTGAAGCTGAAAGTGCCGGAGTTCGACATAACCAACCATCTGAACACGTGAACCAACGTATAGGTAAGAATTTAAATATACTGGGAATATCTTTTTGTTTGTGTATTATTTCGTTTCTGTGACATGACCGCTCGTTCTTGATCGCAACAGGTGGTGCAGTGTGCAAGAGGCACGGAAGATTAACGCGTACTTGATGCTACGTTGTACCCGGTGCACTCTGAAGGGAGCTTTGCGGTTTTTGACAATACGCCTTTGTTTTTGTTCGTGTCCACAATTTATTATTGGGCTATTAGCCCAGGCTCGAGTGAAAACACGTACAATACCGCGCGATTGGTAAGGTGTACATTTCACTCAATGCTAAAAGTTTGCAGTTTTCAGGTAACTTGTTCTGAAGGTGCAAGTCGGACAAAAAATTCATGGAAAATACCACTCCGATTTATTCTAAAGCTAACGAATAATGGGTATGACGTTTTTGCTTTCGAGATGGACAAGAATGAACATGGTGAGAACGTGGTGATCACGCGGCCGCCATTTGTTGGCTGCTGCATAACCAGCTTGCGAGGTATGTACTGCATTTTACGTACTGAATACTACGATATATATTTGTTGACAAATAGTCCTCTCTGACAGGTTATGAGAGAGACATCATCCACTGCACTCAAGAATTGATGACATGATGGATGAAAATTAATGTTTTCAGTTCAGAGCGTTACAGAAAATAAATTTTTTAAATTGTTATAAATCAGGTATTTCAGAATGCAAATTAACAATCATTTTACCAACAGGCTTACTTCTTTGAACTGGACATTCATTCCCTAAAGTAAGTAGGCTCACTGTACCGTTAATATAGTAAAAATAAACTAGAATATACGTTCAAATTAAAAATCGTCACATTGTTTTTGTCATTTACATTGAAGTTAGCAATATGAATCGTTAAAAGTTTGGTTACAAGTGCAGAGCCTTGTATTGCAGCCTTGTGCAGAAGTCTTGCATTTTTTTGTCTCTGCCTTTTTACATGTTAACTATATCTGTCCTCCGTAACTAAATTACTACAAAATTTTGTTCGCATGAGAGTTTCAAGTGTACCACCTCAACAACTTCTTGAATATTTGGTCATGCAATGTTCTAGTTCCACAAGACCCTTTGTTATCTTAACTGTCAATACCTTTACCCAACGGTGAACATACCGGGTGGAGTTACGTGATAAAACTAAACCAGTAGTTCTGAAACTTGGTATGGCAGTGTTTTTGTTGAATCGCCGTCTGAAATGGGACGTCACAGTTTTGTACCAATCTAAAATCCTTTTTGAGACAGAAGCTCTTCAATAATAGTTTATTACTTTCTGATGTTTATGGTTCATTGTGTTAAATTCATTTACAAAATTTTTGTTAAAAACAACTTGTTAAAACATTTAAAAACACACCACAGAAACAAAAAAACAGGCATGCTGGTCAGGATACTTGACGCTGTTGGAGAACTTTACTGAAGCATACTAGTTAGCACGCTGGAAGATGCCCGGTTATAAGCTAGTAAGCATGCTAGAGTATGTCAATTAGTATGATAAGGATGGATATCGGGATTCTGCAATGTGCTAAGTAGTAGCTCAGACGCACTGAAGCATTCAGCATGCTGACGATGCTTGTATCGGCCAAATTTGGCGTGCCCAGCATGCTGGGCTTGCCTGTCCTTTTTTCAGACCATTAAGCATGTATAGACACTTTATTCAGCGTGCTAGGTTCTTCTTTTTGCACTGGGAGTTGTACAGTTGGCAGTTGTTGTATAGTGTACAGTTGTACAAATGGCAGCTGTACTGCCATTTAATCTAACCGCATGAGAGACTCACGTACAGAAAACGCAAGAAACTTTTGCGATTATTGGCATGTCCATATCCCATGTTAGCTGAACTTATAATGCCTTCAAACAATCCAGGGCATACCGAATGAAACTCTGTGGTAAACCTAAACCAAAAGTCTTGAAACGTTTATTGCAATGTTTGTGCCAAATGGTCATTCGAAATATGAAGTCAAGGATCTTTACCAATGACAATCTTTAATCAAAATGGGCCCCGAATAATAGTTTTTTTCCATTTTTTCTGATTTTCATGGTTTGGTATATTAAATTCATAAATAAAAGTTTTATGCTGGCTCCCCGCTGCTAACTCTGCTGTGGCCCTGGAACCAGTAACCATTTATAAAACACACCAATTACGACAAGCGGGAGATATAATATGTTTTAAGAAACACTTGCTAGAACATCGAGGGAACCAAGTCTGGATGTTCCTACCACCGAATCTTATATGGGTATTGGACCCACGATCTTTTTTATATTGCTCTTTTCGAATTAACTAAACCCTTTTTTAACCTGAATTAGTAACGGCTGAAAAAATACTATATTTAGTCACCCAACATTTATAAATTGTGATTAGAGCACAAATAATGCAAATGAAATCGAGTATAAGAATCAAATAATTCCAGAGTGTTTGTTTCAGCCTACATGGAGACTTCCCGCTATTTTGGTTCGATCGATTGTCTTCCAGTTCCTTCATATCCGTTCACAGGAGTCAGGAGGAGGAAAGCTTCAGTCTCAGCAACTGTCGTGGAGAAAAACTGACGAGTCGCTTTTTACGGGTCGGTTTGATAGATCCACCTTCAGCCAACGAATCACCCAAGACTAAGAAGAAACTGGAACATATAGCACAAGCTAGTTCATTACAAACTGATAGTATATATGGACATACTTATGAATGGTGATGGCAAGTTTCATGGACCGGATGCTGCTCTTCATTAAGCTGTACTCGCGTTTTCTGAATCCAACCGCGGACATTTGACAAGCCTGCACGTGGCACTTTATTCTTGTTTCTATATTTTCTCTTTAAGCTCCTTCAACTTCCGCTTCTGGCGTACACTTGTGTTATACCAGCCGTTTCGTGTGCAGTAGCTGATTACTTGATTTCAAATACAGATCAATTGTGTCAAAGGTAGTATGTACTGTACTGCAACTTGGCTCCTTGTGTAACAATGAACGCCATGAGCAAGCAAGTATGTAAGCACTATTCTTTTAGGGTCCTGCTCGAATGCCCTATTACTGAACAAGTTCAATCTGAAGGAACATAGTCACCATTTCCGTTTCCTCCAGAAATCCCATTCAGTATCTTATTCGACGCGTTCAGATACGCTGAATATGTGAGTTGGGTCACAATAGATGACCTGAAATGTTTAATTGGATACCAGTTGGCGGTAATGCACAGTAATCGGAGGATATTTGTCATCTACATGAGACATTCTTACTCGTGCATATCTAGACTGACATAAGGTTCTGCCAAGCTGCTAAGCTGCCCTGTATCTGGAATTCATCGTTAAGCCACATGAACTGCCGGTCATACGTGAGGCAGAACCTCTAGACGAATTCATCATTCAACATATTGAGAAGCCAACCTGCATAAATCATATCAGTAGCATCACGTTTGACACGAGGTACCTCTTACAACACGACAGGACTCGACTTCAGGTGTGAATCCTCTAAGTGCAACTAACCAAGTTGACTGAACGAAATAAAAGAGTGCTCCGAAGGATTTATAGGTAATTTTCTCAGCATGAAGCAGGTAAAACCATGCCTCGTACCCATTATGTCCCTGCAACTGCTACTGCTGTGTGAAAATCTAACCAGAAGTTCTTGGTCTCCCAAGCACTTGTGCCAATTTTAGAGAAGATATCCTGGTTCCAGTTGTCACATTTTTGGTGATCTATTGCAACAACACAACAAGACACCATTTGTGCTAGACACTACGCTTTTGCACTTAGCAAACTGTTGAAGGTGACTTGTAGATAATCCATTTTTCCTTATTAAAAATACATCTACAATTAATGAAACATGACAACGTATTAAGTACAGAAGCATTGGGAAATACGTACAAGTAAGGCTTTTGCTCTTGTCTTACGATTTTTCAGATAACGTAGCCAAGCCTCAGTAACGAGCTGATCGTTAAAGAATAATAGGGTTGCATCTTAGTCTAGCATGCTCTGCAGGGGATCCCATATTGAAATCCATTTGTAGTAATTCTCGGGTCGTTAAGTTACGACCTGCTACAGTCAAACATACAAAAAGAAAAAGTCGTCTACCCCTTAGCTTCTTGCAAGCATTACCCGATCGCTATTTGAAATGTACTTCCATGTATAAAAGATGCGCATTGAAACATGCAGTGCTTGTAGCCTTTGCGCTAACTATATTATCTGCAACTAAATTAGAATTTCTTAGTGGAAATAATTTTATCTCATTATTGCTCCAAGCTTTCGGCCACAGCGGGTGGTGTAATTAGCAATAGAGGACATAGCTTCACGTCCACTGAGTAATACATTGCACTCGGTAAACTCTGAAGGTGACTTTATAGCCATGTGAAAATTTTCGCGTACTTTTGTTTAGCGTTTCCCTCAGCTCAAGTAAAATCATTTTACAATCACAGCTACGGTGCAAAAACACCTGAAAATTTGATCTTTTTTATTCGTCTACAAAACATTCTGTGTGTTGTATTACATTGTTACGTTTTCTTTCGGTCATACGTTTGCTTTGGAAGGAAACATTATCTGAACGCATTATTCTCCCTCACTGTTTGCTCCTATAACGGAATTAAATACGCTATAGGGTGATACTGACTGCTCAGCTGGCAACGTACTCTTTAAAACATGCTATGATTACAGAACGAGACGGAACAACAGGAGTGGGATGAGTTTTCCTATCGAGCTGCTCTGAGGAATAATTTACTTGTTCATTTCATAGGATCTACTCACAAAGAGGCAATCCCATGTTTTAGTGCTACGTTGTAGTCCATACTAGTATCGTATCTGCACACTGCCATCGGATTGTATATGGAGCCACACTTTCTTCATTCAGTAATATTTTAAAATGATTTAAATTCTAGATCTTCTTATATTTAATCGCCCAAGTCGGATGAGTTTTGTATTTGAACTTCCTGCAAAGTGCAAAGGTTTTATTCAAAATATTCTTGTGGAATCATTCACATTTTGTCGCATAAAATCGTGGTAGTTTTCAGTTAGGCTTCAAAGAGTTTGTGGGATCTCCCAGCTACTGTTTTGGGGCATATTAGGAATCTCCTGCTGTTGTAGTAATTTACATCCTGACATGGCTTCCAATATGTGGTCGCAGCAGGCGGTACAATTTTCAGTACGTTACAAAAATCCACGACTACTTGATTCTCCGTTGTATTCGGCGAATTCTATGACTATGTGGTTTTTGAAATTACCTGTATTGTCCTCCCTCCCGCGTACGTTATGTTAACTGTAGTTATCACCACGCTTCACAGTCCAATACTACGTTTAAGGTGTACACTTCACGGAAGTGCTGCAAATCCCCATTTGCAAAAATTAAGTGAACCTCTCGGATAACTGATTTACATTGATCTTGAAGTTGTGTTGGAAGATATTTCCCTCCAAGGAGGGATATTTCACTTTTTTAGTAAAAACGCAGTTTTCAGTATTACGTTCGGGCTACACCTTTTCCCGTGGTAGACATACCGGAGTTTCGTAGGTGGGTGGTCGATTTGAATGATCTCTATTTCCTTCCATCGCGCAGAAGTCTCGTCCGCATATTAAGCAACAAAGGGAAGAATTATCGAGGTAGGGTAGACCGAAATACTTATTTATCAATTTATTTAATTCTGAATGTACTCGCACACTATTTCAGATGTTTTGAAGCTGGACCTGCTGGACGCCGCAAAGTCTTCTAAGCTGCACCTGACGTGCGACATTTGGAACAGCAGGGCTAAGCAAACTGTTCTGGGCGTTCCGAATTCATTTTACAAATTCAAGGTGGCAACTTTGACGTCTAGTACCAGCTTTCCGCCACTTTAGTGTAGATCAAACTGAAGATAATGTAATGAAAGCCCTGCATGATGCTGCTCTCGACTTCGAGATCAGTTTCCGTAATATTACGTTTTGCTGCACCGATAACGCGGCCAATATGGTCAAGGCTTTTTCTAATGTCCCTGACAGTGACAACAACAAGAAACCGACGAACTACTCCCAAGTATTCAACAGACGAGTCTGACGACAATGGTGGTGAACATGACAGCTGTGGAGATCATCCAACAGAGGAGACAGAGAACAGGAGAGAGAGAAGAGAACATTTAAACCCTTCCCGCTAATAACTTTCTAAGATAATTTTATTGATAGAGCCTCGAACAAAGGGGAAGCCACACTGCTACAAGAAATCCTTGAAGGGACGGATTCTAAACAGATCAGATCTTCAGGTACGACTATAGAGAGCTTCATTCCTGATGCCCAACGCATGCCCTCCGTGGTTCGTACGCTTCAGCTGGTTCTAAAGGATGACGATCGTCTCATTCACAACAGCAGCTACGAATCCTGAAAGGCGTCCAGAACGTGGTGGCGTTTTTCAGTCGTTCTGTGAAATTCTCCGAGGGGTTGGAAGCGGTAGCAAAATGCTAGCTAATATATCTAGTCGCGACAAGGTGGAACTCGAGCTGTGCAATGCTTGAATGTTTTATCAAGGCAGTTACTTCTAACTATTGCCCTTGGAGAATTTTCTTCTTTTTTCTGATTTTCCTTCCATTGATTTTTGATGTCTCTCTAGATCCATCCGCATGTACAAGCCGTTCTTGCTAAGGCACGGAAAGAGAAGGGTGGTGAACCGCCCAAGTTTCCACGGACCGAAGTAAGTACATTTCAAGAAGCTTTTTTCATCCTGGATGTCTCTAGGCAAGCTATAGATACGCTGTAAGGGGACGGCCTTACATTATCACTGATTATCCCTTTCATCTTTGAGCTTGACCGTGGTATCCAAAACATTCATATTTCACTTTCAAGCCGTGCAGAACCAAGTTAATCCATTCCTTTCTCTGTTTATAGAACTCTCAAATCTGGGATCCACATCAAAAACAGAAAACTGTGCATTTGTCAGGAGAGTTAAGGAAGGAAGAACTGAAAATGCGATTTCAAGGACTCGTACACCAGGAAATCTGGACTCTATCTACTGTACTGGATACGTGGTTTATATTGCAGGTAACCTGTTGTGAAAATCTACTTTCGGTTCAGAGTCTCATTCTCAACCATCCTAAGACTGCGCAGGTTTTTCGAGACTGTGCAAATACACGAGTTACAGATTCCGAAGTAATAATGACCAAACCTGCGGCTGAAGCAAAACGAGCGCTGAAAGACTACGTACAGATATCCGTTAAGCCCACTGCTTCTCACCTAGTCCCTCAAACGAATTCTCCGGCAAAGCAGAGTTGACTGGAAGAAGCATGAAGCGGGAAATCTTTTTTTTTTTATAAAACAAGCCGATGAAAACGTTTCTGCTAGTACGACACTAGGTCCGAACTCGCCTCCCAGCGAAATTGCTTCGTACCTACAGGAACAGATGTTTATTAGAACTGTTCACTGTTTATTGCCTTTCATTATAAAGACGCAATATAAATTTGTACTATTATGAATAACTGAAAATGAACCGAAATTCGAACCTATGAACCTGAACTGTGATCCGAACCGGGTGAACCGGATCAGTGGTGTTTGTTTGAACCGTGAACCTCAACCGGTTAACATTTTGTCGTGATCCACCCACCTCTGCTAAGTTGTAAGTTATATACTGCACGAATAAGTATTAGAAATTTTCGTTCCCAAAAATCAACTGAGCTTCAGATGAAAGACTTATAGTTTACCTTGGAATTATGTTAGAGGCTACTTTCTTCCAGACTGGAACTTTAACATGTTTAATTAAGCTCTGTCTCATCATATCTTTCAGTCATATTAATGAAATATTTGCATTTAGATTCTCACATTTAAGATCAGTCATAAAACCTGCAAACAAAGATCCCCCGCGATTCTTCTTATTTTTGTGTAAAAGCAACAGCCACACTTGCCGATAGGGGAAAGATGTGAACTATAGCATCCTTGTTTAATAGTTGTCTACGCAACGTATTGTTTTCATCCTTTGGTTCAGGGGTGTCCATCCCCCTCTATGTCTGCGATGCAAGTCCCCCAAAACGAATGCTGTACCCCCTCCCCCCTCCCGCCTCCAATAATGATACACAGCCACGTTATCTGTTCCATTATTAGTGATAATCACAAAGGACAGAATTGTGCGCAGATTCTAGTCCCAACAAGATGTATTTTTGAAACGTTTGACAATGTTTAGTCTACGAGACTGTTTACCAAGGACAGAGAGGTTCTTGCAAATCTTTCGAGAGTTCCAGTACTGGAAATTAAATCAAAAATATCACTTTCAGTGGACATAATAATCATGACCTCCATCCACGCGTCGTGCATAAAACTTATTTCTTGGACGATTTTTTACGAGGTTTAGAATGCTCATTGAATGCTTAGAGAATAGCTGGTCACAGCCAATGTAATTAAGTTGCCTTAAGCAGTAGCAAGTTGGGGTAGCCTGACAGTTCCTTAACTATGCGGTACGGTTTGAGGAACCCAGACTGCAAGTAACGACAGACATCCCCACTGCCATCGGAACGTTCGCTGACCAGTGTTGCCACTTTTCAATCTACCATTTTCCCCTCTTCCCTTATCTTTCCCCTTTTTCCCCCTCCGTGCAAGAATGTACAGAGTCTAGTTTTCCTCTTTACTCTCTTCTCTTCTTCTTGCCCTTTTCAGACTCCATTTCCCCCCTTTTTCAGGGAACTTCCCTGCAAAAGTGGAAACACAGTCGCTGACCTTCTCGAAATCTTGGTCTGGGTCTGCTTCCTGCCCTTCAGGGTTCTTAATCTGCTGGTCGAAGCTAAACTGTTTGGCTTGTATCGTTTCTCTGGCCTTTTCGTAGGTCTCAGATTTTCCACATAAATGTATTGCTCTTAAGGCGGTCAATTTTAACGAAACTGCGCAGTTCAATGGCAATCGCTATGGGATCCATGTCGTAAAAAGGTCGAAGATTTTGAATATCGATGAATGACACATCCATGTTCTTCGCTAAATTAGTTGAAGCAAAAAAGCTTCTGGTCGAACACGGAGGTGGTTTCGATGCTGAATCTTTCGTTAAGCTTAGCCAACAGGCAATCGAGGATCTTAAACAAACTTCAACTCCCCTATGTAACTCATCACAGTTGAACCGTGATCTACCCCCTCCTCGTAGATACCCTTGCTTTGGTTCCTTCTTTGATTCTTCTCTTTGTTATTGTTTCTTCTTTCTTGACCACAGACCACATGTTAGCTTAACCGAGAATGCCTTCAGCCAATAGGGAACACACCGGGTGGAGCTCCGCGCCAGTAAACTGGAAGTTTTGAAACATTTATGGCAATGTTTACGGTAGATGGTCGTCCGAGATGTGACGTCACGGCTTTGTGAACCAATGAAAATTGAAATGTAATAAAATGAAATCCAATGAAAGCGTATAGGTTTTCTTATATAAATTTACCTATTGTATTCCGCCTTTTAGTTTTGTTTTCCTCACATTAATGGCAAACGCAGTCAGTCCTTCCACTGTGCAGGGAAATTCGTTTAAAAAGGGAGAACTGGGTCTCGAAAAGGAAAAATAAGGGAAAAACAACATAGCAGTATAGCTTGATATCCTAGATGGGAGGAGAAAGGATATACTCGATATCTACAAGGAAAGGGGAAAAAGGGAAAACCGTGCCCTCTGTAAGGGAAAACGGAAAATTGAAAGTAGAAGCACTGTGAACACAGTAAACTTAAATGGAAACATTAAAAAAATACTATATTTAGCCTTACAATATTGCCTTACACCCTAGGCAAATTACTTTAGCTCAGTGGGTCATAGGTTAGATCACGCGCGCAATCCTAGAATACTGGAGTTAATACAACATAATATTACAGAGAACATGTCCAGAATAGTCTGATTCGTCTGCACTGGAAGAAATCAAATAAAGCGTTTAAGGAACAATTCTAAATACTTTCTAAAAGGCATTGTTCCTTAGAAGTTATACGTCTGCACTTCCCAGAGCACTTCCTTCACTTCATGTAATGTGCTGCAACAAGATATGTATCGCTACGCAAATCTTCCCAGCAGAAAATTAAGGATAGTTTCAGGACCCTGAAAGTATCCTGAAAAGGATATTTTCAGGATGCCATTCAGGACTCTGAGTGCAGTGAAATTGGCCCACTTCCAGGGTGTTAGGACCCTGACATTGGAAAGCCTGAATAATACATGTTCAGGGTACTTAACAGCGTTCTGAGAAAACGCTTTTCAGGATACTCAGTGGTGCACTCAATAACCAAGATTCATAATTCTCAACACAATTTTTTTTTACTCATCCGCGATCGGACGTGGTTCAGGATATTCAGGGTATGTTACGGATATCATTCAGGATGGAGCTGACCTCCTTAATTTTCCGCTGGGACTACGATATCGTTCAGGATGGAACCGACATCCTTAATTTTCCGCTGGGACCACGATATCGTTCAGGATGGAACCGACATCCTTAATTTTCCGCTGGACCACGATATCGTTCAGGATGGAACCGACATCCTTAATTTTCCGCTGGGACTACGATATCGTTCAGGATGGAGCCAACATCCTTAATTTTCCGCTGGGACTACTGGGACCCTGCCCCGACCTTCTGTTGCGCCACTGGTCTTTGGTTTTCTTTTCTTCTCTCTGTCTTCCCTTTCCAAAATTCTGATACTATCCTCAAGTAGTTCATTTTACGATCCCCCTACCCCCGTGAGTACCACTGTCCAATGAGTACCTTTACGTTTCATATCGTTGTCATGCAATTCTAAAGAATATTTTGTTAATGGGAAAAGAGCACACAGCCTAGGTTTGACTAACGCTTCGTTCTTCTCGAAAGAGATAGTACTTTCAGTGTCCTTGTTCTCTGAGTTCAAGCCGCTCTTAATCTTTGACGAACTTTCGGCGACATTTTCATACGTTACGATTTCTTTCTTCAGCACACGTTCAAGGAATCGAAATTTTCGGTTCAGCTCTGAAGTAGACTTTCTCTTACTTCAACTGAATTCCGAGGCTAGATTGGCCTACCTCTCACAGAAGTCTCATGCTGACTTCTGGCTTTCGTTTATTCATTTTTTTTTGCTAGAGATTTACATTTAAAAACTGCGATCACAGGGAAGGATACGAAATTCTTCAGAAACCTCAAACTTCTAGCGACGAGCAGCATCATTCTAACCTTGCTTACCAAACAACTGAATAGAAGCCCGTTAAATAACTGGGTTCTTTACCAAAACCCATACTTTTCAAAGTACTACTAATGTGCTCTACGTAACTGCGTATTCAGGTATAACTATTTCAAGTAAATCGCTGAATTTCTTCGTCCCTATGACTTCAAAATACATTAGACCAATGGTCAATAGTCACGCAAGCATATAGTAAATAAAGCTTTATACCGATTCATACCCATAGGATTTGAGTTTGTGTACTCGTTCGACTAAACCATTAAGTGAAAAATAGAAAATTACTGTATTCATTGGACGAAGTATTTTAAGAATAACTTCGTTCTCGGGGCTGGGATCCCACGGTGGATTCCTAACCCTCCAGACGCCGGTTTACTTTGGTACTGCACATAATGTGCAGAATATAACAAATGTAAACAGTATACATCATATTGTAGTTAGCTAGTCGGGTACATTTAAGGTATCAAGGTGGCAGTCTTTCCACTTTTCAATTTTCCCTTTTTCCCCTCTTCCCCCCTCCGTGCTACAATATACAGGGTCTAGATTTCCCCTTTACCCACTCCTCTTCTTCTTCCCTTTTCAGACCCCATTTCCTCCCTTTTTTAGGAATTTCCCTGCAAAAGTGGAAACACTGCAAGGTTGGTCTACCTCGCAGGCAAGGGAAGGGGGTAGGCCCCCTTGCACATCACTCACCAGTCACCACCGCATTTACTCTTATTATCTGCAGAAAATTCACACAACAGTGAAGGCACCGCAATAGTCCAAGAAACAATCCCCCGACGATAGCCGTGGATTAGGAACGACCACTATGACTACCTCATATCCAGGGCCGACCAAGAGATACAAACTAGAAAAGGGAGGAAAAAAAGCCAAGGAACAGAGCAAGAGTCAGGCTCACGACAGCAGCGATCTAGAACTAGCATACAATATAAAGTACGTTGATTGAAATAAAAAAATTAAGATAGTAACGAATATACGTGAAAGTAGTGAACAATATAAATAACAAGGTATGATTCAAAGTCACAGCTCGAATGAATTTCAAATCGGTCCGTCAATTCCTTTCTTCAGTTCTTTTGGTTCAAGATCAAGTGTCTTCTTTCGCAAATTTTGCTTCACTGGACTGGTATTACGACAAATGGAGACTAAAGTGAAGTAAATCGAAAAATTTTCTTGTACTTCCAGAGTTTTCGTTTCAAACGTTTGCTAAAAACTCTTGTCTGTTTTTCTTACTCTTCCAGTACGTTTCGGATCTTTGAGTATGAACAAGTCTTGTTCATACTCAAAGTCTTGAGCGAAATCTTAACAGCCAAACCTCTTCTATACATTCCATCAATACTCAAAAATATGACCTTTCCATAGCTTAAGCTATATATTACATTATTCATTACATTATATTTATTGTGCGTACTACATTTTAGATATGTTACATGGCATATTTTCTGTTTTGTTTTGCTTCGGTTCCTTTTCCTGGATAACTTGTTTTTTTTTCTCTAAAATTCATTTTAGGCTGGACACCATTCTGACTCGGTCTTAACTTTTGATATTTACCAACCTATTTTTCAGTATGTTATGACTAAACTACAAGCAATAACCACACAACTCTCAAACGAGTATATTCTCTTCTTTTCTCACAGATAAGTTTTTAAGTATCAGTGATTTTTCTCACGGAAAAGGCCAAAATAGGAACACAGTAATTTGAATACAATCTTAACAAAAACCTGCACCGAAAATTTCCATTAAAATTTCACATCTTATAGACCCTGTTAAATATATTATTTTTATATAACAATTTCAACTTTTGATTAAAGATATAAGTACTTGTAGATATTTTATTATATATTTACGTTAATTTTTTCGCTCTTTGGTTTAAATGGACGATTCCTTTGGTTTGTAGAAAACGGGTTTGGGGATTTTCGACCCAGAATTTCGGGGACTAGGAACATTTCTGCTGCTCGCCTGGTTGGACGAAGACTCTGACAGGCTGTAGCTCCTTGACTTGTACTGGTTGACAATCTGCTCCATCTTGCGGAGGATCAGCTCGTCGTTGTCTATGTCCACGTCGCTGAGAATATCCTGAAGTATCGGGGAAATCTTCGAGTTGCTGCTCTTGCCGGGTCTAGGCGGCAATAAGCAAGCTGCTGAAGCGGCTGAAGCTGCTGGTTTCAAAGCTGCAGCTCCTCCTGAACTACTTTTAGCAGGCGAAGCATCTAAATCTTAAAAAATATGAAAGATAATTATTATTCATTGTACTAATCATATTATTATCGTTATTTAAAAAAAAACTATTATAATATTAAAGCTAAAACTTGTTTTACCGGAAGACTTCCGGCGGACGCAAGGGGAAGCGGAAGCAGCGCGGCAGTTGCTGAGGGCGGACTGGGAAAAGGGGCGTGGCTGTCGTCCGGAAGTGGGCGTAGTATCACGTGACTCTCCGCCAATGAAAGTGCGCTCTCTCCGGCGCCCGTTCCACGTGTTGGGGGCGGCCGGAACGTGGGTGGGCGTTTCCCTAGGACTAGTTTAAAATAATATAATAATTCTTAGTAGTAGCAGTAGTAGTAGTAGTAGTGGTAGTAGTAGTAGTAATAGTAGTAATAGTAGTAGTAGTAGTAGTAGTAGTTTTACTATTGTTATCATTATTACCTCAAATTCAGTTGAGTTCGAGTGCGGGTGACTCTCAGCGACTGTCTCAGCGGATGACCACGCTGCTGCTGCTGCGGTGGCGGATGATCGAAGCTGGTGCGCGCCGTGCTCTTGCTGCGCGGCGCGCGTCGTCGCGCAGCGTCGGACGCTTCCTCTTCCATCTCCCTCGCGTGCAGCTGAGGCTTCGTCAGCGACACCCTGGGCAAACGCAGACTCTGCGGTAGGGGAAGCCTCGATCTTGTCGCTGACTTTGTCGCCGCGTTACTCACTTCGATCGAGACTCCGGACTCGGCGGAACTCGACTGCGTGGTGCAGCTCGAGTCCGGACGCTCGTAGTCGGCTTTGAAGTCTTCCGAGAAGGACGCGTTGTTGTTACCCGGAGCTGCGGTAGAGCGGTAGCCTTCGTCGGATACCACCGAGCTGCTGTCACTGGAAGCCGAGCTGCTCTGTGTCTCTGTTAAAATAAATATTATTTATTCTTCATATAATTATTACTACATAATAAATAATAATTATAATAATACATTTAAGAAATATATATGAACATATAATAAACATAAAATAATAATAATAATAATAATAATTAACATATAATGAATAAGATAAATTAAAGCGGGAAGACTTATATTCCAATTCCAAAAATCAGTCTCGAGAACACCCCAAGTCCCTTTAACTCTACCCATACCTTCCCTACACCCTAGCACCGTCACATAATAGGTAAAAGAAGATGTCCTGACTGCCCGCGATATCAGGCTCCAGCGGACCTGAATCATATCCTCCTGCGGTACCCCATCGTCATCGACTGCACAGTGAAGCTGCTAACATTGATGTTAGCACAACACCACGTTAACTTTATTTCAATGTCTTTATGGGGCTTCCTGCACTTCGAAAATTTTTATCCAAACATTCTTTGTTTTGTTCCAAAGTTATACTACTAGAATAGCTTCTTTTATCTCCACAAATGTTACTACATAACTTTCGTGTACCTCAGTAGCTTTAGCTGTTCTCTTCCCAGTAGGTTAGTAAGTGGTGGCGGGTCTTATTACACCGGAGTAGAGTAGTTTTCTTTTGAACTAGTTTGTTAGCAACTTTAAAAGTGGTCAGTATCAATTATGTAAATATTCAGAGTTATGCAGTATGGCAATAGGCCGTAGGCCTAAGCCGAGAACAATAAACAGATATAATGAATAAGATAAGTTTTGATTTATTTGATACGTTAAGTATGAAATTTTAGTAAAAGTAACAATAAGATAAAATAATATAATAATCGTATAACTTAGAAAATCAGAAAAATGATTAAATTAATAAAACTAATGAAAATAAAGTCAAAATATTTGTTCCGGCAAAATGAATTAAATTTGACTTCAGTCTCCTGGGTCTTTTCGATGCTGAGGAAGCTCAGTCTGGTCAGAAAACTTAAAACTGAAAATTGCTTGAAGATCAACTGTCTGCGCAACGAACAAGTCGATTTTGTAGTAGCAGTTTCTTAATGCAATCAGATCCGTACTATTCTCTAGTCGTTGGCTATCTTAATCCAAAGGGTTAAGGCTTACAAGTCCGCTCGCTCAAAGTGGAGCTGGTCCTCCGTATGTCTACCCCTGCTCTGACGTAATCCAATTAAGATTCGTCAGAACAAAATTAATTTAATAATTAAAGTAATAATATAAAAGTACCATTATCATACAATTTAATCATAAATAACTCACATAATTAAATCAATCTTTAATTAGAATATTAATATAACAATTAACTTTATAAAATTATTACCAAATATATTTTAAAATACAAAATTATTCTGATATTAAGTTACAAACCAACAGAAGCTCCAAGTTTAATTTCCGGAACTTCCAGTTCGTTTCCGTAGTTTCCGGACATTCTCACTGGTTCCGGCCGGACTGAGCGGCTGGGTGAACGACTGCCAGGTGCCGTGGTAAACCTTGAATTTAAGAGTAAATTAATAATAATTAATTTAATTGAAAGTAATTGAAAATAATAAAGAATAAAATTAAGAAATAATCATAAGTAAGCGAAATAAATATAATTCAAATTCACATAACTGGAAAAAAATATCAGAAAAAAATAATTTATTATATTATTTAAAAAATACCTGACGGACGGTGATTGGCTCCTGTGACGCCAGCGCTCGCCATTGGTCTGGGAGTCGACCAATCCCGGGGCGGAAAGTTTCTTGGGGAACTGTGGCGTTAGTCTGCGAGACGCTGGCGGCGACTGCGACGCGCGTTCGTACGTGATTTCCATCTGCGTGTCGCCCTGCTGCTGCGAGACGCTCAGCTTGGAAGAGACTGGAGCTCGATGGCCTGTACGAATAAAAATATATATTAATGAAAAATACATTTACTTATTATAATATAAATATTAGTTAAATATTATAATAAATAAGTGGATAGATAATAAACAGAAAATGAATGATATAGCAGATAAAAAATAAATGAAAAATAAATAAATAATAAAATATCAGGGTTAGGGTTCCCTCTGAAAAACCTTAATCAAATTCCCTGACTTTTCCCTGATTTCCCTGATAATTTTTTCCAATTTCTCCCCTGATTTTTTAAACGCATTATACTTCCTAGAAGTTATTCATTAGAGGCTTGAGCAAAGGTTAGTTGAAAATGAGTGAAAACTGAATGGAGTGGTAACTCAAATTTCCCTGACCTTTTCCTCATTTATTACCAATTCCCTGATATTTCCCTGTATTCCCTGAATTTTCCCTGATTTCCCGGTTTTCCAGGTCGGTCGGAACCCTGAATATGTAAAATGATTCATTATTACAGTACATGTTATAAATAAGTTAAATTAATAATTAACATTAAATAAATTTATGAAATGTAATAAAACAGAAAATATAATATTCCAACTTAAAAAGTGAAACTTAAATGAATAGAAATGAATGAAATTGTGATGAATAATTTATAAAAAAATATATAACTACATAAATAAACTATATTTAAAATAGTATCTTGTATTTTATGACTGTGTATAACGTAGTTGTTTATCTGTATTGTGTTTTATACCATTAGTTGTTATTGCGTATGGTAGGTATGTTGCGTATATAATAATATATTAATATAATACATTTGGTAATAATGTAAAATATTTTAATAATGTAGGAAATGGTTGACCAGCTCGACATCGACAGGGATCGTGTTTCTCGAGGTAGTGCGAAAGTGTGTCCCATCCGCCGCCCACGCGAACCATCACGTGATTCCGTAAAATCTGTAATAATAATAATAATAATAATAATAACTGAAGTACTAGTAGTAGTAGTAGTAGCAGTAGTAGTAGCAGTAGTAGTGGTAGTAGTAGTGGTAATAGTAGTGGTGGTAGTAGTAGTAGTGGTAGTAGTAGTAGTAGTGGTAGTAGTAATAGTAGTAGTGGTAATAGTAGTGGTGGTAGTAGTAGTAGTGGTAGTAGTAGTAGTAGTGGTAGTAGTAATAGTAGTGGTAGTTGTAGTAGTGGTGGTAGTAGTAGTAGTAGCAGCAGCAGTAGTAGTAGTAGTAGTAGTAGTAGCAGTAGTAGTAGTAGTATCAGTAGTAGTAGTAGTAGTAGTAGTAGTAGCAGCAGCAGTAGTAGTAGTAGTAGTAGTAGTAGCAGTAGTAGTAGTAGTATCAGTAGTAGTAGTAGTAGTAGTAGTAGTAGCAGTAGTAGTAGTAGTAACAAATTTGCTAAATCCTTGGAAACTCCACAAGCCTTCACGTGAGAACTACAAAACTGTCCAAGGATTCGACAGATTCATTTCATTGATAGCATTAGCACTAACAATAACAGTAATAACAGAAATAATGGTAGTCCATATCTATTGAAAAAAGAGTTGTAATAAGTTTTCCCACGATGGTGATCGTTTTTCCCACGGGCAAGAGTTTTTTCCCACGCCTTGCCTTAGAGGTCTAATTTGAGTGTCTTATAAATGGCGAAAAACGGGAAATTTCCAATCACTGAACCCTTTCTATGATTGAAAATGGTGGTTTCCTTTGGAAATTTCCAAAATTGAGAAAATTATAACAGGTTAGGAAATAATAATAATTATATTAACAGTATACTATTAATAGTATCACAGTTATATGATTTGGATATATTATGTTCTTTACGTAGTAGTAGTGGTAGTGACATTATTATTATAATTATTATTACTACTAGTAGTACTATTATTACTACTACTATTACTACAAGTAGCATATATTTTATTACTATTACTACCACTACTACTACTACCACAACAACAACTACTACTACTACTTCTACTACTACCACAACGACTACTACTACTACTGCTATCACTAATACTACTACTACTACTACTACTACCACCACTACTCCTACTATTCCTACAACTACCACTGCTATTACTTCTACTACTACTACTACTATTACTACTACTACCACTACTACTTCTACTCCTCCTCCTATTACAACTACTACTACTTTTACTACTACTACTACTACCGCCACTACTACTACTACTGTTACTCCGATATATATTAATATCATTTCATTATACTCCATTTAAGTAATATTTCGTATAAAATTACAATTAATCTAAACGAATCAAAATATTAAAATTATAATTAAATAGTTCTACCCTGACGAAGATGAGCATTTTGGTGTCCCCGATGCGGTACTTGCCTTCCGAGATACGCACCATGGGAAACTGCGCCGGACACCCGCACTCCTCAACCAAGTCCCGTACCTGCACAAATCAAAATGAAACCATTAATAAGAATATCAATAAAATTTACTGAATTCTATTACATTAATATAACCGATTAAGATTACTGAAAATTTAATTATTTTTTTGAGTTGTTAGTTATTATTGTTATTTATTGTTATTATTATTATTATTATTATAAAACTCGTAATATTTTGTTGTGGTCATAGTACTATTCGGTAAGATTAATCACTTCGTAAAGTTCAATATTTGTCTTAAGCGAAATTATTTTGTGTAATTTATGGGAGAAAAAAAGGAGAAACTTTCCACTTTTCTGTAATTTTGTAGAAAAAAAGTGAAAGCTTTTTAAATACTATATAAATACTATAAATAAGACTGTAATATCATAATAATACTAATACTAATAATAATATAGTATAATAATATATAATAATATAATAGTAATAATAAAATAATATAATAAATACTATAATTAAATACTATAAAATAATAAATTCTGCAACTGACAAGAAATAATTATTATTATAATTACACGAAAAACCGCGATATTTAATTATTAATCGATACTTAATCAATCAAGAACCGATAGTACTAGGTGCAAATTCCACACAAATCGATAGTTAAAAATCCATAATCGATATTTTAGCAATAACTAGTAGATGAGCAGTAATAATCGATATCAATAATTGTTTATTCCAAATTCGATTACAGTGTTTCCACTTTCAGTTTCCCCTTTTTCCATCTTCCCTTATTTCCCCCCTTTTTCCCCTTCATGCTAGAATACAAGGCTGTACTTCCAAATTTTCCCTCTTCCCTTATTTCCCCCCTTTTCCCGCTCCATACTAGAATACAAGGCTGTACTTCCAGATTTTCCCTCTTCCCTTATCCCCCCCCCTTTTCCCCTTCATACTAGAATACAAGGCTGTACTTCCAAATTTTCCCTCTTCCCTTATTTTCTCCCTTTTTCCCCTCCATACTAGAATACAAAGCTGTACTTCCAGATTTTCCCTCTTCCCTTATTTCCCCCCTTTTTCCCCTCCATACTAGAATACAAAGCTGTACTTCCAAAGTTTTCCTCCTTCCCTTATTCTTCCCTTTTTTAATGGAATATCCCTTCACTGTTCGATTATCACTAGAATTAATATTACTTTGTAATCGATTGAACACTTGCGACTAATCGTTATTACAGTAATCGATACTTATCAATCGATTCTTAATAACTCGGTATATCGTGGACAAAATTTACTCATTTCTGGGGAAAATTTGTAACAAATTTTTGAAGAAAAAAGAAAGTTTTCCAGGTTTTATTGCGAGAAAGTTTCAAAGAAGAACAAAAAAATGTTCCTGAAACTCATTCGACTATTCACCAAGAGATAATTCGACTCGGCAAATCTCACGCAAGACCGGTGGAATAAAACGTGAAGATAGTTACACTATACTGGAATAACTTTGGGGGTTCGTGTTTTATTGCGTGATTTAGACTGGATTGACCATTTGTACTGGAATAAAGCGTTGGTATGTGCTGTACTATAGCGGAATAATGGTAGCAGCTATCCCTGTTCATTATGTGATTTTTCCCGATTAACAGTTTATACCGGAATAAGTGTTGGTATATGCTATACTATAGTGGAATAACGGTAGCAGCTATTCCTGTTCATTATGTGATTTTTTCCCGATAAACAGTTTATACCGGAATAACTTTGGAAATAGGTATCTCTCTTCTTTGTATGATCTAGACTGGATTAGCGATTTATACTGGAATAAGTCCTGACACACTATACTGGAATAACTCTTGGGAATGTGCGTTTTATTGTGTGTTTTAGACTGGATTGACGATTTATACAGGAATAAATCCTTGGATACTATACTGGAATAACTTAGGAAATAGCTGCGTTTTTCATTATGATTTAGACTACTACTACTACTACAACAACAACAATGTGTACCGCTACTACCACTATACTAGTACTACCATTTATACTACTACTACTACTACTACTACTACTACTAGTACTACTGCTTATACCAGTGCTATTACTACTATTGCTGTTGTTATTACTACTGTTACTACTACTACTATTGCTATTGGTATTACTACTGTCACTACTACTACTAATACTATTACTACTACTACTACTACTCCTACTACTACTACTACTAATGATAATAATAATAACAGTAATAATTACAACTAACACCACTAACTTTTAACTAACAAATTAATGCAAAAGTTACATAGATAAAATACATAAAAATACATTAAGAAATATTTCTCTGGTATACAATTTCATGCAACATTTTCTGAGTATCGGACCCCCTGGTTGAACTGGACACGGTGGGTAATCGGCGAGTCACGTGACTCTCTTTCAAGAAAACCACATTCATATGTGGGCCACGCAATATGGCCCTTTACACAAAACCCACGGAAAACAATAAAAACAGATCATTTCTTTTCTTTCGAAATAAAAATGTTTTTTCTTCGGTTTTATCAAAATTTTCCCACGACTTTCCCGCAGGCGATTTCCCTGGGAGCTATTTTTCCCACGACCGGCCGTTTAACCCGCTTCCACAGTGACCAATCGACCCAAAACTACCGGATTGGATGACTGGGTGAATGAATGAGTGGATGAATGGATGGGTGTATGAATGAGGGAGTAAATAGATAGATGGATGAGTGAGTGGATGAATGAATGACTGAGTGAATCAACGAATGAAGGAACGGATGAATGAATAGGTGGATGGGTGAGTGAATGAACGCAAGAATGAATGAATAGATGGATGAATGAGTGAATGAGTGAAGCATGAATTAATGGACGAACGAATCAATGGATTATTAAAAGAATGGATGAGTGAGTGAATGAATGAATGAATGAAGGAGTGACCAAATGAGTGAATGAATACTGTTTGAAAAACCTTGGGAAACTGGCAAAAAGTTCCTCAATAGAAATCTCCACTAGTCAAAAAATTTTTCCCAACTGATTTTCCCACGCTCTCCCATTTTTTCCCACGGTGGGAAAAACTTCCATCCCAAAATCATCTTTCATGATGCAGATTCATAATCTCTAAAAATACTGAACCAATAATGTTTCCCATGCTTTTGCATAAATTCCCACGCTTTCCCAAATTTTCCCACGGATTCGAAAATTTTTCCCACGGTGGATTTTTTCACTTTATTTTTTTTACCATTTCATCGAGGCTTCTGGGATCAGTTATTGACGCTCCCTCGCTGCTTTCGAAGCTGGGGAAATCCTCGTACTCCCGCTGCTGATCCTCGTGCTGGGAGTCTGCCGTTTCGTTGGCTAATTCTCGGTCGATTTCCTTCTCGAAGTGGACCAACAGAGGTACGGGCATCCCGAACTTCGATCCGCGTCTAGCGACCTCTAGCAGGCAGAGGATGAAGCTCTTCTCGTTCTTGCGCAGGACCAGGTCGTCCGTCTCGAAGAGGAGACACTCGAATACCCCCAGCTGCCGACACCAGCGGATGAAGTTGTGGACGTTGTCCCTGGCGAAAAAGCTTCCGGACTTGATGGAACTACGGTAAGCAATGTCACCGTACTGCAGGATGGCTAGACCTGCAGATACTGCGCTGCTGTTGCTGCTGCTGCTACTACTAGTAAGCTGCTGCTGCTGGAACTTCTCCAGGAAGGTAGCTGCTGACTTGCGAACCTGGTTTGCGTGCTAAAATATTGGAGAAAAATATTAATAACATATTGTGTAAAGTAAATAATTGGAGTTAGATTTTTCATTAAAAAATAATTAGTTATTTTTGAACCGGGAGGACCGAACGAAGATAGGGGACCAAATCTGGCAAGTGAAAAAAATACGAATAATTTTTTCTATATATAAATTATTAGAAGATATAAGATGAAAACTCGTAATTATATTTGTTCTACATTAATAATTAATTATTTTAGAGCCGGGAGGACCAAAAGAAGACAGGGGACCAAATTTGGCAAATGAAAAAAAATGGGAATACTATCATTTAAATACAAATTATTGCAAAATATAAGATAAATAATAATTTGCATTTGAGAGGACCAAGAGAAGATAGGGGACCAGTTTTGGCAAGCAAAAAATAATGCGAATAATTGAATTCTATTAAATCTTATGGGACCGAATTTGGCACGAAATTTAATCGATCACGTAATTGTTTTATATTTAAACTACATTTAATTTAATTAATTCACTAAACTAGCTTGTAGCGAAAAAACAGACATGGGACCAAATTTGGCAAGCTTCGCGAAATACGAACATCACAGCCAAAAAATACGTAAAAAGGGGGACCAACTTTGGCAACAGTTTGAAGAGTTAACAGAGACACCTTTTCAAGTCAATGAGCAGTAAGTATGGGAACAAATTTGGCAATAAGAGAACCACTATCATCAGTCAAACTAAACGCAATCAGGCCCTGACTTTCGCAAAGCCCATCAAAATTCGGTCCCCCCCCCCCCCTATTATGATTAATGAACAGTTTCAGAACAGTATAACGATGATAACCTAGAAAAATAGTCTAAATATAGCCAGAAAAACTTAAAAAGGCGCTATATAAAGTATGTGGGGGCATAGCGCACTGCATGCAAAGCGTATCCCAAATACTCGGAAAAAGGTTTCCCATGCCGTTAAGTTTCAAAAGCCACGGTCTGTTTGCTACCTGCTGTACGTAACATCCCAGAAAATCAACATATGGTTACTAAGCAGCACTTCAAAACTTCCCATGACACGGCCCATCAGAGTCCGTCAGACCCAGTTTTGAGGTAACACATAGGCCTACTTCTCCAGTTCCTGTTCTAACTCAATAGAAAAAAAAGATGCCCTAGTCAAACGTCAGAATGACCTTCTGAATGGTGCATGACAACCACAGATTCAGCTAGATGATAGTGTGCAACTGGGCCACTTTCAGACGGTTCGTCCGCTTGAATTTCTAAAGAACTAAGTCATACAGTATTCAACCCCTTGCTCAGAGGGTTCAGTTTCAGCAACTAAAGTAAGTTCAGCTACTATTCAGCTAGCGATTCAGGGGGAAGCTAGTGTTCAGCTACCTAGTCATTCGCTACTAAACCGTATGACTTTTCTATCGAATGATGAATACCTGACATAAGACAACCCCGTCCTCCAGGACCTGGATAAAGTTGTCGGAGTTGATGTTGAGATGATAGAGACGCTGTAGCCATTCCGCCAGGTCTTCCTTCATGGCTTCCAGGTACTCCTCGCTGGAACGAAAGGGTCGGTAAGGTCTTGGTTCCATGACGATTGCTCCATCTGGTCCAGGATTGCTGGAACATGGACCTTCAGCCATCTTCCACGTTAAAATGTCTACCTAGATTATTAAGAAATCAGACTATTTTTCAGGGTTTTGTTTACTTAACAGTTCTATTCTAACTCCTACAGAACCCTGTCTATACTTCAACGTTTATATAAAATTGTATATGTATGATTATTATTTTACTTCGAATAATGCAAATTACGTAAATATAATTACTTACAGAGAGACAATGTAGTTTTTGGTGTTATTTTAGAGATTAGGCACAAGCAGACGTCACATTACCTTGATTTGAATAATTGAGTTTCTTATCCCCCTAGAAACTGGATTTGCGGAGCGATTGAAAGGATGAACTGCACACCTCGACGGTCGGCTGGCGACTGGCACGCGATAATTTGAATGCACTGCTGAAGTAACTTCTGTCTTGTTCTTTTTCTCAAACAATCAATACGCATTCTTCCACGAGTAGAACACATTTCAGTCATAGCCACCTGGCGGTAAAAATGTGTACTAAATTGGTAATTAATTTTTATTATAACTTGTCTGTTTATGAAAATTAAACTAATAATGAAATTACAGATTGTGTAACTAGTCTGTTTATTTTCAAACCAAATATGGTATATTTAAATAAAATAAAATTAGTAAATTATAAAGAATTTATTAGAGCTGATTAAAAACAGGTTTGAAGTTTCGTGTTTTTGATTGGTTGAAACTTGTCACGTGTTTGGTCCTTGATTGGTTCAGACGCGTCACGTGACTTGTCCTTTAAGAGACTACGCCCTTTTCCGCCAAGGTCACGTGGAGATTGTTAAATAAAACATAAAAGATATCTCAACAACGAAAGCTGGACGTACACTAATTTATGTTGCAAAATTACTCTAGAAACTCAAACGTTAATACTGCCAAGTTTTAATTTCTAGAAATTTTAATCTGTAATTAGAATAAAACTAATTATTTCCTTGAATTTGTCTCCTTCCGTACAGCACTGCGATATGTAAATACACCGAACGGAAAGGCGCCAAATTCGAACTGCCGAAACCGAAAATGCGCCGAATTTTCTTCAGATTCAGGTAATTTTATAACTAGTGGGTACAAAAATATGCTATAATCTTATAAAAAAGAAGCTTCATGCATATTAAAGTGAACTTTTAGTTATAAACAATAAAGTAAAGTAATGTAGCACTCATAAAGATAAGCAAGTTGTCATGGAAACTGTTTTAATTTTTTTCACTTAAAATTAAAAAAAAATCTTATATGTGTTTTGTGTATTGTAATTCCTCCATGAAATAAAAGTTAAATAATATATTTTTTTTTAAACCTAGGTTTTCACACCTGTCGCTGTTCGCAATGCTCGCAGTAACACTGCTGATCGTTCACTACTCGCAGGTTCTGCGAGAAAAACCTAACGCGAAAGCAACAGGATTGAGAAACGTAATGCACATAAACTACATCAAACAGTAAATTAAATTAAATTTCTTTATAAAGGATGAAATAGAGGACAGAATGCAGCAAAGACTTAGTCGAGTTCGGGATGTTTGCAACAAGTACGGAATATTTCCCGAGGCCAGGGTATCGCAGTATCAGATAACGCACCCCCCAGCACCACAGTACAGCGTTTTCTACTTTGACAGGTAATTCGTTTTCAATCAAGCAATAATTATGTGCAAACGTGAATGGTCTCTTAATTTAGACAGAATCGTCTTGCCTACTGCCCGCTATACAAAAGCGCTTCAACATCAATGCTCCACTGGCTTTTGAAACTGAAAGGCATCACTGAGACAGAAATCCGCAGCTCGAAAAGCCAGATAAGCGAGATTGCTCGCAGATACTACCCCTCGCAAGACTATCCCGCTGCAGAAAAAGTATATTTTACACATTTACTTTCAACTACTAAACTTTGTTTTGTGTGGCAGATGTTGGAAGAGTCTCGGAAGCTGTTAATCGTCCGTCACCCGCTCGAACGTTTGCTTTCCGCTTATCGAGACAAACTCGAAAACGCGAGTATAGGACACGAGCACGGGACGTGGCATTACTACGAAAAGTATGGTCGTTCGATAGTCGCCAAGTATCGCGAAGAGCAAAATTCGCGATTAGAGCCCACGTTTGAAGAGTTTGTTAATTACGTTATTGATACGAATTTAGTGCATTATGCTGACGATCACTGGATACCTTATTATTTGTTCTGTACGCCTTGTTTAGTGAATTACGATGTTGTCGCTAAGTTCGAAACCCTTGACGAAGATTTGAAAATGTTTTTGGAAAAATCGAGTTTAGTCGAGCAAGAAATTCCTGGTTTGAAACACGTAACACATGGCGGAAAATCAAAAGAAAAATTAGCCAAATATTTCAGTTCTTTAACCAGAGAAACCATCTTGAAGTTGTATGAAAAATTCAAATTTGATTTCGAGCTGTTTGATTATAACATCGATGAAATACTGAGCTATGCCAAAACGAAATAGAACGGTTTGCCAAATTAAGTCTTGAAACATATTTTAATAATTTATTTATTAATTTCTTCTGTGGTGATGCTATTTTTATGTCAAATTTTATATTAATTTTTTACAATAATGGGAGTTGGAAAATAACTAATGCAGTGCCTCAACTTCAGGGAAGTTCCCCGAAAAAGGGAAAATATGGTCTCAAAAGGGAAACTTAGAACGCACGGAGGGGAAAATAAGGGAAATTATGTCTATTCAGTATATACTACGCTGTTGATGGGAAAAAGGGGAAATTAGTCTTCAAGCAAAGGAGGAAGAAGGGATAGAGAGTCCTCTTTGAGGAAAAAGGAAAACCAGAATAGAAACAGTGAACTACTGTTTAGCGTCACCCTGCATGTTACAGCATGCTTCTCGGTATTCTCTTCTGCTAGATTTGTGGGCTGCTAGTGTTGCAATTTTTTCATATTTCTTATTGTAAATTCATATTAAACTATTAAAATATGGATCAACAGAACAGTTATGGCGGATTAAACGTCCCACGTAAGTCGTCATCATTTAAATTACACTAAGAGTTAAACTCATTTACTTAACTGTGTAATAATGTTAATTCATCTGCAGTTCATTCGAACCAGAATCTTGCACCCTTGTCACCCTACTTGAACTTTGACCCGACTTACCTCAACACCAGCCAGCCCGAATTCATCTTTCCCGAGGGTGCGAACCGTCAGAGGGGAAGGTTTGAGCTCGCCTTTTCGCAGATAGGCGGCTCGTGCATGATTGGAGGTGCGATAGGCGGAGCTGCAGGTTTCTACCAGGGAGTGAGAGATACGAGTCTTGCTGGTCAAGCTGGAAAACTACGTAGAACACAGTAAAATGTTCACTTGTTCACCTATCAAAAAACGCAATCAAAAAACGTTACTTTCTGCAGGATTTTGAACTATGTCATGAAACAGGGTGCCCGCTCGGCTAACACTATCGGAGTAGTAGCCGTTATGTACAGCGGCTTAGGCGTTTTGCTGTCGTGGGCTAGAGGATCTGACGATGAAATCAACACTCTCACTGCAGCTACGGCTACAGGACTTCTCTTTAAATCTTCGTCAGGAATGAAGCACTGCTTAAGAGGGGCGCTATAGGCTTTGGTCTGGCCGCTGCTTACTGCGCTTACAATTCGTGGGACAAGGTCAAAGAACTATCGCAGCCCAGTCGTTATTAGACTCGTTCAAATTGTAAATGTCATGTAGCCAATAAATTTTTTTTCTCAAAGTGATTTCTTTTGCTTTCTAATAAAATTCAACTTTATTTTCGTAAAACAGAAAAATAATGATAATAATAATAATAGCCCGTTTGATGTTTAAAAGACGACCAAGTTACAGATTGTATCATTTTTTTTGGATTTTTTTAAATGTTTAAAGCAAAGACGATGTTTTAGGGATCGTTCGGCTCGACTCGGACTCGTCCCAGCTCGGAGAGAGGTCGGGAAAGATTCCAGACTCTGTAATAAAAAAAAATTTCTGAAATAATAACTCAAAAATATTTTAATTAAAATAAACCTGCAGAACACAGGCTGTAGGTCATTTTCCCGTAAACTCTGTTACTTCCGGAATTGTGAGTTCTTAGTCTGATTAGAGTTCCGTTGAAAGGGTCACTTCCGGAGGAAGCGGAAGATCCGCCGGAAGAGCTGATGGACAAAATGGAATGAGGTCTTCTGATACCCCAGACTTCTTGGGTATCGGACCCACCCATCGAATAGCGGGATTTCGTCACTGCAATGAAAATAAAATAAAATTTTCAAAAATCGAAATAAGGACAGCTGTACCCACGTAGAATTTTACTATAGTGCGATATAGTAAAAACTATGTACTATGTTGCAAAACACTACGAGTACCACACTAAAGCCCCACACTATAGTTGAAAATTATAGCATCGCGCTAAAGTAAAACTATAGTCATACTATAGTGCCCTATAGTAAAACTACAGTGCACTATGTTGCGAAGTTCTAGAGTGTCATACTTTAGTTTACAGCAATAGTAAATTTTTACTTGAGCACCTTTTGGTAGTTGACAGTAACTTATGGATCTGTCGCTGATTCGGTCCTGACTGGGTCTGATTTCCAAGCAGGGTTTATTGCCGACTCCCATTTCCACCATTTCGGCCATCCGCATTTCTTTTGAAAACATAAAAATGCAATTATTTGAATTTAAAAGTATATTGTTATGGAGGAATCAATGAATGAAGCACGGTTTCCGATGATGCTATTATTTATTTAGAAGCTTTGAAGGTAGTTTACTAGAAGGGATCTGGATCAGAACTAACTAAAGGTGGAACAAAGAGCACTTGTATAGCAGCGTTTCCACTTTCATTTTCCCCTTTTTCCCCTTCTACCCTTATTTTCCGCTTTACCCCTCTGTGGCTAGAATACAAGCCGTACGTTTAGATTTTCCCTTTTCCCTCTTCTCTTATTTTCCTCCCTTTTCAGATCCCATTTTCCGCTTTTTCAGGGAATTTCCCTGCAAAGTGGAAACACACTGTTATATAGGTAAGGTTGAAGGTCAACGAGAGGTGAAGGTTATACAGGGACTTTTAGGGAAAAGGAACTAACAATTACTAAGGACTATTATTTACATCGAATATAACATATATTTTAAGTCGTAGCAAAAGTTTATACCCCGACTTCTGAGCGCCTGCTTCCACAGCATTCTCGACAGCTCTTCAATCCAGGCGTTTTTCACTTCAGGACAGTTCGCTTCGAGGATAAACGTCTCGTTGGGCTTTCGCTTCCGGAACCAGATCTCGAACTTGGTAGCCGAGTCCCCAACCTGTGCCGTGAATCCTATGTCTGCCGTTTTCATACTTTGCTTGTAAATAAAAATGTCCCGTTTGGCTTTGCTGAAAAGAATCAGATCCTCGAATAGAAATATGTGTCGGAAAGATTTCTTCCGCTTCTGACGCCAGACGACGAATTCATTTTGTCGTAAGAGTCGTCCCTGTTCTTTGAGGTTAACGTCGCAGTTACGGAGAGAGTCCATTGCGAGTAAATCGTTGCCGTGCCGCAGCTGGAAACGAACCATTTGCTCGGCAGCTACCAAGTTACTCACTTGCTGGTGTTCTTTAGAAGCTTTAAAAACAGATAAATAAAATTAAAAATAAAAATTTATGCATTATGATCTACGTAGAAATGACGGTGCCTTTTGTCGTGTCTTTCTTTGGTGACCTTTGAACTGGTAGTTTGAACGTAGTTCAAAATTTTTGCGCGGGAAAGAGATTTGTAGGATAGTACGAAAAGTAACCGTAAAATGGCACCGCTATGGTACCTTTTCTAGTGTTTTTACGAAAAGTTATCGCAAAAGACACCACTACTGGTACCTTTCATTGTGTCTTTACGAAAAGTCACTGTAAAAGACACTACTATGGCTACGGTCCATCCCTTTTGTAGTTTTGTTATGAAAAGTCACCATAAAGGCACCACTAGGATACCTTTTTAGTGGTTTTATAAAAACTCACCGTAACAGGTACCATGACGGTACCATTTATAGTGTTCTTGCAAAAAGTCACAGTAAAACACACCACTATAGTACTATTTGTAGTGTTTTATTAAAAACTCCCCGTAAAAGACACCACTATAGTACCATTTGTAGTGTTTTGATGAAAAGTCACCGTGAAAAGACACCACTACGGTGCCTTTTATAGTATCTTGGCGAAAAGTCACCGTAAAAGGGACCACTATGATACCTTTTCTAATGTTTTTAGTGTAAGTCACCGTAAAAGGCACCACTAGTTACCTTTTTCAGTGTTTATATGAAAAATCACCGTAAAAAAGTACCACTATAGTACCTTTTATAGTGTGTTTTAAAAAAGTCACCGTAAAAGGTATCACTCACAGTACCTTTTCTAGTGTTTTTTCACGGTATAAAAACACGATTCCTCGTACTCGTTGTTACGTGGGTAAAGCAAATACAAATACCTGATTCTTTGATCAGTTGTTTCAGTAGCAGTGCGTATTTCCCCATACGTTGCACAGGTTTGAGTAAATAACTTCCCAGGTCCATTTTATCTCCAAGTTCAAACTGCTTTTTCTAAGTATTTCACTACAAACGTAATATTTTAATTATATTTGATATATTTAAGAAATTACCCGGAAGAAGTGAGTTCCGTATTCCGTCATAATGGCGTCGGATTTCGGTTTGTTTTTGTTATAAAGCGCGTAAAGGTAAAAGGAGTTTTCGTATTTGAGGAAGCAGTTGCCGATGAGGAATGGAGTCTCAATGGAGTTTTCCAGTTCCCGCAGAAAGTACAAACTGTGAAATTCGAAGATTTTCTCGATGTTTCCGAATATGATATTCCGCTTGCCACGTAAAGCCTGCGGAATATCCGGACGAGACAACTCCGGAATATAATTCTGCAATTTGCAAAAAATTATAGAATTTTGAGTGTATGGAGTTACTTTAATTATTTTATATTATATCTTGAGTTATTTTATTTTACTTTACTATTATTTCATGTTAGTATTATACTTCTATAGTTTTATTATTACAGTATCTTTACTTGAGTAATATACCAATTCATATTTTACTATTATGTAGATAAATTGTAATTTTTTTATGGGTGATGTTGTATATTTAGTTTTACTTTAATTAGTTGTGATTGTACAGTCGTGAGCAAAAAAATCTGGCCCACCTAGAATAGAGAATAGCGCTTTTGCCTTAACTTGTCTATTACTATAGCTGTCCAGTGGTTAACAAGGGTGAAAATTAAAGTGACCTAACGTTGTTTAAGGTTCTTGACCTCGTTTGACCTCGATTGATAGCTACAGTAGTAGACAAGTTCAGGTAAAAGCGCCTTTCTCGCTTCTACGTGGGGAGATTTTTTTTGGCTCACGACTGTACATTAATAATTTACAATTTAAATTACTTATAGATGTTAATATTTGAATTAGTTATGATTTTTTAATATTTTAAATTATAGTTTTGTACCTTGATAATGTATTCCAGCGAATTGACGTAGTCCCGTTCCGTTTGTAACATTTCTTCGATAATCAGATGAATTGTACTTCTGTTAAAAATCCGAATACTCATTATAAATATTCTGTAACATGTTAAATTAACTTATTTCATTATTTAAGTATTAATAATAATATTTAATAGTAAATATAATCCGTTTAACATTATAAAGTTGTTTTTCAATTTTTGTTTTGAATATACTGGTATTACAATTTTAGAATATTAGTAATTTCTGTAATTTTTATTAAAATCAGAATTAATCATTATATTTTTTGTAATTCGAGATTATTTGTTATTGCCAAAATAGTTATAATAATATAATATTGAATATTAGAAATATGATAATTAAAAGAATCACTTTAATTTGGTAGGTATTTATCAATAGTTGGTATTAATTTATTATTAATGATCATATTTCAATATTAATTACTACTTTAATTATTATTAAAAATTAGAATCCAATAATTTAACAATAATACTAAATTATAATATTTCATTTTAAAATTAACACTATCTTTTTAAAATTATCTTTGATGATTGATAGTTTATTAGTATTAATTGATACTTGTATTTGACATCGTCAGTGGTTTTCCTCATCAAGTGGCTATTGGAGAGTCCGGCACTGGTTCGTCTGCGTAGGATCACCGTCGACTTGGAGGATCGTTTGGTATCGGCCAACGACATCAATGGCGGATTTCCTCTGCAAAATAATCCGATGATTAAAATTCTGATTTTTTTCTGATAAATTAGTTAAGTTTGATGTTACAGCGAAGTGTTGGGTTGATTTCCGCAGGAAACGGACGTCTTGCAACTGGAAGAAGACGAGAGGAAACTGGAGATTGAGTTTCCAGAACTGTACGCAGCAGATCCACGCACTTCAAACGATCCTCGCTGATCACAAGCCCCAGGATTCTTCTGTTCCTTCTCGTTTTCTTTCAGGATCTTCTCCAGGGCCTTGCGTTGCTCTTTCAGGAGGTCTGCAGTTTCTCCGCAGCGGATTTCAGCAGCTCTGCATTTTTCCTCCAGTTTCGAGTTTTCCATTTTCCTGGACAATGTGCTGAAATCCTTCATGTCCAGACTGCGATCCCGCGAATCCAGTAACTTGTCCAGTTGTTCCAGGATATACTTGGCTGTTCCAGAAGTTTCGGTCTTGGAGAAACCAGCGGCTAATCTAGTGGCATCTTCGCACCATTCGTTGATCTGCAGAAAAATTAAATTAAATTTGTTATTGAGCATTTTTATAGTATATTAGTAGTATTTTATAAGTTTTTTTTTTTAGTCTTGAACCTGATCGAGGATTTCGTAGCAGCGCGTGATATCGTCGATTTTTTCGCGGGTGTCCTCCAATCGACTGGCAAAGAGTGTCAATTGACGCTGTAAATTGGTGGCCATTTCGATGATCGACTCATTGGATTCCTCTTTCTCAAAACGCGATAAAACTTCGCGGCTGTCTTCGATCCTACTCTGCAAAAAAAATATCGATTATTATTATTATTATGACTATTTATTACAATAATAATTATTGCTATTATTGTAAGGAGTAGTTGAAGTCATGGTGGTGGTAGTAGCAGTAGTAGTAGTAGTAGTAGTAGTAGTAGTAGTAGTAGTAACAGTAGTAATATCAACTGTAACAGGAGTAGTAGTAATAGTAGCAGTAATAGTGGTAGTAGCAGTAGGAGTAGTGGTAGCAGTAGAAGTAGTAGTAGCACGAGTAGTAGTAGTTGTTGTTACAGCAGTAAAGTAGCAGGAGTAGTAATAGGAGCAGTAGTAGTAGCAGTAAAAGTAGTAGGAGTAATAACGGTAGCAGTAGTAAGTAGTACTAGTAGCGGTAGAACTAGTAGGAGTAACAGTAATAGTGGTAGTAGCAGTAGGAATAATGATAGCAGTAGAAGTAGTAGTAGCACGAGTAGTAGTAGTTGTTGTTACAGCAGTAAAGTAGCAGGAGTAGTAATAAGAGCAGTAGTAGTAGCAGTAAAAGTAGTAGGAGTAATAACAGTAGCAGTAGTAAGTAGTGGGAGTAATAACAGTAGCAGTAGTAAGTAGTACTAATAGCGGTAAAACTAGTAGGAGTAGCAGTAGTGGTAGCAGTAGAAGTAGTAGTAGTGGTAGATATTCTTATAATTATTCTTATCATTATTATCACTTTATGAATTACTATTATAGCTATTACTGTAACTATTATTATAGGAATAAAAGTGCCAAGGGAAGGGAAGTGAACCGCACCGTTATTCGCAAGGCCGTTGGAATCGTAAGTAAAAACGACAAGGTCACTGAAATGACCACAGTCAACTCGCCACTTTTTATTTCACCGCAGCAGCACGATCGAATTCAAACGCAATTAGCTGTTAAATTGTTGTAACTGTCCTGGCTTTTTTTCCGAATGAGTAAGAAAAAACTTATTATCAGTGTTTTATCAAAATATTATCAATGGTTATCAACGGTTAAAGGAATCAGATCAGGATCATCCAGTAACAGCCCGACATAAAAGTCATACGGTTGAGTACCGAATGACCAGGTAGCTGAACACTAGCTTTCCTCTGAATCACTAGCTGAATAGTAGCTGAACTTAGTTTAGTTGCTAAGTTGAACCCTTTGAATGAAGAGTTGAATACTGTATGACTTGGTTCTTTAGAAATTCAGGCGGACGGACCGTGTGAGAGTGGGCCAGTTGCACACTATCATCTAGCAGAATCCATGGTAATCATGCAGCATTCAGAGGGTCGTTCTGACGATTGACTAGAGCATCTTTCTTTCTGTTGGGAGGGCGTTAGTATAGTAGCTTAATTAAAATACTAGCTACGTATGTGATCTTCACGTATGTGTTGCCAGGAAGGAAGAGCAGAGGGAAAGTGCGGTGACAAAGTTCCCATGCATCTTGATGGGTGGGCAAATGCAAATGTGGAGCGGCGTTTCCTTTTCAAATCTTCCATAAGTTAATTATACGCCGAATTTGTGGAACCTCAGCTTTCCATTGATCACCTTTGACCTGCAGGGCTTTCCTTTTATATCATTCATATGTATGCGCGTAATGAAGACATACACGCTTCGTAAAATCATACGCTAACATATAGAGATGGACGGGTTGAACAAAAATCTTAAGCCGGTTAGGGTTCGGTTCGGTTCGGTTCAACTTGGTAGCTAGGTTTAAGTTCGGTTTGGGTTCGGTTAGATCTGTTTAAGAGTTGCTAACGGTTCGGTTCGGTTCGGTTTAACTTGGTAACTAGGTTTAAGCTCGGTTCGGGTTCGGTTCAAAGTGTTAGGAGTCGCTAACGGCTCGTTTCGGCTCGATTCGAGACATTGAAACACACGGTTCGCTTCGGTTCAGCTTATTAGCTGGATTCAAGCTCAGTTCAGGTTCGGTTCGAGTGTTCGAGTTGCACACGGTTCATTTCGGTTCGGCTCGGTTCGAGATGTCAAAACATATACAGTTCGGTTCGGTTGTTCGGTTTACGATTTAGAACAAACTGAACCGCGGTTCACCTGTTTGTCTTAAAAACTAAACGGTTTAAACCGCCTTATCTCCGAGTGAACTAATATTTATGAATCCGAATAAATATATTTCAATAATGTAACATAATAACATAACATCAATTTATTTAAAATTAACCTTTTTCCTCGGCAGCGTAGCCAAACTATATTTCACAGTGCAAACTTGAGGTAAGTTTTCAGACGAACCGATTCTGGTAACGCGCGTTAAACAGCAGTTATTATCGTTGCTGCTCATTCTAGAGAAGCAGCCATGTAAGTTAATTCATCAATCCAAAATGCAATTAAGTTTTCAATTAAACTTGAATTAAAAACTACACGCCGCGAGTCGCACAGCCGCGCGTGTTCAGGCAATTGCCTCCGCGGTATCACTGAAGTGTTTGGGACCCTGCAGCGTTCTTATGAGACTTGTACGTAGACGCACAACTAACGACGCTCCACGTGACGCTTGTATGACGCTTCTATATGATGCTTTTATGACGCTTCTATCTGTTACCAGCAAGTTTGGTATCAGTGCATTAGTTAGCAATAGATAGTTTTAGTTCCTAGAATACTGATACGTAATGCTCAATTAATGAAGCTTCATATGATGTTTCTATGATGCTCATATGAAGTTCCGGAGGATGTTACTGCACGTTACCAGGAGGTTTGGTATCAAAGCATTCAACAACAGTTTTTTGAGGACTCATACGTAGACGCACAGCAAATGACGCTTCATATGACGCTTCATATGACGCTTCTGCATGTTAATTAGATGTTTGGTATCAGTGAATTAATTAGCAATCCATCGTTATGTTCTTATAAAGACTTATACGTAGACTCACAGTAAATGACGCTTTATGACGCTCGTATGATGCTCATACGAAGTTCTGAAGTTTGCTACTACGTGTTACCAGGAAGTTTGGTATCAAAGCATTAAACAACAGATTCTGGAGGACTTATACGTAGACGCAAAGCTTCATAAGACGCTTGTATGATGCTCAGATGAAGTTCTGGAGGAAGCTTCTACATTTTATCAGGAAGTTTGGTATCAAAGTATTAAACGACAGTTCTGGGAAGATTTGTACGTGGACCCATAGCAATCGACGCTTCATAAGACGCTTGTATGACGCTCATATGAAGTTTTGAAGGATGTTTCTTCATATTACCAGGAAGTTTGGTATCGAGTTATTGTATACCTATCCATACTACAACGGAGACGGAATGTTGACGCTCAATGACGCCCATGACGCCCAATGACGCTTACTATGAAGTTTGTACTTTACACATAATAATCAAGATGATCCCAATTATAAGAGAATCATGGAGACTCTTTGCGGAACCTGGAATCACGTAGGAACCACCATTGATTGTCAAATGAGAATCTTGAGAAAATTTTTCGAGATTCACGCAAGAGTCTTTAAATCCTCTGTGCAAAATTCGCTCTATACCCTAACGAAGCAATAAAACGCATTATTTTATTTTTCACGAGATCATGTACGTGAGTTTTAAGATTCTTGCTAAGAATCTTGAGTGAGAATGGCCTCCAAGGTGAAAAGCGCGTAAGCGACAGATGGTTCTTGTTCTTCACTTTATTCTTAGCTTTTGACTTTGACTCTCTGAACCCGAATGAGCGGGTCAATAAACTCAGTGACTTGGAAGATTTATTATTATCTTTAATTATAAACTAATTAATTTATTTCAGTTAATTATTGAGTTAATTGTTAAATAATTGTTTTATTATTATTAATTCTACGCTTCCCACGTTCTCCTAGGTCTTCGAAATTTATTATTATTATTATTATGTAATTTATACCAGTGTGGATGTGTAGAACTTGTAGAAATCCCTATGTCGATCCCGTGCTGTTTGAATGGAATCCACTTGCTGCTGAAGGAATTTCCCTATGTTTTCCTCGCCGTTCCTGATGAGCTGCTGCAGATCCTAGTTACACAAATATTTTAACATTAATAACGCATGAATAAAATAAAATAAAAAAAAACAAATCAATATTGTAATTAACAAATATTCACTTGCCAATCGCTTAATTAAACAATGAAATCATGAAATGCGGAAAAAGTTTTGCACAGCGCCATCTGTCGGCAGGATTCTGAACTAATTTGCGGTTGACCGCGGGAAAATCCGGGGATTTTGATTTCTACTCCGAATTTGACTACAAGTAAAGAGTTTTCTCCAGAGGAGGCGTTCACTTTGCGGTTAAATGAAAATACGAAAATAAGACTCTTATTGAAAAATAAATATTTTTTAAACTTATGTATATGTTACAAGAATCTAAAGATTCACAGCTGATTCCCAGATTCTTGTATCGTGATTCTTAAGTGGATAAGATTCCCAAGGGTTGCGAACCCACTCAGTAGGACGTACGCCATTGTCTTAACGGCAGGCAGGCAGTATGGGTCTAAGAAAAAGCTAAAGTGTGTAACACAGCTACTTTGTGAAGCGTGAACAACTACACAATCAGCTGATTGTGTACCTGCTAATTAAATGAAAGCTACTACTCGTGAACTAGTTCCATTTCCAAGGCACAAACTTTGCATTTCAGAATCATGGCCTCATTTCATTATACCGATCACTATTACTACAAATCTAAATAAAATATTACCAATAAATTTGAATTTTATTATTACACTAATATTTTTAGATATCTTTATGATACACACAATTATTAAAAACCTAAGCGTAATAATACTGTATTGAATTAATAATTTATTTTGTATATTAAATATTATTTTATACAAGTACTTTAAATACTTTTACTACAAGAATGATATTGAAATCAAAATATTATATTATTAAAATGAGTTCAATGAAATAAATTAATTATATTGACTAATTTTTGGGTAATTATAAATAGTAATTTTATAAATAATAATGTAGCATTAAGAATAATATTAATAATTACAATAAATGATGACACTATTAGTTGCATTATTTATTAATTTATTATTTTTATTATTTTTTATTACTATAATTTAATTAATATTATTAGTTAATAATAATATTAATAATAAATATTATTTATTTGGTATAATATCTTATCATAAATTTATTGATTTATTTTATTTGAAATTTTTATTTCAGTATAATTATTGATTATTTCTAAATTCGCATTTTTGTCTAATTATCTTAATTAATTAAATATTTAATTAGACAATTTATTGAATTTTTCGTAGTTTACCCTATTCCAGGAAATTCCGTGAATCTCTCCGGATAAATCGATTTTCGATAATCGATTATCTTGACTGCATATCGATTGAAACCACTTGTTTCTGTCCGATTTCATTTTTTCGCAGTTTCCCGCGTTTTCTTTTTCACAAGTTTTGCAGTTTCGTTTGACTCAAAAATCAATCAACAAAAATTATAATTAAATCAAGTATAAGTTAAATGCATAGAATTTAAATGGAAGATGTTTGATGGTGAGAAGCTGACGACGCACTGACCATCCACCTGAATGAGGGAGACCCCAATAAGAAAAGAAATCGCCCCAATCCTCAATTTGCTTTTGCTGTTGTTTGTTCATAACAACAAGGGTTCGGAGAATCTCGGAATCAAGAATCCCACCAAGAATCTCACCAAGAATCTTTGGTACAAGAATCAAGAATCTTAAAAGATGCCCTCATACATTATATACGTTATCATTAGAACAAGGGGTCCGAAACTTCGAGGGAAAGTGTACGAAGATTAATTGATAACACGTGATAACACGGAGATAACATGGAGATAACGCGTTGATAACAGTGATAACATGATCCAAGTGTACGAAGATTGTTGGAAGTTTCGGACCCCTTGCATTAGAAGAGCTGTAGAATCTATGAAACCTATAGAGCATATTAGAGATTCTCTAAGAATCTTAGTTTAAGAATCTTGGCAGGAATCAAGAATCATACGTAGAGATTCACACACCCCCTTCTGCGCGGGTACAAAACCCTCATTTCCCAGGATTTCCCCATTTAAAAGCTTTTCCCTCGAACAAATAAAACCCTCAATAATTTATTCAAATTTTATTTATTGCTACTTTTACTCAATTTTTATATTATTTGTATTATGTTACTTATATTATAATTATTCATGAAGCGTAATTAAAATATTATATTAGATTTCTATTCATACATTATGATATATTACTATTATTTTAATAAATACTTTATCACATTTTACGTTCTGAGTAATTGTATAATATTTTTAAACTTATTTTATTATTTATATTAAAATATATATATATATATTTATTTATTTATTTGCGTATTTTCCGGCCTTCAGGGCCGCGACAGAAAAGGAAAAGTCAATCTTTTTGTGCCCACAGTATAACAAATTTGTTGAGCATGAAACCTAGTGACTTGGGTGCATTTTTGGTTAGGCGCTCTAGTAATTGGAAGATGCTATCTGGCTTGAGAAGGTGGGAAGGGGTTTTGGTTATTTCAAGTAGATTTTCTCTAACGGAATAAAATTTTGGGGCAGTCCAGTAATATAAGGGCGTGAAGGCTATTGAATACACTTGCGCAGCACTAGCAGTTCTTGGGGGTTCCGTCTGTTCATATTTCAGGTTTAACTAGGACCCCCAGTCTCAATCCTGCGATCACAAGACCGACATACCCTAGATAGACGGGTATTACTCCAATATTCCTCCGGAGTTGAAGTCTGTGTGTATTTCGCATATCCTCTAAGTGACCTAAAGTCTTCGGCTGCGACTACTAGAGACTGGGTTGTTTGGTCCTTCAGTCTTCGTTTAATGAGATCCGAACAACCCGATACAACTTGGGGCCCATAAACCCAGAGAAAACTAAGTCCTAGGGAGTTAAGTTTTGTTTTAATGTTGGTTGCCCAGTATGGTAAACCTTTGGAGCTCATTCTGAGTTGGTAATTCAATGCTGTTTTTGCCCAGGGATTGTCATTTCTGTTGTACACTTTGCAAAAATAGTTGAGGGACCTCAACTGACTAATAGAATCAATCGGCAGTTCCCCCGTCTCCAGATATAGCCCTGCGAATGCAGTGCATTTAGGTGCATCTAGAGCGTACCGGGTCCACTTCTTTCGTTCCTTGTTAACCATCGGGAACTTGTAAATACCCAAATTTCAGTCCCACAGAAATATTTATATATATAAATATTTAATTGATTATTTTTCTATGTTATGTGATATATTTTCCAGATTTTTTCCACCAGATTTGAAGGGATTATGTTACCTCTAAATGTTTCCGGATTTGTGGAAATTCTTGTCCGCTATGTCCCCTATTTCTCATGGTATTGTGACTGCCAGCAAATCCTTTAGAAAAATTATTGTTTTTGTAGTAGTCGTAGTAGTAGCAGCAGTAGTAGTACTAGTAGCAGTAGTAGTAGTACTAGTAGTAGTAGTAGTAGTAGTAGTAGTAGTAGTAGTAGTAGTAGTAGTAGTAGTAGTAGTGCAGTAGAAGTAGCAGTAGTAGAAGTAGCAGTAGTAGAAGTAGCAGTAGTAGTAACCGTAGTAGTAGTAGTAATAATAGTAGCAGCAATAGCAGCAGTAATAGTAGTGCAGTAGAAGTAGCAGTAATGGCAGTAATAGTAGTGCACTAGACGTAACAGTAGAAGTAGCAGTAGTAGTAGTGGTAGCAGTAGCAATAGAATTATTACTATAATAATAATAATAATAATAATAATAATATTATAATTATTATTATTATTATTATTATTATTGTGTGTGTGTTAACTGCTAACCTGTTTGTGCATTGCGTAATTCGCTTGTCATTATTCCAAAGGTGAACTGCTACTTCTTACGGAAGTCCACCACTCCTTAAAAAAGCAAGCAAAAGACAAAAAAAATCAGTAATAATAATAATAATAACAACAATAAAAGATAATACAGTAATAATCATACAATAATAAAAAGAATGATTATTACATATTATTAGAAGAATACAGTAATAATAGTAATAATCAAGGAGTCCGAAACCCTGAGGAAAAGTGTACGAAGACTATTTGATAACACGTGATAACACGGAGATAACATGGAGATAACAGGATGATAACAGCGATAACATGACCCAGGTGTGCGAAGATTCTTGGAAGTTTTGGACCCTTTGGTAATAATACAACAGTAGCAGTAGTAGTAGCAGTAGTATTAGTAGTAGTAGTAGTAGTACCAGTAGTAGTAGTACCAGTAGTAGTAGTAGTAGTAGTACCAGTAGTAGTAGTAGTAGTAGTAGTACCAGTAGTAGTAGTAGCAGTAGTAGTAGTAGTAGTAGTACCAGTAGTAGTAGTAGCAGTAGTAGTAGCAGTAGTAGTAGTAGTAGTAGCAGTAGTAGTAGGAGTAGTAGTAGTAGCAGTAGTAGTAGCAGTAGTAGTAGTAGTAGTAGTAGTAGTAGTAGTAGTAGTAGCAGTAGTAGTAGTAGTAGTAGCAGTAGTAGTAGTAGTAGTAGTAGTAGTAGTAGTAGTAGCAGTAGTAGTAGTAGTAGTAGTAGTAGCAGCAGTAGTAGTAGTAGTAGTAGTAGTAGTAGTAGCAGTAGTAGTAGTAGTAGTAGTAGCAGTAGTAGTAGTAGTAGTAGTAGTAGTAGTCCGAGAGCAGATAAATATAAAATAAGTAATTGAATAAATATAAGAATAATAGGACAACTTCTAATGATAATACCACAGGGCTTGTTGTATACTCGATTAGCATGTAACTGGATAATTATTCGGCGGTGATGTCTTTATGGTTTGTATCTTCACCCAAGTTTGCAGATGCAGTGAACGAAGTCCAACAGTCCCGTTACACGTTCAATTCTGGACAAGGATAAAATAAAACAAAACGAATGGATCCCGCTCCCGGCAGATTCACTTTACAAGGTCCCGCTATGGAAAAGCTGTCCCCGATTGCTTCATCCTGTAAAGAAAAATGAAAGAGATTAATCAATTAAAAGTTGTTAGAAACCACTTTCAAAACCTGAATTCAGATCCGGTTTGTAGTATTAATGTTAATGTATTACATACTTGCCCATTACTGCAATAGAACAGTCTGATAACACGTTGATAACTGTGATAACACCCGTCCAGGCTATATGCAGATTAACGGGACACTCCAAAGCCCCAGGATTTAAGAATCGTATGCCTCTCAAGAGTCTTCTAGAACAAAAAATTCAAAAATATTATTTTAGTTTGTTGTATCAGTGGCTAAATAAATTAACTGTACCGTCAAGTCGAACCTTATGTTGTCCGTTAAAAAGTTAAATTATGAAATTTTCCCGCCAAATTTAAGAGTTAGCATTTATATTTAACAAGAAACCAGAACTTACGATTTAACTTAAAACAGGCCATTGATTGTTAATTAAAAACTGTTTCAGGGTTTATCGGACGTTAAAATCTGTGATGATGAATGTGCGGCCGCGTGGAGAGGGCGCGATCTTTCCTCGACGGAATCCGCGTTCGAACTGAAGGGGCAAAACGAACTACACCCCGCCTAAAGCCAAAATAAAAGCGGCGTTCCATTTGCTATGGAACGTTTTTAATTTCAATAAAATTTTAGTAAATAATTATAGTTTTAATTGAATAAAAAAGTATGATTTTAAAAATTATATTTTTTTTATATTTAATGCAATAGTTTAATATATAATATTTAAGCATTTTTTAAAAAATTTGAAATAGATAGGCGCCAAGTATACCGGCGTTCTATTTACTTTGGAACGTCTAGATTTACATATTTTAAAAATTTAATTTATTTCATTTCTTCTTTTTATTTCTTCTTGTTATATCTGCCTTGAATTATATCTCCAGTGGTATCTGAGTGCAAATTAGCATTCATATTATACTTTCGTAGATGCATAGAATGAATCTGGGCGTTTATTTTCGCGTAACCTTTGTTATACCCAAACAATCAATTAAGATAGTGCGTACAGTTTGCTTAGTTTTACAACATCCGTTCAAAAGGGGTGTAAACCGTATGGTATACAGAACAGTTAATAAGTTGCAGGTAACAAACGAAAAATCTAATTAGCGTGAAACAATGGACGACACGAAACGGATGGTCAACGACTTACGCAAAATTATGAAATTAGATTCAAGCATAACTGTGTATGTGACTTTAGTCACTCGCTTTGATGCTCTGTTGTCTAAGCGTCAGTTCCTGTATAATTAAACAATTGATTAATTGTTATAAAGGGCAAATTCCGTACAACTTCGGAAAAAATATATGTTATAGAACTTTTTACGCCGATTCCAAATATATGTAGTGTCCCTATCTCAATTCTCCACCGTTTGGCCGCTAAAATTAATGAAAGTTTCAGCAACGCTGGAAACTAGGCAAACGGTCTGGTTGGTTCGCACAGGTCACGTGATCAAGACGGCCAATTGGAAAGTTTGTCGCGTCATAGCAGCAGACGATTTCGTAATACTGTTTACTCCCTCATATCTGTTAGTAGGAGGCGACGAACTTTTTGATTGGCTGTCTTGATCACGTGACCAGCGTGAACCAATCAGATCGTTCGCTCAATTTCCAGGGTTGCCACGTGCATTTTCAAACTTTAGTTAATTTTAGCGGCCAAACCGTAGAAAATTGAGATAGGAACACTATACGTATTCGGAATCAGCGTAAAATGTTCTGTAACATATATTTTTCCCCAAGTTGTGCGGAGTTACCTATTAATAATTAATGGTAACAAGATATATTAAATATACCTGTTCAATGGTTTCGAAGAAAGAATCTTCAGCCATTCTGAGTGTTTGGTTGACGTCTTCATAACAGTAATTCCTTGATGGTTTCTGATCGAGAGTATCAATTTGCGAGTTGTCTGCTACAGGGACGTATCCTTCGGGCATATCGTTAATGACAGCCGGAGGTGCGAGTGAAACCTGACGATTGCGATCCTTGTTTTTAGTTTCCTTCATTTTAGTCTCCAACATCTTCTCGCGACGAGATTCGCGTTCCAGCAACTGGAGAAATCAAAGTCTGGTTTAAGTTTTCAGTATCAAATAGTTAATGATATAGTTTACGGATGTTAGAGCAGCTTTGTCGCTTCGGTTGACACTTGACAGCCTGTCGGAAATCTTCAAAACCGAAAGTTTTCCGTTGCGACTTCCCACGGCGAGAAGTTTCCCTTGTTCCTGGGCGCTTAGACAAGTCAAGGGTTCATCGCAGACCTGGAAAGTGAATATCGGTGATGTTCTTTGTATCAGAATGTCCCAGGAGTAGATCATTCCATTCATTCCAGCAGCAAAAAGAACTGAAGGACGAGTACTGTTCCACACTGCGTCAGCCAAGCGAGTTGACGTGGTTCCTAATGAAAGGATAGGAGCTTCTCGAATGTCTTCAGCCCAGATGTGAGTGTTCCAGTCACCGACTGTTAGAAACATCTTCGGCAAGTGTGGATGTCTGTGTAGGGATTGAACAGGGCTCCAGTGAGCTTCGTACTGTGCTAGAATTTTCTCGACAGGATTCCGAGCTCTTCTGTTACAGTACAGCACGATCCCTGCCATAACAATACACTTTAAAACATTTGTTAATCATAGATAATGGAGTATGTTACCCTGTTCTGTTCCTACCAAGAACTTGGTAGGCATTGAAGGATCGTATTCCAGACAACAGGCATTCAGAATTGTTCTAGAACGATTTCTTTCAAGTTCCAGAACTAGACTGTCCATGGGACTGGCCATTTTCCTCATATCCCACCACAGGACCTTCAATAAAACCAATATTGACTTTGATTTAACATTTATGAAGTATTCCAAAGCTTACTTGACCATCTAGAGAAGCGGTAAAAAATTCTCCGCCAGCTTTGGTGTTATTCCACATGAGTGCGGTAACGCTATCCGAGTGACCAGCACCTATGGGTGAAATTTCAGCGGGTCCCTGACTCTTCCGGACGTCCCAGACCCCGACCGACCCTGTCACCGACCCCCCAGCCAAGCAATTTTGGTCCCGGGGGTTGAACCCTATGGACCGCAGCTGACTGGGACTGCGCACGGTGATCTCCGGCTGGAATGCTCGCTCTTTTATTTGAACAACCATTTTACAAAAGAAGTTTTCTGTATATCTGAATAAATCTTTAACCCATGTTCCATATGTAGGAGTCGTTATGTTTGTCAGCAAACAGATTCTTCCATAATGGCTGCGAGAAAGCCACTGCTAAACGCAAACCTCCGTCAGGACTCCAACTCATTCCAGAAACTGTTCTGGAGACTGAAGAAGGGTCTTGTAAGGAATGAACAGTGCGCAGGGGCTTTGGATCAGGTTTAGGCAATTCAGGGGCATCAGTAAAATACTCTTCGTAGATGTTAATGGCGTTATTTTGCTTCAGGTAGTGCTCCATTTCCTACACATTGTATCTTAATTTATCCTGTTTTGGTTTCTATTAACTAAATTACTGTACTGCTGATAGATGAGAAATGCTTTGAAGGTAAGATTCATCTTTTTCGATCTTTTTCCTGTATCTGGCTGTTTGATCGGATTCGTGCGGATTGATATCTCTAGGCCATCCGCCTTCGCGGTGCAGGATTCCTCGACACTCGGCTGGTGGGCATTCAGTATTAACCTAAAATATTAACCGTTATAGCAAAATATAATAATAATTGATTAAAAAAGGAACCTCTTTAGCAGAGAAACTGCAGGCAGAGCACTGCGTTTCGTTGTTAACTACATTTGAGTGAACGATCTGGTCGAAGAGAATCGGGTTCGGGGGAATATCGACGAAATGCCAAGGTTTCAGGACACTGTCACTAAAATGACATTTTCTCTGACTGAGTTCTTTAATTTCTTTGCGAAGCACACAATTAAAATCTGCTTGCATTTTGTAAGCTCCTACCGTAACTTTATTGATCAAACACTTGATTTTTCCAGTCATTTTTTCGTACTAGCGCCACCTTAGTATGGTAGCATTTTAGTACTTCCACTTTGCAGAGAAATTCCCTTAAAAAGGGAAAATTGGGTCTCAAAAGGGAATAATAAGGGAAGAGGCAAAGGGAAATTTAAAAGTATGAATCCTAGCACGGAGGGAAAGAGGGAAAATAAAGCCACCTTAAAAGGGAAAAAGGGAAATTTAGAAGCATGGTGATATATATCCTAGTACAGAGAGGAAAAAAGACGGAGTTGGGGAAGAGGGAGAAGGGAAATTTAAGGGGGAAAAACTGTTGCATTTGTTTGTAAACAAACATTACAAGTTTCGGAAATGGCGACAGCAGCTAAATTAGGCCGCATTGCCGTTCAAAATACGGCTGTTTTTGTTTGCGACATCCAAGAAAAGTTCAGCAAAACTGTCAAGTACTTTCCGCAGGTTGTTTTAAATACGAAAAGAGTCCTGGATGCTGCCAAAGTCATGGGAATGCCAGTTGTCTATACTGAGCAGTACCCTAAGGGTATGCATATTTAATTAATATGAATAATAATTATTTAATTAAATTCATTTGTAGGCCTTGGTCGCACTGTTCCCGAGCTAGACATTTCTTCGTACACTGATAAGAAGTTTGAAAAAACGCAGTTTTCTATGCTGGTTCCAGATCTCCAGCGTCACCTTCAAATTGAGCTTTTTTCTGTAATTTAATTATTCCTCATTTTTACATCACTTTATAAATAAAATTTTACAGGTCAAGTCTGTTTTATTGTGCGGAATAGAAGCTCACGCCTGCATTCGCCACACTACAATGGATTTGATCGATTCCGGAATTGACGTTCATGTTGTCGTTGATGCCTGTTCGTCCAGAAATCCCGTGGACAGGTTGAATTAACACATTTTACATTTTTTGTTATTATTCATAGCTCTGGTGCATAGGAAATTTGCTTATAAAGCAATGTCAGCCATGGGGGCAAACCTCATCACTACGGAGAGCATCATTCTGGGTTTAGCACCCGACGCAGCTCATCCGAAGTTCAAGGCCCTGCAGAAGATCGTGATGGAACCTCCCGCAGATACCGGTTTGTAATAAAACACACAGAAACAAATGTTGAAATCTGTATTCTAAGAGAAATATATACACAGTTAAGCAATACACAAATTAGAGCTCTAAACGCTGCTGTTGTTTTTCCTTCCACTCGATTCCCACGTATTTGGCAGCTAATAACGCAGAGTTTCTTGCTCCGATAATGCTCATTTCCATAGCACTAGCAGCCCATTCGATGCTGTTGATGTAAAACAGCCCGGGATGAAAAACAAAATCTCCCAGTGTTTCGTTAGCATTATACTCGGGATACGCAAGCCAGTCTGTCACGTGGACTGAAAGTTTTTCCTCAAACAGAACCTCAAGCTGCTCGTCTGTCAGTCTGTCGTCGGAAAAGACCTTCCACACGCTCAGTGTGTCTTTGTTTTTCTCTTCCGCATCGACTGGGTAGTTTCTGCCTATGGAATTAAACCAGAGACCTTCAGTAACAGTTAGGATTTCGTCTATGGGGTCTTTTCCGAAGGTAGTTTCGTTGAGCTTCCCGCTGACTAGCGTACATACAGTGCGGTGAAGCTTTCCAGGGAATGTCAGTTCTTTGTCGAGACCTTTAATTTTGATATCTGTAGTTTCAGAAGTCAACGGAGTTGCCACTATTACAGCATCGTAAACTCGATCAGATTCCTCATTTGTTTCCAGTGCAAACTTCCCGTCAGATCGACGAACGACAGCTTTAACGTGAGCATTGATCAAGTTCGCTCCCGAAGAATTCAAAAGGGCCTCGGGAATTTTCTTATTGCCTCCCGAAACTGCCCACAGGTTCGGTTCGGCACCGGCTAATGAAACACTGCCTGTTCGAACATTAACTGATTAATATATTCATTCAAAAAATTAGTATACGATGTTACCAACAAGCGAGTGTTTCTTAATTGTCTGGCAGTAGTTCACTCGCATGATGGCTTGGGCGATTTCTTCTATAAAAATGTCCGAGATTCCTTCCAAGCGAAGGTAGTCATGAAGCGAAACTTCTGTCAGTCGAACGAACGACTCGTCCATTGCTTTAAGCAAAGACGAGACATTTTCAAAAGACTTTCCTCGATCCTGTAGTTCATACACCCTACATATTTCAAATAGTTAACTAAAAAGGATTTACAGGTCTTAGAAAATGTAGTTTAATACTTGTCGAACATTCCGAGCATGTTGCTAATAATGTACGAGACTCGAGGAATGCTTAATCCGTATCTCCACATTAGTTTTAAGAAATTCAAAACTCCCCATTCTCCTTCTTTGAAAATAAATTGCTTTCCGTCGTGAAGACCAAATTTTCCAGATAATCCCACTTTCTTTTTAAAGCCTATAAAACAAAAAATTATTAATTTAAACATTTCTTATTATGAATTTGTAACTTACGAACCAAACTTGTCCGCAAAATCTGCCATGTATTTATTTCTGGGGTGTAAAATTGACCCTCCAACTTCGTATTCTCTGCCGTCTATTTCTGCAGTGGCTAACCGACCACCAACAGCACCTTTTGAGTAAACGTCGATTTTGACTTCTGAATCAGCGTCAAGTTCCCGCAAGTAGTAAGCCGCCGAAGTCCCTCCAATACCAGCACCTATTATAGCTTCATAAAAAAGGAAAAAACAAATTAAATTTTTAATTAATAAAAATTAGGAATTTATAATATAATTTTAGAAGTGTTAACTAAGTAAACCAAGTTATTATATTAGTTACCAATATTTTTCTCCTGGTGATATGACTCTCGGGCGGCAGAAACAGACATTAAGAATAGAATGAGAAAAATAGCCATTTTTTAACTATTTGCTGTAACTGTAGGATATTTGATTTGAATATTTCGTTAAATTTCTCCAAATAACAAATATAATTAATTATATGGAAAAAGGATTCAGATCTAAAAATGTTTGGTATGTTTATTTTATTGACAATTTTGACCATGCAGCGTTGCCATATGGCGCAATTCTATCAGTAATAATTATAATTATAATTATAATGACAGAAATAGCATTTAGTAAATTCAAAATATTTACTGTAATTTATAAATATTTATATAAATTTTATGTATAAATAAATTCATATTTGATTTATATTAAAATTTAAGTGGGCAATTACAACGAAAAGCCCGAGGAATGACGTAATGCTTCCACTTTGCAGGGAAATTCCCTGGAAAAGGGGGAAAAGGGTATTGAAAAGGGAAAAATAAGAAAGCAGGGAAAATGGAAAATATAGAAATATGAGTTCGGAGGGAGAAATAGGGCCAAATAAGGGAAGAGGGAAAAACGGGGAAATTGAAAATGGAAACACTGGAATGACAGGACAACGATACGGGCGAACCCTTGGAATGACGGGGACAATAACACTACTGTATAAACAAATGAAAAAAGTTATTTATTCATACTAGTATAGGTAGTACTACTTTCCGTTTATTTCAACTTTCAAAATTTACATCAAGTGTCTTACAAAGCTACCACAAAACAAAGCGTGGAAGAATCTGCTAAAAAGTTTCGACTAATTCGTGCCTCGAAAATTTCGGCTGTAATAATATTCAAAATCAGGATTTATTTTTCCTGTTTTCACAGGCGGTTCCAACTTCTCGGGACCAGGTGTCGGGACTCGAGGGGTGATAGCCCGTTGGGGCTGCAGGAAACTGCCCATCTGAGTAAACGCAAAATAGGAGCTTTTAATAATTGCCAACTGCAAGCAATGCTGAATGAGAAGAGCCCGAATCCTTTATAAAGACCCCAGTAGCCTTCCTGACCCACAATCGTGGTCCAGCAGTCGAAGAATCCGTCGTAGCGAGTGAGTATGGGAATAACGTTCGAGCCTGTGTCCAGGTTGTCGATGATCGTTCGAGTCCCCTGAATGTGTAGCCTATCATAAAACAAATATTTAAATCATCTTAATTATTCTGATTATTCTTTAACCTGTTGAGGACAGTATCAGCGGGATAGAACAGAACATCTGTTATCAGCATTCCGGCGAATCGCGATACAGCGTCCAGCTCGTTCGACTCAAGCCCGTTCAAATCCTTCGAAATAGCACCCTATAACGTAAATTACACAATAACAAAAGCTGTTTATAATAAATAGTAAATTACGTGTTTTCTCTGGTTGTTTTTCTTCACTGTAGCGAGTCCCCATCTCGTTAAGCCCGTCGTCAAGACTGTCGAAATGTATTGCAACGTCCCGATCATGACAGTCGGGGTTATGATGATCCAGATGGGAAGCAAGCGACCTGAATTTACATGAATTTAGTAAAACAATTTCATTAGAAATATTTTTATACCTGTTTGAGGAGCGGACCAGCTTAGCAGCCGATGAAACCCTTCCTGGAAAACTTCGAAAATGCCAGGTTTCTCACTAGCGATATCCGACTGCACCGTTTCCACAACGCTAGCTGCGTAGAAAGGAGCAACCACAGCCAAACTGACGCTAAAAAATAAATGGAAATTAATGTAGATAATCAAATAAATGTGAATTTAATTTGTTCGTTTCTACCATTTCAGCAGCAAATGACGGCCGATGGCTTTCAAACTACTGTGCCTCGTAATCTCTCTGTAACAAATGATAATTAGATGGTGTTTTGAAGCGTTTTAAACGTTTATAATACTTGGGCCACGAAGTGATTTTGGTTAGGAAATCCTCGACGGCTAGAGTTATCCCTCGAACGATTAAAACACTTCCTATACCCTTAAACAAAACTGTTAGCCCCTGTCGTTGATGTATCTTAACGATGACCGGTATTAGCGTCAGAGGGACCAAGTGGTAGCGCCTCGAAAAAACGTTCACCTGCAAACAAAATTTTATCGAAACTTTGACATTTTAAGACCAAATTTTGCTTTACCTGGCACTGACGTCTCAAGACCATGAACGGGTGGCAGATGAGATTTTCTGTCACCAGACGAATGATCCCTAGTCCCGCTGTAGTGCACTTTTCAGTATTTTGGCTTGAAGCTACATAAAGTCATATGTGAGTTCACTCATTTTTGTATGAAAATGTATTCAACATACCAGGCATCAGGGACATGGGAGTAGAAATCTTCACGGGCCCGGGTTCATTTTTCTGCGCAACGGGAAATGGATATTCATTGCGTTTCTGCCAAAATGGCGAATTTTCGATATTTGCGTACCATTTGTAATCTTCGCTACCTGCCATTTGTCGTGTAACTTATTTTTAAAGTCCAAACATGACGTCATTAAAGAATTATCGTACGATTTGTTTTGTATATTAACGCCACCTAGGAACTGTAATTTAAACTATTTCCTAGTCCTGAAGCAAACGTTGATTCCGATGCTCCCATTAAGTAGGGAAATTCCTTGAAAATGGAAAACTGGGTCTGAAAAGGGGAAAATAAGGGAAAAGGGGAATTCAAAACCATAGGTTAATATTCCAACACAAGGAGAAAAGGTGAAACTGATTTGTTCAAACGAAGGGGAAAAAGGGAAAAGAGCGCCCTCCTTTCAAGGGAATAGGGAACCCTGGAAACAGTGGTTCATTTCTGTATTTACAGAACAAGAAAAGGAATTTTTGTATTTATATACTATAACTACGAAGTATTTGCTTTATATTCTTTTAGATCATTGATAACGATAACCATTTGAATGGAGTAATGAGCATGTTAATATGTAATATCTTGTTTTTGCAGGTTTGTTTACAATATAGAAGAATTGTGTAACCCAAACAACAAACATGTCCTTAAGACCCAGACAAGTAGATTTCACAGCAACTTGGAATGACCTGAAGTCAACAGTCAGAGAAGTCGTCATGCTCAAAGACGTACCCCGCAGCGAGTGGAACGATCGTTTTTCTGACGTTTACTCGCTCTGCGTGGCCTACCCCGAACCCCTGGCAGAACGACTGTACCAGGAGACCAAACGTTTTCTCGAGGACCACGTCCAGGGACTACTCGAAAAAGTCCAGGCATCCAACCACGAGCAGTATCTGACAACCTATTACAAGCTGTGGCAGGACTACAGCAAGGGAATCGACTATCTCCATAAGCTTTACTTGTACGTGTTTACTCAAAGAATATCATGTTTGGCTAGATTTAGTGACAACTTTTGCAAAAACGCAGGTATTTGAACACGCAGCACATCCGCAAGCAGAAAATTTCAGAGGCAGAAATGATGTATGGGACAATGGCTTATGAAACGCAGGAGCAGATGAAAGAGATCGGAGAGCTGGGTAACTCCTCTATAATTCCACGTTTTCATTCAATAATACAATTCCATTATTAAGGCCTGGATCTTTGGAAAAAGCACATGATTGAGCCGCTGCAGTCGATGCTGGTTAACCTTTTGCTTGAAGCAATTCACGCAGATAGAACTGGTCAGACTCTTTATAACGAGAATTCGTCCATCATTCATGGGGTCATCCAGTCATTCGTCTCTGTGGAAGAATTTAAGAAGAAAAATGCCCTCGATTTGTATATCCAAGTCTTCGAAGAACCTTTTCTGCAAGCCACTGGCGAATACTACAGGTTGCTGATACTATATATATCATTTAAACCAGAATAAATGATTTACTATCTTGGTAACTAGACAAGAGGCCAGTCGAATGCTACAGGAATGCACAATTTCCCAGTACATGGACAAGGTACTGCAGCGGAGAGATGAAGAGGATCTCCGCTGCCGAAAATACGTTCATCCGAGCTCGTACACTAAAGTGCGGACCGAGCTAGAGAAGCGGACGGTGGCCGATCACTTAACCACTCTCCACAACGAGTGCCCGGCAATGGTGCAGGAAGAACGGGAACAGGATCTTAGAAACGCACACGCCCTATTGAAAGTAAGCGTAGAATCGAATAAGCCCAAGCAAAATTTTACTGTAGTGCACTATACTAAAACTATGTACTATGTTGCAAAAAATTGGAGTACCATGCTATATTGCCACACTATAGTTTGCAAAAATTTAGAAAAAGTGACGTTTAACCTTCCCAAGCTGTACCCTTTTTTCATAAACATGACTGTACGTGTAGACTCCAACAAGTATATCCGTAGTATAATGAAAAAATACGTTTATTTAAATAGGCTGTGCCGAACGGTCTGTCGGTTCTGGTATCGAAGATGATGGAGCATATCAAGCAGCAGGGCCTGCGAACCGTGGCGAATCTCGGTGGCGAGAACATGGCGGCACAGTTCGTCGAAGGCATGCTCTCCGTCCACGGGAAGTACAAGAACCTCATCAGCAACGTCTTTGGTAACTTGTTCACTAATATAAGTAAACCAGTTTATCCCAGTTTGCTATTTTGGTATTGCAGCCAACGATCAGCTGTTCACGAGCTCGCTGGACATGGCCTGCGCTTCGGTGGTCAACTACCGGAGCAACCCTAGACAGGCGTGCAAGTCTCCGGAGCTCTTGGCCAAGTACTGCGACTCGCTGCTCAAGAAATCGACTCGGGGCGGCAGTGAGACGGAGATCGACGACAAGCTGGCGCAGTGCATCACCGTCTTCAAGTACATCGACGACAAGGACGTGTTCCAGAAGTTCTACTCGCGTAACCTGGCCAAGCGACTCATCCACCAGCAGAGCCACAGTATGGACCTGGAGGAAGTAATGATCAACCGCCTCAAACAGGCCTGCGGCTACGAGTTCACCAGCAAACTGCATCGCATGTTCACCGACATGTCCGTCTCTGCTGATCTGAATAACAAATTCGCAGCTGCTCTTAAAGCCGATAACTTAGAACTCGGACTCAATTTCTCCATCTACGTACTCCAGGCTGGAGCTTGGCCAATGGGACAAGCTTGCCCTACCGAATTCGCACTTCCTCAGGTATCAATAGAAAATTTGCGATAGATTTAGATTCATCGATCTAGTTTATCGCTTTCAGGAACTTGAGAAGTCGGTCCAGAAATTTGAAGAATTTTACAAGCGCAATTTTAGCGGACGGAAACTGGCTTGGCTGCATCATTTAAGTCAGGGCGAACTGAAACTGAACTATCTTAAGCGGCCGTATATCATCACGATGCAGACGTTTCAGATGGCCATCATGCTGCTGTTTGAATCGGCTGATTCTCTGACTTATCGCGAACTGGAGGAAGCCACGAAACTCAACAGCGATCAGTTCCAGAAGAACATGCAGAGCTTAGTCGAGTGCAAACTGATCACGGCTTCATCGAAGAACTCCGAGAACACTTTCGAGCCCGGGACGGTGTTCGCACTCAACCTCGAGTACAACAACAAGCGGACAAAGTTCCGCATTGCCGCTGCCGTTCAGCGGGAAAGTGTTCAGGAAACGGAACAGACCCACGCTTCCATTGACGAAGACAGGAAGCTCTATCTCCAGGTAACTTCTACATAGTCCTAATTTAAACCAATTAAATTAATTGTTAATTTTAATAGGCCACCATAGTGCGGATCATGAAGTCGAGGAAAGTGCTGCGGCATAACAGTTTGATCCAGGAGGTGTTGAGTCAGTCGAAAGCTCGTTTCGCACCGTCCGTTCACTTGATCAAGAAATGCATCGAAACCCTCATCGATAAGCAGTATCTTGAGCGAACCCCGAACTCGACTGACGAGTACAGCTACGTCGCTTGAAGGGGAAAACTTAGACAAAAAGAAACAATTGAATGTTTTTCTGCTTTATTCTTTTTACCATATGATTGCTGTACAACTGAGACTCTACGGAAATATAATGACATTAGATTAACAGTTCTGCAGTTACTGTGATATCATCATGGGTACCAATCAGTGTCTGGTAAATCGTTTGGCGATTTAAATCGATTTTGATTTAAATCGCGATTTAAATCGCTCCTCTGTGATTTTGCGATTTGATTTAAATCGCCAGCAAATTTCGCGATTTTCGATTTTGATTTTGATTTTAAAACCTTAAAAATTCAAAAATCACTTTTTAAATCGCGTCCCAGAATGCACTCTAGTTGCAGTCTTAATTCTTCTTTTACACCGTCCGACATTAGAACTTACAGCTTCGAGATATCTTTGAACTGCCCTTATTTCCAGTAGTTTCTTTGGTATGTTACGAACGTTTGTAACATTGACTTGTGACCTTCTTGCGCTTCTTCTTCATAAGGTTGCAGTCATTTCAGTAAAAGTTATAGTATGTCCTCACGTGGGACTTATTCCAGTACAGCTTGCGAATCAGGTACAAATCACACAATGAGGAGATAGCTATTCCCGAAGTCATACCAGCATGCTTAGCGTGAACATAATGTTAGATTAAAGCTTGTGTGCAGCAGCTCAAGTGTAGCTTGGGATTTCCAAATTAAAAAAAGGAAACAAATTATGAATCTAATACTTTGTTTCATCGTTCTTACTTAAACGATTGGGTGTAAATGTAAATACGTAAGATTCAAACTAGTTGTTTCTTTCATTAGAAATGGGTTTCATGACGGAGAAAATTTTCCGATTTGAATCGCGATTTAAATCGATTTTTGGTGTAAAAATGATTTTGATTTTGCGATTTGAAAATCCAAATCACTTATTTTCCGGACAAAATCAGTTTGATTTAAATCGCGATTTAAATCAGTTCTGAGATCGGTGATTTTTGATTTGATTTAAATCACCAAAACCAAGTGATTTACCAAACACTGGTACCAATACGTATACTCCATAACCTGAAAGCTGGTGGGCCTTTCAACAGTTGATTGAACATGGAATACAAGTATGTGCTACAGGTGTTTGGTTAATATAGATCGCACAAAGGAGGTCATTGCTTTGGGTTTGATTCACTTCCCAAAAGGCTCCAAAAATGAATGATGTTCGATGACGTTCTGAAAGAGCATCCTAGAAAACGTAGGTTTACATGTTTGGATGACGTTCGAGTATGCCGGATGACGCGTCATGAAAACTTGATTCCCAGAAGGTTTAAAAAATCCCAAAAATGGACGATGTTCGATGATGTTCGATGACGTTTTGAAAGAGCATATCAGAAAGTGTAGGACCAAGTGTTTGGATGACGTTCGAGTATTACAGATGACGCTCGATGCAAATTTGATTGAAGATCCTGAGAACATAAGTTTAATGAAGTTACGACGTCTACCTGACGTTCGAATATGAAGAATCTTAGTGCATCATATGACGCCGTATGACGCTTATGTCTAAGACGTCATGCTTAGTTAACAGAAGTGACCTTCGTATGACGTTTGCATTTTTTCATAAGATTTCTATCCAAAGTTTCGTAGTAGCATATGACGCTCGGATGTTTTGCACTGATACTTCGCTATGAAGCTGCGAAACGTCATACGAAGCTTCATAAGCGTCAGTATGACGCTCGATTGACTTTTGCTCTGCCCTGTACTCATCATTACGGATTTGTGATTGTTTTCAGGTGCAGTGACAATGACATATGTTTCAGCGGAATACCGTTCTTGACAGCCGATTAAACGGTAACCCAGAGGCTCGGAACTTCATCCAAACTTCTTTGTCTGAACATGTGTTATCACCTGTTATCTGTATGTTATGAAGTAGTCACTGCGCCTTTGTTGTACAGTTTTGAGAAAAATGAATGGAATCTCATATATAGGCTTGATCTTGTATACTATTGGGGGAGTAATAAATACAGGCATAAGTACTCATTTGTAAGATGAATAATGTCTAATTGAATGAAGTAGCTTCTGTTCCGAAGCATTCTGAACAGATTAATAAGTTCGGCATCTTCATACAAGCCCTTGTAGCTCAGTGGTAGAGCACTGGTCTCGTAAACCAGGGGTCCTGAGTTCAATCCTCAGTGAGGGCATCTTTTTTTTTCTCTCTTTTTCTTTGTTTTTCATCTTGTTTTATTTTCTCATTCTTAGCCTTCCCGTTAACTTACTCAATTCATAAATTTTAATAAGCTTCAGATTTAGCAGAAATTTTCGACTTTTTAAATTAATACAGTAAAGTAAGTCTTAAACTTACTCGACTTATCATTCAAATTAAATTTACAGTCTTCTACATTACTTAGATTCTCGTGATTCCTTATGGTGTCAACGACTTCACGAGACACGATTTCAAGTACCTTATATCTTTTTAAAGCCATAATTTACTCGTTTTTGCCTTACATTCAGACAGTCCGGTGTCCCATAAAACATATTATGTTTTGAAAATTTCTTTTGATAAATACTGACGAGATTTAATACACTTAATTTCACCACGATGACCTGATTTTATCCGACAATTACAATTTTTGAGTCTTTTTTTGAAAGTTGGGGACTGTCAAAATGCACCATATGGCTTGCCCGCAATACGGGATTTTCTTCTTCAATTTTTTTTTGCCTCTAAAACTTAAAGTTTTCTCATAATAATACTTGAAAAGGAGAAAGCTTTCTCGCCTATAAAAACAGATGCTATTTGCTTTTTTTCGTCAGTCTCTCGGTTATCTACAAACTTAAATTACAACCATAAACCCGCTCTTGAAATCCAGACATGAACGTAAGACCAGATTTTGATAAACGCAGTGTTGCCAGATTGGTTTGTACTAATAAAATTCAATTTATGAATTATTCAGGAACTTCGGATTTTGCTTTTGGTAGCTGTGGTAGCGAGCGGATGGTCCTACCCACTGGAAAATCGAGAGGTACCACTGGAGTCTTATAAACAGCACGCCATAGCCGATATCATCGACCACTACTTTGCGTACGACCCTTTCCAGCGTAAGGGTAGGAGCCATACCCCCGCGGTAGCATCATACCCAGTAGCGAAACCCTCACCTCCATACCCAAGACCTTATTCTGTACCGAGCAAGCCGTACGCCTACACCACACCAAAACCCGCTTACCCCGACGAGAAATACTACGGCAACCAGAAGCCCGCAACGAGACCCGCTTACTCCGCGGAGAACTACTACAGCAATCAGAAGCAGTCGCTGTCCTACGGGGAATTGAAGAGCTTCTACGCTGATACCCACACCAAGAAACCCCAGAAGAAGGTAGCATACCAGCCTTATACTTACCTGACGCAGAGTTACGCTTACCCGAGCCAGACGTACAGCTACCCGATACAGCCCGTTCAGTACCGCAAGGGACGAGTGGACCGCAGGTTCGACAGCCCGGCCGAGACCAAGTACGAAGTCAGCAGGCAGTCCAAGGCGTACCAGTTTGCTGACGTGCGTGCACCTAAAGAGTTCAGTACCGGATTCCTGCGTGGTAACAGTGATTTCTACGTCCAGGAGCAGCGAGCAAACAGGGGATACCGCGCTACTGCAAAGGTATAGAAGAGATTGTTATTTGTTATTTCACTCGATACCACTGCATGAAATAACGCAATACCACAGTACTCTTGCATGTTGTTGTTTAATTTAAAGATTATACCTTGCACTTTTTTCTCTCGAAGCATGTGAAGTGTTTTGATTTATTGTTGTTTTATGCTAATTTGCAAAGCAATAAACGCATGGCATGCACTGAATGTTTACACCAGTGTTTCCACTTGAGTTTTGGAACTTTCCGCCAGGGGGATCCAAATTTCCCCCATTCCCCCCCCCCCATCAAATTTACTTTATCCATAGTTTTCCCTGATTTTCAGTGTTTTTACTTTGAATTTCCCCTTTTCCCCCTCGGTGCTGGAATGAAGGCTGTACTTTAGATTTTCCTTTTCCCTCTTATCATGTTTTTCCCTTTTCAGACCCCATCTCCCCTATCTCAGGGAATTTCCCTGCAAAGTGGAAACACTGCTCATTTTGAGTATTTGTTAGGTGGTTTTCCCCCATTTCCCCCATTTCCCTCATTTCCCCCCTTTCCCCCGTTCCTCCTCCGAGAAGTTCATTTTCCCCCAAATGGGGGGAAACACTGGTTTACACCCGGAAAACGAAGGTTGTTACCTAAAATGCATCCTCTGCTACTGAACTCGCACGCAAATAATTGGAAATTACTTTAATTGATTTTGTTATTTAGTAAGTTTATTTAATAATTAAAATGTAGGTTCTGTGGAAAGACGGCTACGACAATCGCGGTGTGCATTTGTATAATTACAACCACAGAGACCAAACTTATTATTCACCCAGTTACACAGTTTACACGATTGCAGTTTAACAACTTCATAAAGTGATTCTATTATAATAACTTAATTTCATTGTTAAAAACAGATTCGTTGTAAAATTATGGTGTTTCGATTGAAATATACCGTGGTAAAAATCATCATGGTCTTTAATAATTTCATTTTTAAAAGTGTATGGTTAATAATGTTGTAATTAATGTTCTCCCTAAAACATAAACCAGATCCCGTCTACTAATAATATTTACGTTCGCACGCAATATATCCGTCAGTATTGCATAAACATATGTTAGGCAAATATAATTATTATATTATGCGGTTCTTTTATTCGCTTATCTCCGTCTACGGCATGTGAAATCACCGGGGCCCGGTGACTCACATAGCAACAAGGCTTTTCCCACGCAATTTATCACGGCAGGTAACTTTCAAATCACCAATTAGTTACCAATTTCACCGCTAGATGGCGCTAGTATCGGATGCATTAAAAACTAAATTTTACTTATATTCAACATTATAAAAAATGATATATAAGAATTGAAGTCTAATTTAAGGGTTACATTTTATTTTTCTAATTTATTATTAATATTAATGAGATATTCGAAGAGGGAAAGAACGTGGGGGCGGAGCCCGTTGTTTATGCAGTTCGAAGCGGGAAAGAAGACTCTTGAAAAATGTTAGTCGAGGGGATCCCTGTCCTTGGACGCGAAAGTGTCTCTCCGAAACTGGCGATTTTCTACTAAAATATTCGCGTTCTATGGCCGCATTCAGTTGAAAAATATTCACCAAAGACGTAAGCATTGAGATATATCTTTAATATGTAGAAATAATTATTAAATATATTAAAATTTTGCGACCTTCAGAGCGGCTCTCTCCCCTTAGCTGATTTATTCGTCCTATGGCGGAGGGTTGAAAAAAGGCCCCGACGGACCAAATATGGCAAGGCGCCTGCCCTGTATACGTTTTTATACTTTTTCTCTTTTGGTGAGTATTTTTTAAACAGCAAATATTTGTTTCATAAAGTTTCTTTTGTTTGAATTTGGCGCCTTTTTTCTCGTGTGTGTTGGTGTTTACAACAGATGATATGGGCGGTGGTGAACGCAGCCATTTTCTGGAACACCTATAAAATGTATAAAGGGAAACCGGAACATTTCTATCTGCGCTCTATCCTCGGCGTAAGTAGTAGTAGTAGTAGTAGTAGTAGTAGTAGTAGTAGTAGTAGTAGTAGTAGTAGTAGTAGTAGTAGTAGTAGTAGTAGTAGTAGTAGTAGTTGTCGTTGTAGGAGCAGTAGCAGTAGTAGTAGGAGTAGGAATAGGAGTAGCAGCAGCAGCAGTAGCAGTAGTTGTTGTTGTCGTTGTAGGAGCAGTAGCAGTAGTATTAGTAGTAGGAGTAGCAGCAACAGCAGTAGTAGTAGTTGTTGTTGTTGTAGGAGCAGTAATAGCGGTATTAGTAGTATTATCATTAGTAATAGTAGCAGTAGTAGTAGTAGTAGTTGGAGGGCGAGTAGTAGTAGGTTACGGGAATCTGTCGTATACGTGGACACTATTCTATTCATCCATACACTCTTTACATAGTGTCCACGTATACGACAGATTCTACTAATACTTATACACTATTATTCGCATATAACCTAATTGAAAAATAACTGAAGAAATATCTATTTCTGTCAACACATGTACATGCGGTAAACAGCGCGGTCTTTGCATCTCTCGGGGGACGGGGTCCGTGCTGAACGTCAGCTGCTGTCTAATCCTGTTGCCCGTCTGCAAATGGACCAGCACGGCGTTGCGGAAATCCCTGGCCAAAGTTTCCCGCAATTTGGTGCGGATTTTCATCGACGCCGCTAAAAATATCCACGTGACTTGTGCTGTCACCGTATTCGCTGCTTCTGGTATTACGTTACACTTGTGGCGTGTACATAGGGGTGTGGCTAAATGTGTTATCAGGGGTTAATAGTGTGTTACCGTAGTGTTAACCAAGGTTATTAGAGCCTGCTAAATGTTAGCAATATGTTATCCAGGGTTATCAGCGTGTTATCGAAGATTATCAAAGGTTCATTAAAGTTATTAAATGCCATCATCGTGTCATCAGTGGTTATCAGAGCTATCGATGTGTTATCCACGGTTATTAAAGGTCATTAGAGGTTATCAGTATGAAATCGGGGGTTATCAGCGTTTTATCTAAGCTTATCATCGTGTTATCAGTGATTATCAGAGGTTATCACATGTTATCATACATTCACAACGCTCTAAAAATCACACGTCCCCTTTTCGGTTATAAATCTGTGATAACACGTTGATAACCACTGATAACACGGTGACTTTCACTTTCTTTGCGCTGACTGCGTGAAATTCGACACTTTTTCTCACAGCTTGAACTTTTGTAACCCCGTAAAAATGCGAAAATTCTATTGATAACACTGGATAACACTTGATAACATCGGATAACAGTTGACAACATAAGGTATCAGTGATGACACGGTTAAGGAGACGTACAGAAAGGTTGATAACGTGTTGATAACAAGCGATAACTAGGGATTAAATGGTAACAGGGTGAAGAGATGATGATAACACGTGATAACAAGGTGATAACATTGGATAATATATGATAACACGAATAGGGGGACTTAATGGAGTGTTGATAACATGTTGATAACAAGCGATAACTAGGGATTAAATGGTAAAACGGTGAAGAGATGATCATAACACGTGATAACAAGGTGATAACATCGGATAATATATGATAACACGGTTAAGGAGAAGTACAGGAAATTTGGTAGCATGTTGATAACAAGTGATAACTAGAGATTAAACGATAACAGGGTGAAGAGCAAAGGGTCCGAAACTCCGAGGAAAAGTGAACGAAGATTATTTGATAACATATGATAACATGGAGATAACAGATTGATAATAGTGATAACACGGCCTAGGCATACGAAGATTATTAGAAGTTTCGGACCCCTTGGTAAAGAGATGATGATAACAGTTTGATAACAGCTGATAACACGTGATAACTCTTGATAACAAAATTATTGACTCGTTGCAGGTTGTTTTACGGCATGTTGTTGCTTTATTGTTGTAGTAGTAAGATGATAATACACTAATAACACTTGTTAACCCTTGATAACAGAGTTATCAACTGTTGCAGGTCCTTTTACGACATGTTGTAGTAATGAGATGAAAACACTCTGATAACAGTTTGATAACACCTGATAACACGTTGATAACTCTTGATAACACCTTTTATTGTCTGTTGTAGGTTGTTTTATGAAATGTTGTTTTTGTGTTGTAGTTGTACACACAGCGGCTCATGTGGTGAATGCGATCAACTTTTCAAGGCATTATCAATACCTCTGGACCGATATCAACATGGCAACGTACCCTGGACAGGTATACAACGCTACTACTACTACTACTATTACAACTACTCCTACTACTACTACTACTACTACTACTACTACTACTACTACTACTACTACTACTACTACTGCTACCGTTACAACTATTTCAACTATTACAACTACTCCTACTAGTATGCTGTTACTACTACTACTACTACGACTGCTACTACTACTCCTCCTCCTCCTCCTCCTACTACTACTACACCTATTACTCCTACTACTAGTATTGCTACTGTAATATTAATAATAATAATACATTATTTAATTATTTATTTTCTTTTTATTAACAGGATCCCGTGGAAATGGTTCTCACTACACGTAAGCAGTTTCCTATTTCATTAGCTTAAAATATTATAAGAATATTATAATTTGTTTTGGGAGAAACAAAACAACCAGAAATGACAATAACATATTAACAAATAATTTTTAACAAATTAAATATACATTCTAACTACAAGCGTTATATCCTAGTAGAATATGACTTTGGTTATACCAAGGGGTCTGAAACTTCCAATAATCTTCGTATACCTAGGTCATGTTATCACTGTTATCAACCTGTTATCTCCATGTTATCCCGTGTTATCGTGTGTTATCAAATAATCTTCGCACACTTTTCCTCGGAGTTTCGGACCCCTTGGGTTATACATTGTTAAGTCATAATAATACAGATATGGATAAATAAAATTGAAATTTAAAATTAATAAGAGTAATACGTTATTTTTCGTGTGTAAACAGTAACTGGCACTGATATAGTAGAATATGATACGTAATAATCGATAATGGCAAAATATTATTTGATAAAAAAAGTTCATTTATTACTCATATTCTATTTCTTATTACTACTACTGCTACTACCACTACTACTACTACTACTACTACTATCATTATTACAGTTCCAGGGATAACAGGACTGTTAATGATGCTACTCATCTTGGCCATTTTCATCACATCTCTACGCTGTTGTCGTTCCAGCCACTACAACATCTTCTACTACACCATTTCGCGTTTCTACCATTTCTACTACTTCTCGTCATCCATCCAATGAGGTACTTTTCCAGTATTTCCACTTTTGCAGGGAAATTCCCCGAAAAAGAAGGAAATGGAGTCTTAAAAGGGGAAAACAAGAGAAGAGGGAAAAGGGGAAATCTAGAAGTACAGTCTGTATTCTAGCACGGAGGGGAAAAAGGTAAAATAAGGGAAGAGGGGGAAGAGGGGAAATTGAAAGTGGAAACACTGTAATTTTCTCGATAATTTTCCTGCTCTCCTATTGGCTAACGAGTATTTTGTATTATTCCCCGGTAGTGGGGTGTTGAAGGAACAGGTGAACTGGAAGGATCACATCCCAGGATGCGTCTGGAACACTTCACTATCAACTACTACTCCTACCACTACAACTACTACTACTGCTGCTAATCAAACTACTGCAACTACTTACTGCCAACGGAGCCAGTTTTTACTTCCATGAAAACCTACGTAAACTAATTATATATTATATTATATTAGTAATCAAAGATGGGCGGTTTAAACCGTTCTTGAACCGGTTCAAACCCGTAAACCGAACCAATCAGGAAATCAAGCCAGCTGAATCGAATTCAGAAAGCTTCTTAACTGAGCCGAACCGAACTTGGACTGGCTCAAAAAACGGTTTAAACCGCCCATCTCTGATTACCCGATAGAAAAACGATGCGCTAGCCATACGTCAGAATGACCCTCTGAATGGTGCATGACTATCATGGATTCAGCTAGACGATAGTGTGAAATTGGCCCACTTTCACACGGTTCGTACGCTTGAACTCTGAAAGAACCAAATCATTCAGTATTCAACCCCCTATTCAGAGGGTTCAATCTAGTAACTAAAGTGAATTTAGCTACTATTCAGCTAGTGATTCAGAGGGGAGCTATTGTTAAGCTACCTAGTCATTCAGTCCTCAACCGTATGGTTTTCTATCGGGTAATATTAATATTAATATCTATATATTATATTGTATTATATTTAATAGACGTGGATATGGGTGACAGTTCCTCTAATAGTTTACGTCATGGATATGCTGGTTCGAACCGTTTCCCGAAGCGAACCTTCCACAATCGTCGGTTCAAAGGTTCATCCTGGAAACATCCTGGAACTGCGAATCGCTAAATCCTTCAAGTGCAAACCCGGCCAGGTAACGGTTCAGTTCCGGCTCACTACGGTTCAAACCGTCTATCACTGAACATAATTAATAATGAAATGGTGTAAACGGTTCGATTCCGGTTCACTACGGTTCAAACCGCTTATCACTGAATAAAATTAATAAGAAAATAACGTAATATTAGAACATTCAAATGATTTGAAAGTAACATTATAATTAATAAATTTAATATATCTAATAAAATAATTTTAATTAATTTAAATTATTTAAATTACATGTTTTTATTTTTTTCCCAGTATGTTTTGCTTCAGTGTCCCCGGATTTCCACGTTTGAATGGCACCCATTTTCTCTAACATCCGTAAAAAGATTAAATATTCAAATTATTAGTAAACATAATACGAAAATTTATTGGTCAGTGTCCAGACGTGACTCATCCCTATTGGTCGGTGCACGTCAACACGAAAGGGGATTGGTGCTCTCGACTACTGGAATTAGCAGCTTCTCCAGCAACAAGTTCCACGACTTCCCTATACGTGGACGGTATATATTTTCCACAGTATAATAATAAAATAGTAATAATAATAATAAATTAAATATTAAGAAAAAATAATAACAAATAATAATAATAGTAGTGAAAATACGTTTAAATAAAAATAAAAACTAAATAATCAGAATTAAGAAAAATATAATAATTAATAATTATGACACTAGAAAAAATAATTTAAATAAAATAAGACAAATTAAGACAAATAATAGTACTACTTAGTAAAATAATAAATAATAATTTATATTAATCCTGTCCATTTGCGTATAGGTCCTTATGGAAGTCCTATGTGCGATTTATTGCAATCCCGATTTGCTGTGTGTGTCGCCGGAGGGATCGGGATCACCCCGTTCATAGCTTCGCTTCAACATCTCATGCAAGTATTACATTTAACATTCAATAGTTTAAGTTCATTATAAGATATTGGGGAAGAAAATTACGTTAAAGTAAAAAAGGAATGCAGAATCTGTCGTACATGTGGACACCCTATGAAGAGTGTAGGGAGGAACAGAACTGTGTCCACGCATACGACAGAATTGTATTAGTGAAAATAATAGACAGCAAATACAGAATCCGTCGTATACGGTGACACTTTATAAAGAGTATAGAGAGGAACAGAACTGTGTCCACGCATACGACAGATTTGCTATAGTAATAATAATAATAATAATAACAGTAGTAGTAGTAGTAGTAGTAGTAATAGTAGTAGTAGTAGTAGTAGTAGTAGCAGTAAACAGCAAATACAATCTGTCCTACACGTGGACACCCTATGGAGAGTACAGAGTGGAACAGAACTGTGTCCACGCATACGAAAGATTTGCTATAGTAATAAAAGTAATAATTAGAATAATAATATTATTATTATTTAAAGGATTATTTTTCTACTGATCCTTACAGAAGGAACGGCTGGACTTCGAAACCTGAACGACTCCATCTGGTGTGGATCCTGAAAAAACCGGATCATTTATCATGGGCTGCTCCAGTTCTGTCACAACTTATCGAAGACGTAATCTAAATTATATACATCTAATTTATTTTAATATAAAATTTAATAGTTTTAATGTAAGCATTATCAATAATTATACAAAAATTAATTAAATACTCTTAAATAATTATTAAACAAACATCACAATCAAATTATTATTACTAGTGAATTTATAATACATAATAACATCACTACTAATATAAAAATAGTTAACTAATTTCGTTATTTATTAATTTTTATTTTTACTGAGCATTTTTTTTACTTTATAATTAAACTTGATCAAAAATAGTTTAATTGTAATAATATTGTAACACATTAAATTTAACTATTGCTATCACATTAAGACATAATTACTATTAACACATTAGTTAATCATATGTTAATATATTTTAAATTAACTTTATTATTATTATTACTGTTATTATTATTATTATTATTATTATTATTATTTTCAAGGCCTGGTGTTCATCGGATCCTGATCGACTGGAACTGAAGATCCACGTCACTTGCAGCAGTTCCAAAGAATCCTTGAATCAAATAAGTCCCTCATTGGCTGCCAGGATCTTTTACGGACGTCCTGATTGGCTGGAAAACTTCAACTTGTGGAGCCAATTATATTGCGGGTTAATATATTATTAACAGTGTTACCACTTTGCAGGGGAATTCTCTAAAAAAGGGCAAAATGGGGTCTGAAAAGGGGAAAACAAGGAAACAGGGGAAAGGGAAAATTTGGATGTACACTCTTGTATTCTAGTACGGAGGTGGAAGGGGGAAATAGGGAAGAGGGGAAAAATGGTAAATTGAAAGTGGAAACACTGATTATTATTAATTAAACTTAATTATATTAAAATTAATGCAATTTTCGGTTTGACAGGCGAACCGTGAACCTTTTCAGTTGCGGACCCAAACTAATGAACCGCAAAATCAGAAAATGGTGCGAAATTTCCAGTTCTAGAGGGAAAACTCAGTTTCGCTTTACCCACGAAGCTTTTTAATTGCTCCTGCATTTAATTAAGTTCGTAAGTTTTAATTAATTTGGGTTAATTACGTTTTTTGCAAAAAAATTACTTAAAATGTGCCTTAAATTGCCTTTAAAAATAATAAAGCATTTTGATTTATTATTATTCTTATCATAATCGTCAATCTGCCGTATGCGTGGACAGAGTTGTATTTGCCCATGTACTCTTTTGGCCAGTATCAAGTAGCAGTAGGAAGTGCTTACTGCACAGCGAGAAGCGGTACGTGCAGTTAAGACTGGATGTAAGGATAAGCAGCGAACATTGGGAGTTAGTAGTAAGTAATAGTTAAAAAGTAGTAGTAAGTGTTGGTTAGTATTAGGAAGAAGCAGTAAATATCAGTGAAGATACGATACAAGTGACTAAAGTACAGTGTAACTACTACTACTACTACTACTACTAGTAGTAGATGGTAACAATGAGGGACGTCGGTATACTTTGCTTCAGACCTCAATCATCCCTGGAGGACGTAGCACAATAACCCCATCGAACGTATCCACTAAGCTTTCAACTAACAATCATGTAATTACAGGATTCTCATTACAAACTTAGCAACGAAAGGTGCTAAGTTCATCAAACAAACAAGTAAGATCGATCTGGAAATAAATTTAAACAAATGCCAGCTCATCTTCGTCTTCATCATCATCAAAATTCACGATATCACTGTTATACCGGACGATAGCATTTCATGCCTAGAAATGATAATAGACAATCAACTGAGGTGGTATAAGCACATTGATACCACTGCTCTTCATCTCTGGGTCTGTGGGTTCCATCCCACTCCCAAGTGAGGCCTATTCCCGGGCCAGCCAGCTCTAGACAGACAGATGAAAGAGTCTGCCAATTCCCTCCCTTTCACTGAGCACTGGGGCCATGGGCACACAGCCTGAATGCCCGACACGGAAACATTGAACCCGTTCGTCTCTAACAGCACAGCAAATTAACGGCCAAAAAAAAAAAAACGGTACTAAACACTGTCTATGGTTAAGATCGAGCCTATTCTTCTGTACGGATCAAATTGCTGTCCACAGTTGTCACTGTTACAACTCACCAACAGTAACACCTTACTTAGTACTTAGGTACTTACGTGCTACTTCATCCCAGTACTACTACAAGCATTGCACCAACTTAAAGGACAACTCCGGACAACTTGGAACCTCCTAGTAACAGACGTGCAGCATGTTGTAGGGGGTGAACAGTTGTACGAAATCGTCTGCTACTAGGAGGCGACAAACTTTCTCATTGGCTGTCTTGATCACCTGACCAGTGCGAACCAATTAGATCATCCGCTCAATTTCCAACGTTGTCACGTGTATTTTCAAACTTTAATTAATTGTAGCGGCCAAACGGTAGAAAATTGAGATAGGGACACTATATATATTCGGAAACAGCGTAAAAAGTTCTATAGCATATGTTTTTTTCCAAATTGTCCGGAGTTGCCCTTTAATTACTTTTACCAGCAGCATCAAACCATCATACCCAATCATCGACCGCATCTCCAACAGTAACAACCAGAATGCTGTTTTCAAAAACTGTGTAGTGTACTTTGCACTTTCATACTTTTCTGTATTGCTATATAGCTATAATTGGTGTAGCTACTTGTTATGGAAAGATTAATAAAATGATATCATAACCATTGATTGGAATATAACATAATTGCTTTAAATTCGTTATTTTATTTTGCATTTCAAAAAATAGTAAGTTTCTTCGTATTAGCATTAGCCTATCCAGCAGGCAAACCACCGTCTCATTCATTCATTCAGAAGTTAGATTAGTATTTGGAAGGATTGTATGCTGGGTAGTCAGCTGGTTTCTCGTAAGCAGGCTTGTCGTAAGCAGGCTTGTCGTAAGTCGGTTCGTGGTGTCCGTGGTTGTATTCCCAGTAGTGTTCACCGTAGCCGTCATAGCTGTCGCCCCACTTGACCTAGAGAAGTAGCAAGTAGTTAGTAGTTGAAGGTTTTTAGTATTGAGAAGAGTAGTAGTAAGTGGTAGTGGCAGTGGAGTTAGCACCTAGTGCTTAGCTAACTAGTAACTATAGTACTATACTTATTGGCAAACTAAATAGTAGCAGTTAGTAACTAGTAGTGGTAGAATAATAACTAGCAGCAATAGTTGCAGAAACATCAGCAGTAGCAGCAGTAAAACTAGCACTTTTGCTATCAGTAGCACTAGTAATAGTAAAAGTTGAAGTATTAGTTACTTATAGCATTGTTAGCAAGACTAATAGTTGTAAGAAATATTGATAATTAGTAGTAGGAGTACTACTAACTAGCAGCGGACTACAAATACCAGCAGTACAAGTAAAAGTAACTAGTAGCATTAGTAGTAGTACCAGTTAGCTAGTGTAACTAGCAGTAGTACAAGTGTTAAAATCAGTAGTACCGATACAGAATCAGTAACCAATAGGGTTACCGGTAGCATTACTAACTATTAGCAGTAATTAGTATGTTAGTAAGTAAGTACCTTAGTGCGGAACTTCCAGTCCTTGACTTGTTCGAACTTGGACGTGTAGTGCGAAGGATTTCCGTGGTTGTATCCGACTTCGTATTCGTGTTCTCCGGGGACGTTAGCATACTGGAAGTAGCCTTCCGGCTGCTTACGCTCGTAAGCGTCGTCTCCGTAAGCACAGCTAGCAATAGCTGTCAACGCCACAGCCTGTAACAGCAGAAAAGATTAAAAGAGGTAGTAGTATGTAGTAGTAGTAGTAGAAGCAATAAAAGTAATAGTAATAGTAGTGTTAGTATTAGTATAAGCATTGGTATTAGTAGTAGTAATAGTAGTAGTAGTAGCAGTATGAATAGTAATAGTAGTAGTAGTAATAGTAGTAGTAGTAGTAATAGTAATAGTAGTAGCAGTAGTAGTAGTAGTGCCTTATTATAGTAATAAAAATATTAGTATAAGTAATAGCAGTAGTATCAATGACAAGTATGGCTACGAGGGTAAGCAAAAATTGCTGAAGTAGTAGTAGCAACGATCACAGAAATTATGAAACAAAACCTTCGTACACGTGGACAACATATGAACCCATCTCCCTGTCCACGTATACGACAGATTTACATTATTACCACTCCCCTGATCATACTAATAGAACAGCATAAAATAACTACTACAATTGCTACTACTAATACTACTACTACGACTGCTACTACGACTACTACTACTACTACTACTACTACTACTAATACTGCTACTACTACTAATACTACTAATACTACTACTACTACTACTACTACTACTACGACTACTACGAGTACTACTACTACTACTACTACAAATACTACTACTACTACGACTACTACTACGACTCCTACTAATACTACTACTACTACTACTACGACTACTAATACTACTACTACTACTAATACTACTACTACTACTACTACTACTACTACTACTACTACTAATACTACTACTACTACTAATACTACTAATACTACTACTACGACTCCTACTACTACTACTACTACTACGATTACTACTATTACTACTACTACTAATAATAATATAATAAATCAAGCTCAAATTACCACAAGGAAGAGCTTCATCTTCTCAGTTGCTTCCACTTGAAGAGTCGAGAAGCGAATGAAGACACTGAGGAACAGGCGCACCTTTTATACCCGCAGCTCTCACGGTGCGTTTCACTGCAGGTGATACACAAGAGAAACGCCACACCAACTCGGAATCCGAACTTTTATAAATATATAGGGCACTGCTGTGTATCATTAATCATATAAATTAAATATATATATTTATACATTTAATATTTATGTCATAATATATCTTAATATCATTTAATTTATATTATTATTTGATATTATATTAATTATATTATTATTATTTAATTTATAATTAATTTATAGCTTAATATCTATACATTTAATAATATTATTACATGGGGTTTCATGATCTTTGAAGAATAGTGTGGGATCTATTCTTAAAAAAATATTTCAGTAGGCAATAATAATAATAATTTATACTAAACTAATATTCATAGCCCAGCAGAAAATTAAGGATAGTTTCAGGACCCTCAAAACATCCTGAAAAGGACATTTTCAGGAGGCCAATTAGGACTTTTGAGTGCAGTGAAATTGGCCCATTTTCCAGGGTGTTGAGGACCCTGAAATTGGAATGCCTGAATAATACATGTTCAGGGCACTTAACGGCGTCCTGAAAAACGCTTTTCAGGATACTTAATGGTGCTCTCAATAATCAAGATTCACAATTCTCAACACAATTTTCTTTTTTATTCATCCACGAACGGACGTGGTTCAGGATATTCAGGATATGTTACTGATATCGTTCAGGATGTAGCCGACACCCTTAATCTTCCGCTGGGAGAATAATTTGCATGTGTATAACTATAAATTAAAATCCATATTACCGAAATAAATGAATGGCGATTTATTTATATATATTTTTATGATTTATGTATGAATTATATATACATGTATTAATATACTGTGTGATACTGGTAACCAGTGTTGTGTATCGTTGGGCTGCCTGTACTTTACAAATACTTTTTCCGGGGAAACTGAATCTAAATTTAATCGGGAAAAACTCTTAAAGAGTGGGAAAGACATTTTTGTATTATAATATCAACTAAACTAAATGCCTCTATCCATTAGTAATGATATTTGTGAAAATTGCACAGAAATAGTAAAGTTGACAGTGAACCAAATTTACGGATATTATAAAAAAAATTGTATTTGCGATACACCGGTACACATCACTGCTGGTAACAGCTGATAATGCGGTGATACGTATGTTGGGTAACATACCGATAAAACCACACATCTCCGAGTAAGTGTTACACACCTGATACCGCAACACGTTCCCCAATAACTCACTTGCAAACTAGAATATATTTTATACAGAAATATGTATAATATTTATCTAGTTATTGATAAATATTACTATTAGTTATAATATTATTAGTTATGAAAAGTAATATTATTCTAGTTATTACTAGTGAGATAGTTCATCTCACGTTAGTAAGTTAGTTACTAATTAGTTAGTACTAATTAATAATTTTAGAGTAGTATAATATATAATGATACACATACCTATGCAAATATTTATTATATTACTATTATTTATTATATTATTATTAGTTATGAAAAATAATATTATTCTAGTTACTACTAGTGAGATAGTTTATCTCACTTAGTGACTAAGTTAGTTAGTTACTAATTAGTTAATACTAATTAATAATTTGAGTGTAGTACAATGTATAATGATACAAGATAACTACATGAAACCAAGGGGTCCCAGTGGAAAACTAAAGGATGTCGGCTACATCCTGAACGATATCCTTAACATATCCTGAATATCCTGAACCACGTCTGATCGTGGAAGAGTAAAATAAAAACTGTGTTCAGAATTGTGAATCTTGGCTATTGAGGGCACCATTAAGTATCCTGAAAAGGGTTTTTTTCAGGACGCTGTTAAGTACCCTGAACATGTATTATTCAGGCATTCCAATGTCAGAGTCCTCAAAACCCTGGAAGTGAGCCAATTTCACTGCACTCGGAGTCCTGATTGGCATCCTGAAAATGTCCTTTTCAGGATGTTTAAAGGGTCCTGAAACTATCCTTAATTTTCTGCTGGGGTCTGAAACTTCCAATAACCTTCGTACACCTAGGTTATGATATCACAGTTGTCAACCTGTTATCTCCATGTTATCTCCGTGTTATCATATGTTATCAGATAATCTTCGTACACTTTTCCTCTTAGTTTCAGACCCCTTGAGAAATATTCAAGTGTGCTGAACAACGTCTAGATAAGTTCTGAAACCCCTGTTATCCAGATACGCCGTTTCAGCATGCTCAAGGTGCTGAAATTGGCCCGATTTCAGTACGTTATAAGGGTGCTGAATTATTTGTCGGCAAAAAGCTTTAGGCACGATTCAGGACGCTGAACGGCGCCTGAAATTGTTCTGAAGGCATCGTTGAATATTTCGTTCATTCTAATTTCACTATTTATTTGATTTGAAATTGGCCCGTTTTCAGTACGTTACAGGGTGCTGAATTATTTTCGGCCAAAAGCTTTAGGCAGGATTCAGGACGCTGAACGACGTCTGAAATTGTTCTGGAGGCCCCGTTGAATATTTAGTCCATTCTAATTTCGCTTTTTATTTGATTTATTACAACTTATTCATTATTATATAAACATATCATGTAATTAGTATTATTTTTTACTTATTTATCTAGCTTATTTACAGCTAATTGTTACACAGCGATTAATAATAATAATAATAATAATAATAATAATAATAATAATAATAATAATTGATTTAAATACAACATAATTGATTCTAAATTGCTTTTTCTATTTCGCGTTTTCAACCAATAGTAGAATTTTTCCGTATTTGCCTAATCCAGCAGGCAAAAGCAACATTTCATTCACTGATTCATTCATTGAAAAATAACTTCAGATTATTTTTAATTAATTCAGTTTTGTTTTTTTTGAATGAATGGGGATTTCGGTTTAGTATTTGGAAGGACTGTAAGCTGGGTAGTCAGCTGGTTTCTCGTAAGCAGGCTTGTCGTAAGCAGGCTTGTCGTAAGCAGGCTTGTCGTAAGTCGGTTCGTGGTGTCCGTGGTTGTATTCCCAGTAATGTTCACCGTAGCCGTCGTAGCTATCGCCCCACTTGACCTAGAGAAGTAGTAAAGTAGTTAGCAGTTAGTAGTTAAGGTGCTGAAAAGAGTAGTAGTTAAGTAGCAGTTAAGAAACAAATAGCAGCGAGTAGAACTAAAGAAGTAGTAATTAAATAAAACTAGAAGTAAGTCAGTGCTAACTAGAAGTAGTAAGTAGTTAGTAGTTAAGGTGTTGAAAAGAGTAGTAGTTAAGTAGCAGTAAGCAGAACTAAAGAAGTAGTAAGTACAAAAAACTAATAATTGGTTAAGTAAGCAAGTGCTAACTAGAAGTAGTAAGTATTTAGTACTTAAGGTGTTGAGAAGAGTAGTAGTTAAGTAGCAGTTATGAGTCAAGTAAGCAGCGAGTAGAACTAAAGAAGTAGTAACTAAATAAAATTAGTAACTGCTTAAGTAAGTAAGTGCTAACTAGAAGTACAAGCACTACCATGACTTATACTAATAGCTGTAGTAGTACTACTCACCGATACTAGTAGACAATACTAGCTATTAGTGGAAGCAGTAGTAGCGTTCTACTAGCACTGCCATTACTAATAGCAATACTTAGTTTCAGTTAATGGTAGTACTATCAGCACTTTACGGATTAGTAGCACTAGCACTACTATTAGCAGAAAGTACTATTAGTAAGTAGTCTAAGTAATATAGTATAGTATTAGTAAGCACTACGAATAGCAGCAATATAAGAAATAGTAAGTAGTAGCAGAAGTAATTGCAGCAGTTAGTAGTACCAATGACAAGTAGGGCTACTGCGTAAGCGCTTTGTAGCGTTATTATCATTACGACTACTATTAGTAGCAAGTAGTATGTTAGTAAGTAAGTACCTTAGTGCGGAACTTCCAGTCCTTGACTTGTTCGAACTTGGACGTGTAGTGCGAAGGATTTCCGCGGTTGTATCCGACTTCGTATTCGTGTTCTCCGGGGACGTTAGCATACTGGAAGTAGCCTTCCGGCTGCTTACGCTCGTAAGCGTCGTCTCCGTAAGTACAACTGGCAACAGCTGCCAACGCCACAGCCTGTAAAAGCAGAAAAAGTCAAAAGAGGTAGTAGTATGTAGTAGCAGTATTAGTAGTTATAGGAATAGTAGTGGTAAGACACGTAGTAGTAGTAATGGTAGTAGTAGTCATAGTCGTGGTCGTAGTAGTAGTAGGAGAACTAGTAGCAGGAGAAATAGTAGTAGGAGGAGTATTAGTAGTAGTAGTAGTGGTAGTCGTAGAACTAGTAGTAGTAGTAGTGGTTTCAGTAGTAGTAGTAGTAGTGATGATAAAGCAATTTATAACAAATCTGTTGTATACGTGGACAATCCACGAGAGCATATGGACAAATGTAAGACTGTCCACGCATACGACAGATTTAATAACAACAGTAAAAATAACAATGTACCTAATATCAATATAAATTGAATCTGTCGTATACATGGACACCATTTGAAGACAATATGGAGCAAACGTAACACTGTCCACGCATACGACAGATTTACTAACAACTGTAAAAATAACAAAGTACCCAACATCAATATAAATTGAATCTGTCGTATGCATGGACACCATTTGAAGACAATATGGAGCAAACGTAACACTGTCCACGCATACGACAGATTTACTAACAACTGTAAGAATAACAAAGTACCCAACATCAATATAAATTGAATCTGTCGTATGCATGGACACCATTTGAAGACAATATGGAGCAAACGTAAGACTGTCCACGCATACAGCAGATTTACAATATTAATAATAATGATAATAAATAAAGTTCAAATTACCACAAGGAAGAGCTTCATCTTGTCAGGTGCTTCCACTTGGAGAGTCGAGAAGCGAATGAAGACACTGAGGAACAGGCGCACCTTTTATACCCGCAGCTCTCGCAGTAGATTTCACAGCGGGTCATATACCAAGGGGTCCGAAACTCGGAGGAAACGTGTACGAAGATTATTTGATAACACGGAGATAGCAGGATGATAACAGTGATAACATGACTCAGGTGTACGAAGATTATTGGAAGTTTCGGACCCCTTGTCATACACCAAACCAATACAGACAACACATAATCGATAAATACAAATAAAATATAATAAATACAGCAAGGGGTTCGAAACTCCGAGGAAAAGTGTACGAAGATTATTTGATAACACGGAGATAACAGGTTGATAACATGACCCGGGTGTGCGAAGATTATTGGAAGTTTCGGACCCCTTGAAATATAGTTAATATAGTTAAATACAAGACACGTATTAAAAAGTAAACTTTAATTTATAAATATAATTTATATTTCTATACATATAATAATAATAATAATAATGATAATAATAATAATAATTCCTATAAATAGTATTCGATCTCTAGTATATAATAATCAAGGGGGTCCGAAACTGCGAGGCAAAGTGTACGAAGATTATGTGACAAGATATGATAACACGGAGATAACAGGACGATAACAGTGATAACATGACTTAGGTGTACGAAGATTATTGGAAGTTTCGGACCCCTTGATAATAATTAACCATAATAACATATCTTGATACGAGTATTTTGCTTTATTTCCTGTTCATTTACATGTATTACATATTATTACACATTATTATATATTATATTATTTATTTTATAAAAATATATAAACCCGGAAAAAAAATCTCTTGCTCCAGAAACTACGGGCGAAACGTGATGCGCTGGTTTTCACGTTTGATGAATGGACTGCCGCCTGATGTTAATGGCCGTAACACTTTTCTCCTAATTGCGCACCTTCAAGCTAAAATAAAAAACATTAAACTATATTAGTACTTTAACTATCAACTACTGTTTACTACTATTAACCACTGATAACACTAGTGCTTCCACTTTTGCAAGGAAATTCCCTTAAAAAGGGAAAACAAGGGAAAAAACCAACGTAAAAGTTATAGCTTGATAACCTAGCAGTGTTTCCACTTTTATAGGGAAATTCCCTGAAAAAGGGGGGAAATGGGGTCTGGAAAGGGAAGAAGAAGAGAGTAAAGGTGACTTGTATATTCTAACACGGAGGGGGGAAAAGGGGAAAGATAAGGGAGAGGGGAAAAAGGGAAAGTTGAAAAGTGGAAACACTGTAACCTAGACAGAAGGGAAGAGGGAACTTCATATCTACAAGGAAAGGGAAAAAAGGGGAAACCTTGCCCTTTTGAAGGGAAAATGGAAAACTGAAAGTGGATGCACTGACAACACAGTAAATGGCCAGCAAAAAATCTTGTATTTAATACACAAACACACACAAAAACTTTACATTCGAATTATTTGCGGATCTTCAGAAACGGGGTTAAAGCTACTACGGGGGTAGTTTCCGCTATTGTAAGGGGGCGGATGGGGGTAGTTGTTAATGAAATGTACAGGGGTCGGGGTAGTGGACTTGTGCTGCTTCTTGGACTTGCTGCGTTTCTCCGCCAGCCATTTCTGGAAACGTCGGAAACCCAGGAAATCCCAAATATGGTTCATCATAGACAGGAAGGAACGCTCCTCGACCATCGGCAGCTCGGTTTTGCCAGACCTCACGGCGTCTTCACCTTTTGGAATTGAGTAAAATATTAGTAATATTTAAATCAAAACATATTTAAGTATCGAATAAAATTCAGAAATACTAGGTTTAAGTTAAGAAATGTTGAAATGAACATTTTAGAGAGAAGTAACGTAGAAATTAATTAGTTTGAATCAGCGCCATCTAGCGGTAGAAATAACAACTACACACCGAAACGTAAAATTAGCTTAAGTAAATTCCAAAATAATTTATTTGTATATTATATAGGTTATTTAATAATATATAAATTAATAATCTATTGTATTTGTACAGCTAGAATTAAATACTTAGACAAAACGCCATCTAGCGGCAAGAAACTAAACTACATACTGCTAAAGGTTCTACAATTAATACTAAATTGAAACTTACAATCTATAAATTCATAAAATAATGAATTAAAGTAATTTTAAAATATATCGTATATAATTCTGATATTGTTTAATTAAATGCTTACTCATACTGCGGAGTTCTTCGACTTCTTCGGGCGTCAGTTCGTAAGCGCGGACGTCGTCTTCGTTGACATTGAACTGGAACGGAGGCGGGTCCAGTTCGGAAGCGGATGGAACAAAACCGGAAGTGAGTGGAGCTAAACCGGAAGCTGGCGGTTCACCAACGGGCGCTGATTGGCAGGTGAGGGACCACAGAGCACCAATAGCGAAAGAGACCTAAAAATTTTCCAAATATTTGAATTATTATTTGATTTTAACGGGGAAAAATCATGGAGAAAAGATAGCATACAAGAAAAATTAGTATTAATGTAATTTAAAATATATTTACCAGAAATAGTTGACGAATAGCCATAGCTGAATTCGTTGTTTTCAGTACTGGAACAGCAAACTGAATGATGGTCGAACTACTGAAGCTACTGGGTTTTTATACTAGAGGATCTAATCCAAATATTCAAGAAATCCTAATTTTTAATCCAACTTAATGGTAATTACTTGGAAAAAATTTAGTCTTAATGGTTTCTGTAAGCCGATTTTCACTGTAAAAAGTCTTAAATTTTTAAAATTTTGGCTTCGAAGAAGTTTCTGTGAATTCAGTTTTAAGGGATTAAAATAGCTGAGAAAATCCGTAGAAATTAAAGTTATGTCAAGTCTGTAAAAGTTAATTGAATAAAAATTTATATTTATAATATTATTGTATACTAACTATAATTATTATTTAAAAAACAATTTTCAATTTTAATAATGAATTTAAAAATTAATATGAATAAAATGATTAGAAAGTGACTAATAGAAAATGAAACTATTTTTATTCAACGTTGAAATGAACATAGAGAAATACACTAGTATAAACTGATGAAAAATTGTTGTGCATCAAGAAACATGTTTCATGGACGGGGCAGCAACGGCTAACGAGAATCCACTTTGTTCCGACTTTAAGATTTGGGCGAGCTTTTCAGTTGGCGGCAGGACTGAGGTCTTCGGCCGAGCCTAAAAGTGCGAACGAAAAATCAGAGACTTTGAATTTTTTTTTTAACGAAATAAAATCTATTACCGTCAGCGTTGGCGAAAGTCTCATCCAAAATGTTTGAATCTGCGTTTATGGTTTCAGTCTGTTTAACGGTCTCTTTTTTTGTTTCGTTTTTGACTTCTTCATTTGCCACGTACTGTGTGGCTTCGAAAAGAAGCAGGAGGCCATTTACTCCACCTGAAAATTCATTAATTTTGTTAGACTTCAGCAGTAAAATGAAAATGTAGGAGGAATACCTGTTCCCTGCTTGAAAGGGACGTTTGAAGTAACAGGAAGATGACCGTTGCTTTTCATCATCATTTCTCTCTGTTTTCTCAGATGCTGAAGAATTCTGCGCTTGGCAAATTCCTGTTTCTGCAATAATTTTATCCTGAAAAATCCAAAAACACCCTTAACACAGGATCTCGAAGAAACTAGAACGAGTCGCTCAGCGAGAAACGTGGTGAAAAAGACACTGATTTTCCCAATAAAAGAACTTATTAGTAAAAGATAAACGTATTTTACTTGGGAATGTCGCATTTCGTTGATTTTGTAATATTTTTCGACGTGGTGGAAGACTTTGTTTTGGACGAACGAGCCATTTGTTTACATTTATAGCAGTGCTATCTAGTGACGGCTTTCGGAATTAAATTAGACTTGCCCCTCTACTACGGACAGCCGTATAAAATATATTTACAGCCAAATCTCAGTTGAAAATGCTTCTGAAAATCATAGAAAAAAAAATCAAGACACATTTTGACATGAAGAAGAAAAGTTTTGAAATTTTGTGAGGATGATTTATAAATGGTGTCCGCTATAGAGAAGCGCGTCTGGAATACTCGCCATATAGAAATGATGAACTAAAATTTAATTCAGTTATCTGAACTTGTATAAAACTTTCTGTGAATTTAAAAATCAGTAAAAGTTTTCAAGTCATTTGGCAGGTAGTTTCATTTGACTTTCTTCAACAAAGTTCAAGAATTTCTCGCAATTATTTTGGTACAAAACTTTTCGGATTATTTTTAATGAACAAAGTTTAGAATCTCGCCAAATTTGGGAGTTTCCGTAATGAATATTTAAGTTGATTAATTTAAATGTGATTATAAGAGATTCGTAAAATGTTCTTGGATATTAATAAAGAGATTACAATTCGGATTAAGCCGCGCGCACTATAAAACGGCTCACACAAACGGTTCGGTTCATCATTCTGTGTTTGAAACTCTTCACAATGACTTCCGAAAAATCGCAAAAATTTGATGAATATCCAGTTGAACTGACGATCGTAAATTTTATTGTAATATTTTAATTCTGAAATTTAAAATTTGAATTTCCCGCCTTTTTTGTTTGTAGTTCGTCTGCTGCCCTTCCTGCGCTTCTGATTTGTCCATCACTTACGGATTCGCCAATGAAAAGTCGGAGTTTAAATTCGATTTTGATGACAACGACGTGATTGGCTACAAACTGACGTCTGCAGATGTTGAAGAACTTCGTCAACTAAGTATTTCAACTTTTAATTTACAAATATGTTGAATGTGTGGACACTGTTTAGTCTCCACATTGACTAGTATAGCCCGTCCACTTATATGACGGTTTGTTTTCAAATTAGGTGAAGCTGCTGCTCCTTCTGGTGCCCGAGAAGATCATCGTGAGGATGAAGATGGAAGCAGACGACGAATTTGGCACTGGATTGGGTTCGACAAGTTCCAGGAATGGCTCGTGAACCGTGAAGAGAAGCTGAACCGGAAGTCGGTGAACCGCGACATCTGCAGGGAGAAGCAGTTACCAGTCGCTGAGACCGTTCCTCAAGTTCCTGAAGAAGTTAACAATGTTAATGAAGATGGCTACCATGTTCAAATTTTGTATTTGTAAATTTGTAAAGTCCTAATACAATCCATGCTTTTTCTAATTAATTTACTGTAGTTACTTATTATTATTATTAATATTAACAATTTAATAAATTGTTAAATTAATGAAGATGGCTATACCTTTGTCAGGTTCTGTCAGTACTTCCACTCTCAGTTCCCCGTTTCCCTTAAAGAGGGCAGAGTTTTCCCTTTTTCCCCTTCCCTTGTAAATATCGTATATCCTTTTCCCCTCCATGTGGGATATTAAGCTATACTCCTATGCTATTTTTCCCTTATTTTTCCTTTTTGAGACCCAGTTTTCCCTTTTTAAATGAATTTCCCTGCAATAATGGAAGCACTGGATTCTGTATTTGTAAAATACATAAAATTGCAATACAACCCATTTGATTCTAATCAATTATAATTGTTAACTATTTTTAATATTAATGGATTAATAGATTAGCTTGAATTCTGACTTTGCCATTTCGGCTCGTAGTTTATTAACTGTTTGAAATAAAAGTTTCTGGTTTCAAGATGGCAAAAAGCTCTGCAAAACTTTTTGTAAATTATTCATAATGTAAGACTTAACTTTGGTACAGGTTAAAACTGAAGATTTTATAGTTTTCTTTGATCTAATAGCGGGTCCTGAATTGAAAACTTAAATTAAGTTCCAAAATCTTGGAAAGTTTTGTCAAATCGTTAACTTAGATTTAGAAAATTAAACATAATTATTATGATTAATTATTAAATAAATAAAATGACATTTAAATATAAATAAGTTTAATTACAAAAATCATGGAGTAGTAAAAATTAACTTAAATAAGAATTAATTATAGTACTAATATATTGTTAATTCAAATTTACCATAATTAATATTACTTATAATAAGATTTACATGATCATATCTAATATGTTATTTAATATAAATTTGAATCTCAAGCTTAATTTAAATTAATTCATCAAGGCGTTATTTGAAGTTCAGGAAATTTTCCTGTAATTTATTCATTTTTCAAGCGAATTGATCATCAGGCTTCAGAATTGGCCATTCCGCCACTGATCGCAGTTGAGTATAAAAAGCCGCTGAAAATTTGCAGAAGACAGGCATTCGGCATTTGCTCAGTGTTCAAGTAACATCTCTCAAAGCCAATCACCGCTAAAATGAAGGTAATTAACTTTTATGATCATTAAATTAATACAGGTATTAATTCTGAGTTTGAATTTCAGGTCGCCATCTTGGTTTTTACTCTCCTGGTGGGCGTCGTCTGCAGCGCCACGAATACTACAGCGGTTCACGGCAACACTACTGAGGTGCACGGCAACATGACTCAGCACAATATCAAGCAGCGTTCGCTTTCGTCGCTTCCTTCGCTGTCTGACATCTTTGGCATCAAGGATGATTTCTTCGGTGGTTTGTTCGACTCCGTTGATGACAAGAAGCCGCTTCACAAGAAGCCGATGAAGGGACAGCGCCCCTACGGTCCCTACAGGCCTGCTGAGTACGGCAACGCCCCCTACCCGACCCCTAGCTACCAGAAGCCCATGCGTCCGTACACCAAGCCGTATCCTAAGCCGTACCCTAAGCCTTACGTTCCTCAGGTCCCTCCGATCCGCATTGAGGTTGTGATGCCGACTCCTGCCCCTTACTCTGCCCCTGTTTCCGGTGCTTATGCTGCTCCAGCTGCCCCTGCTACGTACGCTGCTGCTACCCCGGCACCTTACGTTGCCCCTGCTATTCCCGCTGCTGCTACCCCGGCACCTTACGTTGCCCCTGCTATTCCCGCTGTTCCTACCCCGGCACCTTACGTTGCCCCTGCTATTCCTGCTGCTCCTACCCCGGCACCTTATATTGCCCCTGCTATTCCTGCTGCTCCAGCTCCAGCTCCGTACGTGCCTCCCACGCCTGCCCCTTACATGGCTCCTGCCCCTGCTTCGTACAGCATGCCGGCTCCCCCAGGCCTTCTTATCAGCCGATGCCTCAGTCTTCCTCTGGCTATCGAAGCGGTGATGACATGAGCAACATGGACATGGATCCCATGACTTTTTAGACTCTTTTTAACATGCGACGATGTGATTGTATAAAAATCATTTGTAAATAATTTTAACATAACTTGGCTGGCGGTGAAAAAATATAATTGACACGTGATGGTTTTAATAAAGTATATGTTGTCATTCTGAGTAGTATTCTGGGTAGTAGAGCCGTTTTAGGCTTAAGAAATGAACCGAGCCGTGAAACTTTAAACGGTTATGGGCAGAAAACTTTGGAACCAAACCAGCTAATTCGAATTCGAATCCCTAAAGGTTCTCGTGTAAATTAATTAATTTTTCAAGAAAATAGATTCTATCCCCAACAATAGTAGCTCGAATAGCTGCATCTTTAGGAAAAACTTTAGATAGTGCCATCTGACTGACCATTGTTCTTACTGGTAAAAAAATATTTCTGAACTATTAATTACATTGAAACACAATTGCCACTGGTTTGTAATGTAAATATTAATTAGTGATTATAGAATTATTATATATTATTAATTAATTTACTTTCATTAATACTGAATATGTTACTGATCATTGATTAATATAAACGTACATTAAATTATATTGAAATATAGCTTGAAACTACTGAAAAATATTTTTTTTCACAGTCGAGGCCTTTCCTGACCTGTTGTTGCATCCAGGGACACAACAGAGCACTTTTAAATTTTCAAACCACGTAACTTTAATGTATTTCAATTTTATTTTACCAAGTAAAACAACGTTCAGTCATATGGCACTGTCAGAAGCTTGTCCCAAAAAAGCAGACGACGGCGTAGTTCCAACTGTGGCCGCTCCGGCTGCTTGGATCTACTATTGTTGGGGACAGAATCTATTCGCTTGAAAAATTATGAAATTTACATGAGAACCTTGTAAATGGTTTAAACTCGGTTCAGTTGCTTCGGCTCCAAAGTTTTCTTCTGCCCATGTCCGACATTTGCTCCGTATTCAAATGACAGCTGCAATAACTAATCCCCACTAAAATGAAGGTAATTAGATTTTAAAATCATCAATTTAAATTAAATATCAATTTTGAGTTTGATTTCCACGTCGCTGTTTTGGTTTTCACTCTTCTGGCCGGCGTCTGCAGCGCCATGAACACTTCGGAGGCGTACGGTAACAGTTCAGAGGAATACTGTGGTGAAGTCCCCTTCATGAACTTCGTTCGTAACGTGGTTACTGAGAGTGAGTTCGGTTCTTGTTAACGGAAGGATTCAGGAACGAGGAGAGTTCGTGTAAACTAAATCTTCCTTTACTCGTCACTAACACTAAGTTTACACATGCAATAGAGTTCGCTAAAATGAAATCAAACACCAAGGTAAAAAGGAAGTAAAATGAAAACCAGTGCGTTCACGATAAACATAGGACGCACTTCCGAAACTGAGAAAACTATGAGGACCGAAAGTCGCTCGAAAGAAACGTAAGGTTACTCTACCCGCGAGGATGGGACGGGCACGGCTTTATGTACTCGATTCACCAGAGTGTGTCACCGGTCCCCGGGTTGGCTACCCAGTGGAAGGTCCGGGGTCGGACGGTTGGGTAACCGAGGGTCGGCTAGGAATTGGGTCAGGCCGTGGCTAAACCTCCTGTAAAACAGAGTCGTAAAAGGGAACGTTTAAATCACACTTAGGGGACAACATGTTGGGAAGAACACTATGACTCAACTAAAATTCTAAATGTTCATTTTTCATTTGCTGTCAATCGTTTCCTGGCTGTATGGTAAGAGTTCCGAGGGGTACGGTAACACTCCGGCGATTCACGGTAATAGTTTGGAGGTGCACCGTAACACTACGGTGATTCACTCCTCCAAGGGATGTCCAACCATACTCAAACAGTTCATTTTAATCAAACGTTCCCCACCCAATCAGTTTCACCATAGTATAGCTGAGATCCCATCAATTTTGGTTGGAGACATCTGCACCGTATTCAGAAAAGACCCGATCCTTTCTGCAGCTGCCTCTGACGGCCGACCCAGTCCCTAAGACTAAGTTCTTGTCTTGCCCGATTTTGAATGTTTGAATAAAAACAGAGCCGTTCTAATTCTAGAGAACGCTCCAGAATGAGCCTGAATTTTAACGCGCAGATCTTTTTAACCAATCCCGTCTTGTTCAATAGTGTACATAATTTCATTACTCATGTTAACGGAAGAACCGCTAGTTTGACTTCCATTCCTTACCATTCTTATGTTATACACTAGTCAACATGTAGTCTAGTGTAACATTTACTGAATTATCTGCACTTTTATGACTTTTGTTTTGGTTTATTTTGCACCTTATCTCACTATTGCTTTTGTTTGTCAGCACTTGCATTTTCACAAATTGTCTCCATTTTATTTCATGACTGTCCAATATTGTTTTGTACTAGTCATGGGCCAAGGCCTACGTGCTGATTTTGAATAAAGCCTAGGAACCAAAGCAGCTGAAATGAGTCTGAACGGTTTACAAGGTTCAGTGTCAGCTCCCGTTGTCGTAGCTCCGACCGCGGCAGCATGTAATATCTAGACTCTCGCTCATTAGCTTTTCGAGTATAGTAACGGATAGGTCTTTTCCAGTTTTCGAACGGAGATCTGTGAAACGTTTAAAACTCTCCTGAATTTTAGCACCTTTCGTGGAAACCTCCACGTACCTGATTATGTGGGGCATTTGTTTTGTGTTGGGTCTTATTGGGACGTAGTAGACCTAAATCAGGTTTGCCACTGGACCGGCTTCGACAAGACAACTTTTCACCGGGTCGCCTAAAACTTTGGGCCACTAGCGGGATCGGACTTGTCAAGATCAAAAGGAATGGCGTCAGCGTCTTCGGAGCAACCGGGGAAATACTGAGCCATAGAGGAGGGAGTTTCAACGCTTGCCACACTTTGTGAAGCTGTTGTTGAAGCTTCGTGCCCAGTTACCTCGCAGTAGTTCGCCTGGACCCTCGAATCACAAGCACTGGAAGAAATGTTGCTTAAACCAAGACCAAGACGGAGACCAAGACGGACAGAACGAGTCCAATGATCTAGAACCGCGAGACCGACAGAACGAGACCGAGAGACAGACACTGAAGGTGTGAGTGAATCGCTGAGCTCCGAGACACTGAGCCAAATAGTGAATTCACACCCTTTGTATAGCAGTGCTTCACCTCACCAGGGAAAGGACTTCTCAAAATTTTGTTATGAAGTGGTCTAGGAAATAGCGTGTTGCTGTTCGCTAACCTTGTTCCTGAATCCGCTTTTCTTTGAATCTGGAGAGGAGCTTAGAAATTGTACTTTTCTGATGGAAAACTTTAGGGACGGCTATGGCTAATCATGTTGCTTTAAGCCATGCATAACTGGGATTTTACAAATTCCATTCCCAGAGAAAGTTTAACAATTCAAAGTATGGTCGAAATTCTAGCCCTGGTCAGCCACCCAGTACTTGCACTTTTAAGGGGAAATTTCCTTTTTTCAGGGAAAAATGAAACAAGGAAGGGGAAAAGAGGGAGGATAAACCAGGGAAACTGAAAAACTTTTAAACCATCATTCAATCTGACTTTTTGTTCTGTAGCGGAATGTTATTTGACGCAATTTTTTTTTCTGTAATCACTACGTTTCCCTCTTGACCTGCAAATTAGCCATGACATACACAGCTTACAAATGAATAACTGTATTTTATACTAGTTGCTAATGGAAGGGGAAATTGAGGGAAAACGGGAAAATGACAGGGGGAAAAAGGGGAAAATCAAACATTTTTATCAGAGGTGAAAAAGGGAAAATCGAGACCCCTACGAGAGAAAGCCCAAACTTGAAAGCGGAAGCACTGCAACCTGGTCGGTTCGCAAAACGGGGAACAGAAGACTAGTTGCAGAACAGTCGTTGAGCCGAATCTGAACCTAGTGAACCGAATCGATCTGAACCGTGAACCGTAGTTTTTCTTTTCGAGCGCCTGGTTCACACTTTAGACGCGTTCCACCCTTATTCCTGTTTAAAGGAAATATAGTTTAAGCAGGGGCTTTGTTTTGTGGCCGTTTCCTTTTTCGAAGAGAACAAGAGGGGATTTCGTATCCCCGCGAGATTTAAAAAGTAATAACTGTTGCTTGTAAACGACTCGACGGTTTCTCAAAGTTTTTTGTTGCTTGTCGTCTGCTTTGCCAGTTTCTCGCGACAGCTTCGATAAATGTCATATTAACACGTAATCCATTAAAATTGTAAGATAATGCTGACGACGTTTCGCGTATGAGAGGCTTGATTTATCTCGGCAAAAATCTTTACAGGGTAAATGATGAATTGTTGGAAGAGAAAAAGGTGTTGTGGACGTGCTGACCAAATCTGCTGAATGTGTGGACAGGACGATAGACGTAATGTAAAAGATAAATTATGTCCACACATTCGACAGATTAGTAAGTTTCAACTTTCTAAGACATTCTGTACTGTTGAAATGTTACAGTTCGTAATCTGTCGAATGTGTGGACAGGATAGTACACGTATTGTAAAAGATAAATGCTGTCCACGTACTCGACAAATTATAGTAAGATTCAACTTTCTAAGGGATTCTGTACTGCTGAAATGTTACAACACCTAATCTGTCGAATATGTGGACAGGGCGATACACGCAATCTAAAAGATAAATTATGTCCACACATTCGACAGATTAGTAAGATTCAACTGCTAAGACATTTTGTACTTTTTAAAATGTTACAGTACCTAATCTGTTGAATGTGTGGACAGGATAGTACACGTACTGTAAAGATAAATGCTGTCCACACATTCGACAGATTTGGTCTTTCAACCGATTTTCAACGTTATAACCGATACACAGTTAAAACATGTCGAATCCGTGGACATAGTTCATTCTTTACATTACCTCCTACACTCTGTCCACCTATTCGACAGATTCAGAGTTCTGATACGTCATAAATTAGCCTTTGGGTGGCTTCTAATAAAGGTTGCGGAGTGTATATATCTTAAAGGTTTGTTTGTTTGTCGTGTATAACCCTCTCCCCTTGAGAGCAGGGTAATTGAGAGATCTTTTGAGGTCACTTGTCTTGTGCTAATGTAATTAAATTCACGGATGTGCGACTCGTATGGCGGTTTTTCCCTCGTCCCGTAACGGAGAAATTGAAGAGACTCTCTAAATCAGTTTAACAAGCGTGCCTACTCGTTCACCTATGCGTTTTCTTCGTTACAGTAACTTAATTGAAACCAACCTTGTGTTTGCCATAGCAAAAAGGAACTTGTAAAAAAGAACTCAAAAGCATGAAAAAGAGACCTCTCCAACAAGAGATGACATCTTTACGGTAACTGGCATATACGGCAGCGGGGGTCAAAAAGCAAAGAAACGCGAACTCTATAGACACCTAATGAATGATAGCAAATAAATGGATATAGTTTGGCAGTGCAAACTGCCTGTTGACACGCTAACAGAGTATAATGGGTCAAGCAGCGAAAGCTGGTCACGTTAGGTCCCCATCAGAGAGCGAGTGAGAGAGAGAGCGAAAGCTCAACGGTTGCTTTTTCTGATTATTTTTTCAAATGTTCAACAAATCGTATATACAGCTTGCTATGTCAAGTACACAAAAGGAACTATATAAAAAGAAACAGCAGAAATCTTAAGTACATAAAAGCAGAGAAAAGCGATAAAACACGAATAGAAAGCAAGAGAGGGCCCACCTGTAGAGTGGAATAATTTCACTGGGGGTGTAAATGTTGTATATGGCATATTGGATGTGATGAATCATATTTGTGAGGGAAAAGAATGTACGAAAAAGAAGAAGGAAAAAAAGTGTTCAATGCTGCTAACTCACGTGAGAGTAGTATATTGACGGCAGTTTTTGTTACACACTCCCCCCTTAGGGTATATACGAGAATTTTCCAAAGACATCAGAGGGGGGTATACAACATTCACTACACACACACACATACACACATGACTGAAATAAATCACAACCAGAAGTTATACCAGAAACAAAGATTTCGTTGCAGTTTCGCAAAAAAGCAAGTCTTCATTGTTGAAAATATCGATTCCTCCATTCGATTATCGATTGATGAATTTCTCATATGTCTTATGGAAGCAAAAAAAAAAGTCTTTGTTCTATGATGGGATGGTGTTGGCAATCTTACGCTTATGCAAAAAAAACACACAAGGTTCAACGGTTCAACGGTTTAACCCCAGCGAATGCATAGACGGCCTTGTGGAAAATATCCTCGGCGTTTATACAGGGTTCTACTAGCACGCGATTTCCTGCTACAAGCGTTACACCAAAAAGGCGTCTGCTCTTGTATCACGCACACATACTTATATTTCTAATTCCCCCGTTCATTATGAAAATTTTGGGAGGAGCCTCCAAACTTATGCGCCCAAAACTGTGCTTTTAACATAGAAACTCCTGTGCATTTTAGACTACAAACACAACCTTTGGAGTATATAGGTTTTTCGATCATGAATTATGCTATAGAAGAAACAAGAGCTGACGAAGTATATGTGGTTTTTGCAAACGATGTGTTGACTGAAGTTCTCAAGCCAGAAGCTTTGGGGCGTAGAAGTACAGTACAGCAAACAGTATCGCAAGTGAATCCACAAAGGTTTTAATGGCGTTATTAACTAAAATCGGAGACCAAACCATTAAAATTTGCAAGTATTAAGTGCAAAGTAAGTTCTAATACCATTAACGGTAATGCTAGTAGTCATGTGAAGATTACGCAAGTTTTCGCTTTGCTGGGCAGACTGCTTGACCCAGACATCAGACACTTTTTGAAGTGCGCTGGACGATGTGAAAGCTGGTGGTCCTGAATCGGACGAGACCCAGGCCGAAAGACTGGTTTCAATATCTTCCTCGCTGCTTTGTATTAAAGAGGTGGTCTCAATGGTAGCTTGGCATGTCACAGTCGTAGGTCCGGACCGAGTGAAGTATTTTGTCTCTTTTAATGGTATCCTCAGTGAGGAGACACTCGCTTCAAGACCAGTGACTTTCCAACGCACGCTTGATAATTGGGCAAAGTCTGCATCCACCTATAAATTCAATTTGAAACATCTCGCGTAACGAACAAGTCTCGACACAACTTTGCAACACTAAGATGCACTCCACTGCATTCCCACGTATAACATACCTGAACCCCATTGATGAGCCAGTGGATGGAGGCAGCCGGTCTGGAGGCATCCGTGCTGCAGTTGAGATCGAGGACCTCGTCCGTTTCGTTACCTTCGATCCCGCCGAAGATTTCCGGCTTCCGCTTCGGAGGAATCACCACCACCAGAGGGCCTCCGCCTTGGACCGAGGAGAAAGACGGCGCCTCGGCTGAAGCTTCGCATCGGTAGAAACCACTGCTGGCTGTGGTTAAAGTGCGCAGGATGACGCGTTCGCCTCGCGACCTCGTTCTCTACACACACAGAGAGTTCGTTTTCGCTGTTGAAACTCATCGCATAGTCAAGATGGCGTCAATAATGCACTGAGGCTTTCTGCGATCAAATATGAAAAGCGTAGCTCTCCGACCACCAGAGGCTTATGCTTTTAACATTGGATTTGTATGATCGGAAAAATTGATACAGCTAAGACATTCGCTTATGAATCATTGATTTCTTCATATGCACCCTTCACATTATTGACGATCTCCGTGATTCGAAAGATCAATTCTACAGCATTTTTGCATAATACATGTAATCTGAAAATAATTACGAAAAAAACTACACTGGTTTGACAAATGGCTGTTTCTATTATTCAGTTGTGAGATCGATATATCCTCGATTTGATTCATTAACGAAAAGTTTTGGCTATTCATACTTTGCCATTAATCTAATATCATCTTTTTACTGTTTCATAATGCAAAACGATTACTGTTTAATGATTAGCATAGTCTTTGGAGTCGGGGTTTCAGCTTTTGAATGAATCAGTGGCAAGTCAAACGTCAGGGTCGAGTCCCCGTAGTCGGGACACATCAGCTCGAGGTTTTACGAAAACATAACACATTCGCCAAACTTTTGGGAAAGAAACAGGGTAAAGAAAACTTCTGGACCGTACACTAACTGCGTTCTGTATTACAACCGTGTAGTATGTTAATTACTAGGACAGTGAAAGTGTTACCAATTATTTATTTGAAACTCATTCAGAAATTTTTCGAACTCTCATATAACGTAGCGAGTTCTCATAATAATCTCAGTTAGGATGTAATATGTCTTGTGAGACCCTATATGAGTTCTCATAAAGGTTTACGAGGTCTCACAAGTTCCAGAAGACTTCTAGGACTCTCAGAATGCGTATAAGAGGTCTCAGAAGTCTCTTAATAGTCTCAGCTGGGACTTAAAATACTTATGAGACTCTATATGAGCTCTTATATAGTCCTGCAAGGTCTCACAACATCCACCAGACTTCCAGATCTCTCACTGGAACTCTCAAGTCTCATAACTCTAGTCTCAGCCAACTCGTTTCTCATTAACCGCGTCTCACAAACCTCTACAAAGTCTCACAACACACTTTACACACTTTTCGAAATTTTATGAGACCTCGAACGTTTCACAACTCTAGTCTCAGCTAACTCGTTCCTCACTACCGAGTCTCACAAACCTCTAAAAAGTCTCACATCACTCTTTACATACTCGAGAACTCTTATGAGACCTTGCAAGTCTCACAACTCTCTCGTCCCTTTACTCTTCAAATTACTGAGTCTCACTTAGTTTCACAAGCACAAAACTCACATCAATATGGACTCCTTCCACGTGGTACATCTGAATTGGCGGGTCTCTCCTAGGTGAGAACCGGTAGAACTCTTCTCCATCTTTGTACCACTTGACCGAGTACAGGTCGTCACTTTCCAGGTCCACGTCACAGACCAGCGTTGCCACATCTCCAGCCGCAACTATGGGCGGTATCTCGATACTGGATAATCGTATGGCTGAAATCACTGTAACAGAACATCATACACTCACTAACTAGTATCTAACAAGTCTAGATTTTTGAGAGTCTTTTCTAGGAATACGGCAAAAATCGACTTCTAATGATGTTGGACCAGAGTCTTCATGCATGATAACAGCTACAACTTTCGGCAATCAAACTAGAGGTCCTTCAATTACACCCAGTCCTGTGACATGAGGCGTGAAAATAACTTTCTCCTACCGAAAAAGAAGTCAATACAGATTTCCACTGAAACACTTTCAGACAGAGAGAACTGTTTTAATTAGGCGAATGTATGAAGAGGGCAATCATCGATTCAGTGCTGTCTCTCCTTATTCACCGATGGGTCTTTTAACAGGGAATAATGCAATATTTGTGTGTATATTTATGAGTTTGATGGGACCTCTGGGGAACCATCGCTCTATCTTGCCTTGACAATAGCAACCATTTCCCTCCACCTCTTGTGTGCTTTCAATTGCCTCCAGAAAGTTCCTATATCAACTTAGATGTTGTCGCTTTTGGTCCATTCAAAACATATACCACCAATTCAAAACCACAGGGTTAGTAACACAAGTCCGACCATGTGCAAAATACCTTGCAATATACAACTTGAACCATAGGAAACGTATAGTATGACTTATTTTTGTTGTATACGTTTGTTTTGTTAGTGAAAAGTAAGTGTGTGGAAGTAAGGTAAAGTACCTTTGAGACTAAGGGAGGCTAATAGGAAGAGAAGGAGAGTCGACTGTGGTAGTTTAGAGTAACAATCGAGTATCATGTTTCTTTGGGTAGCTTCGCACATCAGCACTGTCAAACCAATCGATGGGCTGTAAATAAGCCGGCAATTTACTAAAACTATACCCTGGCCGACTTTTTGTATACTTCCCACTTCCAGATCTTTGCTCACTCTAATCCCTCTGCATCGTCTAAAACGAGACCTGGAAAAGAGAAAAAGTCAAATAGTCATTGAAGTTTCTGTGTTGAATCTTAATCTGTAACTTTTTCTTTTTCTTCTAATAATAACATTTTTTTCCAAGTCTCCAAAAAAGTTTCGTTTCATTTATCGTCTTATGGCATTATCCTCTGGGTAGCTATTCACAAGCGGCGCTCTCTTCACTGCTAATTCGCTTGTACTTGTTACAGCCACTTTGAGCTGCTTCATAAAAATCATCTCTTCACCAGTTTCCGTCTAATTTCGTTATCACTTCACTCAATTATTTTTTTTCAAAAATTGCTTCTTTCACATAGATATAATAAAAAATCTTCGAATATTTTATTAATTAATACAAATGTTAAATCAAATCATACCTTGATCCAGATGGCGGATATGAAAATAATGATCTATAAGAGACAGCGTTTCAGTGCGTGTGTCCTGGACAAGTTCCAGGAGGTGACTGAGCTCGAGCTTTTCAGTGCTTGGAGACCTTACCTTGTATACTCTTTTTCTTGTTACCCCAAAACCACATGTTACAGGTTACGTGTCTATAAAAAAATAACTGGAAAAAAAATTATTAAAACAACAGAATAAAACATGAAAAGCTATACCCCGACATAAAAATATCATAATTATATTCATTATATCAAATTTTATTTTAATATAATATCATACCCATAGTTTTATCGATTTTATTTTGTTTCGGTTCGGTTGTTGCTCTCGTCTCATTTTAGTCGGAGTATAGCGTGAATTTTTCAACGTTTTTGGCTGAAAGACTTCTATCGTGATTCACATAAGAATGAAAACATTTTTTTTCCAGACTTTTTATTGAAATTTAAATGACTACTCTTGGGCAGTATGATGTAATTATATTATAACATATCACGTCATAATTAGTTAATAATTTCACCGATAGATGGCGCTTATTCTGTTAAATATATTAACATGGAGTTCCTCGTCTAAACAACTCATTTTTGATATTCAGTTTCCCATATAATTCTAAATCAAATAATCCGAAATCTTTATTTGAATTATAAATTGATTTAGTAGTTTAAAATTTTTAGTTCAATCAAAGAATACGGGTAAGCAGCAGAGCTTGTATTTGTATTTGTTTTTTTTGTATTTCTTATTGCCACATACGCTGTAGGGAGGGCTACAAGATAAAGCGGGTAAACTAAACCTGCCGTCTTGTAGAATTCACTTATTTTCAGTTCATAAAAGAGAAAAGAAATGTATCGAGGTAACAGATATCCTAGAGAAAGTCCTCAGCAGGGAAGGCAGTATCTCCCGAGCCCTTGCGACGACAGCAATCCTAGAAGCAATTACCTGCGAGCGGTCGAAAGGCGTCAGGGGTTTCCTCCAAACGAACGTCCCTCATTCAGGAATCAGCCGCACCAGAGCTATCGTCATGAGATGCCTAACCGCCATTATCGAAACGAGCCATTACCCATACCTCGAGAAAACGTGGGACGAGGGGAAGGTTCAACAAGAAACGGTAGAGACGATGGCAGGTATTACCCAGTAACGAACGAACGAAAAGACGTTAGGGAAACTACTCAAAGTTGTGCAAAAGAAGCTTTCAATGAAATAGCACCTTCCGAGCCTGCGGGACAGAATTATGGTAACCCCAATTTGTTTCTGATGGATACTTCGAATAACGATTTCACCGAAGACGTTGTGGAGGAAACGTTCAGCGAGTTCCCGCCGCTAATCAGTAGTGAGCAGCCCTCGAGTCGGGCGAAGCAGATTCCGGAAAACGAAAAAACGGACGGAAGTTCGGAGCAACCTCCGCTCGATGCCTTCGTCAGCAAACTTTTGGACTCGTTCGAGTCTGACGAGGAAGTAGACCCCGTTTTCCACAGACGTCCTATTCCGATAAACTTACCTCCGCCTCCTAAAGGTATTTTGAAGAAACCGGGAAATGCTCAGTCATCGTCTGCTCCCCTGAAAGAATCGGACGACGTTGTAGAAATTCGCAAACCAGCAGATGCGGAACCAGCTGCCGACAAGTTCAGAATCGAAGTCCTGATGTCTCAGCGACAGAAACCGGAGCTCGTTTCCAAGCAGGTCGTGCAGCCGCTCATGAACGTGATACCAAACTATAGCAGGACACCCTTTGCGGGAAGTGGCATGCCAGCGTTCGGAGCGCAGCCTGTCTCAAACCTGCAGCACGCTCTTGACGAGCTGCGGAGAGGTCAGTACACCCCCGCGGTACAGCCGCACGTGTCGTCGGATCTTGACACGGCGGTCAGGGAGTTTCTGGAGAAAGGTAGGGGTCATGTTCCAGAAAAACGACACTTAGACTCGAGACCAGAGGACAGTATCTCGAGAAGACTTCCTGAGCGGGAGCTTCCTCATCCTGCAAGACGAGCGAGTCCTCTACCGCGGAGAGAGGAGCAGTTGCCGTACAGAAGCCCCAGTCCCGGCCGAAGATCGAGAAGCTTTGATGAACCAGGTCACGATGATTATCGTCAAGATAACTATCGCAGAATGCCTGGTACACATCGCTCACCTCCCAGGTTAAACAAAGCTTGACTAGTGCTTAATGTGATAGTTACGTTGTATTGTGTTCAGAAGTTTAGTTAAGTTGTGATAAGGAACAAAAGAAACTGTTTGAGAAGTTGCAGAAGAAATCGCTAACTTAACGTGAATTAAATGTACCTGGTAACTGTTATGCAGTATATATATTATATTAACATAATATTTATCAAATTTTGAATTTGTTTTGTTACTCTAATCAAATATTAATATACGCGTTAATTATTAAGTGCGTAGTCCCCGAGGTTTGGACGTTTTTGAAACAAATGTCGAGAAGTTCTGCGATACTTGATCTGCATAATGAATGTTTCTTGCAGGTTCAACTTGGCAAACTAGATTTCTGAATCGGTTAGCGTTTGGATATTATTGATTGTGAATTCACAGTTAAAAATTCAAATGTAAACTGCAAGCAGTTATCCAAAGTCAAACTTGTCGCAGACATATTTTTATCAAACAATGAATTAATTATTTAGAATGTGCGAACAGTAAATATATTAATTTTTGGCGCCAATTTAAAATTTGAAATATTCTAGGCGCCCCTCGCAAAGTCCGGGACGAGAGTGGTTCCACGAGCGGGAAAGTCGGACACTCCGGGATTCGGGGAGGGACTCACCCAATCAGCGAAGGCTGTCGGGGTCTGGAAGGTTCAGCCGGCAGTCGGACGTCAGTCCGATAGACTCCGGTCCCCGGTCGAGGGACTGGGGAGAGTTCGACCGTCCCCCGAAACGCCAAAGGAGCGAAAGCCCTGGCGTACGGTCTCCCGTCCGACCGCGCGGACGCTCGCCTCAGCGCCAGCGTTCGCCGTTCTTTGATGACTTCGAGCGAGGAAGACGGTCGCCCCCGCGCGGTTTGAATCCGGACGCCCCCAGGGGTCTTCCTCATCCGACACTCGCTGGACCGAGAGATATTGGTCGACCCCTCGAACCGTTTCTTAACAGACCTGAAGACGTTCGTCGTTCGCTCGATCCGTTTTTGGACAGGCCTGAAGATATCCGTCGTTCGCTCGATCCTGTTCGTCCGGATGTCCGGCGCTCACAAGAACGTTTCCTAGGTGACGTTCGTCGTTCGCAAGAGCGTTTCCTCGAAGATGCACGGCGACCTCAAGAGCCCGTCGTGGCGGTAGACGTTCGTCGGACGGTTCGTCGGGAGATATCACCACCCGCTGGGCGGAACGTCATCTTAAGGGAACGCAGCCCGAGTCCATGGGAAGACCGAGCGCACAGCCCACCGCCACAGATTTCAGCTCCAGCGACGTTTAGTGCCGGGTCAAGTCGCTCCGTTACGCACGTCTTCGATAGCGACATTCATGAGACAAAAGAGGTGAAAATCGTCAAGGAGACCAAGGAAGAAGAGGAAAAGCGCAAAGGCCAGCTTCTGCAGCGAAAAAAGTTCACCACCAAGCAGCAGAAGCTGATTTACGAACTCTACCGACTTCAGACACAGCAGGCAGACTTGTCTGCCAAGCAGTCCCGAGCCACGACAGACAAAGAGATCAGTCGCAACGGCCAGCTCATCATCGAGAACGCTAAACTCCAGAAGGGAGTCACGCAGCAGATTCAGACCCTACAGAAAACCATAGACAAAATCGACGTTTCACTCAAAGATGCGCCTAAACGAGAAAACGTAGAAGTAAGCCAGATTGGCTATGCGTACTTTGATCCCGAAGGCCACTGGTGCTCGGCTTGCGACAACTTCCACCCGACGATGAGGGAGTACCTCAAACACAAACACACGAAAGCGCATTTGATCAAAGAAGACGCGGAAAAGAAAAGCAAACCATGGCGAGCTGCCTATAAAGAGGAAGAGGAAAGGCAAGCTAAAGCTGCAGCTGACAACTCGAAAAAAGTTCTAGTTCCAGTCCACGGACTAGACTTTCTGAGACCCGTCAAATCGTGGTTCTGCGAGCTCTGCGAGAAGTGGGTCGAAGACCTTGACTGTGCGACGATTCATTTAAACGGTACCGAACACAACGAGAAGTACTTGAAGTATATCATGGAGAATCCTGAATACGAAGCAACTCGTACCATGAAGCGACAGCTGGGCTTTCAGCGGGATCTTGAACGCAGGCGCAAGGAGAAGGCCGCCAAGGAAAAGCAAGAGGAAGAGGAGAAGAATAAAAAGAAGGAAGAACTCCAGAAAAACTGGGAGGATTTCAAGCAGAAGGAACAGAGCAGGAACCAGCCTGTGAAGGAACTCGACGACTTGGACGAGAAGAAATCGGTCGTGGTTAACGATTCAGCGACTAAGAGCATTCGAGTCAACATGAGAAAACTCTCTGAAAAATCAGATGCAAAACCTGCAGACGTGAAGTCTGATATCGCAGAATGGACCCCACAACCCCGAGAAGATCAGGCTGACAAGCAAGCACTCGATAACCTTAGGGAGAAACTGAAAAAGAAGCAACAACCTCAGTCAGCGCCTAGTACTCTTGTCGTTTCTTCTCCACCAGTCCGTCAACAGGATAGGATCGAGGGTACGAGTTCAGTGCCCGCTGCAATGAACTGTCCCCAGGCACCCCTGATTCGGCCTGGAACTGTTGCTACACAGGCAAAGAGACAGAATGCGCTACGCGGCAATTCGCTACCGATGATCGGTCGAATGCCCTCGAAGAAAGTACAAGAGATCAAGGTGGCCACTGAAGAATTCATTGTGCTGAGTGAAGTCAACGACTCAAGCGATGAAGAACCAGGCAAAAGCTGAAGACCTGAAATCACAGTTCGACTCAGCAAGTTATACACGTTTTTCTATGTTTGTTCGCAATGAATACAAGTGTTAAAACTGCTGGTACGTTTCTTCTAGTGCCCTGCTGCCCCTGATTTCATATTGTTTTCTCCTTTTTTTTCACCAATTCCCACCATTGAACAGTTTGCGAACCTGCAAAAATTTTGATTACACTCTGCTTCTTTAATCGCTTTGATTCAGTGGCAAATGAATATTGAATTAAACAGGAGAATCAAAATTATTAAGTGGGTATGAGATTTTGTATTTGTCTATGTATCGCAAATATCTGTGACGCTAATTATTAAGAATTAACAAAATTAATGGAATGAGTAAAAGTTAAACACAAAAGGTGGTGCGAAGTGGAAAACAGCAAAATCATTTACCGAAAACTGTACTTCCTTTTACCATTGCATTTTTTATTACCGTTTATTTTATGATCAAGTTATTTATACATAATTATTTAAATCATTATTTTTTATCGTTTGACTTAAATTATAGATGTATTAGAATTATGACTAAAATTATCTGTCTACACTATTTAACTTATTGGTAATAACAATTAATTTTATTGCACAGTTTGGCAACGCAGCACTGCGGACGAAAAATTTTGTTTACATCAAAAATTCAATGTGGGGGTGATCTCTGATTTTCCCAAATAAGGATTGATGTGAAACCTTAGACGCCGGCTTATCTCCTCTGAATTTTGCTGTTACCGCAAGGTCTGAAGGTGGTTAAATTAAATGAAAATTTACAATATATAATTTAGTCTTTAATTTCTAGTTACCTCGGTGCTTTATTTTATTCTAGTGCAATTTAGGAAGAAATGGCGAGAAACAAGAAAACGAGTCACGCATCGTCGAGTCCTTCAATGAATGATTCAAAAGCGGCAACAAGTGAAGCAACAAGAAAAGGATTGACGAGAAAGCAACGGCAAGATCTTGATCATCAAGTCGAAGCGTTATTACAAAGTAGTATTTCTGTTTAACTTTTGTCGAAATATTTTTTCATCTCAAAATCTTGTTCCCAGAATGCTCTTCAGCTTTTCCCGCAGCAACTCCCATCAAGTATCTCGAGTTGCATGAAGACTTATACAACAGTCTTGCAAAGATTCGCGAACTCGAGACGGGAACTCAAAACAGTCTGCTGTCAATCGTTCCGCAGCTTTTCAGCGTTTTCTCGAGTGGCTTTACGAGCACGGGGCCAAAGTTGGGCCCGTCGAGCTCGCAGAAATCCCGCTTTTTGGTTATGCAGTGAAAGCGAAAAACGAGATAAACGAAGGGGACCATTTGTTCACGATACCCGAGACTGTGATGATGACGTTTGATACTGCGAAAAAGTCGAGCCTAGGTTTGTTTCGAGACTTTTCGAAAAAAGACGATGATTAATATACCATACTTTCTTAGGCAAGTTAATACAGAATGATCCGTTGCTTGGAAACATGCCTAACGTGGCGCTGGCCCTCCACATTCTCAACGAGAAACATTCTCCTGAGTCATTCTGGAAACCCTATATCGATGCACTGCCGCCAGACTACGACACAGTCATGTATTTCAATCCCACAGAAATGCAACTGCTCAAAGGATCTCCTGCATTGGGTAACTTGTCCTAAAACATATTTTTGAAGAAACGCCAAACATATCGTTCGTAGAGGAAGCTGTAAAGATGTGCCGTAGTATTGCTCGACAGTATGCGTATTTCTACTCTCTGCTTCAGGTGATTTTATTAATGATTCAAATATATTTTAAAATGAATGAAGAATAATTTTAATACTTTTGTATTGTATTCATCAGAACTGGAAGGATCCCGATTTGTCCAGTTTGCGGGCAATTTCACATACGACGAATACAGGTAGAATCCCACATTAATTTGAAACACACACGCTTGAAAAAATTTAAGTTATTAAGCTAGCTACAAATGAACTACCGAAATAGACAAAAAAATAATTAAAAAAAAATAGAGAAACTTGTTGCGCCGGCGCAAACCAAATCCCCGTTTAAGAGCTGAAAAATGTTAATAAAATTAGAATATTTCTGCCAAAAATCCCGTTAATGGGAATCTATTTGACGCAATGTCCTGCGTAAAGTCCCCCATAAGCCGCTACTCCTGTACGGCAGCTTGGCGTAGCCTCCTTTTGGAGAAGTTACCGGTGTAGCCACTCCGCTACTGTCGCTACCCGCACCCGCTACCGAGCTGCCGGCGATAGTGCTACCGAACAGTATGGCAGGGTGTCTGAATCGTATCCTTGTTTTCTGCCTGCATTTAAACGCTACTAGTATAGCGAGAAAAACGATGATGCAAAAGCCGCCTATAGCCGAACTGGCGATTATAGCGCTCTTGACGCTGAGCGGCAGGTCCATGAACTTTGTTTCTTCTTTGAGGTCTTCCTCGTTGAAGTGGGACTGCGGGGCGTTGTCTGAGTGCCGACTGTGAACGTCTGGCCACGAGAGTTCGTCTTCCGCGAAATCAGAGTCCGCGTAGTTGTATTTCGGCCGTTGAGGTTTAGGCGGAGCAGGGGTTAGCCGGGATGTGGCTATAGGCCTCTGGCCGCCGTAAGGCACGATACGCTTGAGAACGGTGTCGGTTCTGTTGCCGTCTTCCTCGGAATCGTCGTGCAAGTAACCTCCATACTCGCCCACGCTGTTTGAAGGGGAGTACGGACGACGAGACCTAGTCGGCTGCTTAGTAGTAGTAGTACTTGTTGTTGCTTCTGTTGTAGAGGCAGATGTGTTTGTTGCAGGCGTAGTAGTTTCTGCTACGGCAGCTTTTCCTCCAAATAGTAGAGGTCGTAAGTTAGCGCTGTTTGATGGTACGAAAACTTCTTTTATATTCTGTTCTTCTCTTAGCTCGGTGTTGTCGCTTTCTTCAGCCTGTTGTCCCGAGTCGTTGTCTTGAGGATCTCGATTCTGTACGTGAGGTAAGCCTTTCCTACTACCCGGTCGGAAAGGAGCGGGTCTTTTAACTGCGGGCTTGAAAGTGTTGCCTGACTTCACCGGTGGCGTGTAAACGTTTTTAAAGATCGAGGTAATGTTCAATGGTGCGGGCAAAAGCTCTTTAGGTTTAAGCAGTTCCGACAAGCTAAGATTTTTAGTCGATAGCAAGTCGCTCAGTTTTATGGGCTTGACTTGAGGGATGGAGCCTATGGGTAAATTCTTTAGATCAGCTGGTGTTTCTGTTGTAGTAGTAGTTGTTGATGTTGTAGTGGAAAGTGGAGTTGTAGTATCTTCTTCAGGCTCGAGTTCGCTCTGCTGTTTCGGGTTACGGAGTTGTTGTAGCAGGCTGGGACCTCCTTTGAGTAAGTCTGCTAGCGACATACCCTTCTTCTGCAACACTTCGCTCAGACTCAGCGACTCGGAGTTGCGAAGCAGAGACTTGATCTCCTCGGGAGACTGTTTAGCGCTAGGTTTGATTTTAGGCGATGCTGGGATGATTGGCCTTTCCGTTGTTGTTGTAGTTGTCGTAATTGTGGTTGTAGTCGCAGTTACAGTGGTTGTTGTTGGGGTTGTAGCAGGTGCGGTAGATGTCGTAGTAGGTAGTTCTGTTGTTGTAGATGTTGTAGATGTTGTAGTAGTTGTTTTAGGTTTTTCTTCATCTTCTGCTAATTTCTCAGAACTGCCATCAACGACTTCTTCATTTTGTACTTTCTTTACTTCCTCCAATTCATCAGTTTCCTCTTTCACTACCTTTTCATCATTTTCTCTTTTCATTTCTTCATTCTCTTCCACTATTTCCTTCTCTTCCACCTTTTCTTCTCTTTCTTCTCTTTCTTCTCTTTCATCCTCCTCCCCCTCTCTCCTTCCTTTTCCTTGTTTTCTTCTCTTCCATCATTCTCCTTCTCTTCTTCCTTTTGATCCTCTCTCTCTTCCTTTTCATCACCTTTCATCTCTTCCATTTCTTTGTCATCATTCTTCTCTTCCTTATCCTCCACTTCTATCTCTGGCAACTCCTCTTTCGTCGCCATAGGGGGCATCGTCGTTGTCGGCTTCACGGGCCTGCGGCGGTACGGCCGGGGCGCCTGCTTCTGTCCCTGCTTCAGAGCGCCGCTGATCCCGTCGCGGAGTTGTGGCCTGGACCGCGCGAAGGCCGAGGCGGCACTGAGGCTGACGCTCTGCCGGTGCGTGTCGGGGACGTGAGCCGCGGGAGGCCTGGCGTGCTCCCCGATGATTTTCTTACCCGGCGGAGTCGGAGGAGGCAGCAGGGGGAACAGCTTCCACACTGACGGAACCGTCGATGAAACTAGCACCGCTATATCCGCTTCCACATCCTCTTCCACTTCCGATGTTTCTTTATCGGAAGTTTCGACGTTAGGTGGTGATGAAGTTTCAACTGATGAAGTAGAGGGGACACCGACGTTGAAAGTGAACGGCGGAATGTTTACCGAATCGAGGTCTTCTTGAGATTCTTCACTGTTGACAGGCTGTTCTTTGGTGTTGTGGATCTCAATGTCCATCACCAGGGGAACTTGCTGCTTCTGAGTTGGAGGAGCCACGCGGATGGGTACGGGTCCCTTGATCGGGTTGTCCAGAGGTTTCCTCACGGGTTGCGGCTGCTGGAACTGAGTGAAGTGATGCCGGTTCTGTCGGGCCGGACTGTTCTCCCAGGGCACGTCGAAGTCGAAGTGAAAAATGTCCGGCTGCAACTGCGGTTGTTTAACAGGTTTCTGGTTCCTCTGCGGATGAGGATTGTTAGACCAGCCGGAATTGAAGTCCTCTGAGTGAAATTTCTGTGGCCTAAATAATCAATTGACGTTAATTGACGTTGTTCTGACTTTGTTATCTGCTTTGACAAGTGAAAATCTCTCTATGTGAAAGCTGCACTAATTTGTTTCGCTTTAGATGTTTCGATAACTGCCCTCTTGTTCAGTGCTTCCACTTTGGGTTTTGGGTTTTCCCTTCGAGAGGCCTCTTTTCCCTTTTTTCCCTTCGTCCGATACAACATGATTTCCCTTTTCCCCTTTTCAATGTCTATTTTCCTTCCCTTTTTCCCCTGTGCATAAGAGCTCAAAAACCTACTTCAGTCGTATACTGCTTAATGTACAGTCGTGAGCAAAAAAAATCTACCCCACCTAGAATAGAGAAAGGCGCTTTTGCTTGAACTTTTCTACTACTATAGCCATCAATCGAGGTCAAAACGAGGTCATGGAAGCTTAAACAGCGTTAGGTCACTTTAATGTTCACCCTTGTTAACCATTCGATTGCTACAGTAGTAGACAAGTTGAAGCAAATGCGCCTTCCTCTATTCTAGATGGGGTAGATTTTTTTTGCTCACGACTGTACATGCCCATACTTAGAAATTTCCGTTTTCCCTTCATTTTCCCTTTTTGAGGGAATTTCCCTGCAAAGTGGAAGCACTGCTCTTGTTACGTTTGTTATGTTATAGTCGTCGAATGGTAGAGCGTGCTGAGAATCTTTTGACAAGAATTTCACCAAGAGTCTTACATAGATCTATTATGACACTTGTATAGAGCTTCCGGTGGCGTAAACAAGGAGAAAGTGAAACGGTTCTGCGTTATTAACTTTTAACTCCGTTAACCCGGGGTTGTAATTATCCCCCCGGTATAAATTAGAAGTTTCCTACAAGGCAAGAAACCAAGAAATTGTAACGTGTAAAAACTGGGCTACAAATTTTTACCTGGTCTGTGGCCTGGAATTGACAGGTGAACGCCAACCATGTTGTCTTCCCTGTAATTTAAAAACAAATATATTTTATTCGTAATTTTTTAGTATATTTGTTTGTAAATTATTACTTGTCTCGAAGATGGCGGTAGCGAAAACTCCATCCAGTTATTCTGTTGTCCGCCAGGTCCGCTTAAGATTCTCTGTCCGTAATAGGCGGTCTGGCTTTCAGCCACCTCCAGATCGGGAACATCTTGATTGGTCGCTAATGAGCCAATCACCAAGCACGAGGAGCAGAACAAAAAGAGAAGAGCCAATCGATCCATGGTTCGTTAGCGTTAATTAACGACGATTGACTAGTCAGTGGATGGTTCAGTGGGTGAGTGGGCGATTAGATAAGAGCAGGCGAATAGATTTGCAGGGATTGGTTAACCAGTAGTGGTTCGAGGGGTGAGCGGGTGATTAGATAAGAGCTGGTGGGTGGTAGGGGGCTTGATAAGAGCGGGTGGATAGATTTACAGAGATTGGCTAATCAGTAGGTGGTACGGTGGGAGGGTGGGTGATTAGATAAGAGTGGGTGGGGGTAAGGTGGGGGGCCCGGGTGGCCCTTACGGCCTTCTCTACTCAAAGCGGGGGTCTGCTCCTAGAAATTGAGTAATACAGAGATTGATACGGTGAAAGTTTGAAGTTTTATCTTATGTGCTCTATTGCTGTAAGGCAGTGATTCTTCCCCTCTTAATGAAACGACGCCATATTGTTTATGTGTGTGTGTCTCTCTCTCTCTCTCTCAAAAAGTCCGAAAAACGTATCAGCTGTTTTATAACCCTTGTTTCGTAACAAGCGAAACCTTAATAGCCAGCAGATTTCTAATATATACAATAAGTTGATGGCTATAGTGTGTAATAATTAGGATTCGAGTGAAAATTTTGTGGAGCTTGGAAAGTTTTCACTCGGATTTTAGTGAAACTCGCGGTGTTTATTGGTATGTAAAATTTGCCCGTTTGCGCAGAAATTTGTTACAGTCACGATTTCCCCGCCCGCAGTTAAACTGGAACCACAGTAATTGAGTCGCGAGAATCTTTGAGATTCATGGCAAGATTCTTGTAAGATTCTTAAGAATCTTGATTATGAATCCTGCTGTATCATCGAGGGTTGTTACGGTATCGATGACTGTATGTTTAACCCAAGGTGTCAATTGATGTCAATTGACGTCAACTACCTTTTTCTAGATTGTCGCATCTGCTGTGTCCAATCCGCGTTTTCTTTTTGTGACAAAACATTTATTTTCCAATTTTTCTATTGGACGTTTTGAGCCGGGGGAAAAAAACAGCTGTCCAATGAGATTTTTTTATTTTTACCGTTGGGTGAAATTATTAATTTTCTGAAGTTTCTATTGGTTCACTTTGTTCGGCGGTAACAGATGCGATAGGTAGTCATGGTGGGTTGTTATGATAACGGATGATAATACCTTGATAACACATGATAATACATTAATAACCTATGATAACGTATCGCCACACTTACACTCGTACAAAACTCATTTGCATTTGAATATGCTGCCTGTTGTTAACCACCGATAACGCCTTGATACTTATGATAACCTGTGATAACACTTGATAACACCTTGAAAACACCTGATAATACCTTGATAACCTATGATAATATATCGCCACACTTACACTCGTACAAAATTCATTTGCATTTGAATATGCCACCAATTGGTAACCATCGATAACACCTTGATAACTTATGATAACCTGTGATAACACTTGGTAACACTTTGAAAACACCTGATAATACCTTGATAACCTATGATAACAGATCGCCACACTTACACTCGTACAAAGTTCATTTGCGTTTAAATACGTTACCTATTGGTAACACTTGATAATACCTTGATAACCCATGATAACAGCGTGATAACTCGGACATGGGAATGTAGGTAAGGTGTGAATCTGCCATGTGTATAAAAGTAGCGGACGCTTGCATAGTCAACGGGAGCGTCAGATGGTCTTCTAGGTTTCCGGGTCTTCACATTTACCAGAGCCAAGCACAACCGTCTGCTCGCTTATCGCCTTTTTCTCACATTTCTTGTAATTTTTTCCACTCAATATCTCAAGAAATTGTCACACATTTAGTCGTCTGATAACAAATAATAATAATAATAATAATCATAATAATGACTGCAATTATTTCCAAGTTATTTTTGTAGTATTCTTCAAGGGTTCCGAAACTTCCAATAATCATCGTACACCTAGGTCATGTTATCACTGTCATCAACCTGTTATCTCTATATTATCTCCGTGTTATCATATGTTATCAGGTAATCTTGGTACACTTTTCCTCGGAGTTTCGGACCCCTTGGTATTTGTAATATACTTCACTCACCTTCTTGTTATTTCCCCACTTAATATCTCAAAACATTATCACGTACCCCACATTCAAAACACTCGTTTAACAACAAATAATAATAATTTGTTCCAGTTTATAGTCATATTTAAATATATTGAACTCACCTTTTATAATAAATTCCCTCCAGACACACACACAAACAGTCACATGAAATTCACGTAAAAATTCCAGAAAAAAAATTTTGACGGTTATTTGAAAATTATTGAAAAGTCACTTTGCAGAGTCCGGAATTTCATTATTTTTGCTATGAATCGATTAAAAAGAAATCGATTTAATTGTAACTAAGTAAGATTTGAGTGCCTTTCCAAGATTTGGAGTGAAAATTTTCACTGCTGATGGCACCGTGTCGGCCTACAAACTGAGAAGCAGTCAGCGGAAGATGGCCGCTTTACCTGCTGTTCAACAGTCTCGACCGCCTGATCACCTGTTAGGGAATAAACAGTCCGTTATCAACGTGTTATCAACTGTTATCACCTGTTATCGATGTGTGTCACCTGCCTCTTATTCAGTCAAGTTCAGATTCTCCGAACAACCTTTTCAAGATTCTTTGAGATTCCTTGTTTCCCCCCCCCCAAAGATCCTTTTAGAGATTCTGAGAATTGTGAATCTTGGGAATCATGAGATTCACGGTTTATGATTCTGGCGTATTTGTGAAAACCCCGTTTCGGCTTTCAGTGAACGGAGAAACAAACCAATCCTTAATGCCCTGAGCAGAAAAATCTATTTCTCTGTCGATTCACACGTATAACTCTGATATAAAACTTTCGTTTCTCCTTTTTATATAATAATGATAATAATATGTCATATGTGTGGACACATATACTTGAAGTGTACAAGGACTAGGATGTAAGTAACATTGTCCGTGGATACGATAGATTAGTAATAGAACAGTAGTAGTGGTAGAAGTAGCACCATAAGCAGTAGTAGTAGTAGCAGTAGCAATAGTGGTAGTGGTAGTAGAAGTAGTAGTAATAGGAGCAGTAGTAGTTGTTGTTGTAGTAAAAGTAGTAGTAGCACTTGTAGTAGCAGTAGTGGTAGAAGTACTAGTAGCAAAAGTAGTTGTAGTAGTGATAAGTATTCAAGGATACTAAAAGGTAAATAGCGATGACGAGGAAAACTGTCGTATGTAGACACCCACTCAAGTTGTTGGGGTAGAAGGAACCTTGTCCATGCATAAGACACTTTTAATGCAACACTACTACTACTGCATCTGAACTACTTACTATAATATCCACTACTGTACCACAACACTACCATCATTTCTACTATTACTACTACTAGTCCTACCACTATTACTACTGTTACTACCACTACTACTACAACCACCGCTACTAATACTCCACCTACCACTACTACTTCTACCACTAGTGCTACTACTACTACTAATACTAATACCTCTACTATTGCTGCTACTACTACAACCACTACTACACCTATCACTACTAGCACTACTATAGTACTACCATTATTATTTTGCTACTACTGCTACTACTTCTTCTAATAATACTCCACCAATAATAACTAATAACTACTAATAACTAATACCTCTACTAATGGTGCTACTACTACAACCACCACTACTCCTACCACTACTACCATTACTATAGTACTACCATTATTATATTGCTACCACTTCTACTTATAATAATAACTTATTTTAGTTTAGTTTAGTTTAGTTTAGTCCTTTTAGTAATAAATTACAAATTGTCTCAAATTGTTTCCTCTAAAATAAACCGTTACATTAAAAATATCTTTTAATTCCGCTCAATAAAATCTTTTTATCTCATGCATTCCTTCATTCATTCATTCATTCGTTGAAACATTTCAAAACTTAACATAAGTGACAGAAGGGAAAAACCGTTGCAATAACTTTACGGGAATTGTTGAAACATTATCCGTGTCACAGTGCTGTTTAATACCTTTACAATATTTTCATTGAGAATAGACGAAATTAATATCAATTATATTTAAAAGTCATAATAATAACAGTAATGATAATAAATAATTTGTCTCGAATTTTTTCCTTTAAAGTAAATTACATTTAAAATATTTTTTAACATTAACCCCGCTTAATAAAACTCTCACTTCGTTTCCATTCATTCGTTCGTTCAGTCAGTCAGTCAGTCATTCACTCATTCATTCATTCGTTCTAAAAACATTTTAAAACGGAACATGAATATTAAACGAAAAAAAAATCTCCTCGCAGTAACTTTATGGTGATTTTTAGTAACATTATCCGTGTCATTGTATTATCTAATATTGCAATTTTATTTTTTCTAATTATAATAATAAAAAGAATAATAATAATAATAATAACAAGGGGTCCGAAACTAATAATAATCTTCGTACACCTAGGCCGTGTTATCACGGTTATCAACCTGTTATCTCCGTGTTATCTCAGTGTTATCATACGTTATCAAATAATCTTCGTACACTTTTCCTCGGAGTTTCGGACCCCTTGAATAGTAACAATAACGGGGAAGAAGAATTTGTCAGATTTTTTTTCCTCTAAAATAAATTACTGCATTAAAAGTACTTTTTAAAATTCCACTTAATAAAACCTTCGTCCACCCGACTGAAAATTCTCTTAGAGTATGTAGAATTTGGAACAGAGCCTCAGTGAGATCTCACAACTTTTTAGAGTTTCTCACTGAGATCTCACTGAGACTCTGTTCCAAATTCTACATACTCTATGAGGATTTTCAGTCGGGCATTCACTCATTCATTCGTTCTAGAAACCGTAGCCTTCTAAACCTAAAGCCTGTCACACTTTGTATCTCCCCGTGTATTTGGCTGTAACCTGTAGGCGGCCGCTTATTCCGAGGCAGTGTTTCCACTTTTCAATTTTCCATTTTTCCCCTCTTCCCATATCTTTCCCCTTTTCCCCCCCTCCGTGCAAGAATATACAGGGTCTAGATTTCCTGTTTACTCTCTCCTCTTCTTCTTCCCTTTCAGGCCCTATTTCCCCCCGTTTTCAGGGAGTCTCCCTGCAAAAGTGGAAACACTGTTCCGAGGGCGTCAACTAGCGATCCAAGCGGTAGACTATAATAAAAGCTCAAAAAGTTCAAGTTTGTTACACTTAGCTTAACCTAGTGGTACGTGTGGTTATAATCCATAAATATAAAGGATTATTTTTGCATCCACAAAACGGCTGATTTCTGTCATTTTCCTTTGAAAAAAGTGGCTATAGATGGCTCTGGTTGACGCCCACAACTTGCCTCTAAGCCAGAAACGGAGGTTACAATCAGTGCTTCCACTTCTAGGGGAAATTCCCTGTTTTCAGGGGAAAATGGCACTAGGAAGGGAAAAAGAAGGGAAGAGGGGAAAACCAGGGAAACTGAAGAAATCTTGACTTCTTTCTGTAGCGACATGTTATTTGACGCATTTTTGGTCAACAAATATTAGATTTCCTATTGGGACTGCAAATAAATCATGAAATAAATCTTACGAATCGATAACTGTGTTTTTCATTCATTATAAATGGAAGGGAAGAACGAGGGAAAACGGGAAAATGAGAGGGGAAAATTTAAAAAAAAAATTTGTCTGAGGGGGAAAAAGGGGAAAAAAGAGGCTTCTACCAGGGAAAGCCCAAAACTTGAAAGTGGAAGCGCTGGTTACAATGTTAGATAGGACTTTTGACAGGCTTTATGTTTAGAAGGCTATGCACACGGGGTCCGAAACTCCGAGGAAAAGTGTACGAAGATTATTTGATAACATATGATAACATGGAGGTAGCAGGTTGATAACAGTGATAACATGGCCTAGGCGTACGAAGATTATTGGAAGTTTCTGACCCCTTGGCTATGCAAAAACATTTGAAGACGAAACATAAATATTCAACGAAAAAAGCGTTCCAACAACTTTAAGGAGATTGTTGAGCAGCCCTTCCACTTTTTTCCCCTTTTCCCCCCTCCGCTTGAAAATATCAGTTTCCCTTTTCCCCCCTCCGTGATACTTAGTAAAGCTACATTTGTAAATTCACTTTTCCCTCCATTGTCCCCTTTCCCTCTTCCCCATTTTCCCTATTTGAGGGAATTTCCCTGCAAAGTGGAAGCACTGTTGTTGAGATATTATCCGTGTCATTGTGTCATTTAAAGAGAAGAGGATAACGGGATTGTTGTTATCACTGCATTTTGCATTGTGTCATAACTGTCACTCGGTTTTTAACGCACCTGCTGTTTGAACAATTCCAAGTTGTAACGTATTTTTCATCATTTATCAAATGTGACGTTATTAGACTATATTTTATAGACAATACCAACCGAGGGGTCCGGAACTTCCAATAATTTTCGTACACCTAGGTCATGTTATCACTGTTATCATATCTTATCAAACAATCTTCGTACACTTTTAATCGGAGTTTCGAACCCCTTGATACGAACTAAAAGACCTACATTTTGTATAGTTATTTCTTAAACTGCCGCATGTGTGGACAGTCTTGTAGCGTCCATATGGTCTTACATAGGCTGTCCGCGTATACGGCGTATTCGTTTTATATTAAACTTAATTTTCGTCTCATAAAACGCTTTTTTAAAAAATTAGAAAATTCAGGTTATAGAAAAAATTTTTCCCCGCCTGAAGGATTACAGCTCCGCTTGATATGATCTCACCATTTGTTATCACATGTTATCGGCGTGTTATCACCTCTTATCACGGATGACTAGAGGCTTTGGGAACTGATTGATTTTCTCCAAAGCGATGATATGTTAACAGGACAAAGTACCGAGGATTGATTTACACGTGTTATCAACCTGTTATCATATATTATCAACACAGTTACGCGGTATTTTAGTATTACAAGAAAAAAGTTTCCCTCGAGGCCATTGATATTACCACTTTTCTGTTAAAAAAATTTCCCTATTGGACACTGCAGCCTAATTTATCGCCGTTCTGATTGGCTGGCTTTCCGTCACGTGACGTTTTACGTCTGAATAAAATATTTCTTAAGTTTGCGTAATCTATAATTAATTAAATTTTCAAGCAATCCGATTGGTTGTGAAAGGTCACGTGACTCTTTCTGCCTACTCCTATTGGTCCAAAAAGTGTAATAATCAAATTAATATAGACACTAATTTATTATGCGGTTTTTGCGCACAATCGCAGTTCATTATGCAGTAATTATTTCGTAATTTCGTAGAATTAATTCAGTTTTTGTGCACTTTTGGGTAAAAATAGTAGAGTCAGCTGTTTGAATAATTACCCTTCTTGCGGTGAAAAATTGCGCAGAGTCATTGAATAAATCTTCGAAATAAGTCACCCTGATTTCCTTTCTAATTGAATTAAAATTAATTTGCAGCATAATTTATAACATTTTTAATAAAAATCAGATATTTTCAAGTATTAATTTTGTCTTCATTTAATCGTAAACTTTAAATAAAATTTTAAATAAAAATCTAAGGGGTCCGAAACTTCCAGTAATCTTCGTACACCTAGGCCGTGTTATCACCGTTATCAACCTGTTATCTCCATGTTATCTCCGTGTTATCACGTGTTATCATATAATCTTCGTACACTTTTCCTCGGAGTTTCGGACCCCTTGTAAAAATCAGACATTTTAAGTATTAATTCTGTCTTAATTTAATTGTAAAATTTAAAATAACATAATTAAATAAATAAGTGTATTTTATGATTAGTTACAACATTTATGATAACACCAAAGAATTATTCAGACATTTTAAATATAGATTTAATATAATTAGTGTAATAATTCATAGAATGAAGTAAATTATTGATATTTTTTTATCAACGAAATTATTCATATTCTTGATTTAATTAATATTAATTTATTGCAATACCGTAATGAATATTTTATCAAAAATAATGAAATTATTTTGAGATTTTAATTTAATTTAATTGCAAACTATGAAATAATGTAATTAAATAAATAAGTGTATTTTATGATTAATTACAATATTTGTGATAGCACCAAAGAATAATTAAGACATTGTAAATATAGATTTAATATAATTAGCGTAGTAATTAATAGAATGAAGTGAAAAAACTGGTATTTTGTGATGAATTAATGGTATTTTCTGTTGTAATTGATTGGCAGATGGGCAGTATCGACGGTGATGACCCGGCAGAATCTGATCGCGGACGTCAGTGGGAACCTCACGCGCAACGCACTGATTCCTCTCTGGGATTTCTGCAACCACAAAGAAGGAAAAGTAAATAAATAACCCATAGTTTTTCTCACTTGTGTATTATATTTATTATTATTATACATATTTTAAAAGCCAGTTTAAACGGGGCATATTTCATTAGACATTCTTAAAACCCTTAATTATACTGTATCAAAGAGTGTGCACTGGGCCGTAGTGGGGTTTGGACTAGTGGGCACTGGGGCGTAGTGGGTTTGGACATCATACCACTATTACACTTAACGGTATGAAGTGAGTTGTAGTGGGTTCTTGACTACTGTGCACTGGGCCCGTAGTGGGAGGGGGGGTGCACTGGGCCGTAGTGGGGTTTGAGCACATTGTCCACTACGGCCCAGCGCATTCCTTAAATTCGGGCGTGTTTAGTTTATTACGTGATGGTTTTAAAACCCCACTACGGCCCAGTGCACATTGGTCCAGACCCCACTATGACCCAGTGCACCCCTTATAATTATGACTGCGTCTTGCTTTCAATTGTGTTTTGTTTTGAAGCCCCACCACGACCCAGTGCATCCCTAAAATTCGTGTATATTTCTTTTCTAATGTAATTTTGAATTCTAAAGGCTTCGACAGACTTCGACCCCGAGACTCGTTGCTGTTCGTGTGTGGCTAACGAACATTTCGGTACGGGCGAACAAGTGTTCATCTTCTACGGTTCACGCAGCTGTGCCGAGCAGTTGATCCACAACGGGTTCGTGGACGTCAACAATAGCCACGACTCCGTCCAGCTGAAGCTCGGCTTGGGACGAAACGACCCGCTCCTTCCTCGCAGATCGGTACTTCTCAAGAAACTGAATATTATATCTGGCGGTAACATTTTATAAATATTTTAATTCAGTTGGACGTTATTAACTACGATGAATTGTTAATTATTGCGATTGATTGCTTATATTTTGCATATTAATAGTTTATTAGTTCATCGTTATTTATAATATCATTGTAAATTTTAGCTAGTTACTAGAATTAGTTTGCTATTTACGTTTAATTATTAGTTGATGGACGTGCATGTATTTGTTGTCGTGTGCAGTCTTGCCGCTTTGCAGGGAAGTTCCCTAAAAAAAGGGGAAAACGGGGTCCAAAAAGGGAAAAATAAGAAGAGGGAAAAAGGAAGATCTAGAAGTACAATACAGCGTTTATTCTAGCACGGAGGGGGAAAAAAGATAAATAAGAGAAGAGGGAAAAAGGAAAATCTAAAAGTACAGTAAAGTGTGTATTCTAGGACGGCGGGGAAAAAGGGAAAAATAAGAGAAGAGGGAAAAAGGAAAATCTAGAAGCACAATACAGCGTGTATTCTAGCTTGTATGGGAAAAGGAGAAAAATAAGGGAAGAGGGAAAAAGAGGAAATTCTAAGTGGAAACTCTTAGTAAGTGACTATTGCCCAACTAGCGGTAACATCTGTAACTATTTTGATTCACAGTCTCGTTATTCGTTTATTCGTAATGGTTAACTAATTGGTTAATTACTTAATTGCATTATTTAATACGAGTAAATACGACAGAAAGAGAGACACAAGAAAAAACGTAAAAAAATAAATCACATTAATTAATAAAAGTAATTAATATTACATTCCAGAAACGCAGACTGAAGGGCCTCTGACTTTTCGACTGAAAGCTGGGACTTCACCCATTGATGGTCAACTGCTCGCTTTTCTCCGAGTCTTTTGTATGAACCAAGGTATTTCATTATAAAATAGTTTAAAATTTTAATTAGTTAAGACATATATATATTGTACGGTTTAATTTTATTAAATTTACAAAATTTTGTTTGAATCTCGCGCCCTTTGATTAACCCGTGCGATCTGATTGGTTGGCAAAACTAGAGTCGCTCGATCATTGGCTGGAATCGGAGCACGTGACTAATCTGCTGCACGGCGATTGCGGCATCGAAACCCAAGTGGAAACCAAGGCCTGGAATTTTCTATTCCAGCGTTGTCAACTACTACTTAAAGCCTATCCAACCACCAAAGACGTAATTTATTATTACTATAATTATTATCATTAGTAGTAGTAGTAGTAATAGTAGGAGGAGGGGTTGTAGTAGTACTATAAGTAATAGAAGTATCATTAATATTAGTAGTAGCAGTAGTAGTAGTGCTAGTGGAAGTAATAGAGTAGTTGAAGTGTTTTTATTATTAATATTAATATTACTAGTAGTAGTAGTACTATAGTACATAGTATAGTAGTAGTAGTAGTAGTAGTAGTGCTATAAGTAGTAGAAGTATTATTAGCAGTATTAGTAATAGTAGGAGTAGGAGGAGGAGGAGGAGGAGGAAGAGGAGTAGTAGTACTATAAGTAGTAGAAGTAGTAGTGGTGATAGTACTATTACTATTTTTATTGTTTGTAATATTATTGTGAACCTGTCGTATACGTGAACAGATTTATTTTCGTCCTTATACTCTTTATAGGCTGTCCACGTATACGACAGATTCTATATTTGCTGGTTAATATCACTAATATTATTATTATTATCATAATTATTATTATTGTCACTATTATTATTATTATTATTATTGTTATTGGTACTACTGCTACTATCCCTATTACTAATATTATTGTTATTATTATCGTAGGAAGACAAGGAGCTTCTACAGACTGCGCTGGAGAATCGACAGCGAGCCTGCGTTCTGCTGCGACTGGCCGAGAAGCGAATTCTGCAAGCCACTCTGGAATTCGCTACTCGCATGATCGAAAAATAAGAATTTTAATTACAACTAACTTAATTGATTCAATTCAGTTTCAAATAAAATAATTACAATTAACAGTTTGACGTTTGAAACTAAAACTAACTCTGATTCGCCTTTACCCCTTGAACAAACTGACTCGATTAATTAATTAATGAAATAAATTGATCAAAAAATGGAGTATTTAATTATCTATTTATTATAATAATATGATATTAACTAATGCCATAAGACTTAATAATAACAGTAGTAAAAGTGAAATAGTAAGAGCAAATACCAATTTGTCGTATACGTGGACAGTCCATAGAGACCGTACGAATGAATATAACACTGTCCACGGATACGACAGATTCCATAATCACAGTAATATATATTGTTACATGTTTCATTACAGCATAATATCATTTTGTATGTATTTAGTGTTATTTTGTGGTTTATGATTTAATAGTTTGGAGGAATACAGTGTTTCCATTTTGCAGGGAAATTCCCTGAAAAAGAGAAAAGTGAGATCTTGAAAGGGGAAAATAAGAGAAAAAGGAAAAGAGGAAAATCCAGAACTACAGCCCGTATTCGAGCACGGAGGGGGGAAAGAAAAAGGGAAAAATAAGAGAAAAAGGAAAAGAGGAAAATCCAGAACTACAGCCCATATTCTAGCACGGAGGGGGGAAAGAAAAAGGGAAAAATAAGAGGAAAAAGGAAAAGAGGAAAATCCAGAACTACAGCCCATATTCTAGCACGGACGGGAAAAGGGGAAAAAGGGGAAATGGAAAAACTGTGTAATAATATTTAGATTTGGCAACGTTTTTATTTTGGTTTCAAATCATAAAACGTACGTGTGTTAGCGAAGCACATGTGCTCCATTTCCCTTTCGCCGACAAGGAAATAACAATTCCTTTCCAAGTTCTAAAATTAGATTTTCGTTCCCTGCCAATTTATTTTTAGCAAAATCAGGTCAGACAAAGAAAACCCTCTACAGTTTCTATTCAGGGTAAGTCAGAGACACATCTCCTTCATCTAAGCTTTACCTTTTCATCTATAATATTATTATTACATCTAATTATTTAATTAATTAACAGAAAAAGAATTGAAAATGGCGTCTTCAGCGAAAGATTCGGTCAAGAAATGCGTGGCTGCGTTCAAAGCCGCCAAAACCGATAACGACCGTTTTGCTGGGCTGTTTCTGGTGACGAAAATCGTCTCGTCTGCCGACTGCGATGACGACTGTCTGAAGACGCTTTACAAAGCCATAGGTTTCAGCTTTCTAAACCGTCTGTTGAGGTCCGCAGATGTTCCGGAGGGCTGCCCACCCTTCCTCTACAAGTCAGTCGCTCTTTCTGTCATCAGCAGTTTCTGCGGAGTGTCTGAAATCGTCAGATCCAAGGACATTCACAGCATCATCCCCGTGCTCCTCGATATCGTCTGCTCGGCCGACACTTGCGAGATGGAGGACGACCTAATGCTCGTTTCCGACTGCTACTCCTGTCTACGGGCAGTCGCCTCATCTGAAGCCGGACGGCAGGCGCTGGCAGACAACGACGCGGCCAAGAAGCTGGCTGACGTCTACATCGAAGAAATGTTCAGACACGACAAGGCGTTGGGTCTTTTAACCCAACTTTTAACGCAGACGGAAATAAAATCTAATTTGTTCGACTTAGAGACTTACAATAAACTAATGAACCGAATAAGTTGCGAGTTCAATGAAGACTCATCCCAACATAAATTCGAGCTCTGCAAAACGATTGTCGTTCTGCTTTTTGCTTGTCCTCCAGTCGACAAATCTAAACTGCTAAACCAAGATTGGCCTTCCGTTTTGATGAAAACTGTAGCTGAGATCCTGTGCAGTAAAATAGGGGCTGAACAGAGGGACCCTGCAATTCAGCTGGTTTCGCGACTGCTGGAAATCGCGGGAATGGACTGGTGCGTTTCTAGTAGCGAAAATTCGAGACAGTTTCTGCTTCTGCTCGTGAATCTTGCCTGCGTCGAGATTCGCATGAAACTGGAAGAACGAACCCTGGATGAGGCTCTGGAAAACGTCGACATCCTTGTCGCCTGCTACACGATCGTCGAGCTTTTTATAGGCTTCATGATGTCGCCACTCTTTCTCGATTTTGATCAGAAGCAGCGGGAACAGGTCTACTGTGCTCTCAAAGGAGCCGTTACAGTTGTGCTGGAGACGTTGATGAATATTTCACAGAGATCCGAATCTGGCAGTTGCGACTGGAATCCCGCAGACAGACAGACTCATTTTGTCTGCGCCACGATTCGAGTGCTAGGCTCATGGCTGTCTGAAGAAACATCCAGCATGCACGAAGCTATTTGCGAAGTAAATGTTCTCACATTTTCTTAAATTTATGATTTTCACGTTTTTTTGTAGGTTTTGCCGTTCGTTTTGTCGTTCTGCTCAAAACTTTTCGAGCTGCGGAAAAATTTGACCAATGGTGAAGAAGTCCCTGAAGCTTTGCGTTTTCTCCTGCCCGCGCTTTGTCACCTCGTGACTGAAGATTCGACACGGAAAGTTCTGATTGCCCAGAAAACACACGAATTGCTTTACGACTACCTCGAGTACCAGTGGAAGCTGTTCTCCGATTGGTTGAAAGAGCAACCGGAAGTGCCTGCTGATTGGCTGCACACTGACAATGACGAAAATATTGAGTATCCGCGTCCTGATTCACAGACGGCCCTGATTCTGATCTGCGGGATCTTCATGAACTACGTCGTCCTGGAAACGAAACTTGCTTCAGAAGATGTCGTCTTCAGCAAATTGTTAAAATTTTGTTTTAACAAAGTTCCCGAACTGAATAATAAGCAGAATCTGATCGTTTTGTTCGGAAATGTTGCTGTTCTCGGCCTGCTGATTCTTCGACATCACTCGTGGAAAATTCGGGAAGGAGACAGTACAGTCTTCCGATACATTCAGGTATTAAGCAAATATTAAAAGTAGTTTATTCAGTTATCAAATTATAGAGTTGTATTTAATAATAATAATAATAATAATGAATAGATCAGCAACAGTTGAGTAATAATTATAATCAAAAATAGTAAATAATTATTATAATTAAAAAATTAATAATTAAAGTTTAAAAAATTAATATAGTAATCATGGTTCCTAATTATAGTATAATGCATTTTGATTTTTATAACGTTAACATCTAATCTAGATTAATTATTCCTGTTATTCATACTTAAAGGGCACTGTCAGCTTTCTGTGGGACGCCTACAACAGCGAGGAATCGTGCGATGCCTCGTGCCTGGTGATTTCGCTACGATACAAAAAAGACTGGCCCGATTTAGCCGAACTCTGGTTCCTTGGCATGCAGAGCCTGAGTAACGTACTGGCTAACTTGACCTGGATCGTAGACTTCATCATCGACTCGGGATGGCCTCAGGTATTTATTTCTATTCCCAGTATATATTGATATGAAGGAATGAATGAGTTAAGTATGGTTTTGGATGATGCTATTATTTATTAAGAAGGTTTGGAAGTATTTTTCTAGAAGGGATCTGGATCAGAACCAGTGCTTCCACTTTCAATATTCTGTTTCTCTTGAAGAGGGCATAATTTTCTCTTTTTTCCCCTTCCCTTATAGGTATCAAGTACCTGTTCCCCTCCATGTAGGATATAGAGCTATACTTCTGTGTTATTTTTCCCTTATTTTTCCTTTTCGAGACCCAGTTTCCCTTTTTGAGGGAATTTCCCTCCAAAGTGGAAGCACTGTTTACTAGAAGGGATCTGGATCAGAACGAACTAAAGCTGGAACAATGAGCACTTACATAGCATTGATGCCACTTCCATTTTACCCCTCTTCCCTTATTTTTTCCTTTTTCCCCTCCGTGACTAGAATACTAGTCGTACGTTTTGATTTTCCCTTTTCACTCGCCTCTTATTTTTCCCCTTTTCAGATCCCACTTTCCGCTTTTTCAGGGGAATTTCCCTGCAAAGTGGGAGCACTGTTATATAGGTGAGGTTGAAGGTCAACGAGAGGTGAAGGTTATACGGGTATTCTAGGGACTTCTAGGGAAAAGGAATCGACAATAATTTAAGACTATTATTTATATGGTACATAGCTTCATAAATTACAAAAAAAAATTATTTATTTGATTAGGAAATACTGAAGACTCTGGCTAAAATAACCCCTGGAGCTATCGATGCTAATACCAGGACTGCTTACGAGGATTTCCTCTGCTGTTTAGTACGAGCTGACCCTAAAGCTAAAATGCTGGTCAAAGAGAAGGGAGGACGTTTTGTTTGCAAGTCCCACTCCATGAAGGAACTACAAATTCTTCTCGACGCCAGAAACTGAAAAAAGTTGCAGAAATAATTCGACTAAAAATAAATTATTTGCATTCTATCATGTGGAAAAACGACGACGCGTGACTTTTTTTCGCCTCATTAATACAAAAAAAATATTAATTAATATTAGAACAAATGTAAAACTGATTAGTTTAACATAAATAAGTTGAATAGTTGTATTTTTTGTTCACATGAATGTACAACCGAAAAAGTTAGTTTCGGTTTTTCGTTAAGAAAGAAAAGATTAAATATTTATGTTAATTATAAAATGTTTTTTCCATGAAAGTTGTTTAAAGGCTAGGCAGAATTAATGCATTTAATTTTAGTAATTTTTCAATCATTGTAATAACTGGGGAAGGGAAAATTAATTTAAATCATTTCTTCTTTCCCGCTGATTTAGCAGTCGAGTTGGGTCGATTGTTGTTGGCAGCCATTCCCGTGTACTGGTATTTTGCTTTCTTCTCCGAGGGTTTCAAAATCTAGAAAATTAAATTATTTTCCATTTTACGAACTTATTTAGTTATACGCAGGTTACCTGAAACGAGCACATGAGCGTTTCGTCAACGCTCATCATCCCGCCCGCATTATCAAATTCTCCGCAGTAGTTCGGGGCGGAAAATAAGGTGACGAGCTGCCGTTTGGCAAAAAATTCGTAACCATCCTCGACCACTTGATGCGCTCGGCAGATCAGGTCCAAGTCGTGACGGTTAAGAAATTTGCTAACAACATCCGCCCCAAAAGTAAATGACACCCCGCGATCGTTTTCCGACCAGCCCTGCACGTCTTTATCTGGATCAGACCACAGCAGATCGCAAAGAAGACCTAAACGGCGTAACGATTACATACGATAGCAACGATACTACAACGGTACGATAATACCTGTATCTGGAACATCGGTAGGTCTCATTATTCTTCTAATCTGCTCCATGTTCTGCAAATCAGGGCTTAGTCCTCCGTGGCAGCAGAAAATCTTTTCATCAATAATCGCAGCGATCGGCAGACAGTTAAAGCAATCAGTGAACGTTTTCCACAGTTTGATGTTGAAACGTCTTTTACCTGGGATTTTTATGTTTTTTGTGAACTTAACTCGCAAAATAAATATGAATTTGGAACTTACACTCATCATAGAAGCCGTAGATCCTGTTGATCGAGGCACACTCATGATTGCCTCGCAGCAAAAAGAAATTTTCCGGATATTTAATTTTATAAGCAAGCAGCAGACATATCGTCTCGAGCGATTGTTTCCCGCGATCAACATAATCGCCCAGAAATAAATAGTTGGCTTCAGGCGGGAAGCCACCGTACTCGAATAGCCTCAAAAGGTCTGTATACTGTCCGTGTATATCTCCTGCAAACAAAATACTTTTTTAAAAATAAAACTTCTTCATTTTAGTAGTAGGTTAAAAACCGCAGATTTTCAGAGGGGCTTCCAGTTCGAGCAGGATCGGCTGCTGCAGAAAAATTTCTCGAGATTTCAGGCAGAGTCCCCGCACTTCAGCTTCGGTCATCTGCACAGGTTTTCCAGGTCTCGAGCCGCGCACTTGATTTTTGTTTTAATTACAATAAATTGGATGAAATTAAGTTTCATAAATTTGGGTTCCGTACCTTCTAGTAAGCGGGTAATAATATTGTCGATGTTTAGTTCCGTGTCCGCCATGATGGGTTCAATGGACAGTAGAGCAAATTTTTGCGTTTAATTTTTCAAAAGGAAAAAGCTTTGGAAACGTAAAAAGAAATATTAAGCTTCAGGTTTATCGGTAAGCGAATTTCTTATCTCCTTCTCGCCTAGTTCTTGCGTGGGGAAAAAAATCTGGAGTGTTGACTTGATCTGTGAAAAATAATGTTATTTTAAGTTTAATTTATTTGCTCAACGCCATCTATCGGTCTTGTCACACAGTGCTTCCACTTTCAGGTTTCCCCTTTTCCCAGAAGAGGGCCATCTTTTCCCTTTGTCGTCTCTGATGCTTTAATATTTCCCTTCTCCGTCCATTTTCCCCCTTCTCTTTATTACATCGTTTTTCCGTCCATTCTTTACCCTTCTTCAGGAAATTTCCCTGCAAAGTGACACAGTTATTCTTTTTAACCTTATTATATGTTGTCATTAAACCAGAGACTAATGCCACCATAATATTCTATTTATATTTATAATAATAAAATAGATTCACAATAATGATTATTAATTTAATTATGTAAAACCGTTTAGTAACCGGGTGCTGGGATTTCAAATCTGCTGGAGACACAGATAAACCTAGATTCGCCATGGCAATGGAAAGTTAAGGCAAATCCTTGACTCAGCGGTAAAGGCCCAAGCAGAAATGAAACCAGTGACCCCAGGCGGGACTTTGACCGGTTGCCATGGTAACAGATCAGCTGATTGACCGAAATATTTATGGAATGCTTCTGAAAAAAAATATTTATGCATTTTATGTAAGAAATAAAAACATATTGCTACGTAAGTTTATTAACAATTAACAAATGATTATTTAAGATTAAAGTTTTTCATAAATAAATATTTCAGTCCTGCAGTTTAGACTTAACCCTCGCCGCCATGTTGAGGTTACCCGCCGCCAGGTGGCCGGTTTCGGCGCGTTCGCTCTGGCCTTAACAATGGCTAGTCTAGGTTTATCTATGACTAGGGAATACAGCAACAGCCCCTGAATGTTCTAAAACATACAAGTGGACATCAAATTCATTTCAGACTCAGTGTAAAAGTAAAATTTTCTTAACTTTTTACAGAAATTTTAAAAAAATGGCTCGTTACAAACATAAAAGACAAAAAAACTGCAACTGGAACCAGAAATATTTCACCAAAACCTTCAATGGGGAAACGTGGACCTTTCGTTATGCTGAAACGCATAAACGCCCTACCAGGTTAGTAATGAAAATTTTCAATTAGTTAAGGTTAAGAAGTCTTTAATCCCTTTAATTTAATTCTGATTCTGTGTTACAGGTGAATGTGTTAAAGTCCCATCAAACAAAAAGGCAGAAACGATTCCTTGTGTCGTTATTGAACGTTTGAATGTACAACCAGGTTAATCTTTGAATATTGAAATATTAGTAATTTATGATGTTAACTTAACTCTGTTTGTGTAACAGGTCAACTCTTTAAACTTCCTACAAACAAAACAGAGGGGAAAATGCAGACAAAATCCAAACGCCAGAGGAAACAAGGGAGTCAGGAAAGGAGTAAGTTTTCAAATATATTTTATACACCAAATTAATGAGAAAATGTAAGTTTATGAAGGAATTCTAGTTACTTCTCAACAAAAGGAAACAGAAATATCAGCAAGAGATCAAGATTCTAAGGTAATAATTTATAATTGTCAACTAATTAGTCAAAATTATTAGATAATTAGTAAGATTACAACCGATTAATATTCATAACCAAGCTTGCTGTGTGCCGAGTATCTAAAACCATTTACTGAAGTTGTGAATTTATATTTCTGAATATTGGGACAGTCCTCCTCGATTGACGCTCCTTCGACACGCGAGCGATTTCCAGCAGAACTCGTGAATAGTCTTAAAAAGTGAGAATTAAACTATTGTAAGCAACTAAACATGTTTAATATTTTCTGAAACTAGCATTTCAGTATAATCTTAATTAATCTTCTCGTTACAGGAACGAGAGACTGGTCTCGATCAGAAAGCGCACAATCATCACACAGACTCTCGTCGAAGAAGATGGCCGGCAGTACATGATCGAGTCCCGTTCCACGAGTAGCGACGTTCAGATCCTTGATAAGAATTAAGTTAAAAAATGCATGATACCAGAAAAGAATCTGTCGAATGACTGGACGGGCCATAAGAGCCTATGGACAAACAAACATTCTGTTGAAGTATTCGGAAGATTTACTTAACTAAACCACAACTAAACAACTTAAGATGAAAAAATAAATTTTTTAATCAACCTTTATTCCATTACAAAATCAAATAAATGAAATTCATTCGTCTTTTTCAAAGGGTAAGGATTTTCTGTCCCTCTGCGCATTTTTCTTCCTCTTTTTCTCCATATATTTATCCAGCTTTCCTTCTTTCTTCAGTTTATCAAATTTGCCCTTCATGTCCAGCTTAGTTTTCTCGGCTAAAAAAGCATAAAAAATATTAATTTTAAATACAAAAGACGAATTTAAGTTTGAATCACATTTCTTAGCAAAATACGGCGATTTCCCTTGTTTCATGGCTTCAATCTGCTGCTCGACTTCTTCCTGACGTTTCAGCTCGTCCTCCTTGCGTTTCTTTTCCGCTTTAATTTGGTTTTGCTAAAGTACAACCTAAATCATTTATTTTTAAGACAGTTGCATAAGAAAATTACCAGTCGTTGAATCAGATACTGTAGTTTCTCCATTTCCCTGGGTCTCGTTTCTTCTTTTAACTGGTCTTTCAGTTTCTGTAGCTCGTCCTTTTTGATTTCGTAGACAAATTCAAAATTCCTGTGAAATTTCTGAAAAAGAAAAATGTGAAATTAACTTTTAAGTTCAGTTGTGTTAAAATTTACTTTTTCGTTGAACTCCCCACAGAGGGGATCGAAACGTGGGTCTCGTCTGAACTGTTTCTGGGGCACTGTTTTGTTGTCGCCCGTTATCGAAGGTTTCGTTTTGGACGAGACTTCGCGGGGACGATTCTTGTTTGCCCTCGTGAAGTCTGTTTTTACGTTTTCCCGTTTTCTCCCTTTCAATGTTTCCTGAAAAGTTTTGGCTCCCAGTTTTTCTTTCAGTTTCTGAAGTTCCTCGAACGACATCTGCGACAACTCTTCTCGAATCGATTTCTATAGAAAAATATTGTAGTCGACTAATAATAGTTTTGTTTTGTAAGCATAAAACGAATCTTTACTCTTTCAGGATCACTATCACTTGAATAGCCTGCTTCTTCAACGCTGGCCATTTTTCAGACGAAAAAGTGAATTGATTTGGGAATCTCCAAGTTTTATTTTGAATTGTAAGCATATGATTCAAAAGGAAAAGTCGTCTGCTAAGCATTTTCCCCACAGTTTAATATCCTGACAGTTACGACACTCCCTATCCCTGCCACCAAGTCAAAGTGGTGCTTGCTGTTGAACGCCATCTATAAACCGGGCGCGGAAGCTCGTTTTCTCATGTGAAGTGAAATTTTGCATCCAAAACTTTAAAAAATTATAATAATTCATGCAATCAATAAAATTGAATAAAATTCGGTATATAAGTGTTTGATACGATGTTTTATAACTTAGTTACATAAAAATTTATACATAACATTACAATTAACTAGATTTACGTCATATAAGGTCCTCACTTTCACACGTGTTTTCTAAAATCTCTAACCGATCTGGACAATGACTGTTACATCATTTGATAGCCCGTTTCCGATACTACACCAAGATGTGCGAATTACAATTTCCGCTCTAGTTTCAATGCACTTAAATGAGCAAAATATTTCGAACTTTTTTATGGAGGGTCCTGGATATGGTGAGCTAACAGTAAGATTTACAAGTTCCACGGGTGGCTTCATAAAACGTTTTATGGATATAAAACATGATTCAAACATTAGACAAAACTCTATCTCGAGTGTTACAACGATTTTCGAACAATGTAGCCACCTCTCGTGTTTAATGCGTTGGAATCAACTTTGTAACATCCAACTTCTGTTTGAAGGTGTGTGTTGTACAGGCCGCAGGTTTTACGCTGTTGACTATGTGTTGAGTTGACCTTTGGGGGTGGTTTCTCAAGATGTATAGCTGGTGCTCAAATAATTTGTCTACATATACCGAATCATACAAGTCAGCATATAGTACAACGAATTTATGAGTAATTGTAAGCTCCCTTCTAGCTATGCACTTTTGACTCGGAAAGTTTCGCGGGTTTTTAAGGACACAGGTTTATAATAAAAATTTTGATTATTCCGAAATTTAAACTATTTAACCCTCTTAATGTGACAATGCTACACATTATATTTGAAATAAACGTTCTGCTAGTGCTTTGCAACTTGGTTCACGTAGACACAAAATTTCATGGCAATGAATTATCCGCGAGCATTGTATTATATAATTCAAACAGAGCAAACACTTCTAAAATTTTGAGAAATCGGTTCGTGTTTTGAATGAATTTATGCAAAAACAAATCGAACTGTAGCACCCCAGGATGATAGTTTTTCTTAAAATACCGAAAGAACTGTCAGTTTATGGATATCATTCAACGAGTCGCTTTAAAAGCAATCCGCAGTATTTGAGTAAAATAATTCAGAAAATGAATTGTTGTATAGGAAAACCACCCGATCCGTGTCACAAAACAACTTTTACAAAATCAAAACAACTCTTCACAGTCTCCAGCGGCCTTTCACCAAAGGATGTGGAGCTAATAAAATTACGTAGTGGCAATGATACTGTTTCATCGGTGTGCGCCCACCATAAACTCAAGTACGTGAAGTACTATGAGCGGAATGTGAGCAAATACTGTTGTGATCCTTTCCTGCGTCACATAAACAAAAAGATAGTTGGAAAGAGGAGGATAGATTTAACACTAGCATGCTCCGAGACTGGACGGGATTTGAAACTTATCCCAGGAAAGTTTCTTTGTACTTCTTGCAGCGAACACAGCAATTCGTATCAAGTTGTCAGGACTCAATCAGATGTGACCAAGAGACCAGTCGGTGAGTAAAACTATAGAATTTTTAATTGAAAGATGAACTACTGGTTGTAAAGCCGTACTGATAAACCAATCTATAGAGATCCATGTGCCGAAAACCGGCGGAGGTAAAAAGTGCGCCGCGGTAAACTGCGGTTCTCAGCGGCAACCAGGCTCGTCTGGCAACATATCGTTCTTTCGTTTCCCCAAAGAAGAGGAACGAGCTGGTATCTGGCTTAGGAATTGCCAAGTTGCCATTGATCAGCATGAGAGGAGCTGGACAAATCTGTACCTGTGCTCTTTGCATTTCGACGAACACATGTTCTTAAACAAACAACACCGGAACAGGCTGACCAAAAATGCTATTCCTACCAAATTAGGTAAGTGCACCAGTTTTTTATACTCCAACTTCGATTAATAATGTCTTCTGATGCTATCGAAAAGTTCTAACGTTTTTTGCTTTACGTTAAAAAATATCACATTATTCAGTTTCTTACATGTAACCTTGTGCTCCTCTTTGAAAAGGTGCGCGAGACTACTCCGTCGCTGGGGCGATGAACGATGATCCAGGGAGCTTTTTCAGCTCAGGTCCGCCAGATAATCAAGCAAGTATGTGATCATGGTTATATCTCAAAAACTGATTATCCAATATTACGTTTTCGTTACTCAGTAGGTCTCGAATCTCTCAATGGCGTTGAATCTCGCATTACTTCATCGTCTTCTTCACCAGTGGCACAAGATTCAGAGCATGAGTCTTATGCAGAGCCACCGGGACATAACACGGCTGGGGGTAGTAATTCTTCGTCTGAAACTTCAAGACCTGTTGTTTCTAACGAAATGGAAAAGTTGAAACTTGAAAATGCACTCTTGAAGAAGCGTAACCGCCTCTTGAATCGAAAAGTACAACGCAGTTTAGTAATGTGTGGCAAATGGAAAAAGAAGGCCAAAGAAGTCCAGGTAAAAACAGCAGTCACCCAGAAAAGTAAACTTTTGGCCGTCATAAAAAAAAATTATTCCCGAAGGAATCGGGAGGGATTTCATAATGGGGCAGATACAACTTGCTGGTGTTAAAAAAACTGGGAGAAGATATTCTGCAACAGACAGAATGATTGCAATTGCTCTATATTTTTGGAGCCCTAAGGCTTATGCGAGATGGTCCCGTCTCTTCAGCATGCCTGCCACCCGAACTATCCAACGATGGTTGGGAATGATTAACCTTGCTGATGGCTTTCAGGAAACAGTTTTCTTCCTACTTGCGAAAAAGCTTCAGTCGATGAAACCTCACGAAAAAATAGCGAGTCTTTGTTTCGACGAAATGTCGCTTAAGCCACACCTGCAATACAACAAGAAGGAAGACAAAATTGTGGGCCTGATCAGAAATCCCCAAGCAAAGCTGGGGAAGAAAACTGCGTCGCAGACAAGGTGACAGTTTTTCTTTGTCGCGGGATCTTTTCGTCATGGAAACTTCCAGTTTGTTTTTTCTTTGGAAAAGGTGACCAGAATGCCGAAGAGATTCAAAGCAAAATCGTAGAATGTATTACACGACTTCAGGAAGCCGGTCTCGATATTCGAGTGTGCGTCGCCGACCAAGGTGGTGGTTTTTTTGCCGCTTCCAAATTACTAGGAGCTACGGAAGACAAACCATACTTCGAGGTCAATAAGAAAAAGGTTTACGCGATGTTCGACATCCCACACTTACTTAAAAGCGTGAGAAATAATCTTTCAAAGTACGATTTTGTCGTCGACGGAGAAAAGGTGTCATGGGATTTCATCGAAAAACCTGTGTTACAGGATTATAAACGACATTACAAACTGTTTCGGAAAATTTCCCCCCACAGTATGAGGCTGAACAATACTGACAAAATGCGTGTCAAGTATGCCACGCGAATTTTCAGCCGAAGCGTATCCGATTCCTTACGTTTGTTGATTGCGACAAATCACTTACCTAAACAGGCCAAAGCCACCGCAAAATTCGTCCGATTCATGAATGATATTTTTTACGTATGCAATTCGTCTTCATTTCGCGATGTATCCTTGCTACGGAAACCCCTGAAACAGTCGAGTACTAAACAGATGGACTTGCTTTCTAGGGGACGACGGATATTTGGCGGCATTAAGGTTCTTTGTCGCAAAACAGGAAAAGATGTCACCAAAAGTCTTAAATGTCTTCGTGGATGGAGACAGAGCATTGCGTGCATCCAAGGCCTCTGGAAGGACTGTATCTCAAAACGCGAAGTAGAGTACTTGTGCACGAGAAATCTCAATCAAGATTGCCTCGAGAACTATTTCGGTGTTATTCGTAGGGGCGGGGGTTTATGTGACAACCCTACTCCCTCTTCATTTCAGGAACTTTTCCGAAAATCATTAGCAACACAACTGCTGAACAATATAGGAACTGGTAACTGCGAAGCAGACCAAACGCAGCTTCTCTTCGAGATACAAAAAGCTTCGCGAGAAGTCTCAAACGCAACTACGGTAACAAATAAACTATTCAAGGATCTAATTAACACGGCTGGCGAAACAATGCAAGAACCTCCCCATATCGCCAGTTCTGGTATTCCGTTGCCCTATTTCGACGATATTGAAAAATACATCGCATACTACGTTGCAGGTTATGTCCTTAAACGTGTTCTCAGCCGCTACGAATGTGAAATCTGCAAATTATTACTAACTTTGCCCTCTATCGAATTAACCTGTAACGAACAGCTTTACTGTTTTTTTAAAGCTTATGAGGTAAAAGGCAAAGAACTGGGCAACCTAAATATAGTAAGCGAGTCCATGTTTCATACATTTCAAACGTATGACAACATCTTTAAGCAAACTTTCCTAATGTGCGCCAAAGAGACTGGGGTTGCCAAAATAATTGCTTCTAAGTTAATTTCTGTTCCAGTTCATACAGCGTGCCCAGATTTCCCTGTTTCCTCCTTAGTTTTCTGTTACATCAACCTTCGTTTGTTCTATGAGTGTAAGTTTGGAAATGCTGAAATCCTTCGGAAAATCAAAGATAACGCGCATAGTAAGAAAATGAAAAAACTATGTAAGAAAAATAAGACCGTGTAAACTGGCAAATATACTGTTGATTGTCATCAAGAGCTGTTATTACCTTTAGCCCTCCATGTCTTCTATTTTCAGTATCAGAGTAAACAGAATATGTCGTAACCGTTGTTTGTTTTGAATTGTTTTCTTACTAATATATGTCGTTTAGATCACCATTGCTTTAATTAATATGTGCTGCACTGCTGTTTGACTAATTCTATTAGCAGATTGATTATTTTTCGTTAAAGCTTCAAAACACGTTTAGATTCTGTGCTTCGCTTGGAATATGCAAAGCAACATTAAACTCAACTTGCAATATGTGAAGGTTATTGTGAATACCAATTTATTTCATGGCTCTCAGCGAAAAGTTAGTATTAACATTTTGCACCAATGCACGAGATTACGACAGACGTTCTTGGTAACTGGGACAGAAGTACTGAAATTGGGTTGTCGACTAATGTGGATTACTCTCCAAACCAACTGCATTTCATAAACACGTGCGTGGAACTTGTTAATCTTTTTACTGTTAGCTCACCATATCCAGGACCCTCCATAAAAAAGTTCGAAATATTTTGCTCATTTAAGTGTATTGAAACTAGAGCGGAAATTGTAATTCGCACATCTTGGTGTAGTATCGGAAACGGGCTATCAAATGATGTAACAGTCATTGTCCAGATCGGTTAGAGATTTTAGAAAACACGTGTGAAAGTGAGGACCTTATATGACGCAAATCTAATTTTTATGATATTATACATATATTTTTTCATAACTGGGCCAACCAACATCACGTCTAAATACCTACGTACCAAGTTTCGTGCAATTTTATCGATTCTGTGATTTATTATGAATTTTCAAAGTTTTAGGTCAGAGAGATCAGCTTAGGTGAGCCAACGAGTTTCTGCGCCCGGTTTACAGATGGCGTTACATATCGTGTACGGGTCTTGGCTGGGAGTGTCGTAACTGTCAGGATATTAAACTGTGATTTTCCCTCTTTGTCTGATAGAGTGGACCGATTTCCCTTTTCTCCCCTCGCTAAAAAGTTTCCCGTTTCCCCCTGGTGGTGAAATATCAATCTATAATTTCTAAATCCCACTTTTCCCCCATTTTCCCTTTTCTTCCCCTTCGTGCTACAATTCAAAGCTATATTTCTAAATTTCCCTCCTATTTTTACTCCTTCCCTTATTTTTCCCTTCTAGGAACCTATTTCACCTCTTTCATGGAATTTCCCTGCAAAGTGCATGGACTGGGTCTTCCACTAGGCCGGTGTGTACAGTGTGTCCACTTTCATAATTCAGTTTTCCCTTAAAGAAGGCACGGTTTTCCCTTTTTTCCCCTGCGCTTGTAAGAGTAAAATATCAATTTTCCCTCCATCTAGCATATCAAGTTATACTTCTATGGATTTTTTTTACCGTTATTTTCTCTTTTTGAGACCCGCTTTTCCCTGTTCAAGGGAATTTCCCTGCAAAGTGAAGCACTGATAGTGTACCGCGTCAGCAAGTGGAGACAGTCTCTCGGTGGAAGTGATGTTATGTACAGATAGTCTCTCAAACCTTTATTCTATGATCCTCTTATCTCTGTAGGAAGGGATGCGGAAACCCTTCATTCATTTGGTTCATACAGATTTTTCTTTTTCAGGGACGTGGTCATCGATAGCGAATTCGATTCTCCGTGGAATAGGTTCAAGAAAATCCAATCTTTTACGCATCCGCGAAGAAGTGTGTGGGACAGAGGTACCCGAGTCCAGAGCAGAAGACGTAGTTCCGCGTCCCTAACCTTCCGTATTAGCTTGGACATTGGAAAGTTCTCGTCAGTACCGTATGACAGGTGAGTGAACGACTGTATCTCTGATAACGAAAATGTAATATTTCACGCTTAATCAGATCTCTGTGACTGTTTTGAATGGACGTGACAGTCCAAATAAAACTAAGAAGAAACAGAGACGGATCGGCACCTCTTATAAGCAAAAGTCGCTTAATCAAGCGCTTTGTAGTTAGCCGTTTTCGTTGCCTGTAATAAAGTTTCAGCAATTCTTTTACTGTTCGTGGATTTTCAAACTGGCAAGTTATAGGGCCCGTGCGTAGCCTGTAGAGGCGCTCTCGTCGCTTCTCCTATCGGCAGGTTACGGTACTAAAGAAGCTATGGCCATGTAAAGGACCATATAGCCCAATGGAACAAAAATGTTTTTTATTAAATATCAAGCTATTAGTTTGAAACATTTTGTGCTCAATTATTACAGTAATATTTATTTTGAACACAGTAAATGGCTTTCCACTTTTCTCAAGTTGGTTTAAAACTTCTTCAAACCAAACAAAGAAATTCACCAAGTCATCAAGATGTGAAGCTTGGCTTGGTATATATTGTTATAAGCCTCGTTTATAAATATAAATGACACCTCTGACTGCTTCATTCAGTAAAAAAAAATCAAGAACTAATTTCTCTGCGATTTTCATGTTGTGCTCCATGAATACAATATTGACATTGTAGCGAGAACTTGTCGAGGCCAGCGGGAACTGATGTCGGACCACTGTGTCCTGTTAACTGAATAATGACATACGCCGTATGTTTTATTACCTTAAATTAGAGAAGTTTCATATTAGACCCATGAGATCGCTATCCTAACTATAAAAGTATGATGAATACTTCCGAGCAACCCTACACGACCCTTTCGTTCACGCAGCGATGAGGACCCGCCGAAGCAACATTAGCGGTCCCGTTCTTACATCTTAGCACGTTGTTGATTAGACAGATTATTTAACAAAAACAGCTATAATCCTTTGGGGGTTTCTATCTGTAAATTTGTTATATCATTTGTTAAATGTAATCAGGATATACCTCATCGTTGTGTAGACTTATGACACTTATTTTTGATCGAGCAGTGCATTTATTGCTTACATTTCGGTCCCGAGGCAAGAAAACCTCTTTTCTATCTCATTAGAATACCTTTTAGAACGAAAAACTATAATCAGAGGGGCTTGAAAACAATCAGAAACACTACGTGGGTGAATGGAACAAACAAAACCAGTAACTCCTTTAGTTCGTGTAGTTGGCCACCAGGAGGGCGCTGCAGTCTGCACACGGACCCTATAACAAACCTTGTATAACCTTTGTGTTAGCTCAACCGCAAAGCCTTTCCTCAGTTCTTCGAAGACATCTTGACCCTCCTTCTGAAACAAGGATCAGAGCAAGATCCGCATTCTCAGGATTGCGTTCCTTCTTTAGTGAGCGAGTATTTCAAACTTTGAAGATACTATATTGGCCACATAGCGATGAAGTGTTCTCTCTTGCCTTCCCCAACATCGCGAAAGCATCTTGTATATAAACGTTGTAGTGAACTACTTAAACCAAGATGACAAGCGTCTGATGTGTATCTAACCTGGTAACCAATCAGCTCTTCAAATCCATTCGATTACGGTGTCGTTTACACATGTTGCCGTTATTGTTTGTTTGTTTTTGTTTTTCTTGGATATAAAATATTTTTCTTCTTAGTGCTAATTTCCGTAAAATATATACTGTTGCTCATTTGTATCAAGTTTGTAGTTTTTAGTATCTTGTCACTATACTTGGAAATTAATTTTTCTAAAAAGGGCTATTATTCGTTGCGAAAAAACTAATTTGTGAACCGTAGTTACTGAGCCACACGGATCATAAGTGCTGCACTTGCACGTTTTAGTAGAGCTAAAATTATGACGAAATTAATGAACTGCCCCCACTGAGGATTGAACTCAGGACCCCTGGTTTACGAGACCAGTGCTCTACCACTGAGCTACAGGGGCTTGTAAGACTTGATAGCCCCTGATGATACGCTAGAAATAGACCAAAATACGGATAACTAACTAGTTTTGTGATCTATGCAGATCGAATAGAAGAAAGGTCATAGTCACAAGAGTTCCTACATAGTAAGAACGAATCAAAATGTGTGAGACGGCCGCAACATTAGGAGTTTATAAGCAGAAGAACGACTTTACGAACGATCCGATTGAAAGAATCGTCGAATCCAAACTATCCACGGATGTTTTTCTCAACTGTAGAATAGATCATATCAATTTATCTAGATTAACAACCGAAGATTTTACTGAGCAATTCCCAGATCCCTCAAGATGTGATAGATCCCAATCTAGAGTATTACCATAAGGTTTAGAAAAGTGAATTCTACTGATAAAATCAGAAAAGAATGAGCCCTTTTAGGGTTGTTGTTGGCCACGGGGTTGGTGACAATGCGATGCAGCTATTGATCGAAAAAGGCCGATGCACAATCCAAACTTTGGTCCAAATGGAAGGACTTACGTTTCAAATAAAGACTCCATCGTCTACAGGGCCATTTTGCAGTCCTACAGTATTGTAAAGACAGAACGGGTGGCTCATGACTTCTAACTTTTCAGCGAGCTCACAGAATACCCCATTGCACGTCCAAGATAGAGCGAGATCTGGACAAGAAAACCTAAGTTCCTCATGACGAACTGGAATACAGTGCGCAAGCAACGGAAGTCCAAGACGCGACAAGCCAACAACAGCCTGGAACTACGATTAATCCGGACCGAAATCGGAAACCTCAGAACCTCTTGGACCTATACAACTCAAACCGAGCGACAGAACTTGAAAAAAGAACCGAATTCTGTAACTTGACGAACCAATTCTGCATCTGCAACTCCTGGACCAAGAACGACCCAGACCGTGGTTGGCGACAGACTGTGAATAGTGAAGTGAAGTGACGTGAAGTAGTGAGGAAGTTCCCATAGTGAAGAAGTCCCCTTTTATTTGGGCCAAGTTGTCAACTGAGAAAATGAAAACTGAAGTCGTCCATCGAACCATTCTGTGGATTACGTTCCTTTATACTTCAGACAAGAATGAACAGCTTTAAATCGATTTATTTTCAGCTTTGCGTTTTTATTATTTTTAGGAATAGTACAATTAACTCAAAACGGCCTTAAATTCATGTTCTGATTTGAATAATGAATTCAGTTACCTAATGTATGCCTTCATAAGATTTAATGAAAGCAAAAATTTTTGTTCAGTCCAATCAAACTGTCAGTCAGCATTACTGAAACACATTTTCTCGGAACCAGCTGAATGACTTTTGAAATAATTCTGTTAATCAATCAAGTTAAATTTCTTAATTTGTTTGTTTAAATTGACTTTGAACTGCGAAGCTGGAGTATGTTTTTCATTAATATTTCGTTCTTATTTCTTCCATGACATGTCGATAATATGTTGATAAGCACTTAACTTCTAGCCTAAAACATCTAGGTTATGAATGTTGTCACCATGCCATCTCTACCTCTTTCTATTATTAAAATTATTTTAAAATATTAAATTATAAATTTATTTATTATTATATATAAAATTGATTTATTTTTATTATAGTACAAATTATATTTTTAATTATATTATAAAATTAAAATTATTACATTATAATATTCAAGCTACAAGTACAGGTGTATATGAAGAACATCTGGCAACATGTGTATGACTTTTATGATTACAAATAAGTAACAGGATGATAATAACGGTAATGAAGGGCGCTGGTGACGCAATGGTTAAGACCTTAGGTCAAGACCATCGCCCTTCAACTCCGGGTCTGTGGAACGATCCCACTCGACTCCAAGTGAGGCCTTTCCCAGACCAGCGACCCTGATCAGTTGAATCTGCAATCCCTACCCGTGGGGTCATTGGCCAACGCATACATACCAGTCAATGAGATTTAAAAAAATAACGGTAACGATATCTGAGTCTCAATTGAAAATTGCGAAAACCTCAGAATTCAGAGTAATTTTCGTAATTCTTGTTATCAGTGTTCCAACATTACTCAGCAAAGCCTGTGCCATTCTTGAAATATTAAAAAAATGACAATTAATAGTAAAAAAAAGACTGCATTGCTAATGCTATATTTATTTATTTAAGTTAATTGAAATTTTGTTAAGATAAAAATCTGCTGAATCCATGAACGGAATAGATTTTTTGTTAATATATATCCTCGCTGTTTATAGTCCGCAAAGTAATGCAACGCCAGCTACTAGTTGATTGAAGAACAATCATGAATTTTTGCCAACTACTGATACAACGGACATTTTGCGTCATCGTCGTTTTCTCTGCGACTGAAAATAAAGCTCAAAACAAGGTCAAATTATGATTAAGATTATAAGTCTGTTAGTTCTCATGGTAAAGCTTTTTCCATACTGGTTTTTCTCAGATAGCTCCTACGGTGAATGCAACGTATGCAACTTATTCAAGGAAAACTTCTATTTCGAACTTAAATTTGAGAGCACACCTGAAACTAATTCATGGGAAAACTGAAAAAATACAGATTTTTTTATATCTGCGATACGAGATTGTTCTTCTGAACTGAAAAAACACTGCGTGATTCACATAGGAGAAAAGGTGTTCAAATGTGAAGTTGGCGCAAAGTATTTCATAACAAAGCCTCCATTACTTGCCAGTTGCACACGCATTTGTTCTGTACATGAAGGGATCTATCCGTTTCATTGTGGTAATTGTGGTGAGATCCTGCCAGTAAACCCAACCTTTCTCCATCACCAACTTTCATGTAGTGGGAACATGCTTTCACTACACAGGACCAAATGCAAGAGTTCCCATCCATGGACGAACTGCGTTTCTGCAATTTTAACTCGGAGTACAAGCCCCCAACTAGCCCTGGTATTACGCAAAATCAAAATGCTGACGCCTTCTCCAAGGCTTGCCTCCAAAACTTTTGTCGGGCAGAATGCGATCAACGTTTAAATCTCCTCCAGTCTAAATTACGAAACTACAATACAGAGCACCACTAATAAATATCTCTGCTTGCACCTGGTATTAGTACTGATGGGATTGCTTTAGTAGTAAGCAATTTTCGTGATTCTCAAGGAAGAAGTCTACATCGTCAATGGGGTTTTCGATTTCCTCCAGGTAGAAACCTTTCTTCCGTCCTTCAATACAATCCTTGACTGTTCCACCACGAATGGAGTATGGAAATTTTATCTCAAGGACTCCAGTCCCGCAGCAGTCACAAGAAATAACTCCATCTGGGTAGGTTGGCTCCCATGCATGGAGCATCTGAATTCATCATGAACCCGCTGTCTGCAACCCTGAACCTGTGATGGTCAGTACTAACTCTATTGGCGGATTCTTGCAAGGCAGCTTTTTCGTGTTTCCTTCAATAATCTGTGGCTGGAGTACAGAAAGATCTAGTTTTACTTGAACAAATCACATTTCGTAAACTCTTGGACGGTTAAGACGGGCTGGTGACGCAGGCTTGCGTTCATCTTGAACTGAGCCTGTGTCTAAATCATAACTTGTCCTCTGCCTGCAGATGGAGTAGCTGCCTTAAGCGCTTCTGATGAGACGGCTTTACTGAAAACTACACTAATACTCGTACAATGCTGATGTAGCTCTTCAAGTGTCTTGAAGTCTTTGTGTATGGATGACAACAGCTGTGGAAGGTTGTCGTCCAGGGAAGTTGGGATGATCTTCTCTGATTATCCCTCTAAATGAGTCGAAATAAAGGGATTTTTCTCCTTGTTCGATAACATCACCCCCTTACGGAAAATTTCAACGACGGCTTACCAGCCTCACGCTGGTTCCGAAACAGCAAGCTCGCAACGTGTTAACGGCTTGCTTGCCCTACGTAGTGCAGTGCTGTAAAAGCTTGTGACTGGCTGGGCCAAGGATGGTCAAAACTTGATCATTTTTATGTAAGCAAGCGGCGAGCCTGTTTTCGCCGTACTTCGGCAAGCTGGCTTTGGACTTGCTGTAAACTAGCTTTAATTTCACGCGGCTTTGGCAGCGTTTCCAAGCCTAGCAAGCAACAAGCTCGGCCGAGACTAGCTTGGTAGTTTTTATAACATGCGTTTCATTTAACAAATTTGTTTAATTGCGCAAGTTACTTTGCAAAGCCATCCTTTTTAAAAAATATTCGTATATGTTTCCGCATCCCTATGAATGATTTTTTATTTTATATTTATTGACATATATACATACATTAATAATCAAACTTTTCGTCAGTTTTGTAAACTATTTTAAACATTATTTGCGATTGTAAATTAATTTTTCAGTAATTATTCAGTAAGTTGTTGTATGTTAATATTTATTATGATATATGTACAGTAATGTTCAAAAGAAATGGGGGAACAGCATCGAAAAATTAAACATCACTTTTGTGTTAGATTTTGCAAGAACGTTTTAATTAATCGATAATATAGGTTAATCTAATTAAAGCAGTGTCAAATCTATACTTACTAAATTTTGTGCATAAATAAATAGTTTTTATAAAATCAAAAAACAAACTGCATCTAACCTTTCCATGCGGTACGCTTTTTTGTGAACATAGCTGTACAATTAGTCCCTTTTTTCGGTTTGCATATATTAAAAAAGAAACGAATAACATCGCCGGTGAATTGTTTTTGCGTTTATTACAGTTTAGTCGGTTTCCTTCTCATTTACCAATGCTGTCACAGTGTAAATGTTTGTCAGCGGATTGACAGATGTCATTACAGATTTCCGCTGTATATCCCGACTGAAACAAGCAATTCTTCGTAACTCGGGATCTTGGCAAAGTCTGGCAGTGAGGCCTTTCGGATTCCGAGAATTGGAAATAGTGGGATGAGAACTGTAAATGTCCCTTTCTCCTTCAATCTCTTCTAGCAGGTAACCGAGCATTATCACTTCATCTAGGAGAAACGGGTCGGGAACATGAAGAAAATCTTCTATAAGAAAAAATCTTCCGTCTTGCAGAAATGCGCAGTGATTACTTCTTTTGGTGGCCCGGGCATACGATTTGGTAGTGAAAATGCTACCATTAGGTGTTCGAAACCTCATAAAACAGTCGCCACTTTCTGGGACTGGCACGGACATAGTGCTTTCATTCAACCCGAAAAGCAGCTTAATGGCATCTTGGTCTTCAGTGTCAAGAGATTTTTTCGTACCACGTCCAAGCAGGCTTGCTCCTGTTTTCAAGGCGATCCTAGGAAGTTCGCAGTATTGTTTTTTCACAGAACGAGGAATGTCCAGTAACTCGGTGAACAGGGATCGTATCTCAGGTAACAGTTTATCCTGTTCCATAAGGTCAACTACTTCAGATACGATAGCCTTTTTTAGCACCAGATTGTGCGCCATTTGATCAGCAGTAGCTTGAGTTCCATTGCAAAGTTTTGACAGCATTCCGTTGAAATGTTCAGGAATGAAGGTGGAGGTTGCCCAAAGCGACCCCCAGTCATCCACGCTGTCAGACAGATGAGTCAGTAAGTGAACGTTAAATTCTACGTGTTCCTGGTCATAAAGAACTTCAGTTTGAGAAGCAAACTCAGATAACATTCGCCGGGTATCACTTATGTCGTCACAATGCACCTTGTCCTGGAGCAGAACGTATAAGCTGTACGACAGAAGCTGGAAGTGATTATAGTATGGCTCTGGGAGCACTCCTTCAAGTATAGGAAAATAGTAGAGTCCAAATGTCTTGAACTCGGAGGCCTTCCAAAATTTAATGTTGTCTAAAGTTCTTGGCGAGCGAGTTATTTCGTACGGTGGTTTTCAGCCGATAAGCGCTGGTTGATAACAGAGATTTTTTTCCGGATTGACCAGGTCTGCTTGCCAAATCTCGGTTCCGTCCACAACAGCAGAAAGTACCGTATTACACCGAGGCATACATCATGCATGTAATCGGGAATAAACACCCGAATGAAATTAAATCCACGAAGGTGAAGGAATGGACTGTCCCCCATGACTCCATGCCTGTGTACACCCCAGTCTAAAAAATGCTATAAAAACATTCGTATTACTTGGAGGATAAATCAAGAAAAAGTATGTTGAGAATACCTGTGCATCCTCGATGTGCTGATGTAGAGTACGCTTCGGGTACTTCTGCTGTCCTTCGCGTGGCTCAGGATAGACCCGAGCATGCCCTCTTCCCACCTTAACTACGATCCCTAGATCACAAGAATTGACATGAATTTATAAGGAACTTGAAACTAAGCTTAGTTACCGGGGTGTAGGCCGAAATCGCAACCGCATTCTCCATTATGCTGCGTAGTGTTGCGCATAATGGGTCTGGCAACCGAGTCTAAGGTAATGATAACGGGCAATAATTTATACGTTGATTTCTTAAATTGGATTCCCTCAGTTCGTAGTCTTTCTAACTCCTTCAGCGGAGTTTCGAAGAAAGCATCCATGGGACGCTTCCTGTTACCATACCATAACGCGAATAATACAACGTTAGACCGGCGAATCGAGTATTCTGCTTCGTTGATAAGTCCCATAAAGGGCCAGAATCCGTATTTACTTGATTTGAAGATTTTGGCTCCGTCGGTGTTCAGTTGCAATGTTAAAGTTTTATCGTCAATAAAACCTTGCTTCATATACTTCCGGAACAACCTTCCAGTGTGGACGTCTCCACGGTCATTATAGGTCTCGGAAGTATCTCTCTCGCGCATCCCGTAGTTCTCCAGGAAGAAATAAAGCTGTTCGAGAACAGGTAAAAACAGCAAAAACGAGCCATCGTGCTTTTTTGGGTCGTATTTGTGGTTGCAAGGCTGCTCCTTCAACGGTTTTCCATCAAAAGATGTCACGAGCGGCTTACTACAAATCACGCACAAGAAAACCTTTTTCACGCTGGCTCTTAGATGCTGATATTTCTTCAACAACATGTGAGGTGACGCCATCTCACTTTGATCGAGGGCGGTATGGGTCACTCGGTTAATGTTCAGGTAATGCTGCAATGCCGAGTCGCTCAGTTGGTGCTTCAAGTAGAACGCTATCGCTAGCAATAGGGCACACTTTTCTCTGGGTAGATACCGCTTAGAATACGCATTCAGATCATGGACAAAATACATTCCAGATAAATAAAATAAATCCAACAAGTTTCAATAAATTTTGTGAACTTACAAAAACTTCGACATCACAGCTCGGTTCATCGAAATCCTCGTCGTCAGACAAAAAGATACTGGTCCAGTTTTCTTTCTCTAATAAGTTTTCCCATATTGCCTCAGGGTTTTCCGTGATGAGGTCCACTGTATCTATATTTTCATCCTCATTGCGGATCCTCTCGGTCTCTACAGGTCTTGCTGACGGAACGTAGGAAACTTGCAGTAATGCCCCGTCTTCCGGGACTTGATCGTCAGAATCCTCTTGATCAGATGGGTATCTTGTCTTAATGAGATGTGGACGAATTTCTGAATTCTCATTTTGCTGTTTAGAGTAAAATAAAAGTGTTAGAACTGCTTGTTAGGCAATCCCGATTTATATTATCTATTGTTGTTATGTAAACTACCCACCATAATCCTTTGAAAACAGCTAAAACAACGGTTCCGTTTCTCGATAACTTTTGTTATCAAACGAATCAACCAATACGTTTTTCAATTTATGACATTTTCAAAAGATCATTAGTTATACACGGAAATGTTGTTTTTACACTTCAAAGCTTAGCAACTGCGCCACAGAATGGTTACAGAAATGATAGACCTGTATACTGACTACGTCCGGTTGAGCCCCAAGGGGAATGCTCCCAGCCTGGCTCCTGATAAAAATTTTCTAATAGTGCTACACTTACGTGTTCGTCGTTTTGTTCAGCATGCAAAGTTTCCATCACTTTAGAAACATGTCCACGAGAAGCGTTTTTTCTCTTCCTCCTTGTAGTCCATCTTGACGATCCGCCTTTTCTTTTCACGCCTGTGTCGTTCGACGCCATTTCACACTTTTACGGAAATCTTGTATTCATCCAGTGTTGCTAAATTCACAATTTTACTGTAAATTTATTTTATTAAAAATTTCAATACAATAAATAGAATTTTTAGTATTGTTTATTGTTTTAATTATCTTAGAGCCGTTTACGAATGCAAACGTGAGTGAACATTGCATCAATGTTTATTTGAATGAATTAGTGATTTGTTTTATAAATCCAGTTATAATTAATTGTCTGATTAAATTAAGGTAGGTTTACAGTGAAGTGGTGACTGAGAAAATAATTATTGATTTTACATGTTGTTTAAATATTTTCTTGAAAAAAAAATAGTGCAGAAAAACCCACATGATGGCGTTTTTTGGCGGGATCACGTGACACTAATCACCCTGCTAATTGGGCCGTTTAAAACTGAGACTTAACGGTTATTGCGTAGTGCGAACTGGAAGAGCCATTCCACATTCACATTGCATAATTTCACGTAACTCGTGCATAATACAGGTCTGCGAGGTCTATTATTTATTGTATTAAAAAGGTAAGTTAAACACTTTTTCACACTTATGGTAGCTGTATGTTAAATATCTGGCATTTGCAGAACATAGAAATGGCCAGAAAGTCACTTTTTGCTGAGGACCAGCGACAAATCTACGTTTTGTTTTGCTCTGAACCAAATAGTGAATGCTTCATTGGGACATCTCACAGATTGAAAACCCAAAACTTTCTGGAATGACCAGGGATGAAATACTCTCAGCGTTGGGAGGCATGAAAGCGCTGAAGTTCTTGGTCGACGTTGTCGAAGAAAAAACGCAGGATTTGTCGCAGCCCACTGTGATGCGAAAATGCGTTATACTTGAATACTCGGGTAACAGACATGTCATATTTTCCGTTAAATGATTTTATCACATAATTTTTCCAGATAATTTTGGTTTTCTGAGAAACTTCCTGCCTCAAAACGTTGTCAGCGATCTCGAGGTGTTCGAGGCATCAAGTGACTCGAGCCACGTTGAGCAGCGGAACGATGTCGCTGAGAAAGTGAGTCAAACATGAAATTTAATTTATTTTCTATAATTGAACTAGTGGATTAATTAATTAATTATTATTTACTGATTAATTATTATTTATTAATTAACTATTATTTATTGATTAATCATTCTTTAAAATTAATTATTATTAATTACTAATTAATAGTTATTAAATTAAGCTATATTAAATTAATTATTGAATTATTATTGAATTAATCAATAATAAATTGTTTTATTCATTACTTAAAACAATTCAAGTTTTGTTCATACTTTTTGTATGGCTTGCCAGGGACAATCATCAAAAAAGGGCCGCAGTGAAGGACATATAATGTTAGCAGTTCCTGAGGAGAACCAGTGGGAAGACCCGCAAAGAAACAAATGGGCGTCACTCCGGAAAACTATGGAAAACGACAGATATCCTGATTTGGTAAATCCCTCACTGGAAGCTGCCACTATACATTTAACATTTTGCTTTACTAAATTTAGACCAACAGTGAGTCCGGAGAAAGCGAGCCTAACAACTCCATGCTTCAGAAAACGGTTGGAAACCTTCAAAAGGAAGTAAAGGAACTAAAGGATCGATTACTGAGAAAAGAAGAGGAGTGCGACGACTTGCGCAACAGGCTGGAGGAAATGGCTAATCGGCCTGAAAATGTTATCTTTGGTAAATAAACGTTCATGAGTCACAAGCTTTTTGCATTTCATGCATTATTTGCAGATACGAAAGAAACCCTCAGTAAGGCGCAGGACATTCTCAGGATGTGCACGACTTTGCCAAGAGAGCCTGTCCAGATCGTTCATGCCGCATCAGCAGCCAGACAAGTATATTAATTACCTTCTCTTTCGTCCATCTCTCTTAATGTACCTTATTTGTAGGGTCCAATCGTGAAGCTCCACCATGACTTCGAGTTCACGATTGCCAAACACGACCTGGAGGGTGCCATCTCGGCTGGGCTTGGCGGTCAACAGACAGCAAGTCTAAGAGCCATGATGAATAAAATCGTGGAGGCTACCTACTCGAGACCCTTCATGGCGATTCATTCTTTAAGTGGGAAAGTCCCTCCAGGGAAGAAATCGGGCACATCTCCGGTAAAGCCTGCACTTCCGAGAGAGGATGTCCTTGCACTGACAAGTAAATGCCTCAGCTATTTTATGGTTACAAAGCTTTTCAGAAAAAAGTTCCTCGAATAATAAATTACGATTCTGGACTTACTAACGAATAATTTCACTTAATGTCCATAAATTAAGTCAACATTTTTTAAAATAGATATGATAATAAAGGTTTTCTACTGATTTATGAATAAGAAATTGTTCTTGTTTCTTTTCAGAATTTGCACAGGACTTTTGGAAGAAGCAGTATGATTTGAATTTACCTGTGGAGACGGTCCACAACAGCATCTCCCGAAAGCCGTGGACAGAGCACAGGGATGCTGAAAAGAAGCTGCGCAACCAAAACCTCGACGGATCAAGCTCAGCGCACGCAGCCGCTGTTCCAGTTGAATCAAGGGCCCAGAGCACGCCAACTACACCCGTAGGAAGATACGTTTCGATGGATCCTGCTGCCTCCCTAAGCGAAATAAACAGTCCGAGTCCATCGATCGACGAGGGTCGCTGTTTAACTACCCCTAGACCGCGTGCAGCAAGGCAGAGGAGCACTCTGAAGTCAGGGACAGATGAACTAACCCTCTCCCGAAGACCCAGTCCAGCAGCTCCGCCATTGAGCAAAGCGCATTCGATGGGGTATCGGCCATCACAGGTTTCCGGAACACCCGAAGATATTCGCAGCAAGAAAGCTCGGCGCAACAATTAAGCTAGTCTCTTCTTGTACCGCTAGGTTTTTGGAACTGAGCTCAGCAGTTATATTTGTAAAAAATCGATTGCAACATCTCTGAATAAAAAAAATAGTTTCGTTGCAACATTTTTTACCGTTGTTGTTCACACTTATTTTAATTTTTACAACCGTAATCAAAATACATGAACCAGTCGTAAGCCAGTACTAGACCAGCTATAGGATGGTTAGCTTTTAACGTGATCGCTGCAAGCAGTCTGTGGGCGAGCATGTCGCAAGCAAGTCTAACGCTAGCTAACCACTAGTAGGGAAAATGTCTTGCGGTATGGGTGCAAATACTGGTTATGGAAAGGCGAGTAAGCTGCTAGTTGAATCAGCTTACCGTGCGCTGGTTTGTCACTTGCTTGCCGTCGTTAAAACTTTTCGTAAGGGCCAGAAACTGCTTCTTTTCTTCCTCAGTTGGGGGCTTTGCAGTAATATAGTATGGCTAATTTTGACAGTGCCGTCCCGTACAGCTGCTCGAGGGTCCTCGAGCTTCCTCTTTCGCTAGCTTGGCGATACAAAATCGAACTGCTGCATAAATAAGCGAAGTAAGTGAGAAGAAATAATAGTATGGCATAATTAGCAATAAACAGTCTTTGTTTATACAAGTTTCGTGACTGTTACTTGTTGGTCGTAAAAACCACCATACTTGTACTTTCTCACCTTAATTTGTCGGGGTTTGATACCTTGTTCATGTTTACTGACATCCAGCCGGTACGCTTTGACTCCAGTGCAGGTAATTGAAATGGTACTTTGCTTTTGATACTCCAGCTTAAATAGAAGCGCTGTGACACGAGAGCACGCTTAGCCCAAACCTGCCATACACGCAGGCCCGCCCCAGAGGTCACGTGGGGCCCGGGGCAATCCCAATCCGGGGCCTTTCCAGAGGGGGAAAAACAATAAAAAAATGACATTTCGCGAAACTATTGAATAAATGTTGTAATGTACAGAGGTGGGCGGATCACGACAGAATGTGAACCGGATCAGGTTCACGGTTCAAATGAAAACCACGGATCCGGATCATTCGGTTCGGTTCGTTTTCAGAAAGGACGGTTTCGCATCCGGATCAGGTTCATAGATGCATAGGTTCAAATATCGGTTCAGTTTTTGGTTCATTTTCAATTATTCACAGTGGTACACTGTAAAAAAGTTTCCCGAAAATCGGGCGGAAAAAAACCCCGAAAAGCGCGGGTGCTATTTCGGTATGTTATAATTCCCTTAAAACGGGGGGTCATTGACACCGCTTAAGTTGGTAGTTTTAATCCCAAATTTCGGAGGTTAGTTTAGCCGACATTTGGGATAGTATATTTCCTACAATTGGTTGGTCCAACTTCCTGAAAAAGACAGTTCTAAATCCCTCACTCCGAGGGTTATTTCAGCCGTTATATGGGTTACATTATTGCCTAGAAAAAGTAGGTTGACCCCCGGGTTTATTTACCTACGTATTATTGCTTTACCCATCTAAATTTGATACTAGTCATCGATGCATCAGTGACGTTTATTTTTCTTCTGGACTGGTGATCAAATTTGGCACAAGAGTGAAAATAAAACAAACAAGGGTGAAACACTTCACATTAAAATTAACTGGGACGAATCTCACACCCTTTTGATTCTATACTGTACTAGGAAACAGGCAAAAATTAGGAACAAACTGGTACTAAAACTAACATCCTGTCCCTTTACAGAAAAGCACATTACGATGAATCCAGATTTTGGGGCACAGTTTCAAGATGCTCGAGTAACTGGGGGAGTAGGACCTGTATGCGTTTGTGTCGATGGTAGCTGTCGTCTGTAAGTCCATGACATTGCCCCTGAAGGAAAAGAAGAGTCGGTTCCACTTCCTTTGAATACTGTATATCATGAACGTAGTAGGCTGCCATGAGACACGCTACAGCGTCCATCGTGCTGGTTGGAGCCAAAAATGGCTTACGGTCGACAATCAGGGTGAGGGACTCCCCAATTGCTACAAGATACGGGGTATCCCGAATCGGTTTTTCCATGATGACGGATGACAGATTTTCTCCTTTCAAAATAAAAATGCTTCTTAAGACGAGAACGTGTCTTGCAACCATTTGAAGTACAAAATACCTTTCGAGAACCAAAGAGAAAACCTCCGGCTTTGGACCGCTTGCGACTAGAATACAGGAGAATCGGCAGAACTTCGAGCACGGCTCGTGAGGCTGCATCTGGAGGAAAAAAAAAAAAAATACTTTAACAATCCTTAAAAATTTGCTCGAGCGGCAAGACCCACCTAAATCGTTCTCAAGCTAAATGTAGTCAGCTTTTTGCAGAATCGAGTCAATCACTCTGGAATTCTGAGCTCTGGCAACAGCGATTAATGCGGGGACGAGGTTTTGCCACTTTTGCTTGAATTTGATAGAAGTCCCCTCGCCAAGGATGAGGTCCAGTTCCATTAGCAACTGCGATTTGATTTAAAAAAAAACGTGTATATAGGATTGTGTAATATTGTGAGGTGAATTTCGGACTCCTCATTTATTTAGCATGCTTATGTGTGTAACCGTTTTAATCTATTTACGTCATTCGGTGTGGACGTAGCCTTTGTCGGAACCGACTGAGACTCGGGACCGCTTTGTCGGATACCCCATTAGCCTTTGTCGGCCAAGATGAGTCACACCGCAACTTTCCATTGACCTGTTGCGTACAGTCATGTTCAAAAAAAAAGGGTACAGTACAGGAAGGGCTTATCGCCGCTTTTATTTCGCTTGCGCTATGGCATAGTTGCCGGACTCGGCTTTCGGCCGTTTGAAAGGAGTGATCCAGCGCATCATTCTTTCGCCCCTTGCTATCAGTTTCGTTATACGAAATTAAAAAATCATCTTTGATTTTGATTTGCAAATTCAACCAAGTTTTTTTTCTTTATTTCTAATGTTATATTAGAACTAGAAATTCATTGTTGTTGGAAGAAATGAAAATTAAAATCTGTCTAATCTGTTATTGTAGTTTTAATTTTTAAAATTAATATTAATATTAGTTACCAACTTATGTAAAAAAAATAGAAACATTCTTACACGACAGAGACTTAAATAATGACACTAGTATGCCAGTCATCAAGGAATATATTTATATGTGTTTTTTTTCTAAATATCGCAAGTCGTTTATGCACGTTTCTCGTCATTTAGTTCTGTGATAAGCTAAAATGTCGATCATTTTAAAATATTATACAAGATAAGAGACAAAATACGGGACAAAAAATATATAAGTTAAAATAACATTGTGAAACACATTCTTAAAACGAAATATTTTCATCAAGATGAAATAGTAAACTTGAAACTTCAAACGTTTTTAGGACCATATACTGTCTAATCATGGAGTTAATCGAGTGAGTTAATTTGCAAATCAAAATTAAAGATGATTTTTTAATTTTGTATAACGAAACTGATAACAAGGGGAAAAGAATGATGCGCTGGATCACTCCTTTCAAACGGCCGAAAGCCGAGTCGGGCAACTATGCCATAGCGCAAGCGAAATAAAAGCGGCGATAAGCCCTTCCTGTACTGTACCCTTTTTTTTTTGAACATGACTGTACGTGACCAAAAAGGTATTTAAATCCCAAGTTTGGGCTGTACAAGACAGAACACTTACAGCCGTTCTCCAGGAAGTATCGGCAGCCCGTATCGGGTCAGTACGACCACCGTAGTGCCTCATATAGTTAGGCTTGTTCATGTAACGGTTGAAGACTTAATACACCGTTTCTAATCCTAACACCGGGACGTGACGCCCGTTTATTTGACCACGCCCATTTAACCACGTCACAATATATTATTGGTACAAGGGACTCACGAAAATTTGTTGATTCAGGTATGGACATTCGGCGATGACCTGATCAGTCCGGGTGCTCTTGCCACTTAAAATTCTGGCTCGGCGACCAGGATGGTTAGTTTCAGAAGAATTTTAACTTCCTCTCCGGACACATTGTCTTTATACATCTGGAGAAGAGCTTCCACGTTCCTGTTGTAGGAGACAGGGTCTTCTGTAAAGTACAAGGGCAAAAATGCTCTTGAGGTTATACAGAATGTACAACGCTATTTACAAATACCTATTTCAGACGGGCTGCGTGAGGATCCGGGGCAAAGACAAACTTGGTTGGATTTAGGTCGTCCAGGTTTCCGTTTGTGACCTTTGTCTCTTAGGGCTCTTAATCGATCCATACGTCGGTACAATTTGAACTTCAAGAAATTCTACGAAAGCGGTTTTGAAATTTTGTGAGAAAAAAAAAAAATAAGTCCAATAGAACTTACGATAGAAGCGAGGTGATCACTCCTATCAATCGCCATGGATGGATACTCTCTAACAAGCTGACTTGCTCTTTGGTTGAGGAACTTTGAAGACGGAGAGTATGTTTGCAGGCGGATCCGATCCGCAACTGCTCGCATAGCGCATGAGATTTCGGACTCTGATAATGCTTCCTGTTGTTCTAACTTTCTGTCAACGGTGGTGCCGAAACACGTGGGCAGTTGGAAGGACGACGAAACAGTCTTCTATCTCGTTCTCGCACCTTTACAGTTAAATCGAGAAAAATTAAATATTGATACTGGAAAGAATAAGTAGGAATAAAATATAACAAATAAAGTATAATATATAAATAGGATATTCCATACGTAATGCTTATCCATAGGACATACGCAACGGAAAAATTTCGCAGTACTGAAGTAATAATAGCCCACATGCCAATAACATCTATTTGTCTAGGAACGTGTGCTGCCAAAACTACTCAATTGTTGGCAACTGCATTAAAAGGTTCAATGTTCTTTAATTATTCTTCGCAAAAACTTGTTGTTCAAGTCTCCGTGTTAATTACCTTTGGGTTGCTCTGAATTTGTCGTTGTCCCAGTCTCTTCCAAGGCTTCAAGAAGCACCAAATCACTTGAAAGAAAACAAGTACAGGAGTTAAGTAAAATACCAGAGTTTTCAGAACGTCTTGATTTGGGAATGGTTTTCCTGAACAGTTCGCTGATGTTCATGGTGATGGCAGTGCTTCTTCTGAAGGACTAGACAGTATCGAAGAACGTGAAATCGACGACAGCGTGCTAGGAGTGGTTGTAGCAGAAAGTGGTAGGAAATCTGCAGCTGATGGGTATAAAATAAGAAAAGAAAAAAATGTCACAGTAAGTAACAAGAATTGATTCTCTAATGTAAAAACAATTACCTGAGGAATAAGTAAAGCTTAATGCTCTTGATGCGGAACTAGTGTTTAACAGCGGCTGAACGCATCGGACAATGGTTTGATGTTTAATTGGAGACGACTCCCCAACCACGGTCCATCTCGCAGGAAACGTTGCGCTTTCCGTTTCAAAGTCACAGGTAGTCTGTGCCCGCAACACTTCGCGCAGTACTGGACTCGTTTCTGCTTTTTTCTGTTATGCCACTTTCACGGATGCAGTATCTGGTGTCCCAGGCTGTGCAACGAAGGATATTGCGAATTCTTTTCCTTCGATGGAAAGCAGGACGGTTTTCGTACCCATTTCCTGGCTGTTAGAAATATCTACATGCACGCGATTGATTCACTTAACGCTGCACTCACCCTGTATAGCGCCTATCAAGAAAATCAGTCACGCAGTACAACAAATTCGAAGAATGCCTTATTTTTGTTGATACAGAGCAAAGCAGGAAAAAATCCTCTTGTGTAGGAGGTAGCAACTCGATTTCAGACCCGGGAAAAACAATCCGGCAAGAAGAAGAGGAAGGGATGGACGCGGAAATGACGATAGATCTAGAACTGTGTGACCCATTGCCAGTTTTATAGCATATTAACATGTAATTATATTAGCATAACAAAGTTTATAATTTATATTTTTGTAAAAATTATTTTTTTCCGCTGTGGAAAAAGTTTATTTCAATAATAAATAAAAATAAGTTTCTTCCCGAACGAAGAAGTTGCAATAGTCCTTAGCAGTCCAGCCCCTTCAAACTCCAAGTTTGCCCCACCCTCGTAATGTGATTGGACTATAGGTCAAAGGCGGCCTTTTCTCTCCCTGGAAAAATCAGCCGCGGAAAGTTCCTCGAACTAGTGTGGGCAACTCGGCAAATTTTACTATGGGCTCTTATGGAAGAAAAACTTTTATTTAATTTTTTAACATCGAAATCGACCAAGTCCCAGAAAATGAAGCTCATTTTGACATGGAATAAACTATGGACTATTTTTATCTGAATTTATCTGTGTGTGGGCATGGCCATCCTGATTTTTAATTTAATTTAGAAATGGAACTGAGTACGCATTAAATTCGCGGTGTGCGGTATAGCATTATTCTTTACCAGCTTCATTCTTTCCCTTTGTAAACAAAACTGAACTGTCAACACCGGGCGTCAAATAAGCGCAAGAACGGGTGCTTCAGACGCCAGAAAACCACAACCAACCAACTGTCAACACAGTCTTTCTAAACTCAAGTCTAGTCGCAGAATGTCAAAACATTGCGATTTCTCCGAAATTCGTGAATTTTCTGAGAAGTGGTTTCAATTTGAAATATCTCAGCGACAGAGGAAGCGTTCTTTAGGCTTTTTTCTTGAAGAATATATACATAAAGTAGAATTGTTCAAAGAAAAAAATGATGTAGTGAGTGTCCAAGCTAAGTGCTACAGAAGCATGAAAAAAAACGAAAAGCCACACACAATTTTTCTTTTCATCAGGCCAGGCGCAATTGTTGATTGTAAATGCTCGTGCACTGCAGGGTAAGCACTTCAGCTTCATACTTGCTACGACTATCTTTAACCTAACATCTTTCGTATTTAGAATTCAAGGCAAATGCGCCCACACATTGGCTGTGGTTAAACAAATTGAATACTGGATTGCCTGCGGGATGACAAAGCCTCCACGTGAAACTTCATGTACCAGCAAAAAGTGTCGATGGCTCATCCCGAGAGGACGAAAGATATTACCCACAGCTCTAACGAAGGCAGCGTTCATCAAAGTCACGCAGAAGCGCTCGGGAATCTACCGAAAGCCTGTTGTTCCATGCTTTAACAACAATAGGTATTACTATCAGGAATTAAAAAATATATGTATATTTCCACTTAAGACGTGCTAGGATTGGAGAATTGGCCACCAGTGACGACTTCAGCAAATTGAGCAGTTTATCAGGAACAGTGTGGGCGTCAATTGGAGATCAGGCGACATATCCACTGGTTCCCACGGAATTGGGCCCTGCATTTGTTGGATCATTGATGATGACTTGGGTAAGTGCAATGTAACAGAATATTATTGAACAGAAAAAAAATAACAATAAAACATGTAATCCATAAAATTGATTTATTAATCATAGATAGATATATCATAGATAGAATCATAGCTCATCTTCCTCTGAAGGGCAGTTGCTTTCTTCAGTGTTCAATAAAAGAGGCATGAACCGCGTCAACATTGCACAAACAATCCAAATTTGGTTTATGCAGGTGAGGTTCGAAATTCTTATCGTTCTGTCGATTATTTTAAATACTCGGATTCGCCCAATCAAGCGCTCCACGTGGATGCGATGACGAGCTATTTTCTTCGTGGCATCTACGTCTGAGTCTGGCATCTGCTGATTTTTACGGGCGATTGGCGGAACATTGAGTTTAAGCCCAATCGCATCAAGGTGTTCTTCAATCAGAAAACCTTTATCTGCCATTATGGCATCTCCTCTCTCGAGAAATTTGAATTCCAGGAGCTTTTCCAGGTGTTGAAGCAATCCACTTTTCTTTACAATTTCCTCGTCCGATATAGATCCTGAAAAAGCAGGAGACGTGTACAGCAACGAACCTCTAGGGTCGCACGCTATTAAGCACTTTAGCGTAGTGGTCGACTTGTATTCCGAATCAAACTGGCTTTGGCGGACCAGTGAAGAGGGCCTTTCAATGCGGAGCTCGGTTGCGTTCAGGAGGGCTACAGTTTGAGGAAAGTCTTTTATAAAATTGACTGGTGCGTTCTCCAGAATTATGTTTCGTGGTGGCCAGATTGGTAGCGACGAAAATCTCATAGCCATGTAGTTCATCCAGTTCGAGAACAGAAAACTGACTTCACGATTGGATATCCCGAAGCTAAATCCCAAAACTTCATTCTCCAGGCCAGTCCTTAATTTACACATGACCATGAAGAACTGCTCAAGTTTCGGCATTTTGTACGCGACAGTCCGTTGTTCTGTGTAGGTAAAGACCTGATCGCTTTCGTTGGGTACAAGAAACTTGTGGACATCGAAAAATCGATCCATGTCAAACCCAGTTAAATTACTCCAAATGCGCTGCGATTTCCAGAAACGTAGGTTCTTTGTTGACTAGTGATTTTGGTCTTCATTGCGTTTCTCACTCGTAGTTGTTACACTCGTCGTGTCAATATTTTCTTTCAATTCGCGGATTTCCTCTGTCATCTTTGACACTGCAAGGCTGTAAGTCTTTCCGTCAACGAGGAGTGCGTCTCTTTCGATCTTCATAGATTCAAAATTGCGCCGTTGTAAGTTTAGTTCTGCTGTAGCCTGCCTGTAGTCTTCTGCAAGCTTAGCGCTTTCTGCAGCAAGGTTTTGGACACGTACGTTAAGGGCACCGATGTAGCAGCGTGCAGCCTCGTATTCATCCTGCAGACGATTGTACTGTTTTGTCAAGTTAGCTATTTGCTCGATAGCTGAAGCGTCCCGCACTTTTAGTAGCTGGTTGTCTACCTCTAGCTGTTTTATCTTCGACTCCAGAAAATTGATTGATTGCTTTAGCGAATGGTTTTCTTTAGTCACGTGTTCCAGCTGCACTCGTAGAATAACTGTAAAGGAGAACAGAAATATATTAGCGAATATCGTAAGGTGCCAGATTTTAAATATGCTTTTCTTATTTAGGCCTCCCACATGACAGCTAGTTTTACTCCCGATCTGCCGGATTTTCAAGGACCCATCAACAGCGTCTCGACCAATCTCACGCCTTCCGCCTGCTCTACAGATATTACTTTCCCTAAACAATGCCTCTAACAGCGGAAATGCTCGACTTCGACTACAGTCAACTCCCAGAAGTTGCTATTTCGAGAGAAGACCCAGTCACTATCGAGAGGAAAACAATTCTCCAAAGCGAAAGTGCTGACTGGAAACGGGCACGACAACAACGGATCACAGCTTCAAATTTTGGAGCGACTTGTAAGCGGAAGAAAGCAGTCAATGCAACGTCAGTATCTTATCTGCGAAGCGTGCTGAACTTTGATGAGTTTTCTACTCCTGGAATGAAGTACGGAATCCTGAAAGAGGGTGAAGCCAGGGAATGTTATGCTCAAAAACGAAACGTGCGTACTCACTCTCTGGGCTTCGTCATTAATCCTGCCATTGCTTTCGTTGGCCCGAGTCCGGACCGTTGCGTTTGCGATGGGGGAAAGGTTGGGATAATCGAAACAAAATGTCCGTCGTCTGCCGCTAACAAAACGGTAAGGGAGGTATTCGAGCACAAAAGACTGAGGAAGATTGATTTCTGTCTGGAACTAACTGAATCGAGCGGCGGGTCTGAGTTACTGCGACTGAAGCGGACGCACAACTATTGGTACCAAATACAGGGAGGACTTCTGATTACAGGTGCTGAGTTCTGCGATTCTGTTATATACACCGGCTGCGATATTTACATCGAACGAATTTTTCCTGATGTTGACTTTATGAAGAAAATGATTTCTACGTTGTACAAATTTTATATAAATTTTGCTAAGCCTTTCTATTTATCTGAAGCTGTCAAGTGAAATATTTGTCTACAAAAGTCCCTTTAAACTTCAGTTTTACTATATGAAAACAAATACAACTTACCAAACGCTTGTTAATTCTCTTTACTTCATTACCTAAAGACCCGTCTTACCTTCACCAGATGATGACTTGACATGAAGAAATTCATCCTCCAGTTCTGAGGTAGCAGGAACATATGACAAGCATACTTTGTCGCTGTTACTTCGGTATTGCACGTTGGATGCTAATGCTGTGTTGCAGTTCAACACATTTAGTAACTATTCTGCTGATAATATTCTGCACTAGCTTTTGTTACCTGAGAATGGTCCTGTCAAGCTATGTCCAACAGAGGTCATAGTTCCTGTAGTGTCATCAGTCGTGCCTGAGTCAAGACGTTCATTCTCCGTGCCCCACCTCTGATCATCAAGTGCACAGTACGCAGTAGTCTCCGTGTCATCTAAACTGGCTGTAGGTCCAACTTGCTCTGCTGTACAGTCAGTTGCTGATACAGGATTTGGGTATTCCTCTGTTGGCCCCTTGCCACCGATAAAGTGCTAAGTGATTGAAATGCACAGGTCAGATAATGATTATTTTGATATAGCAAATAATGTCAATATTAGTGTCACTTACCAGAGAACAAACAACAGTATGTCTCGTAACTTTTTTCATAGTTAGCTGGCGATGTGGCCTCCCACAAGCCTTTATCCATTCCAAGCAGCGTTGGCGTTCTGCTTCCCTTGTTTTATCGCAAGTTTTTTTCTTAGGTTTTGGAAACCTCACAAAAAAATCCCTCTCTTTTCATTACTTTCCTGATTTATCGAATCTGAGTTGCATTTCCCCCATGCACAATCATAATGTGGCATATTTAGGCTTGGATACTGTACCAGATTTGACAGTAAAAGTTGTAAACAAAACCAAAGAGACGCGCGAAGGCCTTATTTTTGCAGACGCGCTAGTACGTTTAAAAGATTCAACGCTTGGTTAAGCGAGGCGGGGCAAAGGTTTCAAAAGCTTTGGAACTTCGAAAGTCCAAAGGAGGAGCTGGGGGCCGGTCTGCTAAGGCTTATTGGCTTATTTAAAAATCCGTTGTTTATCATTTACAGGCTTAGTGCTCAGGTCGACCTCATTTGTTGTGGACATGATTATCTTGTTGAATACTTCTTATTCCAACTGCAGTAAAGGTAATCTATTTAATCCTCATTTGTGATTCCGTTTTGAATTGTCTTGATTTTATTCTCTTTCCTGGGAACATGGTTTGGTGCGGAAAATGCAAGCCGAGAAACGCCATATCAAGTTAACAAAGAAATTTAATGTTCTATCTTTTGTCGCAGTGACTGATTTAACGTGTTGTACTGGCCTATGAAATACACTATTTTTCCTGAAAAAATACTATGTACAAAAGTATCAAAGTAAAATCGAGTTAGAATTTGATTAGAATATGAAGAGTGGGTGGCATGAGGAGGAGTGGATGGGTGGGGCATACCGAAGAGGCGCTCCCACTGTTTTCACGGGTTTTTGTTTTCAAGGATACCCTTTTTTTCAAGGATTCCATGAAAATTTGTTTTCAAGAAATCCGTGAAATTTGCTGATCCGTGAAAAACTTTTTCAAGGTTTGAGAATACAGACCCGTGAAAGTGCCTTTTTTTCCGCGACAGTGTAGATAACATCTTGGTAATAGCTAGCGATTATCTAGAGAACAGCTAGATAAAAACGGGAGTTTATCTAGATAACAACCACCAATTCTCTAGTTAACATCTAGCTAATCTCCATCAGTTGTCTTGATTTTATTAAGAAAACATCGGGTTGCTTGCGTCTAGATAATGTCTTGATAATAGCTAGCTGCTGTCTGGATGAAAGCTAGATAACGGATGGAGATTATCTGGATAACAACTAGCAGTTCTCTGGTGAACATCTAGATAATCATTATCAGTTCTCTTGATTTTGTCTTGACAACATTAGGTTGCAAATGTTTAAATAACATCTTGATAAGAACTAGCTGTTGTCTTGAGAACAGCTAGATAAAAACCTGTGATTACCTGAATAACAACCAGCAGTTCCCCAGTTAATATCTAGATAAGTCTCCATCGTTTAACTTGATTTTATCTAGACAACATCCGGTCTGCTAGTGTCCAGATAACGTCTTTATAAGAGCTAGCTGTTGTCTTGAGAACAGCTAGATAACGGATGGTGGTTATGTGGATGACAACCGGCGATTCCTTAGTGAATATCTAGATATTTTCTATCAGTTATCTTGATTTTTTCTAGACAACATTTTGTCTGCTAGTGCCTAGATGACGTGTTGATAACAGCTAGCTGTTGTCTGATGAACAGCTAGATAACCGATGGTGATTATCTGGATAACGACCAGCGATTCTCCAGTTCACATCTGGATAGTCTCTATCAGTTATCGTGATTTTATCTAGACAGCATCAGGTTGTTACTGTCTAGATAAGGCCTTGATAAGAACTAGCTGTTGTCCTGAGAACAGCTAAATAAGGGGATGGTGATTATCTGTATAACAACCGGCGATTCCCTAGTAAATATATAGATATTCTCTAACACTTGTCTTGATTTTATCTAGACAACATCCAGGTTGCTGGTGTCTAGATAATATTTTGAAAAGAGCTAGCTGTTGTCTTGAGAACAGCTATATTTTCTTCGGTTAACAACTAGGTTACTTCTATCTATTTGTTAATCTGGTCGTTATCTCGAGAAACAATGGATGCATCGCAGATCGCTTTGGCGCCGATGACAGAGAGAATATGTTCAGAGCCTTACGGAACGCCGGATATGGCTGCGGGACCGCCGGAATCTACAAGAAGGAGAACATTCCTCTCCTGTAGGACACTGGCCGTTAGGGAGAATTACGAAAGGGTTTCTAGGATCCAACGGAGTTGTGGGGGCAGCTGAGGTACGAACGAACACCGGACACTACACGCGACCAGTTGCTAAGTTAAGTGTAACTAGAACAAATCAACCCGAATCAAACTGAATAATATTAAAAACCCCCACCTTTTTCCATATCGTCAAATCCTTAGATGGCCCTTCCCCTTCTTCATTTCGTAACACTCCCTTGAGTTGAATTTCAGTCGCGTTTGAAAGTAGTTGTAGAATTCTGTTATGGTAAGCTCGTTAAATTAAAATTCTTCAAATTAATTAAATTAGTATTAAATAATTAAATTAATTAAACTTCTAAAAACTGTTCGTTTCGTAACCTATCTAGTATTGTTGAATACAGAAATCAGTTTGCCTTTCGTTTGAATTTCGACATGAATTTATTTTCGATTCCAAACAGATGGAGTTTCATTGTGGGGCTTGGTGGGGTGGTTTCTGGAGATAATGGGGCGATCTGTGAAGACTTCCCTAAGTACAATTCTTGTAAGAGCTACACTCACGGCAGAAGAATTCGGTACAATCCTTACTGCACTGGAAGCAGTGATTAACTCCCGACCGTAGACTTTCAAAAACCTGCAGGAAAAAAATCGTGCAGCTCTGCAAGGTTCATGTTGCCAGCTACGACAATATTGTCAGTTGGTTGATAGAGGTGTTCGGCGCTCCGGAAATCCGTGTGTGATGGATCGAACAGATCAGCAATTGATCTACAAAGTTCATCTGGATCGGCAGCTCCCTCTGCGAACTCATCACCAACGTCTGGAAGGTCGTCGAGCCTGTCTGGTTCGACAAACTGCTGAGCAGGAAGTGATTCCTGTGGAGTACAGGGGATGGAGTCCGTTTCAGTACGTCTTTGGTTTCCTGTAAGAGAAAATACTTGATTATATAACCGTTGAAGTAACAATAAAGTTCTCAAACAGTATTAAAGTATTATTAATAAACCTTGAGTAGGAGCTTCGTAAGTATAGGAGACTGGTTCAGTTGTTGCTCCGTCTGCCACGCGTCTCAGCTCAAAGAACGCGTGAACGTTACTTTGTGCCCTTAAGTTATGATACGGAGGAACGCTAAACCGAAAGAAACAAATGTACTCATTGAGTAATAGTCGAGTGGGTGTTGAATTTAAACGTTTGCCATCACACGAATCTTACTTGATAACCATGGCGCAAGTGAAGTGAAGAATCCTTTCATGCGGTATATGTGATCCACTCCACACGATCCGCCTTCCTCCAACCTCTTCGTAAAAGAGGACTTCGAAGATACCTAATGATTGCATCAAACTTAGACTTGATCAACTCAATGTCTAGCCAAATACAAACCTTTCGGTGATACTTCGTTGAGAAAGATTGACACCGAATTTCCGCCTTCGAGCGGGCCTTCACGAGGAATATGATAAAGTATCTTGGGTTCTATGAAGACAAAAAAAAAAAAAAAGGCACAAAGATAGAAATGCATCCATGAACTTTAGTTGGTATCATTTACCTTTTATCGAATTGACGATGGTCCTGCTAAACACCGGTGCACAGACTCTCTGTCCGGCAAATAATGCTTCGAACTTGAGTCGGACAGAATGCACGTTCATGTTTTTAGCAAGGTCGACGGCCATGCGATGGATCTCCACGTGCAAGAATCTTAGGTTAACAATATCTCGGTCAACATTTTACTCTGGATTCTTACCTGTTGCCAGGCTTGACTAATTCCACTTTGAATTAGTTTCCGCTCTAATACAGAGACTGCATCGGTCTTTCTTGTCTGGACAATGGCCAGGTACTCGGGAAAACTAAAAATTAAACAGAATATGAAGTCAAACCGGTAAAAAGAATTAACATACACATACAATCCGGTGGAAACAGCACGCTGGTGTGTAGCTAACAAAATAACCCACTATTATGGAGTTACTTTAAATAACGTAGCACACTAATAATTGATAAAAGCAAATGTGAAAAAGTAAACGTACGTAGCTATCCAGCTTTTTGCGGAAGACGCTTCTACCTCAACGAAGTCTTGGTACCGTACAGGGGATCTGCGTTCGTCCCTGAAGGCAAATGTGTTCACATGGGGGTCCAGCTGATTCATGCTACTTACGATGCTTCCTCTGATGATGAGCGTGACGCTTGAATCTTCCCCATGCCATGAACCTAAACATAGACGAATTTTATATATAGCATAAGCTTATCACTGGCTTATAGAAATTTAAATTCATTGGTTCGCTCTCAAACCTTGACTTGAATAGGAGCTCCGGATTTTTCAGCGCTGCCCGAAACAAGTGACCCGTGGCCTACAACTCCACTACTTTGGTAACGGAAGATGGTAGAATTCGGTATATTTTTTGATAATTCCAGGCATATTGCTGCTGCTGTTGATAGTAAAGCCGATTAGGAGATCATTGATAAAGCTGGTACTCCAAATTTTCACATTTTGAACGAAGAGTTATGCAACTTAACATCTTTCGACGCTCATAGAAAAATTAATGAATCAAATTTGCTGAAGAATTTGTATCACAAAAACAAAACGGAACACGAAAAATAAAAAAGAAGAGAACAAAGTGAATAAATAAACAAAAATGAATGATGTGATTATATATTTTTTAAAAAAACACCGATCAATGAAGACCACTTTGAAAATAGTCAAGTTTGTCGACAAACACAGAGCACCAAAAAGACCTCCTTCACCCCCTTCTTGCAGAAGAAGGCTAGAACCTTGTATCAAGCGCGAAAGAAAAAAATAGGAAGGATAGTTTTACGTTTAGTTTGCTAAAAGTTCAGGGCAGTCCCCGGGTAGGACAAAGTAAGCTACTGTCCCCAGTCTGGTTTGAGCTGTACCACAGCACAGGTAGACAACAGTACCGATAGTCTCATATCTCCCCACGGTAAAGCCGCGATCAGAAAATTATGGCCAGATTTCTGCGGATGGCAGTAATCGGAACTACGACCGCCTAGGGCTGGTTGCCTTACCTTGATTTTATACCTTGAAAAACTAAAATTGCGCTTTAGATCAGTCGATCAGCGCCAGATCAGCGCTGACCGACTGATCTAAAGCGCAAGGTATCTAAATTTTAAAGATGGGTATATATCGCTGTATCGAGCAATAGGACAAGCCTTAATCACTTAATCGGTTACTGCCATCCGCAGAAATCTGGTGCTAATTTCCTGCTCACGGCATTACGGGGATCGCAGACCAATGAAGCTAATAGACGACATCAGAGTCGTATACTAAAGATGTCTCTTTAGTTTAAAAATCCCCTCCCCGAGGCAAAGCCTAGTACTACCTTACGGTTGTATCTGACGGATCGGTAAACGCTGTGTGCGAGCCGCGGCATTCAGTTTTGCTCGCAAGTCCCGCTCCAGAGGGGACTTAGCCGGCCGCAACTATGCCACTCGGCCTCCTATGTTTTAAGATAGGCTGCCTCGTCAATTAGTTCCTTGGTCCGAGATCGGGAGATAAGTGAGCCTTCAGCAGTGTTTGTACTTATACTTTGACTGAGCTCTCGTTGCATTTGGACGCGTTGTCACATGCTCCTCTACTCATAAACCTAGTGTACTTATTTACATGAACGCGACACCCTATAAAAACTAAAAAAATAGGTATTATAAACTAAACATGAAATTTGGGGAAAGGATGACATGAAATTATTCATACAAAAAAATAGATGGAGAACTAATCTTCGTGAGGAATGAAATAGGGCTACAAACCATCTTGTTAAAATTTCTTACATCTTTCAATATTTCATTAATTTATTTGCTAACCCTTCGGTTTAAGATTTAACGTAAAGTTACCTTGTGCTCCTTGTGGACACTGGTGATGTGGAAAATTTCCAAGAACGCTGTCGGTGTGGTCCATAGCTGTACCGAATATTAGAAAAAAAAAAGATAAACAAAAACACATCCATAAATGTAGAAATATGTAGTTAGTTGGTACGGAATCTGGTGAAGGATCCTTGGATAGCTCCCCCAGCGGTAGAAATTAATTAGAATTAAAATAAACGTATAATAATGTATTGTATGTTAGAAAACTTGAAAAATCACGCAAATTTCGAAAATTTCACTTTCCGCTCTTAACTCTGAAGAGTAACCAAAGTAAAAAGTAAAACTGGCGGGTCACTTTACTTTTCTGTAAAAAATCAAAGACTTCTTGTAAAATTAAAAATCTTGAACCACAAATGAATTAATTTTGTTCTTAACTTGAAACAATTATTAAAAATTATAATATTCATTATCGTAAGATATATTAAACTAAATTGGCAACTATAAAAGCTATAAGGATTCTAAGGAGCCAGCGGTGCCTGGTCGATTTAATTCCTAAAGTACGCGCACCTCGGCTAGTTGACCGTGAATATGGCTGGCAGGAAAGAACTGAATGAGTTGTGGTGATGAAATTCAGCTGTTTGTGACCTTCAACGATAAGGGTTTACAAGAAAACTGGTGAATTTCGGTAGATTTGTTTGAAAAATTTGAATTTTTGTGCACAGATTGGATATTAATCTTCAAAATCCGTGAGTAATTTGAATAAATCGATCCACTCTTAAAAACTACTTCGTGTAAAGGTAATTGATTCCTAGAATTTTTTAGGCTAGTTGTGTATCCCGAGAAGTGTTTCGGTTTTTTTAATTCCTCGTTTTATGAACTGTAATAATATGTAATCAAGTTTATGCAAAATTCTGTATACAATTTTTAATTACGTCGAACAGAGATGCTGTAAAATTGCAACTTTGTTGTGAATGTATTTGTTTGCCTTCGCTTTAATTACAATTTCACATTCTGAAGCAACTGTTTATAAAATAAAAATCTCCAGCTCACGTAGTATTCGAAACTGCTAAGATATTCACTTAAATAGTTTTTATTTCGAGACAGGAAAATTTTCAAGTTGCGTGCAAACTGTTTTGCCGTAAGAGCCGTTTAGCAGAAACCGCACCAGTTGGTTTATTTTAATATTTAAAGCATCTAAGCTAATTTAAACAAAAACTTCGATAAGAAATTTTACGCCACGCTTTACCCAGGAACCGTTGAGTGACCTTATTTTGCTGAATTCTTACCTTCTCTCTTCACTAGTAGCTGTATCCTGAACGAATAAAATCTCCGACCTGAGCTCTTTTAATTTTGCTGTAAACTACGATTCGTTCAAACTCCTTAAAATCAGATGAATTTTACTTTTGCCAGAGAAGTTTTCGCTAGAGGGCTAACAAGAAAATGATAATATCATAGACATAGCACAAGGCATGCGACTGATCGTTATGAAACTTGACAAGTCAAAGACAATGACACTTTAGTAAGTTAGTTACAGTTGTTGTCACTGAGAAAATGTCGTTACTCTTCTAGTTCGTTATAGTTAATTCATTTTTTTAGATGTGGGAAGAGTATTTCGTTTTATAGTTTGATTCCGAGGGGTTGGGCAAGTCAAAGAAAAAGTGTACGAGCAACGTAATAGAAAAATACGTGAATTTTTTTTTGGGTTTGATGGTTTTGCTCATTTGTTACTTCTCTGATGATTTTTCTTTTCCTCTGATTTTTTATTGATTTTGTATCAGTTTCGTTTTTCCTTCCTTTGGAATAAAATGTTGATGCATATTTTTTTTTTATCAACCTCGACACATTAACATTCAATAACATCTTTTAAATGCACATAACAATAAATAATATCTTGTATTATTATTTTTTATATTTTAATTGTGTATTGAACTGCAGCCCTTAAAGGACCATAATTGAACTCAATCGTTAAAAGAGCTTGCATATTTATATATAACGCTGAATATTAACTAACATTGTAATATTATACTGTAATATACTAAAGCATTTTATTTCACATGTTGTACTACGTATTTTATATAACACATACACATGTTCACATTGAATTTTACAAAACATTTTTGACGAATACCTTTGTATTTTATTGCGATTGTGGAGGAGCTTCAAGAGTTCTCTTCTTTCTGCGATTACAGGTCTGCAGTTACGTAGTATATGCGACGTGTCGCTTTCTGTTTCGTATATCGGGCAAAGTGGTGGACCGCGCTTTTTGACTGAATGGTGGGGCTGGGCGGCAGTTACTCTGGACGTTGATGAAAAACACCGTTATCCCAAAGGTCCTAAAAGTTTCGCTGTCCATCCAAGTCCGGTTCAGTATTAACTCAACGCAATTTCATCACAAAGTTCGTTTTTTTTACGTGACGTCCGGTATCGAAAACTGACGTCCCGTTTCTTACAGCGAGATCCTAGGAAACACTGGATCTCGGGTTAAAGTCGGAAACGCAGGACCTTTCGGAAAACAGTGAAAGCCACGTGGTATCTTGGGACTGCTAAGGTAGTCAGAGGGTGGTTGGAGGGTGTAGGTTGCAGGATGAATAAGAATGTCTAGCAGTAGTATCGTTGTCCCAGTCTCCTTGCTGTGACTGTTGGATATGCCTTTCCACACCAGAAGTTGTAATGGTGTGAGGTTTTGGCATTCCTACTTTCTGCGCCGCCATACGTCTGGTTTATGCGAAGAGCCCCCTTACGGCAGAAGATCCCCGAACTCGACGACCGGGAACCATTAGAACAGTAATATTTCGGTCTTCTAGAAATATCCTTCATGTTAAGCCAGCAGCGGTTGCTTAGTTTGTCTGTTGGTTTCCATCTCTGAGTCAAAAGCTGAATAGACGAAAGTGAATCTTTTTCTACTGTGAATTTAGAGCCAAATTTAGCCAAATTCTGACTGCAGTGTTTATGGCGGCTAACTCCCGTGAAATTTGGACCAAACCTGAGGAAGAGATGCCTTGTATTGTGCGGGTCTTCGGTTTGTAGTTGTAAATTCCCACGTCTTGATCCATTTTGGACGCGTTCGTGAAGAAAACCTCTCCAAGTTCTGGGTCTCATAGGCGGTCCACTAGGATAAACGTTGTGCTCTTGAGAGGGTTCAGCATCTCAGGATGGTAGGATAACGACTTCGGCGCTTTGTCTCTGCAGTTTGCGTAATTCCGGCAGGAGGTTGTCCAATTCCCTGTCAGCAAAAAAATCATGAAACTCCCTGTACCTGCTATGTGTGAAGAATATATTTACGCTGTATTGTTAGTCCAACAAAAGCATTATTAGGCGACTTGAAACAAATGTGGTTCTGTGATTAAATGCATGTCCCTTTCCAGAATTGCATTGTTATCGGTAATGTGCTCATCGCTACGCACAGCGCACTTCTGGAGACGGACACCTTGAGGCTCCGCAAGTTACCTGTAAATACTGCTTTTGAGTCCATTCCAAGGCAGCTTTGGTTTTTGCAGAGAGTCTTGCGATCAAGCTGGCCCCGGCCACCACATCTTTCAAACGGCCGAAAGCGGAGGCCGGCAACTATGTCATGGCGCAAGCGAAATAAAAGCGGCGATAAGCACTTCCTGTATTGTATCCTTTTTTGAACATGACTGTGCAGCAAAGATGATTCCGATGTTACCAGGATCAACTGTAAGGTTAAGCTTACAAGGTAGTCATGAGTGACCATCTCTGCGGAAAAAGATGGAGAACGTTAGATTACCAATAGCTTTTCTATACCGCACTCCTACATGTTCGTAAAAGCTCAACTTCTTATCGAAAATAATACCCAAGTACTGAAGGGTTATTTGGAGATGAGCACATACGTTCACGCTGTTGATGTGGGGCTTAGACTCTCCACAAACTATTGCTCACAAAGAAGTGTATAAGATGCTGGCACTTGTGCGGGTTGAACTTTAGTTGCATATTCTGTCCCATTAGAACCAGCTCGTTACCATTAAAAAAAATATCTCCTCATTGTCCCATTTTACCTCCTCTTGAGTGACCTAGCGGTTTGCTCATTAACCTTCCTTATTACTAGAAGACAATTCCACCCAGTCCTATTTCTTACTTAAATTTCTTAAAATTTGCTGTTTTCACTTTTACTTCGGACTATTTTTGCTCTTGGAGTTGGCGCCTAGCTACTAGCTAGTCAGTTCTTAGCTGCTTGTTTTCAAAGACGGTTCATCAAACTTCCTCTCCGCTGTTATGCATCGTATATGAGTTTTCGGGAAGAATCGCCCCATTTATTTTTCGCCCCAGCTTTTTCGCCCCACTTTTTTTTCGCCCCAACACTTTTCGCCCCACCCCAAAAAGTGGGGCGAAAAAGTGGGGCGAAAATGTGGGGCGAAAAAAACATGGGGCGAAAAAAATGCGGGGCGAAAAAGAAGGGGTACCTCGAGGCCCTCTCGGAGGACCTCGAGCATAGCATCAGTTTCGCCCGGGGCTAGAAGCCCCAGGCGATTGCAAAAAAAAAAAATCACGAGGTTGCGTGCGTACGCGTCGCTGCCTCGACTGGAAGTGAACTAAGCAAAACGGATTGGGTGCAGCCTTATATAGCGCCCGAAACAGGCGCCATCTTAATTCGCCCTTCCTAGAACTCCATATTTAATCCCAACTCTTAAGCTTCGTTTCGGGTGACTGTACTGAAATGTCATTAATCCCCTAAGTTAATCCTTTATATAAAGTCAAATTTAATTTGCTCAATTTTGCTCAACTTCTTTCTATTTGTAATTATTTAATGAACAATTTAAGTATTTAAATGATTCGTCTATTTCATAAAACGATCGTTCAGGATCAAGTTCTCTCAGTATAGCATTAGAATATTCTGAATGTGCTAAGTATATCTCCAGACGTAACATATATTACGTTCATTCTTAATTATTCTAATTTAACAAATCACTTTCTAATATTTGAATACTTCATCACCAAAATTCAAATTATGGAGTTAGTCGGTAATGTTGATCACAATTAAATATTGAAATGCTGTTTCAATGAATTTCATGGTCTACCATTTCAATTCGGGAATAGCAAATTGTTTTAACACATGAGTGTGAAGTTGAACATTTTCGAGTAGTTCGATATTTGGTTATCTTGAAAATATTGACAGAAGCTTCAAAATAAGCTTTACATCTCAGGTCTCTATCAAAGTGTTAGTAGTTTAATCAAGCAATAATTTGAATTTAGGATTCGTTAAGAAAACGGTTCATAGTTCACTTTTCCTAAGCAATCACTCCGAAACCAGAATTCTGTAAAAACGTAGTGACAGACATTAGATCCTTGAATAAGAAAGGATTCAATATTAAAAGTTCTTCAGGTAAACCATTCTAAATGAACGTTCTAAATCGTGTCAAAATCAAGCATTCTCAAGAAAGCTGTTTCAGAGTTTGAATTCTAAAAATTTTTGACGAGAGATTCAAGACATTCTTCGATAACTGATTTATAAGTGATTTTCGACAAACTTGCGTATCAATGTTTAAGATTTGAAAGACAACAATTTCCAAATTCAATATCTAGACGAAATTAGTAAACGATTCAACAATTCAAAACAGAAAATTGATCCAGAATTTAAGATCCGCTACTAGGGCTCTAAATTCTGTATTCTTCATATAATCGAGTCGGAATTCAACCATTCGTCAATAATAACTTGAAAGGTGCAAGACTTGGTTAAGTAATCACGCAGACCTTTATTTTCAATGAGTAATCAACTAAAGACTCGGGATTCCCAAGTATATCCCACATTTTTCGAGTTTTAGTTAGTCTAATCAAATTCAAGTTATCTTCCGGAAACAACAGCAGCTTTCGTACAGTAAATCACTATGGTATATTCTGAATGATGACGATGATTGAACAATTAAAACTTTTAAGTTATGCGTCGAAGGTTTAACTTTTTTTACGGCAATAAATTGTAAAATACACATTTACTTAAACTGCTTTGGAATCTAAGATCGTCTAAGGAGGTCTGTTATTCCTGTTTACTTGTTTTGTGAGATAACTTTTGTTTTCTATCGTCAAAACAGACGTTTCAAGATCAAACTTAGTAATAGTAATAAATTGATTAGAATCATAAAAATATCTTCATAGTTATAGATTAATTGAATTGTATAAAATTCTTACACTAAGACTAAATTAAAGTATTATAGAGGAATTTTTCAAGATTAGTCTAAGTGCATTTGACAATTCCTTGAATTCGGGTGATCCGATTAAACTAAAATTCCTCCACAATATAATAATCCTGTATCCTTCAGGTATGTTAATCTGTTCATCAATTATAATAAACGTTAATTTTCCTTGCCAATTCTTTAGTCAGTCTCTGAACGCCATGGCGAATAGACAAGTCCCTAAATTCTGTGACCTTTGCAACTCAAACATATGTCCTCGTGAGCACGTGCTTCAATGTTCGAAGTGCTGCAAATACCAACACAGGAAATGCATGAAAGGTAAGAGACACTTTATTCACGCGAAAATTACTATTTAAGTTCTACCAGTGGTTTTTTATTTTCTCTTATACAGATATGACAAAGGAAATGTATTCCAGCTACAAAGCTGATCCAGCTTCATTTCTTTGCACTGTTTGTGCAAATTCGCCTGAGAAGAGCGTCCCCGAGAGCCAGACAGAAACTGCATCAGCCAAGGGCTCCTCTGAGAGGTATCGTATACAGATTTACGTATGATTACTGCAAGGGGTCCGAAACTTCCAATAATATTCGTACAAGTAGGTCATGCTATCACATTTGTCCACCTGTTATCTCCCAGTTATCACGTATTATCAAATAATCTTCGTACATCTGACCTCCGAGTTTCGGACCCTTGGATTACTGTAAAAGTCAATATAATTTTCAAGGGGTCCGAAACTTCCATTAGTCTTCGTACACCTAGGTCATATTATCACATTTATCAACCTGTTATCTCCATGTTATCCCTGTGTCATCATATGTTTTAAAATAATCCTCGCACACTTTTCCGCGGAGTTTCGAACCCTTTGATATTTTTTAAATTTATTGCGGTATTTGATGCATGTAATAAATTTAGTGGATTTGAAAACATGATTCTCAAGATTTGCATCGAATCAATTTCCCCGTGATTTAACATAACATATTAAGGACTATTACAGTACATTTTGTTTATCTCTCTTGTAGGAAAAGGCAGGCGTCTCCACGACCATCACCAGACAAGAGTAAAAGGTAAGCGTGCGTCTATTCTGTTTCCCAGTTTTATTATTAGTAATGCTATACATTCTATAGAAGGAAGGCAGCTGCTGCAAGGAAAAAGAACCAGACTGAACAAACCGAGGCCTGCTCAGAGGTACCTTCTTTTTTTAAAAAGTATTTCTTGAGTTTGTTTCCACACCAATGACGTGGTATTTATTTAGGAGGACAATTCATCGCCTGAGCGTGAAATTGCACATCTTGGTACCTTCAGCCAGGAGTCAGAGCAACAGGAGTCCACTCTTGATTCAGCGCTGCTCGATTCTCACCTAGATGCTGAGGTTTCTGCATTGGACCAGCCCGAAGATGAAAAGGCTTTCGAATTAATCGAATCGGGGTCAAATCGTGGGGGAGATGTCCTCGTTGACCGGTATGGGTACCGGTATGCTGTTAAAAGGAAGCAGAAGGGCGCTGTTGTTTGGCAGTGCACGTCACGACAAAAGGACAACTACTGCAAGGCTACGGTGCGGCAGGTCGGAGACTCTTTTGAGCATGGTCCAGTCACCCATTCGTCGCACGAGGCAAAAGCTGGAGGAGCGATGGTGGCGGAAATCAAAAAAAGAATCAAATCAGAGGCCTTGAGAGACCTCTTCGAACCCGCTCAAGTTATTGTCGAAAAGGTATTGTTAGATACCATGAAACAGCCATGCCCGGCCATGCCGGCCCTATCATCGCTAATTCGGAGTACGAACCTTGTGCGGGGGAAGGAACGCCCAGAAGAGCCTTGTGACCTTACCTTCTCCCTTGACAGACGTCATCTTCCTCCCGATTTTGTGGTGGGCGACGTAACGGTCAAAAACCGGCGGCACATAATACTAGCTTCCCCCGTCATGCTAAGTTTGCTGGCACGAGCGAAACGTTGGTATCTGGACGGGACCTTTAAAATCGTGAAGAAGCCTTTCCACCAGCTTTACTCCATCAGCGTTTTCATCAAGACGTCACCAAATACTGTTAAACAAGTAATCTTGCATATTTTTATTTAAATTTTTCTTTCATTTTATGCTCGAGACAAAAACTTTATGCAAATCTTTCTCAGGTGCCAGTTGCCTTTGTAATAATGTCGGGACGGAAGAAGAACGACTATGTTGCTGTCTTCACGCAAATAAAAGAATCTCTACGCGTCGAACCCGCCATGACACAGGCTCTGATGGATTTCGAGTCAGCAGCGTGGAGAGCATTCCGTGTGGTCTTCCCTGAAGCTACCATTAAGGGATGCTGTTTCCATTTTTCGCAAGCTGTGTGGAGAAAGGTCCAGGAAGTCGGCCTACAAGTTGCGTATAGGTCCTCCAACCGCGTGAATCGGTTTTGCCGCAGGCTAATGGCGTTAGCTTTTTTGCCTGCAGAACACATTCAGCCTGCGTTCCAGGAACTCCGAAAGCAGCTTGAAAGTAAACCACATCAGAAACTGCAAGAGCTGACCGACTACTTCGAAGACAACTGGATCAACTCCACACTGTGGCCCCCGTCAACCTGGAGCGTTTTCGGGAATTCCATAAGGACCAACAACGACGTGGAAGGTTGGCACGCAAGGCTTAACCGGAAGGCAAAGAAAGGAAACCTTCCATTTTATCTCCTCACGCGACTTTTAGCCGAAGAGTCGAAGACTGTACCCTTATTTGTAAAACTAATGACGGAGAAGAAACTAAGAAAATATCAGGCCAAAAAGTACCGGCAAACGACTGCCAAGTTATTTGACTTATGGGCCAAGTACAAAAATGATGAGATATCAGTTACGCAATTACTAAGGTGTGTCTCCTCTGTCAGCTGTTTTGTACTGTCATAACTGTTCTATTTTACCATGCTGCATTTTTTATTTAATCACAATAATAGATGACCCCTTGAGGCCATTTACTTCTTATACTCCCATTTGCTTCGTTCATTTTGAAAATGTTGACTGAAAAATTACTTAAAATGGTTTACGACCAAATAAAAACCTTTGCATTTAAAACTCGTTATTTGAAGAAATTTTCATTCAAATATATTTTCTGAAAAGTTGTGTAGCGTTGTTCAATCACATTACAGAACCAAGGTTTATCTACAAGAGAAGATTCTTGGGATAATTAATTAGTTAGAAAATCAATTGAATTAATTACTTCCCAAGTCAAATGAAAATTCCAGATTTGTTTAGACATTAACTCGAAATCTAGAATCCTTTTCGTATTGATATCTGTTATTTGTCAGAGTTCCGTTCGTAAAGCGACCATTTATAACTTAAAAAAAATCTGATGGAAACTTCGAGCATGTATGTAGATGGAGACGGTACGGCATATAGCTGAGTGAAGCCAGGCTAGCGGGTGAGGACTGGGGGTGGAAGATGGTGCCAGTCCCCTAGTTGCCATAGCAACGGCAACTAGCTTGACGTGAACAAACGCGACGCCATCTTTAATTGTATGAATTAACTGCGAATTAGCGAAAGTTGAACCTTCTTTTCTTCTAAAGAATCACTCTGATTTACTCAAAATAAATTTTAAACATGAAATGAATCAGTTATCCCTTTTTTCGTGAAATCTGTTTAGAACACTTGTTATTCTAATTTAATTCTCAGGTTTACCGCTAGACAGTTTAATGACATTTCAGTACAGTCACCCGAAACGAAGCTTAAGAGTTGGGATTAAATATGGAGTTCTAGGAAGGGCGAATTAAGATGGCGCCTGTTTCGGGCGCTATATAAGGCTGCACCCAATCCGTTTTGCTTAGTTCACTTCCAGTCGAGGCAGCGACGCGTACGCACGCAACCTCGTGATTTTTTTTTTTTGCAATCGCCTGGGGCTTCTAGTCCCGGGCGAAACTGATGCTATGCTCGAGGTCCTCCGAGAGGGCCTCGAGGTACCCCTTCTTTTTCGCCCCGCATTTTTTTCGCCCCATGTTTTTTTCGCCCCACATTTTCGCCCCACTTTTTCGCCCCACTTTTTGGGGTGGGGCGAAAAGTGTTGGGGCGAAAAAAAAGTGGGGCGAAAAAGCTGGGGCGAAAAATAAATGGGGCGATTCTTCCCGAGACCGTATATGATACTAAAGTGCGAAGATTTTTTCTCGTTACGGACGTATTATAAGTAATGTTGCGATGGAATGCTATCGTTGTTTGCGCATCCAAGCTAAGGAAGAAAGCGTCATAGAATTGATGTAGCTCATACATTATTATCATTTTCTCTAATACTAATTGACCTAGTTTATTTGTAATTACGCAGATACTTGTTTTATTGTGGTCGTATGCAAGAACAACTAAGGCCTCAGCCGACACACTGACGTTTGACGTATAAACTAAGAGTCGTTCATACATACATGGTGGCATTTAAAGCCAGCCAATCAGAAGAAAGGTCAAATTCAGGTGGCGAAAGTTTACCGCTGGTTGTGTCAACACTGCTATAATAGAATAAGCTCTATTTTTGAGCGGATAGTTATTAAAGCAATGTGAGCTGCCATTATATTTTGCTTTGAGAGAAACAGGGATAGGTTTTTCATTACTAAGCTTGCTTTCCTGCACTGGGTCGCCACATGTTTTCCCCAGTTTAGATTGCTGCCCATGGTTACTCCTAGGTATTGGATTCTGTCTGCTGCCTTAATCTCCGTATTGTTAACGAAAATGGTGTCAGTACTACTAAAGTGGATTAGCTGACATTTCGCAGGGTTGACATTATTCGAATCTTCTTGGCCGTGGTTTTAAATTTATTCGTTTTCGCTGCAGTAGTTTGGTGGTGGTGGTGGCAATGACATTCTGCTGCTGACGAATAGAAGAAATGTCATCTGTAAAAGCCAGCGCTTTGCACCTAGGGCTACTAATGACACCAATCAGGTCCACGACGTAGTAGTTAAAGAGTATTGGTGACAACAGACTTCCTTGCGGGACACCATTTTCGATTACTGAAGCTCTGCTCTTCTCTCCAGCGGCTCCACATGAAACGTCCTACCGGTCAAAAACTAACGAAGCCATCTCACCTCACAGCCTCCGGCAGAAGTCTCGAATTAGGGGTTTCGCGTAACTTCGTGTAAACGTTATTTTCCTCATTAGTGGGTTTGCTGTAAGGGATGCTGATTTGGCGATCCTATTCGCAATTTCGTTTCCTGTAGTGCCCTTATGTGCGGGGACCCAAATCATGGTGATATTTAGTTTTCTCGAAAGTTCTTTTATTCTGAGCCAACAGCCGTTTGCTATGACATCTATGTTTCCACTGTTTGGACACAACTGTGATTGACGATGTCGAATCGGTGGCAGTGGTCACATCGGTCAGGTTGTTTTGTTTTACACATTCTAATGCTTTGAGGATAGCGACAATCTCCCCGTGGAAAACTGGACCACTGTTTTTGAAGGGAGAACTGCTGTCAGTGTTGTGTATCGGTATATTGGCAAATAATTTTTTATGATATCCGTAAATTTGGCTCATTGCCAACTGAAACCATTTCTTTGTAATTTTCACGAATATCACTAGCAATGAACAGAAGCATTTATTTCAGTTAATGATTACGTTCAAAAAAGTTTCTTTTCCCTTCGTTTACGGTTTTTCCAAATTAAATCTAAATTCAGTTTCACCGAAAACAGCATTTGTTAAGTATCGGCAACCAACCGATACACAACACTGACTGCTGTGTCTTTTCTGTTTGTTAATGGCAAAAAGATATTCCTACATTGCCAGTGCTCTTCGAGGCATCAGTAAAGATCACTGCTGTCTTTTCTTTCTGCATGTTTAAAATCTCGATTGTTTGTTCTGATTGTTTGTTGTAGATTTGTTGCCCGGACAATGTGGATAAATGGGGGGTCTCTTTCCCATGGAGCAATAGTTTGAAGGAACTGGTTTCGTGGGTTAGTAAGCAGATGGTCCATTTCTTTTAAGTCCATTGCTGCTCTCCTCATTTCACTTTCATATCGTTTGTGGACGAATTGGTGTTCGTCGGAAAGGAAGAGTTGGCATAGCGGATTCTGAGGGTGCTTGAATGGAACTGATGCTCAGAATCTCAGTTGTTTTTCTCGATTCCTGAAATAAATAGGTAGAATTCCGAATTACACGCACAGTGCCTTTTGTGCCATTGCTTTCGAGGAACCACTGACTAGACACAACGCTCTGTTTTGTACTTGTTGTAGTTTTCGTAGTCCTGACTGTGGTAGTTTCGCGAAGCAGTTGGCTCCATAGGGTCTAGTTTTCCTTGTATTAGTTTTAGGGCAACTGCGGCAGGTGTAGTTGAGCCGATTTCTGCAGCGCCGGCGTAAAGACTTGTAGAATATCCACGAGATTTTCCTGCATCGAAGGGATCAATGGATCATGAAGGATCAATGTCTTCAGTCCACGATAGTTTTTTATCCATAGTCATACCCAAGTAGCGAACGTTTTACCTTGGTATAGTAATTTGTCCCTCCGTTGAAAGGTTTTCATTTCACTGGGTGGTTTTGCGGCTAAAGTGCGTTGTTGGCATTTCCTTGGGTTTGATGAGAGTCGGAGCTGTTTTAACATATTAATCAGTTTTCCGGCAGATCTTTGTAGTATAGCGTTATTTTTGCTCGTGAGCTTCTGCCTGATAGCATCAAGACATCAACTGCAAATGAGATGACTTTACATCGTGGGCTGTTGATTTTTTGCATGGTTTCTGTGAGAAAGTAGTTAAAAAGGATTGGTGATAGAGGGCTACCTTGTGGTACACCTTTCGTCAGATACAACAACTCGCTTTTGCCTTGGGCAGTGACGATCTGGCATGTTCGTTGACGCAGGAAGCTTTTGATCCATTGGATATATACCTGTGGCAGTCCTTGTAGGTGTAGTTTTTGTAGTAGCAATTCGTGGTCTACTTTGTCGAATACCTTTTCGATATCAAGGGAGAAAGCCGTAGTGACATGTCTCTTGTCGAAACCGCGTTGGATGATTTCAGTAACGTAACCGAGTGCATCCTTCGCTGACGAATTAGGGCGGAAACCAAACTGATGTTTGTGGAAGTGTTGTTTTTCTTCAGCTATGAACGATATTCTTTTTTGCGTTATTTTCTCCACACCTTTGGATATGGTTGGCAATAATGTTATCGGGCGGAATGAAGTTGGAGAGTCGTAATCAGATTTATTGGGTTTAGCGATCATTATTACCTTTCCTTGTTTCCACTGGTCTGGGACGAATCCTAGGTTTAGGCTGTTATTGTAAATGTATCTGATCAGTGCCGTAACAAGTGAAAACGGCGCCTGAGGGGAGAACACTGGCCGGCGCCCACCCCCCTCCCGTCCAGAAGAAAGCTTTTTAGTTAGTTTAATACCACCTTCATGCTGCATATCATTCTGATATAACTTTAGGAATAGCGTCTGACCACTACGTGATGCATTCCGGATTCGCCATTCAAAACTGGAATGAGTCGCGCAGTGTGAACATAGTGTAACAGTAATAATAAAAACATTTGAGAACAACATATTAACAATTTCATATTTCTTGCAAAATTCATTAACGTATTCGAAATAACGAAAGTGTTGGAAAATTAATCCACGCATCAAAACAAATTCATTTTGTTTAATTTCGCATTGAAGAAGAGGCGAAAACTGCAAGTTAATTTAAGATAAGATTGAACTTAGTACTTAATCTGCTTACAAGATTTTTTTATCAAACGCATTCACGTGAAGTAGAAACATTACTACGTCTTCAAAAAGATTTGCAATAATTCAGAGTTTGGGTTCAGTCGTACTCAGTTGAAAAGGTAGTAATATTCGTTTAATTATTAACGGATTAATTATAATTAATTAGGACAACACAAACCGTTCTAGGTTGTGTTTAATCAACATTATTTTCTGAATTATATCTGCTCGACGCAGAAGACATGGGGTAATGAAAGAATGAAGCCTTGTCGGTACGCCCACAATTTGACTATTTGGTTCACATTTCACTTATCTAGTTCCCAGGATCAGACCAGATCTATGGAATAGCACCACAATTTACCCACTTGCTGCGCTTAGTAGAACCTTGATTTTGCATGACTGTTCTACTTTCAAAGCAGCATTAGCCCCGAGTACTTTCAAGCTACTTTGGTAGCACCCGCGCATTGGTCATCAGTTTTACAGGACAGGACGTAGGAACGAGTCTGTTGGAGTGGAAGACGCTCGTTATATAAATTTTGTTTTCCGAATACCAGGGTATGTAGACTAGCGGGAGGAAATCGAAAACTCTTTTGTTGTGTGCTAACATTGGTTAGTTTCATAGGTAGTTTTGTTTCTGAATTACCTCCCATATTTGCCTCATAATTTACCCATACGTTGTCAATCGTTCTCACTGCATAAGGGCTACGGCGTAAGATGGCATTAGACGATCAAACTGCATGATCAGTTGAAATCAAGGAAGATTAGTTCATTCTGCACTTCTTTAGTATCGTATCATATCAGTATCACTTAGTGTTCTGATGGGTTCAAATATTGATCCAAAAATCTTAAAAATAGTACAAAATTAGCCATAGGTCTGGGGCGCTGGACTGGGGCGCCCGCCTAGTGACTTTAAAGTTTGATTTTGACTTTGATTCCTCTCGCTTGGCAAATGTTAGATCCTCCGACGAGCGGGAGATGACCCCTAGGGTCCACCCTTAGTTTCCAAGATAGTCATACTTTCGTATTTTCTTGTTCTCTTATTTCTCTCCAAAAAATTCGAAATTTTCGTTCCTTTTCCAACAAAAAACCTCCCTTTGTCTGACCATTTGGCGCCCCCCACGGACCCGGCGTCCGGGGGCGCGCCACCCCTGCCCCTCCCCCCTCCCTCGTTACGGAACTGTATCTGATGTTTGGAAGTAAGGAGTTGAGGGTTTGTTGCCAGAATATGAAAGGAATATTATCATGTCCGGACGATTTGTAGGGCAGCAGTGAACTATTGATGGCTTCCTGTATTTCGTGGTCTGAAATTTGGTGACAGTTTATTGTATTCGCGTGATGGCTTTCAGCTGCGGGTGCCAGTGAAACTGTTCTGCTTCCACCTAATACAGTTTCGCCCATAATGGTTAGTTTTTCGGTCAGATTTGGGGTCGTTGTTTGTTGTGGCACTGTGACAGACGTTATGGTTGAAATTACTTAGTTTTCTGGAGGTTCTTGACTAGTGACCATGCTTCATTGATGCTCATGCGAGAAAGTTGATTTTGCCAGTGGTTTGATCTGGTTTTGCGGAGGGTCGCGATGAATTGATTTTTCGCTTTTTTCTAGCTCTTCTTATGTTCCTCTTTTCTGGTTTTAACCTAGATATTCCGAAATTGGCATATTTTAAGAACACCGTACATGTACAGACTTTATCATGATTTTATCATGAGACATAAAAGACACTTCGCTTAAATTCACCTGTCAGAACCAGGATGTGCATAGTAATTCGCTATTAAGTTTAATGCTAATAAAACTATCTTTAAGGTTAGTTAAACCCCCAAATCATTACATTCCGCCGCCACCAGTAAAATAATTCGACCTTGAATTAGACACAAGGAGGTAAGCACGCGGCGTGGGAAACCATGTCGTTTGCGTTTTGTCTTTTTTATAACGGCGTGCTGGAAATGCTTGACGTCCAGGAGAACTACGACGAACCTTGTAAGTGGTTCCAGGGAAAAGGAAACATCTCGCTTAACTCGACTGGCTGTCGGAAGGGGATTTCACTCGATTTTCGTTTTGCACTTTCATAATGTCTAAGAAACTTCATGAACTATTGGGTTTCTAACATGGGACAGTGCACAGTTGTTAACACGTGACAGCCACACGTAAGTTGTTTCCCTGTTTTTGGCAGTCTCTCCACTTTTGGAAACCCCATAGTTTCTAAATTAACACTTGTAATTCCCAATGAATTCAAAAGAGTTTTTTCTACGATTCCTCCTTTTTAGGCTACGACATCTCTTCTATTCAACTTGGTCAGTTTATACATGTACTCGACAACACCTTTCAATTCTGATTCACTGAAGCAATTTTCTTGCGGTTCGTACACTAGACTGTGGAGTCTCTGAATGCAAGTTTGTGAATGGAAGTGAAGAATGGAGTCCACGGTTTTCTGATCACTCGTTGGTAGTTCATTGTACGGTATCGAAGGTTTAAAATGATAAGACACTGTAGTCAAAGCTTTGTTGTACTTTAGCCTCGTCGGTCGATACTTTCCGGAGGGGATGTGTCGAATGTGGGGATGGGTGGTAACCCCCACCTCTCGATAGATAAAACTGCTTTGCCTTTCTATGGTATACTTCCACGTCGATTACCATGCAGACTTTATTTATGTCTTTAAGCGGTGATAAGTGTTGTGCTGCCGTTGATGACGGTGACGGGGCATTATCTTCAGTGGCTACGGGATTATTTGCCGTGATGGTTCCACCATTCCATTCGTTTGCCTCGGGATGTATCGAGTTTACGGCTACTAAATAGGCTTCGGTTGGTCTGAGGACCACTCCTGCTGGAAAGGTCTTCTGCCGGTGTTGGTCTACCAGCATTGCGAGGTCTTTTGTAATTTCTGCTCTTGTTATTTCGTTGGCGTAGTGGGTCGCAGCTTCCTGTTATTCCTGCTTCCTTTTTCTATGGTCTGTTATCAGCTGTTGTAGAGTTTTTTGCACTAAGGCGCGGTCTAGTAGTTGGTGTGGCTGGTTGGAGTTCATTTCTGATTGTATTGCTGCTGCAGTTGATGTATTTCTCGTAGTCTATTGGCTTCATTCCTTAAGAACTCATTTTCCAAATCCACGAATCTTAGTTTTTTTTCAACTCTTGGGTCAGCGCAGCGATTTCAGTATCGTGTTTCCTGCTTTCTACGATTACTCTTCTCTTCTGCTCCGTTTCTTCTTCCACCCTTATGCTTCAGTCGTTGGATTTCGGCCAGCGCGTTGATGGCTGTTTTAGTCAAACAATCGACGAGACGACAGGCTGCTTATAGGTGATATTTGGCAGATTGTCCTAGGTTGATGAATGGATTGGTCTTAGCGAATTCGTTTATTTGCGTGGCATCAGAATCCGGGCTTCCAGTAACTAGAGTGTACGGACTATCCGCGAGCCACGGTACTTCCAGTTCTAGGTCTTCGGGTAACGGCGACCTGCAGTGCAGTAGAGTATCGGGGGAGGAGGCTTCCGATACTGTCGAATAGTATCGTTCTGGCTGCCGTTAAGTACCAGGCTGGGGCTCTTGGTCGTTCATATCTGGACATGAGAGGTAGTTCAGTTAACTTCGTACTGGGCACTTTCCCAAGTTCAAATTTTTTTTGTTAGTTGTTTTGTTTTCACACATTAGAATTTCACTGATTAGTATTGGTGAGCTACAATCATTCTTAAGGGCTGTTCTATCGCTTGGACCTGATCTTGAGATTATTACCCTTATTGGACTGAACTTTTAAGGGACACAAAATTCACACTTTTAACCAGAGTCAATACGTACTGATGGGTTTTGTGGTTTATTTCTGCGTTTAATTATGATTAAGCTGTTTGTGGATTTTCTTCCCAAGGTTTTCCTTCACCAAAATATACTGAGAACAATCAAAATGGATTATGAGTAAAATTTATTTCACCACCTATTCTTCTGTTGGGTCATAACACACCCATCTTCCCAATAAAGTTGGATTCCGATCAAAGAAGGTCTCTTATGGATATGCCCATGGTTAGTTTTAACCTTTTTTTGATTTGCGTTTGTGTTCATCGTGTTCTTTGTTCAAATTCTCCAACTCTCCTAATTTAATTCCCACGTGATCTTCTTCTCTTTTTCTTTTTCCCAATTTTATTGCATTTACAATTCTTGTTTTACATGATGACACCGCCCAGAGTAATCCCTTTACAATGAAAACAAATACAAAGAAATTTATAATTACTCCGATAGTATATTTACACGCATCTATCCAAGAGAATGCTTCAGCCACAAAACTATTTTCATGCAAGTTGTTCGCTATCGCCCCAGTGAGTTCAAGTCTTTCGAGCTCATGTGAGCGAGCAAGTCCCCAATTACATTTATTTGGTTTACGTTTTGTACTTTCACTGACTTGTGTAGCCTGTTCAAGAATTCAAACTCATTGTCAGGATTTCGTCAAATGCTGTAACAATTTCAAGGTTTTTCAGTTTAATCCTGCCATTTACTCTTTTCCAATCTCCATCCTCGTAAGCGAATGACTCACCATCGAAATTTACTGTTTCTATGGTGCAGGCATTCATTAAAAGGGTACACTGACATGCCATCTAGGCCAATAGTCAAGCTGTTCTTGGCAATCGGTTCTTGACCGCATTTGGTTAACGTGGCGTTAAAAGTCATGTTTACCGGTTTACACTGTTGTACCACGAGACTTAGACCTTTTGAACTAAGTCTTTGGCATTTCGGTAGATTGATGGCTTTGGCTGCCAGCAATCCACTTGTTTGGGCTTAACTGATTAAATGAAATTTTCTGAGGTTATAAGTCATGCAACTAATTGCTCTTATTTCTTCTGCTAGCACATTTTCTCTGTTCACAATTTTTCCACGTCAGGTACTAATGATGTTCGACTAAAAACCCCATGAGGGCTTTATTCGTAACATCTTTCAGCGCAGCTTTCCCAAAGACATTTGTCTTGTCATCTTGTGTTTCTGTTTCCCACCAGGGAACACATCTCAGTTGCTCAGCGACAATGTCATTTAATGGTGGATGATCCTCGACTACTTCCGGTTAGTGGTTATTGACAAAGCTCAAAGTAACCGTCCCTAAATCATTTTATAGCAGGCAGGGTGGAAGTAATAATAGCAGTCCGCTGCGTAGTGTTATAAGGTTCAATGCGAGTGTTAGTGTGCGTTAAGGTTTTAGTTTCTGTGACGATTTTAGTATTTTGTTGAGCCACTGTCAGTGGAATTGTAGTTGTTAGGACTGAAGTTTTAGTGGTGAGCTCAGTAATCAGCTTTGTTAATGTATAATTATTAATTATGGCTCCCAAAGTTTTTTTGATATTAGCGTAGGAAGGGTTTGCAACTGAGTATATTCAAAGTTGGTAGTTGTTACGAGAGTTAAAGTTTCAGTAATAGTTTTGAAATAAGTATAGAAATTTCTGGAGCCAAAGTTCTGTTATAGGCCTTATGCAACAAAAAAGGGGTGGGGCTAATAAAACGAGTGTCATCCATATTGGATGGCAGCTGAGCCAGCTTGTACAGTCTTGTTCATTAAAAAAGGGTACAGCATGGGAAAGCTAAACGTCACTTTTCCTTAATTTTGGCGGGAATATGTGAGTATTTCTTAATAACATGCATTAATTTAGTTCAAATGCAGTTATTTTAATCTATCTTAACTAAATTTTATGCATAAATGATTTAAAAAACGGCGAAAAGGACTTTCAAACCTTCCCATGCTGTACCCTTTTTTAATGAACATGACTGTACGGCTTGTTCACTTGCTGGTTCATTCGTTTCTTGCAATTGTGGTGTGTCAACAATAGTATTACGGTGATTTTCTTTAGAATATTTGGCTTTTCAATCAGTAGTGCGCGCGATAATCACTTTTTTTCGTTTTCCCGCTACTGTTAAAGGACAGAGAACGGGAACATTTGAACTTCGTACGGAAAGATGACGCTTGTGGCTTAAAGCCAATTTCCCATTCAATTCGGCTAAGTTCCGGTTTAAAAAAAACGTTTACATTGATACAAAAGAAAGGAGCTCTAATAGAACAGTAGGCTTCTTTGATTGATTGAGGACAAAATTTTCAAAACCTATTTTTTGTAGCTAAACTTAGGAAAAAACTAAGGGATTGCAAACGACCAATCCAACAAAGGTTTTCAAGGAGTCTCATGGGATCTGCTGGTCTGCTAAGCCAACATTTTCCACCTGAAATTTTAACGTGCGAAACCATTCTACTTCCCAGAATTTACCCGTTTGGAACTTTTCCTTTCTGCTTTTGAACCGAATGAACGAAAAGAAGATACATTGAAAAAGGGGTCGAAATTAAGTTCACTTGGTTTGATGTCCCGGTTCGATTCACTTTAAGGATCAGGCAGTGATTCCATGGCTCGGTTTGGTTCACGGTTTTGAACAAACTGAACCGATTCACGGTTCGGCTTACAAAAACGGTTTAATCCGCCAATCTCTGGATTTAGGCAAATTTCCTTGGATTTTCAGATGGTCGCCAATGCATGAACTAAACTTTCTAGGACAATATCCATTTTATCGCGTTAACTTTACTTTATATTTTTCTCACACAATTTCTTCAAGTTTAAATGCATGTTCAAAAAGAAGAACTCGACGCATTCCGATTAGAAAACACTATTACAACTTTGTTTATATCTGAATTTCAATCAACGACAAAAGGCAGTCTGGGTCAGCTGCCATCCAACATGGCGGATACTCGTAAGCTCCGCCCCTCCTAGTTTTGTTGCATAAGGCCTATAGTTTGGAAGTTATTAACTTTTACTTCTCTAGTGACTGTTTTTTGGGGCAAGGTCACGGTTACGTTGCGGGTTGTTGTTACGGGTAACGGGTAGGTAGTTTGACGAGGTGACGTGCTAAAGGTTATGAATGACGGTTCGACAACGGGAAGAATGTCCGGAGGGTACCGTGTAGTGGGCCTAGGTCTTTCAGTGATTCCTACTTGTCCGCCAAACTGAAGTTGTGTATTCATAATCGTAATAATTCTTCCATTCTTTCTCATCTCTGCGACATCTCTGCACCTATTCTTTCCTCTACTTTTCATTCGTTGATAATGTGAGATACATCACACGTTCTTTGCCAGGTTTTTTTTTTAAACAAAGCAGTTGTGTCAAACATTTCAACTGTGCAACGGGCACCTGGCATGGCGGAATTAAACAAAAAAAAACAAAAAAACAAAATATTCCAAACTGTAGAGTTTACGAAAGCTTTAAAATTCGAATAAAGCGAAAATGTATCTACCAAACTAAGAAAGTATTCAGAAGAACTGAATCAGTACTTCCACTTCGGAGGGAAGTTCCCTTAAAGAAGGAAAAAGGTTCTTAAAAAGGAAAAAATAAGGGAAGAAAAAAATAAGTATAGCTTGGTTTCCCAGACGGAGGGGAATAGAATACTTTGAGATCTATAAAAAGGGGGGGGGGACAATGTCCTCTAAAAGGGAAAACGCAAAATTGAAAGTGGAAGCACTGAACTTGATTTACAAGGAAAAACTTCGGAAAATTAAATCTGCAAAAAAGTTTTGCTTCTTCACTTCGCAAAAAACGCAGTGGAAACTATAACTTCGCGCTCTCAACTCGGTCAAGCAATGACGTCACGGTTCTTTGATTCGAATACTCCCTTGAGAGTAGCCGCTCCGTATGAGCCAACCTTTATATTGACCAACCTTGCAGTATCGTAGCAAGCAAAGCGACAGCGCCATCTCTCGGACAGATAACACACGTTATTTCAAAGGCCGCCATTAAGGCTAAACGCCACAAAAGGAAGGAAAGGACTAAAGGAGAACGTCATCCAGTCGTCCGTGCGTGGACCTAGCAGCACAGTATAAGTATAAACAGTACTGAGGCTCTCCTATCTCCCCATGCTAAAGCCGCGAGCAGAAAAGTAGCGCCAGATTACTGCGGATGGCAGTAATCAGAACTACGACTGCCAAAAGGTGATCAAGTCTGGTTCCTTTACCTTGTTTTTAGATACCCTGAAATGTTCATCGCCCAACTGATCTAAAGCGCAAGGTATCTCAATCATAAGGTGCGCACAATCCTGGCATAGAGCAAGAGTGCAAACCTTGATCGCCGAAGGCACTCGTAGTTCCGATTACTGCCATCCGGAGAAATCCGGCGCTACTTTTCTGCTCGCGGCTTTAGCATGGGGAGGTAAGAGAGCCTCAGTACTGTTTATACTTATACTGTGCCTAGCAGCGAGCAATACCGAAGAGTAACGACTCTGACCATCAGTGTTGCCACTCGTACACCCAGAGAAGTCTGGCGGGCAAAGTCGAAAATCTGAAAAATTCTTCATTTCGCCTAGGGTTGTGAAGATTTTCTTCTTAACACAAAAGTAAGGGAACAGGAAAAGCAAAAAAATAAAAAAAAATAAAAAAAATATACATATATACATGGACAACAACAATGGTACGTTTGACAGAGGTTTGACTGATACTGGAATATTTGAATTACTGAAGACCTATAACAAGTTCACTACCTTTTTATACGAATTGTTTTTTCCTCCCGAAGAAAAAAAATTCCAGAATTCTGTGAAAGTTTTCCTGAGAAGTTCTTTTATATCGAGCATCCATGCTTCATGATAACACATATTTCAAGGGAAACGGATTACAGGACTTGAAAACCCAATTCTGTGAGACAAATCAAATACTTTTCTGTGTAACATAAGTCTTAGAAAACATTTTTCTTCAAGGACGTATGTTTAAAAAAATCAGCATAAAATCTTCATTTTTCAGAAATCTGCTATGTCATCTACAAAAAAGTCAAAAATCTTCATTTGGCAACACTGCTGACCATAGCCATCTATATTATACCAAGCCGGGGACATCGGGGTTTTTCGTGAAACCTGGTCCGTGACCCCTACTAACGCCATCTAACAAAAAGTGTTGAAAACTTTATTATAATTCTTTACATCTGAACCGTTTTTTAGTACCTTGTGGATCTACTATCTGAACTTTACACACGGTCTCACGGAGACCGCGAATTCGAATGTTCATTACAAATGAAATAAGCATATGCATACGAAAGCATTATAAACTGATAATGTATTTTTAGAGCTAGAAAAATGATTATAAGTAAAATGTAATATACGGAATTTGTATAATACGTACAGTACGTATTCACTCGTTAATTATTAATTAAATTACTGATTATTGTTACAATTAATGAATAATATTCATTAATTTGCGCCATCGCAGAAGAACTCGAAGTTCAGTTAAAACTATTTTTTTTAATTTGAAAAAGCTTAAATATGTATTTTTTGTCATAAAAAAGATATATTTTTATTGGAATTATGAAATTAGCCGATGGTGCTTCCGGGCGATCTGCGTATGGATGGCGAGGAGCTTTCAGAAACCTCCGCAATGGCGCTAGTAGGAGGCCACGAGAAATAGGTTTCAGGCTTTAACACGGGATAACACGGGCTAACACAGGCCGGCTTGGTATTATGTAGATGGCTATGCTCTGACAAAGACGTCCTATTCTGCAGATCTTCAGTTTTTGTAACTTGTGAGTACACTAGATTCAGAAACGTTCTAAACTCAATACAATTTCGTTCTGTCATTTGCTTTGGTTTGTCAAAGCTTTATGGTTGAAAGTAACAATAGTCTTAAGCCTTCGTCTGGCTCTTGTTGTCGTCGTCCAAACGCGTGTTGATGTTTTCCGTATTAAATTGTGGAAATCAAAAAATGGCTTTATTTACATTTGTATATGAATCTTAAACTGTAGGCCTTGTATTTCTATATAGTCAGTCAAACTGGAAAATGGCACAGGCATACAACAGCCCGAGTATTTTCTCAGGACACCAGTTGCAGCAACAAACGGCAGGTAGTTCACGATAGCATAACTGATATTTTTTTTCTGATTTGGAAAAAAGGGTAGAAAAGCATTAGTTAAGTGAACATTTCTCAATCTTTATAACAGGGCCAGTAAAGCTGGAGATTCTGAAAACTCTTCCACTCTCTTTCAAATCCCAAAACATTGCAGACGGCAGTGAGGACCTGCGGCATTCCCTTGGTGTGCATGTTGGTGCGACACCCTTAGAGGCTGGTGGAAGAGGAGGTGGAACCAATACTGGCGTTGAACAGGTCTATGATAATCCCCTGTTTCAAATCAAGGTCAGGAAAAATTAATAAATTTGTCCAGTTTTAGTTCGGAGCCTAACAGATACCTTTCATCCAATCACACATTTATTCAAGGTCCACGGAATGGACGCGAGCACCATTAAGGTGTTGACTATTAGAGTGAGTTTTTCCAAGACCCGAGAGATTTCGAACCCCCGTTCGCGCACACTGGCCATGCAGTACGGAGAAAGTAGCGGAGTGACATACCAAGACTTTGTTGATGCTGAAGCTTCGGCATCAAATAACTGGACTGCCACGTAAGTTCTCGTCATTTAAGCTAAGCTTCCCTGAACTTCCGTATGTCTATAAGCCTCATACTCCACTAAATAGTTGTGCTGTTTATGTTACATTTAAAGTGACAGTTTCAGATATGCTCAGCGCAATTTCATTTTTAGATTTCCAATGTTGCTTGCAATCGTTGGTCCCAGGAAAGAGAGCAGTATCGATCTCAAGCAAAAGCTCAGCGAAATTGGCATCACCGGAGTCAGAGAAGATGTCAGTATCAAGTGCACCATGTACACCTTGAGAATTATCGACGTGACATCTTTTCTCATCCAGGTGCTCGAAGCAAATCCATACCTGGAGAGGGAGTTAGACGAAGATGCGGTTTGGCTGAGGATCGAAATACTTTTACCGGGACAGATCATTTGCCAGCCCCTCTGCACCAGGATCATTACCTATTCAGTCAGGGGTAAAATGAATCTAGTTTAATAGAGGTTGACTCTGAGTGAATATTTTCTTGCTCGCAGAACCCTGGGTGATTGTAGCCATTCCTTCCGATGGCCCGTGCTGGGCAAGAATGAGATTAGTGTCTTCCTGAAGGGCGTCGGAGCAAGAGGTCTGTACTTTGTTGTGATAATAATTTGTTTAAGCTTAACTTCGGTCCAATCATTGCGAGCACAGATACCTTCGAGGTCACCTTCTTTCAAGTGATCGGAGGTAGAAGAAGGATCGTGTGGAAGGGCTCGAAACTATCTCGCATGATGATAAAACATTTTGAATCCGCAGTAGTCATTCGGTAAGTTTTACAGTTGCTCAGCGTTGAAAAGTTTCTTGAAATCTCAAACTTTTAATTGTTCTTCGTGCCGGCTTGTAGTGTACCTTCGTATCACGATATAGCGATCAGGAAGAGCGTTCAAGTATTCTTTCAACTAAAACGAGTCTCGGACGGCGCCGTGAGTCAGGCAGTGCCGTACACTTATCGAGCTCGGCCTCCTGGTATGTGTTCACCACCTCTTGATTTCATATAAAACTAACTTGGACTAATACTGCTCTTTAAAATGTCACTTGTCCAGTGGTCAAGGAGGGCCTACCTTGCAAGCGCTTGCGAGTTTCACCGCCATCGCCCGTCTCGGACCTCCCGTCCCAGCCGAGTAACATTCAGCAAGACCATGGGAGCCAAATTACCTCTCAACCGGCCAGCTTGCAGCCCGTGCATTTCAGCGGGCAACCTCCGATTACCGATCAGTCGTCGCCTCAAGCCCAGCAGAACTCGGATTCTACCCCGATGAGCCAGACGATTTCAGGCCCCCAGATGTTTTCACAGGTACCAGAATTATTTGTTGGTCCTGCAAGATGTTACTCTTATTCACGGAAAATTAACTTTGACTTGTTAGCACTATCCAGTAATTTATAGTTCGGTATGCATCAGTGGAGTGGAGTAACTTGTTAATCTGTTCTATTTTTGATTGGATAGTTTATCCTTACCTGGCGGGTTCGTCGGGAGACACTTGGGATGAACTTTTGCGCATTTTGATGCCGTACATAGTTGGTTCTGATGCAGTCGAGATTCTGGTACTTGAGTCTCCAATTTTTGTGTAATCACATGCTTTTTATTATTGGTCTTTTGTCTTTCCAGAAATCCATGATACGAGCTGCACCCCGAGTGTGGAGAAGGAAACTGAAACAGAGCGCGGCGTTCTAGTTCAGGATGTCTACGTGAACAGCAAGCAAGTTTTGGGGCGCATATTCCACGAACCGTCGATCGCACTTATCCGCGACGTAGAGGTATCGCTTATTCAAAGATTAAGACTTCCTTGAGGTACTCGATTTGAGCGCGCTGTAAGGCTGCCATATTGGACCGTCTAAAAGTTCAACTTTTCAGATTCCAATGTGGCCGTCAATTTTATATGCTCTTAAGGATTGGAACGTTTGGTTGTGCCTTAAATATTTTGATGGTGTCATTAGGGTTGTAACCCATTGCACGTAGCTGCGTCCTGTCGCCCCGACTGTCTGAAGATTCTGTTGGAAAACCCTAACTTCGCAGCAAGCATAAATGAGACTAATTCCTATGGTAATATTTTATAGAAAATAGTTATACCTGAATGGTCAAAAGTTAAACTCCACTTAGATTCGATTGTAAAACTATGTTTTCGAACGACCGCTTTCGAAGAAATTTCAGCCCCTATTGTTGTCTTTTTCATTAGGTGAAACTCCGCTCTGTATGGCCGTGGAAGCGAATCGCCTGGATTCTGTTCGTCTGCTCCTGAAGCACGGCGCCGATCCCAACATCCCGCTAGGCGGCCATGGAGGCACGGTCCTTCACTTGGCTGCCGAAATGCGACACGCCGAAATCTTTGGTTTTATCGCAGTAAACGTAATTGACGTCCTCACATTCTAAACAGGATTAATAGTAGTACTTTGGTAAAAGATCCGCTTTATGCAGCATAGACGTAAAGCAAAGAGAAATGTAACTTACGGTATCCATGAGCAAGGAAACCTTGACTCAAAGGCGCAAATATTTTGGCCGAAATTAATCAAAGTTTTTGTTTCGTCTTGGTACTGAAAGGGAGGCCAACTTGACGTGGAGCGCTACGATCGCAGGACTCCGTTGGAACTGTTGTATTTGGTATCAATACTTGTAAAACGCACGTTTTCCTCTTATAATATGTCCCTTGAAGGATCCTGGCGATTTTCGATCGGAAGAAAATAAATATGACGAAGAAGATGAAGAAGGTGAAGATGACGAAAAAGAAGATGCTGAAGTCTTCCAGCAAGACTCTTCAGGTGGAATCGACGCCTAAGTATTTTTTCCCCCAAGTCTGTCTTAATTTGTGCAGTTAACATGTTCTTATTGTAGAATTGGAACACGACGACCAGAAAACTTGTCCAGCCACCCATTAGTTCGCACCGGTCTATCTTATTTTCGCCTGTGGCACAGTTAATTCGTGGGTTCAGTTTGGAAGTTGGTTAATCTTCTTGGCAGCAAGAAATTTATAAGAATGCTGGAGTTATCCTCATATATTATTTATTTAATGAAGTATTTTTGATTGACTGGGAGGGTATTGCGGTAAGAGTCATTCAACTTACGGAACAAGGTCCTGAAGAGGTATCTGATACACGCCGATCTGTGAATTTTTATGCTTTACCCTAAAATAACCATCGTGTTTTGTTGGTTAATAAATAAAGCTTATTTCAGTAGACTACTTTATCTACTTTATCCGTTTTATTTGTCATTTTTGTCCGTGTAATGACCTTAAGAAACGATCACTTTTCCGTTTAGTTCACAAACGGCGATCTATAGACTCAATACCCAACGATAGCAGCTCCAAGCGGCCACAGTTGGAACCACACCACGCTGTCGTCTGCTATTTTAGCACAATTTTCTGGAAGTGCCATGTGACTCAACGTTGTTTTGCCCGTTAAGATAAAGTAGAAGGTACGGAATCTGCTAAAGGTTCCTGGAGTGGCGCCCTCAGCGGCAGAAATTAATTAAAAATCAAAATAAACGTATAGTAATGTACCATACGTCAAAAAACTTGTAAAATTATGCAGAATACGCGAACATTACTTTTCAGCCTTAGTTCTGTGCGTTAATTGAAATAAAAAGCAAGACTTCACGGGTCACTTTACACTCTGTGAAAAATAAACAGCTTGATCTAAAATTTCGCTAGTTCGACCAAAAATAAGTTATTTTCGTCCTAAAACTTTATCATTTATCGAAAATGAATAACTTTGTTATCATGATTTCAACAAAACTTAACTGTCAACTACGAAAGTTCAATATAGTAATAGGAAGCCCAGCGTTGCCTGTTTGGCACCTCTCCACCGGATGCGCTCAGTTTGGAGATAATGGCCACTGACCGTAAAGCCTGGAAATATTTATGCCAATACCGAAGTATTTTGAAGACAACTTGCGAAGTTTTATAACATTTTCACAAGCCGTGTGTGGTGTCTTCAAGTGGATATAACATATTAGCTAAAAATCTTCAAAATCGGTAAGTAATTTGAATAAATTAAGACAGCCTCAGCACTAGTTTTTTTACCAGCCTAGCAATGTCTATAATTCTTCTGACTAATTTGCATTCTTGAAACTACATTTTTTATTTGTTTGGGATTTCTTGTCTAATACGCTATAATAATAAATATTCAAAAGTGTGTAATTTTTACCATCGTCGAAAACAAATGCTGAGGAAGCGCAACCTTGCTGAGGTTGTACTATTTTACCTTCGCTTAAATTACAGTTTCACATTCCTAAATGACTCTTAGTATTTAGTATTTAGTCCTAGTCTTAGTAAAAATCTCTAGCTCACGTACTATTCAGAACTGCTGACACATTCACTTAAATACTTATGGTTTCGAGACAAGAAAATGTTAAAGCTGCACAAAAATTGTTTTGCCGTAAGAGCCGTTTAGCAGAATCCGTACACCGTACCAGAAGTACGTTAAAGTTACGTGGGTTTGAAATTCAAAAGTGTTCCGTTGTGTTCCTGGATGCAGAAACAGGTCAGTAATGGCCTCGGCTGTGAAAAAAGGAGTGTTGAAGTATTAATTAATGAAATTGAAACAGTATTGCCATTGCGTTGAAATATGTATTTTTATTATTGATTATAGGATTATCATATATTATGTTATTGATACTGAATATATACCAACTGTTATAGGGACATAGCGGCCCTATAGGAAATGCCCATTAAATTTTGAATTCGAGGGGTTGAATCTTTTGAAACTTTTGGTTGAAACGTTTGAAATGAAACTTTGAATTTTGGTATGAAGGGGGAAGACCTGGTAAGTATCAGCAATGGGGTACCTCATCGAGCACCCAGCTTCAGCTTCCAAGGGACAGCAAGCTCCAGACTTCGGGTCTCACGAAAACCTCAGTACGAGTGAGACAGGTTATTCTACGAGCTTCGAGCTTCTCTGCAACTTCTTCGTTCGCAACTGTCTTTCCACTAACTCGACATGGAGCTCCTACAACTGCAGGACTGCGTGGATGTCCGAGGGAAGGAAACAATTACACGATCCTTTGGTGTGTGTGATCGGTGCCTGTCCAGAGCTTTTCAGTGGACTCTGTACCATCGGTTTTCCCCCCGTCTGTTTCAGCTGCTGTAGGAGAGGTATTATATTCAATTTTATCCCGTAATACGTTATTCATCTCTTCTTTTTAGGAAACTGTCAGCGGGAAGCACCGATGCACCAGTCGTTGAATGTCCGTTGCTGTTGAAGAACACAGCTGAAGTGAGAAGCCTGAAACCAGAAGTTTTAAGACAAACAGACTTTAATTTCCTAAAGTGTTCGGTGTATTTATCTTGTAAATTTGTAAAATAAAGCTGTGGGACAAAATTGTTGAGTTTGCCGCCTCTTTTACAGTTGAGAGGAAACTTTAACTTTCTCCAAAAATAAAAGCTTTACTTTAAGTAGGTTTCTGTTATAATCAAATCAAGTTATTAAGATCTAAAATACATGTATGAAATACTTGACAAATTAGCCGCTAGATGACATATCTAGTTACAAAACTGACCGCTAGATGGTGGGGTCATTTAGGTCAAGTTCAGCGTTGCCACTTTTGAAGATTGGTCTTCAACCGGAAGAATTTCGGGGTGTCGGAAGACTGGCTAAAAGAATTCTTGGTTTTGAAGAATTGCGAAGAATTTTCACATTTTTGGAGCCAACCCTTTACAGACCCAGGAGAGGTTGACTTTCTGTGACCTCAAGAAGTATGCCCACCCTGTGACGGATCCAACTCCGTGGGCCCTAGCGTGGCCTGTCTATGACCGTGGGTCCCGGCTGGGGCCCACCTCAGGACCGTGTGGGCCCTGGGCACGATGCCCCACTTGGCTCTTCCCTCGCCACGCCACTGATCGAATAATCTGTTGTGCTATACTCCAGAATCAATCAAATTGATCATTTTTGAAAAGAGATTAGCAGTCCAGCCCGAAAAGTCACTTTAGCCCCTCCTTAAGTGACCTCTGTTCCCTAAAGCGGAAGAGCCTTTCTTCGCTATGCTCAGTCGAGCGAGGAAACGATATTCTTTATTTCCTCGTACTAGCACAACCGTACTTAGAGAGAGTAACCTAGCAGACAGCAAACAGCAAAAAGCAAAAACAAACTAAAAGATTCAAACTCTTTACCGCCAAATCTGCACATTTTTATTACGCTTGTGACAGGTACAGTTCTGACCTGCAACTCAAGGCATTTTCAACAAATTAACATTTGTCCAGTCACGTTTTGAACTTGGATAGAGGGGTAAATGAAGGTGAACGAGTGCTTCATTGTCGAAATGTCTCGAGTAGACAGCAATGCGAGGCAGGTTGCATGCCGTGAACAGAATAACACTCCAATTAAGTCCTGAACTTATAACTGTCAAATAAAATTCGTGTATTACATAACACTTAATTTAATATCGGGAGCAAGAGAATCAGACACGAACCCAAGTTCCACCCCAGCCTGCTCATCGAAGCACAAGCTGCGTTCTCCGTTCACTAGTTAAGGTCACCCAAAATTTGGTTTTTGAATTGGTCACTATGCAAATACAATAGTAGTAACACTATTTGCATTGATTTTTAAAAATCAGGTGAATTTATTTAATGACTTCAGAAAAAGAACTAAAAGACACCAGACGAGATTAGATGCTCTGGTTTGTCACTGCAGATGAATAGTGGACAACAAAATTGCGTTCAATGGAAAACTATCGTTCTTTAAATTATTCAAAATAGTAAATAACAAGCATTCAATATTCATATTTCACTATCAAGGAAACCAACAGCTGTTTTTGAAGTTGTACAGGAATAAACAAACTGGAGTTGTACCCATAGAGGAATAAAGGTAGAGGTGGCATCCTTAAGGCCAGAGTGAACGTGCCGAAACCGCCGCCCTGGCGGCAGTAACATAACAGGGTTAAGGCTAAACTGCTGGGCTCTAATGTTTATTTATGAAAAATTAAAATCTTAAGGTAACAATTTTGTGATTATTGATAAATTTAATGCAGAACATACTTTTTTTCTTAGTTAAAATGAGTAAATACAATTTTTAAAAGCGTTTAATACATAGTCTAGTCGATCAGCTGATCCGATACCATGGTAACATGTTACAGATTTGCTATCGGCTGTCGTCTGCTCGGGGCTTTACCGCTGAGTCAAGGTTTCCCTATACCCTTCCATTGCCATGCCACCTCTACCTATATTCCTCTATCGTTGTACCTAAACGGCACCCTGTCAGTCAGAAGCGTACCACTTTAGTCTTTAAAAATTATTTAAAAATCAGAACCGCTTTGTCCCACCTTGGATACTTAACAACAAAAAATAGTGCAAATCATGATCTATACGAAACTGGACCCCGTACAAATAACAAACCGTGCGCTCATATAGAAAAAATTAAATAAAAGTTTTTCGTCCATAAGAGCCCGTGTTGAGGTTTTCGACGTTGCCCCCAACCCCAGACCAAGTATCTCATAGACGGGACATAGCTTATCTCTAAGCATGGGATCCCGAGTGGCAGGGTTGCTGCCGGCTAAATCCTACCAAGGGCGGTTGAGAATTCTTTTTTAAGACTTAAAAATAACTCAAAAGTATTATTATAACTACTATTATGCTTAAATATAGTTTTAAATTTTTTCAGACTATTAAACATATTTTTTTTTTTTTACATAAAAATGATAAAAAGAATAAAATAAATAACGGTTCGGTCAGCTGATAGTTCAGGCAACGCTCACTGATTCGTCAGAAACAGCCTCCGGGTATGTTAGACTCCGCCTCTGGTGGGAATTTTCGACTGCAGAGACATCTTTAGTATGCCACTCGCTGGTGGGAAGAAAGGCCCGTCTATGAGATACTTGGTCTGGGCCCCAACCTTTCTTGGAACTTTCTGCCCGTTGACTTTTCCAAGAAAAACTCCGCCTCTCAGGCGGCTAAACCAATAAAAGAAAGAAGGAGTGGCTGAGGGTGGGGCCTAATGCTAAGGTCCTACTTACCTTTGCGCCATCTAGTATTATACTAATCTTGTTCACTAACGCAATAACGGAAATTATTTTACTTTATCAAGCTAATTGTTATAAAATAAATATGTATTTGCTCAGATATTATGAAGATTATTTTTCATATTTTTGCTGTTTAAACGGTTGAAGCAATTTTGAATTTGGCGCCAAATTTCGAGTCGCTCTGTCAACAGCTGACATTCATTAAAGTATTCTGCTATTTTTCATGTGTGAATCAAGTAATTCCATAACACTTGTCTACACTTCACATACTTGTCTTAGAAATAATTAAACAAGTTGTCAGTGTAACTTTTCATAAATAATTAAAGTTTTTCTATATGTAAACTAAACTTCTGCGTGTATCCCAAGTTTTGTTTTAGTTTTAGTCTTAGTTCTAGCCTTGCCATGTATTCACAATTTACCCTGATATTAATTCAGTAATTTATGTCCAGGCAAATTCATAAAAAATGTCTGCTGGCGAAGTGGGTTACTCGTTGAAGGAGGCGCTACTAGAAACACTAAGCAATATCCTCTCGCCTGATCAGGAGATCAGAAAAAACGCAGAAAAAAACCTACAGGCTCTAGAAGTCATGGAAGGTATTATAAAAGTCATAAAATTACAATAAAGTACTCAATAATTATAACACTTTAATTTTATATAGAGTATGGAGTCTATCTCACAGACTTGACGCTTGACAGTCAACGCCCACTCGCAGTTCGTCAGTTATCATCAGTGTTGCTGAAACAATATGTCGACACGCACTGGACGAAACACGCAGAAAAGTTCACCCCGCCTGAAACGACGTTAACAGCAAAAATCGCAATTCGACAAATGCTGCCCCACGGCCTGCAGGAATCAGTTAGCAAGGTCTGCTAACTCGAGTTAACTATTTGACTTAATTAAATCACAATTTTATTAATTATCACTTATTCTGGATTAAGTGATTGAGATAACGTTATAAATTGTGTATTTTGCAGGTTAGGTCTGCTGTTGCTTATGCCATTGCTGCGATAGCTCATTGGGACTGGCCTGAGGAATGGCCTGATCTGTTCAATACATTAATGGCCTGCTTAACACAAGGTTTCAGTTATCTACACTATAAAGTATGTTGATACTAATAAAATAATTAATAGGTAACCACGATGCAGTGCACGGGGCAATGCGAGTCCTTACTGAATTTGCCGGAGACTTGACGGATAATCAGATCGTCCAAGTGGCTCCCGTTATTCTACCCGAGATATATCGCATCTTCCAAGACCGAGAAGTATTATTATATATTATACTTATTATATGTTTAAATTATACTTATTACCATATCTCTTTATTTGAATCAGAAATACGGATCGCAAACCAGAGCTCGAGCGGCTGAGATTTTCACCACTCTGGCTTCAATGATCTGCGTTATGGGCGAATATCAAAAGGGTCTGGTGAAAAGCTTGCTGGGACCTGTGATTTTGCCATTCACTGAAGCCCTTGTGAAAGAGTTGCAAGCTCTTGAAGGACCTAGTAGCGAAATAGCCTTGAAAACAGTGATTATCAAAGGTTACTATCGTGTATTATGTATTATTTTTCAAATTTTTTTATTCTTTTCGGTATTCTCGCTATTATCTTAAATAGTCATAGCTATTATATATATGTATTATTATATTATTACTATATATGTGTGTATATATATATTTTAAACGCAGCTCTTACTGTTCTGGTGAAGTACGTCCCTAAGCAGCTCTCGCAATGGTTGTTGCAGATCTTACCCGCTGTCTGGAACACTTTAACACAGTCAGCACACGTCTACGTCACCACAGTGGTGAATGAGATCGATGACCTGCAAGAAGACGTCGATAGTGACCTCGATGGTAAATTAGTTCGTAACATAAATTTTTATGTACTATTTGTGCACCTATTTATGATTTATTGATTCATTTTATTCATAACAAGGTGAAGTTATCAGTTTCGAGAACTTGGTCTCGAGTATCTTTGACTTCGTCGTGGCCCTCGTTGACGCTCCTCGTTTCCGCAGCTCGGTTCAGCAGGGGATGTCGGATATTATTTATTATATTGTTCTTTTCATGCAGATTACCGAAGAACAGGCAACTTCATTATACAACTTAAGTGAATGTTAAGTTAATGATTTGTTTAATTGACTTGTACAGGCCAGAACGTGGACTACGAACTCTGATCGATTCGTAGAAGACGAGAGTGAAGACTCGTACACATCTTCAGTGAGGATTTCTGCCCAAGAATTGTTGATGGTAAATTAATGATTTTTTATATTACAAAGGTTATTTTTTTTACTGTTATATTATTATTATTATGTAATATTTCATCAGTTTTATAGTTCTTTATATTTGAATGTATTATTTAATGTTCTTTATATTTGAATGTATTATTTAATTACGTATATATAATTATTTATGAAATACTTATTTTTTTTATAATGTAGACGATATGCGAGCAGTTCGAGGACGAAGCCTACGATGGTATTTGCAGCGCAGCCAATCGCCATTTGCAGGAGGTGGAGTCGGCGCACAACAGCGGCGATCCCAATTGGTGGAAAATTGTGGAAGCCACCCTATTGGCTCTGGGATCGGTTAAGGATCTCCTTATGGAGCAAATGAACAAAGGGAAACGATCCATTGATCCTGTAGCTATCCTGCAGAACACCATAACCGAGCAGAGCCGCATTTCCAGTATTATTTTTACTTTTTTTATTAGTAGTAGTAGTAAAAGTAGCAGTGTTTGCAGTAGTAATAGTAGTAGTGCTAGTAGCGTTATTGATATTTATAGTTACACCACCAGTGCTATTGTGATTACTACCATGACTCCTCCTCCTACTACTACTACTAGCACGACTACTACTACAACTGGTGGTCCTACTGTTACTTGAACATTTTTACTGCTACTACCAGCGATACTACTGGCGCCACCACTACTACTATTATTATTGGTATTACTACTACACTAATACTACTACTACCACCCTATTTCTAGCACTACCACCACTATCAACATTATCATTTTCTTATGGTTTCTATTCACTTTTCAGAATCGTCATTCTTGTTGGGACGTTGTCTCTGGACCGCAAGTCGTTTCGCAGCCGTACTACCCGAACAGCTGTTGACACAATACGTGGAAGCTACAGTCAGAGCCCTTCAAGCCAATCAGGACACTGTACTACGTTTGATTGCTATCAGGTACTTCACGTATCAGTTTTCTGTGTAATTCTAATATAAACCAGCGCAATAGTAAGTGTTATTCCAAATACATGTTTAGGAATAATGCAGTTGTACGCTAAATGTCAATGGCAATATGAATCGCTATCGTAAAGTGATATTTTGTGAAAACAGGGCGATTTGCGGCTTTTGCGAGTTTCTGAAGTCGAGGCAGAGCGCTAAAGCCCTCGTGCCGCTTCTTCCGTCCATCACGGAGTCGCTACTCAACATGGCCCTCATGTTCACCAGCGAAGTCCTGAGTCTGGTCATGGAAACTTTGGCCATCATCATAGCCGTACGTTATACTTCTTATTTGTTACTATCGAATACGAACTTGAATCTATACTTTATTGTTTAATTTATTTTGTAAAATTCTTAAGTTAAGTGAAAGCAGTAAATTAAGTTTATGCTTTACTGTTATATTATTAGATAAAATACTGAAGTTAAGTGAATATAATACATTTACTGTTTTACTTGTATGGTTTTCAGGTGGATAAGAGTTTTACCGCAGCTTGGGAAAGTAAAATCACGCCGTTAACCATTGCGCTTTTCCTCAAACACAATTCAGGTAAAGCAATTTGTTTTAATTAATTTAAAAAACTATTTTCAGTAAACCTAACTGAGATAGAATCTTATTTTATATTGAAGTTGACAAATTTAAGCAATCGTTTATTATTTGTATCATTTTAAACACAGTTCTGGCAGAAAATTTCAGTAATTTTAACTAAGATAAAATTTTATTTTATGTATTACATGGCAAATTTCATTAATTATTATTAATGTTTATATTTTTCTTCTAGATCCTGTCATAACTTCGTTAGCCCAGGACATTTTCAAAGTCCTCTCGCAGACGGAGGGTTGTCTGGCCCCTCTGCAGCATCGTCTGCTACCGACGCTTATCAGCATCATCGAATCGCCGCCTAACAAAGTGTCCAACGACCTCCAGGCTGTGGCACTGGACGTCTTGCAGACGCTGGTGCGTTCGTCGCACCCGCCGCTGAGCGACGCGCTCCTCCAGGCCTTCCCTGCCGCCGTGCGACGAACGATGACCACTGATGACGCCTCCACCATCCAGAACGGAGGCGAGTGTTTACGGGCTTTCGTCTCGGTGGCCGCGGATCAAGTGGCCAGCTTCAGGGACTCGGAAGGAAAGTCGGGACTTCAGTACGTCGTTCAAGTAGCTTCGCATCTACTGAGTCCGACTTGTTCCGAGTCGTCGTCTGCGTTCGTCGGCAGACTGGTCAGCTCGCTTCTTAGCCGCAGTGCCATGTATCTGGGCGATAGGTATTTCAATATTTCATACGTTAAATTGAATTAAATGAATTAATTTAGGATTAGCTTAATAGATGGTCTACTAATAGTCAAGTCTCGTTTTGATTGTATAATTTAGTTATTGAATAAAATTTAGAAATAAAATTTTAACATTTACATATTTTATATTTATTAATACATATAATAGTTTATATCGATGTTAATATGTACAAATTATTCAGCCATATGTATAAATAATTTTTTTTCACAAATGAAGAACGGTTGTAACGAGTTTTGTATGAATAGTAGCAATAATTTTAGTTAAATACTAAAACTTTGATATAAATTTGAATATATGATCTTTTTAACAGTAACATCGATCTGCTGCTGAGAGCTGTTTTAAGTAAACTACAAGGAGATAATTCGCTTGCTGCGTGTCAGAGTCTTATTATGGTTTACGCGCGACTGGTCCATTCCCAGGTAACGGCTGCAGGAATATCGATAAGCGACTAGTACTAGTAGCAGTTTTAGTAGGAGCAGTAGCAATAGAAATTGTGGTATCAGCAACAGCAGTAATAGTAGCAATGGTTTTCGTAGCAGTAGATGTGGCAGTAGTGGTAGTTTTACTAGAAGTAATAGCAGTTTTAGTAGTAGCAGCAGTGGTTTTCGAAGTAGTTGATGTAGCACTAGTAGTACTTTTGTTAGTAGTAGTAGCAGTAGTAGTAATAGCAGTTTCAGTAGAAGTAGCAGCAGTACTAGTAGTAGCAGTAGTAGCAATATTAGCAGCAGTAGTAGTACTGTAATATCGTTAATTAAACAAAGAGCCGTTCTTATTCGAGAAATCAAGAAACACCGCTTTATGTTTTCACAAGAAATTTGTTTTACTAAGGAAGTGCTTTTTTATCCCGTAGCGAATCTTTTTAAAGCAAGCTTGTCTTACAACAGTGCTTTTACTCAGTTCTGACTCCCTAATAAGACAATTTTAAGATGTACACATTGAAGCTTTGTAAAAATCGATGCAAACGGAAAATCTCGGGCCATGGACAAAAGCCTGGATGCCCCTTTTTGAGCAAAATTAAAAATAAATAAAATAATATCATTAATTGCATATATTCTCACATACTTCAATATTACACTACTTGCATTTCTCATTATTTACTTATTGTGATATTACCACAATATATTACTTAAATCGAAGTCCTGTTGTTTAGATGGAAGCTGTCCTGAACTTCTTGTCAACAGTCCCCGGACCGACAGGCCAGTCTGCTCTTCACTTCGTTCTCGGGAATGGTGCGGCAAGCAGCACCTCTTCTATGGCGCTTACGAAAACAAAGTCAGGTATCTCACTCAATTTAAATTGCTCTCTTACTAAAATGTATCCGTTATTTATCAATTCACTAATTAAATTAAATAACTAAAGTCAAATTCCAGTAAGACAAACACTTTGATTTTACAATAAGTGTAAAAAAGTAACAAGTTTGTTTTTATTTGTCATTATCAATTAGTTCTAACTTTGCTAATATCAAACTGTTAACTGATAATAAAAAGTCGGATATTTAAATGAATCTAAACTGCTCTGTTACTAAAATATAACCATAACTTGTTAATTCATGAATTAAATAAAATTCATTCTAATTAAATTCCAATAAGGCAAATACTGTGATGGTTGCATTAATTACGCAAAACTACTAAAAGTACTTCAGTTAATTAATCAATTAATTCAAATTAATCACCGATAGTAATAAGTCAGGTATTTAAATAAATCTAAACCGCTCTATTATTACGTTATATCCATAATTTGTTAATTCACTAATTAAATTCTTTAAATTTTAAATTTCAATAAGGCTAATAGTGTCATTTTACAATAATTATGAAACATGACCCGACATATTCTATTTTATACTTATTAATTAACTAATTTTGCTTAATTTCCTATGCTTTCCGTTTCCCTATTAAAGCATTTTGGCCCTTGCACAACTTCTTCACCATGGGGTCACAACCAACGATAGTCGTCTGTCGCAGATAACCGTCAAAATCGAAGACACAGACTCTATGGCTTCCGAAGAAGGGGACGCCGGGATCCAGACCCGTTCCAGGCAACGAGCCCGAGGTATTCGCTGGAAGGACGTCTCCGTCTTTGTCAAGATCTTCAAACTTCTTGTTTACGAACTGTCCAACGCTATCGAAGCTGCTGTAGTAACGGAAGATAGCACTGATGATGAGAGTGGCGAAAAGCAGATCCTTCCCGACGAAGGTTTACAGAGAAATCTTTGCTAAACTTTCATGTTATTTAAATATATTACTCTACAGGTGCCCGTTATTTGTCCTCGGTCTTGGACGACAACGACGAGCTAAACAATGATGAAGGAGACGATCCCGACGCTGCCAGCGACCCTTTGTATTATGTTAACCTGCAGCAGCGTTTGACAGAATTCATTCAGTCGTTTTCCCAGCAGCCGTACTTTGCTGAAGTTTTCCTGCCCCATTTAAGTCTGCAGGAGAAAGAAGTCATTTCCATTATCGGCATTCGCGTCTGAGTTTTTTTTTTTTAATTTGCTGTGTAACTGAATAAGAAACAAAGAATTCTTGTTTAAAAATTACATTTCTTTCAGAATTCATTCATCGTTTCTAATGAATCAAAATTTCGAAAAGGAGGTGAATAAAGTCTCATGCAGAATAAACGATTGTAAGTGGCTATCTAGGCGCGCAGTTGCGAGGGAGAGATATCTTCCGTTGCGGGAGGGGAGAAGAGGATTTTGCGGCATTTTTCAGACCCGCAGCGGCAGAGATTTTTTTCTTCGGACCCGGAAGCAGCGACTGTGGAAGAGGCTCCGGGTCTGGGTGACCCTGGCTCGGAAGACGAGGAGGAAGAGGCGTAATCGAAGGTGAGTTCCTCACCCCGCTCAATGTCCCTCTGAGCGAACAAAGCCAGCCTTGGCATGTTGATATCGAGGCAGTTGTCCCAGACGGCAAATACAACTAGGTTAGGGTCGCACTGAATAAAATAAAATAAACTGAAATTAAATTAAATTTAATGAAAGATAAGAAAAGTTACAAACACGACTTCTATTTCTTTATATTTCTAATAGTATTAGTTGTAAATAATAATAGCAAAATAACAGTAATAAGGGTGAATACTCAATAATAATAATAATCATGAAAAATACGAATAAACAATAATAATGATAAAAGTAGTAACACTAATTAGTAATTGCAACAAATTTTTTATTTAATTGATTACTGAGTGATTGATGAAGTGAGCAACGTTCCCGAAGTGAGCCGCATCAATGGTGTAAAGGCAGTCAGCATCGTTGAAATCCAAATCGAAAAGATAAGTTCGCCCTTCGCTATCTGTAAATCATTCGTAACATAATTTTAACTGATTATGATTCAACTTTAATTAATTTAAAAAATAACGAATTGGTGACTTAGTAATAAAGAATGCTTTGTGATTTTGATTATTATTTGTTATATTTGTTCTTATGTATGACGGGTCTTACCATTTTGTTAAAATTTAGTGATATAATTATAACTAACTCAAGGTCATTTTTAATTAACTAATTATTGTTTTAATGATTCAGTAGTGAAGAATATTATCTACTTATTTTATACGTTTAAATACATTGTTTTATTCTAGTTTTTATTAATAGTTTACCATATTGAACTCCTCGCTTTTCTGCTTCTTCGCTCGTAATGATCTCACCCGCGTATTCAGTAACAAAAGTATTCGCTCGAATAAATTCCCGAGTCTTCACTCCCCAGCCTCGTCCATCAGAAGTTCGGAAAATAGTCAGCTTTCGCTACAACAAATAAACGAAGGTATTGAATATGTGAATAAATTATACACTATTTTCATTTACCCGAGCTCCTCTCTGAACTACTCTGTTAGGGCAAGTTGGTCCACACCTACACAGCTTATTACATTCGTAAATGGGAGTTCCAGCCGCTACTCGTAGTTTCCCTGTTTTGGTATAGACCATTTTGGATCCTGACAAGGCACCACAGCATTTGTCACTGTGTAAGCAATCCTCACATTCGCAGCCAATCACTGGATCCTTCGGAATGGTTACACCCTCACCTAATTTATAATATTTGTAACATTTTCAGATAAGATGCAAAATAGGGAAACAGTGTACGAAAAGGGAAAAATAAGGGAAGAGGGAAAAGGGCAAAATCTGGAAACAGCTTTCTATTCTACTACAGAGGGGAAAATAAGGGAAGGGGGAAATAGGAAAATTAAGAAGTACAGCTTTTTATTCTAGCACAGAGGGGAAAATAGATGAATTTTTTTTTTTCAAAACCTGGAATGCATTCGCTAATGTAAGTAAAGTTAGAAGGTGGGCCTTCCAGATCTACGTCATTTTCCACAGTAATGTTAGGCAGTCCCTGAGCGACTCTATTGATTTCACTCTTCCACGATTTCAGCCGCTGTTCCTGCTCGCTACGGCGTTCGGAAATGGTCCGCTTGAGCAGCTGCATCATCAGACCAGTCTCCATTAGTTTTAACTGCTTTCTTTTGCGGAAAAGTGATAAAGCTGCTATCTCCAGATCGTCTTCTCTAGAAAACGAGGCTGCACACTCTTCAGACGTCCCCAGAAGTAAACCACTTCTCTCGTTTTCCACAGCATTTTTGGATTTGGCAATCGTCTGTTTTACGACAGACTCTATGTCTGTTTGACTGGGCTGAAAGATTTCGTTCAGATATTTCTGCACCTCCTCTTTTTCATTTTCATCAAAATCCACTTTGCGTTTTCTGACCACAAAACGTAAATATTACAAAGCATGGATTACAGATTTGTAAAAAACTCATACTTAACGGTCACAGTTTTACGTTTTTCGTACTTCAGCAAAAGTTCGGGACAAAATAAGTTATATTTTGCAACCCACGAGTTATGAGTCTCACTCCAGCCTTTCCACTTGACGAGATAATAATCAATTCCCTGCACCCCAAAAAAACAATAAAGTAAATTATTTTTACAAAAATAGTTCGACCAAGTTATACCTCTTCCACTTTATGGTCCACAATATCTTCCACTTCGTAAACTTCGTCCTGTTTTGTAGAGGACTTTTTGCTTTTCTTTTTGCTGGCCATTCTTGAACAAGATTAAATGAGAAATAGTTTTGAAGCTCAGTTATTACAGTAATTGATATACCATACGTAATGTTGTTGATCAGTTTTACGCAGCAGTTGATCGGGGTTGGCGCCCTTTGGGATCAGAAACAACAAGAAGTGCAGGTCGTTCCTAAACCGTAGTCTTTGTAATAGTCTGCTTAACACATAATAATAAATAAATAATAAAATGAACATAATAAAAAGAAACAAATTAGGAAAATTTATGAGTAAATTTGAGTTGAACTAAAACATTTAAAAATTAAATTCGTTTAAGTTTAGTTGTTTGATTTTCCCGCCAGGTTCTACACATGTAATTTAGATTTATATTTGACTTTTAAAGCAATAAAATGGTTCTTATAACAAGAATTTAGTCTGAAATATTCATTATATTTCACAGAATATTCATTAAGACTAAATTAAATATTAAAATCAAGAAAATGCGTGAAGACCGTTTTCCCGCCAAATATTTTGAATTTGTCCATTCTTCGTAAGAGTCTCACAATAACGGGCGCCATTTTGTTTACAACCCAAATCATCAAGTATAAATTTTCCGGCTTCGTAAACCGTGCATCAGTTCATTGACAATCTGTATATTTTCAAAAATTAAATTATATTTTTTCAAACTGAAAAAACTGAACGTGAAATAGTTTTGAAATTATTGTCGAAAATATTATTGTATTCTTTTGGTAATCGAACGAGCCTGGTTGGCAGAGGACGCCATACTTCTTCGCAAGCGTACGGGTGCAAAAGCCCAGCGCCGTAGAAATACATTTTCAAAAAATTTAATGGAGCATTCAACTTGATCCAAAACAAGTTCACAAAACTAATTGTTTTTTCCATTCACATTCGTAAATTATATCATGAGTAAGACATCACCGCGTAGAAGAACACGTCGTTATGACGAAGATTTTGAGTATTTTGTTCCTCTTCGTCACAGCACAACAAGCAAAAGAAATGAAGAAAACTCAGCGGCTGACAACAATTCAGAAGAAACGCCTAAAAGAAAACGGGGAAGGCCTCCAGGTTCGAAAAATATTGTTCGAGAAGTGGAGCCTGTTTCGGCAAAACGGGGTCCAGGCCGTCCTCGCAAATACAACATAGAAACAGTCGTTAAACAAGAAACTGAAAACGAAGACCTTCCCGAAAAGGAAGAAACAGAAAATGTCGTTTTTGAGGAGAAGGAAATACAGCAGCCGAAGAAACAATTAAACCTGGGAGAAGTTCTTGAACTGGCCGTTAAATCAGCTTTAAATTCTTCAGCGGACGAGGAAGAAGACGAGAAATACGAAGAAACGAAAGAAAATTCTGCGGAATTTGCCATGGAAGGACAAAATGAAGAAGAAAATAACGATTTTGAATGGAAAGTAGGTAACGAAGCGGAAGAATCTGCAGCAAAACGTGCAAGACTGTCGACAAAAAGCGACACTTCGTGTGTAAGTACTGAACGGTCTCAAAAATTGACTAATTTTGTGATTAATTTGTTTTGTTTTAGGCGAATGAAGGTGAAGATTCAGGTAACGAGGAAGGGGTCATCAGAATCCGGACGATCACTGACAGCGAAGGTGCCAAAATCGAATGTCTCACGTGTCACCGAATCATGAAACCTGGCTCTTTGAGGGTAAATTTATGAAAAAGTAGAAATAGTAGTAATACTAGTTTTAGCAGGAAGAAGAGGAGCTGTGTTAGTAGTAATAGTTTTAATAATAACAGGATTAATAGTAGTAGCATTAGAAGTAATAGTATTCATAGCAGTAGTATTAATAGTAGGAACTGTAATAGTATTGATAGTAATAGTAGCAGTATCAGTAGTAAAAGTAGCATTATTATTATTACTATTATTATTATTATTATTATTAATTTTCTTTTAACTACTTTATTCTATTACAATACTTTTGGTATTATTTCGTAATTTTTTTTTCTCATATCCACAAGGCTCACTTGCGGACACACGCCACGAGAGGCCGCACACATGTGACATGTGCGAGGCTCGGTTCACTCGCAGAGGAGACCTGGAGCGACACATTAAAGTCATTCACCAGAACGAACGCCCGTTTAAATGCTATAAATGTCACAGAACCTTTGGCGATAAGAAGAATCTGCGCTGGCATCTGGCTAATCACGATCGCAAACTTTTCTACCATTGCCAGGTTAATTAAAATTAGTTAAACTTAATTATTATTTGGGTTTTTAAGTAACTTTTTTAGTTGCTAATTCATGTTAATACTATTAGGTCTTTTACTATTTTGTATTCTCAGTATTTGTTGATTTTTCTATATTCGTTAATCATTATAATATAACTTTATTTTTCCAGTTTTGAAAAATAATGATTCAGAAATTGATTTAAGAAATTGATATTCTTTAACTTAATTTAATATTAATTAAAAGCTTGGTTTTTGAAATTAATTTTGTTTAATTCAATGTAGAGTTATAGTTGCTATTTTTATTTTTATTTTATTTCGCAGATTTTTCCCTGTTTTTCAAAGTTAAATCTGTTGGTTAAAAATCGTTTTCTTGAATATTAGGAATGTGGCTTCAAGTTTGGCAAGCGGGAATATTGGGAAAACCACGTGCGGTACATCCACCCGATTCCTGGCGGGGAAGTCGAGCCGCTTCCCGCTGAGGCTTCTGAAGGTGAACCTGCAGCAGCCACGCCAATCAAAATGGCCAAAGCTTCTGCCATTTTGGTATGTAATTTATTGGTATTCGTAGCAGGAGTAGTAGTATTAGTCGTAATAGTAGTAGCAGCAGTGTAATAATAGTAGATATGGATGTGGCAGCAGTAGTGGTAATACTAGTAGCATTAGAAGAAGTAGTAATGGTAATAGTAGTAGTGGTAGTTGTAATTCTAGTACCACCAGTAGTAGTAATAGTTGAAATAGCAGTAGGAGTAGTAATACTGATAGTGGTAGTTGTTATATTAGTAGTACTAGTAGTAGTAAATAGCAGAAGTAGTAGCAGTACTATTCTTAACAATTTATTATTACTATTATTACTGATTATTATCATTATTTATTCGTCATTTAATCAGCCAAAGGGAACTCCAGTGACTCTCCCCCGTGCTGCAAACCAGAAGAAATCGATTGATCCGTTTTCAGGTATCCGACCCCAAAAAGTAGTTTTCCCGCCAACGTATTGGGACGAATGGGACGAATTCATGGAACGCACCATGGTCCTTCATTTCCGACCACAAATTGAAAAATTCGGGTCGCAGGTAAATATAATTTACATCAATTAAATTAGTTTGTCTAAATGCCTGGGGCTTCAGTGTCTGTTTAATTTAAATTGAATAAAGCTAACTGAATTCAATCCAATTGTGCGTTTTTAAAGGGTCGGCCCTTGCGCAGGAGGAGGATACCAGAGACACTGATAGAAATCAGGCCTTCAGATCGTCCGGATAGCAGTTTCGACATAGACACCCTTCCCGAGGACCAGCCGATCCTGGACGAGAAGGAAGGCGCGTTTATAGACAGCAAGGGCGAGGTGATCGGTTATCCCGAGGAAATGTTCAGGGCGGAAGCCGGAAGTGCGGGGGAGGAACCGGAAGAGGAAGAAGAGGAAATGGAAGACGTGGAAGCGATGAAACATGATGGGGTAGAACCTTCCGGAGAAATCGCCCTAGACGAGGAAGGGGAACTGGAACAGGCCGCTGCTAATGGAGAAGTTTTGGCTACGCATCATCTGGTCTATGGAGATGATGGACAAGTACCCAAAATATGATTTTTAAAATTTTTTTTATTAGTTACTATTTTGTTAGGTGCAAGTTGAATGAACACGATTGTAACCATTAAATAGTGGACTAATATCTAATTCATACGTGAATTTAAAGAACAGTAAATGATTCCATGAATGATTGATGATAATTGTGTATTATGTAGGATTGATCTATTAAAATTGTAAATTAGGAATACTAAGCAGGTTAAATGAAGCTTATTTTTACAGGTATTGTATACTTACTTACTGTTATTGTTTAGCTCTTATTTATTGTAAATACTTTTACCCACGTATAACGTACAAAATATTTTATTATTAATTAATTATTATTCATTTTATATGATACATTTTAATAGTATTGTTTTATTTAATTTATTAACTATTAATTTAATTATTAACTATTATAGTAATAAATTATTATTATGATATATTATATTAATATTATAACATACATAATTTTTAATATACATGTGTAAATATATATATTATTTTTACATGTAAATTATGATAGGTTTTATTATTATTGTTATTTGTACGTAATGTAATTAAAGTTTGCGTATGTCTAAACAGGTGAGGCTAATCCTGGGTAGCGGCAACGCTGCCGGAGCATCAGAAGTAGTTACCGGAGCTACCGACGAAAACGAGGATCTCTCTGTGAGCCACGCCTTCGTCGAGGCCAACGGTCAGATCGTCATCCTGCAGCCCGACGGAAGTGCTGTCCTAGCGCCGCCTGGCGGACAGCTGCTCGACACAGGGGACGGTCAGCTGATTCTGCTCCAGACCCTGGAAGACGGGACGCAGACCGCTGTTGCTTATACAGCAGCACCGCAGGTATATTTCAACTGGACTGTTGCTAATGTTATTTCATACTTTGTATTATAATTTATTATTATATTATATTATATTATTGCTTTATTATATTTTATTATACTTTTGCTGTTCGTTAGAAATCTTGTCATGAAAGTAAATCTGTCGAATCCGGGGACACGGTAGGGATTTGTCCATAAACAAGTGCAGCGTGTCCAACTATTCGACAGATTTGTCAATAGTAGTGTTAGTACTATTGTTATTACTCACTACTAGTGAATTTGTCATATCCGGAGACACTATAGTTATTTACCGGTAAGCACGCACAGCGTGTCCAACTACTCGACAGATTTTTACTCTTATTATTCGTACTACTACTACTGTTAATACTGCTAGTACTTTTACTGCTGCAGCTAAATATTCTTACTACTACAATTACTACTACTACTTAGTCGTACCACTATTACTGCTACCACTACTATCCACCATTACTACTATTACTATCAGTATTACTACTACTACTACTCTTGCTGTTACACTACCACTAATGCTAGTGCTTTTACGACATACCACTACTTCTACTATTACTACGACCACTTTTACTGCTACCGCCGTTGTTACACACTAGCACTGATCCTAGTACTTATACTGCCGAATTCTACTACTGCGTGTAATACTATTACCACCACTGTCTCTACTACTACTACTACTACTATAGTTCCAGAAATATTAAACCAATTTGCTATTGTCATTGAAGGACCCACTGCAGCAAGGGGAGGTTGCGGAAGAGACTGGAGAGGCTGAGGAAGTAGATACCAAACCTGACGTGGGCGAATCCAATCAGGACGCTGTGCAGACCCTAATAGACGCAGTACAGGAACTGATTGATAATAGAGACAAACCAAGTTAAAATTACATCTTTTTATATACACCCGGACGAGAAAAAAAGTGAAGAATCGAAAAAAAAGAGAAAAAGTTGGAAAATAGAGAAAGTTAAAAAGTGTATTTTGTTTTTCCTTCTGAGTAGAAATATTGCTCCTCGTTTATTTTTTGTAACTGTTCATTTCTTTCTCATCTATAAAGGATTTCTTGTGGTCCGTAAGAAGAAGAAAAAAGTTAATCCGAGATTTCATTTGTATTCAAACAGTTAAATACACTGGAGTTTTCGTTTGCTAGGGAATGATGTTCCACGTGCTAAAATAAACATAAATAATAAATAGATGTATTATAAAGATATAAAGATTATGATAATAATAATCTTAAAGACTTGTTTAACTGAACAGTTTTGTACGTGAATGCAATAAAAACTTCGCTATTTTCACCAGTGTATTATCAAAATCTAACGTTCCGGTCTAAACTAAATGCGTTCAATACACATCAAAAGTACTTGTCGATCATCATCTATGTACCATCATCCAAAAGCACTTATCATCACCCATGAAGACGTCTAGTTAATAGGGAGCATGTTTTCAAACCCCACTACAACCCAGTGCATCTCCTGTGTTTCTCATAAGCCATTGAAGTACATGGCCGTTGCACTGGGCTGTAGTGAGGTTTGTAAATGCGCTAACAGGGAAACCTTCCGTAGAACCTTAGTTCAGGCTATCAGTGAGCCGTTCCAGGAGGCCAGAAAGCACTTGAAGCCAAGTCAGCGTCGAAGACACCGCGCTCAGCAAGCGACTCGACCAGGATGTTACCAAACTTGGCGAAGTTTTCACGGTTCACTCTGCGAGAAAAGTGAGTATGGCCTATATAGACGAGCTGTCCGACAAGAACCTGGTCGTTTTCCAAGTTGTCGATAATCACATCCATTCGTTATAAACCTAATGGCAATCTGAATAAATCGAATTTTTACTTGGAAATTGTTATGTTACATAACGTTTGGGCTGCTTAGATCCTTGGGAGTCGGCATGCCATCGACAATAAATGTTGTATGCACCAACTCAGGTAGACTTCGGCAGCTGGTCTTGTCAGCATGCCGGAGAAGATAATATCAGGTAAAATCGTGAATCATACCGATACATTTACAAGGAACGGAATGAACTGTTCTGGTGGCAGATCTCGACAAGTACAATAGACTCAACAACCAGTTGTGAAAAAATCGCGTGGTGCGGATTGCGTCAGTAAGATACGGTCCTTCTTCCTAGTAGCTCCGCAACTCGTTAGACAAGCCTCACACATTTGACTTTGTTCTATAGTCCTGCCTAAAGGATTGCTTTTAGCCAGCGTACCAGTTCGCAGTTGCCGAAGAAAAGGCGCAAGAAGCGTAATAGCGAATCGAACATGGGATGTAAGATTCTCTTGCTGTACCAGTAACAGTTTGCTATCACAAAATATTTTAAACTTAAACAGAAAACGGAGGCTTGATACCGTTACTTTGTCTAGCACTCCTAAGACGGATAGAGTCTGAAGCATATGTTCATATTTCACCCTTATCTACAAATGACAATATTTCTGCGAGTTTCTGCATTATTTCTGCAAATTTCTCTTTGAACAAAACATTGTGCCTTACAGTTGAGAAACTGACCATGGCGCTTCAACCCCTATGGGACTCTGAATAGTGCAGCTTTACACAGTTAGATAAAACAAACTGCAGCTGTGAAGGTATTATGAACACTGAGCAAAAGTTTTCATGTTCTAAAGGTGCAAGACGAAATACCACACATGCTCAGTAACACTAGTTAGTGTCAAGTTTATGGACAAGTGTGGACTATAAGGGAAACGAGGCAAGTATATTTTTGCCATGCTACCACTAACAAAGGATGTTAGAACATTTTAGAGGAAGAACTTCGGATCTAGACCTTGCGTTTGGTGCCAACACTGGGACGCATTCTGACAGCTCTTCTCTGTCCAGCACGGAAATATGACCGGAGGACAATTCAGGAAAATATGGTAAACGCTCAGGAAACTTTGATATCGAAGTTACCGTGCAACCGTAAAATAGAATCATTTAATGTGAGCTGTAACAAGACAGGGTATTAATGTTGGTTACTTAAAACATTTCCCGTAAAAGGGCATGCCAGCTATCGATGAAAACTGTTTTGGAAGATTCCAGGCAGTTTTGGTGACGTTGCCCTTTCTTTCGGGATAGGAGTACGTTTACAGGTCTTTAACCTAGTGGTCCTTCTCTTTGGGGGAAAATTCGACATGGTAAAAGATATTCTGAGACGAGACACTGAATTCGTTGAGAAGGTTTGTTCAACTGTTGTGCAGCTATACATTCAATTCTCAGAAAACGGCGGGTTGGATTTGCTGATACTCATAATTCTTATTAGTTACTTGGAAGTGACTTTACGTAGATCAGTAAGCTCGATTACTGTATAACGCAATGGTTCAGCACTGTATTGTGAAGCAACGACATGTGAACAAGTGAAATCTGGTTTATAGAGCAAGAACTACAAAATTGACGGCAGTAGGCTATCAGTTTCTAGGTTCAAAACTTTGAAGAAAACGAATACAGCTACGAGTTTCTTTAGTGATGTTCAGCACTGCTCAGAACTTCAAGCTTCTGCAAGTACAGCCATCGCGCAATGCATCTGTTGCAGATGAGTAATGTGTTCAATGTGCTGCAGATAGAGTAGTGTCTCTTTCTGTTCTAAACTGAGTGGTGTCTTCTCTCTGTTGTAGAAAGGGTAAGTTTTTTGTTGTGTTGTAGAAAGAGAAGTCTTCCCTCTGTTCTAAACATAGTGTTTCCCCTGTGTTGTAGAAGGAGTAAGTGGTCTTCTCTCTGCTCTAAACAGACTTAGTGTCTCCTCTGCGTTGTAGAAAGAGAAGTTTTTTCTTGTGTTGTAGAAAGAGAAGTGTCTTCTCTGTGTTGTAGAAGTAGTAGTGTCTTCCGTGTGTTGTAGAAAGGGTTGCGTCTTCTCTTTGTTCTTGACAGAGCATAAAACGAAAGTAAAGGAAAGTTTCATTTTCGAAGAAATGCTAGCTGACACGGACACGGTATCCGTATACGTTTACTGAATATACTTATACTGAATATGTCTGTCAAAACCCCATCAGATGGGGTTGACACTCTTGTTAATTTATTCTCCAGTTATTGTCGTGAGTTCATCTGGGGCACATGGCGCTAATTCAACTTAGGTCATAAACACTAACTGTTGAGGCTGTGAAATTATAAAATTGAAAACAAACGAATAATTAATCAAACTCGAAAACGTAGTAGTAATGTTCTTCAACCGAGAATCGCAAATTTCTTCGGGAAAAGCAGAAGAAAAGAATCAGGCTCTAACGAGGTAAGCGAACGTTCCAAATAAAATATAATCCAATGTTTTTTTCGGAAGATTATTACTTATTGATCGACTTACTGATACTGACTTATTGTTCGAGCCATCAAAATTCCGTGTCAAGAAAAACTGGAATGGAACAACTGTTCCGAATTTCAGCATCAGGAAGCTGCGCAGCTTACATTAAGCAATCCTGATGGCCAATTTAAGACTGGAATTCGTTGCCCAAAATGCTTTACCCCAAGAATATGATTTGGAAGAGCCGTTTCATCCCTCTGTCACTTTGGTTTTCCTTAAGGAGGATAAGAATCCTTGATCATGCAGAAGTTTCCGGGAAGAATCGCCCCATGTCACTTTTCGCCCCACTCGGAAAAGTGGGGCGAAAAGGTGGGGCGAAAAAGTGGGGATACCTCGAGGCCCCCCGGAGGGCCTCAAGCACAGCATCAGTTTCGCCCGGGACTAGAAGCCCGAGGCAACTGAAAAAAATCACAAAATCACGGGGTTGCGTGCATTCGCATCGCTGCCTCGATCGGAAGTGAACCACAGTATAGGTATTAATAGTATGGGAACGAGCCCTATCTCCCCATGTTAACGCCGGGAGCGCGAAAGTGGCGCATCGCTGAACGAAAATCGAACTACTAAGCCTTGGACTGCGCAGACGCGAAAAACTAACGACGCTTAATACAAAAACGTGTTGACAACTCGTCTTGCCGATAAAGACAAAAAGGGAAAATTTGCGTTAGTTTTCTGAAAAATTCAATCATGCGTATATTATCCTATATTTTTAAGTATCGCATTTTTAAAGTACCCTATATTTTTTTATTAAAATAATGCGATGAGACAACGTCGGAACCATTACACCACCACCGAAAGATACTGATCACACAAAATAGAACACCAAAATGAGGAAAACACGCTTAGGAAACTATCAAAAGTTCATCCGTCTATAGAATAGAAAAATTTTCTTTTTCGCACATGTTATTAAACAACGTAACATGTTAAGGAATGATGCTGAAGCACCACGAAACAATTTGCAGCAAAACACGTATGTGCACATATGCATCACATAACTTAGTCATTGTGAATTACAAAATTCACACAAAAAAATGATGCATGCTTAACATATGTTAATTTCTGGCGTTTGGACGTCCGAGCGTTTCGCTAATTTCTCGATTGAAACATTTAACACTATATAGAATTCTGAGGTGAACATAATGGTACAAGAGGTATTGTCTTAGGAAAGTTGAGCATGGCGGAGTAAAAGGAATGGGCTCCATCTTCTCAACCAGGTGGGACTTTACGTTAGGCAGATGGCAAAAGTTTTGATAGTATTTTTGGAAAACAAATTCAAGTTTTACAAAGTACTCCGTCGCCTCGATGGATGGTACTACGAGTGCTGGAGTATCCATGTCATAGTTTTTTTTTACTGACGAAATGAGACGGACCCAGTACACCGTTATCAGAGACAAACCAGTCTTTACATAGACGGCAATCATGGCTCAGCAGAAGCTGCTTTACAGTATACCCTGTTACACATTGGAAAGCCATCTTTTCGACAGGGTCGCTCTATACGAAGCGGAAAAAGAGGAAGTATTAGTATTGTAAGGTAAGACAATTTGTAGAAACCATTGTACCAAAAAGGGAACAAGGTTGAAAGAATCCGCAGCAGAAGTACTGGCTTTTCGGAGTCAGTATGGGGACTTGGTATCGTATCCTTTGGAAAGAGAGACTGTTTGTCATTCATAAAACTGAAAGATAAACAACAGTAACTTACCGCAATTGGTAGTGTCCGTTCATCCAGGAGGGTCAAGTCTGGATTACGGTTCACACGATATTGTTCTACTGTAAACTCCTGCGAGACAGGCGCGTCGCTTGGTTCCTAATAGTAAAATGCAATACAGTGAAAATGGATCAGCGAACTTCCTTTGCAGAATACCTTTCGGTGGGTTACTCTCTCCTGGTGTCGTTTCCCTGCGGATGACGTTACCGGCTAAGCGACAGCTTGGTCTTCTTCGCAATTTTTGCTGGCAGACCGGAACATGGACACAAGGTTTTTCTGAAAAATGCGCCGAAAAGTATGGGAAAAGCGATTAGGCGAAGGATTTAAGCACCAGCCTCCACAAAAGCGAATTTGTCCGAACAAATTTTCCAGGGATCCCGGTTCAGTCTTCTAGTAAGCAAAAAATTAAGTCCTATACCGCGAAGTTCGCTGATGAGCTCCAGTAAAGCATTTATATTTTGTATCCAGTCTTTGAAACATCGCACAGTCAACACTGGAGACTTTTTCCTCTCATCGTAGACTATAATGGTCTGGATACACTTGCGAAGTTTGTACAACTCTGTGATGTGATAATTGTCAGCGATCGAATCTAGCTTAATAGCTCGACGCAGTTTCTTGGGGCCATTTAAGGATGAACTGTTGAAGATGTCAAACAACTTGTCGAACAGGGGCGTCATTGTGGGGGGGGGGGGCACGAGTGGCAACGCCACCCCTGAGGTCGGGGAGTTTTTACAACTTTTTCTTCTCCATTCCGTGGTAATATTCAGCTGGGTGGCAGACCAGATACAGGAAGAATGAAATCGAGCTACGACGAAGGTGAACCTCAATAAAGTGGACTGTTAACTAATGCGAGCCGTTCAAGATTTTGAAATCCTTTGTTTAATGTATCAGTACAAATCGATTTTCTCAATCGCGGTAACTTCAATCGTTCAAAGTATCAGTCTTTCGTTCTGGAGAACACCTAATACCTCAATCCAGGGATGACCAAATGCGCACGGAGGAATTCTCCAAGACGTTTCGCAGGAAGTACATAATAAAGGATAGGCGAAAACTGGGCATAGCGCTACCCCATCGAGAAGGTTGAAGAGAGTTTCATCTAGACCCAGAGATACCGATACCCGCCTAAAAACTACAACTTGAAGACGATGAGCTTATTGATGTACCTCGAAAAGTCATTAAACCCATAGAGTTCAAAAGACCAATAGAATAAATCGATGCGCCTATACGACAACATGGAGCTTTTCGACCCGACTGACCGTACAGTTTTCTTTGTCCCAAAGTTTTTTTACTTCTGAACTCATCGAAGTCGTTGGACTGGACGGAATTGTTGTTAGTCCACTAAGTGCCTCCTACATTGTGGCAAATAATGCGAGAATCCCACACTTTACAATTCATTCTCCTTATATGCCATGATTTCACCTGCAGTAGAACTTGCCTGAATTTTTAAATCTTTGCAATCGACGGCTTACTGTGCACCTAAATGGCACCACCATCAAGGAAGTTGGTCTTTTTCTCATCTCTGTGCCGTAAAGAATTATTTAAGATCCACGAAGGTTGACGGAAGATCGGTGATCTACCCTAATCGCCAAATTTTACAACTCAGAAATGCTCCCAAAAAGTTTCACCTCGCTTAAATCAAGGAAGTGTCAGAGTAACCCCCGATAACGAATCTGATTCCTGGAAGCTCCAGAAACACTTTTCACGTCCAGCGTATAAACTGGCACATAGGTAAGATTCAGAGTTCAAGTAGTAATCAACGAGTAAGACCAAGCGATGTTACTAATCCACGTAAAGAGCAGCATGGAGGATTTCATGGTTTGCCACCCCAGGTTTCAATCTGAAATGACGCCCCTGCTGTCGAAGCGAGACGCAATGTTTGCCAAACCCAGGTATTGGTGAGGAACACGACGATGTATGACGTACGTAACTGCTGCCGCTCTGACGGAGTGACTGAGGACTTGAGTTGCAAATTTGACTCTCATTTTGGAGAATGAATTCAAATTTATGTGAGAAGGCGAAAGTCTCGGTGTGAGCTTTAATTTGTTCATCTTCTGTAGATCGTATTTCCTCACCAGCTGTGTCCAGTTGGCTACCTGAGAACCGAAACTTCAGCGAAGATTTCTGAAGGTTGTTCCTTACACTTTTCACCAAGTGTGGGGCATCGAGCATGTAGTAGTACTTCTTCGATCGGTGGAAGAAATATGGCTTTTCTGGAGAGGTACCTAGTTATTTGAAAATTACAACAGGCGATAAATCAGGACAACCTTAAGTAAGTATTACCTAAGAGATTTGCCACACCAGAGAAATTTGATCCTTGATTGGAAGTTACAACGCGGACATCGGCTCCAGCCTCACTCAACGCGTCTAAACATTGTGGAAGAAGTTCTTTTGTCTTATATCCGTCAAGACTGTCCCCACAAAATATGTAGCCGATCGGAAGCTTCCAATTGTTCGTCAAGCCGCGAACCATAAAAGTAAGGGAATAAGACGCAAGCTTTTCGGAACCCTTCCCATCGCCGAAGTCTTCGTATCCTATGACTTCGTCCCGGTGTTTGACATAGAATAGGTGTTTTTGCAAGGACATCTCGTCAACTAGTAACGTAACTGCCTACGTTCCCGGTAAAATGAGGTGTAAAAATATGACAAATTATAATTCATAATTACATATATTATAATAAATTAAGTTATGAAAGATACGCACATAAATTAACAGGACCGACAGTTAGGAGAACCTTGCCTTGAGGTTTATCGGTTGCATCCATTTAGCCTTTACGACTTTCAAAGCGTCGGGCGAAATACCCCATCCAACTTCGATATCCTCAACCAAATACGCAAACTGCGATTGGTTGGGAGGACAAACATATCCCTTAGGCGGTTGCAAGCAGAGTTCCCGAGGAAGCTCAGTGTAAAGGCAGCGCATTTCTCCTGCTCTGTGTACGATCTTTGTCGTTGTGGGATGTTGGCGTTCCTCAATTGAGATTGGACGAAGGATGCGACGTGAGGAGGAAGCTGGGTTCCGCTCTGCTGTAGATACTCCGTGAAGGTGGCTTTTTTAAGCTTGCAGATTTCTGCCTCAAGATCGTTATTTTTCTACGTCGTCCTACGCAAGGTAGCTTTTAGGCTCTCTTTCGCAGTGTTTGCTTTTCTGAGAGCATGGCGAAGATTTTTCACTTTCGTAAGGAGCTTCGTCTCAGATTCGGAACGATGCTTGGCTGGTCTTCCACCCCGTCTAGGTGTGATTTCGGATCCAGGAACCACGTTTTGTTCTACTGCCTGACCGCTGGGGGTTGGCTCGCTTGAGTGTGACGAATTTCCTAAACATAAGGAAGAATTCGAAATCCAGAGATTCTGGTGCTGTAATTACTTGTACCGTCAAGGGTGATCCTTTCATCCTCACTTGATATGCAGTCTATCGGATGAGCTAATTTCTTGGGCAGCGTTGTATCGGGCAGTGAAGTTCTGGACCTCTTGATTGGCCCGTGACGAGCCGACAGTTCATTTAATTCTGGCGGCACTTGATCGAACGGGACAGACCTTTCTAACTGTGTCATTGGATCTTCTACTTGTAATATAGAATTCGTTTTTGCATTATGTACTAAGATGTAGTAAAATATAGGAACCATCGAAGGGTAATGCTTTACGTATAAGTTTCCTTCGGAGAGTGCTTGTGTAAGCATCAGTAGGAAAATGCCTCTCACAAAGTACCCGTTTTCGCTTGGATTTTTCTGAAAGTGACGCAGCTAAGAGATCTTGTCGATTGACTCTGCGCGCCCACTCCGAAAATCTAAAAGAACAAAACTTACTGTCTTGAAAACCGTGGGTTTAACGACAAACTTGAAAAGATGCAAGCAGTGACAAGGTGTTAACTAGTAAGCTCATTTATTAAAAAAATTGATTTATACCTTTCGTCAGATGGGAACGAGTGATAGCGCAGGCCGGAAGCAGACTTATTACTATTTCGGCGATTTGCAGCCGCACATTTTTTCTCACCAACTACCATGATTGCTCACTTTTACGTTAGTTTATAGATTTAACAATCTCAATATTTTCGCACCTTTGCACTGCCAGTGTTACTGTACTGTAATGGTGCTTTTCGGACTTCTCAAAATTCGCAAACTTTTCTGAGCTACGCACTACAAGGATTGCCTTACCCTAGACTTAATATTTTCTTCTCCGTTTTTCATTTTCACTCCTATAATTATTAGGGTTGATATCTTATGTTGCTGTACACAGACTTTAAGCACATTAAATATTAATATGTTGACGTTGTTGATATGATAAATCATTTTTTATATTCATTGAACATCCACATGTGCCATGTTTTCATTCTGTACTACTTTTACGCACGCCATACATTAGAAGGCAAAATTGCAAATGAACGTAATTCGTGGCTAAAATACATAGAAACTTTAACACTAATAGGTTTTTGTGATGCTGAAATGCATAGTATATAATAATCATTGCATAGCACTTCGTTATGTTCAAACATCAGTTCTTGATGTGCAACATTCCATGTTTAGGTACATATGTTACTAAATAGAAGGCACGAGCGAGATAATTTCTCTGTTATATTTTTGTGTTATCAGTATCTTTTGGTGGTGGTGTAATGGTTCCGACATTGTCTCCTCGCAATATTTAATAAAAAAATATAGGATACTTTAAAAATCTTTTTTCCGTTTTTTCGTTTTCCACTTCTGTGCAGTCCAAGGCTTCGTAGTTCAATTTCGTTCAGCGGCGCGCCACTTTCGCGCTCCCGGCGTTAACATGGGGAGATAGGGCTCGTTCCCATACTGTTAATGCCTATACTGTGAAGTGAACTAAGCAAAACAGACTGGGTTCAGTTGCCCTTTATAGCGCCCGAAACAGGGGCCAACTGAATCCGCCATTCCTAGAACCTGAGAATTATAATCTCAATTTTAAAGCTTCGTTTCATGGAACTGGACTGAAATGTTATCAATCCGCCAAGTTAATCTATTGTATAAAATTAAAGTTAATTTGCTTTGAACTAAATTAGCTTTATAACTATTCCAGAATCCTTTCAGTTGCAATTTATTGATAATTAGGTAATAATTAAGTTTAAAATGTCAAGTTTACTTCAGAAACTCGTAGGGAGATCAAGCTCCTCCAACACATAGATTTTCAAATAACCAGCTTGCATAGATTGAATCTTTATTTCAATCCAGGCTCTAGTAATGCTTTAATCCATGTAACTGCACTGATATTTTAATTATTTTGAATAATTTATAGCTGTGGCTAAATATAATCTTAAAACTTCTACTTTAAGAATACAGCAGTCTCGAAACATATGATATTTAAATAACGATGGAACAGAATAACAGAAACTTGTGATGCTGTTCATATGTCGCTTTTGCATAGTTGAAACTAATACATTAGTTAAATTAGATCATAGCGGGTTCAAGTATGTCTGAACCAAAATTCAATTTTAAATGCTACATGTATAACTATTAGACTTTGTGTTATACTTCGAGAATCTTGAGTATCTCGGAGTCTTCTTGAGAATCTTCTGAAGAATGTTTCAATGTTGAGAATGTTCAGGGAACGAATAAAATTCATATAATTACTTTAAAAAGTCTTGTATCCCAATCCTTCATTTCATCTTGGATTTTAGAACGGATTACATTAAGAACTTACGAGTTCTCATGTCTTAACGTAGAGGATCTTGAGTCCTGAGTCAATTATCACTTAAGAATGTTGAGTTTTTCAGTGATCATCTAGATATTTAGTTTTGAAACTGATATCCACGGAACCTTGACTTTTGATTTGACAGTTTACGGAACATTCAATTTAAATCTTTTGGATATAGCTTTCGAAAAGATTTTCTGAGAGAATCTCTAATTTTGAATGAATTGTTTGAGGGAAGTTAATTTTATATTGATTTCCTAAAGAAGCTTTGATCCCGAGACCGTTATTATTAAAAAATAGTGAATTTTCGACTATTTTTTCTCAAATTTCTGAGATCGACCACTCACAGTAGATTGAATTTACGTATCGTTCTGCATCGATCCTAAATAGTGAATTGATTACTTGATCATATTCTCACTGACTTGACTGAGATGTAAATCTTCGAGCCATTCCTCCAAACTTGAAGCTTCTAATAATTTCGTAACGAGCATCAAATGTCGAATCACTTGTAGACCTCCAACTTGAGACGCATGTGCTTGAAATTAATTGCTACTACTAGAGAATAAAGGTTGAATTATTAAATTAACGGGAACATTAAATAGTTTATTGTATCTAATGTTATAGAGCTAACTTCAAAATTGAAATTTTGAACTCGATCAATAGCAAAAGATTTTTGAATGTACACTATTAAAAATAAACTATAAGTTATTTCGTATTCAGGCTCTACTTAAAGGCATGAATTCTAATTCTCATCTAGTGCTTAGACGTGATGGAAGGGCTTGATCTCCTTACTTGAGTTTCTGAAGTAAACTTAACATTTCAAACTTAATTATTACTTGTCGATAAACTACAACTGAACGGATTCTGGAATAGTTATAAAGCTGATTTAATTCAAAACAAATTAAATTTTATTTATATAACGGATCGACTTGGCCTGGCGGATTAATAAAATTTCAGTGAAGTTCCATGAAATGAAGCTTAAAGGTTGGGATTAAATTTGTCAGGTTCTACGAAAGGTGGATTAAGATGGCGCCTGTATATCGGACAGTAAAAAGGGCAACTGCATTGAGTTCCCATGTTAGTTCACTTCCAGCCGAGGTAGCGACGCACACGCACGCTACTTCGTGATTTTTTTGCATTCTGTCGTTTGCTCCGGGGCTTTCTGGTCTCGAGCAAAGCTCATGCTATATTCGACGTCTCTGTGTGAGTGTGGGACTGAGACTCGAGGCTACCCCTCCTCCCTGCCCCCGCTTATTTTTTTCGCCCCACTTTTTGGGGTGGGGCGAAAAGTGACATGGGGCGATTTTTCCCAAGACCATGCAGAACTGCTTGGTTTCAAGATTTCCCATTCTTACAGTGCCGTACTGAGCGATTCAGTAACTCTGCCACCCTTGCAACCTTCCTACCGCTGAGGTGTTTTGATCATCATCAAGAAACTGCTTTCGTCAATGAGGGATTCAGTAACTACAAGGAGGTAACTAAAACATTCATGGACCACAACAAGAGCTCGACCCACATAATTGTTATGACAGCCCACAAATCTGGAAAAGCCAAACATCAGCTGAAGCTTAGCTCAGTTCAAGTAGCCAAGCAGCAAACAGAAATAGACAGGCAATGCCAGTGTTTATCAGCTCTCTTTGATATCTTGAGGGGATCGGACACGTTTTAAGAGGACGCGAACCTGAAACTTCTAATTTGTCTATGCTATTCGAGGAAAGAAAGAGCGGCGTACTGGCGTTTAAGAAGTGGCTTCAGCGCAGTGATAAGTGGTCGAGCAGGGTATAAGAACGAACTTCTCTAGACTATGGCTCACGAACTTCCAAGGCAGCTAGCAAGAGAACTGCATTACCAGCCATTCTTCTCTGTTACCGTTGACGGTACTACTGACAAAGGTGGCAAGGGACAGCTTTCCGTTGACGTACGCTATGTTGCAGATAGTCTTAAAGTACAAGAACTTGCCCTCGGTTTGGATGATCCACTTGACGGAACGGCAGGTTGTATTTTCTCAGCAATGTGCGATGTATTTCTAAGACTTTCTTTGAACTTTGAAAAACTACATGTCCATTGTTTTGATGGATCGTTGAACATGTCCGGGAGTATAACTGCGTGAGAGCACTGGTTAGCTCACAAAAAACGAAGTCTATGTAACTTCGTTGTTAATAATTCTCTTGAACTTGGTGTTCAAGAAACCATAAGGGAATGTCAACTTATTTGTGATGTAATGGTTGCAGTTTGAAATATGATGTACAGCATTCGGGAGTCTGCAAAGTGAAGAAAGACTTAAAATAATACGGAAATCTCGTTGGTGCTGCAATAGGGGGTACAACAAAGAAAATGAAGTCTGTATTTGATGGTCTTCACACCAGAAAATCCCCCCGCAATTAATTGCATTACGCCTGACACGATGGGCGGTTAAGTGCAAAGCTCTCCCTAGGTTCATAGAAAACTATGAAGGAGTCCAAGGTACCTCAGATGAAATCATGTATGATATGGGAACAAAACCTTAAACAAAGAATCAAGCTTTCTGGGTACAGGAGCAAAATGGATACGATTGCGTTTAACTTCGGTCTTGTTGGAGCTGGAAAATTATTAAGGCCTTGTGAGACACTCGGCTGTGTTCTACAGAAGCCCGATAGATTTGAATTGGATTGTTTTAGAAATCCCTCGAGACCCTGCCAGCAAATAATTCAAGAGAGTAAGGGTAATTTTTATTTAAGTCTGTTGCACCTATTCCAGCAAATCATTTATTGTTTTCGTAACATAGAAGCTTCAGGCGATTCTCAGGAAGAAAGTTAATGTGACGCCCCTTTAGTTGACGTCGGGAAGTCCCGAAAAATTAATCACGAGGGTTCTGAGAGTCACATTTTCAACGTCTACCCCAAGGGCGTCATTTCACATTGAAACCTGGGGTGGCAAACTATGAAATCCTCCATGCTGCTCTTTACGTGGATTAGTAACATCGCTTGGTCTTACTCGCTGATTACTACTTTAACTCTGAACCTTACCTATGTGCCAGTTTATACGCTGGACGTGAAAAGTGTTTCTGGAGCTTCCAGGAATCAGATACGTTATCGGGGGTTACTCTGACACTTCCTTGAATTAAGCGAGGTGAAACTTTTTGAAAGCATTTCTGAGTTGTAAAATTTGGTGACTAGGTTAGATCACCGGTCTTCCGTCAACCTTCGTGGATCTTAAATAATTCTTTACGGCACAGAGATGAGAAAAAGACCAACTTCCTTGATGGTGGTGCCATTTAGGTGCACAGTAAGCCGTCGATTGCAAAGATTTAAAAATTCAGGCAAGTTCTACTGCAGGTGAAATCATGGCATATAAGGAGAATGAATTGTAAAGTGGGGGATTCTCGCATTATTTGCCACAATGTAGGAGGCACTTAGTGGACTAACAACAATTCCGTTCAGTCCAACGACTTCGATGAGTTCAGAAGTAAAAAAAACTTTGGGACAAAGAAAACTGTACGGTCAGTCGGGTCGAAAAGCTCCATGTTGTCGTATAGGCGCATCGATTTATTCTATTGGTCTTTTGAACTCTATGGGTTTAATGACTTTTCGAGGTACATCAATAAGCTCATCGTCTTCAAGTTGTAGTTTTTAGGCGGGTATCGGTATCTCTGGGTCTAGATGAAACTCTCTTCAACCTTCTCGATGGGGTAGCGCTATGCCCAGTTTTCGCCTATCCTTTATTATGTACTTCCTGCGAAACGTCTTGGAGAATTCCTCCGTGCGCATTTGGTCTTCCCTGGATTGAGGTATTAGGTGTTCTCCAGAACGAAAGACTGATACTTTAAACGATTGAAGTTGCCGCGATTGAGAAAATCGATTGGTACTGATACTTAAAAGAAAGGATTTCAAAATCTTGAATGGCTCGAATAATTAACAGTCCGCTTTATTGAAGTTCACCTTCGTCGTAGCTCGATTTCATTCTTCCTGTGTCTGGTCTGCCACCCAGCTGAATATTACCACGGAATGGAGAACAAAAAGTTGTAAAAACTCCCCGACCTCAAGGGTGGCGTTGCCACCCCTGCACCCCCCCCCCAAATGACCCCCCTGTTGACAAGATGGTACTTCCCTGTAAGGAAAATCACGGGACCATGCCAGAAAACCTTCGAGAAGAGCTTTCTGCGTACGTCAGCGAGTCGCTGATAGAACACTTCAACCCTTTGTCTACTGATAAGAGAAGGCTTAAGTATATGCAAGAAGAATTTGTAATGGTGATGCCTGAAAAGCGAGTCTTAGCACAGAGCGATGGAGAGAGAAGCATGGGTACTAAACCGAGAACATTCGTTTATGTACCCATAGTCGAACAAATAAATCTTTTGCTACAAAATCCCAATTTTGTTGCAGAGTTAAAAAGTACAAGGCACAACGATAGCAATGTGTTTTTTTGTGTTGGCTATGGATCGAGATACAAGTCTTTTCCAGTTGACCCAGACGCAGATGTCACGCTTCAGTTGATACTCTACTACGACGACTTGGAAACATGCAATCCTCTAGGGAGCAAAAATAAAATTCATAAACTCGGGATGTTTTACTTCATTCTGGCAAATGTAGATTTCAAGAATCGATCGAATTTGAGGGCAATCAACTTGGCGTGCATTGCTAAAACTGAGGACATCAAAAGATACGGTGTCGACGGGATCCTAGATTCGCTGGTTCAGGACCTGAAGAAACTAGAAACGGGATTTGAGATTTTAGCCAGTGGGTCCAAGTTAAAAGTAACCGCTCGAGTCTGTGCCATCGTGGTGGACAATTTAGGAAGCCACATTCTTGCAGGCTTCAAAGAAGGATTTACAGCTGTTAGGCCTTGTCGTTTTTGCCTGACGACTGCGGATTCAATGCATGATCGCTTCAAGGAATCAATGTTTAAGCTTCGCAGCAGGAAAGAGCACGAAGAGCAGTGTGCCAGCATCGATGTGGCACAAAGCCCTGTTCTCAAGAAACATCTTTCCATGTTGTACGGCATCAACAGGAATACCATTCTGAATAGTTTAAGTTATTTTCACGTAACAAATGGGGGAATGACACCAGATGTAATGCACGATCTCTTGTTGGTGTGCTTCCTTTGACCCAAAGGGAAATGCTGAGAATTTTTATTTTGAAGAGAAAATATTTCTCGTTGGAGCTTCTCAATCGCGGCATCCAGCAAATCAATTATGGCATTTTGGAAATAAAAAATAAACCAACCATCATTGACCCCTAGATTTTTACAAAAAAAAGGACATATCCGTCAAAGTGCCTCTCAGTGCTGGCAGTTAAGCGTGATGTTGCCTTTAGTTATCGCATCGTTTATACCTCCTCACAACAAAGTGTGGAGGTGCTATCTCGCGCTGCTGCAAGTTTGTCGGATACCATTTGCCCGAGAAATTTCCAAAGATCTGATTGCGGTTCTGGAAACGTCGGTTCATGAGTATCTACAGTCATTTGTTACCGAGATCAGACCTCGTCTGATCCCTAAACAACATATCCTGGTCCATTATCCCACCTCATGGAACAGCTAGGTCCGCTCTCGAAACTGTGAGCAATGCGTTTCGAAGCGAAAAATGGGTGGTAAAAAAGATTGGCTAGAACAATTGGGAGCCTAGGTTATACCCTAGCTCTACGAAAATAAAAATCACAGGCAGTATATGCCAAACAATACGGCCGGGAGTCGATCCTCAGCAAGATAAAACGTAAAACAAGCGTCAGTGTTTCCCAATTGCCATGGGGTGGCCAACTCGGATCCCTGTTAGGTGTAGAGACATTAGTCGATTTGTACGTTGACGAAGTTGAATGCGTCAACATCAGGTCATTAGCATGCAAGATAAATCATGGCTACATCCTTTCCTATGTCGATGACCATTATGAGAATCCCCAGTTTGGGTCACTGAACAACATTTATTTGAAAGGAGAGAGATTTTTTTTAAATTTGCGGATGCAAAAAAATTCTGAAATTTTCCCACCATTTTCAAGCATACAAAATAGCAGAAAGAACCACTTGTAACTCTTCTGCAATGGCCCACTACGTTGTAGTGGAATTCGATAAACTGCGAGACATAACTTTGTATCATCCCCACCCCATATTTCGGGAAACCATTCCATGTAAAAACATTTATAACAATGACGACAACGCCAATTTTATTGTTGTCAAATCATATACAGGGGGTTTTTCGAAGGATGATTAATTAGTTTACTGAGCTTGTCGAACTATATATGCCGTGATGTGTTTTTTCGTATATTACCTTTTATCCCAAGTTCTTTGTGCTGTGTTATATCGATGTTAAACATAAGAGTAGTGTGTGTTCTGCGGTCCAAATTAATATACTTTTTTCAGTTGAATACATTTTTCTCTGAAATTTATTTATTATACTCCAATTCAACTACTTCCATTACTTGAAAACATGCTGCTGGTCATGTGACCAACAGGATGGGGGTTTAAAATAACACCGGGGAGGGAAATTATAGAACCTAAGGGGTTTATTTTAAAACCCCAGCTTTAGAACTAACCCCAAGTCTGAAAAATAAACCCCCGATCTGGAAAATAAACCCTGGTCTGAAAAATATACCCCCAGTTCAAAAATAGAACCCCAATCTAAAAAATAGACTGGGGATGGGGGTGCAAAACTACACCTTTACGATTACAGTGAATGAACGAGTTTATCCCAAGTATGAGGCGCCGCCCTTATGGGACATTTGTAATCCTTAGTAGTCTCTGGCAGATTTAATTTACGGTGTAATGTTGATAATACATGCAAAATTTTAGTTTCTTTCTTTTAGTTGTTATTTTATTGTTGCGCGCATTTTACACGAGAAGTGTCCGCGGTTTTGCTGTGGGCTGGGAATTCAGTTAGCTATTAAGCTTACCTATTAAAATGATATGACAGCTGTATCCTGTATATTCACATTCCAACCACAGTCCTAAAGGTACGGACGTGCACTTAATTTCTGTCCGATTTTCGTTATCTCTGCTGCGCGAGAAACCTGAGCTATTCCGGTTTCTTTGCTTGGTTTAGTTTTCATTGTGACGATCCTAAGCTCTCGAGTTATCTTGGTGTTCCACTCGTGCCTGGTCTTTTTACTAAATTTGTGAGGGTAGTTTTGCTATGATTTCTCCTCCCTGTCACCTACGAGAAAGCTTCATGCTCTCATCTATGACAAGGGGGCGAATCCTTCTCCGAACGATGCAGCAGCTGATTGGGGAGAATGATTTCAACTTGTTTTCCCATACCGTTCGCCGCGTATTACTTTTTTCGTATTTTCATTTGGTGAAACTGGCGGGATTATTAAAGGTCTCCGCCGAAATCATACAAGTTTGTGGAATTTCGAGAATTTGAGCTCCTAGTAACTTGAGCTCTCCCGGAGAGAACGTGTAAGTTGATCCAGGTACGAGATATATTGTGACGTGTAATTTCCGGCGGTGTGAATAAATGGGACGTCACTCCCAAGTCCCAAGGCTAACTGGATTGTATCCGTTGAACCAGGTAATTACATACACTGGGTACCTTAACTTAGGCACGTCAGATAACCTTCATTATAGTACTGACTGTTGTAAAGTGGTTAAACAACTTTGGACTAAACTGTAGAACTACTGGAAACGTTCTTCCCTCCATAGAAAAAACTGCCGGGCTTAAGTACCCAGCCAAGAAAAGTATCTTCCGAAGGATGTAACATAAGTTGGCCCGGAAGGGCCCGGTTTCGTCATGCTGAGAAACGAACCTGGTCTCGCTATTTCATCAGACTGTTTACAAATTTATCATAATGATGAAATCGTCTTAAGCATAACAGAAACATTTAGGTCTAGTTGGAACAGTTTATATATTAGGTGTAAGTTAACATCTCACATACCCCGACGTTAAGAACAGACATGGTCCTCCATGCCTATTGGTTAAGGCTCAAACTAGACTTTACAGTTGGCGGTACATATAAGCACTATACGGGCGATAAAACACGAAATTTTCAAACAGTATGGGATGCTGTGGGTTCCTGAAACTGTCTCCGAAGTTCTCGTCGATCTTGAAGATCTAGGCGCCGTTCCATCGCCCTCAACCGGGTTGTAATCTGAAGGTCCGTCGTCGAAGTATCAGGGAACTTAGTCCTACCAGGAACAGTATTCCTCCAAGGATTAACCCGGTGGTTAAGGAATAGGCTATTGGAAGAATTCCCGCGAAGTAGGATATCTGGTCTGCTGGTCTGCCAATAAGGGTATCCCTTGCTGCGCCAATTTCTCGAATTGTATCCAAGCTAACTTCCACTTGAGATCCTGTCCGATGATTTTGGTGCTCCAGTTTCTTGAAGTCGAGTCTCGAATCCTTCGGCCAATTTTAGGATTTCCAATCGGGAAAGGTGTTGAGGAGGAAGGGTCTTAAAGGGAAGGTTAAGTTGACCTCTCGTTTTCCCCTTTTGTAGGTGGGTAATTCTGTATGAAAACGTCATGCCGAGTTAGCCTCACCTCGGCCGATCCGTAACAAATTTGGTGTAGGAATAGGTCATGACCTGAAACCCCCTTGGGCCATACCAGAGGGGCCCAGCCGGCAAGGGTTTAGGAATTGGCAACCTTGCAAATTTCTCGCCAGTTGAAAACCCCTCTCCATATAAATCGTGAAAATAAGTCTACAGTGCTATTTTCTAATTAATTAAAATACTTCTCCTACTCTCTTCTAAAAATGTAGGGAAATGAAACCCTAAATAAATGTAGGGAAATTAAGCCTACATTTCACTAGGATTAATGCCTACAATTTGTACTCAGTACCACAAATGTCGATTTTTTTCCTCTACAAGTTAGTAGGCAAAAAAAGGTCTAAATATTTGTAGCCTTAATGCCTACATTTAATACCCAGTTCTGAAAATGTAGGCAAACGAGGCCCTACAAAAGTGTAGGATAAAAAAGCCTACATCTTTCTAGGGTTAATGCCTACATTTTATACGCGATTCTATAATGTAGTGCTTTTTATTTGCCTAAAAATTTATAGGTTTAAAAAGCCGAAATATCTGTACGGTTAAACCCTACAATTAGTACTATATTTAACGACAAGTAGGCAAACCAGGTCCTACAAAGATATAGGCAAAAAAGCCTACATTCGTTTAGGCTTTATACCTACATTTAGTACCCCATTGTGAGAATGTAGAGAAATGGTTCCCTATTTAAAAGTTGGGAAATAAACCCTACATTTTTGTAGCAGTAACTACTACAAAAAGTATAGTTGATTGTAAAACACTAGGCAAATGAGGGAAAACTATTGCTTAACGGCAGTTGGGCAATCGAGTCGTAGCGAAAAGGACACGTATAAGCTGTGTAAGCCGGAATACTTATAGTGCTGTGATCACTCAATCATCTTTTAATGCCAGTGGGATTCTTGAGTGTTAATAGTTTCTTAAAATGTTTAACTGCTTCATTTGCAAACAAGTGTTTCCGTTTTCGAATACGGCAGCTATTAGAAGCCATTTGGAAGAACATCAGCGGTGTATTTTAAGTGCCCCTCTTATGTACACTATTCACTGCAAGCAAGAGTCTTGTGGCGGAACTTATAAAAGTGTGAAATATTTTATTCAGCATTTCAAAAAGTTCCACGAAAAAGACCTGCTAGATCAAACTTCGTCTATCAGCCATACACATCAAAATCAAGCATCAGTGAATACACCAAATTCTGCGGACGATGTTGAATGTACTTTTGAAGGAAGAAATTTCGATTCCCAGTGTGATGAACAATCCGATGAGGAGTTGTTTAAACGTGAATGCGAGGGGAAAATCACGAACCTGTTGTTATCGCTGTATGGAAAAAGTGCAGTTCCTTTTTCGTGTGTTCCGGAGATTATCTCCGCGTTTATTGACTATACGGACTTCATTATCAGTCGTACGAAAACGGTACTACGTGAAAACGGAATCGAGTGCCCGTCTCTCGAAGATGATTTGAGTGAAGCCAAAGCGGTGCTTTGCAACGTTGATTCAGATTACAAGATCAGAAAGATTCTCGAATCTCACCCACGCTATGTCAGTCCTCGTGAAGTAGTCCTCGGAACTCGATATGACACACGACTGAAAACCGGAGTTGCTGAAAATGTTCTGAAGCACGACAATTGCTATTATGTGCCTGTGATAGAAACTTTGAAGAGTCTTTTCCAGGATGTCAAGTTTTCGGATGCGGTAATAGCGAGTAACCAACACGAATTTCAACCTGGAGTTTACACTCACTTCAGAGATGGTGAGAAGTTCAGAAATCATCCTTTGTTTTCTGACAAAACGAAAACTTCTCTCCAGCTTCAAGTATTTTATGACGGTATGGGTACAACGAATCCATTAAGAGGACGAGCAACAGTCCACAACATCGGAGAGTTTTTCTTCACGGTGCAGAACTTGCCACCCTTTTCGACAACTTCTTTCCAAAATGTTCACCTGATGGCTTTGGCACATTCATTGGATATTAAAAAGTACGGATTTCAAGGCCTTGGGTATGAAATCATGAAGGATATTCGGAAACTGGAATCTGAAGGAATAGAAATCAATGCAAAAACCAGCGCTGGTGAAAAAACTATGAGGATCTTCGCATCCATTTCGCAGTTTTGTGCTGACAGCCTTGCAATGAACCAAGTATGTGGACTGGTGGAGAACTTTGGTGCGGAGTCTTCTTGTTGCTGCGCGATATGTTATGCTACACGCTCAGATATGAAAAAGATTTGTCATGAAAGAGACTGCAAACTTCGCAACCGGCAGCAACATTCACTGGATTTGCAGGATCGTGTGGTAAACCCAGCTCTCAACAACGCACGAGGAATCAAAGGAGACAGCTTTCTGAACGTTTCGCAGTTTTTTCACACATCAGATAACAGGTCAATAGATCCCATGCATGTCTTACCGGAAGGAGTACAGCCCTTGATTGTGGGCTGTGTTCTCCACGAACTCCTTGCCGTGCAGAAAATCATGACATTGCAAGAGTTCAACTCAAAGATGACCTGGCTCTTCAGTGCCGTTCAAGTTGAAAGAAAGAACGCACCGTGCGAACTAAATAAACTGTTACCTCCGGGGGAGGGTATAACTCCGTCATTGGCTGCATCAGAAATGTGGCCCTTTGCAGATACATTCCACTTATTATGGGCGACAAAGTAGAACGAGAAGATGAGCACTGGGAATTACTGTTGCAGTTGCAACAGATATCTGACTTTGTGTTCGCACCTAAACACACAGAGAGCACCATTCAAAACTTTTCTGAATTTTATGAAAGGCATTTGAAGTTCTTCTCCAAGCTGTTCCCAGAGGTTGCTATCAAACCAAAACAACATTTTCTGGTCCACTTCGAAAGAGTTGTCCGTGAGAATGGCCCCTTATCTCTCATGAGTTGCTTCAAATACGAAATTAGAAACAACTTCTTCAAAAGGGCTGCCCATATTGTAAACAATTTTCAGAACATTGCAAAAACCCTTGCCATAAGGAACCAGTTTGCCGCTTTGTCAAACTGTGTGAAAGAAAATTTTATCAACAACAACTATATCGCGACTTCTAGATTATCCACCGCTCGGATAGATACTTTACCCAACTCTTCAGCCATTTGCAGCAGATTAAACTTGTGTGACAAAGATCACGTACAAACGTCAAATAGTGTTAATTATAGAGGGAGGGATTACTGCAAAGAAAACTACGTCATCGTGGGACAAAAACGAGGGAACTTGGTTTTCGGGAGAGTGCATTTGATCGTTTGGTACAACCAGATCGCTTATCTTTGCACTGAAGTCGCGCGAACAAAAGAATTTGATGAACATTACTATTCCTTCGAAATTGAAGAAACAACCGGAAACTACAATATTTATGCCCTCAGCGAACTAATCGACTATCATCCACTAGACAGTGTATATGTGCTTTCTGAACGTAAACGCTTCATCAGACTGAAGTATTTAGTGCTGTAAATATTCCATTGTTGTGCAGCATAAGCAGTATCAGTATTGAAATTTCTACGTGAGAGAAAGAAGACTTTTAAGTTGCCAACCCCTCGGATATTTTCCAAGAAAGTACCAGTAGTTTTGTATTGCAGTAAAAACCCCCTTCTCATTTACATAGTTATCCCCTTTACATTTCATTTTACGTTCAGGGTGAAATCTCTGAACTCAGCAAAATTTAACCCTCCAGCTATGATCACCTGAGACCCTAAGCTCAGTCACATCATTTTCTGCAGTTTAGAGACACCGTGTTTGACTGTTCCATTGTTTCCCTTAATTCATCAAAAATGGAAAGTAACTTAAATATGCTCCGCTGCCGCGTTATTGATGGTAAAGGGCGGAAGGTTATTCTGTTTGTGCGCGATATGAGAGACCTGATTGACAAAGCTTCTGCAAAATTTGGAATGGAAAGCTCGCCATTGGCGCTCGTCACAGAGGATGGCTTTGAGATTGAGAGTGATGAAATGTTTTCTTCTTTGTGTGAAGACGATGGCGTTATTTTTCGCTTACTAGAACGACCAGAGCAATGCTCCACACGTGGAGGTCTTGTCGACTTCAACTCAAACCAAACGAATCCGCCGGCATCACTTGTAAGTTTTTCTAATCTTCCTTATATTAACCAGTTTACCAAACTTTCCTTAATCACACCGTCTCTTTGTACTCTTAGTCTGCTAACCAAAGCTCTTGGTCCTTCGGAAGCCCAAGCCATATTCAAGGGATGGCTCAGGATCAACTAGAGCTTCCAGACCAACAAGACGTGAGCCCAGAGGTACTTGATAATTTCTCTAGCGTGAAAACAAAAAAGTAGGGTTTCTTCATACGGCTAGGTCATTATGGATGTCCAGTACTCTTCTTTGGGTTACAGCGACCCTGAACCGGATACACATCAGGCGACATATTCCGAAGTATTACCAAGAAAATGTAAAATCCTGACCATTCTGGTAATTGCACTTTTCATGGTTCTATAGGTAGTAGACGCTACAATCTTACCAGCATGCTCCTCTGGTTTCATGGACGAAGGAAGAAACGTTCAATTTGTTTACGAGCAGCCTACTATTTCACAGGTATTTTTCATACGTGCCCTTGAAAAGTAAGAAAACTAAAACTAACAATTTCTCGGAAGAACCCTCTTGCGGTCACACTACCTGGATCCCCGAGGCAAGCCCAAGGCAACACTAGTCGAGAAGGGCAGCATCTACCCAGTGACTCTCAATTGGGAACTAGGCCATCAATCCTCGTACGGCATCACTACTTTGTTGGCTATTTACACTGATTTATTTTCTTAAAAAAACATAAGGACCCATACCCGATTGAACTGATTTTGCGAACGCTGTGGAGGACCGCAGAAGAAGCGGATGAATTCATCGCCAGACTTAAATCAGAAACCGTTTTGTCCTCAACTGACCAGCGAAAAGTAACAAAGCGGCTCGGAACTTGGCTCGTTTACAACACTGGCGGGTAGATAAAACTTGCTTAATTCCTTTTATTGATTATATAAAGTGATTACTTTAGTGTCAATAAGCGAACCAGTCCCGAGGAGTTTCATAAAGCAGCTGTTTCTCTAACCCAGGCGTTTCCTATCACAAAATCGCCAACTGTGGCAAATGGATGGGTATTTCATACGTAACTTAAAAATTGGTTTGTGTAAAATATGTTCCTTTTTTATCAGGAGCTCTGGTATGATATTGACGCCCGGTGTGGCAGGCTGCTCAACTACGTGAAGGACAAACGTAGCGCCTTACGCATGGTCAGGCCTTACAAAAAGGCAGCAAAACGGTAACACAAGATCGCTCAGTATCTAATACTGTCTTTTAATATTTGTATTCTTTTTCCTTCAATTATAGCCCCCGGGACGAAGAAGCCGCTGCTACTGAAGAAGAAGTGCAAAGGGCCGAGCACCTAATGGAGCATTTTGTGCTGATTTCTTCGAACAAGGAAGAAATGTCGCGAGCCCACAAAGTCACGTTTGCGAAGAGGAGATCGTGGATTCAGGCGACCAAACCAACGGCTGGTGAAATTATTCACAGATATCCTCGGTTCAAGGATATGCGATTTGCGGTAAACTAAATTTAAGCTTGTAACGTCATGAGTTGCAACGATGAGATCTGTTTTTTAGATTGAATACGACTACGAACAGGTAACAGGTCGCCCTCTAACCGTTTTCCTTGATGCTTGGTTCCGAATTGAACAAGCAGTTGTGACATTTGGGAGGCAAAGCATTCCGGTTAGCAATACCTATGCTAAACCATATCTGGACGCCGTCGAAAAAAGGCCAGAGAGTGCGGGTAGACTTCAATCTATAGAAAGTTTATTTCTTTTTCTGACATGAGTACTATTTCACAGGCGAGAAATTCATCTTCTCGAAGGCTGCGTTTTGTTTGCTCCCGTTCCTTTTAACACCAAGGCCTAGAAGAGGAAGGAAAGGACCCGTCCCTACCCCTTCTGCAGCCGTTTGCCGCTTCATACGGGAGTTCCCTGTATGTCTTTAATTACGTACTTGCACATACATTTGGATTCACTACTTTTAATTCTATATCTATCAGGTGGGAACTGCAGTGCCTGCAGCTTCTCAAGCAGCTTTTGAGGAGGGGATGAAGCAACCCGGATTGTTGATAATTGGAAACTCAGTCTTTCTTAAAATAGACGAGGAAACAATAATGGTCGAGCATGCATGCTTCCCAGATGCAGTGGGGCTACTCATGGGAGCCCACTTCGCATTCAATGTAAAGTACGCCGAAGAACTCAACTTGATGTACAATTTTTTGGAGACGCTGGCAGACATTAAGTTGAGTTCTACCAAATCAATCCAGGTCACTAATTTATATGGAGCACTGAAAACGCTTCTGACATCAGAATAAGAAGAATACATTGGCAACTTGACGTTAAACAACGAATTCTATTTCTTTCGTGTGTTTTTCTCATTCTTTGTATTAGTTATTTCGTAATTTCTCACGTTTGTAACTATGCTGGCATTACTGTTCCATTTCGTAACATAGGAACGTTTCCATTCACTGGTGCACGCGAAACGGGATATCGATATAAACCAGCTATTGATTAATAAATATCGATATAAATAAATCGATAATATCGATAATATCGATAAATATCGATAAAACGGTACAAAGAATCGATCTACATTAAATAGTCCTTTCAGAATGACTACAATTTATAGGATAACTTTGCTTTTCGAATGGAAGGAAAGACTACATTTATTAGCCAATAATCCTACAATTTGAAGGTAATAATACTATATGTTGTAGCCAATGGACCTACTTTTTTGGAGTTAAGATGACTACATTTATAAGCCAATAAACCTACAATTTGAAGGTAAAAACACTAAATGTTGTAGCCAAAAGGCCTACTTTTTATAGCTAAGTAGCCTACATTTTGTAGCCATTAGACCTACTTTTTGGAGGTAATAATACTACATGTTGTAGCCAATAAGGCTACTTTTAGTAACTAAGAATCCTTCATTTTGTAGCCAATTAGTCTACAATGTGTAGGAGCAAAACTCTAAATTGAATGTAGGCAAAATTTGCCGACAAATTTTCTAGAAGCCGATTCGCCTACAATTCGGAAGGCAAATTTCCCTACATTTTTGGAAGAGAGTATGCAAAATTGAACGAGGAATCCGATTTTAATATCGAAAAAAAATTAGCGCAACGTCTTCATAACAAAATTTTCAAGTTTTGCAAAAGAATCGGATTTGCAAAAACTGGGGTGCCTCAAAAAAATTTGAAAAAATATATGTTGTAAGCTGATGTCTCAACTATGTTGTGACAAATTTTCAGTTTTTGCAAATCTTTTGTTCTCGAGTAATCTCAGTTTTTGTCGCGGCACCACGCGCATCGCCCATAAGGCCGTTTGCCGCCGATGACGGGAGTAGAGGACTCCGCTCCTCGCATATTCTACGATTTTGCATGGAATCTAATGCTCTCTTAATATCTTAATTAGTATCTTAGTAATAGCATCGTAGTAAATGAAATTCGTTTATTTAATTAATGTTTTGCTTCATATAGTATGCTTTGAAGCTGCTTTCAACTTGGAACAAGCTCGCGCTTCGGCTTTTATTGTTCAGAGCTTGACCACCTCTTGTCCATTTCCAGGTAGAACTCTTACTCGAGTGAAACTAACAAGTATGTCAAAAGATTCGGCCGAAACCACACAGGATTATGGTACTTCTAAAATTTGAGCTCGCATTAATCTAAGTTCCCCTTGTAAAGAATCAGTGACTTGATCAAGACATGACACATAAGCGGTGACACCACCTTTATTACTACCAGCCACTTATTTTTTTGTTTCCACCACAAGTCTTTGCTTGGTCACTGACTTCTTACAGGTAATCACTACTTTCTCCTTCGATAGGAATAGTTCAGCACTACAAGTCAAAGAGTAGCCTATTTTTCGAACTTTCCGTCTCGAGAGACATACCCGAACTGGTCCCCGCTCACGATGACAAATGTCCTCTTCGGACACATCTACAAAAAGATGTCGGTCTCGATTGAAAGCGACATATCTGGGTAACCCCAAAAACTTTCCGGAAAACTACTATTTGGAATTGGAACTCCCCACGAAACTACTCCGTATAAATCAAAGTGGTAGGCTAATTCGAATACGGGTAACTCGATGAACAGTTTGAAGTGCTCATTGACCATAGCGGCTCTTACTTGACAGGCCTCATAAATATTCCAGAAGTTAATATTTCCCGTGAATCCGGGGATCTCCCAGCTTTACTCTAAAGTGCGCCGCATTTCCAAAATTTGTAAAGAATTTTCAAAATTTGTTTCAAATCGGACGGGGAGATGACCACTGGTGTCAGGCGCCCATCGCAATTGGCAACATCCTAGCTGCCATTTCCTTCAACCTCTCTTCTACACGTATCAACTGAGTATCCAATTCACGAAATATTAATTCGAAATTTAGTAAGAATTTAAATTAGTTTTCAGTGGCTACTGTACGCTCGTGAGTGTATCTTACTCTAGAGCTTAGTTCTTGGCAGAATTGTACTGTTTTATTCATCATTTCCCGATCCCTGTGGGCTAACCAATGGATCTCGCTAACAAACGTAACTTGATGCCGAACTAAATGGACTATTACTTATTGCTTGTTTCGTACTTCGGCCAACCGTTGTTATAACTTTTCGAGATCCCCGTTACCTGCAACCCCAAACAGCCATTTTAATGGTGGGGCAAATTTGAGCAGTGTATATGCTTTTCTTTAGCCACTGCTTGGATCGAGTCTTCATTGGAGTTATCCTGTCCCTTAAAATGTCGAGTTCTTTCATGAAGTTTGTTGATCCTTCCCAAAATGAGGGCACCTAGCTCCACTTGGAGCCGTTTTTCTACCAGTACTTAGTTCTCAATCTTGGGGGGTTTCCGCATGGGATTCGACCCATTCCTCAACTGGACCAAATAGTTCTTTCAATGGGCCAAAATTCTATCAGTAACTATACAATCCAATTCGCATCACTTTGGGCTACTTTTCCTTCGAATAGAAATAGTACGCCATGTGCTATGACGACATCCTGTACATAAGCTCCCCTTACTGTTGCACAGAAGAACAAGGTTATGATCAAGAGGGAGATTCATCTCATGTAACCTAAGAGAAAACAAATCAAATGTCAACTTAGCAACAGGCCTAAGAGACTTCGCCATACTTTTCGATTTTTCGCGAGAGGCATAAAAAGCCTGACTTCTTCCTTGTACTCGTCAGTTCCCATGGAGCCTACTTAATTCAATGCCTTTAACCTGGTAGGGTTTGCTTACGTCGGGACGACTTTGGGGTCTACTGCCACTTTGTCAATTGTCCCCCTTAATGAAGCGGCGTAAACAGAGTTTCCTTTTTCGAACTGATGTTCATTTTAATTTTTTATCATAGACCAATAAAAGATGTAAATCTTATTACTTGACCCCATTTTCTTAACACATGTTCCTTATTCAATGGTCTTACTATAGAAAGGCTGTCAGATTCCTGTATGGGCACAGTTCATTGCTGAAATGACTCCTGACGTAACCCGTTCTCTCTCCCCCTCTCCGAGACCCTCGCGGTCGTCGAGCTTCCTGGCCTTTCAGGGACCTGGGGTATCTTCGCCGCAGCCGCTCTCATCGTGGCCATCTAATCGTGTAGAAAACTACGGTAGGACTCTGAACCCCGCGGCCCCCTCCTTCAATCCAGGTTTGCAAATGGACGCTTGCATCCCATTTCCCTCGCCTAGATGGGCCCTAATTTCAACTGGAGGTTTGTGCCTCGCAGCCAGTTCCTGGTTGCTTGGAAGGTTATTTTGTATACTTAAATTCACAAAGTAGGAATTACTATAATTAATTTTTTTCTCTATTTTATGAAACTACAGGACCCGAATATCGTCACTTCTGGACCGGAGCCCAAGCTACTATCCAGAGCCGTCGACGCGCCAAGCGTCTGCATGAAATTCTAGGCGCTTGCATAGACTGTCCGGACCTTCCGCTGGTCGACATTCGCCGATGGGCCGGTCATCTATATACCTTTTTTATGCTAAATGCCTGAGCTTTCGTTTTCTCGCTTTAGCCCTATGACGCATAGTTCCTATTTTACTTTCTCTCAAGGCGTTAGCTGTAGTTTCCTAGTTACTTATAATCTACAAATTTAAAAACTTAGTCTCTGATTTTACTTCAAGTATTTTCCACTACAATAGGCTCCTCTGTATTCACGAAATTTGGGTACACCAGTTGGAGTAGTGCTGTGGTGAAATCTCTTAAGGTAATTTAGAGGTAGCGTGGTTTAAGAGACTGGATTCGTTGCTTGTAAACGTTTAGGAGTAACGTACGGAGAGAGTTTGGGTAAACTGGTTTATTAAGTTAACACTGAATCTACACTTACGCTAAAGTTCACTGCAGACAAAATCTTTCACCAAGGGTTGGGAAATGAAGGATAAAGTGCGAACGCGATAAACGTACGTTGCACGAAAATTCAAGGAACTATGTGAATGGGGAACGAGAGAAACTCTGAACCGAAACCAACTTGCCGACTCTCTGTCGAACGGGGCTGAGAGGGCGCTCTTATACATTTGGCAGAGACAAACATCGTAATAAAAAAGAAACTCAAGGGTAAAGGGGGTCACACAATCGGGGACACGAGGGTGTGAAACAAACAAGGTAATAAAACGATGTGGCGTTAAGTTTAAAGGTAAACTTAACTAAATAACATTGAATGTGGTTCGTGGCAGTGCATCACGGGACTTCAGCCTACACGAAACTTCACGTGAACACAAGCAAAAAGAAATGGCAAGGTTTACATGGCTGCATGGCAACAAAATTGACCAGGCGTTATGCATTCAACATAATGCAGTAATTACGCATAACAGAAACGTTTTGTCCGTAGTTATCGACTGTTGCCGGTATCTGGCAACGGAAAACGCTGGATTTCGTTCAAACAATGGAGGAGGAAAGTTGATGAAACTTTCTGCTCAATTTACTTGAATTAATGCTGATGCTCTAATTTACTTGAATAAAATCGAAGAAACGCACTCCGGAAATCGGCGCCTTCACTCTAACTTCCTTAGTTATCGAAACGTTAAACTCTGTCTGTGTGTCATGCTAAAACTTGTCTTGGCAGAAATCACGAGACGAGTGAAAGCGGGCAGAAAAGCTGGAATCATAGTTGATGAGACCTAAGACACGAGCAAGACAGAGGTTGAAGTAATACTGATGCGTTACCCAAAGGAATTCGGAGAAGGGCTGATAAAACCTGTAGAAAGATTGGTTGGAATTGCGATTACGCTTGAGACTACTGGGGTCCATGTCAGCAAACTCGTTATTGACTTAATCGACTCCCACGAAATAAATCATGATCGGATTATCGGCCAGAGTCAGGACGGAGCCTTAAACATGCGGGGTCAGGTCAATTGCGTGAGAGCTCACATTCAGGAGACCTGTCCCCGAGCAATCTATGTCTGGTGTAGTGCGCACCGATTTAACCTTGTCGTCGAGAAGGAATGCTATCCTGTGAAAAGCTCCGCAATTTCTTCGGCACGTTGCAGGAGCTGTTTATATTGTGGCGTGTAATTTCGGGACCCTAGAATTATTTGGGCGCCACTTCCAACTCACAGAGGTTTAAGGTTGAAAATGTATTGGACCAAGGCACGGCACACAATACAAGAATAAGCTTCGCGTATTAGAGTAAATGGGTAAGACACTTCCAGCAATCAGGAGGTAAGGACCGGAGCCCGAGAACTTAGGTAAAGTTCTACTTCTAGCGAAAATTTGGCGAGCTTTTAAACCCGCTAGTGACCCCATTTCCGATCCTGGCCCCCTGGGTGCACGTGATACCCCACTTCCGCATTCCGTCTTTCGCGTCTGCGCAGTAAGGTCGCACGTGCCACGCCAGTGGGCGGGGATTTTATACGTGAAGCTCTAATCAAGACCTCACATACCCCCAATGTTAAGAATATACAGGGTCCTCCATGTATGCCTACTAAGTTTACTACGGGTTAAGCATGATTAAGCTAATCCAAATAATAATAAAGAGACAATCATGCGAAATGACAAGACACTTTAAAGAGTTCGGTTAGAGGCAGTTCTTGGCTTGGCTTCTCGTAGTTCGCTTTGGATGAGGCCCTGTTCCAGAAGTGTTAGACGGGAAGTAACGCCACGACAGTACTTTCGCCCGATCCACAGTCCAGCAACTCCTAGGAGTATCAGGAGTATGGGAAGTATCCATCCTGGAAGTGTTCCAATCGGTGAAAAGGATTCCGTCAAATAGGCTATTTGGTCCACAGGGTCCTCGAAGAGTGGAAGTCCGCGCTGCAAGGATTTTTCCAACTGGTTCAAGGCCATGTTCCACTTCGGGTCTTCAAGCTTGCTGTTATGCTCGAGTTCCTGGAGTGCAGACCTGGGAGCTCCATACGGGATACGTTTTGGAATGGTAGGGATTAAGGGAATAGTAAGGTTAAACCCAGGCCCATCCCTCTGTGTCTTTTGAATTTTCATTTTGGTGAAACTGGCGGGAATAATGAAGGTTTCCGCTGATACCATACACGTTTGCGGAATTTCCAGGATTTGGGCTCCTACCAGTTTAAGCTCTCCCTGGCGGGAAGTGGTAAGTTGGTCAGGACGAGACATAAGCGATGGCGGGCTCAGGTAAGAACACGAACCACTTGTTTTGGCGTATGTGTTCGATCACTGAATTTCTTTGGGTTATTACTTTGTCATAGGCATAACTGCTTTCTCCTTTTGACAGGAATAGCTCCGCGCTGCAAGAGGGGAGTTCCCTATCTTACGTATCTCTTGTTTCGGTGTGCATACTTGAAATGAACCTTTCTTACAATCGGCTAAGTCCATTTCTGACATTTCTACGAACAGGTGTCTTTCCTTGCTAAAGCCCACATATCGTGGTAAACCTATAAACTGTCTCGAGAAGTCACTATTTGGTAATGACACTCCCCATGAGATTATGTTACACAAGTCAAAGTAATAAGCCAGCTCAAATACGGGAAGTTCGATAAATAATTTGAATTGTCCATTGATTTAGCTCCGCTGCCGATACTCGACAAGCTTCGTAAACGTTCCATAAGTTTGTAATACCCATAAATCCTGCAATTTCCCATCCTCTTTCCAGATTGAGGCGTATCTCTAGGATAATTTTCTCCAAGTCGGCTGGCGATATGACAGCAGATGTCAGTGCTCCTGTCGCAATTGACACCATGCCTGCTGCCATTTCTTCCAGTCGTAACTCGACCCATGCTAATTGTGCCTCTAGTTCTCTGAACGCTAGCTCGATGTTATGAAAGTATCTAAAGGCATTTTCAGATAATTTTGAACGAGATTGAAGTGCCGTTAACATAGAACTTAGTTTTTTGCATAGTTTGGCTGTGTCATTAAGCATCTTCCTATTACTCTTGGCTAGCCAGAAAGTTTCATTAAGTAGGGTAACTTGATTCTGAGTAGAGTGTGCCAGAGAATGCTGAGTTTTTTGTAGGTTGTTTAATTTGAAGATGAGTTTCTCTACGTCAGCCTTATCCGCAACTCCGAATAGCCATTTTAATGGTGGAGCTAGGTTTACAAGAGTTCTCTTGTTTCTTGTGATGATTTTAATTGAATTTTCGTAAGAATTTACTTGATCCCTTGGGATTTTAACTTTTCCGTGCATTTTACGGATGTTTTCGTAGATTAGCGCTCCAAGGTCGACTTGCGAATTCTTGTCCAAGGATACCAAACTTTGAACTTAAGGGGCTGTTTTGTGGAACTGAACGAAGTCGTCGATGTGATTTAAAATATTTTCGAGAGGTTTAAACGTCCAGTCTGCGATTATAATCCATTTGGCGTCAGTCACGGCGATAGGCTGCTCACACATGAACATTAAACCATGAGACTACATCTGATGCTCGGACCCGCGTTACTGAGGCCGTAATTAACAGCGTGATGACAGTGATCGTAGTCCAGATCCTATATCCTGCGAGCACAAATTAAACCCTTCCTTAGCAACTATGTTGTTGCGTATTTAGCACTTGTTGGTCACAGCTTTTTAAGGTATTAAAGCCGTGCATTTGACTGGGGTTTTTCATTCGACGCCACGAATTCCAGCCCTCGTTTCAACCCTGATTCACCTTTACCGGTAGTTTTTCGGTTTTGCATGTTTCTTCTTTTGTCGTGATTGCTAGCTATGTCGTGTTATTGTAGGGTTTTCCTACTGATGGTGGCCCTCTTCCTGGGCCTACTCCGGGGACCTTCCCTGACTCTTGTCCTGTACTGCCTGGGACCGGGGCCCCTTTGGGTCTTCGTCCAGTGGCATTCGGGGCAGGTGTCTTTCTGGACCATCGCCCCCTTTTCTTCTACGACCCTAGGCCCCCAGTTGCTACATTCGTCCCAGCTCCGGGCTCCCGCTCGGGGGCCCCCTCCGCGTCATCCGACATTACGGAGTTGACTAATTTGGACCCTCGGGACCCTGAGAGTCCGCAGTTTACCGTACCGCCGTTAATTCCCTTGTCTACGGAGACTTGTCGCCGGCTTTCGGTCTTAACCCTGGTGTTGGACCAGGCAATGCGACGGCAAGATGGTGATGCTGTCCGCGACCCGCTCTTTGATATGGTCCGGCTGATGCGTTGCCGCAACAACCGCTTCTGCAATTGTCCCCAGTAGGATTCCCTCTCTTACTTTTTTTTTCTGTTCATCATGAAAATTGCATCATGAATACATCAGTTGCAGTTCTTTCACGTTTGTTTTCGTTTGATTATACCTTACTTGATTAATTACGTCTAGATGTTTTGGTCCGCGGGTTAAATGCGGATTGGAGTTGTTATGTTCATAGGGTTATACGCTGGGGTATTTCTTCGTTGTTTGTAAGTTCAATTTTAACCATGGATTCTGACGGTTCAACTGGTCGTTCTCGTCCCGCTCGTCACTCAAAGTCTCCTCCTCAGGAACAGCCAGGTCCTTCCGATCGTGTCGGCCATCGGGCTCGATCCGTCAGCCCTTGGGGTCGTCGCTCTAGACCTCTACTTCCTGGGGATGTTTCCGTGCGTGCTCGGGTTCTAATTTTCTACCTTTGGACCGTACTTTTCCCGTCCGTCAACGATATCGATTCGTTGATAACAAGCTTCGTCGCGTCGGGACCCCAGATCGTCCCCTTAACGAGACTCGGAGGCGTCGTAGCACTTCTCCGTTTGGTGACCAGAGGCGTGCTCCCACCCGTGATTGGTTGCGTCCTGCCTGCGCTGCGGCGAATGTTCCTTGGTGGCGCGGTCGTCTTGCCCTTCGTGCTCCACCCACGGGTAGGAGTCGCCGTTCAAACCCCCCTCCCCTCGTTCGGTAGTTCTCTATCGATTAAGTTTACTGGGACGAAACGTAATCTTTCTTTGATAGGTTGGTTCTGTAAACGTTCGCCGACGATATCCAACCATTTTCACCGGTTGGCGTGCAGTTCAATTGTTGCGGATTTTGTTGCAATGCTTCGAATTTCCGCAAGCTCCCTTACGCGACGTTCGGCGTATTACCGCCTGTCTTTATTATTTTATAATGCGCAATTCCAAGCCAAATTTGTCTTTTTGACAATAAACTGGTTGATTAGCGTTTTAACAGTTTTCCAATAGTATCCTAGGATGTTCAATTGTTTTGTTCGGGCGTTTGGGTGGGGCGAGTCTGTTCCTACCCTTCTACTTGTTGTTGCTCTTTAAATTTTTAGCGCCACTTTCAACCCTTAGTTTTAATCTTGCTATCGACCATGTCAGACCGTTCTTTTTCCCTCGGCCGGTGGGTTTCGAGCATAACGGCTGCAGCAAGCCGCCCTAATGTGAGGTCTCCCTCACCGGTTAGAAGCGTATAACGTTTTTTGCATTTAGAGTTTATTAATTATTGTTAATTTTAGTTATTTACTGGGCTGGAGCGCGGAAGCAGGGGAAGTTTCGAGGCGTTGCCTTATCTGTCCCCTGAAGTCGACATAGATTGGCCATCCCTTATTTCGGTAATTTCACTTTCAGTTGTATACATTCTGGGGAATTAGTACAAAAATTGGTATTCTTTAGGATGTCAGGGTTGAGGAACTTTATACCCCGACCCCAGAACCTACTTTATCGGGGCCGTCTTGTGGGTCTACTACGGTAGGAATGTGTATTATTTGTGTCTCCTTTGATTGAAATTATGATTTCCGTTTTCTAGGATAGCGTTTCCTCTTCATCAAACTCCGACGCCGTTTCGGCTTGTTTGTGCTTCTTTTGTCGTTCGGGGGAGTTGCACTACTCGCCCGGAAGTTCAATGTAACCCCCGTAGAAAGGGTTAAAACTCTTCTAGCTACTTTCATAGCCATCCTTGAGGATAACCCGGACGATTGGTTCCGGGTTAGGGAACTACTTTCCGTGCTTTCGTCTTTCATGCATCGTTATAATTGCGCTAAATAATACAGGTTATGGTTCTTTTGTTAAAAAAATATGTTCTATTTGTTTTTTCTTTACAGCTTATGAGAAGTTAAGTTTATCGAGTTATCTAGTGTCTAAGTAGTCTGTTGGTTACAATGTATTTTTATTACTGTTAGAAACGCTCTGGGAGCCTTTGATTACGTTGGGATCGTCTTACTTTTGCTTGAGTTTCAGGTTTTTTCAATAAGATGGTTATTAGTTTGTTGTTTTATTAATTGTTGAGTTTTTCCTCTGTTTGTACCCGTGGAATCGCTTTTCACTGTTCCTCCTTCTGTTTCATTTTTCAACTTCACGATTACAGTTCTTGGGAGTTGAGTCGTTAATTCCGGTTTGTTTTGGGTTACGTCGTTGACAGTTGTTATACTACTAGTTTCAAGGGGATCTTTTAGTTTCTTCTGTGTTACCTTGTTTTTACTTGACTTTGTAGGGTTATTTATAGAGGTGTCGGATTGCTTAGTTTCTGCTTTTTCTGCCCAATCTATTATTTCCTCATCTTCGTCTGGGATTCTTGGAAAATATGGTTTTAGTCTTTCTACATGTACAATATCTGACGAATTTTTCTTTAAATCTTGAACTCCATAATCTACCAGGGAGGTTTGCCGAATTACTGAAAAATGGCCTGAAGAATCGTAGAACGGTGCGAGAACTTTAAAGTCCTGATTTTCGCAAAATTTCAGCGGGCTTTTATACTCGCCTCCCGTGTGAACTAAAAAGTCAGTGCTTTTATCCTGTTTTAGCGAAGCTTGTGCACTGAGTTCAGTGTAATTTGACTTTGATTCTTAAAACATTAATTTACACATGAACTCTGCTTGGGAGTGGCCCCCAATTATTTCAAGAGGCCCAAAGTTACACGCCAAAATACCCAGACTTACAAATTTATCCAATAAGTGAAGTTTCTAGAGTTCCTCGGTTGATTTTTTTCCTTCTGACTGGATGAAACCCGAAACCATGTGAACGGAACAAAGAAATAACGGCGCCCGGCAACAAAGAACAAACCTTACAGCAACGACAATGTCTACCTTACACAGACAAATCGACTTTAAGACAACGAAAACAACCAACTCCCCTAAAGACGAAATAAAAAGCTATTAGTATTTTACCAAATTTTAAGATGACACTCTACAGCAGCATCCGAGACGCGTCTGATCCTCACCAAAGCCTAGCGCCAAGTGAACAAGAAAGAAGAGGAAGAAGTAAGGAGTAGGGACGCGTTAGGAAAAGCGGTGTCAAATAACGTGTTTCAGACATTTCTTTGTTCACTTGAATTTTGTTAATACCGTATTCTGACAACAGGCTACAAACTTAAGAGAAATAATTTATTATTACTTTAGAGAATAGAAATCGTAAGTGTGCAGTAATATGGGGTAAGTTAAATTTGATAATGTACGCCATCTAGCGGTAATGAATTGAACTAAATAGAGTTTCTGTTAAGGAAGCAAGTTCCTCCTCATGCTTCAAGTTTGCAAGGAAATTCCCTGACAAAAGGGAAAATTGCTCTCATAAAGAAAGGAAGTGGGAAAACGGAAATTTTAGAAACCTTAACTTTATTCTAGTTCGGAGGAAAAAAGGGAGGGAAAAGGGGAAATTTAGAAGTATGGCGTAAAGGGAAAAAAGGGAACACTACAGCCCTCTTTAAGGGAAAAGGGAAAACTTAAGCCCTGGCCTAATGTTTTTCTGTTGCCTGCAATTGAAAACACGTGAAATTATTTGCCTTAGTATTGCATAACAAAGTAATGGCAAGCGTTTCCACAAGAATGGAGGCATTAAAGCTCTACAAAGCCATGCTTCGGGAATCTGCAAAATTCAGTTCATACAACTACAGGTAACTTAACAAAACGTAAATATCCATTCATTACTCTTTTTAATACAAGCATTCAATTAATTCAGAAATTATGCTGTTCGGAGAATAAAAGACGCTTTCCGTGAACATAAATCTCTTGCCGAAAAAGAACAAGTTAAGGAACAGCTGCAGGAAGGCTACCGAAACTTGGAAGTAATTAAACGCCAGGTAAAATCTAATTCACAACTTTGTAATTTTCTAATGATTGATCGTTAATTGTTTTAGGTGCTGTTAGGAAGCTTATACGATTCCCCTCAGCTGGTTATAGAAGTGCCGAGACAAAAAACGCAGGGATTTTAAGTATTGGTTATGTTGAAAAGGAGCATTTAGTTGTATCAAAAAGTACATACAGAAATAAACGTTTTTTTGGACAGTGTATATTACAGTATTATTGAGCTACATTGTTTTAGTATTTCACGCTCGGCCTGAAAAGAGTCTGAACGTTTTTGACTCGTCTTCCTGCTGCTGCTGGCGAATCAGTCGCCAGTAGAGACCTTTCTGCTGCTTTAACGTTTCATGAGTCCCGATCTTGAAAAAACTGTAATGTTATCTAATTTAGTCACAAATTGTTAGGTAATGCTTTACCTCAGCAATGGATCCGTTAGAAACGACTGCAATAATGTGAGCGTTCTTTATCGTGCTTAATCGGTGGGCAACGACTAGAACGGTTCTCCCGGGTGCAACTTTGTCGAGGGCTTCCTGCACGACACGTTCAGATTCTGCATCGAGAGCACTGCACGAGAGAGAAAACCATATTTTACGCATCGATACAAATAAACTTAAATATTTAGTAAGAGAAACCTTGTGGCTTCATCAAGTATCAGAATCGAAGGATTTTTCAGCAGAGCTCTCGCGATGGCGATACGTTGTTTCTGCCCGCCCGAAATGGTGACTCCCCGTTCTCCCACAACCGTCTGGTAGCTTTTCGGAAATTTGCGAATGAAATCGTCAGCATTTGCGAGTTTTGCGGCTTCGATAACTTCCGCGTCTGTGGCCGAGGGGTTGCCATAGCGAATGTTCTCCATTAAAGTTGTAGCGAAAAGTACAGGCTCCTGATTGATGAAACCTATCAATCGTCCCCGCAGCCAGGAAGGATCAAGATTTTTAATATCTTCCCCATCTATCGTGATTTTGCCATTCCTGATATCGTAGAACCTGTAACAGATTAAGATTTAAATTTATTAGTAAAATATTTGTTAAATTATTCGACTGTATACCGTTCTAGTAATGAAGCAATTGTCGACTTCCCTCCGCCCGAAGTCCCGACCAAAGCTACAACTTTGCCGGCAGGAATCTTCAGACTGAAATCTCTTAAAACTTCCTAGTAGTAAAAATAAAATTAATGTAAAATTCAAAATTATAATAAATAATATTTAATATAATAAACAAAAGTAAATAGAAAATGACGCATTGATAAAGAACTATTCAAAGAGATAAGATTAATCTATCTAAAAATATTATTTTAAATTTAGTAATTCGTTTTTAATCAACCTGTTCTGGCCTTGAGGGATAGGCGAAAGAAACGCCTTGAAACTCGACTTCTCCAAAGAGCGAATGGTAGGGAATCTTCTTTCCTCCACTCAGTGGAATAGACGGTTCAATACTGCAGTACTAGATTAAAAATCAAATAAATTAATTGTTAAAGAAAATCTACTAATAAATTAATTAATACTTCGAAAACTCTAGCGCCAGCAGAAGTGCCTCGAACAAACTGGCCAAAAAGTAGCGACATTTGCGCTAGGGATCTCTGAATAGTTTGCGTCGCCACTAAGAACGCCATAAGGTCTCCAGCAGTCAGTTGCCCAGTAGTTAGTAGTGACCCACCAATGCCGACTGTCCCTAGGACCAGCCCATTGAGGAATAGATTTGCTCCGGCCTGAGTACACAACACAAATGAATAGTTTAAGCTAATAATAAGATAATAATTTTTTACTTGAAATAGTCCTATGCCTTTTCCAAGGTTTTCGTTCATCACTCGGGCAGCTTCCACTTGCGTGTTGTACAAATCTTCTTCTTTCTGCTCCATAGCAAATGCACGAACCGTCCGAATATTGCTAAGTGCCTCTTCTGATACCTCAGTAGCCCTTGCTACCTAGAAAAATTCAATAACAATAATAATATTAATATAATTTTATACATTTGCATTTTCCTACATTGCAGTTTTATCCGAACCGTGAACCGGTTTAAACCGACCCACTACGATTTACTAATTTCTAGTTTATTATTATTAAACCGATTTGCTAATTTCCTAACTTGCTAGCTTCACTACACTACTAACTTATTAACTTTCTAGCTTTCTTGCTAACTTACTAACTGACTAGCTTACTAATTTACTAACTTGCTAGCTTGCTAGTACAATATTAACTTATTACCTTTCTAGCTTTGTTGTTAGCTAACTTACTAACTTATTAACCAAATAGCTTACTTACTTACCAACTAACCAACTAATCAATCAACTTTACTAACTTACCAAGTTGCTAGCCTACTCCTACATTACTAACTTTTTACCATTCTAGCTTTCTTGCTTACTAACGTACTAACTTACTACTCACTAACTAACCACAGTTTAGTTTCCTTACCTGAGCCTGCGCTAGACGGGACTGGACCCTGAGAAGTGCTCCGAATAAACTTCCTACACCAATTACTGTAGGGACAACAGCGGCCATGTAAAGTGTCAGGGTGGGAGAGATCATGTACATGGAAATGATGCAGCCCAGTGTTTGTGTGGTGCTTCGTAATCCCTGAGAAATGCAAATTTTGAAGGAACTCTTAAAATCCTGGACATCAGTCGTCAACCTGTGCAAAGTAATAATAAAAATTATTCATTTACTTTTTAATACAATTTAGTTCATTATTTTTTTCTAAGCAATAAGCCTGAGATATATACGTACAAGTTAAATTATATTTCCAACTGAGTTATTATATTTATTGCGTCATGCAACTATATTTATAATATTTTTCGGGTTTAATAATATATTAAAAACCAAAAACTATAATATTTAAAAAGAAATAATTCAGTATATATCTTATACCTGTTGACCAGTTCTCCAGTTCTGTGGGTATCGAAAAACGCTATATCTTGTCTAACAAGCGAAGAAAACAGTTCTCGTCTAAGCTCGGAAGCAATACGTTCCCCGATGGCAGACAGCGACTGAATGTAGGTGAACGTGAATACTGCCTGCATCACGTACATCAAGCCCAGCTTCATGGCGGGAACTTTCAAACTTTGCCAATAGTCTGGCAGGTCTGGAAAAAAAATAATAGTAATATCTGTCGTATATGTGGATGGCGTATACAGAGTATATGGACGGATATAACTCTATTCACTCATTAAGTAGATTAACAATAATCATACCTGACCCTATGATGGAACTGTCGTTTGGAGATCGTAGTTGTTCGGTGACAACGTTGATCATGGCGCCAAGAGCTCGGGGAATCTCGATATTCAGCATCGCAACAACAAAGGCTCCCTTTATACAACCAGATTCAATAATTAAAGATTTCATTACAAGATAGAAAAAAACAATACGTCATCGTGAAATTTTTCACATTTTTGTTGCAAAATTTATCTTAATACAGTTACTGATAATAAATTTATTGTTTTTGTATTGTGAAACGTTAGTAGAATGCATACCGCAACAGAAACGAGCAGCAGAAGCCAGTGGGGTTTCAACAAATTCCAGAATTTTTGCCAATCAAATTTTGCATTAGTCCCTTCACTCTCCTCATCTTTAAGAATAAGTCGTGAATTGTAAGTCGCGGCTTTGCAGTGGACAGTAGCGTCCCGATTCCTCAGCTTCTCAAAAACAAGAGTTCCCGTCCCTACAGTGAAAGCGAACCACCGCAGACCTTTCGAAAGAGCGACATCTTCGGTTTTTGCAGCAGTACTGAATCCTGCTTGACGTAAACAGGTTTTCCCGGAGCTTTTGACTGATTGTAAGAATAACCTGTTGATGAAAATGAAACATAAATACTTTCTCGACTGAACTTGATCGACAACAGAGAACATACCTCTTCGGGACAAACGACTGAAAGCTTGCTGCCCGTGCCTGCACTAATTTTGCTAAGAGAATCATTTCTAACGATTTTAAGCTATTTCTTAAATAATTTTGAAAATTTTAACATGAATACGAGTGGCAAAATAAAATTATTTTACTTTAATACTTCTGCTTTTTAAATGTCAACAAATAGTTCTGTGCAACGTTGCCAGTTTATAAAAATTGAACTTATGTAACGCTTTATTCCATTCATAATAGTTATAATTATTATTATGAATTACTTTTAATCTGTCGTATCTGTGGACAGAGTTCTTTTTGTTCATATAGTCTTACAGGTTGTCCACGCATACAGCAGATTCTGTATTTGTTGCACAATATTTGTTGATTGTATTATTATTATTATTATTAATTAAAAATCACAATGAATTTGTTATATTTTTCAATCCCATCAACAGTTAGTAAATATTTCATAAATCAGAAAACGAGTATTATATTTAAAATATCAATTTTTTTCAGTCTGATGATTGCTGCTCATTGTTTTGTACCTCTCGTAGATTAATATCGTTACTAGCAGCATTTTGTGCAGTTTGAGGATTTTCTTCTTCACTGGTATCAGTCTTAGCCCACGGCTGGATGAATCCTTGCGCGAAAACAGCATAAAAGACACAACCGACCAAGTAAATGGCGGCTGCGATGTAGAAGACGATATGCCACTCAGACGCCAACTGTTAAAAATAGAATAAATAATTGGTAAATATAATAAATGATAACTGAAATAAAAATTTAAGACAAACTATAAAATAAAACGCCAAAATCATTTCAAAATGCCAACTATTTAAAACAGATAATTATTAAATAACCCATTGTAATAACAACAAATAATCAAAATAATACAACGTATAAAATAACACCAAACTAATTTGACAATGCCAAGTAATTGAAAACAATAAATCATAGTTAAAGAATAAATAGTAATAATACATATTAGTAGAAAATAATCATTCAAAAAATAAAATAAAAGCTTATTCAAAATAAAATGCCAAAATAATATTTGTTATGATTCTCATTATATTATTGCGATAATAATTATTATTATTTCATAATAACTCGTAAAAACTGTATATATTAATTCAACACGAATATCTTATATTAAATTTAAGAATCAATAATGAATCTTTAGTGTTCATTCATTTAACAAAGCTCTAATTATCACAAATAATTTACATTTATGTATTCAAAATTATTATTCAGTATTTTAATCATCTTCGTCTTCGTCCAGTAAGGCACGACGCTCGAGCGGGAGGGTGGGCGTGGCACCAGCGGATGTGGGCGTGGCCAAGGCCCAGGGCTGCCGCCAACCGGAAGCGAAGACGGCGTAAAAGGCGGAGCCTGAGAGATAAACCCCGCCCGCTATGACGAAAACCGTGTGCCACGCCTCCGCGCTCTGACCAATAAGAGATTTTATTGAATTAATTAAGTATAATTAGTAAAATGTAAACTATTATTATTAAATAATATAATCTTCGCCTGATTTGAGTGGAATTTGATGAAGTTTTCACCTTATTGCGAACGATGTAGCCCGTTATGGTAGGACTTAGGATTCCTGGAACCGTAGCTAAAGTGTTGGAAAGTCCCATAAGAAGACTGGCGTATTGTGGCGCAATATCCAGATGGTTAACACTGTAATTTATTACAATGAATGCGTTAGGTACTATTAAACTTAATTTACATAATTTTATATTTACATGAATGAAAGTTAGATTTGATTAAAATACCTGAAACCGGACCAAGCAAATCCTCCGAATCCTACAGCAATGGTTAAGCAAGTAATAGCTGCTGCTACATCGTTAGTGTAAGCTGTTGCTAACATGAAGACAGTCTGTGCGATAAATGCCCCGCAAGTAAATATTTTCCGGACCTAAAAATATTATATTTATGAAATATTATTATTATTGAGTTCAGGTTTTATATAAATTAATTTAAAAATTATTATTTTCCTTACTTAATAATATTTTACTTATTAAATATAATTAATTTAAGGTTTTATATAAATCGATTACAAGTGTGGTTGATATCTGGAAACGTCCTCTAAGCAAATCAGCCAATTGCCCACCGAACTGAACGACTAGGGCCATGGCCAGGTAAGGAATGGCTGCTAGGAATCCTGTTTTATCTAACTTCAGTTGAGATACGTCTGAAAAAATACAAAAATGTAAGATTAATGAAAAATTCAACATTTTTATAACGTCATATAATGAAGTAATATGAATACAATCAATCGAAATAATAATTAGAATATTAATTACCATTGAGGAATGTGGGTAACTGTGTCAGCATAGTGTAGAATCCCCAGTTTTCTGCAAAATGAGCAACTGCCGTGGCCCATACGGGTAAAGATGTTAGAATAGACGTCCACGGGATCGACTGACCCTATAAAACAGAAAATATGAGTAATATAATATAAGTATATAAAAAAAACTTCAAGTATAAGAAATAAAAGAAATACAATAATATATTATTTTAGTTGTTATAACTTTCTATAACAGCTTTAAACTATAAATAGTTTTATTGGTTATAGTGATGTTCTATAATAATTTAAGCTGTTTTATTGGTTTTATTAAATTATTCTTAATAAAAGTTTATTATTAAAGTGCAGGAATACTAAATCTTACTACTGATTTTTGTTCAGGTTTTAAAAGTAATAGCTGTAGTGTTACATTATAATATCGAAATAACTGAATATTAACAAAGGTTGAGTTATACTTTGTTGTTTGACGTTCCGATGGCTGTTTTGATGTACTCAAGTTCTTCTCGGGTTATGAAAAGATCCTCTTGTGGAGATTCTTTAATGAAGATCAGCCACAGCGTGCACCAGGCTATTGCAAAGCCACCTTTAACACAAAAATAGTAGTAGTATTAGTAGTAGTATGGCACAAGTAGTAGTAGTAGGAGCAGTAAGCGTAGGAGCAGTAAGGGTGTAGTGGTGGTAGTAGTAGTATTAGTAGTGGTAGAAAGAGTTGAAAGAGAAGCAGTAGTAGGAGTAGTAGTAGTAGCAGTAGTAGTAACAGTAATAGCAGTAGCAGTATTAGTAGTCGTTGTTGCATTTAGTAGTGTTATCGTTACTATAAATATTATTATTATTACTACTACCACTTCTATTACTGCCATTACTGCTTATACTGCAACTACTGCTACTATTACTACTCCGACTCCTACTACCACCACTATTATAATATTACTAATCGCCATCAATTACCACAGCTACTTACCGAAAAAGTAGAAGATGGAAGCCCAGCCCAGGTACCTAGCTAACAGGCCGCATACCCCCATCGAGACAACAGTACCAACGTAGCTTCCCGAGTACGCGATAGTAACAAGTTTACTGCGTTCCAGTGGAGGTGCCCAGTGACTCCATAACTCATGCATGGCAGGAAAAGTCACACCCTGTTTAAAAATAAAAATTCAAAGTTTCAGAATTGTTAAACGTTAAAGTGTTTAAACCTCGAAAATGCCTTCCAGGATTCGCACGGCGACTAACGGACCAAGTCCCGCAGTAGCTATCGCAGGCGTCAGGATAGTGAGAAATGCTGTAGCTAGGATTCCTATCCCATAGAGCCTTCCCGCTCCCATGTAAGGTGCCAGCCACCCGCCAGGTAGCTGGGTAAGGATATACCCATAGAAAAACGAGCCCAGCAAAAGTCCCTGTTCCTTCGAGTTCCAGTTAAAGTCTTGTTCCTGCAAATATAACCTCTTCAGATAGGTTTTCATAATTTTAAATATTATTTTACGTAAGATATGGTCCCGTCGTCGTGAAATACGGTTCGGTTTTCCGTCATGCTAACGATTGCGATACTGAGATTCACTCGCAGCGAGTAGATGTTGAAGAAGCCAAAAAACGCCATTATGGCCAGAAAGTAACGTCTCGGGAATGGGCTCCATGTCCATTGCGGCGCCCTGTAGTAAAAAAACGATGACGAAAAACTTAATCGAAATGTTAAATGTTTGCGTGTTATTTAATTTACCTTTCGGAAAATGTTCCGTTCTCTACTTCAGCTGCTCCCATATTGTTCACTTTATATTAATATCACAGGTTTTCTGCTCAGATTCTGCTAGGAAAATTTTAAGTTGATGAGTACTTCTCAGTAGGTTTGATTCAGAATTAAATTTACCTTAGTTTATTGCAGAATTTCCTGAATACCAAGCCACGAATTTCCCTGAGCAAATGTTTAATTTGAATTTTATGGAGCGGAAAATGGGGCATTAGGGCATTTCTGGTTCTGGTTTTATTTTTATTAACAGGTGCCCATTTTCTCTGAGGCGGTAAAATTTTGACGTTTGGACTGCGTGGCCTTCAAAATTTTGAAAGGCCCGCCATTTTCGTCGAGAAATGTTCCAAAACTTTTGGAATCCTAGAAATATTTATTGTTAGAACTAAAAAAAATTAGCATGCCATTAAATTTTAAAATAATTTTAAATAAATTTTTGGTATTTTTTTATGTTTTTATCACTATTTTGTATTATACAATATTTTAGTTTGGCTGTCCTCCGTTAGGCGCCAATCTACGGGGATTTAAAATGACAACGTTGTAATAAAATTATTGTAATTAACATAATTATTTCTCTCGTTAACTGCTTTCCCCTAATTACTTATATATTTCAGAATAATTCAAATAGACCCTCTCATTAAAAGTGAAAGGCATTTTTAAAATAGAATTTGTCTTTAATTTTTTCCAAATCTTTAGATAACCTTCGTAATTTCAGTCTATAACTACTTACTACTTACACATAGTATTCATTGTTATAAAAAATCAATGAATTTAATTAATTTGTCAAAACTACTTCGCGTCGAATATTTAATGCGCCAATAAATATAATATTTTGTAGAAGTTACGGGCCCAGTTCAAGGAAGGCCGTTTAACAACGCCATCTAGGGGTAGATTCGTAAACTATTTTCATTATAAATTTAATGAATTCGAAATAAATATTGCAATAATAAATATTGAGTTCACAAATATAACCAAAACACATTGATATAATATTTAATAATATCAGTTATGAGATATGTTAACAAAACACGGTATACGGACCGTAATCAAAGTTAACAACACTTGATAACAAACTTGTAGAGTTGTGCTAATCCGTTATTAATATTGATAACAGTCTGTAATTACAATTATAATACACTGGTTTAGTAGCCGAGTACATTTTTCAAAATAAATTCATACAAACCAGTTAAGAAAATGTCACCTATTAGACCTGACTTGAACAATCCAGTAGCTGCTAACACTCGATAACAAACTTATAGAGCTTTGATAATACGTTAAAAACACTGATTAGAGTCTATAAAAAGACATTGTGTTGTAAAACAGGGCTGGGATGACTTCTGAGGAGGCTTGTTTTTGGTGTTTGCTGAGGACGGATGTCTTGGGCGAGTGATGGATCGGGACGGGACTTGCCATGGCGGCCATCCGTCTTGTACTCTTCCTTTGCCTCCTACTCTTTCACTGATAAGAATACTCTCATTTCGACTATTTCCCTCCTTACACCACACACAGAGGATCCTCCGATCTTCCTGCTATCTAATTATAATCATATTAAGCCTAAATAACAATAACTTACATTAAAAAACATTCATAGAACGCAACGTGGTTATGGACTGTCTCGAACACTTAGAGTCTGCAATCTGTGGACCATATGTTGTAAGCAGAGAAAAACTTAGAAAAAAAATTCGATAAAAATTATAATAATATTATAATAATAATAATGTTTTGTAGGGCGTCGTTGACATCAATGGGCGAGTCCTCTTCATTTTCACTGGTTGAGGTTGTGATCCGTTGACAAAAACGTGTATTTAAAATAGAAATAATATCATAAATAAATAGAAATATTCCTAGGATTTTTGTATGGCGGCCAACCGTAACATTCCATTATGCGGAGACAAACATAACAGTGGCATACATCAGCTTCCTTCAACCACACAAAACATAGACACACACAAAAAAAAAAAATTTAAATCAGTTTTAATTGCATTATAATTAATTAACAATCGATGATGTAATTTAATTGATTAAAAGTTCATTTAGAATCGATGGATTGAATTTATTTTCTCCAGTTATGGATCTTCAATATAGTGAAATAATAATTTAAAATAAGTTTTAATTGCTTTATAATTAATTAACAATCGATGATGTAATTTAATCGATTAAAAGTTCATTTAGAATCGATGGATTGAATTTATTTTCTCAAGTTATGGATCCTGAATATAGTGAAATACAGAAGAAGACAGTGGTGGATCGATTATTGATCGAAAAAATTACACCAATTATAACTACACAAAGAAATTATTTTTAAAATCAATTTTAATTGGTTTACAACTAATTAACAATCGATGATGTAATTTAATTGATTAAAAGTTCATTTAGAATCGATGGATTGGATTTATTTTCTCAAGTTATGGATCTTCCATATAGTGAAATGCAGAAACCTGTGCTGGATCGATTATTGATCGAAAAAATTACACAAATTATAATTACACAAAAAAATAATTTTTAATTGTATTACAATTAATTAACAATCGATGGTGTAATTTAATCGATTAAAAGTTCATTTATTTTCTCAAGTTATGGATCTTCAATATATACTGGAATACAGAAGAAGACAGTGGTGGATCGATTATTGATCGATCATAAATCGATTGTCGGTTATGATTGGTGTTTTAGAGGGTCACTTCCGGTGTGTGAGGAGTTGACATATCAACAGGTATGAATGAAATTCGAACAATGAAAGTTAGAAACTAATAAATAATGAAGGAAGCCGAATCCCGCCAAGAATTCCAAACTCTTCAGGGCGGCCGCGTTTCTCTCTACAACACACAACAAAATATTTATTATAAAAGTATATTTCTTTTTTTTTAAAAAAATATTATGTATTTTAGTGGAGATATAAGTAATTTATAGCAATAATAGTCTGGACAAGACAAATAGTATTTATTTCGTATTATAATGTGTTATAATTTATATATATATCTAATAATATGTATATATATATTTAATAATAATAATTTATATATTTCTAATGTATATATACGTATAAATATATATATATGTAATGTATGTATATATTATAATGTATGATTTTTTTTATAAAAAAAGTTATCAAATGTTATCAATATCATTTTTTAAGAGTTGCCAACCCCATTAGTCGACTTCGATCGGGCGCGAATCGCTGAATGGCGCCAACGCGCCCCCTAGGTTCTGATTGGTCAGTCGGTGGGGCATCAAGCCCCGCCCACCTCTCATTCCAAACAATCAATAAATATGGCGACCAAGCCCCGCCCCAATTTGCCCTGGGGCTAGACACGCCCACTTCCCTATTCCACACGTTGTATTATAGATTGTTTTTATTAATTATTATTATTGTTGTTTATTATTATTATATCTACATTCTATTTTAATTTAAAAGTGTAATGGATATAACTGAAAATTATAAATGTAATACTAATTCATCCAATTAAATTCAGCAAATGCTAGGGGTCCGAAACTTCCAAAAATTTTCGTACACCTGGGTCATGTTATCACTGTTATCAACCTGTTATCTCTATCTTATCTCCGTGTTATCATATGTTATCAGATAATCTTCGTACACTTTTCCTCGGAGTCTCAGACCCCTTAAGCAAATGTATATTTCGTTTCAAACGCAATATAATAAAATATAATAATAAAACAAATAATTAAATATAATTATACAAATTGCATGTTTTTTAAAGCAAAATATTAAATAAATGTATGTATGAATAATTCAGTTAAATTATTAAACTAATTAATTAATTCTAAAGCAATAATTTAAAAAGTAATTTAGAAAATAGCAGAAGAAATTTTTTTGCTTGCATCAGCGCCACGGCTTCCGTTGCGGCGAGTGCGGAACTAAAGCCAAGACGGCGGACGCGCTCGGGCCTCGCTGTTGCGTTTTGCTTTGCTCTGTGGCCGTTCTTATTCGAAATGAAGCTTATAATGAAACCGAAAGAAAACGTGTTTTAAAGATGTTGCAACTCTGGCAAGATCTTTTGGCTCGTAAACATGTCGTCCAACACGTGTTCGAGTGCGGCAGCCATAACAAGAAAAACATCATGTGGCTCTTGCCTTTTGTAATAGGCCCACATATGGGCTCTGGTTTAAAAGTCCCCACAGGCCTTTGTTATCAGCATGCTATCATATGTTATCAACGTGTTATCATGTGTTATCATTGTGTTTCGTAGAAGAAGATGGACAATTTTAAAGATATGGAATTCTGTGATAATTGTAGTTTTTAAAGTTTTCTGTGTGCACTAGAGAGCTGTTATGGAGTGTTATCATCTGTTATCAAGTGTTATCATGTGTTATCAAGTGTTGTAAGTGTTATCAGCTGGTTCTAAGCAAGTAGGGTTGGTAGGATAATTTAAGATAGCGGATTTCCTCTGTTTCTCCTTTACCGGAAGGAAAGGGGGTTCGCAACTTCAAGATTCATAGCGTGATTCTTGAGGATTATTAATGAAGTAGTAGTAGCAGTAGTAGTAGTAGTAGTAGTAGTAGTAGTAATAGTAATAGTAGTATATAGCATTATTTAATAGTAGTAGTAATAGTAGTAGAAGTAGTATAACAGTATTATTTAGTAGTATAGTAGTAGTAGTAGTATACAGTAATAGTAGAATTAGCATAAAAGTATTATTTAGTAGTAGTAGTAGTAAGTAGTGTTATTATAAGTAGTAGTAGTAGAAGTGGTAATATAGTTGTATGGTAGTAGTATAATAGTAATAGCAGTTGTGTAGCAGTTGTAGTAGTAGTTGTAAAGTCCTAATCTAGAGTTCTAAGGAAGTATATAGTAATTGTACAAGCAGTAGTACTTCGTAGTAGTAGTGTATTAGTATAGTAATGTATAGTATAGTTGTAACAGTAGAGTGGTGGTAGCACTGTAGTACAGTACTCGTAGTAGTAGTTGCTACAGAAATACAAGTAAGAGTATACTACTGGTAGTAGTAAAAGTACCAGTAGCACAAGTATGGTAGTAATGTAGTAGTAACTATTCTTCAGCTTTCCTCAATATTCGTCAGTGTACTTTAATTACGTATATCTATATTGTACACTTATACTTATACAAGTATCAAGGTAGCAATTAGATACCACACATTTACTGTACTGTTCACATATTACCATCATCAATATCCAATATAGAACTCTAGATTAGGACTTCTACTACAACTACTACTACAACTGCCACACAACTGCTATTACTATTATACTACTACCATACAACTATATTAGCACTTCTACTACTACTACTTATACTAACACTACTGCTATTACTATTATACTACTACCATACAACTATATTACCACTTCTACTACAACTACTACTACAACTGCCACACAACTGCTATTACTATTATACTACTACCATACAACTATATTAGCACTTCTACTACTACTACTTATACTAACACTACTGCTATTACTATTATACTACTACCATACAACTATATTACCACTTCTACTACAACTACTACTACAACTGCTACACAACTGCTATATTACTATTATACTACTACCATACAACTATATTACCACTTCTACTACTACTACTTATACTAACACTACTGCTATTACTATTATACTACTACCATACAACTATATTAGCACTTCTACTACTACTACTTATACTAACACTACATTGTAGATGGCGTTGTGTTAGTTAATGGTATAGTAAGGTTAAACCATGGTAGTGGTGTTAATAGTGGGTTACGGTGTCACTCGAAGTTTTAATGACAGTAGACATGCCCACTTTAACGAAGAAAACGTCTGAAAGTAATCAGCGCATTTTTCTTCCACCTTATTCGATGCTTCCCCAACACAAAAGAATGTCTATTGGTCACAGCCGTAGTGTGTTATCAACGTGTTATCAACTTGTTATCAGCGTATTAATATTCATTGTAGGTACTATATAGCCATATTCTAAACGCGTGCCTCACTGTAGCGGACACTTATATTAAATCAACTACAAGGAATTCTAAAACTTTCTTTACACCAAAATGTTTCCCGAATTTTCTGTGATTTTTAGAGATTTTTAAAAGCTAGATTTAACGGTAAAAATAGTATATACATATGTCCGTAGTAGAGGAGTTGGCCTTCAGTATAGCGGAGACTTGTATCAAATCTACTACAAGGAATTCTAAAACTTTCTTTACACCAAAATGTTTCCCGAATTTTTCTGTGATTTTTAGAAGTGCTCTTAAGTGAGATTTTGCTGTAAAATTATTATATAGATATGTCCGTAATAGAGGAGTTGATCTTCACTGGCCTATATGGGATAAGCTCTATCCTCGCCATAGCGGAGACATATTAAATCGAATTAAATAAACTTTATAACTATCTTTATACCAGACTGTTTATAGAATATTTCTGTGGTTTGTGGAAGTGTCAAGTGAAATTTTGCTGTACAAATATTTAATACACATGTCCGTAGTAGAGGAGATAATTTTCAAAGTACTTTTTGGAATAAGCCCTATCCTCTCTATAGCGGACACTTATATTAAATCAACTACAACGAATTTTAAAATTTTCGTTACACCAAAATGTTTTCCGAATTTTTCTGAGATTTTTAAGTACATTTTAAAGTGAAATTTTCCTGTAGAAATATTTGATACGTCTGTCCGTAGTAGAAGAGTTAGCTTTCAACGGCCATTCCAAATGCCCACCTCACTATAGCGGACACTCTTATTAAATCAATTACAAAGAATTTTATAACTTTCTTTATACCAAAATGCTTCCCAAATTTTTCTGTGATTTTTAGGAGTATTTTCAAGTGGAATTTTGCAGTTGAAATATTTTATACGACTGTCCGTAGTAGAGGAGCTGGTCTTCAAGCCATCCTATAGAATAGCGTCGAGTATAGGTCCTATTCCAAACGTGCACCTCATTATAGCGGACACTTCTATCAAATCAATTTATTAGTATTTTGAACTTTTTTGGGTGTCAAATTGTTTCTCAGATTTTTTGGCGTTTTTTAGACGTATTTTCAAGTCGATTCGTTGAAAAAGTTAATTGACACGAGTGTCCGTAGTAGAGGGGATAGTCTACAAGGGCCTTTTTGGAATAGGGTCTATATCATTCTTCTGGTATAAGATTCATGATCCTGATTCTTACCATGAAGCTTGGAAAAGAGGAAAAGAGAGGTCATCTTGGAAAAGGGATGGTGACCTGACACGAGGTCAACTTCAGTTGGCATTCCATCATGTCCTCAGGTCTTCTTGCTGCTTCTTCCAGATGAATGCTTCTCTTCCATTTCCAATTTCCGCTTTCACAAACAAAATTACATTTCATTAAGCACTTAATTATACATTTAAATACAATTAAATCAGAAATAAAATATATAATAAGGATTCTCTGAACATAAATTGTATACGAAGCGTATATGCAGTTCCGCCATGTTGGTTTTTTCCAAGCAGAAAAATGGCGTTTTTCCAGTAGTAAATTACACTACTACATTTCTATAAATAAACTATTCGATCATTTACGTATTATATTACTGTTTAGTGATAAATAAATTCAAATACAACGGCAGTTAATTTTTATTTTGCACTTCGAAAAAAGTAAAAGTTGAAAACAAAAACCCGGGTCAAAAGAGAAAATAAGTTTGCAAAACTTTGTTGCAAAAATTTAGTGACACAACTTGTATGTTTCATTTATACAATCACAAAACCTTGTAGAATTAACTTTGATGAATATTTGAAGATAATTTCCAGTGAGGGATTTACAGGGAAAAAACCATTTTTTTCCAAACTTAAACGGCGCGGGTGGGAGAAGAATACAGTTCAAGACGCGAAGGTCCGCCATCTTGTTTTTTATTTTTGGCGCCAATTCAAAAAAAAAATTAAATTAAAAACAGAAAAATATTTGTTTTCTGGGGGATTCAAAACTTTGTTCGGTTCGACGTCGAACAGAAATCGTGTCCGGCACCGAACAAAAGTTTTGTTCGATGTCGAACAAAATTTCTGTCCGGTGTCCAGACGAAGTTTTGCAGGGGTCGTATAAAAATTGTTCGGTGTCGAACGAAAATTTTGTTCGGCATCGAACAAAATTCTCTGTCCGGTATCCAAACGACACTTTTTGGTGATGTCCGATGAAAATTTTGTTCGGCGTCGAACAAAATTCTCTGTCCAGTATCCAAACGACACTTTTTGGTGATGTCCGATGAAAATTTTGTTCGGCGTCGAACAAAATTCTCTGTCCAGTATCCAAACGACACTTTTTGGTGATGTCCGATGAAAATTTTGTTCGGCGTCGAACAAAATTCTCTGTCCAGTATCCAAACGACACTTTTGGTGATGTCCGATGAAAATTTTGTTCGGCGTCGAACAAAATTCCTGTTCGGTATCCAACGACACTTTTGGCGAAGTCCGATGAAAATTTTGTTCGGCGTCGAACGGTGATCTTGTTCGGTGTCGAACGAAACAAGCGGCTGTTTAAAACCAGTACAAGTCCTTGGCTGCCGGTTCCTGAACTTGACTCGTTTCCAGACCTGTATTGTTAAAGAGAACAGAAAAAATGAATTAAATATCACTGTTTTTAAGCAATTAGCCCTGCTAATTAGCTTCTATTGTTATCGTATACCCTACTTTTAGCTACTAGTTTGCTTATAAGTTGTAACATAAGAGTTAAATTTGATTAAATTAGTGAAATATATTATTATTAATGATTCAGTGTAATGGTTGTAATGGTTAATAATAATAAACTTAATTGTGGTTTATTTGCTATTATTATATATTTATTTATGATTCAGTTACTACTACTGTTACTACTATTACTACTACTGCTACTACTACTACTACTGATAACAATACTACTAATAGTAATACTAGTACTACTATAGCTACTACTACTGCTACTGCTACTACTACTGATAACAATACTACTAATAGTAATACTAGTACTACTATAGCTACTACTACTGCTACTGCTACTACTACTGATAACAATACTACTAATAGTAATACTAGTACTACTATAGCTACTACTACTGCTACTACTGCTGCTACTACTACTACTTTAGTATTAGTACTACTGCTAAGACTACTACTGTTACTACTGCTTCTACTACTACCACTACTACTAGTACAACTACTACTACTACGCCTACTACGATTACTGCTACTACTACTAGTACTACTACTACTACAACTACTACTATATTGTTGTTCATATCAAAGCTGTATATTACTATCTATAATGTTTTGACGGCTGC